>JAVQMF010000054.1:31897500-34397500 GCA_032878935.1 Erythrophleum fordii | reverse complement strand
AAGCATTTGAAGAATATAAAGTAAATGTAGAGAAATAGAGATAAAAATAGATTAAAATTGTGAGATTCGATGGAAGAGGTGAATATTATAGTAGTTACATTAGTAATCGACATGTACCTAGTTCGTTTGTTGATTTCCTTCAATAGTATGGTATTATAGTACAATATACAATGCCTAACTCACCTGATATGAATACTATTACTGAAGGAGCAGGACGTTGGATATGGTAAAGAATATGCTTAGCAACTTAAAACTTCTTATTTCTTTATGGAGAGATGCACGTAAGATATCAATGTATATTTTAAATAGGGTTCCAACAAAGGCAATGTTTAAAATATCCTTTGAAATTTGGAAATGTTGAAAATCTAACTTGAATCATATACATGTATAAGGTTGTTCTATTGAAGTAAGAGTGTATAATCTATATGAAAGGAAGTTAGACCAAAGGATTATCACTGCATATTTTATGGGTTATGCAAAGAGGTTTAAGGAATACAAATTTTATTGTTCTGCACATTTAATGAGATTTGTAGAATTTAGGAATGTCAAATTTATTGAGAATAATATAATTAGTAGGAGTGGTCAACCACATAACTTAGTTAATGATGATGATAACATACAATAGACTATCATTGGTCATGATGAAATATTGATTCTACATGACACTTATTCTGCTAAGGTGAATGTAGAACATGATGAGATTCCAATAATCCAAGTTGTTCATATAATAATGAAGAGCATAATCATTCTATTATTAATGATAAGGCACCTCATAATGATAAAGATGTACCTCAACTAATGGAAGATTTTACTTCTATTGAACAACATCAATAAATTGAATTGAAGAGATCAACTAGGATAAGAAAAGTGGCAATACCTAGTGACTATCTAGTATACATAACTAAATATGATTATAACTTAAGTGTTGAGAATGATCCCATAACAATTTTTTAGGCATTAAATGGTGAAAATTCTAAATTGTAGTATGATATCATGATTGATAAAATAGAATCTATGGTAAACAACAATGTTTGGGATATTATAAAGTTGTCTAGTAGGGTTAAAACAATAGATTGCAAATGGATCTATAAGAATAAAAGAGACTCATTAGGTAATGTTGAGGTTACAAGGCAAGGTTAGTTACTAAAGGTTTTATTCAAATCGAAGGAATTGATTATAAAGAGACTTTCTCTCTTATATCCAAGAAGGATTTCTTCCATATTATCTTAGTATTAGTAGCTTATGTTGATTTGGAATTACATTAGATAGATGTTAAAATTGCTTTCTAATGATGAACTTAAGGAAGAAATATATATGAAATAGCCTGAGAGGTTCACCACAACTACTGGTGAGAATATGGTGTGCAAGCTCAAAAATCAATTTATAGTCTCAAATAGGCCTCATGATAGTGGTATCTCAAACTTTTATGATGTAATCACATCTTTTAATTTTGTTGAAAAAATTATGGATTAATGTATTTATCACAAGGTCAGTAGGAGAAAGATCATATTTTTGGTCTTATATGTGGCTAACATTTTACTTGCCTTAAGTGATTTATGATTGCTACATGAGGTAAAATCATTCTTGTTTAAGAATTTTAAAATGAAAAACATGAATAAGGCATCCTATGTCATTAGCATAAGGATCTATATAGATAGGTCTCAAGGTATCTTAGGATTATCACAAGAGACTTATATAGATAAAATTCTTGAACGATTTAGAATGAAAGATTGTTTACCTAGTATAGCACCTATAGCGAAAGGGGACACATTTGATTTATTTCAATGTCCTAATAATGAGTTGAAAAGAAAATGCTTTAGTAGTAGGAAGCTTAATGTATACATAGGTTTACACAAGGCCTGATATAGATTTCATGTAGGCATGTTAGGAAGGTACCAGAGTAATCCAAGAATTGATCCCTAGAAAGTTGCTAAAAAGGTTATGAGATACCTTTAGAGTACAAAAAGTTATATGCTTACTTATAGGAAGACTAATAATTTGGAAGTTGTTAGTTATTCAAACTCAGATTTAGCAGGATGTGTTAACTCAAAAAAGCCAATATTTGGATGCATTTTTCTGCTAGATAAAAGAGCTATCTCTAGGAAAAGTGTCAAACAATTCTTGATAGATAATTTTATTATAGAAGTTGAGTTTGTTTTGTATTTTGAAGCAAGTTCACAAGCTATATAGTTGATAAATTTTATTGTTGGCCTTAAAATTATAGACTCAACCTCTAGGCCCATAAAAGTGCATTAAGATAAACATACTGTAGTTTTCTTGGCTAAAAATAACAAGAGTGAAAGTCGAAGTGAACATATTAAAATTAAGTACTTAGCTTTGAGAGAACGAATCCAATTATTATAGAACACATTTAACCAAAAGAAATGCTAGCGGATCCTTCAAAGAAAAAGATGCATCTGAAACAGTTTAAGCATCATATGCCTTAGATGGATCTTAGGCCACATTTGATCTAATTGAGGTGCATAGAGAAATGAAATTTCTTATTTAGTTGTTGTCTCTCTATATATATTTATGTACATTTTGATGGAGATTAAAAAACATGCAAGTTAAAATCCGAATAAATGTTTAAGGTTTATTCATAAAAGTTATGTATCCCATAAAATTAAAGACATGTTACAAAATAATGCATGTTAGGTAATGTTTGTTTCATTAAAGGACTTAATGCCATGATTCTTATAGTATGTATTCATTTATCTATAAATATGTAATCTGGCAAATCATAATGGGACCAATGGGAGAATGTTAAAATATTTTAATTTAATATATTTGTTAAGATATTATTTTAATTAAATATTTATTTAAGATATTTCATATCAATTGTGGGAATATTATGAATTAGAATTAAATTAAATAATATCTTAATTTTAAATTAAATTATTCTAATTCGTGGTCCTTGATTTTTGAATTTTTAATTACCAAATATTTTAGTTAATGGGTATTTGCACATTATTTAACTGATCTCATTTGATGAAAAAGTAGATGGTTTTTACATCACCATTTTGAGAGGTTCCTAATAAGTAGAATTAGCTTAATAAACTATCACTGAGACACATATGGTTATAAAAAAAACCTTCTCTCTCTTTCACTCACTCTTATCTTTGTTACTTTTGCATTCTTTAATTCTCCTAGCTACAGATTGCTGTAAAGAATTGAATTTAAGAATTGGGTTCTTCATCAAAAATTGAATAACATGACTAAAGGTATTTGTATCCTTGTATTTTCTTATGCTATTATATATAATATGAATTGCAATTTATTTTGTATCTTAAAATTACATTTAAGTTTACATGAAAATAATTAATAAGCATTCTTTTATATATTGTAATAATAGCTTGCACATTATAACCTACTCTTTATTAAATTTAATTTGGTCTTATTACAATAGGAATGACAAAAGGTAAATTCATTTATCCCAAATGTTAAGCCTGGGCATATGCCTATGAAGTTGGCCAAGTATGTGTACCTAACCTTAGGCCATCCTAGCTCAAGCGCACCTTAAATCTTAGGTCACATTTTCTTATGTTACTTTGTGACCATCTCTTGAAGCTTATATCCTATGAAATGTCAATATATTCATTTTGTATGTGGATTTTGACTTCATATTGCCTATATTGATGTCATTGTAAATATTCTAAATAAAGAAAAAGAAGGGTGTGATTTCATAATTATGTGCATACATTGTAATGTTTATACATTTCTTGTTTAGTGGCTTTTCTGATAATCCAAGTTAATATTGAAAATTCATGTGTCTGCACACCTTTAAGAATATCCATAAGCTATTAAATAGTGATTCATGATTATGTTCATAATTGACTCTTGATTATTCTTATAGAATAATTAATTGTATCTAACAGCCATACATTGTTTTCCCCCCTTCATTTCATCTAAAATCATGGGTTTTCTAAGACATATTTATGCCTATGATTGATTCTTGGCATACCAAGATCTTTTAGAATGATATTCAATTGAACTTGATAGAGAGAGTAATTCATTTGTTAGCATAATTTGAATTTTGACATTTGTTTATAACATGTGAAAAACTCTTAAAACAATACTGGGTTGTTCTTGAAAAGAAAATGGGTAATATTATGAGAGGAAGAGAGTTATTTGATACTGCCACATTTGTTGATAAGAGGCATGTTGCTTCATGGCATGGATGGGCAGTTTTAGAGCTAAAATAAGGAAACACAATGGAGGAAAAGAATCTACTTGCCAAAGGTCTTAAACATTGTAGATGGAATGAGTGCATATACCAAACACTTGCATTACCAGTACTAGGTTCAACATAACACTCTATTTCATGTCTTCCTTAAGGTCCTTATTAAAGTTTCAAACATGATATTAATTGAAAAGTTTGGGAATACGCAAGTGCAAGGTTGGATGTAGTGGAAGGAATGAAACTTAAATATAGCTAGAGAATTATACCAAAAAGCTTTATTAGTTTATTCAACAAGTGAAAGTGCTGCCCGATGTCTATAGGTAATAAATGACTTTTGATACACGCCATTATCAATTAACTTTTTATAGCAACTACCTTCTTCCATTGCAGGCTTAGGGTGTTATAAAGCAAAGGGCTGGTAATGTATCAAATGCTCATAGATTATTTAAATCCTCACTAAATATAAATTCTCATATTTATATGACATGGATGACTTAGGCATCATTGGAGGAAAAGCAAGGAAATTCTATATGAGCTAAGGAGATTTGTGACCTCTATTTTTAGTAAGTAACTACTTGGAGAAATTTTTACGTAGACATGACCCATAATAAATTGACAAACAAGATTTACCTAAGAATTTCTTAACTGTCATAGCTACTGCATAATCTAAAGTTGACCTAGTGACCTTATCACCTCAATTTTGAATTATTTACTTATGTTTATGGACCACATAAAGAAGAGAAACTTAAAATACCTAAGTTAATAAGTTTCTAATATTGAATTATTTCTCATTGATGTGAATATCCTAAATATAAGCTAGTAAGTGTACTAGTCATTCTAGTAATAAAGTGAGTTTAAAGTATGAGTGTCGATCTCATGAGTAATATTATTGCATTTATTTTAGGTCTTTTAAATGTAATTTTTCATATTCAAACTAATTACAAATTTGTGTAGTATATACAACTAGTATTCTAGATTCCTCTAGTTACTAGTCACATAGAAAACTTATTGAACACATTAAAGTATAAAATTCAAAGATAAAAAGACTTAAAACAAGATTTGAGACTTGAGAATCGGCACAAAAAAGATTTAAAATATTCAAGTTAGTAAACACAATCTCTAATTAATATGGAATAGCACAATCAAGCAATTTTTAAATCATAGATAGCAAGTTCCTTATGCTGTTAATTTATATAAACCTAAGTTGGTTAAGCTCAATTAATATAATTAGTCCTAAAGGTACCCTCTTGAGAAGTATTCAAGACTAACTAAATGCATTTATGATTTATAGAATTTTCTTATCCTTTAGATATTGTAATTTCATCTTTTGATTAATTACCACTTAACAATCTGTATGTATTCTTAACGCAAGATTTTAATTCCAAGTGCTTAGAACAATCTTAGGTTTTGTTCAACAATTAGTTTTCTTTAAAATATTTATAGAAGAATGTATCTAGTAAGAAATGATCAATATTAATTGGTTGCTTTATGCAAAATATCTCAAGAAAAATGAAGAATTAGTTAAGGAACTTGAAATTTAAAAGGTTTATAAAAAGAGATAAACAAACTCAAGATTTATCTTGGTTTAGCTAATTCAAACCTATATCAAGTCCCCAAGCTTCTAGTTGAGACTTCACTAATTTCACAAGTTTAAATACCTACAACTTAGTCTAGGATTGTTTCTCACTCTAAGATGAGGCATACTTCTTTTCATAGAGGAAACACTCCAAGAGCTTCCTCTCTCTTGTTTTCTTTTGCAAGAGATACACCACCCTTGCTTTATAAAGATTATAGAAAAATAGGATTTTGCAAATAAACTCTCACTAAGAATAGATTTATAAGAAATTCTAATAACTTAAGTGATAGAGGTTAAGCAAGTTTTGACTCAATGATATTTGTTTCTCTCTCAAAGATGTTAAAATAGGTTGAAGATAACCTTATAGCACTTGGTTTTGCTTTAAAACATATTTGGAAGTAAGATTTACAAAAACTAGCAGGTGGACACATAAAAGAGTTATCATACAATTTTTTTGGTGATGCTACCAATTAACTTTTGAATTTACTAGTTAACTTATAGCTCAAATATGGCTATTATTTTGAATTTCTAGTCTACCAATCAATTGGTCATAAGTAGTAGTTGATTGCTTGCTCTCAAAGTGGCATTTTCTAAAATTCCTTGGCTACTAGTTGATTTGTAGGTCTTAGATTAAGATAAATTCAACTGTTGCACATAGTTATTTTTAAATGGTCATAACTTTTTTTATTTGAATTCCATTTTGAGTGAATGATATATGGTTGAAAAGCTATTTGAGTTTATTTTCAAATGCTACAAGTTTCATATGAAAATTCCATATTGTTTGTGAAATATGATCAAAAGTGACTAATGGTCAAAATCAATTTCAAATAAAATTCATATCTCTTTATTTTGTAGGTGCAAACAAATATTATGAGAACCAAAATGTCTTGAGCTCACTAATGCTAATCTGAGTTATTGACCTTTAATAAAAATTCTTAGCCTATAATAAATATAAATATTTAAGTTTGTTGGTTATTTTGATGCAATCAAATTTCCAAATCTTTGGTTCTTTAAATTCTTCACCCCTTAGAGCATCTTTCTTGTTTGTTATTTCTTTGAGTGAAGTAAGGTATTGATCTTTCATTTTCTTTACTTAAATGTTCACTTTTTTTTTTTTTTAAACTTTGGACCATCCTACATTAAAAATATTCAACTTGCAAACCATATAGTTAGCACAAACTTATAATTGATAGTATGCAACTTAACAATATGCATGATTCAATCATATTTGGGTATAAAGTATTTTATCATGCATATGAGATTCTGTATGATTCTGTAATGATATATCTAATTTAGATTTTGTATAACATTTCACAAAAGCTATTAGATGTATTAAAAGTAAGTATATCTCATAGGGAATAAAAGCATGATTTAAGGTACTACAGATTAACCATTATGATCATGCATAACTTTAGTAATCGAGTAAGAGTATATTAGTGTTAATGTTATCATCAAAACTTATAGTAAAGAACTCTAGGGCTGAAATTTTTCTATGCTATTATTCAATCATCACATATGTCTCTTCCCGTATTTTAAGAAATGTGAAATAAGATGCAAAAATTTAGAATTGCATAGTGGTTTTTAGGCTCGGTTTTTCTATGCTAAACTCAACAAGGAAGGCTAGATTTTTGGAACGCGTTTCATTTCATGCAACAGAGAACAGAAGTTGTCGATGATGCTTCGTGGGTTATGGGAAACATTATAGACCCAGCCATTGACAGTTTGAAGAGATTCCTAAAGCTGGACCAGAATTTGTACAGCAGGCCACTAGTGGACCCTATGAGAAAAACTGTAGGAACAAATGATATTAGCATTGATTCAGAGTCAGCCAGCCCATCTTCTTGCAGCATTGACAGTAATGATGTGGATAACAAAAGTGGTTTCGATGTGGATGCTTTTATTATGGAAAGGTTATCCCTAGATACTTCCAGTCTCGATGTTCCGTTGGAAACACCTAGAAATTCCTTCTTGAAGAGAAGTATGTCTCCAAGAAGAATATGGAGATCGAGCGACTGGCTGCCAAATTCTAACTTCACAGCATAGTGTACTGTAGTTTAGGATTGGGCTTTGAGCAATATAGATTTGTGTCTTGTGAAACAGACCATAGAATTGTACATCTCTACCTTCTGGTGAAAACAGAGCATTATAAGAAACGACTTGTAAAGATAACGAAAATTATTGTCTTCAAAATATTCGTCTTATAAATATTTTTATATGAAGTATAATGAGAATAAAGCAGTTCAAAGGTTATTGATTTGGTTCATTTACCTGTTTGAGTTGTAGAGCCGCTTACATGATTTAGCAAGAAAAGAAAAAGGCTAATGATATATTGTTTGTTGGTAGTATCTTGGATAGACTTTCAATCGATTTTTAAACCATAAAATCAGCCAAAAGAAATCATTGTTAATTTTGTGTCAGTTTGGAACCTCAATTAACATTTGCAGCCTAACCTTAATATGAAACAGTAGTATGAATTTGTACAGGCTATAACGGAATCCTATTTGGAAATTTGCCTAATGTCACTGGTGCAAGTCGCACCAAGAGACAGAAAACGGGAGAAGCAGATTCAATTCATTCGACAAAAAGTCAAATACAATCCTGACTCCTCTTTATAATTCCCGTAAGAGTAAGCTAGTTAGGTAGTTATGTCAAGTCAGCTGTTAACCAACTAACTAATTCCCTTGTGATAATTACAAGTATAGGTTTGCTCTTTTCACATATGTGCTGTTGGGAATATCAGGTAAGAGTCATAAGACCGTTATTTGATATATAGTGCCAATGATTCAATCTGGGATTGGGAATTTAATAAGGGAGGAAAAGCAGTACCTAACATTAGACATTGAAGATTTTAATCACTCGTGAAATCTTGCTTCATGTCAAGGAAACGATGCTAAAAGAAGCCAACATTTTAGGTCAACTTAGTTAAGTAAAGTTTCGAATTGCAGTTTCGATAAATGCTATATTAAGACAAAATATGAAAAAAGATACAATCGTTGCGAAACACAATCATAATGTTAATTAGGTTATTATAACCCTAAAATTCTCCAGGGTCAGCAAATACATTCCCCCACTTCTCCCTTCATGAGAAGTTCATCCTTTTGGTCACTATGGCCTGGAAGTCTTTTGATGTACCAAAGGTCATCATGACATAGAGGCAGTTTGAAGGACAAGGTTTAGAAGAGGATCACCCAATAACTCAGTTATCATCACTTTGCATCCCTTCATGTTTTCCCCCATCCTTGAAGTGAACCTGCATATGGATTCCATGTGCTTCCCAAGGTTCTCTCCCTCATCATGGAGGTCATAAATGAAGAGAAACCCAAAAGGCCCAGAGACTGACGAACCACTCATTAACATTCTTAGACAAGGATGACTGGAGAGCTGAGGTTCAAGTAGTTGCATTTTTTTATGAATAGGTTTCTAGAGGCATCCTTTTTCTTCTCAGTGGCCAGCAATGTGTACTCAGCTCCATTTCTCACCATCCACTCATCAACTGTACTAATAAGTTTCAGCCCAACCCTTTTTTTTCCGCACAAGAGAGAATTTGTATAGCCTTCATTGTAGCTCTGACTAATATAATATCCCTAGCACAAAACCAAATTTCAAAATTCACATATTCTATTGAGGTGAATTCCAGGACACCTTTAAAGCATTGGAACCTTTCTAGTAAGAGGAGACAGTATTTTTTATTTTTTTAAACAATGAGCTTGATTTCTCTAGTGAACACTCAGATATTAAAATCTTAAATGTATCAGACTGATTTAAGAAATTAGGCCTTTTCAATCGTTTAGAAAAGAATTTAACTTGGACAAAGTTAAAAAATACCCTTGACCATAATGAAAAGATAAAAGAAAATTAAAATGTTTATAATAATGCCAATGAGATTAGATACCAGAATTTTGAGCCTTCTGCTATTAAAATAATATTTTTCTTTGAATTAGAACCACATTAACAAAAATATTTATCAAAATTCTATTTTTTTTTTAAAATGAAGTCGGTGACACAAGTTTCAACTTCTCCTTTTTTAATTTTTTAAAAATGTTTTAAAGAAAATTCAACTTTTTTACCTTCCAGCGTGCCAGGACAAGGGAGATAGAAGGGGTGGGGGAGAGAAGAAAGAGGGGTGAATTTTTTTTGGGGGGGTGGGCGTCGGGGTGGGGTGAGGGTAATTATTTTAATATCATATATAATGTATTATTTAATTTACGATATAAAATAATAAAATATAATTAATAATCATAATAAACATATAAATTCAATTTTTATATAAGGTTATATGTTTAATTAAAATTAAAATTTTTAATATATTTGTATAAAATAATATTTTTACTCTTACTAAAAATTTTATACTAAAAAAGTCTCAACTTATTTAGAATAATAAATATGTTTAGTCCACTAACAAGTTTAATAATATATTGTATCAATTGGTTAAGATATATTGTATCATTTGGTTAATAGAATATATAAGTTAAACATTAGAACTGATCCATCATTTTAAATAAATTGAGATTTTTTTTGTATAAAATTTTTTATAAGACTAAAAATATTATTTTATAAGAGTAAGTTATAGAAAATTACATTATAATTAATTAGTCTTGGGCCTAGTGCAGTTGCACATGATCAAGTGCAAATTTAAAGGAAAAATAATTTCAAAAATACTAAAAAATTTGATCCTCACAACACCCAAAACCTAAGTACCAAATTTTAGTTCAATCCGAACTAATTATCCCAGATGTCTATAATGTCTAGAACAACTTTAGAACACTAAAATCGCTTGAAATTGACCACAAAAAACAAATGAGAAAGTTAAATTGAAATAAGAATAATGTAATTCTTACTCTACTTAATTATGATTTATTAGCTCTCTAGCAACTTTGCCAAAACCTTGGTAATAGGAAAACTCACAATTATCGAACCAACCAAAATTAATTAGATTAATTGATTTGCAATGTAATGTTCAGCATATTGTCTTTCAAGGAGCCTTTGGTCAAATCAATTAGATTAAACAATTACAAGAAATCATGAAATCAAAATTAATTTGAATAGGAGTTTTATGCGAAATTAATAGACTAGTTAAAATAGGAAACTAGCATATTAGGAAACAAAAGAATTCATCAAAGTGCAATTAATCTTAGGTTCCATCCCTAATATCTCACATTCCTCATCTTTTAAAGATTCCCCTGGTTCAATTTTAATCTCCTGATTATTGCTATTTGATGTTCTTAAGTTACTACTTAGAGTTATGATCGGTCCCTATTATTAAACCTAATGCAACCATGCTAGATTAATAACATAGAATCAATCCCTATTCAAACGTAGCAAGATTAACACAAAAATACTTTTAACATGATAAATAGAATAAATTTAATTGATCAATCAACCAATTAAATCAAACACAACTCTCAGATCATGTAAACAAACTAGTAATTATGCAATCTAAATTACTCAACCAATGTAATCAAGATTAACACAAAAGCAGAAAGAAAAAGAAGAAGAAATTTGTTTTGTAATTAAAATCAAACCAGTATATATAATCAAACTATATACTTAGGTCTTAACATCAGGTTTGATATCATGGATCAATCATAGAAGAGTTTAGAATGCCATGAAAGAAACAAAACACTTTAGAGAGGAGGGAATTTGTGGAGGCTTGGGAGATGATGTAAGAGAAAGTGTGTTCTCCTAAAAAAATGACCTAAGGGAAAATCCAAAGCACTAAATGAGCCAAGGTTACATCATATGGTTCAAAAATATAGAAATACATTATTAATTTCTAAATGAGATAAGCCTAGCGTCCAAAGCCTTGTTAAACATCCAAATCCATCTGTATAGCCTAACTTACTTGCAAGAATAAAAATACAGATAATTGTTCCTTTGTTAATCAAAGTACAATAATAATAATTAAAGTTCAAATTTAACAATTATACAATTAAAACACATTAATCCTAATTTAACCCAAATAATATAAAATGAATATAAACCATCAAATTAATCACACTGAATTATTATAAAACTAAATATAAAGAGTAAAAAATATATAATTACTCATATTATCAAAGCATTATTTACAAAATTTTTATATTAAAGATTTATATTAATTATCTAGTATTTAGTTATTGAGGAATTGTTGAAGAGTAAATGATTCTTGGGAGCCTTATTATTTAAGTGATCATGAATTATTGTGATTTAGTTTATTAAATGGAATATTAGGAAATAGGATAGGTGTGCCTTCATACTTTATACAATATTGGATTAAGAAATGATGATAGGTGTATCAAAAAAAAAAAAAAGAAATGATGATAGGAAATGCTAAAAGGCATAAATAGTTTATTTAACCTAATTAAATAAATAGAAATAAACGTCCAATAGCTATTAAAGTTATGAAAACCTAATAATAAATATTTAAATGAACCACTATAGCCCAATAATAACTAGTTAAGTGAGTTATCATAACTAAAGGCAAATTTAAATGGATTGAACTTAAAACCTATGGATCAAACCCATCTTACATCACTTAACCGTGTCATATTTTTATTTTTTATTTGATTTATTTTCCATTTTGAAATCATGCCCTTAGAAGTTGACACCATTTAGTGTTTAAAGAGAGTAGAATAAACATATTCTTCATCTTTTGGGGAGAAAGAGGATTTGAACTCCATTGATGCAATACTTTTAACTCAAATTTGGAAGTCTTTTTTAGAAGATTTAGCCAAGGTAATTGAAGAATAAAATATTCTACTAATCTTTATCTTTCTTTTGAATTAATTGGAATTTTAAATAGTTGATGTTGACACTCTAGGTTTTAATGAATTAGGGATTTTCATAATTGAGGTTGCAATTGAGTAATTAAACCTCTAGTAGTTTGATTGGTAAGATTAGATTAGCAATTGGTTATGTATTGATGATAGTCAACATAAATGCATACTAAATGTTTGGTGGAATGCCTAGGTGAAAGTGGACTATTTTTAGGAGTGGAATTTTGGTAAGTTTAATATTTTATAATTATTTATGTTTATATTTAAAATTACTAAATTAGTAATGATAGTTTAATTGATTGATTTGGTAGGATTGTAGAAGACAAAATGTTGGACCAAGTTAAGGTGTGACGTGTTAGAGGTATTAGGTGCTTGTGAAGTGTTAATTATTATAGTAGGTGGATAAAATAAGATGAATTTAATTAATTACGATATGTTATATTGTGAATAAATTATATTAAATGTGTTTTATTTATATATTGTAGATTATTGTGTTAAATCTTAATGGAGGTGCTTGGCAAGTGTTGTAGTAATTCATAAGAAGGTATCTAGTGTCTATAAATATAATTTTAAATGCTTTTTTATATTTTATAGAAATGTGTTATGAAATGTTCTATATTTCAAGAGAAGTTGGAAATTATTGATGGAAGTTCTTGTTGTACATGAGATTGACTATTTATGAAATATTGTTGATGGAATTTATGGAAAAAGGTGATGTTGTACTTGACTCTTGAAATGAAATGGTTTTGTAATTGCTATGTGATGTTTTCAAATGTATGCTTATGTTATAATATGATTTGGCAGAGTCTAGTATTCCTTTTGGATGATTGATTCCTAAAGTTGTGAATCGTGGCACAGAGATCTAGTATTTTGTCATAACCATGTGTGAGTGGTCAGTATTTTGCCAGACTAGACGTGAGTGATTAATAATTTTCCATGACTAGGGGCGAGTGGTTAGTAGTAACTCATTTGGTATGAGACGGATGGATGAGGGATGCTACAGCTCACACTCTAGCACCATGTTTTAGGTAAGCAAGGTTGCTTACTTTGCCATTTGAGCCTATGGTTTTCTTGATCTTAAATTGTCGGACTAAATGTATTTATAAAGAGAAAATGATTTGTTTTCTTAAACAAGTTTTATGAAAGTGATTGCAAAAGCTTGCTAATTCACATTGTAAAAAGTTATGAGAAATGCATTTGTTTTATTGGAATTAAATTGTTTGTGAAAAACTTTACATTTATCGATGGGAATGTATGCTTTAGAATTTCACTAGCTATTGAAATTTTTATCTCATTTGCACTTTTTTAAATTGGCATTCCTAGGAAGGCATTTAGATCCAGAAAAGGAAAAGTTCCCTAATGAGTATTTAAGCTAAGCTTTTATGATAAAGATGTTATAATAGAGTTATATTTTTCATTATGATGTAATATGAATTTGTACACAATTTATTCATTACTCAAAGTTACTATGGTATTTAGTTGATGTTTATGTTAGTGATGTTACTTAAGATAGTTGGATATTGTAAGAGATGTTATTAGGTATGGTTTATATCGTCAGATTCATGTTATTTAGTTTATTGAATTTGGGCTAATGTGTAGTTCATAACTTATGAAGTTAAATGTTTATTAATATTAATATTAATAATTATTATTTATATTAGTTTAAAAGTATCAAATCTAGGTATTACATCATTCACCTTAGTGGAATTGCCATTAATTCAATTAATTTTTGTTGTAAGAATCCATTCTTATGGACACTTAGAAAGTAAGTAGGGAATTCTATATTCCAAAACTTTTTATTCATAAGTCAATTCTTGTATATTAAATTATGTTGTTATTAGTTTTAGTTTGCTAATTTTCATCTTATTTGATAATTTAGATAATAGGATTAAAATTTGAGTAATTGGTAATTGATCTTTTTTCTGAAGAGAATAATATTGTATTTACTACTTTATTGTTGTGCAATTTATGCACTTGTAGAATTGGCATAACAAGTATTTGGCACCCTTGTCAAGGAAGGTGCATCAATATCAATTGAAAATTCTCCCCTATTTTTCTTTTTCATTATTTTATTTTGTTTTTCTCAAGTTGTATATTTGTTTAATTTTCTAGTTTCCTTTTTTTAGGTTATTGAGGATCATGAGCCACTTATTTGGTGTTGTTCTTCTAAAGGTTGATCCTAACCTAGAACATGTCCTTAATGCTAGAAGAAGGCAAGGATATGCCCTATAAGAACCTTAATCTATCAATCAACTAGAGAATCCAATAGCTAATGTACCTCAATGAGCTAGAGGTGCTCTTTATTGCTATCACAAACCTATGTAAGATTATGCTATTCTAGATGTATTAGGAATGAAAACAATATAATCAACCTAGTAGTTGCAGTGAATAAATTGAAATTAAGTTTGGGATAATTTAGATGGTGCAATAAAATGAATTTGGAGGAGGAGTACATAAGAGTCTTAATGTACATCTAACCTGCTTCTTAAAGATTTGTGATACAATTAAAATGAATAGGGTTTCAACAAATGCAATGAGACGTCGATTGTTCCCATTCTCCCTGAGAGACAAAGCTATAGTATGGTTAGACTCTGTGCCTGCTCAATCCTTTGCCATGTGGAATGAGCTTTTATAGGCATTCCTAACTATGTATTTTCCTTTGGGTAAAACTTCCAAATTGATAAATGAGATACAAGGTTTCTTGCAATAAGATGGTGAATCTTTATATGATGCATGGAGCAGTTTAAATACTTACAAAGATGATGCCTACATCATGGCATCTAAGATTGGATGTTGGTTCTAATCTTTTATGATGGGCTAGAACATGAACTTAGGAGTCAATTTAGATGTTATAGTTTGGAGATCCCTTTTGGCCAAAGATGCTAATAAAGCAGCAGACATCATTGAGGAGATGGCTGCTAATCATTATAACTGGCTTAATGAAAGGCACTGTTTAGAAGAGTTGCTAGTGTTATGAAAATGGATAGCATCCATGCCCTCAATAATAAAATAGATATCAAGTTTGATATACTTATAAGGAAATTTAATTAGATGAGTGTCAGTGTAATCTCTAAATCTTCATCTTACTCAGGCTATGAACTTTGTGGCAGTGATCATCCATACAGTGAATGTCAAAATAACTTTTGAAGTCTTATGATCAAATGTAGTATGTCTTAAACAATCTTAAACCACAAAAATAATTCCTATTCCTCCACTTATAATCTTAGATGGTGTCATCATCCTAGCTTAGCTTAGAGAAATTAGAACCAAACTCATCCAGGGAATTTAGAAAATCAATGTGGACCATCTAAATTGACTTTTTAACCTAAAAATAAGGGGTCAATTTCAAAATGAAAATAAATAAGGCTAAAAACTTGTACTTGAAAAATTTTACAATATACCTTTTAACAGATTTAAGAGATTAAAATCCAAATTAGATCAGTTGGCTAGTCATAATAAAAATTTGGAAATATAGTTGAGTCAGTTGATTGGATTATCCAATACAAGGACTTAAGGACACTTGCCTAGTAAAACTAAGGTTAATCTCAAGGTGTAGTGTAAGGTAGTCACCTTAAGAAATGATAGACTATTAGGGAAGATTCTTGATCAGACTAACCATTCCATTAAGTAGAATAAAGTGGTCAAGGGAATACTAGATAGCAACCAATTTATATTAGAAATGATAAGAAAGAGACTAATAACCCACCAACATTGGCATTAGTTAAAGCATATGTGCCTACAATTTTATTCCTTCAAAGATTTAAATAGCAAAAATTAGATAAATAATTTGATAGGTTTTTAAATATCTTTAAATAACTTCAAATAAATATTCCTTTTGTAGATGTGCTAGCTTAAATTCCAATTTATGTGAAGTTCTTTAAAGGAAATTTTGTCAAACAAGAGGAAGCTGGAGGATTATACTATTATTGCATTCACTAAAGAGGGTAATGCGATCATCCAAAAGAAGCTACAACTTAAGCTTGCCAATCGAGGGAGTTTTTCTATCCCCTATATTATTGGTGATGTAATTTTTGATCATGCACTATTTGATCTTGGAGCTAATGTTAACTTGATGCCTTTGCCTAGTTGTAGGAAACTTGGTTTAAGAAAATTGAAGCCAACAAATGTAATGTTGATATTAGCAGACATATAAGTCAAGCGGCTATTAGGAGTGCTAGAACATGCTTTTATAAAGGTTGACAAGTTTTATCTTCTTGTAAATTTTATAGTTTTGGATATGGAGAAAGATATATTGATACCTCTAATTTTATGATGACCATTTTTTGCTATAGTTGGTGCTTTGATTGTTGTGAAAAATGGTAAACTCACCTTGAAAGTGAGCGAGGAAGTGGTAGAGTTTAATTTGCTTAAAGTTATGAAAAATCTTGATGTTATTGATCATTTGTTTTAAAATTGATTTAGTGGGTGCAATTTTCCAAGAAACTAGTTTGAAATTCTCTTTTAATGATCTCCTTAAGGCTAACGTTACGTTTTAGCTACTACTCGAGATAATGATATTAGCATTGCAACCATTGCTTATTCCATAAAAGCAACTTCATTTGTTCCTTTTCATTAGTGGCATAAGTTTGAGGCCCTAAGAAAAAGGAAAGCACTTTCATCATTTGCCATTAAGAAAGCCCAAACCTTAGAATTGAAATTATTACCTTCTCACCTTAAATATGCTTGTTTAAGGGAAAACAATACTTTACTAGTAATTGTCTTTGTACACTTCACAACATTTAGTTAGATAAGCTTTTAAGGGTTTTGAGAGAAAAAAGGAATATCATAAGGTGGACCATGTAACATCCTCCTTAAAATGAAATTATTATAAGACAAATTAAATTAAATTAACTAACTAAAACCTATTGAATTAATAAAATTAGGCCCTAATATGCAAATGTATGAATTTTGGTAAGGAAACCAAAATTTTCTAAAGTCATTATGTATTTAATTAAAATTTTTATGATTTTATAAGATTTATTTAAGATTAAAATCAAAATTATTGAATAATACAAATTAAGAAACAAATACTTAGGAAATAAAATTTTAAGGAATTCTTAAGGCATTATAACTTTAAAAATATAAGAAAAATATTCATGGAAAAAATTTTATGAAAATTATAGGGGTTAAAATATAATTAGTAAAGTTTTAAAGTTCAAAAGTGTAATTTTCACTGAGGCCAAAATTCAATTTTTTTGGGCAAAAAATGCAATTTTGGCCAAGTAAAATTTGATAAGCTATGAATAATCAAATTGGCTTACAATGATCATTATAGTTAAATGAACAACTTCTATAATTGTCATTTTCCCTAAAACTCAACTTGCATACAAATATCATGCATTAAATGCATGAAGTTTGAAAATGTTCCATACATGGAGAACATTTTTTCTTCTCTTTCATATGACATGTCCCTAGGGAAGAGAAAGAGCAGGTCGCTTACACCCTCTATATAGGTATGACCCTTAGCCTTTAGATAACTTACCCAAAAATTGCAAAATTTCCTCCTTTCACTTTGTTGCATTATTCACTTTGTTGTAGACCACTCTCCTTTGCAACTTGGAAAGAAAGAAAGCATAGTAGATGCATCAACAGGAAGATAAGAAGACAAAAGACCTTAACCCATATCAATCCATATCTTTTTGGTAAGATTTTCTCCTTAGTCTTATTGAGATACTCCTTGTTTTATGCTTTTCATCTTCTCTCCTTATCTCTCTCTCTCTCTCTCTCCATCTTTGATTATGCATGTTGGCACTCTTTCTTTTCATTGGATCATGGTGAGAAAAAGATGATCATGAAGGAGTAAATGGAGTGATAGTTGGTGTTAATGGACTTTACCCTTACCTTTGACTTCATCCATGGGAACTAGTCATGTTTGAGTACTTAAACTTGGGTGATGATTTAGATGTATGGACATTTAGGAGGTGAGTTTTTAGGGGAGAAAAGTTATGGTTTTAGCTTGGGATTATTTCACTTCAATGGTTACTTGCTTGCTAGGTTGTTGGGTTGAGTTTGGTTGAAGCAAACTATTGAAAAGAAGTTGAAAAACATGATTTTCGTGAATTATGGGTCTTTAGCAACCACTACGGAGGGAGGCATGTTGCATAACATGGCCCTTGTCCAAAGAGCACTTTTATCGCTTTTTGAAGCCCAACATGGCCAAGCCATGTCAAATTTGTATGCTTTGCATTTGATGTGTAATTAACTTCATGGAAATTTTCTCATATGTATGCTTGAATTACTTTACTAATTTTTCTAGAACCTTATAAAGTTGAATTCAGATAACTGTCATTCATCTCTTGAGCATGGATGATTGTTGAACCCTATGCATATATGATTGAATAGGAGATGATGTGACCATAGTGATAGAACTACAATGAATATAGTTCTTCCGCATAGATGACTACACCTCAAACTATTTCCATAGATAGATGCCTTGTTAATACTTTGACATAGACCAATAGTTGGACTTTTAAGATATTAAAGATATTTAAAAGACATGTAAATAGAATAAAGGGTTCCATTAGAATTTATAAGTTAGTACTATGATACTTAAAATACTTTATGATATAGCATACTTTATAGTTTGTTGACATACTTAGTCATGGTTGATGGATGCTATTCATTTATGATAGATGGATAAGGTTTATAGTTCTTGAGAATTTTATATGTAGATGACTTTATTATAAAGTTTAAAAGTGCAGGGAATGACTCAAAGTTATGAATATATGATTGATGTCAGTATGTAATCAAGGAACAAGGCCTTTGCTGTCAATATTATATGGATTTTGATTACTTACGGTAGGTGGATACACATTAAGGAACGCGCTAGTTTGCAATTATCATATGAATGATTACAAATAATGATTGTAATAACAAGTTTTTAAGATATGCAGGGATAAGGAAAATAATTATTTAAGTTTTGAGATGTTGAAAAACTAAGTTTCACATTATGTGACATGGGACATCTAGTGTGACTCATTTGAGTTTGAAAACCTAAGTTTATGTCAAGTAATATGAGATATTTGATAAGGAAAGTAGTTATTTAAGTTTTGAAATGCTAGAAAACTAAGTTTCACATTACGTGGCATGAGACATCTAGTGTAACTCATTTGAGTTTGAAAACTTAAGTTTATGTCAAGTAGTATGAGATATTTGATACAGTGCCTATAAATATCTTCTAGCTACACTAATATTTTTTGACTCGATTAACTACAATTCCTTTAAAAGGAATTATCTATTAACTTTTCCATTCTACATGAGTCATAGATTAGTAAGTTATGTAGATGTATATGTCTTGTTAAGCTATAAGACTTATGCAAGACAATATCTTGTGGTTGTGTTGCAAACTAGGTGAATTATTTAGGCTTATGAATTCATGTTTATTTACCATTGATGGATTGTTTTGAGATGATCTATTAGATAGACTAGGGATAAATATGAAAGATGTTTTCTACACATAAAGTAGCTACATCATGACTTGTTTTCAAAACTTTATGATGACTTATTGAGAATTTCTAAATTCTCACATCTTGTGTTAGGTAATATGTTCAAATAAGGACAATGCTAATAATGAAGTTCATAACTGAGGTAAAGCAGGTCTATGTTGACATCCCAAAGTTTGGTAAGGTGCATGATTATTTGTATGAATCTAGTAATGGTCATAAAGGATTCCTAATTGATTACCCCACCTTCCATCTTTGCCAATCCTACTTACTATGTAGAGATATGATAACTAGCTTAGTTGACTAACAAATGTAGTTACCTTATGGAGCTTGAATAACTGTACATAAATGTAGATATTAGCTTCGTGGTTATGTCTAAATCTGGGTAATAAGTGTGTACTAGCTCTACGAATGTAACTTGTAAGACTTTTAACTAATATCTAGTATGGTGTGATTTGAACACTTTAAGTATGTAATATATCAATTTGTAATATGATGCATGTATGTATATAGGTATGTGTAATCTCTTCACAATCACGTTACTTTTTTGTTTTTTTATTTTTTTTTTTGGGAGGGGGACTATTCAATGCACATAAAGTTAATTAAATAAGAAACTAAATAGTAAAAAAATTACATTTATGGTATCAATTATATGCAAGTAATCACAAGTGAAAGTGATACCAACACTCATGCATCCGCTTGTTAGTACCTAATGCCATGATATTGTTCCATAAGTAGTGTCAAACTTGAAATGTGACCACAAGGCACAGGAAAGAAGAAAAACTTTAATTTTTGAAAGTGAAAACCAAATGAAATGGAATCGCCACCAAAACTTAGTTTTACAAGGCAAAACATTAAAACGAAAACCTTTTTATGAAGAAGAAAGATAACTTGCAAAACAAAAATTGGTTTGGGAGTCAATTATGCATAGAGAATGTGTTAAATATCCCATAATACCTATTCTTAAAAATAATTATTTTAAGTTAATTGTACAAAAATAATATGATTTTAATTACCCTTCTCAATCACATGAGAGTAAAATAATAAAAGAAGAAATTCAAAAAAACCAAAACAAAAGGATAAAAAAAGTTTATTTTATAAAGGTAGATTTGACTTAATATAAAAGCCTAAGTCCTAAGGAGTAAAGTTTGTGTGACTAGGCAAAAATCTACATTAGTTGGTTAATAATTTTTATCTTTTAGGAAGAAGAGAAAGAAAATTGAAATTAATTTATTTTTTGCACACAAAATGACTTTAAAGTTAGTTGGTATGTTTTAATTTGTAAAAACCATATTAATCTCACTTTTCATCTTCTTTAATTTTTCTGTTCTTAATTATTTTTTTAATTTTTGAAAATAATATATTTATTTGAGTAGAAAGGAATTTTTTTATTTTTTATGAAGTTTTTTTTTAATTCTTATAATTTTGTCAACAGAAAATTTTGGAGAAAGTTCCTAAATGTATGAAAAAGGAGTTTAATTTGTTTTACTTTTTACTTACTTTTGGATTAAAACTCTGAATTTTTTTTTGTTTGATTAAAAATTTTGAAATACTAACTTTTGAATGTCCAAAATTCTTAAGTAAAAGAGACTTATTTAATCTTTTTATTTTAAAAGATTAACTTTTGAACTTTAAAATATTATTTTTTATTTTTGACTTTTAAAAGAAAAACTCTTTAAAAAAACTTAGTTACTTTTTTAAATAAATTGATTTTATTTTCATATTTTTCATCTCTTTTAAATTTTAAGAAAATATGAGTCATTAGAATCCAACTTAATTTTTAAATAACTTTTTTGTAATTTTATCAAATCCTATAGAAAAAAGATATTTATTTGATTTTTTAAAAATTAACTTTTAAACTTTTGAAATATTATTGTCTTTTTTTATTTTTTTAAAAACAAAATGAATTGGGTATGGGCCTTGGAACTCCAAAAATTATTAAAATATAACTATATAACCTAATTGATATAGATATATCTGTAGAGACTTAGATTTATTATCACACGTGATCCACCGATTAATATCATATGTATTTGAAAAGACTAAAGTTTTATATAACAATTCTAAACTAAAAATAAAAATATTTACAAACATACAAATAAGCTTTTTTGTATAACCAATTAAACATTATACTCTTTCAAATAATATTTACAAAGATGACCGGATTGGAAATTTGAAAGATATAATTTCCATTTACTTGTTTCCCTCCGTGTTTTCCCGACTAATCCATGTTCTCCTCAATCATGCTCAATATGGATAAATTTGTCCACATGTCAAATAACATCAAGAATAATTCCAGAACAAGGAAAATCAAAGTAAGGAGAGGAATACCACAGTGACAGAATTTAAACATTTATGGGGTAAGTATCAAATGGATTTTAATCTCTTATGGGCAAAACTCGTTGAATAAAGATCATATGACCCAAAATAATATCCGCCATTTTTATCAATTCAAATGCAAATTCAAATAATCATCCAACATGTTCACATCTCACATTCCATACCCAGTATCGTAAATCTTTCACCAAACTCCATTGAGCTCCCTAGTAGTCTCCCTCTTCTTGATCATTTCTAAATTACCCACACCTAATCTTGCAGCAAAATGCACTAAGATAGATTTAAAATCACCATTTAGTAATGACAAATGGAAATTGAAACAAATCTCCCAAGTGAACTAACTGCGGTAGTAATGACGGGACATCACCAAAGCAGGGGAGAAGGAAATCTGAACAACATGGGAAATATGTGGAAGGGTCAGAGAATCCTTTTCATACACATGCATTTGGCACATCAATTTCAGATCCAAGCCAAACAACAAGAATCAAAACTGAAACCAATGAAGAGAAAAGGAGAGGAGATATAAAAGCAATACTCATTGTGACAGGCAAACTAGACCCATTATTCACCAATCCATAAAATCTAGCTAAGAAAATCAGAAAAGCCAAAGGGATAAGATACGATCTATTTCTATCTCTATTACCTTTTGGTCTCCGTCTTCTTCTCTCTCAAATCCCTCTTTATGTCTCTTTCCGTATTCTAGTCATCCTCAGAACTCGGCCTCCCTGCCTTTCGGTCTCTACGTCTTTTCTCCTTCTCGACTTCTCCGTCTATTTCTCTCAATTTTTTGAGTTCCCTTCTCCAGCCTCTCTATTGCACTCTCTGCTCTAGTTTTTTCTCCTTTTCCTCGGATTTTAGAAATTTTCACTGCTAAAAAAATAAAAAACCCTTCTTCCACTAAGAAGAAAAAAAAACAGAAACCTCTTATGAATCTGATTTGGGCGAGTTTTATAGCAGATTCGATAGTGATTTTCACTCACACTCTCGTGTGCATCCCTCACCCTTCACTCATGGCAGATCGTTAAAGAGAATTGCGGAGGATTAAGCTCTCTGGTGCCTAACGCAGTTATTCCGTCTCTTCCTTACTCGAACGGCTTCGTGCTCTCCACTCCGCGGGAAGCATCGTAACGGCAACTGTAGGTTTCATTTTATTGGGTATTATTATTATTTTTTCATTTTGTTGTTTTTTCATTCCTTTGTTTTTTTTAATTGTTATTTTTATTTTCCTCCGGAGCATTAGGTTATTTGAGCTTGAAAATTAAGTCAATTCTTAAACTGTTTAAAATTTGGATATTTTGTTTTTCTCTTTTTTTAAATTTTTTTTAATCTTTTTTATTTTTATTTTTTATTATTTAAGGTTAAAAAACAGATTGTCTAAAAAAATTTAAAAAGTTATTGTATTGACTCAAAATAATATTAAAATTGAATTAAACTTGGTTATGACCCAAATGACTTACAAATTAATTAGATATATCTAAACTTCAAATTTTTAATATAATATATTTTTTCATTATTATTTTTAAGAGATATTCAGACAAAATACAATGCTTATAGATAAAATTAAAATATTAAGTCTAAACACTTTAATACTAATTATTTTTTTTGTGCAATAACAATATGGTGTTAAGAAGGAAAAGTCACTTCAGTAGTAACAATAGGGACAATAATATGATGAATGCCATTGAGATGATGGCTAGCACTATGAGAGAACAAGTTGAGGTGATGGTTGCTGCCATGAAAGAATAAGTTATTGCTATCTTTTAATGAGGACAGGTTAGGTTCTATACTTTATCTTCTTAAAACAAAATAATTTATTTTAGTATTTCAATTAAACTCAACAGAATTCTCTTATTAGTATGTTTGGACAATTAGCCTTTCCTCTTCTGGGGTTTTTTTGTGTCCTGACTTTTTAGGATTAAGAATTCTTCTGATCTTCTTGAAAATTTTCTTAATTGAAGAACTTAGATAAGGCAAAATTTTTTTGCTATAATTATATTTTCTTATACTTTCTAATACATGGGATCCTTATGTAAGATAAGCGTAGAGCATACTCGTATAGACAAAACAATTGTAAGAGATTTGCTATGAAAGATTTTGATAAAAAAAGAACTTTTAGCAAGAAGTCATGGAGAACATTGAAAGTTTTATTATAAGGCAAACTTGAATACAAAACTTCCTCCATTGAGGACTAAGGAGAAACATATTACTTATAGCTAGGGCCTAATACAAGCAAACAAACCACTTTTACAAAAGCAAAGAACAATAATGCAGTCACACTTTTTCATAAAGCTACTTTTATAGGTTGGAAAACAAAGCACACTTAAAAAGCAAACTGACAGGCTATAGTACAATAATTGCATGTGAGATAGTTTGGTAATGGATAAGCCTTATTCCTTTTTAATGGGCTCATGTGAAGGAGAGAGGTTTAGGTCATCAAAGCTGTTAGTGTCATCTAAGTCATCTTTTTTGATTTTCCTAAAACATAAGGTCAGCTAGTCTTCGATCTTATCAAAATCTTTAAGTCCATTGGGATCTTAAGAGTCTTGCATATGTTCATCATGGTCTTGTGTGGGCTAAGATTGTAAGGTTGACCCTTGCAAGGATCTGGTCATTTAAGTTAGAGTCCAAACTTCAGTATTTGGAAGATTGATTTCTAATAATCTTAGTTCTCCAAGAATGAATTCTTCAAGAAATGGTCCTAAAGATGTGCAGAAAACATATTTACTCTCTTGATAATTATTAATTTCACATAAAGTATTTTAAACTCTTTAACAGCTTGGTTTTTCTGCTTAGGCCATTCAAGGAAAGTGTTTCATTCATAAACATAGTTCTTAGTTAAAAGCATGTTTTGCCTATTAGTCTAGTAAGGTCGATTGATATAATAAATACAAAAAGGAGAAATTAAGCATTTAGCTTTAGTTGCTGAGAATCAAGATGTGACACTAAACTCGGTATTTAAGTTGAATTTTTAGGGTTTATCTAAATCTGGAAAGGCCAAAGCTTCATCTTTATGTGGAGAATATAATCTTAATGGTAGACAAATGGTTGGAGGAGTTAGAGAAAATATTCATAATGTATTGACATTCAAAGGGCAACATTTACTACGTATATCCTATCAATGAAGCTAACATTTGGTGGAAGGTGACTAAGAGAGAAATGGATGCCCAAGGTATTCAAATTTCCTAGAAAGGTTTAATGCTATTTTTCTTGAAAAAAATTCGCCTAACAATGTTAAAAATGGAAAAGAAATAGAACTTTTGTAGTTAAGGCAAAAGAATATGATAGTGGACTAGTACATGACAAAATTTGAGACATTCTTCAAATTCCATTCTTATTTGAAAAATAATCTTAATGAGGCATAGAAAGCATGATAGTTTAAAGTAAGACTGTGACATGAAATAAGGGCACTATATTCGCATTTTGAGATCTAGGATTTCACAGCATTGGTAAACAAATGTCAAGTCATAGAAAAACATTTGGAGGATATGAAAAGAAAAAACAAAGGAAATAGTTTTGGAAGAGAAGAAGGATAGAGATTTCACAAAAGAAGAACTTTAAGCCCAAGGTGAATTCTAGTAAAGGAAAGCAAACAATGGGAACCAACATTCTCATCACCTACAACAAATATAGAAAGTTTTATGGTATTAAGCCTTGTTTTGCTAATTAAAATGTCAGTTACATGTGCAAAAAATCTCACAAGATCATCCACAACAAAGGCAAGACACTGGAAGGGAAAACACCAAACCAAACACCACCAACTAAAGAAAAAGTAGAAAAGAAGCTATTTAGTCTCCCAATTTACTACAAGGTATGTTATATTCAAAACATTCTTTTACTTGCATTGCTTGATTTTAGGATAACACATTTCTTTATATCTAATGACTGGATGAAGAGATTCAATTTGAATGTTTCTAAACTACCATTTGAATTTCATGTCTTTACCTCTATATGAGAGAAAGTTTGCACTTCCTTTGCTTGTATGAACTGTCCCATTCAAATTGAGAATAAATCATTCATTGCTTATCTAGTTTGCTTACCCTTGAAAAAATTGATGTTATTTTAGAAATTGATTAATTGTCTACCAATTAAGTAACTATAGATTGTGATCAAAAGACAATAATCTTCCCACCTACTTTAGAATTTTCCACCAACTAGATTAGTATGGAGATAGATGAAAGAAACATGAATGGTATATCCCTTAAAGCTCTAGGAACGGGAATAAAACAAGAGTTAACTAAAATCCCTATAGTAAGTGAATTTCTTGAAGTTTTTCTTTATGAAATTACTAGCTTACCTCTTGAAAGAGAAGTGAAATTCACTATTGATCTAATTCTAGGAACAAGACCTATTTCAACAGTACCTTATAGAATGTCCTTACTAGAACTAAGTAAATTAAAAATCCTAATAAAGGATTTGTTGTTTAAGCAATTTATTCATCCTAATGTATTACCTTGGGGAGCCTCAATATTTTTTGTTTAAAAAAAAAAGAATGGAAACCTTAGATTGTGTATAGACTATAGGCAGTTAAATAAAGTGACCATTAGAAATAAGTATCCACTCCCTAAAATAGATAATTTACCTAACCAATTGAGAGAAGCCTTGGTATTCACTAAGACTAATCTTTGATTAGAATACCATCAGATTAGAGTAAGAGCTGAGAACATACCCAAGATTGCTTTTAGAACTACATATGGACACTATGAGTTTTAGTTATGCCTTTTGAGTTAACTAATACCCTAGTAATATTTATAGATTATATGAATTGAATTTTTAGACTATATCTAGATTAATTTATGGTGATATTTATAGATAATATTCTTATCTATTCCAAAATAGAAGAAAAGCATAGGAATCACTTTAAGATAGTGTTATAGGTGTTAAAGGATAAATTATTATTTGCTAAGGTAGAGAAGTATGATTTCTAGCTTTCAAAGATGAAATTTTTAACTCATGTAATTACTTAAGGAGTAGTAGTTGATCCTAGCAAAGTAGAAGTAGTAGTGAAATGGAAAAGACTTCAAACTATCATAGAAATTAGAAGTTTTCTAAGATTAGCTAAATACTATAGTTAATTTATTCACTAACAATGTTAACTAGAAAAGGAAATCCTTTTATGTGGAACCTTGAGTGTGTGCATAGTTTCTAAGCATTAAAAGAGAAGTTAACAACCACACTTGTCCTTCTAATTCCTGATCTCTTAGGAACTTTTAAACCATATAATGATACTTCTAAGATATGGTTAGGATGCATCCTAATATAGAATAAGAGGTAGTAGCTTATATATCTAGACAACTTAAGCCCTATAAAGAAAACTACCCACTTATGATCTGGAATTAGTAGCCATAGTGCATGTTTTAAAAACTTGGCGACACTACTTGTATAGTGCTAATTTTGAGATGTTTAGTGACTGTAAAAAACTTAAATACCTTTTTGACCAAAATGTTAAGCATGAGACAAAGGAAATAGATGGAATTGATTAAAGATTTTCATTTTGAACTTAAATAACATTCAGGCTAGGCTAATGTGGTTGCTAATGCACTCAGTAAAAAGTCCCTCTGAGTTATAAAGATGATGATTAAAGAAATCAAATTATTAGAATACTTTATAGATTTGAGACTTTCTATAACTATACTACCTTATAGCTTGTAGCAGAATGAGTTAAGAATTGAATGTGTTTTGAGGACACAGATTAGAGAAGCTAAAAAGTTAGATCAATCCTTTTAAAAGCAAATAAAGAATTAAGATTTCTCTTTAGCATCTAATGGAACAATTCTCTTTCAAAGTAGAGTATGTGTTCTCGATCAAGTTGAACTTAAGAAGAAAATTTTAGAAGAAGCCCATAAAGTTATTACATTATTCATTCTAGATCCATAAAGATGTATCAAGACCTAGAAGGAATGTATTAGTGACCAAGCATAAAAAGGAAATAATGGAGTATATGGTTAAGTGTTAAGTGTGCTAAAAAGTTAAGATAGAACATCAAAGACCTTTAGGAATGTTACAGAATGGAAATAGGATAACATTTCAATAGATTTTGTGATGAGATTACCTAAGACTCAGGCTGGCTATGGTGCCATATGGGTTATAGTGGATAGATCAACTAAATCCACATACTTTTTGCCCATCAAGGCTAAGTACTCCTTAGAAAAGTTAGCCTAATTATACTTACAAGAAATAGCTAGTCTATGTAGAGCACCCTCCAGTATTGTATCCGACAAAGACCCTAGATTTACTTTTAGACTTGAAAAGCCCTATAGGTAGCTTTTGGAACTAAATTATGTTTTAGTATAGATCATCTTCATATAGATGGTCAGACAGAAAGAATAATCCATGCTCTAAAGGATATGCTAATAGCTTGCATTTTAGACTAAGGAGGGAATTGGGATAGGCACTTACCATTTGTAAAGTTTGTTTATAACAATAGTTTCCATTTCAGTATTAGGATGACACCTTATGAAGCCTTCTATAGTAGAAAGTGTAGGTCTCCTTTATGCTGGTATGAAGTATGAGAGAGAAACTTGTTAGGTCCTAACTTAGTATAGGATACTTCTGAACGAATTAAGCCAATCTAGAAAAGGATGCTTACCACTCAAAGTCAACAAAAGAGTTATGCTAATCAATAAAGAAGACCCTTAGAGTTTGAGAAAGGAGAACTTGTATTTTTGAAAATACTCCTACTACTAGTATTAATAGGTCCTTAAAGCCCAGAAAATTAAATCCCAAATATGTTAGTCCCTTCTAAATTATTAAAAGAATTAGACTTGTTGCTTATCATATTTCCTTACCTCCCTAATTGTCAAATTTTCATCTTAATTTTTATGTTTCTTAACCTTGCAAATATATTCTTAATCATTCACACATCATAAAAGAGGAGTTAATGCAAATATAGAATGATTTGACATATAAAACATGACTGGCATAGATTGTAGATATTGATGTGAACTAATTAAGAAATAAAACTATTTCTTTAGTTAAGGTGGTCTAGGATGAGTTAACCCCAGAAGAAGTAACTTGGAAAATGGAGAATTAGATGAGACAAAAGCATTCTGAGGTTTTTTTTTTAAGGTTATACTAAGTTTTAAGGATAAAATTTTTAAAAAAAGGGAGAATGGTAACATCCTCCTTAAAATGAAATTATTATAGGACAAATTAAATATTATTAGACTAATTAAATTAAATCAACTAAATTGGACCTATTGAGTTAATAAAAGTAAGCCTTAAAATGTGAATTTATGATTTTTGGGAAGGAAATCAAAATTTTTTGAAGTCATTAGGTATTTAATTATAGTTTTAATGATTTTATAGAATTTATTTGAGATTAAAATAAAATTATTAAATAATAGCAAATTAAGAAATAGATACTTAAGGAATGAAATTTTAAGAAATTCTTGAGCATTAGACTTTAAAAATATAAGAAAAATATTCGTGGAATAAAAATATTTAGGATAAGTTTAAGGGTCAAAATAAAATAAGTAAAGGTCTAGGGTTTAAAAGTGTAATTTTGATTAAGGTTAAAATACAATTTTCTTAGGCAACAGATGTAACTTTGGTCATACAAAAAGTGAAAAGTTATGAATGATTGATTGACTCAAAATGATTGTTATAGTTAAACAAACAACTTCCATAATTGCCACCGTTCTTGAAACTCAACTTGTATGAAAATATCATGCATTGAAATGCATGAAGAAGTTCGAAAATGTTTGGTACATGAAGATTTTTTCTTCTCTTTCAGATAACGTGTCTAGGAGGAAGAGAGACAGTGTGTGTGTGTGTGTGTGTGTGTGTGTGAGTGTGTGTGTGTATGAGCTCCCTAAACCTTCTATATAAGTATGATCTTTAGCCTTTAAATAACTTACCTAAAAATTCCTCCTTTTATTTTGCTACATTATTAACTTTACTGCAAACCACTCTCTTTTAGAACTTAGAAAGAAAGAAACCACAAGCGAAGGATCCATAGGAAGAGAAGAAGATAAAGGACCTTAACCTATATCAACTTGTAATTTTTTAGTAAGAACATAAAGTAATAAATGGAGTGATAGCTAGTGTTAATGGACTTTACCTTTACCTCTTACTTTATCCATGGAAAATAGTCATGTTTGAGTGCTTAAACTTAGGTGATGATTTGGGTATGCATATCCAGGGTGTGAATTTTTAAAAGAGAAAAACTATGGTTTTAACTTGGGATTATTCCACTTTAGTGCTTTACTTGCTTGCTAGGTTGTTAGGTTGAGTTTGGTTGAAGGAAACCATTGAAAAGGGGATAGAAAACATGATTTTATGAATTAGACGTCTTTATCATCCCCTCGGGGGTGAGGCCATGTTACATAACATCGTTTGTGTCCATAGAGTGATTTTATCACTCTTTAAAGCCAAATAGAGCAAGCTATGTTTAGTGCACCCTTGAATGCAGCCATGTCAAAAATTAAGGTTTTCAACCATGGTTTTGAAAGGAGCATTTCTTGAACTTATAGCCATTTGTAAGCCATGTATTCCACTTCAACTTTAAGCATTCTAGTTATCCTTTAGTGTACAATTTAGTTAGAAAGAATGATACAAATTTTGGTAGATAATTGTGTCAAATGAAAAATGGTACCTTCGGTGGTTGTTAAGTTTGTATGCTTTGTATTTGATGTGTGATTATCTTCATGAAAATCTACTTATGTGTATGCTTGAATTGTTTTATTTGTAAATTTTTATAGAACCCTATAAAGTTAAATTCAAATAATTTCATTAATCTCCTAATCATAGATGATTATTGGACCTTATGCATAAATGACTAAACATGAGATGATGCCTATTCATAGATGACCATAATGATTAAACTATCTTGAAAATAGTTTTTGTGCATGGATGGCTACACCTTGAACTATTTCCTATTAATATCTTGACATAGAACAATAGTGTGACTTTAAAATATTAAAGACATTTAAAAGACATGTAAATAGAAAAAAGGGTTTCATTAGAATTTATGAGTTAATATTATAATGACTAGACATACTTTATAGCTTGTTGGCTTACCTAGTCATGGTTAATGGATACTATTCATTTATGGTAAATAGATACGATTTACATCTCTTAAGAATTTCATATGCATATGGCTTTATTAAAAATTGCAATAAATGACTCAGTTATTATTATCTATTTGATGTCAGTACGTAATTGGTAAAAAAAATACTGTTCATTCGCAATTGTCGAACTAGCCAAGATTAGTGAGTTTTCGCTAGTTTGTAATATAATCTTAACAAGTCGTCTCCCATAGAGCTATTAAACAGCTATTAAACAACTCAATTAGTTTAGGAAATGAAAATATAAAATTACAATGATTGGGAGTTTGGATATAAAATTGCACTAATTAAACTAAATAGCAAATCAATTAATGAAAGCAAAATGAAATGATATTCAATTAGAATAATACACAACCAATCCAGAATTCTTTCCCTGATAGTTTCATATCCTTGTCACCTAAAAATACCTCTAACTTGATTTTAATCCTTTAGTTGTTTTTTTATTAATGTTCCTAAACTACTATTTAGAATTTTAATCGATTTGTATTACTAATCAAAATGCAACCGCGCTTCTGTTAATAACATGAAACCAAATTATTTTGCATTTGACCAAAGATGCATGCAGAATCCTAATGTTCAGAATTAATTTATTTGATTAATCAACTGATTGACTCAAAATGCATTCTTACATTAAACGAATCAGAATTCATGCAACAAAAATTATCTAACTAGAATGATATGAATTACACGAAAACAAAGAGAACAAAAATAAAAAACATTTTGAAATCAAAATCTAAACTAGATTTCTATACAAATATGGACTTAATTTCCCTATCAGGTTCAGACTTTGGATTGATCACCAAGAAAATTAGAAAGGCATGAAAAAAGAAAACAAGAATGAGAAGTAGAAAAGATAGAATGTGTGTTTTTTAGTGACATCTTTTCCTCCTTAAATAGATGACGTTGGCTTCTTTCTTAAGAAAGATCCAAGGGTTAAGATGAGTTGTGTGCATCCAACGGTCTAGAATTAAAAAGAATCCCATACTAATCTAAAAGTAACAATAAGATAACATTTAAATCCTTTAGTGGCTTAATAAGATAATATCCAAATCCTTTTAGGAATCTTCTAACTTACAAAATACAAATAAAAATAATTGGGTCTTCGTTGAAAAAAATATAATGCAAATGCATTTAAAGTCCATTAATATAAATTTAGCCAACTAAATTTAAAATAAATCCAATGTCATCAAATTACCCTCTATAAATTATTAATAAGACTAAATATGAGGAATATAAAATAATAGTGAAATATCAAATTACCCCACACTTAGGCTTTTGCATTCCTGGGCAAAACACAAAAAATTAAAAAGAAAAACAAAACCAAAATGCAAAACTGCCAAGCTAAATATAATTTAAGCTTTTTAGATATTAAACAATCAAAGGTAATCTTTTTTGTTGATCAAGAAAGAACAAGTAGCATGACAAATCCAATTGATAAAAATAATGAATCAAAGTGGTAGCTCCTTACTGGTTATATGTTTACTCTCAATCCTGTTAAGTGTTTAGATTAAGCGTTCCTCTCAAATTCAACCTTCCATAACATCATTACCATAGGCTTTTATGTCTTCTCAATCTCCACTAACTAAGTCACAAGTAATACATAAATTAAAAAGACTTTTATTCAAGGTTGTAATGGGGCTAAGGTGCGAAACAAATGGTAAACAAAAGAACTAAGGATGTAACAAGAGATACAAGGTGGACACTTAAAATCATCAAGAGTAATAAAAAAAAAAAGAACATAAAATTGAATAGATGTGCATCTCAAAATCTTTTTTGCTGTAAACCAATACATGCTCAACAAAAATCAAAGCAATTTTCTTTTTCACTATTCTTTTTTTCTTTTCATGCTTTTGTTTTTTTTATTCTTTTTATTTTTGACATATCTTTAGGAAGAATAAATTAATTATCTCAAAATTGAAGCAAAATTACACTGCACATCTATTTACCCTATGAAGATATAATGCTCTTAATAATCAAAAGCATTCTAAACAAGGTGAGAATTTTTTTTAGGCTAAAGGGTTAAAAAGAAAACATAAAAGGCTAAAAAATAGAACAAAAATAAAGGATAAAATATAGGCGGGATTTCTATTTGGCTCTGTCTACTATAAAAGAAAAGAAGAAAGAATGCTTTAATCATCTTTATGAATACTTGTTCAAATATAGTTTCAATTAATAATCAAAATAAGTTTTAGAGTGAAAATCATGATAGAAGAATACTCTCTCAAGAAAGAAATAATAGAAGGCCTAAAATCCTTACAGGTTTAAAAACTACCACATGCAATCCATTGAAATCAAATTCATTGCCAATTTACTTGAATTCTAGAAAATAAGATTGATTCCTAATTATGTTGAAACACTTCCAAACTTAAATTGCTTTAACTTTTTTTTTAAAGAAACCTAAAAATCTAAAAATTTTGAGAAAAACAAGAAAATAACAGAATTACTAAAAAAGAAAGTAAAATGATTCTTCCCCCTCACGCTTAATATTTACATTGTCCTCAATGTAACAGTAATCTAATTTATCAATTAAAGAGAAGATGAAAGGAAAAAAGCAGGGAAAGAAATACAACCGAGTGATTCAAGTGTATGCAGCATTAGAAAGATGTAGCTCCTCCATTGTTTGCTCTTGATATTCCTCATAAAAATGTTTAAGCCATTGCCCATTCATCGTGAAGCGCTTGTTGGTTGACTCATTCATAATCTTAACTGCACTGTAAGGAAAAACATGAGTAACCATAAATAGACCAATCCATCTAGAATGTAACTTATCGAGCATCAACTTTAGATAAGAATTGTATAAGAGGACTCTTTCACTAGCATGAAACTCTTTTCTTTCAATCATCTTGTCATGCATGGCCTTAGTTTTCTCCTTGTAAATTCTAGAGTTTTTATAGGCTTCTAACCAAATCTCTTCAAACTCTTAAAGTTGCAATTTTATTTAAGAACTAGCTTAAGATAAATTCATATTACACTTTTTTATTACCCAATAAGTTATATGTTCAATTTCAACTGGTAAGTGACATACTTTAAAAAAAACCAACCTATAGGATGATATGCCTATAGGAGTTTTGTAAGCAATATGATAAGCCTATAGTGCATCTTCCAATCTTTTGCTTCAATCCTTTTTGTTAGGTTGCATTGTTTTCTCTAAAATTTGTTTTATTTCTCTATTTGAAACCTCTGCTTGACCGTTTGTTTGTGGATGGTAGGGGGTGGCTACTTTATAGAGCACACCATACTTGCGAAGGAGGGCTTGCATGTTTCTGTTACAAAAGTGGGAGCCTTGATCACTAATGATTACTCTAGGTATATTGAACCTACAAAAAATATGAGATCTAACAAAGTTCACAACCATAGAAGAATCATCAGTCCTAGTGGCTTTTGCTTCCATCGAATTTAAAATGTAATCAACAGCTAAAAAAATATATATGAAACCAAAAGAAATAAGAAATGGTCTTATGAAGTCAATACCTCAAACATCAAATATCTCACAGAATAATAATGGTTGTTGAGGCATCTCATTCTCACAAGAAATATTATCTGTCTCTTGACATCATGTATAGTTCTTACAAAAAGTATATGCATCCCTAAACAAGGTGGGCTAAAATAGTCTAGAATCTAGAACCTTCCTAGCAGTACATTGATGACCAACATAGTCACCACATGCAAGTGTATAATAAAAATGCAAAATAAGTGTAAACTTATGGTCAAGAACACGTCTCTTAATAATTTAGTCATTACATATGTGCTATAAGTAAGGGTCATTCCAAACATAATATTTTGCCTCACTCTTAAGTTTATTAATTTGGTGCTTTTTAAAATAAGCAGGCAATTTAGAAGTAACTACAAAATTTACCATATCTGCATACTAGAGATTTTTACCTAATAAGTACAACTGTTCATTTGGGAAACTATCCCTGATAGCAGATAAATTTGAAGAGTGAGGTATTCTACGTAAATGATCGACCATAAGATCTTCTACTCCACTCTTATCTCTGATTTCTGTGTCAAATTATTATAGGAACTTTAAAACCATATGATTAGAATAAACAATAACTTTAAAACTAAGAAAATAAAAATAAAACTTATCTAAAGCAAAAACAATAGCTAAAATCTCTTTTTTAGTGGTTGTATAATTAGTTTGAGCCTCATTTAAGGTGTAGGATGTATAAGAGATCACATGAGACCTCTTATTTATCATTTGGGAAAAAATTACACCCACAACAAAGTTGGATGCATCACACATCAATTTAAATGGAAACTCCTAATTAAGGGATTGGATGATAGGTGGGGTGGTTAGCCTTCTCTTCAACTAATCAAATGTTAATCTGTATGACTCATCAAAATTAAAATCTATATCCTTTTTAAGAAATCAAGACAATGGTAGAGAAATTTTGCTAAAGTTCTTGATGAATTGCCTGTAAAAACCTATATGGCTAATAAAAGAATGCACTTCTTACATACAAGTGGGGTAAGGTAAAAAAGCAATCACATATACTCTAACTTTATCAACTTCAATGTCATTTTTAGAAATCATATAGCCTAAAACAATATATTACTCTACCACAAAATGATAGTTTTTAAAATTTAAAACTAGATTTTTTTCAATGCATCTTTCTAAAACTATTCTTAAACTCATTAAATAGTCATCAAAGGAAGTGCCATAAATAGTAAAATCATCCATACAAATTTTCATGCAATGTTTAAAGGAAATCAGAAAAGATGCTCACCATATAACGCTGGAATATACTGGGAGTGTTACAAAGTCTAAACAACATCCTCTTATATGTAAAGGTACTAAATGAGCAAGTAAACGTAGTCTTTTCCTGGTCTTCTGGTGCAATATGAATTTCAAAATAACTGAAAAAGCCATTTAAGAAACAGTAATGAAATTTACCTGCTAATCTTTCTAACATTTGATCTATGAAAGGAAGAGAAAAATGGTCCTTTCTAGTGGCCTGATTTAGCTTTCTATAATCAATGTAAACTCTCTAACTATTTTAAACTCTCAGAGGGATAAGCTCATTTTTCTCATTAGGCACCATTGTGATACTAGTCTTCTTAGGGACTACCTATACTGAACTCACCCATTTGCTGTCAAATATGAGATAAATAATGTTAGCTGAAAGTAATTTACTTACTTCTTTCTTCACAACATTTAGGATCGTGGGATTGAGTCTTCTCTGTGGTTGCCTTACTAGTTTGGCTTCTTCCTCTAGTAAAATTCTGTGCATACAAGTGGAAAGGCTAATCCTTGGAATATCTGCCAATATCTAACCTATTGCTTTTTTTCTTTTTCCTTAACAATTTTAACAACCTCATTTCAAGATCAGATGGAAGGTTATTTGCTATTATTACTGTTAATTTATTTTCTTCTTCAAAGAAAGTATATTTGAAATTGTCGGGTAAAGGTTTAAGTTCAAGTGTGGGTGGTTGTTGCATGGAAGGCACTAATTTTTATGAGTTTAAATGTACAGCAGCCTCTATTTGTTCAGTTTTCTCAATATAGGAAATAGTATCAAATAAATTGATAGAATTGGGATTGAAATCAAAAGCAAAATCAAAATTCAAGAATGCATCAATCTCAGAACATGAAGTACATTTATTAAGTCTATCATAACATTCTGAACATTGAATTGCATCTATAAATTCAACAATGTTAAGAAGTTTAGTATCCATGTCCACACAAGTATTAGCAACTAACAAATCTATCATATTTACATGCAACATGGAATGTTCTTCTGAAGGGTGCTTCATGGCATCAAGGATATTAAAATAAACAATATCATTGCCAAATTTCATTAATAAAGTATCATCATGCACATTAATTATTATTTTAGTAGCTTTCAAAAATGGTCTACTTAGAATCAGTGGTGCATGTCCATATATATTGTCATCCTCCATATTCAGAACATAAAAATCAATAGGGAAAATTAAATCTTTTACCCTTACTAGTACATCTTCAAGTACTCTTATAGGGTAGTCTATGCTTTTGTTTGCTAATTGAATCACCACTCCTGTAGGGTTCTATTCTCCAATCCGTAAAGAGAAATACATAGACTTTGGCATTACATTAATAGAAGCTTCTAAATCTAACATAGTATTATTGAACTGCATATTCTCTATTGTGCAAGGAATTGTGAATGTGCCAGGATCTTTGCATTTAATAGGCATAATTGGTTGAATCAAAGTTAATACATTTCTCCCCATGTTAATTTTCTCATTTCCTTTTAACTTCCTCTTATGTGTACACAGCTCATTAGGAAACTTCGCATATTTTAGAATCTGTTTGATTGCTTCTATAAGAAGGATATTTACTTCCACTTTTTTGAATGTCTCCATAATTTCCCTATCTAATTCAGCTTCTGCAATTTTCTTGGATTTTGTAATTCTATTGGGGAATGGTAGGGGTTTAGTGTATGTGGAATTTTCTCTCTTATCTATAATGTTCTTGCCTTGGATTGAGGAGCGCTGTTGTTCTTTGTCACCTTCTTGTTCTTGGGTCACCTTTATTAGAAGTGTGATGGCCCAATTCACTTGCTTACCAGTCCTCAAAGTTATTACACTAACATTGCCTCTTGGGTTGGTCGCGGGCTGTGAGGGTAATTGGATAGAACTTTGACTTTTCAACTCATTGATATTTGTTGCAAGTTGGCAAATCTGAGTCTTTAAACTCTAGATTGTCATCTCTGTTCATTGTTGGAATTGAATTGTATTTGTTGCTAACTACTTCACTAAATCTTCTAGATTTGGTTCTGATTTATTCATCTGTTGCATAGGTTGTCTCTTGGGCTAGGAGCATTGAATTTTTGTTGCTGCTATTGTTGGTTAGACCCACTGTTTCAAATTTGGATTATCTTTCCATCCGGGATTGTATGATGCTGCATAAGGGTCATATTTATTTTGTTGTTGCTGTAAAGGTCTACCAGGGAAGATGCCAGCACATGATTTTGTATTATCTTGCAACTGAGAACACTGATCTGTGGCATGCGTGGTTAATGAACAAATACTACACAGAGATGTAGGGAGTTATTGAGTTTATCTTTGCCTGCGTGGCAGCTGTCTGACCATGGAAGCCAACTCTTCAAGTTTTTTTTCTATTCTTTGTTTATCCATATGAGTGACATAGATTTCGTTTACACCTTTGGTTAGTGTATTTATTTTGGTTGCCAAATTGTTATGTATTTTGTGCTATATTCACAATAAGGTCTCTGACAGTGGTTGGGGTTTTGTTAACCAATGCTTCTCCTGTAACTGCATCAACCATACTCTTGTCCATGGGTAGTAAGTTTTCATAAAAGTACTAAATCAGAAGTTGGTCACCGATCTGATGGTGAAGACAGCTTACACACAATTTCTTAAACCTCTTCCAGTACTTATACAATGTTTCTCTATTCATCTGCCTAATACCACTAATCTCTTTTCTGATGGTAGTTGTTTTTAAGGCAAGAAAGAATTTCTCCAAAAATATCCACTTCAATTCATTCCATGAAGTGATAGCTTGAGGTTGAAGGTAATAAAGCCAATCTTTAGCTACCTTATCTAATGAGAAAGGAAATGCTCTAAGCTTAATATACTTTTCTGAAACTCCTTATAGTTTTTTAGTGGAACAAACCACATGGAACTCCTTCAGATGTTCATAAGGATCCTCACCTACAAGCAAATGTATTAATCCAAATTTAAGTTTAAAAGTAGCATCAAGTTTAGGATATTGAATATACAGTGATCGATAATTAACATTAGGTACAACTAATTCTCTAAGAGTTCTATTATTATTACCAGCCATATCTACTACTTCAGAATCCAAATCAAAATCTAAATTCAATTCGCAATTACTTCATATATTGTTTATTATCTCAGAAATCAACTCAATAGTCACAACTTCTTTAATCTTACAATTTCTAAGTTGTGTATGGAAATTCATATCAATCTCTGGATTAAACTCAACCAAATCTTTATTGGAAGATCTTGTTATATGCCAAGAATAAAATAAAACACCAAAAAATTACCAAGAAAAATTAAAATAAATTCAGAAAAAATAGTATAAACGAAGGAATTTGGGCAAAAACTGCCCTAGCTCACAATATAGCTATGTTTTTTATTCCTCACAACACTTAAAACCTATATACCAAGTTTTCACTCAATCGAAGTTAGTCACCTCTTATGCTAGAATTGCCTAGAACAGTCGCAGAACACCACAAACACTAAGTAAAGATGCTAAAATAAAAATTGAAATTAAGGAATTTTCTATTCTAATTGATTATGATTAGTTGGCTCCCCAACAATAGTACCAAAATCGTGGTAAAGAAAATACTATTCACTCGCAGTTGTTGAACTGACCAAGATTAATGAATTTTCATTGGTTTGCAATATAATGCTCACCAAGTTATCTCCCACAGAGCTATTAAACAAATCAATTAGTTTAGGAAACAAAATTATAAAATTGCAATGATTAGGGGGTTCGAACATAAAATTGCACTAATTAAACCGAATAGCAAATCAATTAATAAACATAAAACGAAACAAAATTCAATCAGAATAATACACAACTAATCCAAAATTCTCCTCCTGATAGCTCCTTATCTTTGTCACTCAAAAATACTTCTGGTTTAATTTTAATCCTTTAATTATTTTCTATTAATGTTCTTAAACTACCGTTCAAAATTTTAATTGGTTTATATTGCTAGTCAAAATGCAACCGAGCTTCTGTCAACAACACAAAGCCAAACTATTTTGCATTTGACCAGAGACGCATGCAAAATCCTAACATAGTTTAAAATAAATTTATTTGATTAATCAACTAATTGAATCAAAATGTATTCTTAGATAGATCAAACGAATCAGAATTCATGCAACAAAAATCATCTAACTAGAATGATATGAATTACACAAAAACAAAGAAAACAAAAATGAAATATATTCTAAAATCAAAATCCAAACCAAAGTTTTATAAAACATGGACTTAAGTTCCCTATCAAGTTCAGACTCTGGATTAATCATTAAGAAAATTAAAAAGCCATGAAAAACGAAATCAAGAATGAGAAGTAGAGAAGATGGAGTGTGTGTTTTCTAGTGACGTCTTTTCCTCCACATATAGATGACGTTGACTTCTTCGTCAAAAGAGATCCAAGGGCTAAGATGAGTTACATGCATCCAACAGTCCAGAATTAAAAGAAATTCCATACTAATCTAAAAGTAACAATAGGATAACATCCAAATCCTTTAATGGCTTAATAAGATAATATTCAAATCCATTTAGAAATCTTTTAACTTGCAAAAAACAAATAAAAATAATTGGGCCTCCATTAAAAAAAATCATACAAATGCATTTAAAGTTTATTAATATAAATTTAGCCTATTTAATTTAAAATAAATCTAATATCATCAAATTACCCACTATATATTATTAATAAGACTAAATATAAGGAATATAAAATATAATAATATCAAAATATCACATACATATCTTGTCTCCACAACTTAAATTGAAAAAGACAGCCCTTTCATTCCATTTGAATATTCCTTATACCTAAGAACTATACCTCTATACTAACACAACAACTTCTAATTGTTCTCAAGTTTCAACATTAGTTTAAACTAAGGCATAAAGTACCTTTGCACTAAAGAAGCATGAACATCTCTGATCAACATAGTTCACCGATCAGGACAACTAAAAATTTGGATATAACTTTATAACCATTGCTTGATCCAATAATTAATGGATCTTAAAATGAAAAACAACTTAATAGTAAATAGTTGTAATACCATATTTCTCTAGCCCTTCTTCCTTACTAGTGAGCTTCATATATGTGCATTCATGGAAAATGGAATAAAAATAATGCATTTAATCACATTACATAAGCTCTTAAATTTTTGTTTTTCTTTCCATGGACCTTGTGAACTCTTCAATATTATCATCCACTCATAATCCATCCACACAAGTCATAAACATCATAAATAATCCATACAACTCGGATTTTACACCATGCATTAGAAAAACACAAATCTGCTTTCAGGTTCCAATACCAGATTTCTGATGTAAACTTTGAAAAATCATAATTAATTCTAAAAAAATTAAAATCAAGCAAATAATAGCTTTCTGGAAAGCCCTGAATGTCAACTATAGTTTAAAAATCATTTTAAACCATGAAAACATCAACTAGACCACAATTAGTAATAGAATAGAACTAAAGGTCTAGCTGCCCAGGTTTGCTATCATAGGTTACTGATTTAGACTTCAAAAATTTATAACTAATTTTAAAAAAATCAAAACCTAGAAAATCATACCATTATAGAAAGCTGTAGATTTTCAATAGAGGTTAAAAATAACTCTAGACCAAAATAAATGCGTTTATCCCATGAAAATTGATGTAATAGTACTAGAGGTCCTGTTGCATCCCTAATACTATCATGAAATTTCAAAAATTTGGTTCTTCCTCTACGGAGCTCTAAATGGGGTGATCTTAGTGGCTATGAAAGAATTATGATGTCTAGTTTATGCTTGTAAAATTTCATAGCTATTGAATATCATTTAACTTACAAGTGATAAGGACACAAAATCTGACCATATGAACAGTGCACCTTACCATTTAGCATATTTTTTCCAATTTTGAAAAATCATAATAAATTCTCTAGGCTCCAAATTGGGTGATCTTTGGCTTTATGGAAAGCTCTAGATAAGAACTACTTGTTGGCCAAATTTTATGGAAAACTCACTCATTTGGTTAAATTTTGGTTCATTACACAAAATGGTCAAATTTGATGTTTCAATTGGTTCAAAATGGGGTCAAATGGCTCTCTTCCTTATGTATGGCCACTTGGGCACGACCAAAATCACATTCACAGCCTAGGGAGACATCTCATTTGGTTCAAAATATCATGGAGCTCATCTCCACTATTGTGACATACAGAGCCACCAGCGGTATTGTCCAGCACCTGTGGCTAGCACCACACAGCACTGGGTTTGTCCTTTCCCTTCTGATCCTTCATCTCCTTCGGGAAAAGCGCGCCGTTGGTGGGGAGGGATTCTCCCCCACTTATATGCACCTTTGCCCCAGATCTCCTACTCGATGTGGGACTTCACAATCCACCCCCCCTTGGGGCCAACCCGTCCTCGGGTTGCACACTCGAGTAGTTGCTCTGATACCAATTGTGAAGTCCCACATCGAGTAGGAGATCTGGGGCAAAGGTGCATATAAGTGGGGGAGAATCCCTCCCCACCAACGGCGCGCTTTTCCCGAAGGAGATGAAGGATCAGAAGGGAAAGGACAAACCAGAAATAAGAAAATATATATATATATATATATATATGTAAATAAATAATAAAGTAAATTGAATTGTTTTATTTATTTTATTATTTATTATATATACATATATTTTTATTTATTTTCTTTCTTCCTTCTCATTTTCGTTCTCCTCCTTCAGACGCTCTCCCTGGGTCACGCTGGTCCTCTTTCTCTTCGCTGCTCCCGGCTTTCTTCTCTCTCGTTCAGCTCGCAAGTCGCCTCCTCCAGCTCCCTTCTCTCCGTTAAATCCTCACCTCCCCGGCGTCGATGGAAGCTCTTCGATAATTTCCCCTGTTGTCCGTCGCTGGTGCTGCCTGGTTCTCTCCTCCGCTTCGCCGGTTTTCATTTCCCTTCGAGCTGGCTGGTTTCTCGCCGTTGGAGCTGCTGTCTCCTTCGACTCCGCCGGGAGCTTCCTCCAGCATGGTGCAGACTCCCTTGACCGTCTTCCATTGCTGATTCAAGCTTGCTGATTTTGAACGAACCAGTAGCACTTCGAGGTTCTGGTGAGCATTCGTTCTGGGTCATTTATGCTTCCATTTGTCTCTGAAGCTGAACCTATGAAATTCCTTTCCTTCTCCTTCCATTTCTCGGTCAATCCCAACTCAATGGGCTGCTAATAGGGTTGATATGCTCAGATTAGCTACTTGGCCGAAATGAAGGAATAGGAAAGAGGAATCTTCAATTAGGCTTATTAGATATATAAATCTTGCGTAACTTTCAATTTCTACTTCATTAAAATGATCTGAAAGACCCAAATGATGAATTAGGATTCGAGAAAAAGATTAAGATAAGGAGCATTTGTGTGAATGATTAAAGAAGTTATTTAGATGATTGCGATTAAATGCGGTACCTATTTAAGAATTATTTGTTGGGGCTATATAATGATTTGGTAAGTTGGGTATTAGCAGGAAATTCTCGGAGTTTGACAGAAAAGGGGACCCGGCCTTTCAAGGAGAAACAAGGACCGGGCTCTAGGGCACCCTCTGTGAGTAAATAATAGTTTTCAAAGTATTTACTATCGTCATAAATCTTAGTATTGTCATTCCCTGCTCAAAATGGCTCTGAGTGAAGTGAAATATACTGCTTAGTACATATATATGGGTATGTGTGGATTTGTTTTCTTGGTAGTAATTTAAACTTGAGGGAGAAGTTGTTGGGAATTACCCTTAGGTATTTATTTATTTCTGTCTTACTCTTATGTGCATTTGTATGTTTATCTTGATCCTTATTTGTATTTGTATGCTTATTTTCTTTCATTATTTTCATGATTGGTCTTAATGAGTTATTAATATATAACTATACATATACATAATACAGTAATTGGCTAATGACATATATATATATAGGTATGTGGACTTAGAAATTTAGGTCTATTTGTGTGTGTGTGTGTGCCTTGTCTATGAGTGTATGTTGGTGTCCTTCATTGACTAAGTCATAGTTCGTGGAAAAACCTGGGTGGAGAAGGAGCTGCCCGTTAGGCGGAGCCACCCAAGTGAAGCGGGTAAGGGCTGCCAACGAGGTGTAGCCGCCCCCAGAATAGAAGAATCATAACTTATGAACAGGAAAGGTAGATAAGTAGGGGCTGCCTGTTAGGCGTAGCCACCTGAGTGAAACGGGGAAAGGAGCTGTCAACAGGATGTAGCCTCTACTTAATCTGACCTAGGGGTAAACCTTCATCGGGAGACCACACCAAGGAACTTAGGTTTAAATGGGTCCTCTTTCATATGACGGGTTATAGGATTGTATATGGTGAAGCGTGATGGTTTGATTACCTATACTTTAATTTATTGATTTTAAATCTTGAATTAAATTTTGAAATCTATTATCTGCTCACTGAGTTTATCTCATCCTTTCAAATTCTAAATTTTTCAGATAGCGCCTCTGGACCTGATCCGCCTCCCTCATCTTAGGGCTGAGGCGTGCAGCGGTGAGCCTCTCTTTTGGAACTAGAGGCTCGACTAGCTTTTCTTTTGGTTTGGTGTCAGTTGTAATGAATTTGAATTTATTTTGTAAAAGTATTTTGTGAGTAGGACAAATGGATGTAGGTTGGTTTCCCCCTTCCCTATTTTTGTGTTTATTGATGTTGTTGACTGGATTGAAGAGAGCGGAGCTCTCTGTTGTTGTTTATTGGATCTCTGGCTGTTTGTAGAAATTTTGGGATGTCCTATTTACAGGGGGCACTCTGCCGAAATTTCTATAAAAAGCTAGTGCCTAAAGGAAAGGTACACTTTGTATATCCAACAAGGCTAGAGTACTTTTAATGTACCTATATCAGATGTAGGGCCACCTAAGGATTTATTTATTGTATAGGAAAGTAGATGAACCTATAGCTAAGGACTACGTATAGGGTTCCAAGTCAGCCCCCTTCTCTTGGGAAAATGGGGCGTGACAAAGTTGGTATCAGAGCATAAGTTCCTGTGTCCTGTGAAATAAGTGCTCTCTAATGACGCCTTAGTTATTTTTGTGAACCCGGGCATAAATATAACTAAGATATCATTAGAGGCCTTATAGGGTGTAAAGGTTCCCTCTTAGGGTGTAAGACTTAGGGAGGCATGGGTTTTGTGAATTTGCATGTTTATGAATGATTCGGTTTCCTTTGTTTTGTTCTAAACCTGTGCTTTGGTTTTTATAGAACAATGATGCCGGCTGGATCTAGCGCAACTGTAGGGGCAGTTGCAGAAGAGAATGCAGATGAGCCTTCTGTTGAGGCTCCTGCCCCACCGATGGCCCCAGCACCTAGGGGTCGTGGTAGAGGAGCCGGTAGAAGTCGAGGTAGACGTGGAGGGCGTAGTGGGCAAGGCAGGGCCGCCCCGCCTCCGGTAGAGAATGTAACAGGAGAAGGAATTATGCCTCCTCAATCGCAATTGGGATCATTGGATGCCTTGGTGGCTAGGTTACAGGGGACTGTGGAGGCACTAGCAAATGTGGTGCAAGCACAGGGAGCTAGAATTGAGCAACTAGTAAGTGTTGTAACTCCACAATCTCAAGCACAACCTCAGCTTGTGCCAGTGACGCAGCCAGTACAGAATGAACGGAGGAATGCTGATGATTTGATATCGAGATTCTTGAAATTGAAACCGCCAACATTTTCTGGGTCTGATAGCCGAGAAGACCCCCAGCTCTTCATGGATGGTGTTGAGAAGGCGTGTCGAGCTCTTAAATGCTCGGGTGAAGAAAGGATAGAACTAGCCACTTATCAAATGCAGGATGTGGCCTATACCTGGCATGAGACCGTGTTCCAAGGAAGACCTGCAGGATTACCTCCGATGACTTGGGAGGAATTTAAGGAAGCTTTTATGGCCAGATTTCTACCCAAGAGCACCAGAGATGCAAGACGACGAGAGTTTGAGGTGTTGAGGCAGGTTCCTGGTATGAGTGTCTCTGAATATGACATCCGTTATACACAACTCTCACGTTATGCACCTCATTTGGTCTCTACAGAGAGAGATCGGATTGAGAGATTTGTGGACGGATTGTTACGCCCGCTGTATAATGCAGTAGCAGCTCAGGTTGAACACTTTTCCTCCTATGCTGCGGCAGTTGATTGTGCAAGGAAGATTGAGTTGCGAGGAATGGAAGATAATGCCCTCTTTTCAAAGAAGAGGAAGAGGTTTGAGGGTAAGCACCAGGGTGTGGGGTACTTGACTGGTGGGTCAAGACTCCAAGATCACAGCCAGACATTATCTCTAGTTTCAAGGAAACCTGCACAGTCTGCTGGTGTTGCAGTTAGTCAGCGGACAGATCAGAGTGCTGTTGGACGTCAGGCCCAGTATGGTCCAGTCCAAATGGAGCGTAATAGAAACCGTTGCCTTACTTGTGGGAAACTCCACTCTGGACCATGTTATAGGGCAACAGGTGCATGTTATCTTTGTGGGCAAGTGGGACATTTGAAGAAGAATTGCCCGCTTCAGCAACATGGGTCTAGTCATGGATCAGTTTCATCATCTCATCAGACGGCCCCTATAGCATTTACACCGATTCAGTCAATTCCTACCCAACCACCCAGGAGCGGTGTTGGGAGAGGTGCAGGAAGCAGGGGATCAGCCTCTGCGGGGAGAGGACAGGCTCGGGTATTTGCCTTGACGAGACAGGACGCGCAGGCCTCCAATGCAGTAGTGACAGGTACTCTCCGAGTATGCTCTTGTGATGCTCGTATATTATTTGACCCTGGTTCCACTCATTCATATGTATCTCCTCATTTTGCTAAGCGAGTTGGTAAGGGTTTAACTAAATTAGATGAACCCTTTATGGTTGTGACTCCAATTGGTGAATCGTTGTCCGTGGATTATATATGCCGGTCTTGTGAAGTTCTTACTGAGGGTAAAGAAACTTCAGCAGACTTGGCGATACTAGATATGAGTGATTTCGATGTCATTCTGGGTATGGATTGGTTAGCTTCTTACCACGCTACGTTAGACTGTTATTCAAAGGTGGTAAGATTTCATATCCCAGGTGAGTCGCCCTTTTTGATACAGGGTGATCGTAGTGAAGTGCCGGTTAATCTTATCTCCTTGCTGAAAGCACAGAAGTTGCTAAGAAGAGGGTGCCAAGGATATTTGGCTGTCATTAAGAATGTTGATGCACAGATGGTAGACCTGCAACAAGTTCCTGTAGTGAAGGAGTTTGCAGATGTGTTTCCAGGAGAGTTACCTGGATTGCCACCGGATAGAGAGATTGAATTTCACATTGAGGTAGTTGCGGGCACGCAACCAATTTCCATGCCCCCTTATCGTATGGCACCGTTAGAGTTGAAGGAATTGAAGGTGCAGTTACAAGACTTATTGGATAAGGGTTTTATCCGCCCAAGTGTCTCTCCTTGGGGAGCTCCAGTACTCTTTGTGAAGAAAAAGGATGGGTCCTTTCGATTGTGTATTGATTACAGGCAACTCAATAAAGTAACAATACGCAATAAGTATCCATTACCTCGTATTGATGATCTTTTTGATCAGTTACAAGGGGCGCAGTGTTTTTCCAAGATAGATTTGCGTTCCGGGTACCACCAATTAAAAATAAGGAAGGAGGATATCCCCAAGACGGCTTTTAGGACCCGTTATGGTCATTATGAGTTCTTAGTAATGTCCTTCGGGTTAACTAATGCACCGGCAGCCTTCATGGATTTGATGAATCGGATATTTAGGCAATTTCTGGATAGATTTGTCATAATATTCATCGATGACATCCTAGTTTATTCAAAGAGCCGGGAAGAGCATGAACAACATCTACGCTTGGTGTTGCAGCGGTTAAGAGAAGAACAATTATATGCAAAGTTCTCCAAGTGTGAATTCTGGCTAAATCAGGTGGCATTTTTAGGCCATGTTGTTTCGAAGGATGGTATCCAAGTGGATCCAAGCAAGGTAGAAGCCGTCCAAAAGTGGCCTAAACCTACCACAGTCATGGAGATTCGCAGCTTTTTGGGCTTGGCTGGGTACTATCGCCGCTTCGTAAAGGATTTCTCAAAAATAGCTGCCCCTTTGACCAGATTGACACAAAAGCAGGTTAAATTTCAGTGGTCAGATGATTGTGAAGAAAGTTTTCAGAAATTGAAGAAGTGTTTGACTTCAGCCCCTGTCCTAACGTTACCATCGGGGATAGGAGGCTACGCAGTGTATTGTGATGCCTCAAGAATAGGGTTGGGATGTGTCCTTATGCAGCATGGACGTGTGATAGCCTATGTTTCTAGGCAACTCAAAAGACATGAGCAGAATTACCCTACTCATGATCTAGAAATGGCAGCCGTGGTATTTGCCCTTAAACTTTGGCGGCATTACCTTTATGGCGAAACCTGTGAGATCTACACCGATCATAAAAGTCTTAAATATATCTTTCAGCAAAAAGATCTCAACCTTAGACAACGCAGGTGGATGGAGTTACTCAAGGACTATGATTGTAATATTCTCTATCATCCTGGGAAGGCCAATGTAGTAGCGGATGCTTTAAGTAGAAAGTCAATGGGTAGTTTGGCTCATATTGCGGAAGATAGAAGGCCGTTAGTGGAAGAAGTTCATAACTTGGAGAGAGGAAGAACGAAGCTTGAAATTTCTCAATCCGGAACATTCTTGGCTCACATGCAAGCTTGTTCAACCCTCATAGAAAAGGTAAAAGCGGCTCAGAAGCTTGATCCCAAGCTGAGCGAGAGGATTAAAGGAGTAAGGAGCGGGAAGGATAGTGGATTCATTCTTGATTCAGAAGGAGTACTTAGAGTTGGAGACCGGTTGTGTGTGCCTAGCGTGGGGGATATAAAGAGAGAGATTTTAGAAGAGGCTCATCATTCAGCATATACCATCCATCCGGGATCAACAAAAATGTACCAGGACCTGAAACAATCCTATTGGTGGGATGGTATGAAAAGGGATGTAGCCGACTTTGTTTCCCGTTGCCTAGTGTGCCAACAGGTGAAGGCTGAACATCAAAAACCAGCAGGGTTACATCAGCGACTAGAAATACCTGAGTGGAAGTGGGAGAGAATTACGATGGATTTCGTAACCGGTTTACCCCGTACCTTGCGAGGGTATGATTCTGTTTGGGTAATTGTGGATAGATTGACTAAAGCAGCGCATTTCCTTCCTGTTAAAACTACTTATGGTGTGGCTAAGTATGCGCAACTCTACTTAAGTGAAATAGTGAGATTGCATGGAGTACCTGTATCCATAATTTCAGATAGAGGTCCTCAGTTTACCTCTCGTTTCTGGAAGGCTTTCCAAGAGGCTTTGGGTACGAGAGTAGACCTTAGTACTGCCTTTCACCCTCAAACTGATGGGCAGTCTGAGAGAACGATACAGATTCTGGAGGATATGTTGAGAGCATGTATCTTGGACTTTGGTAGTAGTTGGGAAAATCATTTGCCTTTGGCAGAATTTGCATATAATAACAGTTATCAAGCTAGCATTCAAATGGCGCCATTCGAAGCACTATATGGAAGGCGATGTAGGTCTCCAATAGGATGGTTTGAAGTTGGTGAAGCCAAACTATTAGGCCCTGATCTGGTACAAGATGCACTAGACAAAGTGCGGGTGATAAAAGAGAGATTGTTGACGGCCCAGAGTCGGCAAAAGTCCTATGTAGACCACAGGCGGCGAGACTTGGAATTTACCGTAGGTGATTTGGTGTTCTTGAAGGTATCTCCAATGAAAGGAGTAATGAGGTTTGGTAAAAAGGGGAAGTTGAGTCCGAGATATGTGGGACCTTATGAGATACTGGATAGGGTTGGCCAGGTGGCTTATCGTTTAGATTTACCACCAGAACTGGCAGGAGTACATCCAGTGTTCCATGTGTCTATGTTGAGGAAGTACTTGTCTGACCCTTCACACGAAATCAAACCTCAGGATGTCGTGCTGGATAAAGGGTTGACATATAAGGAAGAACCTGTCTCAATTGTGGATAGGCAGGTAAGGAAGCTTCGTTCGAGAGAAATGACAATGGTTAAGGTTCTATGGCGTAACCACTCACAGGAAGAAGCTACATGGGAAGTAGAAAGTGAAATGCGCATCAAATATCCTCACTTGTTTGGGTCATGAGGTTAGAACTCTATTCTCTCCTTCTTAAAGGAGTCTTACTTCCTTTATGAAATTCGGGGACCGAATTTCCTTAAGGGGGGAAGATTGTAAGAACCAGAAATAAGAAAATATATATATATATATGTAAATAAATAATAAAGTAAATTGAATTGTTTTATTTATTTTATTATTTATTATATATACATATATTTTTATTTATTTTCTTTCTTCCTTCTCATTTTCGTTCTCCTCCTTCAGACGCTCTCCCTGGGTCACGCTGGTCCTCTTTCTCTTCGCTGCTCCCGGCTTTCTTCTCTCTCGTTCAGCTCGCAAGTCGCCTCCTCCAGCTCCCTTCTCTCCGTTAAATCCTCACCTCCCCGGCGTCGATGGAAGCTCTTCGATAATTTCCCCTGTTGTCCGTCGCTGGTGCTGCCTGGTTCTCTCCTCCGCTTCGCCGGTTTTCATTTCCCTTCGAGCTGGCTGGTTTCTCGCCGTTGGAGCTGCTGTCTCCTTCGACTCCGCCGGGAGCTTCCTCCAGCATGGTGCAGACTCCCTTGACCGTCTTCCATTGCTGATTCAAGCTTGCTGATTTTGAACGAACCAGTAGCACTTCGAGGTTCTGGTGAGCATTCGTTCTGGGTCATTTATGCTTCCATTTGTCTCTGAAGCTGAACCTATGAAATTCCTTTCCTTCTCCTTCCATTTCTCGGTCAATCCCAACTCAATGGGCTGCTAATAGGGTTGATATGCTCAGATTAGCTACTTGGCCGAAATGAAGGAATAGGAAAGGGGAATCTTCAATTAGGCTTATTAGATATATAAATCTTGCGTAACTTTCAATTTCTACTTCATTAAAATGATCTGAAAGACCCAAATGATGAATTAGGATTCGAGAAAAAGATTAAGATAAGGAGCATTTGTGTGAATGATTAAAGAAGTTATTTAGATGATTGCGATTAAATGCGGTACCTATTTAAGAATTATTTGTTGGGGCTATATAATGATTTGGTAAGTTGGGTATTAGCAGGAAATTCTCGGAGTTTGACAGAAAAGGGGACCCGGCCTTTCAAGGAGAAACAAGGACCGGGCTCTAAGGCACCCTCTGTGAGTAAATAATAGTTTTCAAAGTATTTACTATCGTCATAAATCTTAGTATTGTCATTCCCTGCTCAAAATGGCTCTGAGTGAAGTGAAATATACTGCTTAGTACATATATATGGGTATGTGTGGATTTGTTTTCTTGGTAGTAATTTAAACTTGAGGGAGAAGTTGTTGGGAATTACCCTTAGGTATTTATTTATTTCTGTCTTACTCTTATGTGCATTTGTATGTTTATCTTGATCCTTATTTGTATTTGTATGCTTATTTTCTTTCATTATTTTCATGATTGGTCTTAATGAGTTATTAATATATAACTATACATATACATAATACAGTAATTGGCTAATGACATATATATATATAGGTATGTGGACTTAGAAATTTAGGTCTATTTGTGTGTGTGTGTGTGTGCCTTGTCTATAAGTGTATGTTGGTGTCCTTCATTGACTAAGTCATAGTTCGTGGAAAAACCTGGGTGGAGAAGGAGCTGCCCGTTAGGCGGAGCCACCCAAGTGAAGCGGGTAAGGGCTGCCAACGAGGTGTAGCCGCCCCCAGAATAGAAGAATCATAACTTATGAACAGGAAAGGTAGATAAGTAGGGGCTGCCTGTTAGGCGTAGCCACCTGAGTGAAACGGGGAAAGGAGCTGTCAACAGGATGTAGCCTCTACTTAATCTGACCTAGGGGTAAACCTTCATCGGGAGACCACACCAAGGAACTTAGGTTTAAATGGGTCCTCTTTCATATGACGGGTTATAGGATTGTATATGGTGAAGCGTGATGGTTTGATTACCTATACTTTAATTTATTGATTTTAAATCTTGAATTAAATTTTGAAATCTATTATCTGCTCACTGAGTTTATCTCATCCTTTCAAATTCTAAATTTTTCAGATAGCGCCTCTGGACCTGATCCGCCTCCCTCATCTTAGGGCTGAGGCGTGCGGCGGTGAGCCTCTCTTTTGGAACTAGAGGCTCGACTAGCTTTTCTTTTGGTTTGGTGTCAGTTGTAATGAATTTGAATTTATTTTGTAAAAGTATTTTGTGAGTAGGACAAATGGATGTAGGTTGGTTTCCCCCTTCCCTATTTTTGTGTTTATTGATGTTGTTGACTGGATTGAAGAGAGCGGAGCTCTCTGTTGTTGTTTATTGGATCTCTGGCTGTTTGTAGAAATTTTGGGATGTCCTATTTACAGGGGGCACTCTGCCGAAATTTCTATAAAAAGCTAGTGCCTAAAGGAAAGGTACACTTTGTATATCCAACAAGGCTAGAGTACTTTTAATGTACCTATATCAGATGTAGGGCCACCTAAGGATTTATTTATTGTATAGGAAAGTAGATGAACCTATAGCTAAGGACTACGTATAGGGTTCCAAGTCAGCCCCCTTCTCTTGGGAAAATGGGGCGTGACAACTATGCTACATGCAATCATATACATTGGAAGCATAACACATAATGGGTCTTTGGTGACCAAATCATACATACTCATTTATATGAACCCAAAATCATTCCATACATCATGTCTACATATATTTGAGTATGCTCAAATGTCTACATCACATATACAACTCATGGTTACAATTCTTGACATCAAAATACATTTACAAAGGTCATTTCTCTATACATATGCCAAAGCCTTACTTCTTATACTTGTTAGCTTCTATTCCTTGGCCCACTTGGCTCACCTAGACATGGTTAGATATTGGAGAGGAAAGAGTAAGATTCTAAGAATCCTAAGTGCTCTTAACCCTTTTAATTATACATAATAACTATAATTTCAAGTCTAAGAATGCATATATAAACATTAAGCTACTAGTAACTATACATAAATTCATTTCCATGTGCAAGAAGCTCAAAAATATCATACATTGGTTTTCAAAAGCATTGGTTTAACTTCATCCCATTTTCTTAGGACTTTTAGACTTGTCTCACCATTTTCAAGGGACTTTTGACTAAGCCTCACTTTTCTTAAAACTTTTGGTTTTGTCTCATAAAATCCTAAAAACTTTTGGCTTATCCTTACCTTTGTTAAGGGACTTTTGGCTTCACCAAGCTCATTCAAGCCATAACACATTCATAAAATACATTTTATGCATATAATGGTACCATGGCATGTAGAAAATAGCTAGGAATATTTTTCATGGAATACACACCCATACACACATCTAAAAACAAGAAAACAACCAAGAATACATGAGAAAAATATTAAAGAGTTACCTTGAATGCAAACACACACACTTTTCCTTGATTGCTATCTCCCTCTTTTAGTCACACACTTGCAAATGGGTGAGTATGATTCCTTTGGCCTAAATACATCAAATAGGACCTAATTACATTCTTGAAACAAGTTCTAACACTACACACATACTATGGAAGCCCACTTTTTTACATGGCTTAATTATGGTTCCATAAAACACCTAATGAAGCAACTATAAGAATTCATGATCTTGGTTCATTCTTTCCTTTCAATTTATGACTCTTGACTCCATTTAGACTTTTTTGAACCATCACACACTCATTTTGAAGAGCCTAGTTAGGAGTTGCTTCATTATGCTACATTATGGAACCTACACCTCCATCTCACCATCTAGGCTTCCTAAATTTCTTTCAAGGCCTCCTCTCATATTCTTCCATCATATATAGTCCCAAACTAAAATACTCCCTAGATGTGTGAACCTCCTTTGGTAGAGCCTATGCTTCCTTAAGGAACCCATGGAGTTTTACAAATTCTCTTGGAGGAAAGGACACTTAGAAGACTTCTTAGACATCTTAGGAACTCATACAAACTCTTAGATACTTTAAATTATTACTAGAAAACTTCCTACATATCAAGGAACCCTTGAATCCCTAGTTTTAGTATCTTGAATTCTAATGCCTTTTCTTTGATTCTAATTGCACAATCTTATTCCTTACACTCCAAAACCTAAGTTTCTTACTTGGTTTTGTTCAAAAATTGCTCCTTACTACATGCTCTCTTCAAGGCCGAAATACACACTCAAAGGAACAACAAGAAGAAAGCATGGAAAGCAATGGAATGACTTTGGTTCCTAGCTTGGTTCAAATGCTCTTTCAATTGGCAAGCTCCACTCCTTTAAACTCTAATCTCTCTCCTCTGAACCAGACCCAAAGTAGCACTATATCATACATAAAAACCATGAAAAGAAAGGTAGGAAGAAAGAGGACGACATTAAAGAAGGAATAGCCATAAAAACTCTTCATTTTTCTTACCTTTTTGCCTTGTTTTTCTTCCTCTTCTTCTCCCCCTTTGGTGCGTCTCTCTTCCTTGGTCTCTTCCTTTGTTTTGGGATAGAAAGATGGCTGGTTAATCAAATTGGGCAAGGGCCACATGCTATATGGAAGGGGAAGAGTCACTTTAACTTTTTTACTTTTACATTTTAGTCCATTTTCTTGGCTTTTTTGTTTTAAGCTCATTTTAACTCCTTTTCGAAATCCATCTTTTCCATCATAATAGTTAGGCTCTCAATCTTATAAATTGGCTTTGAAATTACTCAATTTGGATTTAAAACCATTCTAAACAATTCGGTCAAAATTTCAATCAATTGACGATCGAAATCGCTCACTGGAGAGGTTTTAACTATTTTGGGAGTTCTTATGATTTTCAAAACCTCTAAAAATCCTGAAAAACTCAAATTTATCATTTAAAAAACCCTCTTATGAGTTTTTCAAATTTGTCAGAAATTACAAAAATGTTCCACTTTCTTTCACAAATTTTTCTAGCTCATCTGTCTCGAGTTTGCGGACATCTTAAGTCCCAAATCTTCATTTTTTATTATTTAAAATTTATTTTAATTTTATTTGGCCTCAACTCATTCATTTCAAGGGACGTGTTTTTCAAATTGACTCAATTCGATGTTTGTACAAAAAAATTAGATGTTACAATAGTAATACCGAATAACCTTTAACATCATATTAAATCTTTGCTAAGAATGTAATTTTTTAGCATATATATCATGAGCAAATTTAGAGCATTGCGAGAATCAAAAGGATATAGAATATAAAAAATATTCTTTATAATAATTTGCAAATATTCTCACCTCTGCCATATATAAAATTTAAGCCACAAAATAGAAAAACTAAAAATGACATCTCTTATAATTCCTCCACCAACCATATCAACTTCATCAAATATAAAAATAGTATAGAGTAAAAATATGCAGGCAGTACCAATACATTCTTCCCAATGCATCATTTATCTTTCAGCCAATGCAACTAACGGGATACAGATAGAAGATCCTATTCAACACAATTAATATGATAAGCTATTACTCTCACATGTGCATATGCTTTATTAAATAACCAATATTCAAATTTTAAGATTATAATCCAAATTGTACTTAATCATCACATAACAAAACCAAGAAAGAAATATAATTGTAGAAGAATTACCTACGAACTAAAACTGTGGAAGCTGACTTAAAAATTTAAATTTGATTCAAAGTAAGTGACTTCAAAACTTAAGACCAATTGAAAGTCTTTTTTATCTTGGTGAGTATAGAATTATACAGTAAATCGAGTTCTTAAATCAGCTCTAAAGAACAAAGTAGAACGTGGAGGAGTAAAGCACCTTGTCAACATTTATTTGGCTATATAGAGCTACATCTGCAATAGGATTAAATCTAGATAAATTCCAAATGTCTAGCTTCCAGCACGATGCCAAGTAGATCACCAAAATTCAGAAAGACATATGTCAAAACCCAAGATATGAAGATACCTTGCAAGTCAAACGCCCTGATTCATGTGAATTAAGAACAGACCAGATATAGAATACGCAAGCCTCATAACTGCAATTATTACCACTAAAGATTTTACACAACAGTGTCTATTAAAAATCCATTTGTTATCAGGAATCTATGGGAGAAAAATGAGATAATTAAAAAAGAAAGATGAGAGCATTTGAATTGTGTTGGCAAAAGGAATATAAATGCCGAGAGAATCTTCACTTACATATGGACTTATTTTATCAACAATGATCCCTAGCAGCTTGCTCTCAACCGACCTTTGTAACACATTTATAAAGTTGGGATACACATGATCATCGGCACCAACTAATTGAAACAAAAGCTGTGCAGAGAGCTTTTCTCAGAATCCATTTAACTACTTAGCAAGAACACAGCATTACTATAATTAACACTGAAACAGAGAAAGTTACCTCCATAATGGATGTAATTCATATCAAATCAACCAGTTGGCCTGCAGAAAGTATGCTGAAGCGTAAATAAAAAATGAATTCACAAGAAGACTACGTATCGGACAGCTATACTGGTTATTCACTTAAAATTATTTCTGAATCATCAGACAGACGATAACCCGAAAAATGACATAGATAATCAATTAGGTGGCTTTAACTTAATAAGATAAGCTATGCAGACAAAATATCACACAAACAACTTCTAGCACCATCAAGAGTACCTTACTAAAGCACCATCAAGTGAAATTCTCCTGGTCTAATATTGCCTCCACCCATAAAGCACCAGAAACACAAAATGTACTTCTGGAATTACAAAAAGAGGATATAGAGGAAGCCAGCAAATAAGCTCTGCAATGTTTAAGCCAATTGATGCTTTGACCATCAATAGGGAACCCTCTTAGAAAATTTTACTCTATAATATTGATGACACGAACATAATTTTACTCTATATTATCATGGATTCATTCAGGCAATTCAGCCATCTGAAAGATGAAGAAAATAATCGATCAATTTCATACCATAACTTGAGTAAACACTCATACCACAAAACTGAATATGAACATAATTTCCAGCTGTGTTGGTTCATTTATCTGAAAATATATATAAAAAAAATTATAAAACAAACAAAATCTAAGATGCGAATAGATATGTGCGACTTTATAATCTTGAAATTGGATCCTGCGAAGTCAATCCCCTGCATCTTTGGGGTCTTAGTTTAATGTGTCTAGAATAATAGATAATGAGCCTCATTTGGGTTTATAATATTGATTGGCTTAATTTTTCGTCTCATCTATCTCAGTTTGTGTTTAAAACGTTGAGAAACTCAATGGTGCTATAATTTTTGATTGGCTTCACAATATTATAATACTCAATGGCAACATGAAGCAAAAGCATTTGCGTTTTGAGTTGGATTGATCTTAGGTTGCAGAATGCATTATGATCTCAAAGTGTAAACCATGACAATTTCATTTTAAGTTCCAATTTCCATATGGGTCCACTATGGCGCCTATGCTTCTTGTCCAAGTTATTCTCTTCATCCATTTTACTAATTGTTTAGCATCCTTGAAGTCTAAAATGCAGAGGAATAAATTGGCAACTGCTGGTGAAACAATTGAGTATAGATGTCTTGTCTGTGCCACGGATGAGAAAAAGAGAATTTCTACTTCAGTGTGTACTTATTTTAACTTTCTTTTTCCATTATGCTCTGGACCATGAAGTACTCAAGCATAGCAACCTCTCTGGTCTCAAGTATGATTCACTTCACATCAATTGACAGAGTTCGTCGATTTGATTGTGACAGGTATATGGTCTGTGTGAGTGCCATCTGTGCTGGCTATGCTCTCCTTGCTGCAGCTTCCTCATGGGTCAAACTTATTGTATCTAACGCCTGGATTTTCTTCATCTCTGATCAAGTTCCATGCTTACCTTTTTTCTTTTCTTGTATCTCCTGTTGATGTTTAGCTAGGTCCCCTTTTGCTAATTGTGGAGAATAGATGTAATCTTGATTTGCTTATGGTTTCTATTCTATTCTATTCTATTTCCATCCAATGCAGAGAAGCTCTTCAATTCATAGGTTGTTTTGGCCATTTCATTCCAAAAAATGTTATTTCTCATTCACATTTGCATATCATGGATCTTTCGTGAATAAACTCTACATTCTAAGACAATGGAGCATCAAGTATTAGCTTCAACTTTTTTTAGTGAGGGTGTTTTTGGATTTTGGTCGGAATTAAATCCCCTCGCCCAGGTGATATCTGGACAAACATCGGCCTTTTGGATGCTTTATATTATTATCATCTTTCCTAGATGGCTCAGCGTTATAACAAATTTGAGACATCTGACCTCTATTCAGCATTCATTAATTTTAGTACATATTGCAGGGGAAAGATGGTGTGTGGAACAAATTACCTACTGAGCTTGTTAATCTCATTGAAACTGCAGTCAAGGTAATTACCATAATTTCCTTCATAGTTTCGTCAACCTTGTACAAGAAAAATAGGTATCTAGCTATCTTTCAGACTGTTGTGTTCCCTTATTCTGAAACTCAAATGGGAATATGTGCCCTGTGTCTGATAGAAGCCACAGGTTAACTTGAGTTTCGCCTATCTCATATTGTACCTAAACTGAGTCAAATTTGGTCATCATATGATGATTTTCTCACCGTAATTCGTTTTCTCATCTTGTACTGCCTCATTTTCCAAAATGCACTTAGGTTTCATGCTACTGCTGCGTGAACATTAAGAGCTTGCATCTTGAGCTCCCTCAGGATGATGGTGTAGGCTTTAGTTACCCCATTGTATAAAGAAACCCTTTTATGATTTTTTTTTCATTTTTTAAACTTAATTTTATATATCAAGTACAAGTATTTATGAAATGTGGATATTTGTGATTAATATTTGTCATAATGAAAGTAGGCTCCTGTGCCAGCAGCACAGGAAATCATGCCATTAAAATCAAATTTAAATTAAAAGAGTCAAAAAGAAAAACAACAAAAAAGAAAATTTAAAACAACATGCAGCCGAAGACAAAGTTACACTATTATTTATGGTTTATAAACAATACGGCTCCTAATAACTTTTATACTAAAATATATTAGATTATACTATCAGTTATGTTGATGGCAAGAAGGTTTCTGGTTTCAACATTCTAATTTTTTTATTTAAAATGCTGATCTAAAAATGTAATCAATATATTTTAAAAAAATATTGGAGTTAAATTTCGAAAAGTTTATTTGTAAGAATCATAGCCATACTCATATTAATTTGTTTCTTGTAAAATTTGCATGACTGAACAAGTAAATTGAATAATGTGCTTAATTATATATGCCCAATAAACATTACTAGCTAGCTTCTTGTCCCTCCCTCTTACTGTAAGAGACTTGAATATCATAACTAGATTGAGGAAATCATTATATCTTTAACGATATGTAAAGCTACATGACTACGATTTCGTTCAAAGTCAATTTTTCTAATTTTCTATTTGCATTTGATATGTAACTTGTATACGATCAGGTTAGTTGCTATAGCTGAGACTTTTTTTTTTCTGTTATTAATAAATTTTTACACTAATTTTTTTCCATCAATGATAATGTTAATTACACACGTGCATATATATATATATATATATATATATATATGTGTATATATAGAACTTGCTAGATTTTATCATTGCCACCCTTTGTAACCATTTTTTACAACTTTTAATAATTAGAATCCCAAGAAGCTACCCTCGTTACTACTCCATTCTATCGCTGTACATATTATAGGGTGTTGTTAAAAGAAAGTTTAAACTTTTAACAGATTGAGTGTTTTCACCCTTGAATTTTCAGATTTGCTTTAAAACTATCATTTTTAAATAAAATGGTGTACATATTCTTAGACAAAACTATGACTAATTCAATTTAATATTTAACGCTTCTCTTTTATTTTTTAAAATAGATACTGGTGATTCACATTTTTCATCTTTTTCAAGCCATATTTCGAAAAGATAAGAATTTATTTGCACTTATATATATATATATATATATATATATATATATATATATATATATATATATATATATATATATATATATTACAGTTTGGGAAATTTAACTAAACAGAAGTATGCACAAATAGCTTATCTCAATTTATTATTAGGATTTTGTAGCACCAACAATTTTTATTTTAATAAATATATGAATTTTTTTTATAATTATATTTTATACACGTTTTGATATTTTAGCCATGGCTGAAAATTAAAAAAATTATAATAATATATAATAAAGTTTATAATTAATATAAATATAAATCTATATAAATAATAATAATTGAAAAACTGCCGCAATGCAAAGAAGCAATTTTCAATTAGCAACAATCCAAAACTGTTGCAAAATTCACACTTTTTTTATTCAACAACATTAATTACTGGCTGTTGTAACCGTCACAAAACTGTGCAATTCTTACATGCACCGAGAGTGCCATGTCATTTATACACTCAATAGTTAATATTTGCTCTGCACGTGGACCCTACCTGTACTACACATAAACCCCACTTGTACAAATTAAATTTTAACCATTGATTATACTTAGAGTGCACCTAAAAAAAATTTCACAAAACTTTAGCGGCAATTATTCCCATAATCGGATAATAATTGTTATTAATTGACTATCCATAGTTATAACAATGGCACCTAATTAACCGCTGCTGGAACATTTAGTGGTGGTTGAAAACTGCTAGAAGATGCTTACATCCTTCCATCAACCTAAAATTGTGGATGCTACCTAGAGGACAAAATAAAAAAAGATGCATCCACAGTCTAAATGGAAGCCTCAGTCAGAATCTCCAACAAGTCTCCCACCATACATAGCAATAGAGAACAATACATTCACCTCGTTGCTGTAGACCTTGGACTAGTGATTGCACAAGTATAATCGAACAACTTTTTAATCTAAAACTCATTTCCAGTGTTATCTCCAGGCCTTCTTAGCTTGTGAGCAAATCTTGCTAGCACAACAAAACCCAACACCGCCTGCTGTAGGAGTTAGATCATCATAGTCATTGACGAACTTCCTTGACAAGGAGGAGAGGGACAAGGAGAGGATGAACAAGAGGATTTAGGTGGGGATAGCTAGGCTTGTAGATATTCCTGTTGATTTACAAAATGTACATATAACAATCGGCAATAATATGTACAGTTTTAGTTAAAACATGTGTCATCTGTTGTATTGATTGAGCTATCTTCTTATCGGTTATTAATATGGGGGAAGACAATAATTAAATATGTTGTAACAACTAAGTTTTTCCTATGCTAGCGAGTGAATAGCAAAAAAAGAAAAAAAAGAAAAATAAGAATTGAATAACAAGAAAATAGGGAGAGATTAGCGGGGGAATAAAGAGGGATTGACGAGGCAATTTCCCTCTCACGTTTCTCGTCAAATGTTAAGAAAATTAGATAAAATTAAGCCAAAATTTGTGAGAAAAATTGCTAAAAGAATATCTTTTAACAATTAATCAATGAAAGAATAGTAAGAAAAAGTTCTCTCGTAAAATAGTGGCTAAAATTTAATTAAAGAATTATTTCTTTTTATTTCTCGTCATTCTCTCACCAAGGATCTATTTGGTATAAAAAAATTAATGATGAAAATAAAAAATAAATAAAAAGATAATTTTATAAATAAAAAATATTTATAATGTTCTTATTTTTAATGATTGAATAATAATTATTAAATTATAATTATAAAAATAAAATTATAATTTTATTAAAATTTCATTTTTTTTTTCTACCCAACCAAACATGCCGTAAGATGGTTTAGCAAATGTTTCCTGCTAAATTCCTTTTTTTTTTTCTTTAGTAAATGTGGCAGGTGTTGGTTTTGTAATGTGTGGTACAGACAGCTTGAGTGTAATGCATCATGGCATGTCATTTGTCAATAAATACTCAAATGTCGTGATTCGGTGTAATGAATTGTAGGGTACGCTCAATCCACTAGACAAAAAATATTACATTTAGCTTTTCGGACAAAAAAGCCCGAATTTTCTACAAGTTGAAACTTGGAAGGCAAGTTTGAAGAAAGGAAAGGACAGTAGAAGAAAAATTGGGAAGAAGTTCACACTAAAGAGAATACAAATTAGAGAATATGTTGAAATATCAACGAAAATGAAAGCAAATTAATGATATGGAAAATTAGAACGACGACGTTGTCGGCATTAATGAAAAGACTGCACGATTGACTACGTCAAGAATGTATGTATACACACACACACACACACTCCAATGCGTAAGATCAGAATTGCATATTCTGTTTATGATACGTCCTATGAGCTTCGTGTGAATGGCGGAACTCAATCTTTGTTCTTCGCGAGAAGTGACCACCTTTTTACAACGCAGTAGTCGAGTAACTTCTTACTTTCGGAAACCCAAAAAAAGAAAAAAAAAAAGTGATTAGATAACTCTGAGCCGAAAATTCTGATTCTTCGGTAGTCTCCCAAAACTTGCGCGTCCTTTGAAGGTGCTGAGTGCTGACGCATTTCGGATGAGAAGATATTAACCGTACTATTTTTTTCTCGAGGTCCTTGGCCGAGGAAGTGTCTAATTCATCTTTATCTTCCTTTTTCTTCTTTTTAATTAATATATTCCTTTCCCTCGTGTTTACATTTTTAGATACATTTACTCTGATTGATTGATATGTTGTTTACGCTTACTTAATATTACAAATTTAAAGTCATTCATTTTAAGTTATATTAATGAAATTGTGAAATTTGCAATGGTATTTAATAATATTTTAAAAATCAAAATGGTCACTAAATTAGGATAAAAAGTAATTTATGTTTTAATAATCTAAGGGATCAGCATCCAGCCGCTTTTTAAATATAATCCAATTTTTTTTTATAATTACATTAAAACATATACAGAGTACCAAAACTTTTATTTGAACAAAGAATTATAAACTATGACGAGATCCACTAAACACAATTAGTTCACACCAATTTTATCAATTTTTGACCCATTTTTCCCAATTTTCCCCTTAGCCAATTTTAAGAATCAAATAAATCAGAGTGACTAGTTTTCTACTCAAAACCACCAGATTATGACCGGTTTTCCAATATTAATTCCCATAATGACTTTTTTTGCTCGATTAAATTATATTCAATACTTTTATTATTTTACAACGTTTAATATATATATATTTTTTTTCAAAATTTCATACTAGTTATTTTTGAACTCCTAACATAAAAGTGATGTCCGTTTAATTGATCCTATTTGTACCGACATATGGCTTTTAACGGGGAATGGTTATATTACAAATTTACACCCTTATAATTAATTTCAAGGCTTTACTTGTTGTTATGCCTTTAAAAACATTAAAGGAATATGTTTATAAGAGCACCAGGCGTTGGCTAAAATAAATATATTAATAAAAAAATAAGAGCATTGGGCAGCCCAGGTGTTTTTTTTTTTTTTTTAACACCAATATAAAACTTTGAGAAACTATTACAACAGGGTAGACTATATTATGTATTCTTAACTAGTAAAATATAGATTAAAGTTTTTTTTTTAGTTGAAAGATTAAGTTATACTTGGGTACTCAGCAAATGGATCATTTCTCAAATTGGATATTCCAATAAAATTTATTTTTACTTAGGTCCTTCTTGATTTAAAACTCGTCTAAATTAATCTTAGAATTGCTAATTTTGCTAACAAATTTTGTGATATGAAATATAACATTATTAAATTCTAATTAAACGTGCTTTAAATAGTCATCTTTAACTATTATTTCTTTGCATATCAAAAGATATGTTAATTTAAAAATTAAATATTAAATTTATCAAAGTATACTAATTTTAATTTTTTTATAAAGAAAAGACCAAACCCAAGTCATTCATATATGTGTGCGTGTATATATATACATACGTATATTATTTAAACATATTAAATGAATTTATATATATATATATGAACCTTTAATTAATCTATTCTTAATATTATAAATTACATAACAAATAGAACTTCCTTGATGTTATGACAGTCCTCCATCTTCTTGGATGGATGATGTCGCATGTGGGACTTTGAAAGCAAAAGATGTTTGGACTTACGTGGCACTTTTGAACTGGCGGTAGGTGTCGCATGACTTTAAGTTTATTCATGTGGAACCTTTCGAAGTCGTTGTTGTGGTATTTTGGTCATTTGGTTATGCTTTCTTAAAGCGCTCATCTGGGACGCGGTTTCTGTGGGACTTTGGACCTCTGTCGTTTCGTATCAATATTTTTATGAAAAATAATTTATATATAATTTTTTTAATACTTATCATTAAATTTGTTAATTGATTCGTACACGATAAAAAATGGATTCAGAATTTTTTTTTTTTTTACAGAAGAGTATTGTTATCTGTGGTGTGATGTCCAAATGTTATGTTGACTACTTAAAAAGCATAAAATGATAAAATCTTATGCGAAGGGATTATGTTACGTTTAGGATATGAATCTATTAGTGAAAGGATCAATTTATAAGGTAAGTGAATAATCAAATTTTAAAATTAATAGAATAAATTGCACTGACTGTAAGCTGATGGAATTTTTAATATTTTGGCCTAAATTATACAAAAAATTTCAATTAAAAACAAAATTCCAAAATATTTGCTGTCATATTGCTGTTGGATTTACTGTTCGTTTGAATGGGGGAGGAGAAAAGTGGAGGGAAAAAAAAGCGGAGAGAAAAGTGGGAAGGGTGAAAGGGGCAGAGAAATAAGGTTCTCTTTTCTTGTTTGGATGCGACACGAGGAAATGAGGGAGAAGAAAAGTTTGTTAATTTTTGGACAATTTTACCCTCGAATAATAACGCGCAATGACTTTCTACTTTTCCACCGACAATACAATACAAAACATGTTATGTTTTATGCATATCAATGAAATCGTCCGAATTTGACCCTACAGCATTTACATATTTTTTAATTTTTTTAATTTTAGAACAATTAGTTAAACGATTAATTCGAGATATAAAAATAATGTTACAGTTACTGTATAATAAAATAATAAATATAATCTTTCTCCCAATTCAATAAAAAAAATATTATAATCACATTGAGTAATTTCATGTCAACCAACTACATATGTTTTTAGATTTATATTGGTTTATTCACTCTCATAAAAAAAATCTGTTTCATTTACGTAATTATTTTAGTTAAATAAAAATATGTTCATATATAATTATATTTCTAGACATATGTATTATTTAGTTAAATAAAAATATGTTACTTACCACTTCAGAAATTATTATAATATAGATATTATTATTTATTTATCCACATAAATATATATACACACACACAAACAAGAAGGGTTGATCCTTACGGAAAAAATGAACTTGCTTTTTCACTTGATTTGTTCTCATCTAATAAAGTGTTTCGTCTCCATCCCTACAATGCATTCACATGAGTAGTCAAGTAGACTTTTCAATTCCTTTGTCCTCACTTGTGTGGCAAGCATTTTGTCTTCATCCCTTATCATGTAGTAAGAATTTTTGTCTTCATCTCTTATCATTTTAAGCTTATCTTCTAACCTTTCACAAAATTCATTTGGCTTTGTCCTTACTTAGGTGCCAACTAATTCATTCATATCCCTTGTAGCTTCATGTGAAGAGCAATATGATGGACATGGATGAAAGTTATTTCATCCTTATCCTATCCTTCCTGTTTGAAATGACAAAAATTTAGTAGTGACTCTGCATGCATAAATAGAGATAAGAGGTCACTGAAAGATTGCAATGAAATGGTTGTAGTAACTGATGTGAAGCTGATCACAAAGTAAGCTGATCACTAAAAGGATATAGTGAAATGACTGTAGGGACAATGCCAAATTATTTACCCACATGTCTTGATGGACGCAAAACTATTTTTTTCTACAAGAAATAATTAAAAGAAAAGTAAATTAGGGATGCAATAATCAAAATCAAATACTCTGCTATAAGGAGGACTGTGATAATCATTTCGTTGATTTGAACTTTCGTAAAGTCATATTTAGCCTCCTTCTTAGAATTGGATCGCGTTTATCAACATCCATGGAATTGGTCAAAATTAATTGAATGGGTCATTAATTTTTTTTTCATCAAATAAAATAGTTCATTTTGAATAAATCTAAAAAATTAAAAATAGAAAGTATTATAAGAAAGAGGAGATAGAAATAAAGAGAAATTAAAAATATATATAAGAGAAACAAAAGATATGTATTTAGCTATTTATTGTGCTTCTTTTCTATTATACTTTATTTTTTAATAATATTTCTCTCAAATATCAAGATACTTGATCAAAATCGCCATTTGCTTTTTAGTTTTTTTTTCTTTTAATGATAATGGAATCTTAATAAAATTTGAGAATTTCAAAAGTTCAATATTAACTATTCTTAACTTTTAATCATGGCTAGTTTTTATTTTTTAATTAAAAAATAACTTTTAAATTTCTTAAGAACTATTGAATTTGCAACCAAATATTTTAAAATTTACTCACATTTATTTGTTACATTAGAATTTTAATATATAAAATTTTAAAAATATATATTTAATTATTATTGATTTGAGCATAATTAGATTAATAAACTATAAATTAATAAATCCACCAATTTAATGACTAGTTTGATTTTAAAAGTATTGATATTTAGTAAGTAATTATTTTAATTTTTATTTTGTTAACAAAATTAAATAAAATAATAGTATATAAGATATATAAGTTTAATAACTTCACCAATTTAATGACGAGTCCAATTTTTATTTTGTAGGCTTTTATTTTCTTGAGAGTCTATTATTCTTAGTGGTAAGTCTATTACCTCTTATGTTCCTATTTTTACACTTTTTTCATCTAAGGGCAAATTTATTATAGTATTATTTTTACAATTCTAGTTTCTGGTTCTAATTATGGTAGTTTTAATTGAAGGATGATTTTTTGTAAAATGATTAAATATTTGATTGTTATATGTTTATATTTTTAACCACTTAAAGAAATATATGTCTTCTCTAAGTTTTATCATGTCGTTATATGATTCTTCTCTAATTTTTTTCTTGCTTTTGTGTTGTAAAATTAAAGAAAAACTATTTTCTTTTTGTATCATGTGTTTTTAACACAAATTCTTTTCTTAATAAATCCTTATTTATTTCATAATTCTCTTTTCTTATTACTCTTAATGACTGATTTAAAGACTGATAGTCTAAGGGTTGAAATTCTCTATCTATGTCAAATTGTGCCTTTAAATTTCCGATATCATGTTTATATATAGGTTGTGGGATATGAGATTCAAAGTTTACTCCTTTAACCTTATATCCTATACTTGAGTTATCTATAGAGTTTGGATTCTTCAAAATATCTTTCTTGTATTCACATGGGTTCTCCTATAAAGGATTTAATTATTGCTTATGCTAATTAACCTATATTGTCTAAATATCTTTCTTTTAGCCCCCGTGCATTTATTCTAGTTTGGTGAAAGGATCGTATTTTCTATCTATATGATTCATTCAATATATTTTTCCACCATCCTTTTAAACTTCTTATAAATCCTTGAATTATTATATCAAATATATTATTATCATTATTGTTTTCTATTCTATAGGTTGCCACGACCATCATCATTTCTTGTACTAGATTCATGATTTCATATTCGTTATATCCATCTATATTCCATTCATAAATAAACCTTCCATTGTATGATAAAGCGGCCATAGTGTATCTTTCTTCAAATTGTAAATCTGGCATGGTTGGTTTCAGATAATAATTTCTTCGTACATTATAATATTATTATGATTATTTCTTTTTATCTTATTTAGGGTTATTTCCTCATTTTCTTTAAATTGTTGTTCTAATTTTTTTATGGTATTAATTCTAACTGCATTTTTTGCTTTATTTCCTATGTCTAACTTTTGTAATTTTTTTATTTATTTCCTTCAAAAATATTTTTTGTTCATTTGTCCTCATTTATATCTATTTTTCCTAGTGTAATTCTTTTTGCTTGGGAATAGCTTCACACCTAAATATGGGTTTTTGCGGATTTAATTGTTTTTCTTCTAAAGTAACTAAATTCTATGGATATCTTAGTATACAATCCATATATGCTCCTGAGTCTATTAGTAATGCTAAATTTCTTAAGTATTTATTCTTTATTACTAAATTCACTTGACAATACTATTTTTGATAGGTTGTTTTTATTGTTCTTTGTATAAACCTTTTGTGAGATATTTCTTCCAATTTAGGGATTTTTTCTATCTCTTCATTTTCTTCTTGAAAATTCTTTCTCTCTGTTTCTTCTAATTTTGCCTTAATTTTTAACACTTCTAATTCCCTATATATTTCTTTTTCTTTTAATTCTTTTATTTCTACTTTGATGTTTTTTTATTTCTTTTTGTAATTCCTTTATTCCTATTGAAGGCTGATTTCTTCAAATCTACTTAAAATATCTTTCATTGTTATGAGCGATCTATCTGCTTTTTTGTCTGCCTTATCTAATATATCTTTTATTTTCAATAGATATTTCCTTTTTATGTCTTCATCATTTATTTTGTCTATTATTTCTATTAGAAAATGAATATTTTCTTTTGATATTACATTAATATTATTTTCTCTACAATTCTGACAGCTACATATGCCTATTTCTTGATATCTTTCTGAATCTGTAGTAGATTCATTTGTGCTAACTTCTTTAGAATTTGAGGTAAAATCTTTGTTTATTAATACATTAAGAAGGTTTTGCCTATTTTCTTCACTTATATTTAGTTTTCTAATTTTCTTTTCTGTTTTGCATTCATTAGAATAATGACTAAATTGTCAACATCTGTAGTATACTATATCTTTCTTATCTTTTCTTTTTTCTATTTTTTTCATAAAGCTTTTCTTAGGCTTACTCCAATATTTACTAGTTTTCTTATTTCTTTTGTAAAAAGACAGGTTTAAAATTTGACTTGTTTTTCTTTTTTCTAGATGGAACTTTTATCTTTTCGAATCCATATTGTTCACAGAAATTCCCTAATTCTAGTTTTCCTTGTTTTCTATCTATATGCATTTTGCTTTGCATTTTTATTTCATTACATAATCTTAATCCTACTGTGTTTATATTGTGATAGAGGAAGAACCACAATATGTAACTAAAGAATATGTCCTTCATATGTGTTCTTTGGAGAAAGAAGAATGTAAAAATAATATTTAAGAGGCCATTAAAGTAGTTTTTCCAAAAAAAAAAAAACAAAGGAAGAATCATGAAACTTTATACCCCATGATTTCAAAAAGGATCGTAGATATTATGAATTGATCTTGGTTGATTCCAATTTAGCCTTGATTACTCATCTAAAAGATATAGCAGGAAGAGAATATTCATAGATAAAGATTAACAGAGTGTTGACATACAATGCTTGGAAGCAATCTCCATTCACAGCTAAGAAATTTTCAGTTAATTACCATGGCTTAAGCTATAATTATCAAGGTTATAGGAAAGCATGGTTTAATGTGTTCTACTACGGAAATTATGAACATTATTGGTTCATAGGGATCAATAGAGATTGTCTAAATAACTTATTCAAATTGGTTTCTAGAATGGTTTCATGTCTTTGGACCTGTACAGAGAATTCTCCCAGAAGCAGTTAAAGCAGGATTTAAAGACTTCAAGGTCGCCACAGATTATAAAAGAAACCAAAAAGCCATTTTACTTCTTTTATCATTTTAGGATACCATCGGTAATGAGTTGGACCTTTACAGTTCTTATAGGAGTAATTACTTGCTCGACTATAAATTATTTAGCCAGAAGGTTTAAAGTAAAGTGGTGGAAGAAATACAATCAGAAATATGCAGACATAAATCAGGTTAATAGTTGGATTAAGTCAAACACAACTAGAATTAGAGTAGAAGATCCATCCCCTTCCCTGGCCAACAAAAGCAAGATAATGGCATAAGTAGCAGTCATACAAGATCCAACTAATTTTGATAAGAAAATGCAAAAAATAACTTCTCAGATAGCCTTATCTTCATATGTAGAATCATCAACCTAAGAGCCAGACAATTTACATCAAAATGAGGACAACTATTTCGGATTAGAGTTTGATCAAGAATTTAGTTGATAGATGGCATCTTGTTGTGGTGCCGACAATCCTGCAAATAGACAAAATCATTAAACTAACAGAATGAATCCTAGCACAGTAGTTCGTGGTAGACAAAACTAAAAGTTCTAAAGACTGAAAAGAAATGAAGTTAAATAATTAGAGTCTGAAAAGTGAAATGAAATGCAAATGAAGTTAAAATGTAATGAAATACTAAATGAAATGCAAATGAAGTTGAAATGTAACGAAATAAAGTTGTAAGATCATCTATATAAAACCATTTTTGTTCAGTTAGTAGATAGATTGAGTTTTCAGGTGAAGTGTGAAAATCCTTTTGTATAATATCCCTAATAGACCTCCTAATTATTCTGCTGTTTAAGTTGTCTATAAGTTTTAAAGTTATTTCAATAAAGTCTTTATTACAGAAATTGCTTTATCATTCTTTTATTTACAAAAATATGTTCTAATCTTTTATATTTCTTATTATTATATCTTTAAAGTTACAATCTTTAATCTTTAAAGATCCTATAGATCCAATAGAGGATGACGATCTTTTAAGCATTCTGTATGATATATCTCCTTTTGTTGTTTTCTCTATGTCATCTATTTCTAATTCCTTTCATGGTGCTGGGGTTGCTAATTTTGGAACTTCCAATTAGTAGGAAATTCTATCTCTTCGTGTTTTAATAGTTTTGGTACTAGTACTACTGTTTTGGATGAGTCTCCTATTTCTCCTTTTGGCAATTCCTTTATAGCTTTAAAGTTTTGATGTGTTTTTGTTATCTTAAAAGTTTTTCTATACTATATTAATATTGAGGTGGTTCCTTTTTTCAAACTATCACCAGATTCAATTCTCATTACTAACCCATTTCCAGCATTGGAATTCTTTATATTTATTGGATAATTAGAAAAACAACCAAAGTAGACTGGTCCTCCAAGAAGATTTGCCTGTATAACCCCTACTATAGATTCTTTAAAATTTATTTGCTATCTTCTATCTTTTGGACATATTAGGACGGGTTTGTTTAGTCCTAATTTGAAATATGACTTTACTGCCACTTCAATAAATCCTTATATGCATTCAAGTATATATATATTTTTATATTTCTTTACAATTTTTTCTGGTATCATAAATAGGACTTGTCTATTTTTCTTTTTCCTACTTTTCCTCCTATGATTTGAGTTATATATGAGAAATTAAATATAATTTTTTTATAAATTTTTTTTGCCTTTTAAGGTTGGTATCAACTAATTTGTAAACTGATCTTGTAGGTTATAATTAGTTATTTCTCTTTCATTGGTATCAACTAATTTGTAAACTGATCTTGTAGGTTATAATTAGTTATTTCTCTTTCATTTAAATAAATAAATTAATAATATGGAAAATTAGAGCGATGATGTCTTTGGCATTAATGAAAAAACTATACAATTGACTACGTCAAGAACGTGTCTGGATTCTCTGCTCCTGCAAAACAGGAACACCACACGGTGCTCCTATTTTGTAGGAGCATCTGGACCGTCCAGAATAAATATGGACGGTCCAGATTTTTTGTTTACTTTTTTATTTTTTAAATATTTTTTTAATTTTAAAAAATCAAAATATAAAAAAATAATAATTTTATAACTATAAAATTATAAAAAAATTAATATTTGATACTTAAAAAATTAAATAAAAAATAAAAAAACTGGATTGTCCAGATTTTATTATGGACGGTCCAGATGTTCCTGCAAAATAAGAGCATCGCGTGCTCCTAATTTGCAAGAGCAGAGAATCTAGACGCGTCAAGAACGTATTTATACACACACTCCAATGCGTAAGATCAGAATGGCATATTCTGTTTATGATACGTCCCATAAGCTTCGTGTGAATGACGGAACTCTGAAACTTTGTTCTTCGCGAGAAGAAACCATCTTTCTACAATGCAGTAGTGTGTGTTTGATTCTGCGGTGAGAGATGGTAAAAGCCCGTTTGCAAACTACAAAATGTAAAAATTATAATTTGTTGCTTCAGCCAAAATCACGATTTGAAAAGAGAAGAAGCTGAACCAAACATGTACGTAGTTGAGTAACTTTTTACTTTTGAAAACCCACAAAAAAAAAAAAAAAAGTGATTAGATAACTCTGAGCCGAAAATTCTGATTCTTCGGTTGTCTGCCAAAACTTGCGCGTCTTTTGAAGGTGCTGAGTGCTGACGCATTTCGGATAAGAAGATATTAACCGTACCATTTTTTTCTCGAGGTCCTTGGCCAAGGAAGTGTCTACTTCATCTTTATCATCCTTTTTCATCTTTTTAATTAATGTATTCCTTTCCCTCGCGTTTACATTTTTAGATACATTTACTCTGATTGATTGATATGTTGTTTACGCTTACTTAATATTACAAATTTAAAGTCATTCATTTTAAGTTATATTAATGAAATTGTGAAATTTGCAATGGTATTTAATAATATTTTAAAATTCAAAATGGTCACTAAATTAGGATAAAAAATAATTGGTGTTTTAATAATCTAAGGGATCAGCATCCAGCCGCTTTTTAAATATAATCCAAAAACTTGTTTTTATAATTACATTAAAACATATATAGAGTACCAAAACTTTTATTTGAACAAAGAATTATAACTATGACAAGATCCACTAAACACAATTAGTTCACACCAATTTTATCAAATTTTGATCCTTTTTTTTTTTTCCAATTTTCCCCTTGACAAATTTTAAGAATTAAATAAATCAGAGTGACTAGTTTTCTAATCAAACCACCAGATTATGACCGATTTTCCAATATTAATTCCCATAATGACTTTTTTTGCTTGATTAAATTATATTCAATACTTTTATTATTTTATAACGTTTAATATATATATATATATATATATATATATATATATATATATATATATATATATATATATATATATATATATATATATTTTAAAAAAATTTCATACTAATTATTTTTGAACTCCTAACATAAAAGTGATGTCCATTTAACCGATCCTATTTGTAGTGACATATGGCTTTTAACGGGGAATGGTTATATTACAAATTTACACCCTTATAATTAATTTCAAGGATTTACTTGTTGTTATGCCTTTAAAAGCATTAAAGGAATATATTTATAAGAGCACCAGGCGTTGGCTAAAATAAATATATTAATAAATAAATAAGAGCATTGGGCAACCCAGGTGTTTTTTCTTTTTAACACCAATATAAAACTGAGAAACTATTACAACAGGATAGACTATATTATGTATTTTTAAATAGTAAAATATAGATTAAAGTTTTTTTTTTTAGTTGAAAGATTAAAGTTATACTTGGGTACTCAGCAAATGGATCATTTCTCAAATTGGATATTCCAATAAATTTTATTTTTACTTAGGTCCTTCTTGATTTAAAACTCGTCTAAATTAATCTTAGAATTGCTAATTTTGCTAACAAATTTTGTGATATGAAATATAACATTATTAAATTCTAATCAAACGTGCTTTAAATATGCATCTTTAACTATTATTTCTTTTCATGTCAAAAGATATGTTAATTTAAAATTTGAATATTAAATTTATCAAAGTATACTAATTTTAATTTTTTTATAAAGAAAAGACCAAACCTAAGTCATTCATATATGTGTGCGTGTATATATATATATACATATATTATTTAAACATATTAAATGAATTTTTTCATATATATATATATATATATATGAACCTTTAATTAATCTATTCTTAGTATTATAAATTACATAACAAATAGAACTTCCTTGATGTTATGACAGTCCTCCATCTTCTTGGATGGATGATGTCGCATGTGGGACTTTGAAAGCAAAAGATGTTTGGATTTACGTGGCACTTTTGAACTGGCGGTAGGTGTCGCATGACTTTGGGTTTATTCATGTGGAACCTTTCGAAGTCGTTGTTGTGGTATTTTGGTCATTTGGTTATGCTTTCTTAAAGCGCTCACCTGGGACGCGGTTTCAGTGGGACTTTGACCTCTGTCGTTTCGTATCAATATTTTTATGAAAAAAATTTATATATAATTTTTTATATACTTATCATTAAATTTTTAAATTGATTCGTACACGATAAAAATTTGATTTAGACTTTTTTTTTTTACAAAAGAGTATTGTTATCTGTGGTGTGATGTCCAAATGTTATGTTGAATATTTAAAAAAACATAAAATGATAAAATTTTATGTGAAGGGATTATGTTAAGTTTAGGATATGGATCTATTAGTGAAAGGATTAATTTATAAGTTAAGTGAATAATCAAATTTTAGAATTAATAGAATTAATTGCACCGACTGTAAGCTGATGGAATTTTTCATATTTTGGCCTAAATTATACAAAAAAATTCAATTAAATACAAATTTCCAAAATATTGGCTGTTATATTGCTGTTGGATTTAGGGACAATGCCAAATTATTTACCCACATATCCTGATGGACGCAAAACTATTTTTTCCTACAAGAAATAATTAAAAGAAAAGTAAATCAGGGATGCAATTATCAAAATCAAATACCCTGCTGTAGGGAGGACTGTGATAATCATTATGTTGATTTGAACTTCTTTAAAGTCATATTTAGCCTCCTTCTTAGAATTGGATCGGGTTTATCAACATCAGTGGAATTGGTCAAAATAAATTGAATCGGTAATTAAATTTTTTAATAAATTTTTTTCTTATATAGTTCATCTTGAATAAATCTAAAATGCTAAAAATAGAAGATACTATAAAAAAGAGGAGATAAAAGCAAAAAAATTAAAAGAAAAAGAATATAAAAAAAAATATATGTACTTAGCTATTTACTATATTTCTTTTCTATTATACTTTATTTTTTAATAGTATTTCTCTCAAATATCAAGATATTTAGTCAAAATTTTTATTTGCTTTTTATTTTTTCTTTTAATGATAAAGGAATCTTAATAAAAATTGAGAATTTCAAAAATTTAATATTAAATATTCTTAATTTTTAATCATGACTATTTTTTTATTTTTCAACTAAAAAATAACTTTTCAAATATCTTAATAAATATTGAATTAGTAATTAAATATTTAAAATTTATTAAAATTTATTTGTTATATTAAAATTTTAATGTATGAAATTTTAAAAATATATATTTAATTATTATCAATTTGACCATAATTAGACTAATAAATTATGAATTAATAATTTCACTAGTTTAATGATTAGTCCAATTTTAAAAATATTGATATTTAGTAAGTAATTATTTTAATTTTTTGGTTAACAAAATAAAATAAAATAATAGGATATAAGATATATGGAAATTTTATTATCTTCGTATTAATTTAAATTAGTAAAGAAAAAATTTTTCCTCTAATTTTTTAAGTGTTTGTAATCATCATACTTGTTAATAAATTATAATATGTATAAATTTTTTAACCCAATGCCCCATTCTTAACTCTTTCGAAGAAAAATTTACCTACATTTTATAATTTAAATAACAACATTAGAGGTTTGATTTGAAATAGTGCAGATTTTGTTAAACTTGTTTCTAATAAATAAATTTGAGTGTGTCTCCCTTTATTTGCCTATAATTACTATTTTTCTTATCCAAAGACTTCAAATCTCCCACTGTATTACAAACTGCATAATACATTTTGCTTTACGCCAGGGCTATTTTTGCTAAGGATTTGGGTGTTAATTATTTGGAGTGTGAATATGTAACACTTGATTTTCCATAAAAGGTCAGAAACTAAGAATTTTTAAAAGAAGTCCCATAAATCATATGAATAGTGGTCAAATAAAATTAAAAGGATAAACTAAACCTTTAAAAATGAGGACATGAACTTTGAGGTACCTCGAAACTTGAGCTAGAAGAGTTATGAAAAATTGCAAAAATATATAGTGACATTTTTATAATTTTGGACAAATTTTGGAAAATTCACCAGAGAGAATTTTAAATGGAAAAATTAAGTTTCTCAAGATTCTCAAAAGCCCTAAAAACCATAGGAAGCCCTAGAACAATTTGAACTCCTTCGGTGAGCAATTTCGGTAAAAAAGTTGATCAAAAATTTGACCAAATGATTCAGAATGGTTTCAAATTTAATTTGGATAAAACTAAATGCATTTTATAAGTTAGAAGACCTAAATTTTATAATGAAAAAGACAATTCTTAAAAATGAGTTGAAATGAGATCAAATGAAGAAACCATAGTTTAGGGACTAAAATGAAAAGTACAAAAGTTGCATAAAGTGTCCATTTGGCTTCTTCAAACATGTCCTCTCCTTTTCTAGCCCTCACAACTGACTTACTTCTAGTCCAAATAGGTTTAAGCTCTATCTTAGAAGGCGCACAAGTGAGGGAGCCAAGGGAAGAAGAAGAAGCTTGGAAAAATGTAAGAATCCTTTAGTTTTTCATGCTCCTTCCTTCCCTAAACCTTTTCTCCTCCTTCTTCTCTCTTTTCTTATAGTTTTGATGATTTATTTGAGGTTGTTTTGTGACTAGTCTAGCAAGTGGAAGAGAGGAATTGAATGAGAGAACTAAGGCATAAGAAAGCTCCTTGGAAAAGTATTAAAACAAGGTAAGAATCATGGCTTTTTCTTGCACCTCCTTGTTTATTCTTCTTAGGTGAGTTTCGGCCAACCTTAGGCCTATAAAGGAGGAGATGAATTCTGACCAAACTAAGGTAGGAAGAAGGGCTATGGAGTGTGGGAATTAAAAATATGCAATTGGAATTAAATGAGAAGTATTAGAAATTAACTTATGGCAACTAGGGATTTTGTTGCACCTTGGAAAATATGAGACTTTCTAATGATAATTTAGATTGTCTAAGAGTGTGTATGAGTTCTTAAGACATCTAGAAAGCTTCACAAGTATCAATTCTAAAAAGAAAATGATTGAAACTCCATGGGTCGACTTCCTTGTTCATGTCTTGTCCAAGAAGACTTTAATCACTTAGGGAGAATTTTAATTAATTCCAAGGATAGGAATGACCTAGATATGACTAATAAATATAAAAGGAATCATTAGTTTAAATTTAGAAACCATGATTTATGAAATAGAAGTGTAGGCTCCATTTTAAGACATAAAGAAGCAACTTAATTCTAGGCTTCGTAAATTGAAATTATGATAACTCTAGGGAGTTTAAATAGAGTCAAGAGACTTAGATTGAAAGAAAAATTGGAGCCAAGATTATAAATTCTAAGGATTGCTTCATTATGCACCTATATGGAACCATAACAATGTCTTTGAATAAAGTAAGCTTGCATAGAGTTTGTATAAGACTAGAACTTGTTCCAATGATTGAATTGTGCTTTATTTGATATGTCTAGGCCAAGTAAGTCAAGCTCCACCTAGTTGCGTGTGTGTAGCCAAAAAGGGAAAGGAGTAATCAAAGGGAAAAATTGTGTTTTTATTTCAAGATAGCTTTCTAACCTTTTTCACATGCATTGCTTGGATATTTGCTTGTCATTGGATACTTATGTGTATGTTTGAATTATAAGATATGTTTTTAGCTATTAATTATATATTATGGTACCATTCTGCTTCTTGAAATGTGTTTTTGAATGTAAAGTAGCTTGAATAGATATGGTTATATCAAAAGTCTTTTGAAATGGATGAGAATGAGCCAAAAGTCTTTTGAAAGTGAGTGAAACAAATCCAAAAGTCTAAAAAAAAATTAGGTGAGGCTAGATGCCCTTGAAAGCCTATGTTTGACATGTATGATTTCATATGACAAGGAAAATGATTTATGTATATTCATTAGTAGTTTATATGGCATGCATGCATTCATTGATATATAAATACATCCTTTATGTATGTTTGAAAGGGTAAAGAGATATTGGGATTCTTTAAATCTCACTCTTCTCCCGCATATGTCTAAGTATGTCTAAGTGAGTAAAGTGGAGCAAGAAATGGAGGCCAAGTACTTTGAAGCATGGACTCTTGACAATAGAATATGAATTTTGTGTATTTTGATATCAAACTTTGTAAATATATGATGTACATGTGATGTAAACTATTGAGTACAAGCAAATATATGTAAATATGATATATGAATAGAATTTGGAACCAAATGAATGATTATGTGAATTTTTGACACCCATATGCTTTGGTGCTCATGTATGTAAGAACAACTAGGATAGTGATTTTGAGATGTATGATGATTTGGATCATTTGGAATGCTTTCATAGGCTATGTTTGTACTTTTGAACCTACTCAAATGGTTGTGGATTGAGTAGAAGACCATTTGGTGCCTTTTTATCCCTTTATGGACTTTAAATTTAAATTGACCATTTTCTTGAGTTGAATCATAGTCTAACTAAATGGATGATTTTTTGTATGAAATTTGGCAAGTAAATAGTTCTCATTTAGAGCTTTTCATAGAGTTAAAGAGCACTTAATTTGAAATTTTAGAGAATTTATTATGATTTTTCAAAATTAGTCAAATTATGCAGAAACTATCAAGGGTACTGTTTGGTCAGTTTGCATTCTTATGTCACTTGTTAGTCAAATGAAGTCCGATACTTATGAAATTTTACAAACATAAATTAGACATCATAAACTTTCCATTGCCATTGAGAACACTCAATTTGGATCAGTATAGAGAGAATTATAAAATTTTGAATATTAGGGCCTGCATAAATCTGATAACACAGCCCAAGTTACTATTTTATTAATTTTTATGGGCTAAATGCTTTTTTCTTAGTCTGAAATTATTTTTACTAGTTAGTCAACATCCAAGGCTTTCCAAAAAACTATAGCATGTATGATTTTGATTTTTATAGAATTAATTATAATTTTTTAAAATTCATATAAAAAAATTAACCCTGCAACCTAAGAGCAAAAATTTGATATTGTGATATATGATCCAAAATCTGAGTTTTGTGCATTAAATTGTAATGTTTCTAATATGAATGGATAATGTTATGCATGGATAGTGGAATTGGTATGCCCACACAGTTACTAAAGCTAAGAATGAATTAAATGAGCTTCCAATTATAAAATATCACTATAAAAAGTGTTAGTTTTATGCTAATAAGTATCATATGCCAAATATGCCATGAATTAAGAGTTGTATAGATATGGTGTTACATAATCCGACTCAAGTGAGGCAGCTAGTCTTGTAAAGTTTGGTAACCTATCTAGTCATCAATACGGAATCATTATTTGTGACATCAGAGAGTTGATGCATTCCTTTCAATCTATTTCCATTAGACGCGTATAGAAAAGCAAACTTTTGTGCTAACTTTCTCGCTAAAAATGGTGCTCGCAGGGTAGGGAAGTTTGGAGCTGATCCTCCTTTTTGCCGAAACTCTATCTCTTTCTTCTAGCAGGTTTGTCTACTGTGCAGCATATTAGGACATAATTTTATTTAATTTTTTGTTTTCGTTTTTTCATTTTTTGTTTTTGCTGCTTTACTCTTACTCTACCCCCTAAAAAAAAAACACTTAAATAAATGCATGTAAGGGTTGGAATTCATCAACTCAAAGGATACAACCTTTTTTTTTTTTGGCAAAAGATAAAACATTAATTTGATTTGAAGGAAACTATATATTTTGATCTAAATTAAATTTTACAGAAAGATTAAAGGCTGGGTGAGGGTAATTCGTTTTGAAGTATTTCTTTTTTGAAAAATTTTATTTTAGTTTTCTAAAGTGATTTTAGTTTTAACTGGTTTCTTCAAAATTGTTTGATGTGATCTTTAATTTAAAGTATAATTTTGTTTTCATTTCGTTCTTTTAGAAATACGAAGACAATATTTTATAATCTTTTGAAGATTAAATATTATGTGGAGTTAAAAACAAATTCAAATTTTTAAATATTAAAGTCATACAAAAAACGTCTTTAAGCCACGCAAAAGGATAGAAAGCAAACCTAAGAAAAGGTAGAACAATGTATGGACTGGGAAATTAATTAAAAGGGGATGGGGCCCAAATGACCCAGGCTTTCATTATATATATATATATACATATATAATCCCATGCATACATATACGTGCACTGTTGCATGGGCTGAAATGTACGGATAAACAACGAAACAAGTTGTTGATTTATATAAAGTAAAAAAAAAAAGCCTTTTATTTAAATTCTTCGTTAATTGGTTACAAAATCCTCATTGAAGTTTATGTTAATTAACTTTTAATTAGAAAATGTTATTTCAGTACTTGATAGGTAGGTGGACTTCAATTTGATCATCCGCAGATCAATTTTTTAATTTAATTTCTCAATCTTTAAAATACTTATAATATTATCTTTTTATCCCATTTTTATTTAAAACTTAATGCCGAACTTATAATAAACTACTAACTTAAAAGATTATTTTTATTTGAAAGCTTATAGTGTTAGGCAAGTAAATAATTTCTAAGTTAGCAAAGTGTTAGTTTTAGAGCTAAATTTTAGATAAAGCAGTCAATAAGGGTTACCTACTTGTATTGAAATTGTCATCAGAACTAAAAGATCCGACTCCAAATTTTAGTCAGTTCAATATTAACCCAAAAATAAAATGAATAGAGGTTGACATTGCAAATATTTCAATTACTGATGGACTAAATTATAAAAAATTACTTATACAAAACCAAATTAAAAGTCTATTTATCAGGCAAGGATTAATATCTTAAATTTAATGCATAATATATTAAAAAAAATCAATCATTTGGCAATCTATATATTTTAACATTCAGTATATTATTGATTTAATATGCAAGATCTTACAATTATATATGTTTAATTTAGACCGCAATTGGTGCCCTGTATAAAATTACATAGGATAATACAAGTTAATACAATTTATCATTATACGTGATTTGATATGTACAAAGAATTATGTAAATTCATATAATTATTATCATACAGCATAAAATAACATACAAACATACATACATACATACATATATATATATATATATATATATATATATAAAATACAGCACGATTTTACACACACATGAACCCAAGAGGGGAGGAATAAATTGTAAGATATTTTGCAAAATAATTTTAATAACAAAAATAATTTATCTCCACCACTGTAGCTTCTATTGTTGCTGCCCCACCACTATCTCTTACTATCTTCACCGTGTTATCACTATAGCTACTGCCATAACTAAAATCATTTTAATTTGTTGTCATTTTAATTGTTAATGTCGCCATTGTTGCCATTATTATTATTGCTGTCCATGTTATTGTTATTGTCATTATTATTATCATCACCGTTATTATTAGTATTATTATTATCATCATATAAAAATTATTATTTTCGTCCTATCTCCAAGCTCATATTCTCATATTATTCTATATGTTATACATTAATGTAACAAACATATATAAAAAATGTATATGATAGATAATTAAATTGTACAAAACTATTCAACTCTACTTATACTATAAGATCTTATGTTATACAACACAGGACACAAGATCTTTATGACTACGCAGTATGAAAGTAGTGACAATCTCAAAACGTCAGTTTCTTCGTGTGGATGGTAATATTATAAGATTAATTAATAGAAATTTCAAGTTATAATTTATGATATAGATGATCGAGACATTCATGTGGAAAAAAGAACTAAACGTTTCTATCTCTGTAATATTCTTGTAAATTTCATGGTGACAATTTGTAGTAGTTAATCAAAACGAGTCTTTATTATATATGAAGTGCATGTGTAAACACTAAACTAACAACTAATACATTGTTTTCATTAAATTATGGTGTGTTTGGAAACGCGATAGCTCTCCCCGAAACTACACAAAGCTCCAATTTAATGCTTCCGCATCTGCTTTTCCACCGCACTCCCAAACATCCATTTAATAAGGAGCAAATTCTTCGTCTTCGTTCCATTGTTCAAAGTCTTCGTCTTTGTTTATTATATTTTCTGAGAAGCCATTCTGGCGTCTATTTAAAGAAATCTTAATAGATGAATACCCTTTATTAAAAGTAGAATTTGTTCAATTGGTATCCCTCCACTTATGATCAATGATTCTCACTAGCTAGTGATTAATATAAAATTACAACTAAATTTCAGTGGAAAAAGAATTTGTTGCCACTATATAATAAAAAATGGTGAGTTTATATCTGTCAAGATTTCATCAGAAAGTTGGCTTTCTGTATCATGCTTGTATGTAAAGTGATAATCTCCTATATATATATATCTATATAAGCTAACATATCGCAATAATAAATGTATACCCGTTTCCCTGATCATTTTCTTGTATTACGCTTTATGATCTGTTGTGATTAAAAAAAGCAAAAATTATATTTAAGGACTTATATTATATAAAATTTATTTTAAAGGACCTTAAAAATTAAAATTATCATTAAGGGCCATAATCATCATAAGGTTTTAGGAGATTTACTATTAGGTGAAAGAAAGTACTAAACTTTTCTATACCCAATAATAAATCTTTTAAAACTATTAGTAAATCTTTTAAAATTTGATGGTAATGATAATCTTTAAAAATAATTTTTATTTTTAAGGTCTTTCATTATAAATTTTATATGATATAGGTCTTTGGATGTAATTCTTTTCTTAAAAAAAGTAGTTGAAGCCTTATAATTTTGGTCCCCACAATATATTTTAATTTTCATATTAGTCCTTAAAGTATTTTTTTTGTCCTAAATAAATCTAAAATTTTGGAAAACTTTTTAAATAAGTCTTAGTTACTCCCTAAAACAGACACATTAGCTTTGATGTGGCATCCTTCTTGTAGAAGAAAATATACAAGGAAGACAAACAAGTGCCTAGATGTTTATTTGCAACCATTAATAGATAATTTAAAAGAGTTGTGAGATTGATAAATATCAATCTTTATATATTTAATTCCTCTTAATTTGGACATTTAAATGATAAACTATGGCTTAATAGATTTAATTATATGAGATTTGATTTTTATTAGCCATTTTTGTATTCCAAGAAATAATTTACAAAATTCTTGATTTTTAATGCATAAATTATTTTAAATAATTTTATGAATTTTTCTACTTAATATTTTTCATTCTTTATGTAGATTTTTAATGGGCAAATGGAACTCAAAAAATGAAATTAATTTGGAGGAGAATTGAAGATTGAATCAAGGGTCAAGATTTCAAGAATGGAGGCCACATTTTGCAACTTAAAGGAGAAATATTTGTCCAGAATTTTTGATGAATTTTTTCGAAAATAAAAATTAAAAAAATGAAAGAAAAAAAAGATGAGAAGAAGTGGACATGAACTGGAGACTCCTATACATTCATGCATGGTTCACTCTAATCACACATATATAGACGAAGGCACTCTCACGTACACACGTCTTGATGAATCACTCATAGCTACAGGACATGTTAACACACTCGTACGTCACAGCTTACTTCAGATGACAAGGCCCACTAATTCACAATACACTCACCAAGTCGTGTGGGATGCGTGGCTCTCTCCAAGTCATGAATTCAATGCACCAAGGTTTTCATTCTTAGAAGATATGCATCAAATCATTCATGGGAGAAGCAACACCAAGTCTCATGTTGACTCACACATAATCACACCACCCATTTATTCATAACTATGCACGTCCAAGTCTTTCATCCATTCACACACAAAATACAGGAGGCACTAGATCCAACTCTCATTCATCCACATAATTAGATTCATGCACAAACATCTTCACATGGAATCACACACAGAGCATTCTCTCTCACGCATATCATCACAGATGGATCATGCATACATGCACGGCTGGCCCACTAAAGCAGACAGAAGAAAGCATATGGGGAATGTTCTGATGTGGAAGAAGCTTGGGTTTTGAGGGAGAGAGGCTCGAGATGGAGGAGAACATATGATAAGAAGCAGAACGTGAGATTCTCCCATATATATATATATACTCTCATGGCCCTAGGTGGCCATCTGAATTTTCTCCATTTTTTGCAATCCATGAAAGCTTAATTCCATCTTGTGACTAGCTTGAATGAAGACCTTGATTGGAGCTTGAATCCATGAAGATTATTTAAGGATTTGGCTAAGATTTCTATCCTATTTTTTTCCTCTCTTTCTATCATTTTTTCTTATTCTTGTACTAGCTTGATTAAGTTTGTATTGGATGATTAATGGATCATTATTTTGATGAATTAAGTGCTATAATTTTCATATACCTCCAATTTTTTAACTTGTGTAATTAAGGTGTTTAATGAAATGCATGTTGAAAATTGTGTGCTTAAATGTTTAATTTAATGTTTTCTTAGAGTTTAATTAGTTAATTGAACCTCTTAGGATAAAAGTTCAGAGACTAATTTGATTGATTAATTATTCTTTTTGAGTGTTTAATGAATTTAATTACAAGAATTAATGATTTAATGTGGAATTGATGTCTCAATCAACATTGAATTGTTAATGTATTGAATCTTGTGTGGTAACTCAAGATAAATTATGATGAACACATGTAAAAATTCTTAGACTACAACCATTAATAATTGAATGAGGATAAGAATAGTGAATATTAAAGGATGAATGCAAAGTTAGTCACACATTCATTACTTGCTTGTTAATTTCTTGCATTTTAGTTAGTAGTTTGCCTTTTTAATTCAATTTAAAATTTAGCCAGTTAAGTTCAATCAAAATTCCTTGAATTTGGTAGCTTTTAGGTTCCTCTTACACTTATAAAAGCTCTTTTGAATATTGAAATCAATTTCTAAAGAAAACAATCTATATTGCATCCTATATTACAAATTTTTATTTAACCTAATTTATTTGTAGTTACTCGACATAAGCTTTAAGGATGTCGAGGTTAAATTTTTGATTCCCATGGCAAGCAAGTGTTTAACATGCGTGCAGCTTTGTTGTGGACTATTACTGATTTTCTAGGCCTAGGAGTCTTATCTAGATAGAATACACATATTAGGTTAGCTTGTCCATCTTGTAACTTTGACATAACTTCTATTCAACTTACTTATAGTCAAAAGTGGTGGGTCATTTATGCTTTTTGAACTAAAGACATAAATTTAATTGGCTCAAGGTCTATCTGATGGTAGAGAAGAGAAGAGAAATCCACCAAAGATAGTAAGTAGCTCAGAAATTTTAAGACAAGTTAAGAACTTTAATGTTGTATTTGGAAAAGATGTGAAGTTAAAGGTTAGGCTAAAGGACCTTGAGTGTCTAGTGGTGTTGAGGCAGAATCTTAATAATGATAAAAGAAGAGTATATTTTTTAAACTTCCATATTGGTTGAGAAATTTGTTATGTCACAATCTTAACATCATGCATATTGACCAAAAAATGTCTATGATCATGTAATATTTATTTTGATAAATGAAACTAGAAAATCAGAAGACCATATAAATTGTAATACCCATTTATTCTAAAAATCCCTAATTACTAAAAGAGGTCCTCTAAATAAAAAGAATTGAGACAAAATAAAATTAGGATAATAATCTAGAAAATTAAAAATGAGGATACAAGGCTAAATATGCCTAAAAACTAGAGTCAGAATAGTTAAATAAAATAAGACAAAAACTAGTAACAATTTTGTAATTTTGGGCACTTTTTAGAAAACTCAAATGAGGGAGTTTTAAATTAAAAAATTGAGTATCTTGAGGTTCTCAGAGGTCCCAAAAATCATAGGAACCCCTAGAATGGTCAAAACCTCTCTAGTTTGAATTTTAAAGTATCAGTTGATCAAAATTTTGATCGAATCATTTGGTAAGGTTTGAAATTCAATTTAGGTAAAACCAAAGCTATTTTATGAATTAGAGAATCTAAATTTCATGATGGAAAAAATGGTTCTCAAAATAGAGTTGAAATGAGTCTAATTGAACAAAACCAAGAAAAGAGATTAAATTATAAATTTGAAAAGTTGTAAAAAATGAATTTTTAGCCTCTAAAAAATGCCCCACATCTGCTTTCTCTCTTGACTAACTTATCTTCACTCCAAAATAGATCCAAGAGCTACCTTCTAAGGCGCACAAGAGGGGGGGCCAAGGAAGGAAGAAGAAGCTTTGAAGACTGTAAGAATCCTTTAGTTTTTCATGTCTTCTCCTTTACTAAACTCCTTCTCCTCCTTTTCCTCTTTTCTCCTATGGTTTTAATGGTTTTTTTGGTCATGTTTGGTGGTTGGTCCAGTAAAGAGAAGAGAGAAATTGGAAGAGCTCTTGAAAGTATAGCAAAGCACCTTTGAAAAGCTTTTAAATAAAGTAACTTCTCATGGTCCTTATTGCTCCATCTTGCTCCTTCTTCTCTTATGTAATTCAGCTAGAATTGAGACCATATTTTAAGGGTTTTATTTTGATTAGTACTTGTTAAGAAGTGAGGCTTTAAGGCATGGGAAACCAAATGGAACAATTAAGATTGAAAAAAAAAAACCATTAGATAGCAACTTATGGCTCTTAGGGTTTTGGATGTATCTTGGAAAATATAAGACTTTCTAATAGTAATTTAGGATGTCTAAGACTATATATGAATCCATAAGACATCTAGAAAGCTTCATGGATAACAAATTCCTTAGGAAAACTAAAAAAATTCCATAGGTTCCAAATATGGTGTGCATTTTGGTCTTAAGGGGGAAGAGACACCTAGAGAGATTTTTTTTAATTCCAAGGTTAGAAATGGTCTATATATGAATTATAGATATCAAAGGAATTATTGGTTTTAATTTAGAAACTATATTTTGAAAGTTTGAAATTAGGTTCCCTTTTTAAGACATAAAGAAGTAACTTAAGTTTGACTCATTGAAGTGAGTTTATGATGACTCTAATAAGTTTGAATAGAGTCATATGACTTAGATTGCACGAGAAATTGGAGCCAAGTTCTTGAATTATATGTGTTGCTTCATTATGCCTTATATGGAGTCATAATGGTAACATAAACTAGAGATAGCTTATGTAGAGTTTATATGAGGCTAGAGATGGTTCCAATGATTGAATTGTGTCTTGTTTGATGTGTTTAGGCTAAGTCAATCAAGTCTCTCTTAGGTTGAGGTGTAAGGTTGAGCTAAGAAAGTGAGAAAACAAAGGAAGAATTTGTCTTCTTGAACCAAGGTAGCTCTCCATCCTTTCATGTATGTATTTCTTAGTTGTATGATTGTCATTGAATACTTGTATGTATGTTTGAATCATGAGATATGCCATTTGTTATTCTGTTGTTGCTATGGTACCATTATGCTCTTTAAATTATTCTTGAATTGTGAAATTACTCTTTATGGATGAGGTTATGCCAAAAGTTTTTTGAATTGGGTGAGATAAAGCTAAGAATCCCTAGGAATGGGTGAGATAAAGCCAAAAGTTTTAAGAATAAGTGAAGCTAAGTCAAAAGTCTTTAAAAAGTGAATGAGGCTAATCTAAAAAATCCTAAATAATAGGGTGAGGTTATACCAAAAGTCTCTAGAGCTTATTTTTAATTTTGACACATTTATGTGACGTGAAAATTATGATTTGAATGATTTGCTTTGACACGAATATATGCCTTATTTGCTTACTTGAAAGGATGAATGAGTTATTGAAATTCTTTGAATCTCATTCTCTCATATTTTCTATCTAGCCATATCTAAGTGGAACTCAAGAAAGCAAAAATGGGAGCCAAAGAGCATGAATTGCAATACTTTGACAATATATTAGTTTTTAATGTAATTAAATGCCAAAATTTGTATGTACGAGTTATTTTGAGATGTAAACCCTTGAGCAATTGTAAAAGTATATAAATGTAGTGTATAAATCAAATTTGGAGCCATATGTGAGAAATTGTATGATTTTGGCATATGGGAGCCTTGACTTGAATGTGTATTTATGCATGTGGGATGGTGAGTTTGAGTTTTATGATGATTTAAACCATTTGGAATGCTTATATATGCTGTGTTTATGTTATGGCACTTGCTCAAATAGCCATGGATGTTGTGGAAGACCATTGCATTTTGACCCCTTTTATGGTACCAAAAAGTGCCAAATTTTTTAGCTAAACCACAAACTAACCAAATGAATGAATTTATGCATGAAATTTGGCATGATTATAGGTCTCATCTAGATATTTTTATAGAGCTAAAGAGCACTTAATTTAGAGCTCTAGAGAATTTATTATGAATTTTTAAAGTTGGTCAAATTATGCAGATCTGTCTAAGTTACTGTTCATATGGTCAATTTGCTTCTCTATGTCATTTATGGACTAAATGAAATCTAATACATATCACTTTTACAAGAATAAATTAGACATCATAATCTTTTTATAGCCACTGAGAGCACCCCATTTGGATTTGTATTGAGGGAGATATAAATTTTTGAAATTTGATGTCAGTTGTAGGATGCTACCTAGACTAGTGTTATTGTTACATCAGTTTTATTAAGGCAAACCTAATTGTTTGATCTAGAATTATTTTTATCATTAGTTGACATCTAGAGATTTCCATAATGGTATAATTTGTATGATTTGGATTTTTTTAGAATTGGTTATGAATTTTTGAATTTCATATTAGAATATGGAACTAGAAAAAATTATACACTTGAACTTGAATTTGTGTTGCTCACTCCAAACCCAAAATGGTAGCTATGAATTATGGTATTTCTGGTCCACTAAGTATATTATGGTTGGAAGAAAATGTTGATAAGGCCAAATGGCCCATATGATTAAAATTGAATTATTTTGGCCTATGATATTGATTAATTCCGCTATTAAAAGTGGTAAATTGATTGAAATAGAGTTTTAATGCCACTTACGATATAATTTGAGGTATATCTTGCTATGGTGTGACATAAATGCTCAAAGAAACTTACAAGAAAAGGGGATTAAGTCCAATCTTTAGCATGACAAAAGTGGTGGATATTCTTTAGCATTGTTCACATTGACAAATGCTAACAAGGATGTCTTCTTGAAAACCTTAAAGCACATCACTGTACTAGATAGATATTCAAGTAACATTTCTAGATATATTGGTTTAAGGCAACAAAGAATCAGAGGATTAGACTAAAGAGTTATGACTCACACATTCTTATGGAACAACTTTTACCATTAGCTATAAGAAAGACACTTCCTAAACAAGTGTTTGCAATTTTAATTGATTTGTGTTCATTCTTTAGGTAATTATATAATAGAGTTTCGAATGTCAATGAAGTTGATCAACTACAAAATAGAGTTGTTATTACACTTTGTTATATGAAAATGTGATTCCTACATTTATTTTTCACAATCATAGTTTATTTGATTGTACACCTAGTTAAAGAAGCCAAACTAAGAGGCACTGACAATTGTGTCGCGCAATCTCAAATAAAAATTAGGTAGCAAAATAAATTATGTAGATAATGGTGCAACCTAGGTCGTTTCCTGAGAAGTTTGTGCCTCAATTTGTTTATGAAAGAGTGTTCTGAGTATTAGTAAATGAAAATTGTTTAAGGGGTTTTGAAATGTTAGAATTTAATTGAGCTAAAATTTAATTGACAAGAATAAAAACCTTACGACTAAATTGAAGTGAACAGTTAAGAAAATGTGGTCGCTAGCCTTGTATTGGACTCCCTGAAATTCAATTGTCCTTGCTCCCTTTTTAGTGGACCAAATTTAGATTTAATTTCTTGCTTATTAGTGTGTTCCTCATAAAAGCTCTTGAATGACTATCCAAGATTCAATTCATCAATTATTCAAAGAATTTGCAACCACAAGAAACTTTAAAAAATTAATTAATTGAATTAAGAATAAGAACACACTAGAACCAATCCTAATTGATCAATAAAATCTATTGCACAATCTACTTAAGATGTTAATTAACCAATTAGATTAATGAATCCCTTAAATAATTAATTGCACAAAAATTTCAGCCATTTAATCTAACAACCATTGTATCAATTAGCCTAAAATCAAGATGAATTTAAAATTAATTTGCACAGCATAAATTCTAGAATTTTCACAAAAATTTAATAATCACAATTAACATTCTAAAGATCAAATTATACACAATCCATAAAACAAACCAATCTAATAATTTTCAGCAATTAAATTCCTAAATTAATAAACTAGACCTAGTCAAATTAATAAAAGAATTAATGCTGGAATTAAAAGAGTAAGCAAGGAATTTTTATCCAATTTGGTGAGGAAGTGTGGAGCTCAAATTTGCATTTGGGAGTTTCCAAGATTTAGCTAGCCACCATGGATGATTCAAGTTGCCATAGAGAGTTTAATCGAAAGAAAATTGATGATGGGAACTTCAGCCATGGAGAAATAGATTAATTCACCTCTCCCTGGAGCTCTCGTGTTTTAACGTTCCAGTATGCCTCCCCCTTTCAGCTCCTCCTTCCCCATGCTGAGGTCACATTTTTCCTCCTTCCCCGATGAATGCCTCAGTGCTTTTTTTTTTTTCTTCCTGAGTCACGTGCCCCTCAGCTCGAGTTATTTTTTTCTTCTTCACGCTGTACACGTTTCTTGTCATTTACTTTTCAATCCTCCTCACATGCTGCCCATGTTTTCATTTAATCCTACATGTTCTGCTCTCACGTCAACTTCCTCCAGCTCCCAGCTCATTCATTTCATTCATTCCCACATCATCCCATGTGTTCCTTTGCATGACTCACTCATTCCATCAGCTTCTTCAATTCAAATTCATGCAAAACCATGTCATCTTCCACGTGATCTGTAGCTTCCAATCCAGCTCATGCAAGCTTCTTCATCCAGCCCAGCATGTAGAACTTGAGCTCTCTTCTTATGTCTTTTACATATTCTGCAGCTGCCTTTTTCTCTTCGTGTTTTCTCACATGCAGCTACTCCTTTCCACAAAGGGTCCAAGCTCAAGTTTTTTCTTCTCTCAACTTACTCAACGTCTGTTCTAGCCACGTTAAAACTTGTAGCTTTTATTCCACAGATTTTGTGTATTGCTTGCTTGCTGCTTGTGTCTTGTTTGCTGTGTTTTGCTCACGTAAACTTCTCCTCCCAGCTCTTGCTTCATTCATTCGTTGCTTCTCTTTCATTCTACTCAGCATTGTTCTCTAGCCTCAACACCCAAGCTCGAGACCTCACTTCCATGCTTCTTTTGGTCACAAGCTTCTTCTCCACGTGAGCTGCTTCTTCTCTGTTCTGCCTTTGCATGTGTGTAGCTTTTCATTCTTTGTTCTTGCTCGCTCATATCTTTTATTCTCCTTCACACATTGAAACCATAGCTTTGCCTTCTTCATGCAGCTTAAGTGTGTTGGCTGTAGCTAATTCTTTGTTTCTGCATGTGTATAAGAGTGAAGTGGCAGCAATGCTCTCTTTATGCAAGCCTCACGTCCTACTTCTCTTAGCTTTGTGAGCTTCCCCTCCATGCACATAGAACCCAAGCATTCTCATCAAGAACCCATTGTTTCTTCTTTTCCTCTCAAGCATGAAACCTAGCTTCTTCCAGCTCTATTGTAGCTCTTCTCTCATCTTTGTGGCTCGTGGGCTTTGCATGCAATTGAGGAAGCCTAATTAGATCTGCACTCACGGAATGGAAACAATTAAGTAGGAACAAATTACAAAATTATTTAAAAAGAGATTTATGTATTGAGAATTCAAAATTTTGTAAATTAATTCCTAAATTGCAAATATGGTCAATAAAATCAAATTTCATTCAATTAAATTCATTAAGCCATATTTAATTATTAAAATGCCAAAATTAGGAGAATTAAAATGTATAAAAATCATGCTTATCAGACACAATCCAATATTGATAGATGTACCCTATATAAAGGTAAATTTGTATATAATTTGTTTTTGATTATTTTAAATCTTTATAATTAGGTGTCATGGCTTATAATTCTATATACTCTATTAGATACTTGGGGAAGTTGAAATTTTATATACATAACAGAGTTTAGCCAGAGGGTTCGATAGCTGAAGATTATATGGCCTATGAAGTTCTTACTTTTTGCTCCAAGTATTTAAATGGAATTGAGACTATATTCAATAGATCTCCATTTATTGGAAAACCCATTGGTGGTTTTCAATATTTCACATTTCTCCAATGGAGAAATTACAAGCCCATCAGCATATCCTTACCAACTATTGAAAAGTAGATCCTTTTTTTCAGTAAATGAAATATATTTATTAGATTAAGTGTTTTTTTTACCGTTATAACTATTTAATTACATTGTATATTTCATATAAGGAACTCAGAGAACTTGTACAGAGACAATTAAAAAGGTGTTCATGGTCTCCTTCTAACATTGATAGGAAGGTTCATAGAGAGTTTGTTAAGTGATTTTCTTGTGGGATAAGTACGTGTCCACATATTATTATTATCTTGATATGAGAGGTCTAACAAAATTGTCACTCTCATTCCTTTTAGATTAGAAATGAATCTTATTCAAGTGATTTACAATTTCTTGCCCTAGGTTCAATTAGATTGTGCAAAGAGATACAGTGCATATAATATTAGTGGATTCAAATTTCATACTTTAAAACAAGATCAAGGGTTAAAAACTCAAAATAATAGAGTCTTTGGTACTTTCATGACAAGAAGTTATGCAAGTAGTAGTGATGGTCATATGCAGCTTAATGGTATGCTTTATTATGGAAAGCTAGTAGATATTATTGAATTAAATTATCATGGTCGATTTATAATGACCATATTCGAGTGTATGTGGGCTAATACAACCAATCATAAAGGGATTATAATGGATGACCTACATATTACATCTATAAACTTTGCACGTTTGAGCCACATTGGTGATTATGAAGATGATGAGCCATACGTCCTAGTTTTAGAGGCTCAAATAGTTTATTTTGTACAAGATAAGTGGATTAAGATTGGAACATTCTTGTATATCTTAAGCCACAAGACAAATATGATATGGGTGAAGACGATGAAGATACTTTCTATGAATATAAGCCATATCAATCTCAAAACTTAGACATGTTATTTCCAAATGGAGAGGGAAATATACCATTGGCAAGGTGTTAAGATATTTATTTTTTTGTTACCTTCATATTTTTCTTGAGTTTGTTAACATATTGATGTTAAGATATGTAAATTCATGATGTATATATGATGTAAACCCTTGAGCACATTTAAATACATGTAATGATGATGTATGTACTGATTTTGGTACCATATGAATAAGTATGCATGTTTTTGCCATCAAGGAGTCTTTATGTGTCATGACATTTTTGTGTATAATCATAAGTGACATAGTGATAATTAGCTCCATGATGTTTTAAACCATTTGCAATGCTCCCTTAGGCTGTAAATATGTTTTTGGGCATGTCTAAGTGGCTATGGAATGGTAAGAAGGTGTTTTGGTACCTTTAAAACCTATTTTAGACTTCAGAAGTGGCCAATTTGTGAGCTGAACCACAAATTGACCAAATAGACGAATTTTCCTATGAAATATGGCATGAATATAGGTCTCATCTAGAACTTTTCAGAAGCTAAAGAGCACTAAAAGATTGAGAAAAATCGGTCATTCACAACCACTGATGAAGGATTCCTCAAAAAGTTAAGGATTAGTAATCCTTTTTAAAATGAAAAATCGAATGGATTCGGTCTTATACATATGCGAGTAAGGGGGTCGAACTAGGTGTATAGAATCTAATCGCTATAAGACAACTCTTTGTTTTACGAATGTTTCAAAAAAAGATTCTCGAATCCGATTATGTCTTATCTATTTCACTTAACTTAATAGTATGGAAATGCATTCATTTCCTCTGCATTGACTCGATTTATGATATTATCGGAGTGAAACAAGTAGATCTAAAGAAGAACAGGGGCCAGATTATATTAGTAATAAGCACAAAGGATCTAATGAAATTAAGAAAAGGGGACTCATTTCATTTTTGGATTTTGTTTTGCTAAAGGTGTTTTGACAGATACATCTCGACAAAACTACTTAAGCCATAACATAAAAATGCATTGTGCAAGAATCCTTAGTTCCATTTCTAATATTATTTATTTCTAATTATTTAGAATATATTTTTCTATTTTTATTTATTAATATATTTTAATTATAATATTAATTATAATACTCAATTTGGAATTCTACAGAATTTATTATAATTTTTCAAATTTAGAAAAATTTTATAAAAATGGTATCAGCACTGTTCATATGATTAGTTTTTTTCCTCTATGTCATTTGTTGGTCAAATGATATCTAATGCTCATAAAATATTGCAAGAATAAACTATACATGATAAGCTTTCTGTAGCACTTGAAAGCACTCCAATTGGAGGTCTATAAAGGGAGAACTAAATTTTTAAAGTTAGAGGATAGTACTAGTATCATAGATAGATGTTTGGTACTATTCCATTATTTTTTCGGGTCCAATTTATATTTTTGTGATTTGGAATTATTTTTAATTATTAGTAGACATCCACAAATTTCCAAAATTGTATAGTTTGCTTGATTTTGATTTTTCTAGAATTAGTTATACATTTTTAAAATTCATATAAGAAAATTATATCAGTGAACCCAAGAGCAATTCTGGTTTTCCTCTAAGTGTGGTACTAGTTCCAAGATTCTTGAGATGTTTTACGATGTTTTTGACTTGTATGGATATGATATGGATAGTAAATGATATTGATGAGTTCATATGGTCCATGAAGCATAAATGGAATTAATTGGACTCTCCATTACGCAATTTTTCCTTACATTAAATGTGACTTTTCCATGTAATTATTGTAAACTAAGTTTCCCAAGATGATGAAAAGGCTAAAAGGTTAAGGTATTATCGGTTTCAAGAAATTTAGGTAAATTTTAGATTTAATGTACCATAAAGTTATTTTTTGTTATTGTGAAATATTAGTATTTAGAGATACTTTTGCCTTTTTGATTGCCAAAAAATATTATGCATGGACACTAGAAGATCATTTTCAAACTTATAAGAATTTCAAAAATTAGGCAAGGAATTGGTTAGAGAATTTGATCTATTATGCTTAAGATAAAGGAAAAAGGCCTATGTGGATTAAAGAGCATATCTAAAATGACTTATATGCTGGTTGGAATAGTATAAAATTTTGATAAAAAAGTGTATGTGCAAAGAAAAATAAAGCTTTTATCTCTGCTTGTGGCCCATCTCTTTACACTAGTGGCTCCATTCCATTCATAAAGCATGCTGCAACTTTAACCAAAGAACTAGATAGGCCTATAATTCCAATAAAGTTTTACATTTGAACCCCTTAGAAAATAAACATCTAGTGATTAGGTGGATATTTCTAGATACACATAACTCTTACACAATTTAATATTTGTTACTTTTTAAGAATAAGTATGCAAGACTTAAACTATAGTTGAAATGCTTCTTGTGCACAAAATTTTTCATTGTCAAATGAAATTGCTTTATAGACACTAGCTACTAAAGTAAAACCAAAAAAAAAAGTGGGGGCTTAGTACATGGCATGGGAAATGTCTCACGCCAAATAAAAGAAGATCCAGTTTTCAAATATAACTATAGTCACAAAATTGATTATTACTCCTATCCAAGTATCATGGATGCTATATATCCACAAGGTAGACTACATGAAGATGTTGATTGGAATTTAAAGCCTTATCAGATGCAACTACAAGAAAATGAAAATTTAATGCTTGGCATACAACATCAAATTTATGAATATCATCAAAAGCATAGTTTAGGCTTTGAAAAAATAATTGGTAAAACTAGCTGAGAAGACCATGGAAAAAAATTGTAATTACCTTTTAAAGTGTTGTATTCCAATTGATATAATATAGAGCAGACTATTATGCTTTGTGCATTTCTTTTTTCTTCTAACCAAGGTTTTCTAAATAAAAAATTGTAAAACCTTGAATGACCTCCTATATATGCTTCTAACCAAGATGCTTTTTAACATAGCCATGACTTCATAGTCAGATCATGTAGTCTTTTTCAACTTTACGTCTTGTCATTATATATATAGACACATATATATCTCTCTTCATATTTATCCTTGGTTCAACTTCACTCCCATATCACTCTCTCCTTTAAAAGGTTCTTCTCCTATCTCATTTTCTTTTCCTTTACCCAAGGCTTAACCTTCTTCTTTCTCTAACTATTCATCTATACTCTAACAAGTTTTGCAAGGTACAAAGTAGATTTTATAAATACAAATATATTACCTTACATATGGATTATGATTATTTTATTCGTTCTAACTACTTATCTTCAATTCTATCTTAAATTACTTACATCAATCATTTTCCCCATCTTATATTTCGTTATAGTATGTTGTCTAGAAAAGGGTGAAAAATATGCCATAATATCCCTCATCAAGAACAATCTAATATTCAAAAAGAGTCACACCTAGTTGAACCTAACATTCAAGAGGAATCATATATTGTGCAGTCAAACATTCAAGATGAATAAGTGAAAGAACTATTTACACCTAATGGCACAAGGTTTGTAATTATATTTTAGTTATATATTATCATATATCATTATCATTATGTTTATCTTTATTGTTAATTTTCTATTTAATTACTTACTTAACTAGGTTTAAGCAAAATAATAAAGTTGTATATGCATATATTGTTACAATTTTTAAGAATAAATATGATGGACCATGGAATAGTTAGAGCCAAGTATTGCAAGAATATAATGATTTATGGTTTTTTAAATTTCATGTTATTTGTTTCCCTCATCAATCTTTTGGATTCAAACTCTTATTCGTTGACAAAATTAGAAGTTCTCTATCAATTAACTATAATTATTTGGTATAGCTGCAATTTTATCAAGAAATATTATTATTGAGAACCAGAGCATCACCATGATATTTGGCTGAACTAGAAAAATAGAGTAATTAATCAGTTAACAAATACTATTGGTGTTGCTTGAGAGAGCAAGAAAAGACCACAATGGATTAAAGAATCTATTTAGGAGGAGCTTTGTGCCCATTGGAACTTTGAAGAATTTTGATCAACAAGTAAGCAAAAAAAGAGGAATCATGCCTTAACTTCATAGTTTAAAGTTTCTTTGCATATAGGAGGATCCATTTCCATGGAAGAACATGATAGAAAATTGGCATTTATTTCACATTTCTATTTTATGCTTTATTTACATAATTCCAATTAATTGTTACTCTTTTTTGTTATGCAAACCTGAGAATTAGGGGAGAGATCCTTCATATTCTAAGATTTAATTAAAAACATATCGGCATAAATCAATTAACACTTGGATGGATAAAAATCAAAAGCTATTTGGGCATATGTGTACCATATATATATATATATATATATATATAAAATTTTAACTCTTTTATTCTTTTGCACTTTAACCTCTACATTGGTAGGATAACTTTCTATGAAGAAAAAATAATGCAAAAAGTTCAAGTGACAATTCATCAAACTTGAATTTATTTGTACAAGCTGCTGGGGAAAAAAAAGAGGCTCAATTTATGGACTAGGTAATATGTTATGCAAAATATTAGGAAATTCTAATATTGAATACACAAACAAAAGAAGCATCATTAGTCAAATGCCATCATATGCTCATTTAGCCTACATACAAGAGATGATAACAAATGACTTTATCAACATTTGAAAATAATCTTATCATACTCAATTTTAGGAGCAATAAAGATAAATCGAGGAGCTTCGATTACAAATAATGAATTAACTCATCACTCTCAATCACAATCTGAGGTTAGACTATAATGTTCAGTTTTTGTTAAACGATGGAAACAGGCAAAATTTGGAACCTAAATTTTATATTGAAAAAGACAGTTCTAAAAAAGAAGTTAAAATGAAGCCGAAATGAAATTGTCATTACGGAAGGATGAAATTAGAAATTTTGAAAAAGCGTGTTTCTAGAAGCTCCTACACACTTCTCCTTTCTTCTTCCATCTTTTTAAGCGCAAAATTTTCTGCCCAAAATAAAGAATATGATCTGCTTTCTTAGGTTCACAAGAAGGGGAAGAAAAGGAGGAGAAAAATCAAGAAAAAGGTATGGAATCCATAGATTTTTTTAGTTCTTCCTTAAGTAAAGTTATTCTCCTCCTTCCCTCTTTTCCTCTTATGGTTTTCTTGATATATTTGGTGCTATTTTGGGGGCAGAGCAAAGAGAAAAAATTCATGTTTGGAGTGATGTAGCCAAGGAAAGTGAAAAGCAGCCAAGAAAAAGCAAGAAAACAAGGTAAAACTTCTATTCTTTAGTAGCTTCTTCCTTCCCCTCCTCCTTGTATGTTTCATCCAACATGAGCTCAATCCCTAAGGGCTATTTTCTATCCAAACCAAGGAGGGATTAGAGGTTTTAGAGTGTAAGGATTAGAAATCTATCATTGGAATTAAGTAAAAGGCATTAGAAAACAAGATAGAATCATTAGGAATTTAAGTGCTCCCTTGAAAATCTAACTTGATATAATTGTTTTTGAACTTAAATGAGTATTTGGATGAGTCCCTGAGATCCCTAAGGACCTTTCCATGTGCTTCCTCCATCAAGAAAATAAAGCAAAGTCCATGAAGGCCAAATTCTTCCCTAGGTTCGGCTAAGTGAGTTCTATATACCTAGGGATAGTTTTAAATTTTTCTAAACCCATTTTTGAGTCATATATGATAAATAAATATGAAGAGAAGCCTTGGGAAAAATTTAGGAAACTTAGAGAATGAGTTGGTGCTTTATGTTCCATAATATGACCTAAAGAAGTAATATGTAGTTAGGCTATTGGTTTCAATTGTGTGATGACTCTAAGAGGCTTAAAAGGAGTCAAGAATCATATTTAAGAGGAAAGAATGGAGCCTAGAATTTATTTGATAAGTGTTGCTTCATTAAGTGCTTTCTTGGAAACATAAAAAGGTCAATGAGTTAAGCTAGAGTTTAAGCAAGTTGTGTGGCTTTATAATTTATTTCATGAACCTAATTAGCTTCCATAAATTGTGTTTAGGCCAAGAGAAATCATTGCCACACCATTGTGTGTGTAAGGCCGAGAAAGGGAGCATTGATTCAAGAGAAAAAGTGTGTGTTTGCTTATAAGGTAGCTCACTCCTCCTTCTCTCATGCATTATTATTTGCTTTGCTTGTCTTTGGATGTATGTATGTGTATTTTAAACCATGAAAAATGTTCTAGCATGAGCTCTTACTCCATGGTACCATGATGATATATTATGTCTTTAAATGATGTTTGTTTTAGTTTGCTTAAGCATGGTGAGGATGAGCCAACAACCCTTAAGATTAGTTAAGACAAAGTAAAAAGTCTCCCAAAAGTGAGGTTGACTCCCAAAAGCAAGGTTAAATCCAAGAACCTCTTAAAGAATGGGTAAGGTAAGTCCAAAATCCACAAGTAAATGGGCGAGGCCAATCCACTTGCTTGGCAAGCCTTTCTATGTTATGTATGACTTGCTCAAGTGTTAAAATTGCTTCTTGAATGATTGCACATGTTCATATGCCATGCATGTATTTGTAAGATTTGTTTTGCTTCTTTTATGTATGATTAAATGGGGATAAGCTATTGAAAATTTTTGAATCTCATCCTCTCCTCTTTAATGATCTAACATGCTAGGTGGACTAAGTAGGCAAGGTAATGGAAGCCAACCACCTTGAAGATAAGAGTATGACATTCAAGAGCATGATTTTTGCTTCTTTAAGACCACACAAGTAGAAAATGTTGTAATATAATGTAGTGTATGACCAATGACCTCATAAACATATGTAATTATACTAATGTATTATGTATGAATGAGAGTTAAAGTTGTAAGTATAGATATGCACATTTTGGTTATGTATTAACAAGTTTTCTTTATGTAAGTATGTGTATAAATAGAAGTGGAATAGCTAAAATGAGATGCATGAGATTTAGGACCCTTTGGACAGCTCACATAAATCCTAATTATGCTTTTAAACTTACCCAAGAGGTGCCAAACCCCAAAGAAAGCCATTTGGACATTTTGGTATCCTATATGGAGGTAAAATTGACCATAATGGAATCTTATATCACTTTTTATCCAAATGAGCTCTTCTTGATCTGAGATTGGCATGCAATTAGAGGTTATTGAGAGTTTTTTGGGAAGCTAAGGAACAAAATTTCAGAGGTCTACATAATATTTGATGAATTTTTAAAGTTGGCAAAAATTCTAGTTTTGGTCATGTCACTGTTCACTCAAATCCAAAAATGAAATCTATCACACAGGGCCCAATTAATGTCCAATTATAATGAAATTTTATATAAAGAAACTAAACATTCTTAGAGACTTGTGCCAACTAGAAGCACCTTATTTGGAGGTCTAAAAAGGGAGATATGAATTTTCAAAGATTCTATTTAGTACTAGGTGCTCCAACTGACCTCAGGTATTGTTTGATTAGGTTTCGAGATCTGAGCATGCATGAACTGGGCTAGAGTTATTTTTTCCTCTAGATAACATCCAAATATTTCTATATTGGTATTATTTGCATGGATTGGATTTTTTTTAAAATTAATTGGACATTTTTGAATTTGTTGCAGAATTCTGTGATAGCTCTAGTGAACAGCCAGACCTCTGGACCATATCGAATGTCAAATGACTTCTGTGTTATATCTCATAGTCCAAACATATTTTTATCATGAAGTAGAAATGTGTATCTTTCTAGAATAGCCAAGAATGCATGATTTTGATTTTTCTAAAATTAGTTATGATTTTCTAAAATTTGTGATAGAAATGAGCAAATTCTGGCTTAAAATGTATATGTGTATTTTATGCTTCCCTTTGATTTCCACAAGTTGTAGGCCACTTTTGGTAATGAAAATGAGTTATATTCATGTAATTAAATATGAGAATGCAATGTATGAGTTCATACAATCCACATGACACCAAATCAAATTTTTACACGTGATGTAACACTAAAATAATCATTATTTTAATGCCTTTTTCTTTGAGAATTTATATGATTCTTAGAAATGAGTTATCTAAAGGCATGAAATGAGTTAGAAATTATGGTGTTACATTTTATTGGTATCAGAGCAAAGGTTCAAGCTCTTGATGTGGGTTGTGGCTTGTGTTTTTGAGTTGCTTAGTTGCATATGAGCTATTTCATGGATGATTGAGTGCACAACAGTGGCATGTGTTCTAATTATGTACTAAAGTGTGTTTATATGTTTCAGAAATATGGTAGACACACGCCAAGATAGAGGTAGGAGTAGGGGTAGAGGTAGGCCCCATAGAGTGGCTTATGCAGATGACAGAGCCAAGCCCAGTGATCCAGTTGTTGGAGCCTTATAATCTATTATGGCTCGCCTGGATTAGCAGCAGGCCATTATCATGCAGTTATAAGAATGGCTTGCTGAGAGAGATAGCCAAGGTCCTACACCCCCTCCTCCTTAGCTGCCTCTCCACTTAGATCATCTCGAGCATTCAAGAGCGACTCACCCAGATCCACAGCCACACATACAGACGGTTGCCTCTATTCCACTAGCTCAGACGCTTCCAGCTCAGGAGCAGCCTTTCACTAGAAAGATCATCACTCAGTTTAGAAAGTTCGGGCCTCCCACCTTTGATGGTGAGATGAATTTAGAAAAAGCTGAGGCCTGGATTATGCAGTTAGAGAAGATCTTCGAGGTGATGAAGTGCATGTCTGAGTAAAAAGCCAAGATGGCTGTTTTTCAATTATAGAAAGAAGCAAATTATTGGTGGAAGGACACTGAGCCTATTTTGAGGGCAAAGAACCTTTCGATTATATAGGAGTCGTCCTCTAGGTGTCCCACAAGAAGTATTTTCCCAGTTCAGTTAGAGATGAGAAAGAGTCAGAGTTTATACTTCTAAAACAGACAAAGGGGATGTTCGTGGACCAATACGTGGCTAAATTTGTAAAGCTCTCCCAATACTCCTCCTACTTACAGAGGCATGATAATGAGAAGTATAGAGCAGACAGATTAGAGAAAGGTTTGCTCCTTAAGATCAAAGGCAGGGTAGTGTCACAGAGAATTAGGTACTTTAACACCCTAGTTAAGATATGTAGAGTGACAAAGATGAACCTTAGAATGATACAGCCTACCTCCAACACCAGACCACCCTTCCCTGAGCCCAAGAGACCTAGAGAGGGATCATAAGCTGTAGTTACCAGTAGCAGGAGAGGTGGTAGAGGCTAGTGAGGCTGAAAAGGCAAGAGATAGAGGACTCAGTCTAACAGAGGTAGCTTTACACTGGTCACATGTCCCAAGTGTGGCAAGAATCATATAACCAGACCATGCTATGCGAGGCAGAATGTATGCTTCAGGTGTTATAGACCAGGATACATGGCCAGAGATTGCATACAGGCTTCTCCATAGATCATACAACAGAGGGAGATGGCTTCTGCTCCCAGATCTCAGACCCAGGGTAAAGTCTTTGCCTTATCATAATAAGAGGCTAGCCTATCCCTGAGTCTGATTCAAGGTACTATTAGAATAAATAATTTTTCTGTAACTGCATTATTTGATTTGGGTGCTAGCCATTCTTTCATATCATATAATTATGCTAGGAGGTTAGGTTTGAGTATGTATACACTCCCATATGATCTGCATGTATCTACCCCTACAAGAAACTGAGCCATTACCTCCCATGCTTGTTTGAATTGTGTGATCCAGTTTAATCATTGCCTTACCACCCTTGATTTGATTTGTATGCCCCTTGTTAATATTGATGTGATCATTGGCATGAATTGGATATCTGCAAATAATGCCTTACTAGATTGTAGCAACAGATGCATTACTTTACCTGAGTATGGGACTACGCTTAGTATGAGAACTAAGTTATCTGTTATGACCACCTTTCAGGCTGAGAGATCTCTAGGGCATGGTTGTCAGGGGTACCTAGTTTTTTTTTCAATCCAGGCTGAGGTAGAAGAGGGTATAGATGATATTCTTGTAGTGAGAGAGTTCTTAGAGGTATTTACTAGAGAGATTAGTGAACTACCCCCAATGACAAAGGTAGAGTTTCCTATAGACATTGTACCTGGGGCAGGTCCAATGTCTAAGGCCTCGTATAGGATGGCTCCCACTGAGCTAGCTAAGCTTAAGAAATAAATATAAGAGCTCTTAGAAAAAGGTTTTATCAAACCTAGTGTCTCGCCTTAGGAAGCTCTAGTCTTATTTATAAAGAAGAAAGACAAAAGTCTTAGGCTATGTATAGATTACCGGGAGTTCAACAAGATAATTATTAAGAATAAGTACCTTCTTCCTCACATAGATGACCTCCTAGATTAGTTAGTAAGAGCGTCAGTTTTCTCAAAGATAGACCTTAGGTTAGGATACCATCAGCTTAGAATAAAGGTCGAGTATATTCCCAAAACAGCATTTAGAACTAGATATAGGCATTATGAATTTTTAGTTATATCTTTTGGGTTGACAAATGCACCTGCAGTATTCATGGATTACATGAACAGAGTCTTCAGGCCATATTTAGACAGATTTGTAGTTGTCTTCATATATGACATCCTCATCTACTCAAAAAGTAGAGAGGAACATAAGTAGCACCTGAAATTAGCCTTAGAGACTTTAAGAGAGAGATAATTATATGTTAAACACAGTAAATATGAGTTTTAGCTCACTGAAGTTCAATTTTTAAGTCATGTAATCTCTTAGGTAGGGATCATAGTAGATTCTCATAAGGTAGAGGCAATATTACAGTAGGAGAGACTTAGGGCAGTGACAGAGATCAGGAGCTTTCTAGGTTTAACAGATTACTATAGGAGGTTCATTCAGGGCTTTTCTCAGATAGCAATGCCACTGACCCGGCTTACTAGAAAGAATGTATCGTTTGTATGGAATAAGAAATGTGAGAGTAGTTTTCAAGAGTTAAAGCACAAGTTAATCATGACCCCAGTTTTAGTACTCCCTGACCTTATAGAGACTTTTGTAGTCTACAGTGATGCCTTCAAGAAAGGGTTAAGATGTGTGCTTATGTAGAAAGATTAAGTGGTAGCTTATGCTTCTAGACGGTTAAAACCTCACGAGAAAAACTACACCACACATGACCTAGAGTTAGTCACAGTGGTATTTGCTTTGAAAATGTAGACACTATTTATATGGGGCAGCTATAAAAATTTATAGTGATCATAAGAGCCTTAAATATTTATTTGACCAGAAAGAGCTAAATATGAGACAGCAGAGACAGTTAGAATTTTGAAAGACTATGATTTCACATTGAAATACCATCCTAGTAAGGCTAATGTGGTAGCTGATGCTCTAAGTAGGAAATCTACGCACATGGCCTGTATGATGATCCGAGAGCAGGAATTGATTGAGAGATTAAGAGATATGAGTCTCTCCTGTGAAGTGTATTCGGGGAAACTATTAATGAGTGAAACCCGAATAGAAAATGACTTGAGAGATCACATAAGAGAGGCCCAGTAGACAGATGACCATGTAAGTAAGATTAGAGCCCAGATAGTTTAGGGTAGCATTCAGAAGTTCAATTTATCTAAGGATGATATTGTGAGATATAGGGATATGCTGTTTGTGCCCAAAAATATAGAAATAAGAGAGAAAACATTAGATGAGGCACATAAAAGCAAGTACACCATTCATCTGGGTAGTAATAAAATGTATCAGGACTTAAAGAAAATGTTCTAGTGGCCTGGAATGAAAATAGACATAGCAGAGTATGTTTCCTGATGCCTAGTATGCCAGAGAGTGAGAATAGAACACCAGAAATTAGTTGGGCTACTTCAGCCCTTAGATATCCTGGAATGAAAATGGAATAGTATAATAATGGATTTTGTCATAAGTTTGCCCAGAACATCATTGAGGCATGATGCAATATGGGTAATAGTAGATAGATTAACAAAGTTAGCGCATTTCCTAACTATGAAAGCCACTTATACCCTAGATAAGTTAGCTCAGCTGTACATCATAGAGATAGTTAGACTGCACGATGTGCCTAGGAGCATAGTATCAAATAGAGATCCCAGATTCACGTCGAATTTTTGGAAATCATTATAGGATGCTCTAGGTACCAAACTCAGATTTAGCATAGCCTATCATCCTTAAATGGATAGACAGATGGAGAAAACGATCCAAATCCTAAAGGACATGTTGAGAGTGTGTGTACTAGAAATAAAAGGAAACTGGGATACATATTTGCCTCTAACAGAGTTTGCTTATAATAATAGTTATTATGCAAATATACAGATGGCACCGTATGAGATATTATATGGGAGGAAGTGTAACTCTCCAATGTATTGCGTTGAACTAGGAGAACGAAGCCTTATAGGCCAAGAATTAGTAGACCAAACATCTAGACAGATTGAGACCATCAAAAAGAAATTATTAACGGCTCAGAGTAGACAGAAAAGTTATGCAGATAAATGTAGACAGTTGTTTGTAACACCTATCCTACGACTTGCACATTTAGCAGACCATCTTACGCATTTAATGATAAGAGACCTAAAACACATACAATAGACTAGGGACTCCATCCCACAAACATTGGCCCAAGTACCTGTACAGATATAGTATAGGAGGCTTTGCCTCTTTTTAATTTAAGATTCATATAGAGAGCTTAACCTTATCAAAACCAAAATCATTAAATCAATAGTTTAAGAAAATCTAAAGGCTCCGCCCATCTTATTCAATTTAAATCATAAATGTCCCGAGTTCATAGCTTAACATAAATATTCTAACTTTAATATCCAATCCACAAGTAAGTTCTAAAAGTTTTAACGCAGACAAATAATTAAAACAAAGACATATTGTCCCAAAATGAGTAAAACAAACAGAGTTCTAAGGTTCCAAAAATAATGGAAATACATAAACAGCATCCTAAGGTCATGGCAGAAAGTAAATAATGACCCAGCATGTGCTCAAGGAGCACAAAAGCCAGTGGCTCACTCCTTCGATGCCTTCCCTTATCTCATATTCGATCCTTCACCTAAAAATGTTAAGAGAATAGGGTGAGCACTAACGTCTCAGTAACCCAAAATTTTACCATGCACATACAAACTAACAAACACGCATAAAGACATATCATAAGTAGATTTATAATTCCATCAATGTCATTCTCAATTACTGGCATAAAAGATCATAGATATAACTCATAACAATTATAAGCAAACATGATATTATGCAATGCACCCTCCTTTATTGCTTTGTCCAGCCTCATACCACTGACTAGAACCATAGGGTTATCCACGATCTGGCCCACATACTGGACTAACCAAAGCTTCTTAGGTGCTTAAGATATACCTAGCCAAAGATACAGAGCCTAAACCCAGACTATGGCTCCCCTCCTTAAAGAAATAAACCAGGAGGTGTCACTGCCCCACGTTCCCCCTTTACAAACTCGGTCCAGTAAGCATTGAGGATCGAAGCCCTACAAAAGGCCAACCATTGTGAACGGAGTGGAGGTAAACCACGTGGTTATTATATCATATGTATATCAACATCATCTCCTCAACCCTGACAATGCATTTCATGTTTATTAAAATATCATACAAGCATGCTTGAAAAGGAAAACACTACATCAAATTTTCATTACAGCTACAAGCATGCTTGACAAGTTTCTAGTAAATCAACAACTTCGACAATAATATTCCTTTTTACCATTTTCGCAAGTCTCACAGTTTACTTTATTATACTCAGTTTATCTACTTATATCATGCTCAACAACATAAATTTTATTTATTTAATTAAAACACAACAAATACAACTTGCACACACATGGAAAATCCTAAATTACTTGTTCTCCTTAGCTCACGAGATAACAAATGACAGTTCAAGCAATAAATGTTCTTAGCAAGAGTCTACAGAGATTGCACATATATAAAAAGCATTAATATGAAATTCAAAAGTACTATAAAATCATTCTAAACTACTTTAGGGCTACTTTGAAGCCATTCTAGAGCCTTAAAACTATCTCAGAAAAGCTCCCAAAAATTCTCCTAATTTCATACCTCTTTATAATTTAATCAGTTAATTAGGATGGTCAAATTTCATTTTTAATCTTTAATTTATGAAAGTTCCCAATTTTCCTAAATCATTATTATCACCATCCTTATAACCTATATTTAAGCTAAATTTATTATACGCACTTACATATATGTATCTATATTTACATCCTCATTTAGTAAGTCACTAGAATTTGAATAAAAAGACAACATTTGAATATTCTTGTAATTTAAGGAGACTAACATGAGATACAAAATAGTTACTGGATCCATGGAATATGTATATATATATATATAATATACATACGAAATAATTGAACAAGGGGAAAAACAATTTGAATTAAGGAATAATTAGTGTGGGACCGAAATTATGAGAAAAGAATGAATTTGATTCAAGCCTTCATATTTCAAGCATTCTTTGAGTGACCGAAAAAAAAAGGACAATTTGAATAAAAAATTATATTTTAATGGAACCAAAGTGTGATATAGAATGGAGAATAGAATAATGGATTATAGGAATAAGACAAAAGTTGCATTAAAGGAGCAATCACCGTGGACCAAAAGTAACAATGGAAAAAGACAAAATTTGAACCTTTTGTTTCCTATTTCAAACAAAATCTGTGAATGATCAATTGGAGATAGGAAGAGGACAAATTAGGAGTCAACAATTTCATGCTTCAAATATATGTGTGTGTGTAATTGTAGAATACTTACCACCTGATAAGAGGAAGGTATCCGTCTAGAGGAAAAAGAACAAGGCGAGAGAAATAGAAATAGACAAGGGCGATGAGAGAAAAATATGGCAAGGTACCTAGCAGAGAGCAGTGATGTGATGCGGCAGAGACAAATGAAAAAAGAAAGGTTAGGGTTTTTTTCTCAATTAGATTAATTTAAATTGGTAGAAAATATAAAATTTAAACACTTTTCTTATCTTATTATATATATATATATATATATATATATATATATATATATATCTTTATTTATTTTAAAATTCTTATTGGATATAAAATTGTTTTCAAGATGACTTTAAAATTTTGAATTATTTAAAACTTAACAAGGTTTTCAAATTACTATCTCTATAATTTATTATCTTACTTTATCTCTAAAGTATATTTTTAGTTTTATCTTCCATCACAGCTATACATATATTTATATATTCATAATTATTCATTAATAATTACTTAATTACTTTTTTCTTAAGTTTTATTTTATATAAAATTTCAAATAGTTTATAATTTAATTGCCCCATATTCTACCCTATATCTTACACTTTTGGGCTTACTGCTTAATCTAATGTTTTCTTTAAAGACACTTCCAACACTCTAAGTCCTAAACAAAAATTAGGATATTACATTGTTAGAGTTTGAGATAGGAGACCATATCTTCATTAGAGTGTCTCCAGTCACAAGAATAGGTTGGTCCATTAAAAGTAAAAAGCTTAGTTCAAAATACATAGGTCCTTTCTAGATTTTTGATAAGTAGGACCTGTGACCTATAGACTAGCCCTTCCCCCAAACCTAAGCCAAGTCAACAATGTATTCCATGTTTCACAACTCAAAAAGTACCAGCTCGACTCCTCACATGTCGTAGAATATGAGAATGTGTAGTTACAGGATGATTTATCATATATAGTATCACCAGATCAGATCATGGACAATAGACTTAAGCGGTTACGAAATAAGACGATACTGCTGGTGAAAGTGGTTTGGAAGGGGTTATCTCCCGAAGAAGCTACCTAAGAGTTAGAGGAAGATATGAGAAAGAAAAATCTAAAACTCCTCCCATAAGGTATGTTATCTAAATTTTGAGGACAAAATTTTTTTAAAGGGAGGAGAATTGTAATGTCCAGTTTTCGTTAAACGACGAAAATGAGCGCGTTTTCAAAGTAAGTCCTCTGAAATGAATTAGTTAAGGTCCTGACAAATTTGAGTAACATTCTAGACTCCTAAAAATGAGAATTTTAGGCTCATATGAAAAGAAAAACAGAGTTAGGATGGAGAAATAAAATTATGATGAAAACTGACGAAACGTAATGATATTTTCGTAAATAAGTGTAACTTTTGGAAAAACATATAGGAGGGCTTTTTAAATAAAAGTTTTGAGTTGCCCATAAAGCCCCCAAAAAACCATGGGAAGCCCCGGGACTGGTAAATCCACTCCAGTGTACATTTTTTAACGTTTGTTGACCCAAACTTTGACCAGTTCATTTAGTAAGGTTTTAGTTTCAAATTGAGTAATTTCAAAGACATTTTATTAAATTGAGAACCTAAATTTTATAATGGAAAATACGGTTCTAAAAAAAGAGCTAAAACAAAGGTGAAACAAAATTGCCATTACGGAAGGATGAAATTGAAAATTTTGAAAAAAGTGTGTTTCTAGAAGCTCCCATACACTTCTCCTTTCTTCTTCCATCTTCTTAAGCATGAAATTTTCTGCCCAAAATACAAAATATGATCTGCTCTCTTAGACTCACAAGAAGGGGAAAAAAAGGAGGAAAAAATCAAGAAAAAGGTATGGAATCCATGAATTTTCTTAGTTCTTCCTTAAACAAAGTTGTTCTCCTCCTTCCCTTCTTTCCTCTTATGGTTTTCTTGATATATTTGGTGCTATTTTTGGGGTAGAGCAGAGAGAAAAAAATTGTGTTTGGAGTGAGACAACCAAGGAAAGTGAAAAGCAACCAAGAGAAAGTAAGAAAATAAAGTAAAACTTCCATTCTTTGGTAGCTTCTTTCTTCCTCTCCTCCTTGTATGTTTTATCCACATGAGCTCAATCCCTAGGGGCTATTTTCTATCCAAACCAAGGAGGGATTAGAGGTTTTAGAGTGTAAGGATTAGGAATCTATCATTAGAATCAAGTAAAAGGCATTAGAAAACAAGATAGAATCATTAGGGATTCAAGTGCTCCCTTGAAAATCTGACTTGATATAATTGTTCTTAAGCTTAAATGAGTATTTAGATGAGTCCCTAAGATCCCTAAGAACCTCTCCATGTGCTTCCTCTATCAAGAAAATAAAGCAAAGTCCATGAAGGCTAAATTCTTCCATAGGTTTAGCCAAGTGAGTTCCATATACTTAGGGATAGTTTTAAATTTTGCTAAGCCCATTTTTGAGTCATATATAATAAATGAATATGAAGGGAAGCCTAGAATTTATTTGATGAGTATTACTTCATTAGGTGCTTTCTTGGAAACATGAAGAGGTCAATGAGTCAAGTTAGAGTTTAAACAAGTTGTGTGGCCTTAGGATTTATTTCATGAATCTAATTAGCTTCCATAAATTATGTTTAGCCCAAGAGAAATCATTTCCACACCATTGTGTGTGTGAGGCTAAGAAAGAGAGTATTTATTCAAGAGAAAAAGTGTGTGTTTGCTTCTAAGGTAGCTCACTCCTCCTTCTCTCATACATGATTGTTTACTTTACTTGTCTTTGAATGTGTGTATGTGTACTTTAAGCCAGGAAAAATTTTTAGCATGAGCTCCTACTCCATGGTACCATGATGATGCATTATGTCTTTAAATGATGTTTGTTTTGTTTTGCTTGAGCATGGTGAGGCCAAGAACCCTTAGCCATGATGAGAATGAGCCAAGAACCCTTAAGATTGGTTGAGACAAAGTAAAAAGTCTCTCAAAAGTGAGGTTGACTCCTAAAAGCAAGGTTGAGTCCAAGAACCTCTTAAAGAATGAGTGAGGTAAGTCCAAAATCTACAAGTAAATGGGTGAGGCTAATCCACTTGCTTGGCAAGCCTTTTTATATTATGTATGACTTGCTCAAGTGTTAAAATTGCTTCTTGAATGATTGCACATGTCTATATGCCATGCATACATTTGTAAGACTTGTTTTGCTTCTTTTATATATGATTAAATGAGAGATGAGTTATTAGGATTCTTTGAATCTCATCCTCCCCTCTCCAATGATCTAACATGCTAGGTGGACCAAGTGGGTAAGGTAATAGAAGCTAACTACCTTGAAGATGAGAGTATGACATTTATGATCATGATTTTTGCTTCTTTAAGACCACACAAGTAGCAAATGTTGTAATATAATGTAATGTATGACCAATGACCTCATAAACATATGTAATTATACTAATATATCATGTATAAATGAGAGTTAAAGTTGTATGTATAGATATACACATTTTGTTTATGTATTTGCAAGTTTTCATTATGGAAGTATGTGTATAAATGAAAGTGGAATAGCCAAAATGAAATGCATGAGATTTGGGATCCTTTGGGCAGCTCAAATAAGTCCTAATTATACTTTTAGACTTATCCAAGAGGTGCCAAACCCCAAGGAAAGTCATTTGGACATTTTGGTATCCTATATGAAGCTAAAATTGACTATAATGGAACCCTATATTACTTTTTATCCAAATTAGCTCTTCTTAATATAAGATTTTGCATGCAATTAGAGCCTATTAAGTAATTTTTGAAAAGATAAAGAACATAATTTTTAGAGGTCTACAGAATATTTGATAAATTTTCAAAGTTGGCAAAAACTCTAGTTTTGGTCATGTCACTTTTCACTTAGGTCCAAAAATGAAATCTATCACAAAGGGCTCAACTGATGTCCAATTATCATGAAATTTTATATGGAGAAACTAGACATTCCTAATGACTTGTGACAACTAGAAGCAACTTATTTGAAGGTCTATAGAGGGAGATATGAATTTTCAAAGATTCAGTCCAGTATTAGGTACTCCAACTGATCTTAGGTACTGTTTGATTAGGTTTCAAGGTCTAGGCGTACTTGAACTGGTCTGGAGTTTTTTTTTTCTCTAGCTAACATCCACATATTTCTAGATTGGTATCATTTACATGGATTGGATTTTTTTGAAATTAATTGGACATTTTTGAAGTTTGCTACAGAATTTTGTGATAGCTCTAGTGAACAGCTAGACCTCTGAACCATTTTGAATGTCAAATGTCTTTTGTGTTATGTCTCATGGCCCAGACATATTTTTAGCATGAAGTAGACATTTGTAGCTTTCTATAATGGCCAATAATGCATGAATTTTTATTTTTTTAGAATTAGTTATGATTTTCTAAAATTTGTGACAGAAATGAGCAAATTCTGGCCGAAAATGTATATGTGTATTTTATGCTTTCCTTTGATTTCCATGAGTTGTAGGCCACTTTTGGTGATGCAAATGAGTTGTATTTATATAATTAAATATGAGAATGCAATGTATGAGCTCACACGGTCCATGTAACACTAAATAAAATTTTTATACGCGATGTAACGCTAAAATAGTCATTATTTTAATGCCTTTCTTTTGAGAATTTATATGATTCTTGGAAATGAGTTATCTAAAGGCATAAAATGAGTTAGAAATTATGGTGTTACATAGACCAAGGTCATCCTAACAAAATTTAGCTCGTAGTTCTTGTATTGCACATGAAATTGAGATAATGAAGATGAAGATGAGGAGAAGGAGGAGGAAGAGTAAGGTTAGAAGCTTATTTAACACTTTCTGTAATGGATATATGTTAAGATATTAATCTAATATTTTAATCCTTTTTTAATTTCAAGTAAAATTATATATATATATATATATAATCTTTGTAGTAATTTTGCATATGTGTGTATATATATTTATGTCTATTTTTTTAATTTGTAGCATGTAAAGAACATTTAAAGAAGTTTAATATTGTTTATACCAAAGTATAAAATAACATAAATTCACGTACTTGCTAAAAGTTTAATATTATTAACACAAGTTGTATAAAAGAAATTTCAAATGTATAAATATATAATGATAAAGTGGAATTACCATCTTATTTTTCTTATAATTTATCTATTATTTACCCTTTTGCTTTATTATGGAAACATATTTAAATACAAGACATTTATATATAGGGGGAAAAAAGGGAAAATTTTATAGGTAGCAGGGGAAAAGGGGGAAAAAACAAAGAAAAGAAAAAAAAAACCTTGATAAATAGGTATATCCGACTACATCGACCAACTGCAATGTAATCAGATGCAATCGAAACATGTTTGACTGCGATTTGGTTGGACATATTTGACTTTGATGCAATCAGAATCTATTTCGACTACATTGTAGTGAGAACTTTTCTAACTACATTTTGGTCGAACAAGCCTAACTTCATTGTAGTCAGAATATCATCTGATTGCATCTTAATTGGACTTGTTTCAACTACTATATAATCAGAACCTGTCCAATTGCTCTTTGGTTGGACATGTAATAATTCCAAACTCTATCCAACTATGAGGTAGTCAACTGAGATGTAGTCAGAAGCAATCCAACTGTGCCTTGGTTGAATGGTTCCAAAAATCATTTGACTTTTAGTCGAAAACCATCTAGCTATTGCATTCTTCATCCGAGTGTAGAGAAATTTTTTTTTTTAAAAAAATCTTCTTTCATTTTACATAATTCTTCAACTTCATATTAAAATTTTAATATTATTTAGGGGATATTAATTTTTTTCATTGTTTAGATTATATTTTTATTAAAACTTGAAGTGTATTTTTTAAGTCTTATGGAAAAAAAAGACATTCATAAAAGTAAATTTTAAAACAGAAAATATAGCTCATGACAAATTAAAAAAATTCATTTGCATAAATAACAATAATTAAATCATAAATACGTCTTAAGCCATACTTTATAACATATTTCCCTAAGTTCTCAACACACACATACCACAAAAGATACACACACACACACACACTACAAACAAACAATTGAGCCACAATAGATAACAGAAGATAGATTAAAATTTAATTACTAAGTTGTAGCAACCAACAAGTCATTTACAATCATTCAACAACACGTACATAACATCATCCTACCAAGTTCTAACTAGTAGCAAACATAACCCAAAAAATTTCATTATCTACTTAAACATACTTCATTTACAGTTATGCAACAATACTTCTGTCACACCATATTATTTTAGCCTCACTTTCCCATACATTAAAATTCATACATGCTTCATATATGAGTTTCATAGGAAAAGTAATAAACTAAGGTAATATTTTGTGTTGCGTAATACTTTAAAAATTTGAATTTTGCTCTATGGACCCCGTGGACTCTCCCATATCATCTTCTACTCATATTCCATCTAAACAAGTTATAACCATTGCAAAACATTCCATACATTTCAGTTTAGGAGCCACACATCAGAAAAATGGAGTTTTTTCCTGGGTCCAAAATTTAAGTTTCTGTCACCAATTTTGAAAAATCATAATTAATTCTAAAAAAATCAAAATTTAGCAAATGATAGCTTTCTAAAAATCTCTAGATGTCCTATAGGTTAAAAATCATTTCAAGCCATGAAAACACTAGCTAGACCACGATTAACAACAAAAAAGAACTAAAGATCCGGCCGTCCTGGCTTGCTATCACAGGTTACTAATATGAACTTCAAAACTTTAAAACTAATTCTAGAAAAATCAAAACCTAGCAAACTATACCATTCTAGAAAGTTATGGATGTTAAATTTATGAAAAAAATAAGATTAGACCACGTAAAGTCCGTTGAGGAATTGAATTGTAATGAAATAGTACACAAGGTTGGCTTACATTACTGGTTCTGATGCAAAATCTCAAAAATTCATTTCTCTCTCTACAGATCTCCAAATAAGGTGCTTCTAGTTGCTACAGATAACTGTTAATGTCTAGTTTCTTTATGTAAAATTTTAGAACCATTGGACCTTGTTTCACCTCCAAATAACATGAAAATGAAATCTGCTCAAGTGAATAGTGCCAGACCAAAACCAATTTCTGATATGAACTTTGAAAAATCATAAGAAATTTTATAAACCTCCAAAAATGCATTTCTTGAGCCAAAAAAAATCTCTATATGTGATCTACATATATGCAAAATCTCAGCATCATGTGCATTTGGTTAAGTTAGGATTTAGCTCACAAAATAGGTCATTTTTTGACCTAAAATGGTTCATTTTTGTGCCAAATGGCCTTCCCCTTGAAGCAAGACCACTTGGGTAAGTGGGTAAGCTTCAAAACAGTCTTCTAAACATATCCAAGAGGTCTAAAAGTCCATACATCGCCAAATCACTACCCCACTTGTTCACACACAAGTTCTTAAAGACACATCCATGCATCTTAATGTCAAAAATATCTATTCTCATTCATATGCTTTCAATTCCCATACATACATCATATTTCCATATATATATATATATACTGATTTAATTCTAGGAGCATAAAGTAATCGAATTGGTTAGGTTCTAATATAATTTAATTGCGGTCTTGCTCATGAATTCTTATAATGGGATTGGGGTTGTTGATTAGAAGAGAGATATTCCTTCGTGCTAATATATATATATATATATATAATAATGATAGAGATTCTTCTCCTCTAGTGGAAGCTACCTAGTAATCGGGGGCTTTCATCACCAATGTTAGCTCTCACATAAAATAGTAGTGGAACCTATAAGTATGTAAAGCACCCTAATTGTGTTATCTTAGTCTGAGTAACCAGGTAACTTCATTACAAATGTTGTCATTCACATAAAAAGGATTTAGGAGACAAGGAAGGGAAGAAAATCTCTATATATTAAAAAAAAAAGTAAAAAAAGTAAAAAAATAAAATAAAAAAAGAAAGGAAAAAAATAAAATGATACTTGTAGAAAGAAATAAAAGAAGTGGATGATCTCTTCTAGATTAGAATTTCAATTCTCATTTTATGAGTACATGGGTTGGCCTTGCAAATTGTATTGGAAATGTGTAAATTGTGAAGTCAAGTCATGCTTGTTTAGCTTCTTAGTTACATAAGGTTGCTGGATTCAAGTATGAGGAAATTTTAAGCTAGAATTAAATGTTTTGAGATACTGTGTAGTTTTATTGTTTGTTTTGAAAGTATGGATAAGTGAGTTTTGCTTGAGGACAAGCAATTGTCTAAGTGTAGGAGAGTGATGACTCCCAATATTTTGTATTACTTATAGTTAATTGGATTGAATTTGGGAGTCATCCATTAAAGTTTTAGTGGGATTTATTCATTATTTTTAAGTAATTTAGGGAATCAAAAGTGAAAGAGAGAAATGAAGTTAATTGTGAATAATTATGATTGAGTAGATGTTGCATTAATGAAAAATATTTCTTGTTTCAGAATTATTATCTATGAGGATTTAGAAGCCATTATATTGTTCCTAAGCTCCAGGCAAAGATGTGATCGCATTATTTAAAGACGCGGCTGCTAAAATCGGCGTTAAAACTTTGCGTTTTGATTAATGAGGATAGAAAAAGTGAGATGCAGCTAGGTTTTCGGGCATTCTGCAGCAGAAAAGGTTTCTGAACGTCCAGGAGGCATTTTTGGGAGGTTTTGGATGAGGAAGAATCAAAAGAGGAGCTCAATTTTCTTCATATCTCTCATTCCTTTGTTTGCTTTCTTTGCTTTTTTTCATCTTCTCTATGTATTTGATTGGGATTCATTGTTAGATTTAGCTATGTATAGCTAAACTTCTCTTTACCTAAAGCATTATGAACTTGATGTGAACTAGAACCTTGTTTTTCTTTACAAATCACATCACTGTTTGAGCATCATTATGTTGGCAAGCTACGGCCTCAACCCACTTACTCACATACTTAACGGCCACTAAGATATATTATTGGCCTCTAGAAGAAACAAAGGGACCCTTAAAATCAATTCCCTATAAATCAAACAACTCAACTTCAAAGATACCGATTTGAGGAAGTTCATGTCTTTTAGAAATATTACTAAATCTTTGACAAGCATCACAGTGAAAAATAAAAAAATGAGAATCCTTAAACAATGTAGGTCAATAAAAACCAGATTGTAATATTTTAAAAGCAGTTTTCTGACCATTAAAATGTCCCCCAAATGGTGATGCATGACATGCAAGCAAAATATTATGTTGTTCAATCTCAAGAACACACTTCCTAAGAACTCCATCTACACATCTTTTGAACAAATAAGGCTCATCCCAAATGTAAAGCTTAATCTCACTTAAGAATTTCTTCTTTTGATAATGGTTTAATTCATGAGGTAAAACTTCACAGACAATATAATTTGCTATATCAGCATACCAAGGTACATTTAGCAAATTAGCAGCCATAATGCATTCATCAAGAAAAACATCATTCACAAGCCTATTGTTACTAACATACTCATGAACCAACCGAGAAAGATGATCAGCCACTAAATTTTCACTTCCTTTCCTATCCACTATATGCAAGTCAAACTTTTGAAGTAATCAAACCCACCTAATCAGTCTAGGTTTAGACTCTTTCTTTTTCAACAAATATTTAATAGCAGCATGATCAGTGTGTACTACAACTCTAACTCCCAACAGATAAACTCTAAACTTCTCAAAAGCAAAAACAATAGCTAACATTTCTTTCTCAGTGGTAGAATAATTTACCTGAGCATCCACTAATGTCCTGCTGGCATAGTAGATAGGATGAAAAATTCAATCTCGTCTTTGTCCAAGAACAGCTCCTGTTGCATAGTCACTTGCATCACACATGATCTCAAAAGGCAATGACCAATCTGGAGCAACTATTATAGGTGCAGTTATTAGCTTCTATTTCAACTCTTCAAAACTTTTCAAATAATCATCATCAAAAAGGAACTTAGTATCCTTTTCTAATAGCTTGCATAAGGGCTTCGAAATTTTTAAAAAATCCTTGATGAATCTTCTATAGAAACCCACATGCCTGAGAAAACTTCTGACTCCTTTGACACTAGTAGGAGGTGGCAACTTCTCAATTAGTGATGTCTTGGCCCGATCTACTTCCAAACCCTCTTTAAATACCTTGTGTCCTAATACTATTCCCTCATTCACCATGAAATGGCATTTTTCCCAATTCAGAACTAAATCAGTCTCCTCACACCTTTTAAGCACCTTAGAGAGATTCTTCAAACAAACTTCAAATGAATCACCAAAGACAGAGAAATCATCCATAAAGATCTCCATGATATCTTCAATGAAATCAGAAAAAATTGATGTCATGCACCTTTGAAAGGTTGCTGGTGTGTTACACAACCCAAATGGCATTCTCTTGAAAGCAAAAGTGACATAGGGACAGGTAAAAGTTATTTTCTCTTGGTCTTCAGGTGCTATAGAAAATTGGTTATACCCTGAATAACCATCCAAAAAATAAAAATATTCCTTCCCTGCTAGCCTATCAAGCATTTAGTCAATGAAGGGGAGAGGAAAATGATCTTTTTGAATGGCAGTGTTTAATTTTTGATAGTCTATGCATACTCGCCATCCAGTGACAATTGTTGTAGAAATTAGTTCTTTCTTTTCATTCGCCACAGATACTGTACTGGACTAACCCATGCATTATCTGAAATTGGATAAATGATTCTAGCATTAAGCCACTTGATGATTTCTTTCTTGAAAATTTCCTTCATCATCGGGTTAAGCCTCCCCTGATTCTCTATAGATGGTTTATGATCTTCCTCCAACAAAATTTAATGCATCACAATGGAAGGGCTTATCCTTTTGATATCTATAATTGTTCAACCTAAAGCCTTTTTATGACTCTTTAGTACTTCAATTAGTCTCTGTTCTTGATAAGAGTCCAATGATGTAGAAATGATGACAGGAAGTGTCTCTAAATCCTTTAAATATGCATATTTTAAATGCTTAGAGAGAGGTTTTAACTCCAAAATTGGGAGTTGCTCAATTGAAGGCTTAAGAGATGGAACTGAACGGGAAGCCAAATTTAAAGATTCCACTTGCCAATGCTTTTTAACCCGAGTGGTTGAAAAATTAAATACTTAGGCTACCTCATAACTAGCTTCAGTCTTCTCATGCTTCGCTCCCATTAACAATATTTCAATAGGATCTTGAACTATCATTGTATTAAATTGTTCTTGAGCTAAATCATCAATCACTGAAACTCTGAGGCAATCTTCAACATCTCTAGGATATTTCAGTGCTTTGTCCATGTTAAACACCACCTACTCATCCCCCAATCTCATCACTATTTGCCATTTCTCTACATCAATAAGAGTTTTAAGTGTAGCTAAGAATGGACGGCTAACAATCAATGGATTATCTTTATCTTCTTCACAGTCTATAACAATGAAATCAGCTGGATATATGAACTCACCAACCTTCACTAAAACATCTTCAATTATACCCCTTGGATATGCTAAGCTCCGATCAGCTAATTGCAATGTTACTGTAGTAGGTCTTGCCTCACCGAGTTGCAATTTCTCAAAGACAGATAATGGCATAAGATTTACACTGGCTCCAAGATCACACAAAGCTTTACCTTGAAAGTGAGTACCTATTTTACAAGGCACAGAGAAGCTACCTGGATCTTTGTACTTTATTGGAATCCGTAGGTTGATTATTTTGCTACACTCTTCAGTAAGTGTTACAGTTTCAAATTCACTAAATCTTTGCTTCTTGCTCAGCATCTCTTTTAAAAACTTGACATACTTAGGCAAGTACTCCAAAGCTTCTGAAAAAGGAATATTTATATGAAGTTGCTTGAATATTTTCAAAAATTTTTTATACTGCTTATCTTCCACCTTCTTTTGAAATCTTTGAGGAAATGGTAATGGAGGCATTTTTTTTGGTAATGTTTGTAGTTTTTCTCATTGTTTCTCACCTTTATTAACATCCACACGTTTTTTAACTTCTTCACTACTCACTTTTCTCTTCTTTTCAGCTGATGCATCCATATGTTTTTCTCCTATTCTTTTATCTTCACTCTTCACCTATGTAGCAATTTCACATTTATCATCCTCTACAACAGCATTTGATGTAGGTGTATGGCTAACCACCCTTGGTGCTTGAATATGTGGCAACACTTTTCCACTTCGAAGAATTATAGCCTTACACTCTTTTTTGCCTTCTCTTCTAGGATTAGGCACCGTATCACTTGGCAATCCCCCTTGTCTTAATGAATTCATTGCTGAGGCTAATTGACCTATTTGCAACTCTAAATTTTTCGAGGAGGTGTCTACTCTAGCATTCACTTGAGCTTGCTCTTCATTTTGCTTACTTTGGATGCTAATGAATTTAGTCAAGGCATCTTCCAAATTTGTCTTAGGTTCTTGAATAGGTGCATTTTGCCTCACAGGTTGAGCAAAACCTGGTGGTTGAGTAGGCTTAATGCCTGAAGAAGATGCTGGTTAGTTTAGTGCTAGGCCATGCTTCCAAAAGAAGTTTGGATGATTTTGCCACCCAGGATTGTAATTATTAGAGTAAAGATTCTGATTCTTCGAAAAGTTCCCCACATAGTGAACTGATTCTGAAGATGCCAAATGACAATAATCCACTGAGTGTAGATCCCTACAATTTTCACAAGTAATTGGGGCCACTTGAGTAAAACAGACATTCATATGCTGATTTCGCTGCACTTGAGATTCTAGCATATCAAATCTCATGTTCAGAGCAGAGAGAATAGTTATAAATGGAATAAAGGAGTCTTCTTGGGTATTGGCAACATTAGCACTTACCCTTCTGTCACCTCCTCTTTGCACATAGCTTTCAGATAATGTGTCTAATGCCTAAACAACATCATCTACAGGAATTTCATCCTAACGCCCATTTAAAATAGCATCCAACATTGTATCAGTTTGTGGAGTTAGACACGTGCAAAAATTTTGAACAATGGCATAGTTATCCATCCCATGGCTTGGGCATTGGTCAAGCAAATGCTTGTACCTCTACCATGCAGCATATAAGTGCTCATCTGAAACTTACTTGAAGTTGATAAGCTCACGACGGGCATCCACTATTCTATTGTTTGGAATGAAGCGAGCTCTGAATCTTGCCTCTAGCTTATCCCAAGTATCAATTGAACCTTTTAGTAGAGTCAATAACCATTCCTTAGTCTTTCCTTGTAGAGAGAGTGGAAATAATCTAAGTCTTAGAACATCCCTTGGTACCCCATTCTGCTTGAATGAATTACGCACTCCCAAAAATGACAGAATGTGACAGTTGGGATCTTCATCAGACCTCTCACTAATAAATTGTCCATTGAGCTATAACATGGAGATTATCACAGGCTTGAACTCAAAATTAGTAGCTTGAAAGTCCGGCACTACTATGCTAGATAGAGTGCCCTTCATAGTACTGCCTACAAATTTTTTTATGGACTGATTTTGATTCCCTTCCTGAGCCATTTCTTCACGTATTGAATTTTGAATTTTAGGAAGAGTTTCTTCATAGTTCAAGTTCACCACAAGATTACTAACTTTCTTTGTTATGCATTTCTTCTTTGCAGGGGATCGCCTCAGCATGTATCATGGTACTTATAAAGGAGAATTCAACCAACTGTATTAATTTAAACAAAAAGTCAAAGCAAATGACAGAATAAATAGAAATTCTAACTAATTAACTAACTAATGCTTAATCGAGGACTACTAAAGATTACACAGTTCTAACTAAACATCTAAGCCATTCCCCAGCAACGGCGCCAGAAAACTTGACCATGAAAAATTATATGTGTTTCTGCAAGTACACGAGTCGGATCAAGTAGTTCAGTGATAAGTATGAGTATTGTTCCCACAAAGAATGACTTAAATGCAATTAGGCTGTGCACAACCTACTTTCATCCACGTTAAGCAACCAATTAAGCAATTCTTGACTTAGAACTAATTTTAAAACAAAACAATTTAAAGAAAACTTGGTTGGCAAAGAAAAATTTAGGCAAAAATCTAACATTTTGAAGTTACCTAGAGTCACTATTCCCTTGATGCTTATTAGAACTGAATTACTTGTTCAATTGCATTTAATTATCACCTTGTGGGTTAAGAGATTCATAAGCTATAACTGTCCTTCGATGTAATTATAGCCCTACTCTTCCCTAAAATCTAAGTATCCTTAGAGTTAGGTTAGAGTGATTTAAATACTATAACTCTCTTCAAACTAATTAAGGCAATTAGGTATATTTCTATCCTAATTACAAATTAGATAAATCTAACTTAATCTATCTAACTTTTAGGTATAATTAGAACTCCTTTTTCAAGGTAAATTCCACAAAGCTCCAATCATTACAATCAACAAGAAAAATAAGGTTCTAGTTCACATCAAGTTTATAGTGCTCTAGATAAAGAGAAGTTTAGCTATACATAGCTAAATCTAACAATGAATCCCAATCAAATACATAGAGAAGATGAAGAAAAGTAGAGAAAGCAAACAAAGGAATGAGAGATATGCAAAAAATTGAGCTTCTCTTTTGATTCTTCCTCTTCCTCCTTTCATCCAAGCTTAATGAACCTCCCAAAAATGCCCCCTGGACATTCAGAAACCTTTTCTGCCGTAAAATGCCCAAAAACCTAGTTGCCTCTTGCTTTTTCTATCCTCATTAATCAAAACGCAGAGTTTTGGCATTGATTTTAGCGGCTGCATCTTCAGATAATGCGATCACATCTTTGCCTGGAACTTAGGAACAATATAATGGCTTCTAAATCCTTATAGATAATAATTCTGAAACAAGAAATATTTTTCATTAATGCAACATCTACTCAATCATAATTATTTACAATTAACTTCATTTCTCTCTTTCACTTTTGATTCCCTAAATTACTTAAAAATAATGAATAAATCCCACTAAAACTTTAATAGATGACTCCCAAATTCAATCCAATTAACTATAAGTAATACAAAATATTGAGAGTCATCATATACATATATTTAAGTGGTTACACATCATTTACAACATAATATTACATCATTTGCCAACAATATGGTTACAAAATGACTAGATACATAATTCTTTTATCAATCTCTTCTCTTCAAGTGTGGTGGCTTCCATCTTTTTGTTCACTTAGTCTACCTAAACACGTTTAAGCAATGGAGAGGGAAAAGTAAGGTTCTAGGAATCCCAATAACTCTTAACCCTTTCAATCATACATAATAGCCATACTTTCAAGTTAAAGGATGTATATATGAAAATTTTGCTACTAATAATCATGCATAAAATCATTTTCATATGCAAGAAACTTATACACAATATATGTTAGCCTTCAAGAACATTGGTTTAGCCTCACCCTCTTTTCTTAGGACTTTTGGACTTATCTCACCTATTTTTAAGGGACTTTTGACTAAGTCTCACTCTTCTTGAGGCTTTTGGCTTTGTCTTACCCAATCATACTGACTTTTGGCTCATCCTCACCTTAGTTAAGGGACTTTTGGCTTCACCAAGTTCATTCAAGCTAACCATCATTCATAAAGTATATATTATGCACATAATGATACCATGGCATGTAGAAAATCACTAGAAACATTTCTCATGGTAAAATCATACATACACATATCCAAATATAAGAAAACAACTAAGCATGCATGAGAGAAAGGTTAGAGAGCTACCTTGAATGCAAACACATACACTTTTGCTTAATTTTTCTTTCCTTCCTTTGGTTACACTCTTGCAAGTGGGTAGAGTAGGATTTCTTTAGCCTAAACATATCAAATAGGACCCAATTATACTCTTAAAATAAATCTTAGCACCACACACACTTTAGAAAAGCTTGGTTTCTTATTTGGTTCAATTATGGTTCTATAAAGCACCTAATGAAGCAACCTTAAGAATTCATGATCTTGGCTCCATTCTCTTCTTTCATTTATGACTCTTGATTCTATTTAGACTCCATCACACAACCATTTTGAAGATCCTAGCTATATGTTGCTTCATTATATCACATTATGGAACCTATAACTCTAACTTTCAATCTATGGCTTTTAATTTTTTTCCAAGGCTCCCTCTCATCTTCTACTATCACAAATAGTCTTAAACCAAGCTTAGAAAAAAATTAAAATACTCTCTAGCCCCTTGCTCTTGTCTTAGCTGAACCATAAGGAGCAATTTTGAGCCTATGGAGTTTTCAATTTTTCCTTGATAGAAGAGGCACTTAGGAGGCTCCCTAGGGGTTTTAGGAACTCAAACAAACACTCATGTAAACTTAGGAATCCTTGAATAAAAATAGATTTCATAAGATGTTCAAAGATCCCTAACTTTTCTATCTTGAATTTCACTTGGTTTTTTCAAGTTTCTTTGTATTTCCTAGGTTCCCACACTCTAAATCATAGGTTTCTTGCTTGTTCTAGGTCAGAAATTCATCCCTCTTAGAAGCTCTTTCCTTGTCCCAACCACACACTAAAAGAAATAAAGAGGAAGAAACAATAAAGCAAGAAGAATTACCTTAGTTTCTTGGCTACTCAAGAGCTTTTTTCTTTGCCTTAGCCTTCTCTTTCAAGGACTAACTTTCTCCTTCTAATTCAAGGCCAGAATAGACCCATATAAGTAACTAAGACAATGAAAAGGGAGGTAGGAAGGAGGAGGTTAACTTTTAAGAAGGTAGAAGCTTAATTTTCATTAATTTTCCATACCTTTTCTCCTTGCTTTTCCTTCCTATTCTCCTTCTCCCTGGATATGCCTCTCTCTCTGGTCTCACTCTCTATTTGGGTAGAACAAATAGGTTAGTTAAGAAAGGGCAGAAGTGGGACGCTTTATATAAATCAAATGGGAAGGAAATTGTTCATTAAGAATTCCATCTACGTCCCTTCTCTTAGCTAATTCATTTTAGACTCATTTTAGCTCCTTTTCAAGAACTGTCTTTTTTATCATAAAACATAGGTCCTCAATTTTATAAAATAGTTTTGGAATCACTTAATTTGGATTTAGAACCTTCCTGAATGAAAAGATCAAAGTTCAATTTAATCGACGATAGAAAACATATACTAGAAGGGTTTAAACCATTCTAGAGTTTCCTATAGTTTTTAAAGCCTCTAAGAACCCTAGACAACTCAATTTTTTCATTTAAAAATCCCTTCTTTGTATTGTCTAAAATGAGTTTCGCTATAGCGAGAGACACCTTTCGCCATAGCAAGAGATTGTGAGAGCTTCCCAACTATTCTTGTCACAATTGGCACTATTGTGAGAAGTTTCCTAAATTTTTTATAGGCCATAAACTTGCTATAGTGAACTAGCATCCTCGCTATAGTGAGGAGACTTGAACAATTCTTGAGCCTTGAACTCTTGCTTACTATTATTTAGGATTATATTTTAATTTTTATTTAGTCTCAAATCTCTTATTTCAGGGGACTTGCTTTTCAACTAACTCATTTTGGTGGTTTTACAATAAACTGAATAATACAACTTACATAACATTTTAACTAGTAGCAAACATCATCTAAACAAATTCATTGTCTGCTTAAACATACTTCATTAAAATTACTATAAAAAACAACCCACATCAATTAAAATTGTTGTACCTATTTATTCAATTAACTTTTTGATCCACCTTACCTTCAAAACATCTAGAATAGTAGGAAATCACAAGAGTAGCCTATTATTACGAGATATCTATATATGAGCTAAGTAAACTTCATCTATAATTAACTTATCTACCATAAGCAAATCGGCTAATAGATTAACTACTTTCTCATTAAGGTTTCTATTATGTGCCAAATGGTTGATACCCTAATATATATTCTCTGCAACAAACATCAATGGTTGATCCATTTTTTTAGTTATATCCTTCAACCTTTTTAACAATTGTTTTATATGATTACATTTATGCCTTTTTCATTTCTGAGAGGATGAGGTAGCTTCACTTATAAGTGTTAGAGTAGCATTGGAATCTACTAACTTCTTATCGATATCCATATCTAACAAGCTGTCAACTAAGTCTTTAGATCCAAAATAATGGTTTCCTCTTAAGGATGCATCTTTAATATCCTCAGTATCTTGTGCATCTTGTCCTTCAGCCCTATTATTTCCCTAAATAATGCACAAATCTTTAAAGTGCAAAAATGGCTTATATTTAAATGCAACAGCATACTTATGAACCTATAAATCACTTAATAATATAAATATCCAAATTTATGGATTGGACAACACCTATTTATTAACATAAAGGAAAAAGCACACAACTTACCTTAACATAGTCATCCCACATATCCTTGTTAGCTGTAATGTATTTTGATATAGGATCTCATCCAAATCAAGGGGTGTTGGAACCATATACCATGTCATACATTTTAGACTATGATTGCTTTAGTGTTGTCAATTAAGACTAAATATAAGGAACCCCCTTAAGGCCATATCTTGGGCTTCTTTCATAAATCATCCTTTTGAACTACTTCAAATGGGCTGGTCTGAAGCTACTATCCACCATATATTTTTGGTCCATTCATAATTCTACAAGACATTCAAGAAGTACTGCATCCTCAGATAGAGTCCACTAATAGTTTCTTGGTTAAGAGTCAAAGCTTGTAGTAAGATCCATGCTAGGAAGCTACAGCACAAATGATGAATAAACATATTAAGGACAATCAAATGGATGTCAACTGAAGTTAAACAATTACCAACAATAGCTACCAATTATATTAAATATTACAAAATGAATAATATTAACTAAAATCTAATAGAATCAACATTTCTCAAAAATGCTATACAGTTAAGGACTATAACTATCATATTAGTATTACATAATAATAATAATAATAATAATAATAATAATAATAATAATAATAATAATAACAATAACAATAACAATAACAATAATAATAATAATAATAATAATGTTAACAACTAATTAATTTCTCCATAAATGCAAGCAGGTTAGTCGTGCTCGATGTGCTATGAACTTTACAAACATATTATTTACTAATTACTCTCGAAATCTGTTCCATGCCTCAGATGTCTTTATTGTCACCATGTGATCTAGTCCACTTATACCATCATTTTGTTCTCCACATTTTAGTCCACTAACCCTATCTATGGATTCATCCTCATTATCTTCTCAAGTTATAAGATTATGTAACAAGCAATAAGCTAATATTACTTTATTATGTGTCCTTATTGGGTAGCCAAAGGGACTTCTAAGTATTGCCCATCATTCTTTCAAGATTTTAAATGCCCTCTCAATCACATTTTGAGTCGAGGCATGTCACATATTAAAACATTCATATAGGCTTGATGAGCAACAACCATGTTGCCTTTCACTTAGGTGTTACCTTTGTGCTCTATATGGTGTAAGAAATCCATTGCAATTAGTATAACCTGCATCAACCAAATAGTATTTACTTATATCATCACAGATATTTAAACATCAATTTAGACATTAATAATAAGTAAACAAAAGTAATTAAAATTGCAATTATGAATCTATAATATCAAAAAAGACAATCATCAATATACTTATAGTGAGAGCCTTTTAATCCATGTCTCCTACTTAGTGCATTTTGCAAAACACGACCATCAACTACAAATCCCTCCTAACTCAAAACACATAAATAAATTGTGTATCATGTGAGCATACACAAGGAATATTAGTAGTGATTAACCTTTTCTTATTACAATATTAAGGCTTGTTTACTACAGGTACTTCGATTAGAATATGTGTTCTATCAAGTACACCAAGGCAATTTTAAAAATAAGGGAGTTAATTATGACTGTGACCAAAATTCATCCTTTGATTTTTCAGCTACAGGTTCAAGTTTTTTTAATAGCTATCTATCTAAATGTATCATTGCATTCAACACCATGTTAAAGTATCAACTAATAGTTTCTCCTAATCTTTCAAAGTATACCTTCATTGATCTATTCTTAATGTGACATGTTAGAATGGATAAAAATATTAACATTTACTCATTAACTAGCATATTTTTTGCAGGTTTAAGTCCCTTAATTTGATCAAGCACAGCACAAAGCCAATCAAATGTCGCTTTATACATTCTAAGTTGGCCATAACATGTAGAGTCACTGTTATATACCAACCTCCTAAGGTGGGCTCACTCTAGTTGGAAGTCAATGGTGTAGGACTTATATGTCAAGCGACAATAACTCAAAGTTACAGTGACACATATGTTTATCATTCACTAACGTCTATATTGCATAACAAGTATGAAGAATAACATCGTGGCTAATGTCATCCATATTCAAATTGTGCACACTACTTGCTTTATATTGTTGGAATAATATAAAATAGTTAATACTCTATTCAGTTGCAACAAAACATAGCCAAACAAATCACATTAATATGAAATTATAGTAAATGGCTGTGCTTAATAGCAATAATTTATGTTTAAAAATGCAAGTTTAATGAAGCATAGAAAACTAATTTGCATTTTTTCCATGTAGCAATAAAGCATTAAAAAAATTACAAGAATGACATGTAACAGTTATTAGAAAAAAGAAATCGTCAACTAATATATATATATATATATATATATATATAATGCCTAAAACTACTTTGTTAAACACAAAACCAACAACACAGTAGATTCATAAGCAATAGAAGAGAAGTCATGACAAATAAGTGCAGTTACGCATTTAGTGCATAAGCATTTACTCAGTGAGAATGGGTTAATCATTTTGTAGGACTTATGACTGAAAACATGTCTGTTTTGGTGGATAACAATAGACTAATCAAAGTAGAGACTATAAGAAATCGAACGATTTTCATGACGATGCTGAGGGCTAACCACACTAAATAGGTCTGAATGGAAAAAATAGACAAATAAATAATAGTACGTATTAAAGGGTAAAAAGGCCATTATTTTTCAATTCAAAAAATGCCATGCAAAAGAAGCATGGAATACAAAAGAAAACACACAATGCCACTACTTTCTATATTTATTTTCATTTCCCATAACTTTCCTGTAACCAAACGTATTTGCCAGCAAATTCCATTTCCCTTTCGATTTCCTTTGCAATATCAAACGGAGCCAAGAATATAGGTCATTTTCATTGCTCAATTCAATAATCAAAATCATAAAATAACGTGAGAGGATAACGACTCAAGTGTGTCATTTTGTAAGCATATCGTTAACTTTGATGTGTTGTCCCACTTTACATCATATGTGCCATTTATTTTACTAATAAAAACACTTAAATAAATGTTAAACTTCAACAAAATATTGTGATTTAAAAAAATATATTTTTTATATAAAATTAATTTTGTTAATTAAAAAATTATCATATACATATATTGTTAAATGATTAAAAAAAATTCCACTTGCACACGTCCTTAACAATGCGTATACTATGGCCACTATCGAGGGGTGATGCAGTTGAACGCTCAACACTATTTTTAGCCAGTAGATGGATGGATATCTCAACTTGAGATATGTGTACTTTATCTTTTTTATGCATATAGCGCAATTTTAAACAGTTAGATAATGTATATGATGTTAAAAATAGGAATGAATAAAATATTCAGATCCTGTAAGAACATGTAAATTTTATTTTCTTAAATTAGAGTGTAGAGATGAAAATTGATTTTTTAAAGATGTTTTTAATGCATAGTTTTATTTATTTTATGTATTGGATATTGTTTCTTTTCGAGGATGATATTGTAATTTTAAATAATTAAATAATAGATATATTATAGATGAGCAAGTTTCCTTATCTCAAAGTCTGATAAGAACTTATAAAATTTGTTACAAATATTTAAGTTTGAAGATAAAAAAAATGAATTTTTTAAATTTCTATAAGGGTGTCAAAATTTATTTTTCGTCCCCATCAAATTCGAGAGAGTAAATATTACAAATTTTCATAAGGTATGTAATAACATGTTTATATATTTCAATACATGAAAAAAAAAAACTACACAATAAAAATATTTAAAATTTTTTTTTTTTATTTTCATAATAAAATTCAAACAAATAAAATTTATAGATGTTATACCTATTATTATTTTTAAAATTATATATATTATTTAATTATTTAAAAGTAAACTATCTAATACATAAAATAACTAGAACTAACATAAATTGGCCAAAAATTAAAATAAATAAATAAAACTAACATAAAAATTTATGAAACTTGAACCTTTGCAATGCTACACCGTGCAATGTGACACTAGTGTTAGAAAAAAAATTAAAAAATAGAAGTTGAAGAAAAAAAGGGCCCCCAATGTATGGGAGGCACAGCACACATAGAGGATCCATGCTCAAAAATCACACATATTTCAAAGGAATATATCAATCCCATGACTTTAAGCAGTGTTGCCCAATAAGCTAGTTTGGATAAAGTGGGTCCTATCAATATATGATAATTTTACAATTCATTTTGATATTTCTATGTTTCGATTTTGCACAATATCTATTATGTTTTGATTATTATTCAATAGTTTTGATTCTTTTTTATTATTTTTTTTTAAAGAAGGGTATAAAAATTATTTTTATTTTAAAAAAATGCTTTTTTCATTTTATTCTTTTTTATTTTGTAAGTTTTTAATTTATCTTTTCCTCAAGTTTGAATATCTATCGACTAACTTTTACATTAAGTTTCATTAGATTGTTTTATAAATAACTTTGTTATGTAAACTATTTATTATATAAGGGAAGTACGTACGAGGAGAAAAGGAGTAATGAATTTATATTCTCCAAAAACACATATTGTTTAATTATGACATAATTAATTATTAAATATATAAAATAATATTTTATTAATAATTACTAAAAATTTTAACTTATTAATAATTAATAGTTCTTAAAAGAGTTAATTTGGTTTTTGTATACTTAATGAGTATAATATAGTAATAAATCTTTTAAAATAGCAAAATATTCTTCAATATTTAGTAATATTTAATAATTAATTGTATCATAATTAAGAAACATGTGTTCCCAGAAATATAAGATTATCACTTGGAGAAAAAAGCTATTTGAATCATTTTTCCATGCCTTAAGAGTTATGTTACAAAAATAAATAAATAAATCATTGAATAAAACTCTATTTAAGTAATGTTTAATCTCACCACTGTTTTTAAAAATGGACTAAATTAGCCAATTCAATTACAGAACTGCTGAACAAGTTTATAATCCGATCCGAATAATTGTTAATCAATGAGTTGAAGAATCGGTTAATGCTAGTCAAACCAAACGGTTTTGCATGCAAACCGATGCTAGTTTAAATGTTGAATAAATATAATTACTATTCTCTTCTCAAAGCAAAACTTCATATTCATTTAGATAAAAAAAAATAATGCGGAATATATCTCTGTTTGTTTTGCCGCCTAACTTACTCAGAAAGTGCTTTAAGGCTAATGGATTAAATAACAATAAGCTTTTCGAAAGCAATGGATCCTTGCATGGATCACACATTTTATACTCAAATAACCAATACACAAAATTAAGTTGACTTGTAAGAAAGCTATCTCGAGGTCTAAAGGTCGATTACACTTTGTTTTGGAATCTAGATCAAAGAACATGGTTTTCTTATAGCTTTACCTGACAAAATTACCGAAAGCTTCATTTATATGTCTGAAAAGTAGGAAATCCACATCTCAGTGGGTAATATAAAGGACACAATAGAAGTGTTCAGCTCTTTCTCTTAAATTCTTTTGATACATACTTTTCACGTGTTTTGCTAAACTTCTTCGATCTCTATTGATCAAATCAATGCAAACAGCAAAAATAATACGGCATAGTGGGCTCACAAACTTTTTCGTTTAGACAAAGAAGTATGGAATAAATACATAACTAATTTTCTAGATATTTGAAAAAATTGTCTAATTAATTAATTATAATCTTGAATTTTAAGTTTAGACTAATGTGAGTTGGATTTTGATTAAGTTTTAATACTGTGACTTAGTACCTTGTTACTAAGATCTTGAATAGGCTGAGAAAATTTTCTAAATTAAGACCTAACTAACTATTGATATGATCTATTGGTAGATATCTCTACTATAAGTTTTCAAGTTTTTTAAGTTATAACTTAGAAGCCTAGTAATTAAGTCTAACCAAGTAAAGAAAAGGAGTTAAGTTGTTTTAACAAAATTTTAATTATCCTTGATTTTAGTCAAATTAATGAGGTTTTAATCATGTTTCCACTTTGTATTAGTAGAATTAAACTTTTATTTATTAGTTTAACTCTTCTTGAATATATTACATGTAGCAAATTCAGTCAAGTTTTCAACACTCTTTCAATAATAATAAACTGAATAAATAAGCTTCACGTTTCATCAGGATGAATAAAGAATTATCTTGCATCTGACATGAAAAGTTGGCGTCAGAAATCAGGTACAATCCACACAAACAGAAATAAGGTAGAATTCATTAAAAAAAATTTATTAAATACATTTTTAAATGAATTAATTAAACCAATTTGATCACAGTTTAGCTACCTTGAAGAACAGTTTTTTCTCTAATTTAATTACCAGTCCAATTCTTAAAACAATGCTAATTACTATTATCCTAATAATTAGACCAAGTAGGCTTTTAGAAATGAGGCACAACGAAATTGTTTAAAAAAAATAGCATTTGAGTAAGTTTAAATTATCAATTAACAATCACCTAAGCTCTTATCTAGGTCATATTAACTAATTTATTGAGTGACAATAACTTTGCCTAGTGCAAGCGATCAATTTAATTGAGGGTTTAAATAAATATGTTTTATTTTTAAATGATTAAATTAAGAGTTAACTTTCTAAACAAAAATTAAATCATTAATTTATTTTAATTTTCAACAGTATTAAAAGGAGAGAGAGAGAGAGAGACAAAGAGAAAAATTTAATGGATATGAGTATTAAAAGAAAATTAAAAGAAGAAAAAAAATAGAGTGAAAAGAATTACTTGTGTGTGATTTCACACAGCAAATAGAAATTTATTATAGGATTGTAGACATAACTGCCCAACGGACAGTATAAGGATGTACAAGGAATTACAAATAAATGATACACAATTGTCTAATAAGATCCTATTTCTTCTAAACATTGTAGCATTTTAAGCTTTCCAAAACAAGAAAAAGAAAAAGCAATATTGCAACTAAATGAGAGAGTCCAACCAAAATCTTCAATGTTAATGGTTATCTACTATGGGGTGTAACATTATATGGTCTTTTTTTTTTTTTTCTTTTTTGACCTTTCAAAAATGATTACAAACAGCACAACGACAAACCAGCAACAATAATTTTGAAGGAATATTGAATTTACAATAATTGTTGCCAAAGACTTCTTACTTTGACATATATATATATATATATATATATATATATATATATATATATATATATATATATATATATATATATATATATATATATATATATATATATATATATATATATATATATTATATTCTCTCAGATGAATGATTTATTAATTTAATTATAATTTTATCCTTTTGTTCAATTACTTTATTATAATAATTAAAATACAACATATTAACTTCAATAGTTCATCAATGCTTCGATTAACATATCGACCAAAAAAAAACTAGTTAACAGTTTCAGAATTTTAATTAATTTCCATAAACGAGATTATATATGAAACACCAAATCACATCTTTAATTAATTACTTTAACGATATTAAATACAAATATTGATACAAAAGAAAAACCGAGGAATAAGAAAGAGAAGAATAAACAAGAAAAATGAGAGAAACTCCTCCTTATTTGACAAAGGATTTAAGAAAAAAACCTCCTTTTACTTCACATTTCAATTCATATTTGATTTAGGAAAGAAATTTATATGCAATTCACTTTATATTTGATATCAAATTTTTTAATCAAAACATAACAAACATGATTTTTACAAATAAATATATGCTTTTTCAATTATACATGTATTATATTTCAATTAAAAAATTTGATAACAAATATATAAATAAATGTAATCCTTTAATTTATAAATGATAAATTCCTAAATTATCATTTTTTTATTATTTTAAGGTACTAAGCATATGAATACAAAATATATTTTACGTTTTTAGTATATAAAATTAATAAATTTTAGTTAAATTAATATTTAATAAGTTTTGGTTTTATTTTCTTAGTTTTGATTTCATTTTTTGTTTTAGTTAAATTGTATTTTGTATTTTTATTTATATTTTTAGGTCATTAAATTATTTAATCTTTGTTAGTAAATTATAAATAGTAAGTAGATAAATTTTATATTTTTGTCGGGTTAAAAGTACAAAGAAATAAGTTTAGAAATTTTGAAATATAAAGCAACAAGAGTTGAGAAATTTTGTTAAAAAAGATTGAAAAGAAGAAGAAAAAAGAAAGAAAACAAGATGGCAATCAAAAGCGTTACTTAAGGAAAAAAAAAGTAGCATCATGGTGACAAATTTAAGCACCATGATGCCAAATGAAATAGAACAAAAATGCATGGTGGCATAAAATTCTATGCCGTAGCACTCTTGACCACTGCATATACAGCTTCAACAACATCACCATAGTGTGTTTCGGACAAAATGTTAAATGTACCATTTTAAGCCACATTTTATGAGGGTTTTAAATGGGTTTCAACATTTCTTCGAAGGAAGTCACCATTTTGTAGATTTGGGGAGGAAAAGGAAGGGTTTGGAGCTTCATTTGTTATTATAAAAGTTTGGATTGAAGGAAAATTCATCGATTAAATCAGTTTTTCTTTTCTTCTCTTATTTTTTATTATATTTCTTTGCCCATTTGATTTATACTCTGTTCACAATGTTGTTATTTCTTATAGTTGTGAGCTAAATTTATTGATTTGAGATTTACTAAACTCTAGCTTGTAATATATTATAATTACTCTATTTATTTGTAATTAATGATGTGATTTAATTATTCAATCATTATGCTTTATGCTTTATACTTCTAAGTGTGTAAAAACCATTAGATAATTTGGATAACTTAAATGAATTTTGAAAAAAGATTTTAGAACTTGACCATGGATTGGATAGTATGGGTTTATAAAATTTTCAATGTTGAGTGGATTAATTTGCTTATAGGATAAGAATATATATATACTATTCTCACATAACCATATTAGGATCTATTCTTAATTAAGCCCATAAATCAATTGCATAAGGAATTATAAATTAGTTAGGGAAATACTTATAGGTAATTCGGAAGATGCTTGTAGGAAAATTAAAACCCTAAACTATTAATGACATTAAAAGCAAGATGAAGAGAGATAATTAGTTCATATGAAATATTAAGGAGAATCATAATCCCAAATCCTTTTGTTTTTTAATTTTATCCAACATAGTGTCTCTCATTTATTTTATTATTTTTATGTATTTAGTTTAGTTTAATTTCTTATTACCTTCTATTATCACTATATTACTATTATGATATGTATACTTGCATATATGCTTTTAGAAAAATAACAAGTTTTTGGCGCCGTTGCTGAGGATTTGCACAGTAAGTTCTTGCTAATATTAATACCAAACTCACTTAATCTGAACTCAAACTTTGTTCATTGTGTTTTTGTTGTTTTTAAGTTGTTAAATCTTTTAGTTTGCGTTTTGTTTTTGTGTTGGTGTTGTTATATTTGTGTTTGGTTTTTATATATGTTGTTTTTTTGTTTTTAAATATGGATTACCTATGGTTGGCAAAAGTGGTCACTAGTATGTATAAACTTGATAACTTAAGCAATTTGATTGTTCAAGAAATTGAATTTGATATGAGGTTTGATGATTGTTATATGCAAACTAGTTATACTATTCACATTAATAATTCTCAATGTTTATACATGATTTGTGATAATTCTGGGGAAGGTCACTATAGAGAGTAGTACCCATATTCTGTAAAAAAAAATGCACAAATGGAGGATGATTTCAATAGAAGTCCAAATAATTTTTGTGATAACACATATATTCCTAATTAGAATAATGAACAAAATTTTTTTTTTGGCATCAGGGTCAAGTTTCTTCATCAAATGCAATATACCCTTCCCAACTTCCCAATTTCCAATTATAAGATGAAATTCCATTCAAAAGCATAATCCTAACTAGTAAGAAATGATTACATACTATGTGGACAAGCAAGGTGCTTATATGGCTAAGCAAGATACCTATATGGCCAAGCAAAATGATGTGATTAGAAACTTAGAAAATCAAAAAGGCAAACTAGCTAATGTTATCTATGCTAGTCCATAAGAGAGTCTTCTAAGTAATATGATAACTACTCCTAGAATAGAAGATGAGGAAAACTATGGTGGAATTACTTTGAGGAATGAAAAAAAGTTACCAGAGGGTTATGTACAATTTGACGGGAATTATGAGCAAAGAGTGGAGGAAGAGAAGAGTATTGTGAGGCTAGAAAACTAAGAGATAACCTCCTAAATAGCCATGGATAGCGATCATCTTGATCAATCAAGAAATTGTTGCAATGAAATGGAAGTAGAAAATGTAATTCCAAGTAATTTCTTAATGAATCCTCCAATTGAATCTTTGGTTCTTACTGAAAAGAACCAAGAAGATTTTACTGGATGTTTGAGATTTTAGAGACTCCTAAAATTTTTTAAGATGAATTAAAATTGGAGCTTCCTATTATGTCAACCAAAGAACACCCATTTCTATTGAAGCCTACTTACCTAGGGAAGAAAGAGAGTAAGGCAATTATAGTTTTTGACACCTATGATTCTTATATAAAATCAGGCTGAAGACTATAAAACAAGCACTTCTTCAGGAAGCATAAATAAATAAATAATATATATATAAGTAAAATAAATAAATAAATTTATTTTTGTTGTTTTTCTAATCCTTGGCTTTCTTTCTTTTAGAGCCCACTAGCATCGAATCTTTAAGATGATTATTGGTTAAAGTTAGAAAGAAGAGTTGAATAACTGAAACATACAATTCAAGGAGTGATTTGAAATCAATTTTGTATTCTTTTTGTTAGGTTTATAATTGTTTTTGGTGTGCTTGCATATTAAATCTTATTCCTTTTGCATACTTTTCTTTCTTAATTTTTTTCCATGTGTTGTTGTGAATAAGTATGACTATTGTAGCACAACTAGAAAAATTTAATAAAAACAATTGGCATTAAATTTTGTTATGAATTTCTTTTGGCATGTGTTATTAAGATGTTTTGTCTTGGGCATAAAAATTTTAGAACCAACTAAATTCATTTGCTACATAATTTTCATGTTTTTATTTAGTGCTTTGTTTTACTGTATATGTTTGTGACCTAACTTTACAAATTTATTTGGAACACAAATGATTGAATTTTTATATGGAATTTCTATCAAAATTTTCCTTTCTTTGTCTAGTTTCTAGGAAAATTTGGTTCATATGATTTAGAGTTTAAATGGGTTATTTATTTGCAGTTGAATACACATGGTTCTATTTTGACAAGCTGCTAGAATTTGTTATATGCGATGTCGCTTTCTGAATTTTATAGGACTAATTGTGTGGTCGTCAACATGCAAATTTAGTTTATTCATATTTATTAGTGTGCCAAGATGTTTCCAAAGAATTTTTTTATAAGGTTTTTTAGATGTTTATTGAGTGAATTCCACCAGAATGTCATTACAACTCTATTTTAGCAAAAATATGCATTTTTCTTATTTAATAATGTTTTGGTGCTATTTTGGTTGAGTTGTGCAATATTAATTTTGGTTATATTGTCAAATTGAAATTGAGAGAATCATTCCATAAGGACATACTTTGTTGTTATTGTCCTTTAGTTTAGAGGATCTTAAAGTGGATGAAGAGCAAAACATATAAAAGGAGTTTTCTTAATCCTTTTACTTCTCTCATATTGTGTCATATTTTGAACATTGAAAATAATGTTTATTTCCAAACTGAAAATTTTTTAGCTTAAGCTTTGCCTACCTATCTTGCATTTTTTTTTTTTTTTTGGGCTGATGTCAAATGCCATGAAGGACTTAATTGCTAGATAGTGTATAAATGGTACGAAATGTCTATTAATGCAATTTGTAGATGAGATTGATTGTTAATGGCAATGTTTTCCTCACTGATTGACACTTTTTTCTGGTGCACTTACATTGTGTTTAAGATAATTGTTAGCTTTAAGTAGTATATATAAGTTAGACTTTAAGTGATTAATCTTAATCTTAGGACTTTAGACTTGTTTTATAGTCTCTCAAGGTGAAATCATAGGCTTTGTATGATCTATTAAGGTGATTTAAACATGTGTTGGTTATGCTTAAGATTTTAATACTAATTTTTCCAAAATAATCATTAGTACCTCTTTGAACCTTAGGCGAGATATGCATATAATTACATGAATTTTCTTTTTTTTTAACCACATTAATGACATTTAACTTGAAAAATAATATTTTTACCCTTTTTAAGAAGATAATTAATATTTCAATGTTATGTGAAAAGGAAGCTTTAGGGGGTGAAATAAGATATCATGTGGGTTTGATATGAATAATTATTATTTTTTCATGAGAGACATGCAAATTAAAAGTGTAGGAATAATGATTGTATAATTCTTTGTTTCTTGAAAGACATGAAAAAAATAATGATTAGAAAGAGAAACTAAAAAGAAAGAGAAAAAAAGTGTTCAAAGAATTAACCCAAAAAAAAATTTAATGGATCAAAATGAACTAAACTTAAGGGTGTAAAAGTGAAAAGAAAAAAAAGAAAAAAAAAAGAGCTAGAATACAAAAAAGAAAGAAAAATAAGAGAAAGAAGGAAAATTCTATCTTTTATTATTGTGCTTAATGGTTATTCTCTTGAATCTTACTTATAAATTTTTCATATAGCATTTTTCTTATAATAGTCATAACCATAAGGCCCATTGCAATCTTAAGAGACCTAATGATTAATAGGTTATACAATGACCTACATTAGTGGAGAGAGGGAAGAAAAGTAAGCACATGAAATTCCTATGGGAATGGTTTATTATGTAGTTTGATGTACATAAATTATTCTCAGACTTGCAATTAGACTTTAGCATGAGTTTTCACACATACATCATGGGTTGGGAAAATTTGCCATTAACTCTTGAATTCTGAAATTTATATGCATTACTTTCTTTTCTTGTCAATTATACTTCTTAATGCAATTGTTGAAGGCATCTATCTATTATTACTGGATATGAAAGCTTGAGTAAGTAAGAATTTTGTTATTTAATATAGCTTTATCTAGGAATAAGTAAAATAGTAAGTTAAGTCCCTAAATTATCATATTTTTTAATTATTTTAAGAGATTTATCATATAAATATAGAATTTACTTTATGTTTTTAGTATATAAAATTAATAAATTTTAGTTAAGTTAATATTTAGTAAGTTTTGATTTTATTTCTTTAGTTTTGATTTCATTTTTTGTTTTAGTTAAATTGTGTTTTATGTTTTTATTTATATTTTTAGGTTGTTAAATTATCTAATCTTTTTTAATAAATTATAAATAGTAATTAAATGAGTTTTATGTTATTATAAGGTTAAAATTATAAAGAAACAAGTTTAGAAGTTTTGAAATACAAAACAACAAGAGTTGAGAAGATTTGCTGAAAAAGGTTAAAAAAGAAAAAAAAAAAGAAGACGCCAATCAAAATCGTTATTAAAAAAATGCAACATCGTGTCAACAAATTTAAGCATCATAGCGCCTAATGATACATAACCAAAGTGCATGGTGGCAAAAAATTCTGCACCGCAGTGTTCTTTACTGTTGCATATACAAATTTAGTAGTGTCACGATGCTTTTGAGTGCCACTACAGCGTGTTTCGGACAAAATATTAAAAGCACCATTTTTAATTGTGTTCTTTAAGGGTTTTAAGGAGGTTTGAACATTTCTTCGAAGGAAGCCACCATTATGAAGGTTTGGGGAGGAAAAGGAAGGGTTTGAAGCTTTATTTGCTATGAGAGAAGCACGAGTTTGAGAAAGATTTATTGATTAAATCAATTTTTCTCTTTTTTCTCTGATTTTTCCTTGTATTTCTTTACCTATTTAGTTTATGCTCTGTTTTTAATATTGTTATTTCTTGTAATTGTAAGCTAAACTTGTTAATTTGGAATTGTAATAAACTTTAACTTGTAATATATTATAATTACTCTATTTATTTGCAATTAATGATGTGATTTAATTACTCAATCATTGTATTTCATAATTTTAAGTGTGTGAAAAATATTAGATGATTTCAATAACCTAAATAAACTTGAAAAAGAGATTTTAGAACTTAATTATGAATTGGGTAGTATGGATTTATAAAATATACAATGTTAGATGGATTGATTCAATTGTACAATAAGAATATACTTATCAATGTCATATAATTATATGATGACCTATTCTTGATTAAGCCTCTAAATCAATTACATAAGGAATTATTGATTGGTTAAGAAAATGCCTATAGGTAATTCAGAATATACTTATAAGTAAATTAGAGTCTTAAGCTATTAATGATATTAAAAATAAGATAAAGAGAAATAATTATTTCATATGAAATATTAGCTGGAATCATAATTCTAAATCTTTTTTACTTTTTAATTTCATCTAAAATTATGTTTCTCATTTATTTTATTATTTTTATATTTTTAGTTTAGTTTTAATTTCTTATTACCTTTTATTATTAATTTGATTTAAATTAAGGTTTATAATTTTAATACTTAATAATTACCTTTGTGGCAAATACTTATGAAAATGATATTCTATTTATTTACTGTATTACTATTATGATACATATACTTGCGTGTACACTTTCAAAAAAAATAACAATATGAAAAATGTTAGATGTTGCATTAACAAACTCCTCTAAGTGTAGTTCAGATTTTTAGGAATTTCAGAGTCATAACATCGTGTATATTCTCTTCCACCATGTGTTACCGCTTCTTTGCAAATATTTTCTATTTGTCCCTTCTTTTGTTGCCGACATGGCATTCTTTTTGTATAACTTTCTCTTTCCCTAAATCATATCAGATATTGTGTTGTTGAAAACTGAAAAAAGTCAAAACAAGTGAAGCCATTTCATGTGGTCGACAAACCTAATGTTGCCGACCTAAATGCTTTCAAGTTTCAACATCAATCAATTTTATGTATAAACTAAAGCTATACATTAATCCCGTTTAGTATCGCTTCCCTTGATTAATGGAAAAAATTTATATAGTTCAATTGACTTTATTTAAATTTCAGATTTTAATTACAATGTCTTATCAATGTATAAAAAATCACATTTATTTCTTTCATAACTTATTAATTCATCGCAATAATTCATATGTGGTTTAAATTAAAAGTTAAATTTAAGTGAGTCAAACACATATACATGATTTTCCCTTTTTTAAACCATGCATGCAAAAAGTTTTTATGCCTTTTCCTATCTGATATAATAGGTGTCTACTGTACTAATCAGTGGGTTTAAGAATGAAAACAATTTTCTTAAATAAAATTAGAATTAATTAGTGAAGTGATAAAGAAAAATTAATGTTATAGTAAAGAGAAATGTATGTACCACGCATAAATAACAATTATTGATAAATTGGGTACATTAACACAAAAAATTTAGATTTGATTTTGCCATATTATTATTTATTAATAAACATTCATCAATTAAAATCTATTTAAGTTTTTAAATATTTTTAATTAAAACAAAAAATAAAAGCAAAAAGAGAGGAGTAATTTTAAATAAAAAATAATTATTATTAATAAATATATTGGCTTATGAAGAGAGCCATGTGAATAACTTCTCCATCTCATTTGTTTTTGTGCTTCGCGCATTGTACACATAAAAATTATTAATTGAAAGAAGTAATTCTAAATAAAAAATCATTATTATTAAATTATAACTTAATATAAACATCGTTATGCAAGGGTTTGTGTTCAACTCTCAATAGATTTTGTGTTTACATTAATCCTTATGCTAGATTGTGAATTATAGGTGTCATCATGAGTCTTATGTATAAGTCTCTACATCTCTCAAGATGCAATGGATGTCCACGTCAATAATGTTAAGATAACCTATTTATCTTTATTATTATTCGGGAAAAAAAATCTTAGACCTTGTAGGTTTTGAGGGGGTTTTTTTTTTAATTTCAAGGTCATTTATTATATTTGATTAAAAGAAATATTAGTTATGAGTTTTTCTCACTGGGAGCAATATTTATTAGGGGTACATTGCTGGTTCGACTGCCTAATTGACCTAGTGCTATCTCTGCCATGTGGAACAGGGCCAAACCCAAAAAAAATGCACTATAAGTCAAGCTACTTGGTCAGGCTGGGCCAAACATGGGGTTAAGATGCCCAACCAGTGAAACCCGGCTTGGCTTAAAAGTGAATATAAAAAGCAATAAAAAAAGAAATTAAAAAAAATAAAATCTTATTTTATGGGTGGTTGTATAATTTTAGCCAAAAATTTTTAATTATATTTTATAAATTGTAAATAAATGAGAGGGTTAAAACCCTTCTTAGGACCATTCTGAATATAGTTATTATGTTTAAATAAGAGAAAATAAGACAAAAATATATCATTTTTGAATTTGAAAGTAAAAAACTCAAATTTAAAATGATAACTAGCTTTTTTTGGGAGAAAATAGTTAAAGAACTTGCCTTGGCAGTTTTCTTGCATTTGTTTTAAATAATTATCTAAAATCTTTTAAAAAAATCACTCCAATCGAATCACCAAATTTTAAATTATCACATTTTAAAATTTTAACATCTTTATATCCATTGCTTAGGTTTCAAAAAAATGTATCAAAAAAAGTGATCAAATGCCAAAAATGATCAAGTATATATAAATATATAAGACTTTAAAATTTTAAAATTTTTTTTTCTCATTAAAAAAAAGGTCTATTTTGATCTAATGGGTTTAGCTGTTTAACTAACCTGGCCATGGTCCGGCCACAACCCGACTAGGCTGCAAGCCAAAAAATTTTTGCCCACATTCAACGAGGTCGAGCTTTGGGCGGAGGTGGTATCCAATTCGTGTGCACCCCTGATATTTATATTCATAGTATTAATGTTATTTTCAAAGACTTCATGCAAGCTTGTTTCCCTTCGGTCCCAAACTTTCCTAGCTAGTGGGACCTAATTTCCCAACTTCTCAATTAGCATTCAAAGATACTCTAAAAAATTATTTTATTAGTATTAAAAAAATAGTTAATATCAATTTAATTCATTGATTAAGTTTAAATTTGATAATTCTTTTTTATTTTATCTATTTTCATTTTGTATAAAAAAATATTATGTATTGTTAAGTATATTGAGTGTAATAATAAATGAAAAATAAAAAAAATTTATTATTTAATGAAGTAAAAAAATATATCATATTTCTTATATTTTGAAATCAAAAAAATCTTTTCAGATTTTCTTATAAAAAGAATTGAAAGGAGTTGTTTTTGGCTTGTTATTAATGCGAGTTATGTTCATGTCTATAAATGAGTAATTAATTACTGTAAAATCATAAATTAATGGTCAAGGGACAAGAAAGACAAGAATAAAAAAGAAAATAAGAGAAACTCCTCCTTATTTGACAAAGGATTTAAGGAAAGACTCGAATTACTTCACATTTCAATTCATATTTAATTTAAAGGTACTTTTATATATTTTTTCTATTTGCCCCTTCTTTATGTTGCCGACATGCATGGCATATTCTTTAACTTTCTGTTTCACTGAATCATATCAGATACTGTGCCGTTGGAAACTGAGAGAAGTCGAGACAAATGAAGCGTGTTCATGCACCCGACAAACCCAAAGTTAAAGTGCCGACCAAGGCTTTCAAGTTTCAGTATCAATAAAAATTATGAACTAAAGCTATTATCTCGCTTAGTATTGCCTGCCTTGATTGATGGTAAAATATTATATAGTTCGATTGACTTATTTAAATTTAAGATTTTCATCTTTGTCGTCAATTATGATATCTTACTAATTTATAAAAAATAGTAATTAACTTTATAATTTATCAGTCCATTGCAAAAATTCGTGTACAATTTAAATTAAAAGTTAAATTTAAGTGAATTGTATATATATACATGTATGTGTTTCTCCTTCTATCAAATCATGCATGCAAAAAGTATTTTTTGCTCCTTCATATCTAATATTAGGTGTCTATTTTACTAATTAATTAGCTGGCCTGAGAATAATTTTTTTTAAAAAAATTAAAATAAAATCGGATGAATTGATAAAGAAAAATTACTTTTCTAATAAAGAAAGATGCATGAACACATAAATAACGGTTGTTTATAAATTGGGAAGGGCAAAATAAAAATCAAAGATGAATGTTGCACTTTAAAAAAAAATTATTCAATGAAAAACCAAATAACGTATTAGAAACAGAAAAATAATTGCACAAATAACATTATTTAATTCAGAGAGAGAAAAAGTTAACAAAAATTACTCGATTGTCCACACAAAGCTTTAGATCTGATTTTGGCATATGATTGTTTATTAATAAACATTCATCAATAAAAGTATGTCATAACTTAAAGGTTAATCTGTTTAAGGTTTTTTTTTTTAAATTTAAAACAAAAAGTAAAACGAACCTGCTTTGATGTAGCGTAGGTGTTAAGCCGGAACTAGATCCTCTACTCATCTTTTTCCTACTCATCCCCTACTCATCTTGATTTCAACCATTCAGATCAAAATTGAATGATCCAGATTTGATATTTTTAATTTTTCATATTTTTGATGTTTTATTTATTTTAAAAAATATAAAATAAAAATAAAAATAATTTTTTAAAAAAATAATAATTTAAATTAAAAATATTAAAAATATTAAATACTAAATTTGGACCATCCAAATCAAATCTGGATAGCCCAGATTTAGAGAAGTACTTGCAGGGATCCAAGTTCGTGTTAAGCCAAGGCATGGTCTTCATCATCGTCAAACGCCTTGGGACAACTACTAAGTGTGTGTTTGGATTGATCTTTCCTTCTCCCAAATTACATTTTGGATAAAACAATCATTTATTACTTTTATATACGGTGGGTTGTAAATGTGATTTTTTTAGCTTTTTCAATACTAATCCAAACATGCACTAAATTGCAGTGATTATGAGGGAACCAAAACACCTGAGAATAGCCACGCGCGGAGAACTTCTCCATCTCATTTGTGTCTGTGCACATGTATAAAAATATATGTAATGAGCGAACCAAAATGCCAAAAAAATTGAGCAAAATTGAATTAAAATTTGTAAATGAAAAAATATCTTTCGACAATTAATCAAGAAAAAAATAATAGAAAAAAGTTTCTTTGTAAATAGCGACTAAAATTTGGTCATGAAGCTATTTCTCTTTGTTTTTCTGTTATTCTCTTACTAATTTAGTTTAGTAAAGGAATGTTTTTCCACCACATTTCCGTTACCAACTTTTTCTTTAGATAATTTTAAAAATAAAATAAATTGGAGTTATATTTAATTGACTAATTTTCTAATCAAATCACAGATTATACTTGTACTGATTTTTTTATTAAATTATATTTGATATTTATATAACTTAATAACGCTTAGTATATATTTTTTAGAAAACTCATACTACTCATTTTTTAATTCTTGTTTAACATAAAAGTGATGTTCTTTTATTGGTCCTATTTGAACTGACATGTGGCTCTTAACGAGGGATGATAGTCACGACAGAATATATTCCCGTAACAACAACACAGGGATAAATTAAAATAAATGCTTACTTCACAGTGCGATGTCTGCATGAGATAGAGTCGATTGGCTTTTCTCTACTTTCTCTCCAATTCACGTGAACTTCAGGAGTTGTTTTTCAGTTTGTAAATCTCCATATGAGTGTTTCTTGTAGAGAAATTCCCATAGATTTTTGCCGGAGAACCCTTTATCAAAAGAATGCCATATCTTCATTAAAGAAACATCAAGGAAGAATCAATTAATTGCAGCCATTAAAAAGGTTTCGGTGGAAGAATAATAGTATTATTATTTGAAGATAGGGCATGTAAAAGTCCTCATCTAGATTTCCGAGATTTGGCATATTAATTCAAATTGTTCAATGAATCTATGGTGTTCGATCATAATTCCACAAGCCTCGTGTGATTTGATCTGTTTAGATAAGGGAAGTACTCGTACGAATAATAAAGAGAAAGGTTAATTGTCCTGATGCTGACGCCATTTCGTGGTAATGAAGGGACCGCCACCAATATATATATATATATATATAGTGGCGACAAATGACGCAACTATATCTGTGTTCATTTAACTTTTGAAGGGAGTTGCCATTAAATCAAGATTTTGGTGGCAAAAAATGTCACCACTAATAGCATGTTTTAATAGTGAAGGATTACTATTAAAAAGTCTTTTGTGGCTATGCGACAAATGTTACCATTAATAACATGTTTTAGCAGTGAAGGGTTATTACTAAAATGTATTTTGTATCGATTTTATATTGCCACCAAAAATTCTTTTATGACAAATGAACAGAGTTTTCTTCAAATTAATAAACATTGAATTTAGTCCGAGAAAATAAAACTATTTATGTAGTTTTGTCTATAATGCCTACTTTTTATATAATTAAATTGTGCAGATTATATATTAAAGGAAAAAAATGCAAATACCCTCTTCAATTTTGAATAATTTAAAATTGCTTCTCTTAACTTAAAAAATAAATAAATACCCTCCTCAACTATTATCTTTTAGGATTTAAACCCATCTATTATTTTTCTGTTTCCATAAAAGAGATTCTATCTCAAACTCCTTCAGTTGTTGTTTTCAAGTAAATGAAAGTCTGACATTTAACAAATGACAGAATTAGAATTAGAAGTGACATCTTCATTAATAAGATAAATGGGAGAATGGACTAAGAGATTCAAATCCTAAAATGTAATAATTAAGGAATATTGTCTTTTTTTTTAAAATAGCAGAGAATATTTACAAATATGATGTATATTTATGTATATTACTTATATATCACATATAATTTAAACAATTAACATCATATCAATTCAATTGAAAAAGAAATAGGTTTTATATTTTGGAGAGTATATGTATTTTCGTACATATTTCGATTTTTTAATACTTATTTAATATGTTCTGATCTTTCAATTTGTAGTTTAATATTACTGTAATATATATATATATATATATATATATATATCATGATTAATAGATTTAGTTAACTATTTGTAGTTTAATACTGATATTTTAATTTGTAGTTTAATTTTTAATTTAATTTATATAATCTAAAATTTTATAATTAGGCTTTATAACTTCAAAAAGCTTTAATCTTGGTCAATACTATTAAACTTCTTTCATAAACATGTCATTAAAATTTGATGGCTTAGCCAATCCATCTTATAGATCATCTTTAATACTCTTATATGCATGATTAAGGTGAAATTATAGAAATTTCTACTCTATTATTTACTTTTATCTCTTTTATTAAACCAAACATTTTTAAGGTATCAAAATAAGACATAATTTGGCCAGTCAATAAAATTTAATGATGACAAAGGTTAAATAATAGAGATAAATTTAAAATTTTTAAAAGTACATAATTCTTTAACATTATTAAAACCAAAGTGTAAATTATTGTTACCTATATAAAATAATGATAGATTATAAATAAGGTAGTGGCCAAAAAAAAAAAAAGATTGTAAATAATGTAGAATTCTTGAGGATGGAGACGATCCAATCAAACCACAAACATTTTTTTTTTAAGTTTTAAGTCCCAAATTATAAGTTTAATAATAAAAATTGAAATTAAGATATCAAGAATTATAATTGTGAAAAAAATTACTTTAAAAATTTTAACTAGACTTGATGATAAAAATTGAAATTAAGAAATAAAAAATTATAATTTAAAAAAATTACACTTTAAAATTTTTAATTATATTACATAGTTAAAATTTTTAAAAAATTTTAATTATATTGCATAGTTAAAATTTTTAAAGTAATTTTTTGTACAATTACAATTTTTAATCTCTTAATTTAATTTTTATCTTCAAGCTAATAATTTAAAACCCAAAATTTAAAAAAAAAAAAATTTCGTTGCTTGACTGAATCTCTCTAGCCATAATTGTAAGAGAGAATCCATCCTAGGAATGTTTCATGCTTCTAAGAGAAGTGAAGAAAAGTGTTGATTTCTCCTATATGTAAGGGTGGGACATTGGAAGGAAAAGAAAGTAGAGGCAACCCCCTTAGTCAAAGAAAACATCCAACCAAATTGGAACTTTAAGGGGAAAAAAAAAAGTAGTGCGTGATCGGTGGCATTTGTATTTCATATTGATAGCTAGGATCATCGACCTCTGTGTTCGTTGGCTGTGTTTTCGGTTAGTCTAAAGATCCTTTGTTATATTGCATAGAAAGTTTAAAAAAATCAAAATTAGATGACCCCCCTAATTGGTGGGTATCATGGTAGAGAGTAAAAGATTACGACTCCTCGGATCCGTTTAATTCAAAACATTATAAACATAATCATTTTATATAATTTTTGTATAATATGTATTATACGTTTATATTTATTATTTTATTTATTAAATTTTTTTAAAAAAATAAAAATAAAATAATCATTCTTATTTCACTTATCTCTATCTATTTATATTTTATATTCCTTTTATCATTATACCTTCTAATCAAAAGTTAAAAAACAATAGAAGGGAAGAGATTTTTTTTTAAAATTTTGTATAATATATTATATTTTTATAATAATTATTTAATATATTTATATATTTATTATTTTTTAAAATATTATATATAAAAGTTATTTTTTATTTATAAAATTATTATTTTTTGTTTTCTTTTTCATTGTGCATTCGGGACAAGACATAAAAGTACATGGGCTCCTCTTTTCGTCCTTTCTCTAAAGTTAAATTAAAAAATTTTGAAAACATAAAAGCTAGATCTTCCTTATCATAACTATTTACTTTGGACTGATAAGTCAAGGAGAAATTTCGACGTTTCCCACGGTGATGTTGAAAACCATTAAAACTCTATCATTCTAAAACTCCAAATCCATCATATTCAATGATATTTTATCAAGCATAACTTTTTTCAGAAGATGCAATCTTATTTGATCTGGAAAAGGTTACACGTACCAAAAGACTCTTAGCCATAGAAAAGTTGATAGTGATTGATTTATTATTTATTATATGTATCGGAGGAAAAGGATTGGAACGTAGTATTCCTACAAAACTTGTAATGGCTATATGACTATGGACAAATTAAACTGTTTCTTGTACGTGAAGTTTTCAAGACACATCACGGTGGAAAGTTTGGTAACTTCAAGCACAAGTTTTGGCACGTAATGCTGAAGTCATTTATACGCGCAATTCCATAGTTGAGCATAACTTCTTTTTTTTTTTAACGAGTAAATTATATGCATTTTTTGTGAATTTTATTGAAATTACATCTGTTTATAATTTTATTTAAATATGTGATATAATTATAATTATATTTTAACAAAAAATATATTAGAATTATGTTTTAATTATAAATATGATATAAAAAATACATTATATTTTATTAATAACTTCTTCTCTTTTCTTATTAAACTTTCAAATAATAAAATGATATATATACTTTTTTGTTTCAATCTTTGCCATTTCATTCCATTACAAGCTATTTATTTTATTTTCTTATAAGCTTCCAAACATAAACTTAAGTAATTATTTTGATATTAAAATTTCTGATAATTCTAATTCTTAACGAGATAACTTTTTTGACCTTAAGAAATTACCAAGAGTATCTACCAAAAATTTAGTAGGACAAAATAACTCTTGTAGATTAAGATGACGGTTTAAATATTTAAAAAATTATTTGAATTTATGTTAAATATTTAAGATGGTAAAACATTCAAAATATGAATGTTGCGCTATTCTCTTGGAGCAGTAAATTTAGATTGTCTAGATCTATATAGATGATCTAAATTTTAATTAATTATTTAATATTTATTTTTAATATCAATTATTTATTTATTTATTTTTATTTTAAATGAAACATAATGTAACATGAAGATAATTTTTCAATTCTTATTACATAAATAGTTCATTTAATAAAAATTAAAAGACTATTTTTATCATATGTTATATTTCTTTTAAAATAAAAAATAAATGATTGAAATTTAATAAATAAAAAAAATTAAAATATAAACAATCTAAATCTATGTTGACAGTTCAAATCTACTAAAAATTTTTTGGCCCTAAAATATCAACTCTCGAATTATCTGCAATTAGATTGTTAACGTGTACTTGCTAAATCCAAATTCCAAATTCAACCTTAACTTTTGTGAATTCCAAGCACCACACGTTTTTGCTTGCCAATTCTTCGATAAGCACAGATCTTTGGCCTTTGGGATTACAAGGCAGTAGTAGGGCATCTGGCTTCTCCCCATTTATGGTGTCAAAATGACCCAATCCCTTCCGGTGAATCGTGGCCCTCCATTCTATCCAATCGCTCCAGCAAACGCCACGCAATCTGGGCACTCAATTGAAGCGTAATAGTATCCATTTAGATTTGCGTTTAAAACTTACATTTGCATAAAAATTTTACTTTATTGTTTTGGTGAAACATGATTTTAAAAGATAACAACACGTTTTCAAACACGAGACAGTGGTCCTCCTATCCTTCAGCCGTTGAGATGCTGAGACACATCCATATCCTTGCCCCAAATACAGCGTTTTTGTTACAGAGGAAATAAGGTCTTGAAAACTACTCGTGTTTTGAAGGCAGCCAACTTCCCTCCTGTGAAGCTTCTCCTTCTCCCACAGAGCTTTATAGCATGTTTGGATGGGTGTTTGCAAGAAGCAAATCATAGTTTGCAAAGAACAAATCACTTTTTGTAAAAAATAAAAAATTGATGTTTTTATCCAAACGTAATTTCATCAAGCATATCCAAACACGTAGTTAGTGTAAATTTTTTCCCTTCATGAATGGCGACTGTGCATTGTTATGGAAGAAATTTTTGTCATTTTTCAATTTTTTGTGTATTAACACCTTTCTGATAAGTACCTAAATTTTTTTAGTTTTTTTTAAATATTTTAAAGGATATATTATATAAATATTAAATTTATTTTATATTTTTTATGTATAAAATTAATAAATTTTAGTTAAACTAATATCTATTAAATTTTAGTTTTTTTTAGTTTTGAATTAATTTTTTATATTAATTAAGTATAAATTATATTTGTGTTCTTATCTAGATTTTTATATTTTTAAATTATTTAATCTTTATTAGTAGATTATAAATAATAATGAGATAAATTTTATTATTTTGTAAAGTTAAAATTACAAATAAATGAGTTCAGAAAATTTGAAATGCAAACCAACAAAAGTTAAAAAGATTTTTTGAAAAAGACTAAAAGGAAAAAAAGGGAAAAAAATGGCATCTAAAAGTGCTACTATACAAACCACTTGGCGTTAGCCCAAATAGTAAAGATAGGGTGGGAGTATAAGTAATGTCAAGAGTTTGATTTCTACAATGTAATATATAAAAAAAAAAAAATGCTACTACACATAATTTAGCAGCACTATGACTTAATTATGCCAACATAAAACAAAATTTTGAATTCCAGTATACGATTGTGTCGTTCCATCAAATGATGTACACTTATCTAATCTCATCTTCTTTAAATAACAACAATTCCTTATATTAATAATTTTAGCAATGGAATTTGTCATCATTAAATCATCAATTTCTTTAATTATACCTAATTAATTATTCTCATAATAGAATTTCCCAAATGCATGCCAAACAACTTTGTTGGGCTTAAGAAATCACCAAAAAAAAAAAGCTTATAATTCAGACATAGCCCTATGTGCAACAATTCAAAGTTTTTCACACATATTAAATATTAAATTTTGAAAAATTATAACTTGAGTTATGCAATTCTAATTTGCCCAAAATGGATGGTATGAAAAGTTTAGGATGTCTACTTTATGCCTATAAAATTTTATGAGCAACAGAGTTCATTTGACCTTTCAAATCCATGAAATATCATATCTGAACCAATAGAATAGTAACATAGACCAAAATAAAAAATCTGTTGAACTTCGGAAATTTATAAAATATTTTACAAAGTTCCAAAAATTACCTTCTTTAACTCTGTAAAAAGCTCTTTATGAACTCTAAATACTTATCAAATTTCATCTAAAAATTCATTCATTTGAATGATTTTTGGTTTAAGAATAGATTATGACTCAAAATTTGCAAATTTTGGGGTCAAGTGTTCCATTTTGATCCATTTTCTGCCAAATCTTGATTTGAGCACATTTTAAATGTCAAATACAACTTGCATCATTGATCCGACATGTCCTAAAGCCCATGCATCTTAAAATCATTATCCCACTTTTTATTTACACATGTACAACATAGAACTCATATGACCAAATTACATGATATCTCATAATTGCAATAAAAAATGGTCTATACATCATTGTCTTAGACTTGTGTGGGAATGGTTATATCTCATAAAATATATATACATTAATATGTGAGCAAGAGTATACAACAAAACATAAGCTATTGTCTAACTTAGGCTTCTCAATCCCTTTGTTCACCATTCTTGTTTCCTTTATGATTACCTAGACATAATTAGGAAAAATATAAAAAAGAATGAGATTCAAAGAATTCTAATAACTCATTTATCATTCAAGTACATATATAAGGCATTTTCAACGTCAAAGAAATCATATATGCACATAACACCAACTAATATCAATTATAATCATACATAAGGGATCATATGGCACTATTAAGAGCAAGACAAGCTTTGGGGATTTCTAGTCCAACCTTACCTTATGATTTGAGACTTTTAGTTTACTCTCACTCTCTTTTAGGGACTTTTGACTTAACATCACCTACAATTAAGACTTTTGGCTATGTCTTACTCATATTTAAGAACTTTTGGCCTCATCTCACTCAATTCAAGGGACTTTTGGTGCAACCTTACCTATTTAAGAGCCAAATCCATTTCAAATGCAATCAAATATCATACATTTTCACATTATCATCAATCAATTAATAACATACATAATTAGCAAGTAAGACATACAAAAAACCTAAAACCCATCAAACCACCTACATACATATGGAAGTATATATAAAGAGCTACCTTATGCAAGAATTCAATTTAGTTCCTCCTTTACTCTTGATTTGTCTTCTCGGCCTCACGATTACACTTGAGGGAGCTTTCAGTTGCTTGGCTTAGACACATTGAATAAAGCATAAATGTATCAATTGAACCATATTTGGACTTATGTAAACCTTATATATCTAGTTAAAACTTTAGGTCTTCACATGCTTGGCTTAAACACATTGAATGAAGCACAAATGTATCAATTGAACCATATTTGGACTTATGTAAGCCTTATATAACTAGTTAAAACTTTAGGTCTTCATATGGTTCCATTTAGTGACATAATAAAGCAATCCTTACAAATCACTATCTTGGCTCCAAAATCTCGCCCAATATAGGTTATATGACTCTATTAAAACTCATTAGAGCTATCATAACCCTAATTCAAAGAGTCTAACACCAAGTTGTCTCTTTATATATAATAAACCTTAACTTTTCACTCTTCAAAATAAAGCTTCTAAATTCAAACCAATGATTCATTTGGTATTTATAATTCATATATAGACTTTATAACTTTATAATAATAATAATAAAAATTCTTCCTGGGTACCCTTAATGGTTCATGGCCGAGACACCCTTTTAAATGAGCTTCCATGGAGTTTGTTCATTTCTCATAGGGAATTGGCACCTATGTGAGTTTCTTAGCCTCTTCTTAGCTCAATTATATTCTTACATAATTTGAAATATCATTTTAAGACCTTATACTTTCTAAAGTGCAATTAAAGCCTTAACTTCCATTTCTTGCAACCTATGGCTTCCCATTTGATTCTAATGACACATTCTTAATCTCCATACTTCAAAACCTCACTTCTCATCATGTTTCGAACAAAAACCAATCTCCTCTAGGGTTCCCACATGTTGGTCGAAGCCAAGGGAAAGAAGAGTGCAAGGAGAATGCATGTTTTCTAAGCCATAATATATACCAAATGAAAAAGCTCCTAATGGTGGTTATTGTAATGTATTTGTTTCCATTTAAAGAGCTCTTTTCTTCATAAGCTTAGACCAAGAACTCCATCTTTTAAGATGTCAAAACCATGGAGAAAAAGAGTAAAAACTAGGTTACATGGACATCATAAGCAAATTCTACACTTTTAGTTATCTTAGGTAGGTTCAATTTCCCTTGGCTTTTGGTGCTTCCTTGGACACCTTCTTGGTCTAGTTGGAGCTGCTAAAATTCAACCAAAGTGAGAAGATAATGGTGGTGGCCTTTTATAAGAAGGAGCTAGGGTTTCTTAAGCCCATGATTTCTAATTTTGTCCCTATTCTTTAATTTTATAATTTGAGCTCATTTTAACTCCTTTTTTAAAACTATTTTCTCTATCATAAAATTTAAGTTATCTATTTTATTAAAAACACTTAACTTCAATTTTATGGGATTTAAAACAATCCCAAATGATCTGGTTAAAATTTAGGTTAATTGACAGCCTAATTTATACACCAAAAGAGTTTTAACCATTTTAATAGTTTTTATGATTTACAGGGCCTCTAAGAACCCTAGAGAGCTTAATTTCACCATTTAAAACTCATTCCTTTAAATTTCTAAAATTTTTTCTAAAATTACAATCTTACCATTATGTTTAGGTCAATCGACGGCCTAATTTATACATTGAAAAAGTTTTAACCATTCTAATAGTTTCTATGATTTTTAGAGTCTCTGAAAATTCTAGTGGACTCAATTTTATCATTTAAAACTCCTTCTTTTAAATTTCTAAAATTTTTTCTGAAATTACAATTTTGTCACTACGTTTATCCTATAATTTGTTTAGTTGCTTTAGCTTTAATTCCGAGCCATCAATGGTTTCTAATTCCCAATTTTAGAGACTCTAATTAATATTCTATTCTTTAGAGACTTTTTCAATATCAAAATATGGAATATTACAAATTGCTCCATGACTTAAAATTTCAAACTCTAGCGCACTTCTCATAACAGTGCCATTTTTGTTTGATTAGGTTTTGATAGAAAAACCTCTACCATTCAATTTAAGCAGTCATTTTGAATATTTTGGGGAGGAAAAAGAAGGGTTTAGAGCTTATTTGCCATGGGAAATGTAACACCATATTACTTTACCCTTACTTTCCCACACCTTATACTTTATACATGCTTCATACAAGTCTTATACATGAGTTTCAAGGAAAATGGATTGAAATCATGAGATATTATAGTATTGCGTAGCATTTAAACTATTCAAATTTTGCTCTGTGGACCTCGTGGACACCCCAACATCAGCTCTTACTCATTTTCTATCTAAACAAGTCATAAATAATGTAAAACATTCAATACATTTCCAATTAGGAGCCACATATCAGAAAAATAGAGTTTTTGCCTTAGGTCCAGAATTCAAGTTTTTGCCACCAACTTTGGAAAATCATAATTAATTCTAAAAAAATTTAAATCAAGAAAATGATAGCTTTCCAAAAAGCTTTAGATGTCAAATAGGGGGTAAAAATAATTCCAGGCTACAAAAACCTAGCTAGACCATTTTGATAATATAAAAGCACTAAAGGTCTGGCTGCCCTAGTTTGCTATCACAAGTTACTAATATGAATTTCAAAAATTCATAACTAATTCTAGAAAAATCAAAACCTAGCACACCATACTATTCTGGAAAACTTTGGATGTTAAATTTATGAAAAAAATATGTTCAAACCATGTTAAACTCATTTAGAAACTGAATTATAATGAAATACTACCTAAGGTTGGTTGGCATCACTAGTTCTAATTTAAAACTTCAAAAATTCATTTCTCTCTCTTTCTCTAGACCTCCAAATGAGGTGCTTCTAGTTGCTATAATTCATTGTGGATGTTTAGTTTCTCTATGTAAAATTTCAAAACCATTAGACCTTGTTTGACCCTTGATGACACAAAAATGAAATCTGCTTATGTGAACAATACCTAGACCAAAAAATAATTTCTGATATAAACTTTGAAAAATTATAAGAAATTCTATAGAACTTCAAATAATGCAATTCTTAGATCGACAAAAAGCTCTATATAAGATCTATATGTGTGCAAAATCTCAACCTCAAAATCATTAATTTGGTCAGGTTAGGGTTCAGCTTACAAAATAAGTTATTTTTTATTCCAAAATGGTCCATTTAAGTGCCAAATGGTTTGCCCCTAGAATCAAGATCATTTGGGCATGTGGAAAAACTTCAAAATATGTTATTAAACTTGTCTAAGAAGTCTAAATATCCATACATCACAAAACTACTACCCCACTTGTTCATATGCACAAGTTCTTAGAGGCACAACTATGCATTTCAATATCAAAAACCTCTAATCTCATTCATATACTTTCAATTCTGATACATACATCATATATCCATATATTTACATATGTTCAAGTGTCTATACAGCATATACATCATGAGATTACATCATTTGACAACCAAATAGATACAAAATGGCTAGATAACACAACTCTATTATCAATCTCTTCTTTTCAGGCTTGTTGGCCTCCATCTCTTTCCTTACTTGATCACTTGGATATGTTAGGTAATGGGGAGGGAGTGAGATTCAAATAATTTCAATAGCCCTATACATTTTCAATCAGATATGATGGATGTAATTTCATGCAAAGGAATGCCATGCATGATCTATGAGCTACATATGCATATCAAGAACATGATTTCCATTTCACAAAGTTTCAAACACATCAAAGTAGACTCTCAAGACCTCGGTTAGCCTCACCCACCTCTATTGAGACTTTTAGACTTGCCTCACCTATTTTATTTTAGGACTTTTGACTAAGTCTCATTCCTCTTGAGACTTTTGATTTGTCTCACCCATACTAAGGGGCTTTTGGCTCATCCTTACCCTTATCAAGGGACTTTTGGCGTCACCAAGTCTACTTAAGTCTTATACACATATAAAAGCAATTTAAGACACATAAGTGGCACCATACATGTCCCTGCTAGCTAAGCATACTTTTCATAGTTCAAACATACATACAAGCATCCAAAGCAATAAAACATCCACACACATACATGAGAGAAAGGTTAGAAGGCTACCTTGAGTGTAATTACATACCCTTTTTCTTGATCTTTCTTTCCTTCCTTGGCTACACACTCGAAAATGGGTAGAGTAGAATTTCCTTGCGCCTAACCACAATAAAAAGAATTAAATTATCTTCCTAAACCAAGTCCTAAGCCTAGTCATACATTACTTCATTAGGCCTTTATGGATTTTAGAGGTGCTTGGGAACTCATAAAGTTTTTTATTTTTCTTTGAAAGGAGAAATCCTTGGGAGGCTTCCTAAAGGTCTTAAAAACTCAATTGAACTATAATATAAGCTTAGGGACTCTTAGGGAAAATCAAATTTTAAGATATGTTCAAAGGTCTCTACCTCTACTGTCTTGGGTTTTACAAATTTTTCTTCAAGTTCCTTTACCTTTTCTAGTTCCCCATCATTTAAAACCTAGATTTCTTGCTTGCTTTTGATTAGAAATTACTCCCCCCTTTTCAGCCCTCTTCTTGGCCTAACATACACACTAAGAGAAGGAAGGGAGAGAGAGCAACAAAGCAAGAAGGTTACCTTAGCTTCCTCGTTTTTCCTTGGATGCTCTGCCAAGCGGTTAACTCCTCTTCTTAGAACTCCACTCTTCCCCCTCTAAACTAGGCCTAAAATAGCACCAAACCTAACATTAAAACTATAGAAAGGGAGATAGGAAGGAGGAGAATCAACTTACTAAAGAAAAAATCATGAAATTCCTTACATTTACTTAGTTTCTTCCTCCTCCTTGGTGTGCCACTTATAGAGCTTTAAGGATCTATTTTTAGCTAGCTAAAGTCAGTTAGAATGTGGGAGAAGGAGCTGGATGTTTTTTGAAAGCCCAAAAGCCACTTTTTGTAACTTTTCATTTTTTGCATATTAGTTCCTATTCCTTGGTTCTTTCCAATTAAGTTCATTTCAACTCTTTTTTGAAAATTGTCTTCTCCATCATAAAATTCAGGTTCTATAACATATAAATTGGCTTTGGAATCATTCAATTTGGATTTAAAACCCTCTCAAACTACTTGGTCAAAATTTAGGTAAACTCTTTACCGAAAATGCTCACCGGAGGGGCTTTAACTATTTTAAGGGTTCCCATGATTTTTAAAACCTCTGAGAACCTTAGAAAGCTCAAATCTTTCATTTAAAAATCCCTCTTGTGAGTTTTTCAAAAGAGTCTCGCTATAGCAAAAAATGTCCCTTGCTATAGCAGAAAGCTCATAGTTCCAGACCCAATAGTCTCGCCACAGCGTACGCTATTGCGAGGAATCTCCTAGATTTTGTATGGGATATGCACTCACCATAGTGAACTGGTATTCTCATTGTAGCGAACTGGCATCCTGGTTATAGCGAATTAGTATCTTGACTATAGCAAATTGGTATCCTAGCTATAGCTAAGAAATTTAGACAATTCTGGAACCTTGAGTCCTTGTTTCAACAAGCTGGATATTACAGGAAAAGCTTAGGTTTAAGAAAGATTCACTGATTAAATCAATTTTTCTCTTCTTCCCTTATTTTTCTTTGTATTTCTTTACTCATTTAGTTTATACTCTGTTCTTAATATTGTTGTTTCTTGTAGTTATGAGCTAAATTTATTAATTTGGAATTGTGATAAACTCTAGCTTCTAATATATTATAATTACTCTATTTATTTACAATTATTGGTGTAATTTAAGTATTCAATCCATGTGTTTCATGCTTTTAAGTATGTAAAAATCATTAGATGATTTGGATAAGCTAAATGAACTTGGAAAAGAGATTTTAGGACTTAACCATTGAGTGGGTAGTGAGGGTTCATGAAATTTACAATGTTGAGCGAATTAATTTGCTTGTCGGATAGGAATATATCTACCAGTCTTATGTAACCACATTGGAACCTATTTTTCATTATGTCTTTTGATTGATTGCATAAGAAATTATAAATTTATTAGAAGGATACTTATAAATAATTCAAAAGATGCTTGTAAGTGATTTAAAGTTATAGGTTAATAAAGATTATAATTTAGAGTAAGATAAAGAAAGGTTAATTAGTTCTTATAAAATGTTAGAGGAAATCATTATCATAATCTTTTATCTTTTGATTTAGCCCAAACTATTGTTTCCTTTTTTTGTCATTTTTATTTTTTTAATTTAGTTTTATTTCTCATTCTCTTTATTGTTGCTTTGATTTAAATTAAGATGCACAATTTTAGTATTTAGCATTTACCTTAGTGACAAATCCTTGTAGGAACAATACTTTATTCATCATTGTATTACTGTTGTGATACATACACTTGCGTGTTTGCTTTCAAAAAAGCAACGATTTTGCTCTTTGCTACTTGCGTTTTGAAGGCAGCCAACCTTAATCCCATAAAGTTTTTTCTTCTCCCATGCAACTTTGGTGTGATGAAAAAGAAGCTGTGAGGTAAATTTTTTATAATGGCATTTTGAATGGGAACTGTGAATCACTGATTCATCAATTTTTGCCATTGTTATTATTATTATTTTTTTTTTATGGAGGAGAGGAAAAGGAAAAGAACCCATTTTACTTCTTCAAGATCCCATCTCCTCTATAACAGAAACACAACATTTAAGGCAAGGATATGGATGTATGTTAGCATCTCAATGGTTAGAGGATTGGATGGCCATAATTTTGCTTCAATTGAGGGCTCAAATTGCATGGTGTTTGCTAGAGCCATTGGATCAAACAAAAGGCCATGATTCACTAGATAAGACCGAGTTATTTTGCCAATATAAATGTAAAGAAGCCAAACATGATTATAAGATAGCTAAGAAATGTTATTAATGATTCATGTAAGAAAACCCAAACTACTTTTACTCTTTCCAATTAAGTATTAATTATAAAATTATTTCATAAATTTTAAATATAACAAAACACCTTTTTTCCCCAAAAGTTTTAGATTAAAATAAAATATTATTTTTAAATTTATTTTTAAAAATAGAAATGAGTTTTAATATATATATATATATATATATATATGTATGTATGTATGTATTATGTAGCTTTTTACTATCAAAATATAGTTTCCCAAAAACAAAAAGGCCTTATAATTACTATTACTGTTATTGTAAGAATGTTTTTAAATTAAATTGGTTATTAAACTCACAATGAAATAGTAAAATCAATCATAGTTCAACATAAAAAAATATATAGAGATATATAATACTAATCTTATTGCAAATAATATTAATATTCAATCTTTTAACATATAATATTAAATAACTTTACCAAAAATATTTAAAAAATAAAACCTAAAGGAGCCTATATTTATTTTGTATTTCTAATGTCTCCACTCTCACTGTACGCACAATTTTCAATAATGCAATCACTAATTATTGTATCATCTAATTTTCTAAATTAACTTTTTATCATTCATTTTCTCTTAGCCCTCATTTGGCACATTGAATATAGGTCGATGGAAAGGGAAAATGAATGTTGAAGGGATTGCAATGGAATTAATTGTATTTGATATGAATTGAAATGGAAATGGAATACTTTTGCATTAAAAAGTTTGGTATGATGAAAATAGTAATGGAGTGGAAAATAAATTGTGCATAATGACCAATTTGCTCCCAATCAAAAAAATTAAAACAAATGAAAGGTGCTAGCAGTGCATTTGTTTTATTTGTTTATATTCCACAAGGTGGGCTTTTTTTCTTCTTTTTTTTCCTTTTTAATTCCACCCCTACTGCATGTTTTAAATTAACCAAGTTTTGCTTTCCTTTGGCTAGCAAACTTCCTTCTCTGTGAACCCTAGAAAATGCCTCTTATGCTTCCTTCTCTATGAACCCTAGAAGATGGCAATGGCCAATAAGCTTTTAATGATAGAGTTGATACTTCAATCTTGACCTTACTATGATCTCAACCAAGCACCTTTCTTACTTTTGATGATTTTTTGATTGCTTTGCAACTAGTTATTAACATGGTGACTAGAGCCTCCAACTCAAAAATCTTCATCCACTATGTGCCAATTAAAGGAACTTGAAGATAGTGTCTTTTCATCTTCATCCTCTTCAAGCTTTAACAACAAAAAAGAGGATGGAAGGTAGAGGAGAGAGAAAAGGCTATTGTCATCATCACCTACCCATTCCTGAAACGTAGCATTCTTCTTGCCATTAAGCAAACTAAAGTAGTAGCAATGGAGGTCAAATTAATAGGATCACAATTTTCCAATAATAGACAAAATTGTTATAAGATTCATTTTTGCATGAAGGTTATTTATTTTTGTCATATGATTCTTCTTGATTTTCCCTTCCTCTTCATTTTCTTGAATTTTTGGTGTCTTTCATTGCTAATTTCTCTCATTGGAGCTTTATGACAAGCCACTAATAGATTTTGAAATTTTTTTAATATTAGTGCATTTTATGTTGATAAAGCCATGTAATGAACAAATAATTTTAGGATAGTGCTGTATTTGATTGATTTAGGAATTGTAATGTAGTTGATAGTTTTAGGAACATAGTGTATGCTGATGGATGGGCAAGGAAGGGTGAATGGTGTTAGCAAGTTGTTCAATGGAAAAAAGCTGACAACAAAGGATGATCATGTAGAAGAATAGGATAAACAAAACTAATTAAACCTGCTGGTGACTTGCTATATAGAGACAAGGTCAATATGGTAAATTGCATTATCTGGCACCAAACTTGTAGCAGAACCCACGCAAGAACATGGAAAGTGCATGGGACTATAATTTTCATTCCTTCCATCTTTCAACCAACCAAACAAGTTTAAGCGATGGTTTCATTTTCTCTTTCTCTTTTTGTCCATCTACCAAACAAGGCCTTAGTCTCTTTCTTTTTGTACCATTTTTTTTTAATTTCCTTCTTCTATCTTTTCAAATCATTCATATTAAGCATGGCAAATCCCCATCAAAGATCTATTTTCCCTTCTTTCTTTACTATTTCGAGTTTAGAAATAGTTTGAAAGATCTAAAGAAAAAAAAAAGCATTTTAAAACTTTGTGATTTAAAAAAAAAAAAGAGAACAAGTACAACTTGACAAAAAAATTAAAAAAAAAAAAAGGAAAAGAAGAGGTTAAAGATTTTAAACCATTAAGACCTTTAAAACCTCTCTGATTTTGCAATTTTTTTTTTCAATTTTTAATTGATTTTTTCTTTTTTAATTTCAAACATCCTTCCATTCAGTATGGGAAATATATATATATATATATATCCCTCTCTCTTGAAACCAACATTACAACTAAATCTATTACTTATAGGTTTGATTTATATTATGAAGGAAGAAAAAAAAATATATTACATAGAGAAAGCAAGTAACGTTAAAAAGGATCTAAAAATTATTTTTCTTGTTTTTATTTTATATTTATTGCAACTTAATTATTACTAGATTTCATGAATAATGGTTATTAGATCCAATAATAAGTACACAATCAACAAAATAGAAAATAAGAGCAAGAAGGAATGATAATAAGAAGAAGTTAGAACCTTCCTCATGTTTTGTTGCCTTCATGTAATGTTTCTTAAGATCATATTCTAACTGTAAAAGAAATAAATATAATAATACTTTGATTGAAAAACAAAGTATTTTAGTCATTGCATTTTTAACCTAATAGATTCCAAACAATTAGTTAGAAAGATAGAATATGGATAATACACTACTCTACGCAGCACCCTAACTCTCCATTAAAAAAAATTGGTTGTTTATTTTTTAAATTTATTTTTATTTTAAAAATTGAAAAAAAAGTTAAAAATAATTTTCTAATTTAAAAATAACTTGATGTCTATCTAATGAAAAATAAATGATTGTGTTTATCATACTTTATATTTCTTAAAAAAATCAAAATTAAAAAAAGATAGGCGATCATGATTCAAGGAAAAAAAGGATGAAGGGAGTGCTAGGATAATGTAGAGGTGAATGGATAATTATGAGAAGTTAATTGATTTCACAATACTTAACCAACAAGTGAAAAACTACTACACCCAGTATGTGGGGTTTAAAGATAAGAAATTTCACCTCACTTAATCACTAGATAGCCACTACCATTATTTCTTTTTTCTTTTATAACACCCTTAACTCCTAGTTAAGCTAATTAAATACCATGTGACTCTTAATTAGTTGTAATCAAGGTTTAATTTTGATAATAGGTTAATAACATATGAAAATGTAGGGAAATAGGGAAATTTGAACTTTTAAATCATCAACATTCACCAACAAGATATACGAGAAGATTCATGTTCATAAGGAATCATAATTCTGATTAAACTTAGTTATCCCATTCAAAATACCTTCAAGAAATATAGATACATACATGTTGATCCATTAATCATTGTTTATCATTGACATACTGAAAAACAAGCCTTTATATATGAATTAGGGATCTACCAAACTCAAGTCACGACTTAGAATGATTAGGCCATAACTAAATTGGCCTCTGAAACCCTTAAAACCAAAATTTTACACATGCACTATGACTTAAAAGACTCTCACTGTGACTAAACTTAAGTTTAGGACAAAAATTCCAACAAAACATGATTCTTAGCATGGCTCAATATGCCAATGCCACAATGAGGTGTCTCTCAGATATTCAAAGACACTCTCCTACTTAAGTCTCAATGTGGACAAAACTACTTGAGCCATGGCAAGATGGCTCTTGGGAGCCAATTTCCCTTATTTCCCACAATTTGTGCCATATCCAGACCTCTTATGCTACAATGTAATTAGCCTTTAGAAGAATCCTGATGCATTTTGGCCATAACTTAAAAGCATACTGAACCTAAACTTTAAAGTGTGCGAATTAATAAGCTAGTGTCACCTAAACCTCAATCATAGGGCCTTTCAAAGGCTAAAATGTAAAGCTTCTAAGGCTTATATCCTTTTATAATCTTTTTTTAATGGATTCACATAATCTAAAAGATTCAATTACTAGTTACACTAATCAATTTTTTATCATTTCAATACAACACACATACACACACACTTATGATAGCAAATGACAAGGTATAACCTCAAGTGGCAACCCAAAATGCACATTTCACTACCTAATGTCTTTAAACTACTTTGAGCAAATTTCAAATAACAAATTAATCATGCGCACATCCTCAAAACCCTGACACAACCTCAAAATCAAAATATGACTATGGTACATTACAAAATCACACATATGGACCTATGATAGCAAAACAAGCTAAGATATACCCAAGAGATGGATTAATGCATACCTTACATAACCAAAACAACCAACTCACATTTCTAAGGCTACCACTACACAAAACCATATCAAAATCCATATTTACACAAGTATAAACCCTTATAAGTAACCATACATGACAACATTAGACCATATCACAGCAACAAAACTAGCATTAAGAGTAGTGTTATAATCATATTCATTAATTGATAATGCAACCTTTCATATGTGGATATTAAGTTATAATTTTTCAATTACAATTAAGATCATTATGTTAAATAACTTAAAGCCTATACTCAGTAGGTACATCCCAAATTACATAAATATCAAAATACCAACACTTGGCAATATATGAATGTATTATGATACTATACAAAGTTAAGCTACAAAATTAACATCTACACAAAACCAAAAATGTCCAAGGGCAAAATCCCACATAAGGCCTTAAACTAGGGGTAGTCATCTATTTGCTTCCTTTTATCTTTGGCAAAAGAACCTTTACCTGAGATGTTATCCCATAATAGGGGTGAGATGTGAATCTTAATAATCAAGAGAAATTCTATTTATATATATAATTTAATCAACATAAATATTTTTAATATAGAGAAATATCATAAGCATGTCATGTAAATCAACAAATGAACAAGTTTGATAACTGGTGACCACTATCCCATACTAACAATCACATACACCATATTAATGGCCAAAAAAAAAAAAAAAAAAAGGGCACAATCACAATACCAACTCCCTTTTGAGCATGATCATAGCTTGATGTATTTTAATGAGTATGATCATGACTCAGTGTATGATCATAACATAACACACAAGTGAAAACATGATTACAATTCCATATAAGGACACAATCATAGCCCAACATAACAAGTAGTTAAACTAATCATTTATATCGAAAACATATATGTGTAGCAAATAGAATATTAACATTAATATATATATATATGGAATTAAAACCACTGGTTATCTCACATGATTGCCAATTCCTCAAGAGCTACCAATAAATGCCAAAACACTCTAAGTGTCCTAAATCAATCAAAATATGGCTTTTGGTTGTCATCCACTACAAGAGTCATAAACCCATTTATTCCAATCATCAAGAATTACTTAGAAAACACTTACCCAAGCCTCCAATGAGTTAAATGTATATATTAAAGTCCCTAAAACCTAGAAACAATGGTAAGTCACACCAAATCTTTGCATTTTCGCACATTAATATAGCCCAATACAAAAATCAGTTATAGGGACCAATTTTTAGCATATTAATACATTAAAATAAAAGGGAATACTTACCCAATAGTTTCTCTAGCTTCAAGCTCTGAAAATCATGCAAGAAAACACCAAAACACCAATTTTCAGACATAGGGTTTAAATGAAAATCTACCAAATAGAGAACTAATCAGACCAAAATGAAGAAGATGAGAGGAACAACTTTCATATAACTTACTTTATCCAAATTCTCCTTTAAATGTGCAAATCAAGGCTATAAGGTGAAGAAACCCTAGCTCCCTTTCCCTTATGCGATTTCTCTCCTTGCTTCTACTATCCAAAGTGTATTATGCTAAATAACTAGGGCGTCAGCATTAATATTAGGGTTAATAGGAATATGGCTAACTTAAGGACATTTTTTACCCAACTAGGTTAATATTTGTGTGTTAAACCATAGTCTAATAGACCTAATTGAACTAAATATCCATTAAAACTTACATTGGGCTTCTAAAATTATTCTTAGCTTAGTTAAATTAATTGTGGAGCTCTAATTAAAATTTCATCTTTATTAATTAATTTTCTCCTAATTAAATTTGAATCTACAATTAAATTTATTTTCTTATAAAAAATTGTCAAATTATTATTATTTGCCTAAAATTGCCCACAATAATAATTTTCCTTAAAATTTCTATTTTTCATGATTTTCCATAATTTATCATGATAATTCCCTATTCTTCAAATTAAATTCTTAAATCTCCATAATATCACTTAAAAAATTTTGGGATGTTACACCTTTCCTTTCACCTTCTCCAATATATGCAGAATTTTTTAGCTAAAATTCTTTCTTTAAGGGGTGATGTTATAGTTAATCCATATAATAAGGCTTATGGTGATGGTAATGCAAACCTAATAGGTTAGTTAATGAGAGTATCAATTTACCAATTAAAGATTATGAAATGGAGGGATTATTAGCTCCTTCGTAACTCTCTGAGCTTCCAATGGAGGTTTTTGATTTGTACAGTGATAGGGTACAACCTACTAATGTAGTAAAGGAGGTTTTAGCTTTGTGTGGTGATAAGGTATAGTCTCCTGAGGCAATAAGGGGGGAGATAGCAAGTCATGGACAACCACTTCACATCATTGACTTTAGGAATCAAATTATTGATGTTGAAAAGTTAGATTAGGAGGATGTAGTGTAAAGGACGTGGCAAATCTCCTTATTTTCAACATGCCGCTAGATCCAAAGGTGGGCCTAGTGGTTACTGATAAAGAGACACATTTATGGAGAGGTAATACTAATCATTTACACAATATATTTTTAAGTAAATGGTCTAAAATATAATGCTACCTGGTTGTTAATGGATTAGGCCCAATGTTGATCCAACTCACGAGTGAATATGAGGCTTTGGATCTTATGCTTAGGTATGAATAGACCTCGTTATTTATAAATAGGTTGGTCTGACTTGCAAATGAACCTATCTACATATAAAGATTTTGAAGCATGGGTGGCTTAAATCATAAAAGTATGGTAGTTATGATTTTTATATGACATCCTACTCTCAATCTCAAATGCTTGCTTCAGCCTCAGTCATTAGTTTTTGCTTCTGCAAAATACCATTTCATGCCAATTACACCTTTTCATGCAAATTTCCTTTCTACATGGCTTTCTTTTAAGTTTTATTATGGAACTTATGGTGAATTTTTTAGTAGTTAGGCATTGATCCTTCCATTATCACAAATTATTATGATTTCACTATGGCATACCTTACAAACATTGAACTTTTAGGTTTCTCTATAGTTCTTTCTTCCTTTTCCTTCCTTTAGTAAGAAAAGGAAATGGAATGATGAAGTTAGTTCACAAAATGTTAGCAAGAAATTATTACCTTATCTTAACACAATCCCAAAAGAGGAAGATTTTATTGAAGATTTGAGAAATGGTTCAGATAGGTTTATGGAAGCTTTTCAAGGTCACCATGATGATACTTAATTGGAATTGTCATGGCCTTAGTATAGCTATGACAGTTCAACAATTAAGAATGTTAATATGTAAAAATAATCTACATTTGTTTTTAATGGAAACTAAGAAGTTCTTAGATATGATATCTAGGAATTTTAGGAGTTTTGGTTATGGTTAGGTGTCTAGTTCTAATGCTCTTAGTCATAGTAGAGGCTTGTTTTTTGGTTGCCATGATGGATATAACTATCACCTTCTTGATGCTTCTCATCACTAGTTACATTTAAAGGATATCAGTTCCTAAGGTATGGCTTTCTCACTTACTTTTGTGTATAGGTTTTTGCATTTATCTAAATGTTATGTTTTATAAGAATGGTTTAAAATGACTACACTTTATATTGATAGACCTTGGTTAGCTACTGGTGATTTCAATCAGACTCTCTACTTACAAGAGAAAAAAAGTCGTATTTCTATGATATAGCTAGGGATCACTTTCAAGAAATGATAGGTATATGTCAATTTGTCAATATTAGGCCCATTGGAGTTTGGTTTATGTAAACCAATAATAGGCAAGGGGATGATGTGGTTTAGGCTAGACTAATCGAATGTTATGCAATTCCCAATGGCTTGAGCTCTTTCCTTAGTTGGGATTGCAAACACTTTCCTTAGTAGCATCAGATCATGCCCATTTAGTTTTTTGTTATGATTTTCTTCCCATGTTTCGTAAACACCTATTCCATTTTGAAAACTTCTATTTTAAGTTTCCTCAATTTAAGATTATTGTACATAGTGTATGGAAATAATGGTTGATAAGTTCATATATGTACTAACTTGTTAGCAAATTAAGTAACCTTAACCATGCCTTGCAAGTTTGGAATAAATCATAGATTGGTAATATCAAACAAAGAATTAATGAGTTGGAGAGGAATTCAAAACATATTGAAGAAAGAATTCCAACTAAAGACTTGGTTCAAGTGGAAAAAGAATGTCATCAAAACTTAGAATTTTGTTATGATTATAAGAGACTTTATAAGCTCAAAAAGCTACGCAGATGTTTTTACATAGGGATCATAACACTAGCTGTTTTCACAATTTGGTCAAAAGAAGAAGAATCAATACTTAGATTTCAAAATTAAAAGATAATAAGGGTTCTTGGATCTAAAACTTGTAGCAAATCAAGTTTTTTACACATGACTACCTTCAGCATGTCTTTACCCAACTATCTCATTTATTAATTGATCAAATAATAGGTGAGTTAGAATAATTTCACCATCCCTAAGTTATCCCTAACTTATATTCAAGGCCTTTTGGAGCTAATTATAGGAAAGGATGTTAAATATACATTGTTTCAATTGCAAACAGATAGTGCTCTGGGACCAGGTGGGTTTTTCATACTAGATTTTATCATAGTTTCTTAGACTTAGTTAAAGATGATTAATATCTATGGTTATTAACTTAAAAAAAAAATAGGTATCTGTTAAAGGCTTTAAAAAGATCTTATATCATTTTGATTCAAAAATGTGTCATTTTGAATGGATCTTATATCAATGCTGCAAGGTTAGCTTGACTAAGTGCTTTTGTGATTGCAGTGAATTTTAGGTAGAGAAGTACCCATGCCAGTATGTTCTTACAGCTTGCATTACCGTTTCCTTAGACCTATTCCAATTTGTGAATCCCATTTTCTACCTAGACACTAAGCATTATGCTTATAGCAATGCTTTTTAGCTAATCAGAGGATAAGAATATTAGCTAAATTGTGGTTATTCAAAGTTAATTACCGATCTATCAATGCATTGAGAGAGGTCAACCACGAGTCTCTTGTTATTAAAATGAAATGGACTTTAGAGCCTCTAGGCAACCTATTCGGTGTAGGTTATGCAAACAACCAAGACATAATCAAGCAACCTGTTCACATCATTAACATGATGACTAGTAGGAAAACAACACTTGTCGCTTATATAAAGCAGTGTATCAATTAATATATTACTTAATATGTATATGTTGATAAATAAATTTCTGCTAAATGAAATGTGTATATGTAGAATAATTTTGCAATTATTGAAAACAATATGTCATTTAACTTCTATAAATGTATTAAATGGAATCAGTTCATTGCATGTTGTGTGTTATTGTTAAACTTTATTAAATTTGTATGCGTGTACTATTCCATAAACTCTTGACAGGTGCATTGACATCATGGTTGCTCCATAAAATGTTGTATATCTGGGGTCTGACGATGATTCCCTATTATACTTACAAAGACTGTATATATCAGAGGCCATTTGGAATGGCTAGGTGAGATAATTTGATTACCCTTGTTAATTGCATAAATTTGTACACTGATGATTGGTCACGTTAACTAATAGGTCATGTGTAATTTATGTATGTTTGCAGGATGATCGGATTTTCTATCCACAACATGTTCAACAAGAGAATCATTTGGGCAGTCCACCTTCAGCCATAGTAAATTATCTCAAACAAGCTGGTTTTTATGATGTAGCCCAACTTAGCCGCTTCGAGTATGATCTATCACTTGTCAGTGCACTTGTAGAGCGATAGTGCCCAAAAACACACACATTCCACACCACTTAGGGTAAGTGCAAAATCACCCTTAAGGATGTGGCTATGCAACTGGGGCTACCATGTGATGGAGACCTTGTTTTCAAAATGACAAACTGGCCATAGGCAGATATATGTAAGTGGCTTCTTTGTATTCGATTGCCAGCTGAGAAGATTGATAGCTAGCAATTGACCATTGTATGGTTAGTTGAAAACTTTGTCCACTTGCAAGATGATGCTAATAAAGAAGTTATGCATCAATTTGCACAAGCCTATATACTTAGGTTGATTGGGGGTATTTTACTGCCAAATAGGTCTTGCCATACTTAGGTTGGTAGGTTCAGTTAGGGTTTAGCAGTGTTGGCTTACTTATACCAAGACCTATGCAATGCAATATATAAAGATGAAAAGAGGATATATGGTTGCTTGACACTACTTCACTTATAGGTATGAGATCGATTTCCAATGCTTGCACCAGAGAGACTATTGACCCCTAGTCCTCGCATAAAGGACTTTCCACTACCTCCCTCTCTAAGCTTCAAGTATGAATTACATTATACTTATGTATGCAAATGCATTTATAATGACTCTATATGATTATCCTTATTTTTTTAATGTGATTGAAAATTGTGACAGATGGAAGAATGTTAGACAACCTCCTCATCCAAGTATGCAAGTCCTTAACCAATACTGAACTTTATTGGATATTATGCGAGGCAATGAGGTTAGTTGTTATTTTCTTTTCCTTTTTCTATGTGTACATCATAAATTTTAACATTTCATGACATCCTATTATTTTATCTATATTGCTTACAGATTGTTTGGTGCCCATATCAACCACAAGATGTGCATGTCTTAATTTTAAAATACTACTTAGCTTTCAAGATATTTAGATTACTTTGATGCCACTTATATGCTTCCACATCATAGAGTGGGACCATCCAAATCGCATTATTCACCAATTCAATCAGTGCCAACCAATCCCTTAAGCACTAACTAGATTGGATGATCTCTATGCTCTACAACTCCAAGGAAGAACCCAAACTTACTAGATAAGAGAGCATAGCACTTTCATCCAACAATGGTATAACCAGTAAAATGCTACAGTGCAATTCCTTATTATTAACGAACTATTTGATTGCATATTTGAGTATATGCGATGGTACTGGCAGCGTACTTGGCAATGGATCCATCCCTTTAGCGCTGCAACTGGCTATGCAGTAAATTTTTAAACATTTGTGACATTTTTTTCTTCCTTTTCTCAGTATATATTAGTATATATATATATTTACTTTACTGTTATACTGACATTTGAATGCTTATTTCCTTTTATTTAAGCTAATCTAGTTTAGGGACTTTATCGAATGCATTTGTAAGACCTTCTACCTTTTAATTTCTATGAGATTATAGGTTGAGACACCAAAAATATATTAATAGTCTTAGTAAAATATGATTTTTGCTAATCTCCCAACCTGCTGAACTGGCACCCAATTTGCCCAAACCTCAAATTCTGATAAGTTGACTAAGTAAGCGACATCAGGACTATTTGTCATCCTAGCAGCCCACTGTTATAGGACAAAGGAAACAAAACGAGGAGCCAGTAGAGTATGATATTGGCAATAGCATGGTCGGTCCATCTTCATATATTCCAACCTTGGTGCTTTAAGATATTGGTCTAAGTGGTCCATCTTCTTTTGTTCTAGCTAACTAATTTGATGACTTTGTAGGATTTCATCCTTCATATTACATGCCATCATTGTCTATGTATCATTTTAGAACACTTGAGCAGTAACCTGGAGAATCATTTATTGATCTTTTGTTTGATACATCTACATTTAGTACTGCATATGGCGATAGTTCCTTTGACCCTGACGAATTATTGCAACTAGAATTGTGACAACATATGAGCTAATTCCTCTAACTGATTCCGCATACCTTAATTTAAGTTCTCCACCCATGATACATGAGCATCAACAATCAAAAGAAGTGAGACAACAACGATCATAAGGTGAAAGAAAAAGACCTTATTATGACATTAGAAATAATTTATTATAGTATATTTTTCCTTAATATTTATATAATTTATTGTCATATCTTTTATGAATTTCTTACCATTATTATATACTATTTTATTTCTTTTGTCCTTATATTATATTAGTTTTACATTTAATAAATTTTTTAAAATATGTCTATAGAAGATATAATTATTTAATTTATATTTCTTCAATTATTTAAATTTATAAAATAATTTCAAATTTTTTAAAAAATTTATATCTTTAAATATATTTACTTAATTTTATTAAATTTCAACAATTGAAAAAAAATCATTTGAACTCCAATTGTCTCAACTCGAGTTTAAATAAATTTTAAAAAAATTAATCATTGAACTCGGATTGATTGAGTCTGAATTTAATTGAACTCGGATTGATTGAGCCTAAATTCAGCTTAAATTCAGACTCAATCAATCCAAGTTCAGCTTGTTTATTACGTTTTAGACAAATAATTTTTATAACATTGCGTTTGTATTGTAATATTTTTTTCCTGTTGTGTTCCTATGTACGCAGACCTAAGAATAAAAGCATGCTTTGCAGTACATGTTTGCATGAGGGTAGATTCAATTGCAATTTTTCTACTCTCTCTTCAGGATTTGCCTTTTCAGTTTTTAAATCTCCTTGTATTCTTTTAGGGAAATTCCCATAGATTTTCGCTAGAGAACCCTTTATCAAAAGGGTGCCATATCTTCATTAAAGAAATCATGGAAGAATCAATTAATTGCAGCCATTAAAAAGGATTCGGTGGAAGAATCCTGGAAAATAATATGTATTATTATTTGAAGATAGTGTATGTAAAAGTCCTCGCCTAGATTTCTGAGATTTCGGATATATTAATTCAAATTGTTCGTATTAATAGAGTGTTCTCCATTTATGAGATCTTAATTAGGTAAGTCTAATGAGGTATTCGATCTGTTTATATTAATAAGGGGAGTAGTCGTACGAAAAAAGGCTAAGTATTCTGATGCTGATGCTATTTCGTGGCGATCAAAGGACTACCATCCAATAATAATAATAATAATATAGTAGCGGCAATTGTCGCAACTATATCTGTGCTCATTTAACTTCTAAAAAGAAAATTGCCACTAAACTAAGATTTTTTATCACAACAAATGTTACCACTAATAACATGTTTAAATAGTAAAGGATTACTACTAAAAAATCTTTTACGATATCGCCACTTTTTAACGCTTACATAACAAGTAAATTGAGTTGTCTTTAAATTAATAAACATTGAATTAGCCAATAGATGACACTATTTATGTAGTTTTGTCCATAATTCATACTTTTTATATAATTAAGTTGTGTATATAATATATTAAAGGAAAAAGAATGCAAATACTTTCTTCAATTTTGAGTAATTTGAAACACATCTCTTAAAAAAAAAAAAAAAGCCCTCCTCAACTATTTTCTTTTAGGATTCAAACTTATCTATTTATTTATTTGGTTTCCATAAGAGAGATTCTATCTCAAACTCAATCATTTCTTGTTTTGAAATAAACGGAAGTATGCCATTTAACAAATGACAAAATTTGAAGTGGCATCTCCATTAATAAGGTTAATTGGAGAATGGACTGAGAGATTCAAATCCTAAAAATTAATAGTTGAGGATTTTTTTTTTTTAAAGTAGAGAATATTTACAAATATGATGTATATTTATTATATTACTTATATATCACATATAATTTAAACAATTAACATCATTCAATTCAATTGAAAAATAAACAGGTTTTATATTTTAGCGTGTATATGTATGTAGTTTAGTACGTATGCAGCTTTTTTAATATTTAATTAAAATATGCTGATATTTTAATTTGTGATTTAATATTATTGTAAATATATATATAATGATTAATAGATTTAGTCAACTCTTTATTGTTTCATTTAATATTTAATTTCATTCATATAATTTAAAATTTTATAATTACGCTTTATAATTTTAAAAAGCTTTAATTTGGTCAATACTATCAAGCTTTAATTTGATAAACATGTCACTAAAATTTAATGGCTTAGCCAAACCATCTTACATTATGTTTAATACTCTAATATGGACGATTAATGCCAAATTATAAAGAGTTTTACGCTCTTATTTATTTTTATCTCTTTTATTAAACCAAACATTTTTAAAGTTTTAAAATAACACATGATTTGGCTTGTCACTAATAGAAGTTTAATAATAGAGAAAATTTTAAAATTTATAAAATTATAGAATTCTTTAATATTATTAAAACTAAAGCGAATATTATTGTTACCTATATAAAATAATGATAGATTGTAAATAATGTAGTGGCAAAAGAAAAGAGCATAAATAATAGAGAATTTTTTAGGGTGAATTCTCGCTTATTGTCCCTACAGCTAGAGAGGATCTAGGCAAACTACAAATATGTCTTTTTTATGATTTTGGGTCTCAAGTTATAAGTTTGATGATCAAAATTAGAATTGGAAGATCAAAAATTTTAACTATGAAAAAAATTATACTTTAAAAATTTTAACTATGTTGTATAAGTAAAATTTTTAAAGTATAATTTTTCTTCAGTTACTAATTTTAATTTTCCAATTTTAATTTTTATCATTAAGTTTGTAATTTAGGATTTAAAATTTAAAAAATTTATTTTTTTGTTTGATTGGATCTCTTCAATTATAATCGGACAACAGAAGAGGATCCATCCTCTAAGAATTTTTCATGCTTCAAAGCTTCTAAGAGAAATGTTCATTTCTCCTGTATGTAAGGGGTGGGATAGGCATGCATTTCCTCTTCAAAATTTAAGAAACTTTTGAAGGAATAGAATATAAAATACAAAATAAAAATAGTCTTTTAAAAATAATGATTAGTATTAAACATTTTAAAAAAATAAAATTCTAATTATTTAAATCAAATCTAAATAACTAATAATGTAATTTACGCACTACTTAGAATCCCCTCAATAGAGGAGATCCAGATCCACTGGGACAATGGAAGAAAAAGAAAGTAGAGGCAATCCCTTAGTCAAAGAAGACATATCCAACAAAATTGAAACTTTGAGGAAGGAAAGAAAGAAAATAAAAGGACGTGATCTGCGGCTTGTCTATTTCATATTGATAGCCAGGATCATCTACCGCTGTGCTCGTCGGCTGTGATTCCGGTTAGTCTAAGGATCCTCTGTTATACTGCATAGGAATTTTGAAAAATAAAATAAAATAAAAATTAGATGACCCTCCTATTTGGGGGTAGCATAGTTCAGTAAAAGATTTTGACTATTATTTAATAATATTTTATTTTTTATTATTTTTAAAAATAAATATATAAAAATTATATTTTATTTATAAAATAATTTTTTTTATTTTTTTTCATTTTGCATATCAAACAAAACATAAAAAAGCATTGGCTCCTCTCTTCGTCCTTTATTCTTTTGAGTTAAATAAGAAAATTTTGAAGACATAAAAGCCAGAAATTTCTTATTATAATTATTTACTTTCGACAATAAGTCAAGGAGAATTTCGACGATCCCACGGGGATTTTGATAGTAATGACTTTTAAAATTCTCATCGTTTAAACTTCAAGTCCATCGTATTCAATGATATTTTATCAAGCATAACTTTTTTTTTTTGGGTTATTATAGAGGATGTAATCTTATTTGATCTGGAAAAGGTTACATGTACCATGAGACTCTAAACCTTGAAAAAATCGATAGGGATTGATTTATTATTTAATATGTTCATAGGAGGAAAGTGACCGAAACATAGTACATTCCTACAAAACGCGGAATGGCTACAAGACCCTGAACAAATTAAGCTGTTTCCTGCACGTAAAGTTTTCAAGTGAAGTGGATCCTCTCAAGAGAGAGGGAAAGGCGGGTCCCATTTTATATGGAACTCATTTGTCAAAGATAAAATTTACTTCTTTTTCTCTTTCTCGTTTTTTTCACTTCACTTGAAGAGAATTTTAAAAGATCTAAATTCGCCTTCAAGACACATAACAGTGAAAAGCTTGGTAACATAGGGGCAAGATTTGGCACCTAATGCTCATGTCATTTATACATGCATTTTCATGGAGAGATCTGGATTCTCTCTACCAAATCTTCTCTCATTTGTCTCTTTACCAAAATTTGAATCCTTAGATTTATCTGCAACTAACAATCAATGATAAAAATTTTAAAAGACACAATCTTGGCCATCAAATTTAGGTAAAGAGACAAAAAATAAAAGATTTGATGGAGAGAACCTAAATCCCTTAAATTTATTAGCAACTAACAATTAATAATAAAAATTTTGAGCATAACTTCATTTTTTTTAATGAGTAAATTATAGTAATTTTTTGTAAATTTTATTGAAATTATATTTTTAATTTTATTTAAATATATGATATAATTATAATTATATTTTTTAACTAAAAAATTATTAAAATTATATTTTACTTATAAAGAAAAAATAAAAAAGCTATCATATTTTATTAATAACTTTTTTTTCTTTTTCTTCATTAAACTTTTAAATAATAGAATGATTCATACTTTTTATTTCAATCTTTGCCATTTCATTTATTACCTTATAAACTTCCAAATATAACCTTAAATAATTATTTTGATCTTAAAATTTTTTTTTATTATAATTCTTAATGAGATAACTTTTTTTACCTTAAGAAATTACCAAGAGTATCTATCAGAAATTTAATAATACAAAATAACTCTTGTAGATTACGATGACTATTTAAATATTTAAAATAATTATTTGAATTTATATTAAATATTCAAAATGCTAAAACATTCAAAATATGAATCTTATGCGGTTCTCTTAGAGCAGCAGATCTAAATCCATATTTTAATTGATTAATTAATTTTTTATTTTTTAATATCAATCATTTATTTATCTTTTCATTTGAATGAAACAAAATACAAAATGAAAATAGTCTTTCAACTGTTATCGAATAGACAATTTATTTAACAGAAGTTGAAATATTGTCTTCATCATAAATTATGCTTCGTTCAAAATTTTAAAAAAATAATAAATGGTTAAAATTAAATAAAATTAAAAAATTAAAACATAGACAATCCAAATTGAGAGTCCAGATCTACTAAACATCATATGGGAGGATCCATTAGCCCAAAATATCAAATCTCAAAATATTTGCAATTAAATTGTTAACCTACACTTGCCAAATGCAAATTCAACCTTAACTTTCATGAATTCCAAGGACCACACTTTTTGTTTGCAATTGTCTGTTCAAGCACATAAATCTTTGGCCTTTGGGATTCTAGGGCAGTAAAATGAGTTCTTCTTCTCATCTGCTACTTGCGTTTTGAAGGTAACCAATTCCCCTTCCACGAAGCTTCTTCCTCTCCCACAAAGCTTTGGCACAATAGAAGAAGAAGAAGAAGAAGCTTTGGTGTAAATTTTTTCCCTTTGTAAATGGCAACCGTGCATTGTTATGGAGGACATTTTTGTCATTCTTCAAATTTTCTCGGATTGATGCATTTCGTTCTTTGTTACTTGCGTTTTGAAGGTATGTATGAGATGTCTGCGTAATATTCGGTCCATGGCCATGGAGCCATTAAGAAAGCCTAGCCAACAACAAAGTCAATATATTGAAGCATATTGGCCACCCCGAGAAAGGAAACCCCTATTCATTCTCAAATGTGACGACCCCCCCACCTTAGTATGCCAATATTAATTAGGCCCTACTGATATATATATATATATATATTGTAAATTGATATCTAAATAAGTTAAAAATGTCCTCTAAAAAATTAATTCATATGATTATATTTTTATGGCTAAAATTGTATTTCTCTTAAATTTTATTTTAGTTTCTTAACTTTTATTTACTCCCTTTAAATCAATAAGTTTTCAAAAGCATATATTCTTTTTAAAAAATTTAACTGATGTTTTATTTAAATTTTTCAATAAAAATATGATAAGTATATAATTTTTATAAATAATTATATGATTTTTATAATTTAGTATCATATAAATTATCAATTTTTTATTTTTTTTACACATATTATAGTTTTATTGAAAAATTTGGTAGCAAAAATATAAAAATCTAAATCTAAGTCTAGTCCTATTCTAAATTAGTTCTCTTCGGTTAAGAAATGGAACAATTAAATGAAATTTAAAGGACAAATGCTTGACTTAATTTATCCAAAAGCCCTATGATTATTATTGTTGTTGTTGTAATTAATGTTTTAAAATTGAATTGGTTATTAAACTCACAATGAAACAGTAAAATTAATCATAGTTTAACATAGAAATATATATATATATATATATATATATATATATATATATATAAAATACTAATCTTATTGCAAATAATATTAATATTCAATCTTTTAACATATAATATTAAACAACTTTACCAAAAATAACGTCTTCACTCTTGCTGTCTGTACAATTTTGTAATGCAATCACTAACTATTGTACCATCTAATTTTTTTAATTAACTTTTTATCATTCATTTTTTCTTAGATTTCGTTTGGTACATAGAATTGAGGTTGATGGAAAGGAAAAATGAACATTGAATGGATTGTAATATAATTAATTGTGTTCGGTATGAACTGAGAGGGAAATGGAATACCTTGGCATTAAAAGGTTTGATATGATAGAAATAGTGATAGAATGAAAAATCAATTGTGCATAATGACCAATTTGCCCCCAAGCAAATAAAAAATAAAAAATGAAAGGCATTGGCAGTGTATTTGTTCGGTTTGTTTATATTCCATAAGGTGGGCTTTTTTTCTTTTTTCTTTTTTTGTAATTCCATCCCTACTACGTGTTTTAATTGACCCAGTTTTGCCTTCCTTTGGCCAGTGAGATTCGTTCTCTGTGAACCCTGGAAAATGCCTCTAGTGCTTCCTTTTCTATGAACCCTAAAAGATGGCGATGGCCAACAAGCTGTTAATGACAGAGTCAATACCACAATCTCGACCTCACTATCATCTCAACCAAGCATCTCTCTTATTGTTGATGATTTTCTTATAGTAAAGAAATGTCGTTGATGCTACAACGTCGTTGAAACCTATTGGTGCCGCTGTGCAACTGGTCATCGACGTGGTAACTAGAGCCTCGAACTCAAAAATCTTCATCCACTATGCGCCAATTGAAGGAACTTGAAGACAATGTCGTTTCATCCTCATCTTCTTCAAGCTTCAACAACAGAGAAGAGGGATGGAAGGTAGAAGAGAGAGACAAGGCTATTGTCATCTTCACCCACACATTACTAAAACACAGCATTCTTCTTGCCATTGAAGTGAACTGAAGCAGCAGCAATGGAGGTCAAATTAAAAGGATTGCGATTTTCTAATGATAGAGGAAATTGTTATGACTTATGAGATTCGTTTTCACATGAAGGCACTTATTTTTTGTCACATGGTTCTTCTTGATTTTCCCTTCCTCTTCATTTTCTTGAATTTTCGATGTCTCTCATTGGAGCTCTGTGACAAGCCACTAATAGATTTTGAAATTTTTTCTTGTTAGTGCATTCTGTGTTGATAACTCCATGTAGTGAACAAATAGTTTCAGGATTGTGATGTATTTGATTTGTTTAGGAATTGTAATGCAACTAAGAGTTTTAGGAATAGAGTGCATGTTAACGGATGCGCAAGGAAGGGCGAACGGTGTTGGCGAGTTGTTCGAGGGAAAGGAGCTGATAAAAGAGGACGACCACGGAGAAGAATAGGACAAACAAAACTTACTAAACCATGCTAGTGATTTGCCATACGTAGAAAAGGTCAATATGGTAAATTGGATTATTCGATGCCAAACTTGTAGCAGAACCCACACAAGGAACATGGAAAATGCACAAGACTATAATTTTCCTTTCCCTCCATCTTTCAGCCAACCAAACAGGTTTAAGCAATGGATTCATTTTCTCTTTTCATTTCTGTTTGCGTACCATACAGGGCATGGCAGATTAATCTCTTTCTTTCTATACCATTTTTCTTATTTCCTTCTTTCATCTTTTCAAATCATTCATATGAAGCATGGCAGATTTCCACTGAAGATCTATTTTCCCTTCTTTCTTTATTATTTCGAGTTTTGAAATAATTTGAAAGATTTGAAAGGAAAAAAAGCATTTTAAAATTTTGTGATTAAAAAAAAAAAGAAAGGGGTACAGCTTGAGCAAAAAATTAATAAAAAAAGGGAAAACAAGAGGGCAAAGATTTTGAACCATTTAGACCCCTAAAACCTCTCCAATTTTGCAATTTTTAAATTTTTCACTATTTTTTTTTAATTTCAAACATCCTTTTATTCAGTATGGCAAAAAATATATAATCTCTTCTGAAACCAACATTACACCTAAATCTATTTTGATAAAATTAGTACACGGATATCTATTACCTATAGGTTTGATTTCTATTGTGAAGGAAGAAAAAAAATATATTACATAGAAAAAACAAGTAACATGAAAACGGATTTGAAAATTATCCTTTTTGTTTTTATTATATATTTATTACCACTTAATTATTTCTAGATTTTAAGAATATTGGTTATTAGATCCAATAATAAGTAGACAAATTAACAAAATGGAAAATTTGAACAAGAAATAATGGTAATAAGAAGAAGTAACAACCTTCATCATGTTTTGTTGTCTTCATGTAATGCTTCTAGAGATTAGACTTTAACCATAAAAGTAATAAATATTATAATACTTTGATTAAAAAGCAGAGTATTTTAGTCATTGCAATTTTAACCTAATAGATCCCAAACAATTAGCTAGGAATAGATAGAATTTGGATAATATGCTGCACTATATAGCATCTTAACTCTTCGTTAAAAAAAAAAATTAGTTGTTTATTTTTTTAATTTTAAAAAAACAAATATAACATAAAAACAATCTTTTAATTTTCAAATAACTTGATGTCTGTCTGATGTAAATTAAAATATTATCTTTATCATACTTTATGTTTTTTCAAAATAAAAAAATAGACGATAATGATTCAAGAAAAAAAGATGAAAGGAGCCTAGAATGATGCACAAGTGAATGGATAGTTACGAGGAGTTACTTGATTTCACAATACTTAACCAACAAGTGAAAAACCACTACACCTAATATGTGGGGTTTAAAGATAAGAAATTTTGCCTTACTTAATCGCTAGATGGCAATTGCCACCATTTGTAGCATCCGATAGTTCATAAATACATCGAAATCAGTCAATTTGAAAAGCAAGTCTTCTAAAATGAGATATTTGAAGCCAAATAAAATTAAAATAAAATTTTAAATAATAAAAAATAATTATCTAAGGTCTAACATGCTTGAAAACCCAAGCCAGGGTAGTTCAATAAAATAGCCAATGGCATAATGGCATTTTCGTAAATATAAGTATTTTTTGAAAAACACACAGAAGGGTTTTTTAAACAGAAAATTTGAGTTTTCTAGGATTTTTTTAGGCCCAAAAAATTATGAGAATCCCCAGGACAGTTAAGACCCCTCCGGTTTATGTTTTTAAGCGTTATTTGACCTGAACTCTAACCTCTTCGTTTGGGAAAGTTTTAAATCTGATTTGAGTGATTCCAAAGCCATTTTATAAATTAGAAGACCTAAATTTTATTATGGAAAAGACATAAAGGAGCTAAAATGAGCCTCAAATGAGAATGCTAAGAACACGGGACATATATGAAATTTCTTTGCAACAATTTTCTTTTTAAATGGTGCGTCCCTCTTCTCTCCCTCATTAACCAACTTTATTTTCTGCCTAAGACTAGAGGAGAATTTTGCTAAGAAGGGTGTACCATATGAAGGGAAAAAGAGGAAGAAAATTATAAGAGAAGGTAAGAAAATTGATGGAATTTCATGGCTTTCCTTTTAGCAACTTGATTCTCCTCCTTCCCATCTTTTTTTTTATGGTTTTATTGATGTGTTCGATGCTGTTTTGGGTCTGGTTTAGAGGAGGAAGAGTAGAAATTAAAGGAGAGGAATCCATCACTTGAAAGAGCACTTGAGAAAAAAAAGAAATCAAGGTGAGTTTAATGTTTTCCATGCTTCTTCTTCCTTGTTCCTTCTTGGGTATGTTTCATCCTCACCTAGGACAGCCAAGGGGAGATTAGTTTTGAACCAAACCAAGTGTGAACCTTATGATTTAGAGTGATGGAAACAAGATAGTGCAAAGGAATTCAAAAAAGAACCATTGAAATTCAAGATATAATTTTTAGGGATTTTGTTGCACCATGGTTTGTGTAAAGCTTTCTGGTGGCATTTTCAATTGTCTAAGAGTTTGTGTGAGTCCTTAAGACATCAAGGAAGTCTCCCACTACATCTCCTATCAAAGAAATAAAACAAAGTCCATGGGTACCAAGAACGAGCATGGTCTCAGCCTAGAGGGGAAGTAGCACCTAGGGAATGTTTTAAATTTTTCTAAACCTAGATTGGCATCATATATGATGGGAGAATATAAAAGGAAGCTTTGGAAAAAATTTAGAAAGCCTAGGATGTGAGATGGAGGTGTAGGTTCCATAATGTGACTTAAAGAAGCAACATATAGTTAGGTTCCTCAAAATAAATATGTGATAGCTCCAATGAGTCTAATTGGAGTCAAGAGTCATTGATTCAAGGAGAGAATGGAGCCAAGATCATGAATCCTTAAGGTTGCTTCATTAGTTACTTTATGAAACTATAATTGAATCAAATAGAAAACTAAGCTTTTATAGAGTGTGAGTGGTGCTAGAGTTTATTTCAAGAATGTAATTAGATCCTATTTGATGTGCCTAAGCTAAAAGAATCTTACTCCACCCACTTGCAAATGTATAGCCAAAGGAAAGGAAGAAAAATCAAAGGAAAGTGTGTGTGTGTGTTTACATTCAAGGTAACTCTCTAATCTTTCTCTCATACATACTTAGTTGTTTTCTTGTCTTTGGACGTGTGTATGTATGATTTTACCATGAGAAATATTTTTAGTGATTTTCTACATGCCATAATACTATTATGTGCATAATATGTGTTGTTATGAATGTTGTTTGGCTTTAATAAAGCTTGGTGAAGCCAAAAGTCCCTATGATTTGGCGAAACAAAGCCAAAAGTCTTAAGAAAAGTAAGACTTAGTCAAAAGTTCCTTGAAAATGGGTGAGACAAGTCCAAAAGTCCTAAGGAAAGGGGGTGAGACTTAACCAATGCTCTTGAAGGCCAACATATGATGTGTATGAGTTTCTTACATATGAAAATGATTCTATGTATGGTTATTAGTAGTAACATGTTCATATATGTATCCTTTAGGTTGAAAGCATGGCTATTATGTATAATTGAAAGGGTTAAAAGCTATTGAGATTCATAGAATCTCACTATTCTCTCTTCATTGCCAAAACATGTCTAGGTAGACCAAGTGAGCAAAGAGAGGGAAGCCACCACACCTGAAGATCAGAGATTAACAAAAGAATGTGTTTTTTACCCATTTTGTAACCACATCATTGGCAAATAATATAACCCCATGTTGTAAATGATATGTAGCCACTTGAACATATGTATATACATGGATATATGATGTATATATGGAAACTGAAAGCATATGAATGAGAATAGATGTTTTTTATATTGAGATGCATAGATGAGTTTGTAAGATCTTATGTATGTGAACAAGTGAGATAGTGATTTTGTGATGTATGGATATTTAGACTTCTTAGACAAGTTTAATGGATTGTTTTTAAGCTTTCCCACGTACCCAAGTGCCCAAGTGGTCTTGGTTCAAGGGAAATACCATTTTAAGACAAAAAATGACCTATTTTGTGAGTTGAACTCCAACCTAACCAAATGAGTGATTTTGAGGTTGAGATTTCGTACATATATAGATCTCATTTAGATATTTTTATTGGTCTAAGAATCACATTATTTGGAGGTCTATAAAATTTATTATGATTTTTCAAAATTCATATTAGAAGTTGGTTTTAGTCGGAGCGCTATTCATTTAAGTAGATTACATCTTTGTGTCATCTGAGAGCTAAACAGGGTCCAATGATTCTAAAATTTTACATGGATAAACTGGATATTCACAATGATGTATAACAACTAGGAGCACCTCATTTGGAAGTCTGTAGAGAGAGAAATGAATTTTTGAAATTTTACATTAGAAACTATAATACTAGCCTATCTTGTGTACTATTTCATTATAATTCAGTTTATAAACGAGCTTAACGTGATCTGAAATTATTTTTTCCATAAAGTTAACATCCATAGATTTCTATAATAGTATGGTTTCTTAGGTTTTGATTTTTCTAGAATTGGTTCTGAATTTTTGAAATTAATATCAGTAACCTATGATAGCAAACCTGGGCAGCTAGACTTTTGGTACTTTTCTATTATCAATCATGGTCCAGTTGATGTTCTCATGGCTTAGAATGATTTTTAATCTATATTGGACATTTAGAGCTTTCTAAAAAGCTATCATTTACTTCATTTCTACTTTTCTAGATTTAATTATAAATTTTCAAAGTTGATAACAGAATCTTGGTACTGGAATCTGAAAGCATTTTGCAATTTTTCTGATGTGTGGCTTATAATCCAAGGAGTATATGATGTTTGGTGGAGTTTATGACTTATTTAGATGAAATATGAGTAGAGGAATATATTGGAAAGTTCACAAGGTCCACGGAGTATGAAATGAAAATTTAAAAGCTTACATAACACAAAAATAAAACATTATTTTTATTCCATTTTTCCTTGAAATTCATGTATGAAGTTTAATGTATGAGAAAGTAGGCTAAAAGAATATGGTGTTACACCATTTCTTCCTTTTCCTTTTCTTTCACCTTCTCTCATATGTGTAGAATTCTTTAGCTAAAATTCTTTCCTTGAAGGGTGCTATTACAGTAAATTCACATAATAAGGTTGATGGTGATGGTAATGCAAACCCAATAGGCTAGTCAATGAGAATATCAATTTACCAATTGAGGATCATGAAATGGAGGGATTATTAGCTCCTTTGTGATGCCCTAAGCTTCCAATAGAGTTTTCAAATTTGTATGGTGATAAGGTACATCCTACTAATGCAATGAGAAAGGTTTTAGCTTTGTGTGGTGATAAGGTACAATCTATTAATGCGATAAAGGAGGAGATAGTGGGTCATGCACAGTCACTTCACATCATCAACTCCAGGAATCAAGCTATTGATACTGAAAAGTTAGATGAGGAGGATGTAGCATTGAAGGAGGGATATGTAGTTGTGTAAGTCAAAATGTAAAGGACATGGCAAATCTCCTTATTTTTAACATGTTGTTAGATCCAAAGGTGGGCTTGGTCATTATTGATGAAGAGGCACATTTATAGAGAGGTAATACTAATCATTTACAAAGCATATTTTCAACTAGGTGGTTTGAATATAATGCTACCTAGTTATTAATGGATTAGGCCCAATGTTGATCTAACTGACAAGTGAATATGAGGCTTTAGATTTTATGCTTGGGTATGAATGGACCTCTTTATCTACAAATAGGCTAGTCTAACTTGCAAATGAACTTATCTACATACAAAGTTTTTGAAGCATGGGTGGCCTAAATCACAAAAATAGAGGCAGTTATGGTTTTTATATGACGTCCTACTCTCAATCTCAAATGGAATAGGGCTTATTTTCAATTAAACTTCAAGTTAGTAATTCTATGCTTTCTTCAACCTTAGTCATTAGTTTTTGCTCCTGCAAAATATGATTTCATGCCAATTATGCCTTTTCATGCAAATTTTCTTACCGCATGGCTTTCTTTTAAATCTTGTTGTGTAACTTGTGGTAAATCTTTTGAGTGGCTAGGTGTTGACCCTTCTATTATCATAAATTGTCATGATTACACTATGGTATACCTTACAAACATTAAACTTTTAGGTTTTTCTATAGTTCTTCCTTTTACTTTCTCTAGTAAGAAAAGGAAATCAAACAATGTATTTGGTTCACAAAATGTTCATAAGAAATTGTTACCTTCTCTTGACACAATTCCAAACGAGGAAGATTTTGCTGAAGATTCAAGAAATCATTCAAATAGGTTTGTGAAAGCTTTTCAAGGTTATCATGATGATACTTAATTGGAACTGTTGTGACCTTGGTACGACCATGACAATTCAATAATTAAGAATGCGAATATATAAATATAATCTAGATTTTCTCTTTTTAATGGAAACTGAGAAGTCATAAGACATGATATATAGGCATTTTAGGAGTTTTGGTTATGGTCAAGAGTTTGGTTCTGATGCTCTTGGTCATAGTGGAGGCTTTAATCAAATCAACCAAATTAAGAATTTACACAATCAAAATTAGATTGATTGTGGGTTGTATGTGAAATTCAATGACTAATTAAAATAGAAAGTCAGTTATTGAAATAAACTAAAGAATAAAGTAATTTAACAAAACATAATTAATCCTTGATTCCCTCTTCTAATATCTTATCGTCCTTGCAGTTTAAAAATTCCTCTAGTTCAATTTTAATCTCCTGGTTATTACTGTCTAATGTCTCTAAGCTACCACCTAAAAATAGGATTAGTTCATATTATTAATCCCAATATAATTGTGTTTAAATTAACAACACGAAACCAATCTCTATTCGAACACATGGATATTTTTTGCAAAGACCTCTAACATGATAACTAAATGAATTTATTTGATCAATCAACCGATTAAATCAAATGCAACTCTCAAGTAATGCAAATGAATCAATAATCATGTAATCCAAATTATCCAATCAATATAATCAAAATTAACATGAAAACAATAAGCAATAGAAACATAAATTCATCTATAACCAAAACCATACTTGTTTGTATCATCTAAACAAAGACTCTAATATTGATATTAGGTTCAGTCTCTGGATTGATTACAAAAGAAAATCATAAAGCCGTCATAGAAAAGAAATGCTCCAAAGGAAAAACATTCGTATAGTTGAAGAGCCTCTAAAAATGATAGCTATATGAATGAATGAATGACTAAAGATGACCTAAGGGAATAACCCTAAAACGTCATATGGGTCAGGTTACATTTGACAATATATAACTTTTTTAGAAAAATACAATATTAATTCCTAAATAAAGTGTCTACCCCATTTATGAAGTGTCCAAGTCCATTTGTCGACTTAGCTTATTTACAGAAATAATAAATGGAGAGTTGGGCCTTTGTTCATCAATATAATAATAACAATTAAACACAAATTCAATAAAAATGCAATTAAAACACATTAATCCCAAATTGACCTAAATAATATAAAATGAACCTAAAGTTATCAAATTAGCATCACTAAATTATTATAAATCTAAGTATGAAGAATATAAAATGTATAAATACTCGAATTATCTTTTACTCATTAAAGTTTTTAAACAGCATCAATTGCTTCGAACTTCCACAACATAAGCTAATACTAAAAGTTGGTATTCCAATTATGTTAGTTAAAAATATAGATCAATCATTTAGATTGTGCAATGGAACATGACTTATTATCACCTAGCTTGCAAAGCATGTCATTAAAGCCATAATTATTACTTAAAATTTGATTGGCCATAAAGTTTTCATTGCAAGAATGAATATAACTTCATTTAACCAAAGATTGCCCTTTAAGTTGAATAGAAAATAGTTCCCTTTAGTCATCTCCTTTACAATGACTATAGACAAAAGCCAAGAACAATATCTCCCAAGACCAATCTTTACTCATGGTCAATTGTACATGGCATTATCTAGGGTCCCAAAAAAATCTATATTAAAAATCCTGATACATAATTCAATAAAGATACCTCTAACAACAACAAAAAATATTGTCTTTAAGAAAATATTTCGTAAACTACACTAATCTTTGTTTAGATATTATTTTGGTTCTATTTCATTATCTGATAAAGCATATTTACACATGCAAGCGAACACATGCATAGGGATTATATATAAATATATATCCACTACTAACTTTCTCCCTAATATAAATGTTGTTTTCATAATCTTCATCCTACAGCAACAATAATATCCTTGACCTACACATTATCTTTCTCATTGAACACAAATATCACTTTTTTCTAAGCCAATCAGCCTTCTTTAAACCATCCCTGTGTTTATTTACCTCTACATTGCAAGACAAATTTTATCTACATAACAGATAAGACAACATATAAAATTAGCTTTCCCCCCCCCCCCTCTTCTTCTTGAAAATACCATCTACAATTTTATTTACTCTAATTTCTTAGAAAAGCATTATTATTATCTATGACCTATACATTTATCTTCTATAACATTTTAAATTAATGAAATTTTCTTTGTCTTCATAGGAAAAATTATTTTATGCATCATCAACACAGTTGTTTCAAAGGTAAGTATATATATTTTTAAATATATGACAATTTAAATATATTTAAGAGCCGATATCACAATGTATACTTTTTGCAGATGATATAATCTTAGTTGGAGAATTGAGGGAGAAAATGAATGAGAAGTTATAGATGTGAAAACTAACTTTGGAAGCATATGGATTCTATTTAAGTAAAAGTAAAATGGAGTGTATAGAATGTAAGTTTAGTGAGAGACGCACTAATTCTAGTGTAGAAGAGAAAATTGGAGAATATACCATACCACAAGTCACATGGTTTAAGTATCTTAAATCCATTATACAACATGATGGAGAAATAGAGGAAGATATTAAATATAAAATTCAAGTAGGATAGATGAAATAGATGAGTGTTTTGGATGTTTTTTGTATAGAAGAATGCCACTTAAACTTAAAGGTAAGTTTTATCGCACAACTATAAAAATTGCAATGTTATATAAGACAAAATATTAGGCAATAAAAAACCAGTAAAAGACTAAGTTCAATATTGTAGAGATGAGAATATTACGTTACATGAGTAGACACACTAAACAAGATAAAATTAAAAATGAATACATCAGAGAGAAAGTGGAGGTTACACCTATTATAAAAAAAAAAATTGTAGAATCACGCCTTAGATAGTTTGGGCATGTATGGAGAAGACCTATAAAAGCCTCAATAAGAAGAATAGATCAGATGTAGAGTAGTCCAATAAGGAGAGGTAAATGAGAACTAAGAAAAACTATAAGCGAAATTATTAAAAAGGATTTAGGTTAAAATAATTTGTCTAAAAATATGATTTATAATAAAGTTTTATAGTATCAATTGATCTATGTAGCCGACACCGCCTAATAAGAAAAGGCTTCTACTTGTTGTTGTATATGACAATTTAAAAATAATGTTTTTTATATCAAAATGTGGATTTATGATATTCTTTTGTGTACTAATAAATAATATTTTAGTCAATTAAATTTTTTTCCTTAATATCATACTCTAAATGTAACAAATCAGCACTTTAAATTAGTTTAAATTATTAAATTGACAAAACTAAAACTAATTATTTAATAATTCTTTATTAGACTAAAACAAATCATCATAATTGTCATTTAGGTGTTCAAACTTCATAACTAAGTTCTGCAACTGTAAGTAGAGATCTCAATACAAGGGACAGCATCTCAACTTTCCAATTTCAGTTAGGCAGACATTTACTTTTATGAGTTAATTCATAGCAGATCGACTGAACCCATTTGTCATTGAGATTGCTAAAGATTAAAAATTAAAATTTTGTCTTTTTGTAAGTGTTTGTTTAAATCCATTTGCTTACTTCATTCCCTCATTATGATTGTTGAAATCCTGTGTTTTTTGTGTTAGTGTGAGTTGTTTTCTGTTTGTCCTTGCAATTATCTAACCCAAAATAAAGCTTCTTTCAATCCCATAGCACGAAAATAGCTGCCCAATTGCTTCATCAATAAAAGCAAGTGCAGAAGGATCTTTTGAGATTAGAAAAGCAAATGGTTGAACCATTACATGAAGCACCTTCTTATAAAGTTAATGTATATATATATATATATATTTCCCTTAAATGACATTTGAAGAATATATCATGCCTCACAACTTCGTTGTCTTTAAAATTAATGAGCTAATACTACTTTCAGTTAATACACTACCATGACTTCCTGACTAGAGCATCCAAGTTATAATATAACTATAGACAAAGTAATGGGCTAGGATTCCATGTAAGAAATCAAGATCATGTTTGCTATTGACAAAGTCATATCTTTTATCGTTAATTTTTGAATTTTTGTTGTGCCATAATCTATTAAACATAAGTTTTCTTGCTTCAGATTGATCTGCTTTGCACTTCCCATATGGAATCCAATTGCTATTACTATGTTAGACCAAATAACTACAGCTAAATAAAATTGTAGTTTGATGCCCTATGTAAACAATCTACTTGCTATTACTATGTTACAGCGAAAAAGTTATAGTTTCATCCCTTACATAAAGACTCTACATCACTTTTTAGTTGTTGCCATGCTTTTTATTGTAAGTGTAAAGGTATTACCCACCAAATTTCCATTAGTAATGAACAACTAATGCACTGAAGAAGGTGAAATTCAACTCTCATGTATATATATTTTACTCATGCCTTAATAAATTTATTCATCTCATCTGTCTATATCACTTTATAGATTTTATATTATTGTCTCCCTTAATATTACATCTCACCTTTTGTATTTATTCTCTTTTCTCCTTCTAATTATATAGCCCAAAAGAAAGATTATTTCAATCCCATTACAAAAAAAATAGGTACTCAATTGCTGCATCAACAGAAGAAGTGCAAAATGTTAGGATATAGTTATATTTAATTATATTTATGATTATTTAGCTTATCACGTCTTGTTCATGTATAGCCTATATAACAAATCGAGAAGGACACATGTATGGTTCATTGTATATTCTGTTGTAACAAATTCTTTTATATAATATAATCGAGCTCCCACAATAATGATCTCAGATTGTCACTATTCATCCTTATAGTCTTTACTTTTCTCTGCTAGATTTCTTGTCTTGGTATCAGAGCCATTTATTGATCTATGGCCTCTATTCCTTCCACTGCATCCTCCCAGATCTCCTCTATTGAGAAAATTAACTATTCCTCCATTTACTAATCCTAGTTCTTTTTCTTCCCCATTTACTATTTCTGCCATTAATCCCATCAAAATGCCCTCTGCTTCTAGTTCTATGGCTCATTTTTGCCCTGTGAAGTTGGATAGGAGGAATTATTACCTTTGGCATTCTATGATTTTTCCTGTTATTAAAAGAAATCGTTTAGATGCTTTTATTTCTGGATCTAAACCTTACCCTACAGAATATGTTTCTAATGACACAAGTGTGAAACTTAACCTAACTTATGAGGAGTGGGTTGCTACCAATCATCTCTTGCTTAGCTGGTTGCTCAATACGATGTCGTTGGAGATTGTTACTCATTTAACCCACTGTACAACCTCCAAGGCTGATTAGGATGGTGCTCACGACTTGGTGGGCTCTTGAAATCAAGCTCGCATTACTTTTTATAAAGCTGAGTTTTAACAAGCTCGCAAGGGCTCCTCTCGGATGGATGAGTATATACAAAAGATGTATTTTATTGCTAATCACCTGCTTATAGCTAATTATCCTATTTTTTATGAAGATCTGATTACTCAAGTCCTTGCCAGGTTAGATGGTGACTACAATGCTATTGTTGTGCAATTGTTAAATACCCCTAACTTATCGTGGCTTGAACTTTAGTCCCAATTATTAACATTTGAGAGTCGATTGGACTAACTTAGTCAGCTGAGTCAGCTTAATCTCGGTGCTCCACAGGTTCATTTAGTCTGTTTAGAGATGCGTGGTTTAGATGGTGGTCATTTCTCCTCTTCTAATGGGGATCTGGTTTCTATTCATTCCATGGCTCTCATGGTTGTGGACGCATTTCCCGAGCTTCTTCTTGTCCATTATGTCAGGTGCGTGGTCACACTAGTCATACAGCGATAAGTTATTATCATCGTTTTGATAAGTTTTTCACTGAACAGAGTAGAGATTCCTCCTTTAGTTACTTGGCATATGTTGCTACTCCAACTTTAGTATAGGATCCTGCTTGGTATTCAGATAGTGGTGCTGAATGCCATGTCAAACCCAATGTCAATAATTTGATTTCTATTACTAATGTAGGCGGTAAGGCATCCCTGGTTGTCAAGGATGGTCATAGGGTTCATGTTTATAATATTGGAACTGCGAAACTTAACACAACTAAAGTTCATTCTCCTTTATTACTCAATGATGTGCTGCATGTTCCTACTGTTACTAAGAATTTACTTAGTATTTTTAAGTTAGTGGATGATAACCATGTTAAAGTTGAATTTGACTGTGGTTTTTGCTTTGTGAAGGACAAGTCAATAGGGGAAGTCATGCTGCAAGGGAAGTGTAAATGTGGTCTCTATCAAGTTGCTTCCAGTCCTTCTAATCTTACTATTCAGTCTAGTTTTAGTTTTGCAAAATCTGTCACTGATTTTATAGCTCACCTTACTTTTCTTGAATGGCACCAGAAGTTAGGTCATCCATCTTTTAAAATTTTATCTCAGATCCTCAAGTTATGTAATACAAAAGTTCCACTTAATGAAAATAATTTTTGTAATGCTTGCCGTTTTGGTAAATCTCATGCCTTACCATTTAAATCTTCTACATCTGAAACTAAACAACCTCTTGAATTAATACATTCTGATCTATGGGGACCTGCCCCTGTTGTTTCTAGAGAAAGATATAAGTATTATGTTCATTTCTTAGATGATTTTACTCGCTTTACTTGGATATATCCATTGAAAAATAAATTAGACCTCATTTATATCTTTCCTATTTTCAAGTCTATGGTTGAAAACTAATTTGATAAATATATTAAAATTTTATAAATTGATGGTGGTGGTGAGTTTCAAGCCCTAACCTCCCTTTTACAGCAACATGGCATCATTCACCGTATAACTTGTCCTTATACGTCAGCCCAAAATGGTAAAGTAGAATATAAGCATCGTCACATCGTGAAACTTGATCTTACATTACTTGCCCTAGCATCGATGCTTGTTTATTTTTTGTGGGATGCTTTTCACATGGCTGTTTTCCTCATTAATTGTATGCCTACCCCAATTTTAAAGGTGTTTCTCTTTATTATAAAATTCATAAACATCATCCTAATTATAAATCTTTTCAGCCCTTTGGATGTGCTTGTTTCCCTAATCTTAGACCATTTAATCAACATAAGATGCAATATCATTCTATAAAATATGTTTATCTTGGTCTTACCATAAATCAAAAAGGTTATAAGTGTTTAAGTAGCATTGAAAAATTGTATGTTTATCATCATGTTACCTTTAATCCCATTGAATTTCCTTTTCTTTCTAGTTTTCTTAATAAACGTGTGATATCTCCTTCTTGTGTTCAATCTATGCCTTCTTTTTAGACTTCTGTAAATTGTCCTCTGTAGGTTGTTTCCACTGTTATACTTCCATTGGCAACTCCTAATACAACTTCCCCTACTGACGATTCCTTTAATCTGGCTACTGTTATTCCACCATCTCCTCCACCTATGATTGTGGCTGCAACACCTTCAGCAGAACAGTATAGTAATTCATCCACTTCCAATTCAGCAACTTTAAATTTATTTCCTATTCCATCTATGGTAGATTCAGTAGCCACCCCTCAAGAGCCTTCATTACCCAAGCATCATATGGTTACTTGCTTAAAGAATGGTATTTTTAAACCCAAAGTTTCTTATATTAGTCTTACATGTCTTGATACTGTTGAACCACTTCAGTTTCTGAACTCTAATTGGTCAAAGGCTATGATAGATGAATATTATGCATTGATGAAGAATAATACATGGTCACTTGCTCCATTTCACCTACGAATGAATGTAGTTGATTGTAAGTGGGTTTATAAACTTAAGTATAAACCTGATGATACTATTGATAGGCATAAGGCTCACTTAGTTACAAAGGGTTTTCAGTAAGACCCTGGACTTTATTTTCATAAGACTTTTAGTCCAGTAGCAAAGGCATTTACTATTCGCATTTTGCTTACACTAGCAGTGTTTTTAATTGGAATGTTCGGCAATTAGGCATAAACAATGACTTTCTCAATGGCTACTTGAATGAGCGAGTGTATATGAAACATCCAGATGGGTTCGTCAATTCACAATATCCAGATCATGTCTGCCAATTATCTAAAGCCTTGTATAGTTTGAAGCAGGCACCTCGAGCCTAGTATGATAGGTTGAAGACTGTTCTGCTTGAATGGGGATTTTCTAATCTCAAGAGTGACACTTCTATGTTTATCTACTGATCAATCACTGAGGTACTCATCTTACTCATCTATATTGATGATATTTTAGTCACTGGTAGCAATGTTGAATCGATAAACAAGTTTATTTTAAACTTGAACAAGCTATTTGCACTCAAGGATCTTGGCTGTCTACATTACTTTCTTGGGATACAAGTGCACCGAAATGATTCTAGATTTAATCTTTCTCAATCTAAATACCTTACTGATTTATTGTCTAACTTTGATATGTCTACTAATGCAACTTATCCTACTCTTATGGTAGCTGGTAAATCCTTTTCTTCTAAAGGTAATTTATTATCTGATCCTTCCTTATATCGGTAATAGTCGGTGCACTTCAGTATCTTACTACAACTAGACTATATATAAATTTTGTAGTTAATAAACTAAGTTAGTACCTTAGCAAGTCCACTGTTGATCACTGGTTAACAGTTAAAGATTATTTCGTTATCTTAAAGGTACTGCTACTCATGTCTTCCATATCAAACCTGCTTCATTTCTTAATTTGTAGGGCTTCTCAGATGCTGATTAGGCATGTTCAGTTGATGATCATCGTTCCATTGGAGGTATTTTGTGTTTCTTGGAGATATTTTGATTTCTTGGGCTTCCCGTAAACAAAGGATTGTCTCAAGATCTAGTACTAAATTGGAATATTAAGCAATTGCTTATGTTATTGTTGAACTCTTATGGGTGTCTACTATTTTGTGTGAACTTGGTTTTCCTCCTCAAGCACCACCTACTGTCTAGACAGATAATGTTAGTGTTGCTACCTTAGCATCTAATCCGGTCTATCATTCATGTATACAGCATTTGGAGGTGGATCTCCATTTTATTCGTGACCATGTGCTTGCCGAGCGTTTGTCCATCTCTTATGTACCTTCAGCAAGTCAACTTGCTGATATGATGACAAAATTAGTTCCATAGTCTCAGTTACAATCTATTTCTACCAAACTCGGGCTAATTCCCTTACTCTCTCGTTTGAGGGGGATGTTAGGATATAGTTATATTTGATTATATTTATAATTATTTAGCTTGTCATGTCTTGTTCATATATAGCCTGTATAACAAACCAAGAAGGACACGTGTATGGTTCATTGTATATTCTGTTGTAATAAATTCTTTTATATAATATAATTAGGCTCCCACAATAATGAGCTCAGATTGTCACTATTCATCCTTCTAGTCTTTATTTTTCTCTGCAAGATTTCTTGTCTCAAAAGGATCTTTTGAAATCAGGAGAACAAATGGTAGAATAATTACATGAACTACCTTCTTATAAACTTGGCATATTTTTTTATTTTTGAACCTTTCAAACAGTGACTTTCTGTAGTTCAGTGTATGAGTCAAACAAACAAACAGCCACATCCCAAGAGAGCAACAATAGTACTCCTTCAAATTTCATTCCAGGGGGAAATAAGAGGACCTGCATCTTTTGAATCGTTTAAAGGAGTAATGGATGAAATTTCACATTTGGATCTCAAAGAACTTGTAATTAATTTGTAAAATTTTACTATGCTTCAGCATTTTAAACGTCAATTTTCCTGCTTCAGATTCATCGGCTTTGCACTTCCCACACGTTATCCCCTTGCTATTGCTATGTTTGACCTGTTCCCATGCTTTTATGATAGGTCTAAGGGTATTAGCCATCAAATTTGAATTATTAACAAACAACCTCTGAATTTAAGAAGCTTAAATTCAACTCTCTCATGTATATATTTTACTCATTCCTCGGTAAATTTATTCATTGCATCAACTCTTTTTTTTTTGGGTTTTAATTATCTTTCTATCAACCAATCAAAGCATATAAAGTACACAACCTACCTCCTTGGAATTGAAGCTATGGTAGTTTGAATTTCACATGTAAATCTGCTTTTCTTCGAAATGATCATTATTTCATTTATACTTCACTAACATTCAAGAATTTAGCCAAAGCACCTTGATGAAACCATATAATTCTGCTGGTTTGAGTTAGCTTGAATTGATTGCATTAGTACTGCACATAATCTCTACTCACTTAACTTGAATTCCTAACGTCTATGAATGATCAACCGCTCTACTATATAATTTTTATATAAAATTCAACCCATACATATATAACTAGATACTTAATATCCATTGCTATATAAAATCGGATCAAACAATTGATAAATACTTTGTATATTGCATGGGTTACATAACTAGTTAAAGAATCAAAATCAAAGACGCAAATGTGTCATATTACTATTACTATTACTATTACTATTACTATTATTATCTGTGAAATTATAATCATTTTAATTTGTTGTAATTTTTACTGCACCGTTACCATTATAACTAATATGTAGCCATTGTTGCGCCATCATCATTCTCATTATTACCATCATCATCATTATTATTGACATATGTATAATATAATTTACATATAAAAATATTATTTTCATCCTATATGGAAGAGTATATTCTAATATTGTTCTCTATGTCATACACTGATGTAACAACACATACCAGGATAAAAAATTTATACAATGGATAATTTAATTATACAAAACTAATCAACTTTGCTTAAACTATAAGATCTTGTGTTATACAACGCAGGAAACAAAATCTTTATGACTACCCAGTTTGAAACTAGCAACAGTTTCAAGCCGTCAGTTTCTTCGCGGATGGTAATATTATAAGATTAATTAATAGAAATTTCAAGTTATAATTTATGATACAGAAGATGGAGACATTCATATGGAAAAGAGGACTAAACGTTTCTATTTCTGTCAAATTCGTGTAAATTTCATGGTGACAATTTATCGTAGTTAATGAAGATGAGTCTTTATTATATGATATGATGTGCGTGTAAAAACTAGACTAACAATATATATATTGTCTTCGTTTAGTTAATAATGGGCAAATTCTTCGTCTTCGTTTAATTGTTCAAAGTCTTCGTCTTTGTTTATTGTATTTTTCTGAGGAGCCATTCCAGCGTTTATTATTTAAAGAAATTTTAATAGATGAGAATACACTTGATTAAAAGTAGAACTTATCCAATCAGTACATATCCCCCCACTCACGATCAATGATTCTCACTAGCTAGTAATTAATACAAAATTACAACTAAATTTCATGGAAAAAAATTCTATTGCCACTATATAATAAAAAATGGCTGAGTTTATAATCGTCAAGATTTCATCAAAAAGTTAGCTTTCTGTGTCATGGTTGCGTGTAAAGAGATCATCTCGCATATCTCTTCGGCTAACGTACATATAGCAATAATAAATATATGAATAATTTTCTTGCGTTACGCGTTATCTGTTGTGCTTAGAATTTTAGTCAAAACCCTATTTTGGTTCCTACAGTGGATCTGAAGTTTCATATTAGTCCCTGAGGTAAATAAATCTGAAAGTTTCGAAAACTTTTCAAATAAGTCTTAGCTACCAACTCCCTAAAACAGAACCGTAAAGTTTGATGTGGCATTTAATTTGCCAAACTAACATCTTAGCTAATATTTCTTCTTCCTCGATCCCTCATTTTATCTCTCTTCTCTTTATCTCTAACGAAAGGATTGGTTTCCTCACTTCTCAGTCCCAACAGATAAAGTGAGAGGTGAAAAGGTGAGAGGAGGAAAAGGAAATGCTAACTACTAGTTTCGCAAAATAAAAATGACACATAGGACGCGATATAAGACGTAATCAACTTAGTTAGTAATTAAGATTTATTTAGAACATTTTCAAAAATTTTGGATTCATTTGAAGAAAAGATATTTTAGAGACCAATATAAATCTTCAAATATATTTTAAAGACAAAAATAGAATTTTGATTAAAAAAATTACAGTTGCAAATTGCAATTGCTATAGCCTTTCTCGCATGCATCAAATCAATAATTACTATCTTGTAAATATTTATATTTCATCTTATTTATTAATGTTCAAAAAAATGGATCAATCAAGATATGGAGTAGTTTATAATTCAATGACTTAAGTCGAATCATTTTTTCAAAATATATATTATAAAATATAAATATATATAATATTTTATAATTAAATTAATATAATATATTATATAAAATAATATTTAAAATAGATATAAATATTTAAAAATATAAAAAATTAGTTAAAATATTTTATGTATAATAATAAACTAATATAAAATGAATCAGATAGAATCTATTAAATATTATAAATTTTTATTGTAAAATACTAGTACTCTGATTTAGATAAAAAATAAAAATTATTTTTTGATCAGTTTAATGTAAAATTAGTTAATTTTATTAGTTTTTAACCGATTCAATTAATTCTTGATTAGTTTTCTTTTTTATCAATTTTAAGGATTAAATAAATTAAAATTATGAATAATTTTCTAAATTTTAGAGGAACAGGTCAATCTAATCCCATTTTTTAACTTATAGTATTTATTTACAATTACCTCACAATCCCAACTCTACTGGTACTTAAATTTCAGTACCAGTCAGAACTTTTAGCCCCTTTTTGAAGCAAGATATGTAACTTGCACTCTTTATCTATTGGGAAACATTTTAATTAAGATAGATTCGAATCAAGCTAAGTAAATACATAATTATATTAGAAATGAATTTTATCAAATAGTAAATTTGATATAATGTCTATTTATAATTAATTAATTTTTAATAAGTTAAATTACCTAAAATTTTCTCATCCACTTCTATGTAGGGATTGTGGTCCAAAAAAGACCAAGAAAAAACTTGCATCCTATAGGTAGGCATATTTCATTTGATTTCCACAAGCTAGTCGCTACGGTATGAGTCAATAAGTTAAATAATTCTTATTATATGAACATTGACCAAGAGAGTCTATTTTTTATTTTTATTCTTCTTTTTGTGAATCATTTTGCTTTTTTGTCTGTGAGGCCCTCATTGTTTTTGGTTTTGGATACGACCACTGATAAATGATTCTAATTTGATTGTTTTGAAACAATGCAAGTCAAGTCAACAACTAACTCACCTGTTATTCTAGTAAGCGTACGTAATCCTATTAATTAAAACTATGTTTGCATCTATAAAGATATTATAATTTTTCTTGTATAATTAATATGCTCATTTAAAAAAATTGATATATAAGAATTATTAAATATGGTAAAGATGAAAAACTACCAAATAAATTATTATTATTATTATTATTATTCATTTCTTAATTTAAGACTTTCATCCTTTAAATCTCCCACCAAATATCTTAATCCATATAATCTAACTTTTTAGCAGTGAAGGCAATATTTAAAAATTTTGTCTATTACCAATTTTCCTTAAATAAATTATACTTTTCTTTTTGAGAAAAATTTAAATTACAATTTTTTATTATAAAAATATTACACAAATTTCTCTAAAATTAAAATATTACTCAATACGCTCAAGAATAATATTAATTTTTTAAAAAATATAACTTATAAAAATTATATATTTTAAAATTTTATGTTGATATTATTTATTATGTTAAAAACTGTAAATTTATTTGCTTTAGATTTAAACAATAAACTATTTTTATATTAGTCAAATACATATTTAATAATTATTATATTTCATAAATAATCGAGATAAAAGCAATTTAGTTAAAATAAATATATTTATAGTTATTTTTTGTTATAAGAAAAATAAGTGTATCTTTTAATTTAAAAAGTATTAATTTTTAAAATAAAAAAATTGTATAAAAAAAGAATAATTTATCTATTTTTGTTTAACGTATAAAGATTATTAAAAGTATGTTTGGTATGATGTTGTAAATGAAGAGAAAATATAAGATATGAATAAGTAAGGATAAATAAGATAAAAAATTATTTTTATATTTTTATTTTTTAAAAAATAATTTGATAGTTAAAATAATAATTTAATAAATAAAATAATAATTATATATATATAATAAATATTATACAAATATATAAAAGAATCCGTCAATACCTACATTTGCGTTCGCATTATACCAAACGGGATGGAATGCTAACCATGACGTCATATTATTATGTCGTACGTAGCATTGAGGAGAAAAAACAACTTTTGCAAAATCCTATATACTAACGTCCTAAAGACGGAGCAAAGAGGACCCGCGTGCCCTTGACTAAGGAGGATAGGTCATTTTCATTGCTCAAATCAACAATCAAAATCGAAATATACAATGAGAGGATAAAGACGCAAATGTGTCACATTACAAGCATCTCATCAACTTTGAGAGCAATTCTTACATATACTAGTGCGTCACGTCATTTATACACTTTACGGTTCAGATTTATTTTACACGTGGATCCCACCTGTACTGCACATGGATCCCACTTATACAAATTCAATTTTATCTATTGATTTTTTTAGGTGCACCACACTTCAGGTGCACCTAAAAAAATTTTCAATTTTGATGCATTATTCTATTTGACATTCTATAGTGTCATTTATTTTGCCAATAAAAACACTTAATCTAATATTACAGACATCTAAATTAAAATTAAATTTTAATATAAAATTATAATTTTATTCTTAATTTGATAATAAAAACACTTAAATAAATGTTAAACTTCAACAAAATGTTGGGACTTTTCTTTAAAAAAAATCATATTATATATATAATTAATTTTATTAATAAAAAATAAAAAAATTATAATATACATATATAGTTAAAATGACACTTAAAAAAAAAATATTTTTCCACTTGCACAAGTCCCCATATATATGTATATTATGGGTATTATACTAGGGGCGATGCAACTGAAAGCTCGACCACTGTTTTTTGTCAGTGGATGAATGGATATCTCAACTTGGAATGTGTAATTTATCCTCTTTTTATGTATATAGAGTAATTTTAAATAGTTAGATAATACAGATGATGTTAAAAATAGGAATGAATAAAATATGCAGATCTTATAAGAACATGTAAAATTTATTTTGCTTAAATTACGGTTTAGAGAATAAAAATGATTTTTTTAAAAATGTTTTAAATGCATAGTTTTATTTATTTTGTGTATTGAATATTGTATTTTTAAATAATTAAATAATAGATATGTCACAGATGAGCAAGTTTCCTTGTCTCTAAACTTGATGAGAACTTATAAAATTTGTACACAAATATTTAAGTGTGAGGATAAAAAATGAATTTTCTGAATTTTTATAAGGGTCCCAAAATTTATTTTTTGTCCCCATCTAAATTTGAGTAAATTTTACAATTTTTCATAAGGTATGTAATACCATTTTATCTATTTCAATACAAAAAAAAAACCACACAATAGAAATATTCAAAAAAATTATTTTTTTTATTTTCATAATCAAATTCAAATAAATAAAGTTTATAGGTATTTATAAAATTTAAATATTATACCTATTATTATTTTTAAAATGATATATTATTTAACTATTTAAAAGAACAGTATCTAATACATAAAATAAATAGAACATAAATTGGCCAAAAATTAAAAAAAAAAAAAAGAAACTAGCATAAAATTTACAAAACTTAACCCTATGTATCGTTCCCTGCACAATGCAGTGTTATAATAATAATAACAATAATAAAAAAAGTTTAAAGGAGAACAAAAAAAAAAAGGGCCCGTCGAGTGTAAAGGGCATAACACACAGCACAGATCTTCTGCACAGTAGAGAAGTATCGACATGTTTGGTACTGGAAAATGAAAAACTTTGTCAAAATTATAATTTTATTTTTATAATTATTACTTAATTATTATTTAATATTATTTATTAATTATTATTTAATTATTAAAAATAAAAATATTATAAATATTTTTTATTTATAAAATTAATTTTTTTTAATTTTTTTTTATATTTAACGTTCTGTGAACCAGATGAATCCTTACACATATTTCAAAAGAAGATATCAATGCGATGACTTTAAGCAGCATTGTCCAATAAGTAGTTTGCATAAGGCCGATTCTTATCAATATATAATAATTTTATGGCTAGTTTGAAATTTCCATTCTTTCATTTTATACCATACCAATTATGGTTTTATAATTATTATTCAACAATTTTTATTTTTATTATCTTTTTAAAGTAAAAAAAATGTCTTTTTTTAATTCAAAAACACTTTTTTATCCCATTTTTCATTCTATTCATTTTCATTATGTATACTAAACAAGCTTTTAATCTATCTTTTCCTCAACTTTGAATATCAGTTGGCTAAATTTCCCCTTAAGTTTTATTAGATTTCTTTTTATGAACAACTTCACTATGTAAACTGTTTACTATATAAGGGAAGTACATACAAGAAAAAAAAAGAGTGATAATTTTATATTTTCTAGTTATAATATAATTAATTATATATATATATATATATAAATATTTCATTAAATAATTACTTAATATTTAAAATTATTTAATAATTAATAGTTCTTAAAAGAATTAATTTAATTTTTGTATAATTAATAAATATAATTATAGCAATAAATTTTTTAAATTAGGCAAAATATTATTCTATATTTAGTAATATTTTATAATTAATTATGTCATAATTAAAAAACATGCGTTTTCAAGAGAATATAAGATTATCACTCAGAGAAAGAAGCTATTTGAATCATTTTTCCATGTCTTAAGAGTTATGTTAAGAAAAAAAAAACAAATCATTGAATAAAACTCCATGAGTAATGCTTAATTACCACTACTTTTAAAAATAGACTGAACAGACAGTTCAATTGGAGAATTGGTAAATAGCTTTATGATTTAATTTGAATGACTATAAACCAATGAGTTGGAGAATCGGTCACTGTTAGTCAAAAATTGGATTCAACCAAACGATTTTACATGCTAACCAATGCTTGTTTAAATGTTAAATAAGTATAATTACTTTTCTGCTCAAAGCAAAATTTCATATCCATTTGGCAAAAAAAAAAAAATGTGGAATATATCTTAGCTTGTTTTGCTGCTTAATTTAAGGCTAATGGATTAAATAACAATAAACTTCTGGAAAGCAATGGATCCAAGTATGGATCACATATTTTGTACTCCAGATAATGAACACGCAAAATTAAGTTGACTTGCAAGTAAGCTATCTTGGGGTCTAAAGGTTGTTTACACTGTTTTGGAATTTAGGTTAAAGAACATGGTTTCCTTGTAGCTTTACCCAACAAAATTATCAAAAGCTTCGTTTATATGTCCCAAAAGTAGCAAATCCATATCTCAGAATCGATAATACATGGAACACAAAAAAAGTTTTTGGTTCTTGCTCTTAAATTCTTTTAATACGCATTTCTGACCTGTTTAACTGCTTTTCTATCGATCAAAGCAATGCAAACAGCAAAAGTAATAAGGCACGAAGGACTCATAAACTTTCTCATTTTGACAAAGAAGTAAAGAATAATTACAAAATTAATTTTCTAGATATTTGAAAATATTGTCTAATTAATTAATTATAATCTTGAATTTTAAGTGTACACCAAATTTTATCATTATATTACGTGTAGCAAATTGAGTTAAGTTTCAACACTCTGTCAATAATAATAAACTGAAGAAATTAATTAGCTCTATGTGTCATCAGGGATGAGTAAAGAATTATATAAATTGCATCTTACATGAAAAGTTAGCGTCAGAAATCTGGTACAATCCATACAAACAGAAATTTGGTAGAATTCATAAAAACAAATTCTATTAAATATATTTTAAATGAATTAATTAAACCAATTTAATCACAGTTTAGCTATTATACCTTGAAGAAATATAGTTTTTTCTCTAATTTAATTTCTAGTCCAATTCTTAAAACAATGCTAATTACTATTAGCTTAATAATTAGACAAAGTAGGCTTTTAGAGATGAGACACAACAATACTGTTAAAAGGAAAAATTGCACTTGAGTTAGTCTGAATTATTAATTAATAATTACCTAAGCTCTCATTTATATCATATCTACTAATTTATTGAGTGACATTCACTTTACCTGGTGCAATTGATCAATATAATTGAGGGGTTAAATAAATATTTTTTATTTTTAAAGAATCAAATTAAGAATAAAATTATTTTTCAAAAATTAAATCATTAATTTACTTAAATTTTTAACAATACTAAAAGGAGAGAGAGAGAGAGAGAGAGAGACTTCATAAATACGAGTATTAGAAAGAAAATAATAGAAAAATGCAAAAAAGAAGAAAAATTAGAGTGAAAAGAATTACTTGTTTGTGATTTCACACAGCAAATCGAAATAAATTATAAGATTGTAGACATGATCGCCTAATGGACAGTATGAAAATGTGCGAGGAATTACAAATAGATGATAGACAATTGTCTAATAAGATCCTGTTTCTTCTAAACATTGTAGCATTTTAAGCTTTCTAAGATAAGAAAAAGAAAAAGAAATATTACGACTCAAATGCATAAGAGAGTCCAACCTAAATCTTTAATGTTAATGGTTATTTACTATGTGGTGTAATATTATATGCTCTTTTTTCTCTTTTGACCTTTCAAAAATGATTACAAGCCAAACAAACAGCAGCACAACGACAAACCAGCAACATTAATTTTGAAGGAATATTGAATTTACAATAATTGTTGCCAATGACTTTTTACTTTGATATATATGAATGTATTCTCTCAATTGTATGATTTATAAATTTAATTATAATTTTATTCTATTGTTCATTTACTTTATTATAAACATATTAACTTCAATAGTTCATCAATGCTTCGATTAACATATCGACCAAAAAAAACACTATTTAATAGTTTCAGAATTTTAATTAATTTCCATAAACCAGATTATATATGAAACAACACATCACATCTTTAATTAATCACTTTAACGACAAAAATACAAATATTGATACAAAAGAAAAACAGAGGAAGAAGAAAGAGAAGAATAAACAAGAAGAATGAGAGAAACTCCTCCTTATTTGTCAAAAGATTTAAGAAAAAAAAAACTCCTATTTCTTTCACATTTCAATTCATATTTAATTTTTAAAAATTCATATGCAATTCATTATATTTTTGTTATTAGGTTTTTCAATTAAAACATGATAAATGTATATTTTTGTAAATAAATATATATTTTTTAATTATTCACTTATTATATTTTAATTAAAAAACCTAATAGCAAATATATAAGTAAATGTAATCCTTTAATTTATGGGTATAACGTTAGATGTTGCATTAACAAACTCCTTTTAGTATTGCCTACCTTGACTGATGGAAACCGAAAAGCTTTCAAGTTTCAATTTCAATCAAAACTATATATAAACTAAAGCTATATTTTAATCCCGTTTAGTATTGCCTCCCTAGATTGATGGAAAAATATAATATAGTTCAATTGACTTTATTTAAATTTCAGAGTTTAATTACAACGTCTTATCAACGTATAAAAAATCACATTTATATCTTTCATAATTTAATAATTCATTGCAATAATTCATATACACTACAGGAAAAATAATGATATTTTTTCGCGGTATTCTTTTAGAAAACAACCCCAAAAAAACCCATGAGAAAAGACATTCTCATAAAAATTCTCATGTATTTTGAGTTGTGACAAAAAAGCGATAAGAATTCAAAAACTCTTACAAAAATTTTTTGTGAGAAAATCTTCTCGCATTCATGAGAAAAGGTTGTTTAGATGTTGCAGTTTTCTCTCAAAATTATTCCATGAGAAATTTCCTACAATATAAATCCATAAGAAACTAGAAAATTTATTATTTTGGTTTCTCATGGAATTTCTCACAAAAAAAATTCTATGAGAAATTCCACAAGAAAGTTGTAATTTCTCATGGCTATTCACTGCAAGAAAATTAAGAAAATTTCGTATTTCCATATTTCTCGTAGAAAGATTCAATGAAAAAACTACAAATTTTTGCTGTAAGCATAGCATTTGTACATCAACCCCTAACAGTCAAAAACCTCAATTCCTAAATTTAACCAACCAATAATAAATCTATAATAATAATATAGCCACAATTTAATAAATATGTATTAAAAATATCACAAAACATATTAAAGTTTAGACAAATATGTGCTTAAATAACAGTCCTAAAATCACTTTTCATAAATTCATAATAATATCACATAAATAACAGTCCTAAAATCACTTTTCATTATCTTCATTCCCAATATCATCATTTTCATTACCATCATCATCATTATCATCACAATCATCGTGAGCGGGTTGAGGTTAGAGAGTGCCACCTCTCTTAGTGCCTACACTCACATAAGACAATCTATTTCATAAAGGTTTCCCATCTTGTCCTCATGGGCCTTTTGCATCTTGGTGACACTTCATAAATTTGGATTTGTTTTAATAGTTTGATTTATCTCAAGTGTTAGTTATTAGTTTCTTTTGTATTTCTCATTTATTTAATCATACGACTGCATAATGATCTCACCAAATAAATGTTTTCTTATAATTTTTGTAACTGTCTAATCAAACGTCAACATTTATATGTTTTGATTTATTTTATCTTTTATTTATCTAATTGTATTTTAATTTACATATATTTTATATATGCTATTTATTGTTCAAATGAAACCTTTAAATGCGTTATCATCTGTGAAAGCTCACTAGGACTATATTCAAAGTGCTGTGTGCTATCAGAACTAAGGAGACCAACCTCTGACCCAAACCTATATATATGACCTATTTTGTTCTTTTTGCCGACAACCTTGAATTATATGGAAGAATAAGTGTTATCTGACCCTAACTTTTAAATCTACTCCAAGAAGATTCATCAGACTTAATTTTTTCAAAAGTTTGCAACAAATACCTCAATTAAATGCCCCTCAAGTAGTTTTCCTTCTCACAGAGCACCACTTTCACTCTAACTTTTGCCAACTCAACCATTCAATATTAAAAAGAAAAATAAATAAGCCAAAAAGTAATTAGAATAATGGAATCAACTATGATATTGGCATTGTAAAATTGTAGATTGATTCGAAGATTGAAAATTCTCATATTATTTCTTCTTTTTTTTTTTTTTTTGCCCTTCACACAACAAATTCTATGCCAAGGCAATTCAACTTGAAGCTACTTTTGATCATTGAATATCAACATAAAAATATAAATTTGAATTTAATTCATTTTTATTAGAGCAATTATCATTCTATATTATTTTGAATTGTCTGAAACAAAATAAAACAAATTCTACAACCATTAAGTCAATGAAAATAAAAAATCATTACAAGCATGTTGTTTATAAATAAAATATGTAAATCAATGTCATATTATAATCAACTACAAAAATAAATCAACTTCAGCTAGCTTCTTATCTTTTTTTTAAAAAAAAATTATAATAATAGTACTCAAATATAATTTTCAGTAATATATATATATATGGTGATTAGACTATATTATTTTTTTTAGCATAACCATGTCAAATAACATAAGTTCCAAAACATAGCTTCATAATGTCCTCTCCATATTATTCTTTTTGTTCAGTAAAATGTTTATCTTTTATTATTTTGTGTTTAAATAGTGCACTTTAATGTTCTTCTAACCAAGAATTTAAAAATAAAATTATTAAGTACTAGTGCAAAAAACTTTACCAAACTAAACTAATTACATAAAACAATATTTTTCTACAATCCCTCTCAGATCATACCAAAGTTCTTCTAAGAAATTTTAGCTATGACAAATGCACGCACATAGTCCAATAATCCAATCTCAAAACTTTCCTCTCTTTAACTAGTTAGTATCCTCACGCATTGCAGGGATGTTTAAATATTTTTTGAGATACAATACATATATATATATATATATATATATATATATATATATGTGAGATAAACAGAATTGATCACAAATTAATTAATAAATAAACTGTTATATATATATATATATGTATATATCTCAAATTTAAGAAATTAAAATTGTTTCACTACCTAATTTCCTTTCTCCAATGAATGAATTCTTTTCAGAATCAGTGTTTGCAAATATATCTTATGATATTAATGTTTTCTTTGAGTGAATAAAAGGTATGAGAATTATGATGGAATTGTTATACCAAAATAAGGGAGATGATGCAAGGAAGTTGGGGAAATTGGGGAAACAATAGAAAACTTACTAGATCAAAGGGAAAATGATGACGCGAACGATGAAATATTGTTGGAAAAGATGAAATCATGAAATGGGAGGAAGGAAAGCACAAAACAAGAAGGAATAGATGAAGGAGAGCGCACCTTCAGCCTACAAGATGAAGCAACTTGCGACAAGCATAAGGCGGAGCAATGATGAGTGGTTGGACATCCTCGGTTGTGGCACATCACTTGGACAGTGGAAGATCTAGCCCAAGAAGCCTAGATCCAAATGTTGTAGACAAAGAGAACAGAAGCAGGAAACAGTTGCTCTATCTCGAGCTTTTTCAGAAGGTGTGATATATTAAGTGATTTCTCATGGAAATTTCTCATGGAATAATACCATGAGAAGATTTTCTCACGCTAATATTTTGTGAGAATCACTAGCATTTTTTCACAGAATTTTGTGATAAAATTTTTGGCACTGCTAAAAAAAATCAAAATTTTTTTTCTCTCAGTGATTTTTTGTGAGAAAAATAATAATAAATTTAGTAATTTTTTATTTCACACGAAAAAAAATAGTGACAATGACTTTTATTTTCCCTATGAAATTGGGATTTTTTTTTAATTTCTCATGATTTTTCTCATTTAATTATATCATGAGAATTGAAAAAATCATTGTAATTTTTTATTCTTACGATAATTTACTATGACAATCTAATATTCTATATTCTCACAGTAAAAGACCATGAGAATTCTTTTAGAAAAATTTCACAAGGAAAATTTCAAGGATTCTCTCTTTTTTTGTTGAGGATATTTTTTGTCAAAAATGTAAATATATTTTTTAATCTTTTTTTTTCACAAAAAAAATATTAGGAGAATATATTCCCACCATACCGCGACACATTTGTCACAATATTCCTCGCCAAATTCTCATGAAAGCATTTCCATGAGAATTTATAGTGAGAATTATAATATCCCAATTCTTGTTTAAATGTAGAGTGTTGGTTGTGACCTTAGAGAAAACATAGGATTAAGCATTAGGCCTAAAGAGTAGAACATAGGTTAGAATAAGGGGGGAAATTAAATTATCAACTACTTGAAATTTTCTTATAAAAAAATAAAGAAACTAGAGAGATTTAAAAATGAATTAAATAGAAAATTAATAATCATAAATAGTAATTTATATATATATATATATATTTGCAATGAAAGATAACACAAAATTATATATATGTATATTTAAAGGTAAATTAAGTGATGATAAAGTATTAAAAATATATTTAAAAAAATCTGGTTAAATTTAAAAAATGTTTCAAATTATTTTAAAGTTATCTTAAAATTATTTACATCTAATAGACTATATATATATATATATATATATAAAGATAAGAAGAAAAGTAAAGTTATTTTGGAATTATCTATATCCAATAGAATAATATATATATATATATATATATAATGAGATAAGAAAGGAGATAAAGTTATCTTGAAATTATTCATATCTAATAGAATATAATAATAATAATAAGGAGTTTAGTTTAAATTTTTATGATTTCTACAAGCTTAAATTAACCTAAATGAAAAAAAAAAAAAATCTACCCATTCTTCCACCTTTTCATTGCTTTGTCATACACATTGCCTCACACTCTCTCAAGTATTTTTCTTTCTTTTCTTCTCTCTCTCCCTCTCTCTACTTCATCTTTTTCTTTCTTCTTCAACGTCTCCTACCCCTTTTCTTATTGTCAGAGGTAATACCTTGTACCATTAATTAATACACACACACACATTCACACAATATGCACATGTCCGTCCTTTTCTTTCTTCCTTCTATTAAGTAATTGCTTTCACAATATATATATAATATAATATAATGCAACTTTATATATATAATATAATATGAATATATATATATATATAATATTATATATAATATATCATATGAATTTATATATATGATATATATATATATATATATATAATATGATATGAATTTAGATTATAAATTAAGATTTAGGAATTTGAGAATTTTTGTAAATTAAAATTTGACATGAAATCGACTAATCTAATGAACTAATTAAATTATAAAGGGATATGGATTTAAAAAAGAAATCTTGGATTCTTTAAGGTAGCTTTAAGGTCCAGAGTAGTTTTAAAGTAACCTTAGAGTAACTTTAGAATAATTCTTTAGTAGTTTTGAATTAAATATTAATGTTTTTGTATATGTATGATGTTTATAGACTCTCATTGAAAGCGTTTATTGCTTGAATTATTGTTTGATTGTCTTGTAAGCTAAGGAGAATAGGCAACTTGGGAATTTTCTATGTGTGTGCGAACTGTGTTTGTTACGTGATTCATTAAATAAATATATTTTTTTTATTTTGCTGAGTATGGTATAGGTATATAGACTAAGTATGATATGATAAAAGAAATTATTGTTGAATTAATTACTAAAATCCTATCAAGCATGTTTGTAGCTGTAATATAATTTTGATGTAGCGGTTCCTTTTCAAGCATGCTTGTGAACTTAAATAAATACTGTGGTATTCTGGAACTATTATCATAATATTTTGGAGTAGTTTTATTCTTTCAAGCATGCTTGTAACCCATTTTAATGATTTAATGAAGTACATTATTTCTTTTCAAGCATGCTTGTATGCATTGTGAATGATGTATATGCTTGATATACATTAGTGATAGGCTGAGGAGAAAATAATGTTAATATACATATGAATTTGTGACCACGTGGTCTGCCTCCACTTCGCGCACAGTGGTTGGCCTCTTGTAGGGCCTTGTTCCTCAATACTTACCTGGCCGAGTTTGTAAAGGAAAAATGTGAGACAGTGACACCTCCTGGTTTAGTTCCTTAAAGAGGAGAGCCATAGTCTGGGCTTGGACTCTATACCTTTGGCCAGGTATATCTCAAGCACTAGAGGAGCTTTAGTTGATCCAGTGTATGGGCTAGATCGTGGATAAACCTATGGTTCCAGTTAGCAGCATAAGGTTGGACAGAGAAATAAGGGAGGTTGCACATATTGCATATTATCATTTTTTATATAACTCATGAATTATACCATGTGATCTTTTATGTTAATAATTAATAATAATGCTGATAGAATTGCATGTGTACTTATGGTATTTTATTTGTATATAGTTGTTGGGTCGTATATACATGGTAAAATTCTGGGTTACTGAGACGTTAGTGCTCACCCCTTTCTTTTAACATTTTTAGGTGAAGGATTGAATAGGAGACAAGGGAAGGCACCGAAGGAGTAAATCACTAGCTCTTGTGCTCCTCGAGTACATGCTAGGTTACTGTTTATTGTTTGTCATGACCTTAGGACATTTATTTAGTTTTATTGTTTTTGGACTATAATATTTTAATTATGATTTAAGCATTTTGGTTAATAAGACCTTGTTTTACTTATTTGTTATGCTTAGTAATTTGGGATTTACTTATATGGACTGGGTACTTTAATTTATTTGCCTAAGCTGCGGACTCTGAGTTTTTAGCGATTTGAATTGAATAAAATGGGTGGAGCCCTCTAATTATGAAATAATCGTTGAACAAGTATTTGTGTGGAAATAGGGCTGATCCCTCATTTAGATCTTTAATTATATTCAAAGAGGCGAAGCCTCCATTATTATATCAATATAGATACTTAGGCCTATGATTTATGAATAGGACCGGTCCATAGCCCATCGTGCATATTTGGGGTCCCTATGACTAATGCTTCGAATTATATGTTAAGTACTTAGATACTAGGTTAGGTGTTACATTTTTTGTATTAGAGCTTTTTTTTTGTGGCCATTGGTTTATTGTTTGACTTTTCTCGCTTAAAAGTCATGGCAAGTAAATATCAGCATGTGTACTTCCCTTTATTTGAGTTTAGATTTACATAAAATGTACTTTTTAATTTAGACCTTCTTTGGTTGTTTTACATAGGATTGGATAATAATGGTGAACACCTATATAACCAAATCAAACCCACCTCCACCTCTACTGCCTCAAGACAACAATGTTATCTTGAGGGAGTTAAGGGATCTGGTCCGGAATGTAGGACAACAAGTGAATAGGCACGAGTATGAGATAGCTATGACAAGAGGACAGGGAGATAACCATGTCAATGAGAATGGCCCTTTCAACGAGGAGGTCAATGAGCACCATTCTAAAGGTGGCCATAACATGCACGAATTGGGTTGTAGTATTAGGATGCACCCTTTGCCTTAAACTGCTACTATCACAAAAGTTTGGGAGAGCTTTAAGAAATTTAATCCTCCCATGTTTGATGGAAAACTGAACTCAGCTGATGTAGAGGAATGGGTGAAATGGCTAGAAAAGATCTTCAGGGTTGTGGAATGTACTTCTCAGCAAAAGGTATGAGTTGCTGAGTAGCTGCTACAAAAAGTAGCCCAACAGTGGTGGGATAGCACCAAACCTGATAATGATGTTGACATTACTTGGGATGAGTTCAAAGATAAATTCCTGTAATATTACTTCCCCACTGCCCTTAGAGAATAGGAGGCTATATTCCATGCCTTTAAACAAGGAAATCTGCATGAGGAGGAGTCCATTACTTTCCTTTTGGAGTTGTGTAAGTACAGCACATACCTTCAGAAACACCATGATCCTAAATGGATGGCTGACCAATTGATGGAAAAAGCCAAGCCAGAGTTAAGAACGACATTTGCACCATTTGAGATACAGGACTTTGAGGAGTTGTGCACCAAACTGTATATCACTACTAGGAGAATGAAGGAAGAGGAAGCTGAGAAGAAGAAGGAATTCCAAGCCAGGTCTGCCACATTTATGAGACCTACTGGAGGAGTCAATAAAAGGAACAATTATAGCACTAATGGTTCAAGCAAGCGACTTAACCAACCTCCAAAGAGCCAATTCAATGGACCTCCGAAGAGCCAATTTACTAGGGGACAAAATTCATATAGGGGTTCTACTGCTCCTGTAGCTAGTATAGCTAATAGCCAAAAGTGTGCACAGTGTGGGAAAGTGCATCCCAGAAAGTGTTTAGTCTGCTACAAGTGTGGGAAGCTAGGTTATATCTTTAGATTCTGTGAAGATGGCTCGTAGGGAACCAATGAGAATAGAAACACCGTTTCAGGATAAGTTTTCGTAATGACACAACAAGAGGTAAATGAAGCACAAATCTCATTAAAGGTATTCTTAAAATCTAAGGCTCTAAAATTGAAGCTCTTTTCAATTTCGGAGCAACTCACTCTTTTGTATCCAATGCTTGTGTGCTACAGTTAAATTTGTATGCTGTAAAATGCCTTTTGATATGATTGTCGTTACACCAGCGGGAGCTTCGATGAAAACTTCCCAGGCTTCTTTGAATTGTATGCTTGAATTCAGTGGTAAGACATCCACCATTGATTTGGTTTGTTTACCTTTAAAGGGTATTGATTTAATAGTAGAAATGGACTGGCTATCGGTGAACAATGCCATTTTAGACTGTAAGAGGAAGACTGTCTTTATAACAATCTCTCCTATATATCCTAGTGAGCCACAATTATTACCCTTCGTGCCGGTTGAGAGATGTATTCGTATGGGCTATCAAGCCTATATGGTGTTTTTCTCTATTCAAGCAAAAGTAGAAGAAGGCGTACATGAGATTGCAATAGTGAGTGAGTTTCTTGATGTGCTCCCCAAGGATATGATAGGTTTACCTCCAAAGAGAGAGGTAGAGTTTGCAATTGATCTTGTGCCTGGAACAGAACCTATCTCTAAAGCTCTTTATCGAATGTTTCCAGAGGAGTTAGCAGAGCTAAAGAATTAGATCGAAGAGTTAATGGAGAAGGGTTTCATTAAACTCAGTGTGTCTCCTTAGGGATTACCTGTATTATTTGTGAAGAAGAAGGACAGGAGCATGAAGTTATGTATTGACTATCGCCAACTGAATAAGGTGACCATCAAAAATAAATACCTTACCTCTGATTGATGATTTGCTTGATTAGTTAACCGAAGTAACTATTTTTTCCAAAATTAACCTGAGATCGAGCTATCACCAGTTACAAGTTTGAGCTAAAAACATCTCGAAAACTATGTTATGTACTAGATATAGGCACTACAAGTTCTTGGTCATGCCATTTGGGCTAACCAATGCCCCAGCTGCCTTCATGGATTGTATAAATAGGATCATTAGGGCCTACTTGGATAAATTTGTTATAGTTTTCATCGACGATATCCTCATATACTCTAAGGACGAGGAGGAGCATCTTAGAATGGTATTGTAGGTGTTGAGGGAGCATAAGCTTTATGCCAAGCTATCCAAGTATGAATTTTGGCTCAAGGAAGTGAAATTCTTGGGTCACGTTGTATCGATAGAAAGGGTGTCTATAGACCTTAGCAAGGTTGAGGTAATGTTGAACTGGGAAAGACTGCAAAGTGTGACCGAGATTCAGAGTTTACTAGGATTGGTAGGCTATTATAGGAGGTTCATTAAAGGATTCTCACAAATAGCCATGCCATTGACTAAGCTAACAAAAAAGGACTCCCTGTTTGTGTAGATTGAAAAGTGTAAGGCAACCTTCTAAGAACTGAAGACCAGACTGACTACAGCACTTGTACCCATGATCCCAGACCCTACGCGGACTTCTACATTGTATATAGATGCTTCCAAGAAAGGTCTTAGATGTGTATTTGCAAAATGGAAAGGTCATAGCCTACGCCTCACGACAATTGAGGCTACATGAGGAGAATTATCCTACACATGACCTGGAGTTGACAGCAGTAATATTCGCTTTAAAGATTTAAAGGCACTACCTCTATGGTTCATGGTTTGAAGTTTTTAGTGATCACAAGAGTTTAAAATATTTATTTAACCAAAAAGAGTTTAACATGATTCAGAGAAAGTGGATTGAGTTCTTAAAAGACTATAACTACGAGCTAAAATACCATCACGAAAAGACTAATGTTGTCTTGAATGCTTTAAGCAAGAAGTCTATCCACGTAGCCCAGATGATGGTTCAGAAGCAGAAATTATTGGAGGATGCCCAAAATACCCTTATTGAGATATCAAGGTTGATTGCCACTATGAAAACTTTATCTGTCAAGAGTGTGACATGGAAGGAGGTTAAGTTAGCATAGCTTGAGGATGAGTTTCTACTGAGAGTCAGAGAGGAAGTTAAGAAAGGACAAGGTAAACATTTTGAGGTCGACAATGATGGGATCCTAAGGTGTAAAGGAAGAGTATGCCTTCCTAATGATAAAGAGTTGAAGAAACTTATACTAGATGAAGCTCATAAGAGTAAGTATACCATGTAGCCTGGAGTAACCAAAATGTACCATGACTTGAAGAGGTGACTAAATTCGTTGCTCACTGTTTGACTTGCCAAAAGGTTAAAATTGAACACCAGAAGCCTTTGAGGTTGTTACAAAATCTGAAAATCCCAAAGTGAAAATGGGATAGTATCACTATAGATTTCATTATGGGTTTACTTAGAACCACATTGGAGCATGATGCTATATGGATAGTCGTTGACCGTTTAACTAAGTCTGCTCATTTTCCAGCTATCAAGGCTATCTACCCACTCGAGAAGCTAGCGCAGATTTATATGGATGAGATAGTTAGGTTACATGGGGTGCCAGAGAGTATTATGTCAGATCGAGATCCATGATTTACTTTAAGGTTATAGAGGTTACCGCAAAATGCTATTGGGACTCAATTCAATTTTAACACCACCTACCATCCTCAAACTAATGGACAAAGTGAGAGAATCATCCAAACACTCGAGGATATGTTAAGAGCATGTACGATAGAGTTAAAAGGAAGTTGGGACCGTCACCTTCTACTAGCAGAATTTGCTTACAACAACAGCTTCCACTCGAGTATATAAATGGCACCTTATGATGTACTATATAGGAGAAAGTGTAGATCTCCTTTTTGTTGCATAGAGTTGAGTGAACGGAGCTTGTTTAGCCTTGATTTGGTGGACCAAACTACTTAGAAGATCGAGTTAATTAAATAGAAATTACTCACGGCTCAGAGCAGATAGAAAAACTATGCTAACATGCAGAGATGACTGTTAGAGTTTATAGTGGGTGACCATGTTTTTTTGAAATTCACACCTATGACTAGTATTGGGAGGTCAATTAGAGCTAAGAAGCTAACGCCTTATTTCATGGGTCCCTACGATATTCTGGAGAGAGTGGAACCTGTGGCATATAGAATTGCCTTACCTCCTCAATTGGCGAACATTCACAACATCTTTCATGTATCCTAACTGAAGAAGTACCAACCAAACTCCTCGCATATCATTGAACCTAAGGAGATAGAGCTCAAAGAGAATATAACATATAAAGCTGAACCGGAATGGATTGTGGATGCCATGGATAAGCAATTGAGGAACAAGACCATTAAACTAGAGAAGGTTGTTTAGAAAGGGATGGTTCTAGGTGATGCAACCTGGGAAACTGAGGAAAAGATAAAGCAAGAGTACCCTTATCTGTTTAATTAGGTAGGAGTTTAGCTTATACTCTAAATTTTGGGGACAAAATTTTTTTAAGGAGGGGAGAACTGTAACATCACAATTCTTATTTAGATGTAGAGTGTTGGTTGTGACCTTGGAGAAGACATAGGATTAAGCATTAGGCATAAAGAGTAGGACATAGGTTGGAATAAAGGGAGAAATTAAATTATCAACTATTTAAGATTTTTTTATAAAAGATTAAAGAAACTAGAGAGATTTAAAAGTGAATTAAATAGGAAATTAATAATTATAAATAGTTATTAATATATATATATATATATATATATATATATATATATATATATGTATATATTTGCAATGGAAGATAACACAAAATTATATATATGTATATTTAAAGGTAAATTAAGTGATGATAAAGTATAAAAAAGATTATTAAAAAAATCTGGTTAAATTTTAAAAATGTTTCAAATTATTTTAAAGTTATCTTAAAATTATTTATATCCAATAGAATATATATATATATATATATATATATATATATAATAAGATAAGAAGGAAGGTAAAGTTATCTTGAAATTATTCATATCCAATAGAATAAAATATAATAATAATAATAATAATAATAATAATAATAAGATAAGAAGGAATTTAGTTTAAATTTTTTATGATTTCTACAAGCTTAAATTAACCTAAATGGAAAAAAAAATACCTATTTTTCTACCTTTTCATTGCTTTGTCGCATACATTGCCTCATACTCTCTCAAGTACTTTTCTTTCTCTTCTTCTCTCTTTCCCTCTCTCTCGTTCGTCTTTTTCTTTCTTTTTCAACTCCTCCTACCCCTTTTCTTATTGTCAGAGGTAATACCTTATACCATTAATCAATACACACACACACACACACATATTTATACAATATGCACATGTCCGTCCTTTTTCTTTCTTTCTTCTATTGAGTAATTGTTTTCACAATATATATATATACATAATATAATACAACTTTATATATATAATATGATATAATATGATATAATATGAATTTATATATATATATAATATAATATAATATGAATTTAGATTAGAAATTAAGATTTAGGAATTTGAGAATTTCTGTAAATTAAAATTTGACATGAAATCAACTAATCTAATGAACTAATTAAATTATAAAAGGATATGGATTTAAAAAGGGAATCTTGGATTTTCTAAGATAGCTTTAAGGTTCTAGAATAGTTTTAAAGTAACCTTAGAATAGCTTTAAGATAATTCTTTAGTAGTTTTGAATTAAATATTAATGTTTTTGTATATGTGTAGTCTCTGTAGACTCTCGCTAAAAGCGTTTACTGCTTGAATTGTTGTTTGATTGTCTTATGAGCTAAGGAGAACAGGTAACTCAGGGTTTTTCCATGTGTGTGCTAACTGTGTTTGTTATGTGGTTCATGAAATAAATAATTTTTTTTATCTTGTTGAGCATGGTACAAGTATATAGACTAGGTATGATATGATAAAAGAAATTATTGTTGAATTAATGGAATTACTAAAATCCTGTCAAGCATGTTTGTAGCTGTAATATAATTTTGATGTAACGGTTGTGAACTCAAACAAATACTATGGCATTCTAGAACTGGTATTATGATATTTTGGAGTAGTTTTATTCTTTCAAACATACTTGTAACCCATTTTAATGATTTAATGAAGTACCTTATTTCTTTTCAAGTATGCTTGTATGCGTTGTGAATGATGTATATGCCTAATATGCATTGGTGATTGGTTGAGGAGATGATGATGTTGATATACATATGAATTTGTCACCACATGGTTTGCCTCCACTTTGCGCACAGTGGTTGACCTCTTGTAGGGCCCTATTCCTCAATACCTACCTAGCTGGGTTTGTAAAGGGAAAATGTGGGACAATGACACCTCCTGGTTTAGTTCCTTAAAGAGGGGAGCCACAGTTTGGGCTTGGGCTCTGTACCTTTGGCCAAATACATCTCAAGCACCAGAGGACCTTTGGTCAGTCCAGTGTGTGGGCTAGATCGTGGATAAGCCTATGGTTCTAGTCAGCAGTATAAGGTTGGATGGAGAAATAAAGGAGGTTGCACATATTGCATATTATCATTTTTTATATAACTCATAGATTATACCCTGTGATCTTTTATACTAATAATTAATAATAATGCTAATAGAATTGTTTGTATATCTATGGTATGTTATTTGTATATAGTTGATGGATCATATGTATATAGTAAAATTTTGGATTATTGAGACGTTAGTACTCACCCCTTTCTTTTAACATTTTTAGGTGAAGGATTGAATAGAAAACAAGGGAAGGCACCAGAGGAGTAAGCCACTGGCTCTTGTACTCCCCGAGCACATGCTAGGTTACTGTTTACTATTTGCCATGAACTTAGGACGTCTATTTAATTTTATTATTTTTGGACTATAATATTTTAATTATGATTTAATCATTTTGGTTAATAGGACCTTGTTTTACTTATTTGTTATACTTAGTAATTTAGGATTTACTTATATGGACTAGGTACTTTAATTTATTTGCCTAAGTTGCAGACTTTGAGTTTTTAGTGATTTGAATTGAATAAAATAGGTAGAGCCATCTAATTATGAAATAATTGTTAAGCAGGTATTTGTGTGGAAATAGGGCTAAGCCCTTATTTAGATCTTTAATTGTATTCAAAGAGGCGAAACCTCCATTGTTATATCAATCTAGATACTTGGGCTTATGATTTACGGATGGGGTCCGTAGCCCATCGTGCATATTTAAGGGTCCTCATAATTAATGCTTCGAATTATATCCTAAGTACTTAGATGCTAGTTCAGGTGTTACAAGAATACTACAAATATTGTGCACCATGACAATTTCAACGAGAATTTCCATGAAAATTTCTTATGCAAAAATTTTTTGTGAGAAAATAATTGATTTCTTACCGTGATATAGTTTAAATTAAAAGTTAAATTTAAGTGAGTTGAACATATGTACATGCTTTTCCTTTTTTTTTTTTTTAAACCATGTATGCAAAAAGGTTTTTTAGCTTTTTCCTGTCTAATATATTAGGTATCTATTGTACTAATTAGTGGGTCTAAGAATGAAAATAATTTTTTTTGGACATAAAATTAGAATTGATCAATAAAATGATAAAGAAAAATTAATGTTCTAGTAAAGAGAAATGTATGTACCACGCATAAATAGCAATTATTGATAAACTGGGAACATTAAAGTTATTGGCAAATGAAAAATCAAGATGAATGATTGCTATTGTTCTTATATTTTTATTCAATGAAACCAAACAACCTATTAAAAACAGAAAAATAATTGCAAAAATAACATTAATTATTTTATTAAAAGAGATCTAGAAACAGTCAACAAAAATTACTCAAATATTGTGAGTCCACAAAAAAATTTTAGATTTGATTTTGGCATATATGATTATTTATTAATAAACATTCATCAATTAAAGTATGTTGAAGTTTTTAAGTATTTTTAATTAAAACAAAAAAATAAAAGCAAAAGGAGAAGCGTAGGTGCGAAGTAAAGGCATGATCATCATCTTCATCGAACACCTGGGGACAACAAATATATGGTTTTGATGACACACCAAAGCTGGCAAACAGCTCATTACAAATGTCATATACGCACTTCTATTATTGACTTACGAGGAAAGCCATGTGAATAACTTCTCCATCTCATTTGCTTTTGTGCTTCCCGCATTGTACACATAAAAATTATTAATTGAGAGGAGCAATTTTAAATAAAAATAATTATTATTAAACTATAAATTAACATAAACATCGCTATGCAAGGATTTGTAAGATTTGTTTTTACATTAATCCTTATGCCAGATTGTGAATTATAGGGAGGGGCCATAATGAGTGATATATGTAAGTCTCTACATCTCTCAAGAGGCAACTGGTGCCCACGTCAATAATGTTAAGATAAACTATTTATCTTTATTATTACTCAGGAAAAAAAAAGTCCTAGACTTCGTAAATTCTGATTTTTTTTTTCCTTTCCTGTTTTACGGGCATTGATTATATTTTATTAAAAGAAATACTAATTATGAGTTTTTTTTTTTTTTTCCATTGGGGGCAATATTCATATTCATAGCATTAATGTTATTTTTAAAGACTCTCTGCAAGATTGTTTGCCTTCTGTCCCATACTTTCCCTGCCAGTGTGACCCAATTTCTCAACTACTCAAATCGCATTCAAAGATAGTTTCTTGGTTTGTTATTAATACAAGAGTTATGTTCGTGCCTATGAAGGAGTAATTAATTACTGCAAAATCATAAATTAATGGTTAAGGAGCAAGAAAGAAAAGAATAAAAGAGAAAATCAGAGAATCTCCTACTTATTTGACAAAAGATTTAAGGAAAAACTAGAATCAATTCACATTTCAATTCATATTTAATTTAAAGGTACTTTTACATATTTTTTCTAGTTTCCCCTTCTTTATTTTGCCGACGTGCGTGGCATTTTCGTCATGGTTAACTTCCTCTTTCACTGAATCATATCAGGTATTGTGTCGTTGAAAACTGAGAGAAGTGAGTGTAGGCCTTAAGGCATGGTCTTCATCATCGTCGGACACCCTGGGACAACCAATAAATGGTGGTGGTTTTGACAGGACCAAAACGCCTGAGGGAAGTGCAAATGGTGGGCGTTCATGGTTTAGATTTATTTTTATTTTTTTAAATTTTAATATTTTTATTATTTTAAAAGATATAAATTATAAAATAAAAACAATTTTTTTATTTTATAATTTTATAAAAAAATAAAAATAAAAAAATTTAAATTTAAATCATTTAAATTAAATCCAAACAATCTATGCTTCTCAACTTGAAGCACAATACACTTCTTTGAGAAGTGCAGACAATTTGAACGCGTGAAGAACTTTCACATCTTATCTATTTCTGTACATATGGATAAAAATGTATTTAGGTCTCGTTTGGTAGCTTCATGAAAAGAGAGAAATTTTTTTTTTTATAATGTCTATTTTATCTTTATAATAATTATTTAATATTATCTATTAATTATTACTTAATCATTAATAATAAAGATATTAAAACTATTTTTTATCATTAAAATTATTTTTTTATTTCTATTTTCATATTTAATTTTTTATATATTAAACCAACCTTTAAACAAGCCCTAATGAGCAAACCAAAATGCTAAATAAATTGAGTAAAATTGAACTAAAGTTTGGGAGAAAAATTGTCAAAAATATATTCTTCAACAATTAATTCAAGAAGGGAATAGGACGGAAAATTTTCTTTGCTAAATAGTGACTAAAATTTAGTCATGAAATTATTCTTCTTTGTTTTCTTGTTATTCTTTTAATAAGTTAATTCCATAAAGGAATATTTTCTCGCTAAATTTCCCTGTATTTGTTGGTTCTTCAGTGTATAGTATAGAGAGCGTGAGTGCAATGGCATCTTCGCACGTTCTTTTGAATAAGGGCTCGAATGTCGTCATTCGATGTGATTAGTTATTCGGTGGGATGAATTGCAGTGCATGCTCAATCTATTAGACAAAAAAATAAAAAATAAATCAATAATTAATTACATTCAGCTTTTTGGACTTGAAAAAAAAAAATCTCGACAGTTGAAACTTAGAAGGCAAGTTTGAAGAAAGGAAAAGGACAATTGAAGAAAAATTGTGAAGAAGTTTACATTAATGCCTCATTTGCTTGACAGTAAAATATACTGTGGAGATTGGAATGAAAATAGGATTTCCATGATACGTATACATTTGGTTGGTTCTTTAACTATGGATTCCATTCAAAGAGGGAAGAGTATTCTTCCATTTGAATGAGTACCAAATCCATCCAAAAATGGATGGAATGGCTGACATTCCAATAATTTTTAGAAAATTTTAAAATTAATTTTTTATTTTTAAAATTAATTTTTTAATTTTAATTTTTATATTTATATTTATTTTTTTACACCAAACAAATCCTAACAAACAGACTTCAAGAAAAATATAAATTAAAAAATGTGATGAAATACTAACGAAAATGAATTGGAAAGTTAGAACGATGACGTTGGCACGATTGAATTTCCTTGAAATTTCCTAGAGACTTGTAGTTGACGACATCAGTATATAGTGCAATGCTGACGATCAGAATTGCACAATCCGTATAAGATATATCCTGTGAGCATCGTGTGAATGGCGGAACTCTCAAAGTATTGTTCTTCACGAGAGGTAACCATCTTTTTACATCACTCTGACGGCCTGACGCAAAAGAGACATTAACTGTGCCATCTTTTTCTCGAGGTCCTGCACAAGGCAAGTCTCTTTTTCTTCCTTATCTTCGTTTTTCTTGCCTTTAATTAATATATTCATTTCCCCCTTGTTTACATTTTTCGGTACATTTATTCTGGACTGTGATGTTGTTTGCGGTTGCTTAATATTACAGAAGTCATTCTTTCTAGGTTATATAAATGAAATTGTGAATCTGGCAATGGTGCTTAGTAATTGTTTTGAAATATTAGAACAGAATATTTAAAATAAATGTAAATATTTAGTAATATAAAGATTAGCTAAATTAATATAATGAGTTGGGTGAAGTCTAACATAAATTTCTTTATTTGAACAAAGAATAGAAAACTATAACAAAATCCATTGAACACAGTTAGTTTACATCAATTTTGTCAGTTTTTGACCCTTTTTTTATCAATTTTTCCCTTTGAAAATTTTAAAAATAATATAAATTAGAGGTATATCTGATTAACTAGTTTTCCAATCAAATCACAGTTTATACTTGTACCGAATTTTTTTAATTAAATTATATTTGATATTTCTATAATTTAATAACATTTAATATATTTTTTAAAAAAAATTCATACTACTTATTTTTTAATTCTTTTTAACGTAAAAGTGAGGTCCTATTTGAACTGACACGTAGCTCTTAACAAGGGATGACTACTCGCCGTACAACATATCCACGTAGCAACAATACAGGGATAACTTAAAAATTTGCATGAGGGTAGAATTCAAGTGCAATTTCTCTGCTTTCTCTTCAGAAGTTGCCTTTTCAGTTTTCAAATCTCCATGTATTCTTTTATAGAAATTCCCACAGATTTTCGCTGGAAAACCCTTTATCAAAAGGGTGCCATATCTTCATTAAAGAAACCATGTAAGAATCAATTAATTGCGGCCACTGAAAAGGTTTCGGTGGAAGAATCCTGGAAAATAATACGTATTTGAAGATAGGGCATGTAAAAGTCCTCGCCTAGATTTCCGATATTTGGCATATATTAATTCAAATTGTTCAGGGAATCTATGGTGTTCTCCATTTGAGGTCTTAATTCTGTAAGTCTAACGGGGGATTCGATCTGTTTAGACTAACTAGGCGCCTTCCCCCGTGATTACACAGAAAGTAAAAGAAAAAAAAAAAGAAATGGCAGTAAAAAAAAAAAAAAAAAAAAAAAGAGAGAGAGAAAGAAAGCACATAATACAAAGTAAGAATATATGGTAAATGACTTATCTACAGGATAACTTATATAAATTTTATATTATAAAAAATGAAAGAAATAATCCTACGAATAATAAAGAAAAAGGCTAATTGTCTTAGAGTATTCATTAACCTATTAAACTCTAAAAACTTGCTTTAATCCAGCCTAATTTAATTAGATCAAATTAATTAAAAATTATAAATAAATATAATTTTAAATAAAATTATATTAAGTCAGACAAAGTTACAAGTATAAAAATAAGTCTTATATTTTAATCAAATTGGATATCAAACTTATTAAATATTTAGTTCGACCCTACGCATTAATAATTATAATTGTCCTAATGCTAATGTTATTTTGTGATGAAGAAAGGATTGTCACCAAAAAAAAAATTATAGTGGCGACAATTGTCGCAACTATATCTGTCTTCGTTTAACTTTTGAAAAGCATTGCCCTAAACCAAGATTTTTGACCGCAACAAATGTTACCACTAATAACAAGTTTTAGTAGTGGAGGATTACTACAAAAAAAATCTCGTACCGTGGTCTTATGTGGCCAGCTATAAACTCTTCTATGACAAGTGAATTGTGTTGTCTTTAGATTAATAAATATTGAATTAGCCCAAGAAAATGACATTATTAACGTAGTTTTGTCCATAATCCACACTTTTTGTACAACTAAATTGTGTATATAATATATTAAAGGAAAAAGAATGCAAATACTTTCTTCAATTTTGAATAATTTAAAACACTTCTCTTAACTTTAAAAATAAAAAATACCTTCCACAACTATTATCTTTTAGGATTTAAACCTATCTATTTATTTATTTATTTGGAAACCATAAGAGAGATTCTATCTCAAACTCAATCATTTGTTGTTTTGAAATAAATGGAAGTGTGCCATTTAACAAATGACAAAATTTGAACGGGCATCTTTATTATTCAAATTCTAAAAAGCAATAATTGAGCAATATTTTCTTTTTGAAAAAAAAATAGTGGAGAATATTTACAAGTATGATGTATATTTATGTATATTACTTATATATCACAAATAATTTAAACAATTAACATCATTAAATTCAATTGAAAAAAAATAGGTTTTATATTTTAGCGTGTATGTGTATTGTCATATGTATGTAGATTTTTTTTTTATATTTAATTAAAATGTGCTGATATTTTGTGGTTTAATATTATTGTAAATATATATAATGATTAATAAATTTAGTTAACTCTTTATTTTTTCATTTAATTTTTATTTTAATTTGTATAATTTAAAATTTTATAACTAGGCTTTATAATTTTAGAAAGCTTTAATTTGGTCAATACTATTAAACCTCTGTCATAAACATGTAATTAAAATTTGATGGCTCAGCCAAACCATCTTACATTATCTTTGATACTCTAATATGCATGATTAATGTCAAACTATAAAGAGTTTTACGTTATTGTTTTTTTTTTTTCTCTTTTATTAAACCAAACATTTTTAAGACATTAAAATGACACATAATTTGGCCCATCAATAGAATTTAACAATGACAGAAGTTTAATGGTAAAGATAAATTTAAAATTTATAAAATTATAAAATTCTTTAATATTATTAAAACCAAAGTGAAAATTATTGTTACCCATATAAAATAATGGTAGATTATAAATAATGTAGTAGCAAAAGAAAAGATTATAAATAATGTAGAATTTTTGAGGATAAATTCTCTCTTGTTGTCCATACAACCAGAGAGGATCTAGTCAAACCATAAAGATATCTTTTTATAATTTTAGGTTCTAAATTATAAGTTTAATGATAGAAATTAAAAATAAAAAATTATAACTGTAAAAAAAAATTATACTTTAAAAACTTTAACTGTACTGCACAATTAAAATTTTTAAAGTATAATTTTTTACAATTATAAATTATAAATTTTCAGCTTTAATTTTCATCATTAACCTTGAAATTTAGGATCTAAAATTAAAAAAAAAATTATTTTTTCGCTTGATTGAATCTCTTCAATTATAACCAAACAACAGAAGAACATCCATCCTCTGAGAGTTTTTCATGTTTCTAGGAGAAATGTTGATGTCTCCTATATGTAAAGGGTGCATGCAAATCCGCTCCATTTAGGGACGTTGTGCGTTGCAAGTGCAGCGCATTTTTTATTATTTAAATTTGATTTGGATAGTTAGAGTTTTATTTTTTATTAAATTTTTTTTAAAAGGAATAAAATATAAAATACAGAATAAAAATAAATTTTTAACTGTAAATTTTGTAAAAAAAAATAATGATTAGTATTAAAAAAATTAAAAAATATCAAATCTTTTTAAATAACTAATAATGTAATTTATGCATTACTTAGAATTCCATGAGAGGATCCAGGTCCACTGGGACAATGGAGGGAAAAGAAAGTAGAGGCAATCCCCTTTTGTCAACGAAGACTTGTCCAACAAAATTGGAACTCTAAGGGAGGAAAAGAAAAAAAAGACTTGTTCGGTGGCTTGTCTATTTCATATTGATAGCAACGATCACCTACCGCCATCCTCGTCGGCTGTGATTCCGGTTAGTCCAAAAGGATCCTTTATTATATTGCATTGGAAGTTTTAAAAAATAAAATAAAACAAAAATTAGATGACCCTCCAGTAAAAGATTTTGACTATTATTTAATAAAATATATATAAATTATTTTTTAACAAGGCATAAAAATACATCGGCTCCTCTCTTTGTTCTTTATTCTTTTAAGTTAAATTAGAAAATTTTGAAGACATAAAAGCCGGAAATTTCTTATTATAATTATTTACTGTCGACTGAGGAGTCAAGGAGAATTTCGACGATCCCCCGGCGATGTTGATAGTAATAACCTTAAAATTCTCATCGTTCTAAAACTTCAATTCCATCGTATTCAATGATATTTTATCATGCATAACCTCTTTTTTTTTAAAGAGGATGAATTCTTATTTGATCCGGAAAAGGTTACATGTACTATAAGACTATTAACCTTAAAACATAAAGAAGTTGATAGTGATTGTTTATTATTTAATATGTTTATTGGAGGGAAGTGACTGAAGCATAGTACATTCCTGCAAAACGCGGAATGGCTACAAGTCGGGACATATTAAATTGTTTCTTGCACGTAAAGTCTTCAAGACGTAGAAAGTTTGGTAACGTTATGTCATTCATACATAAGTTGACCATAGTTTATGTCATTCATACACGCAATTCCCTAGTTGGCCATAACTGTTTTTTTTTTAACGAGTAAATTATAGTAAATTTTTGTAAGATTTATCGACATTATATATTTGTTTAATTTTATTTAAATGTGTGATATAGTTATAATTATATTTTTTAACTTAAAAATTTTAATTATAAAGATAATAAAAAAAGCTATTGTATTTTATTAATTAAATTTTTAAACAATAGAATGATTCTACTTTTCATTTCAATCTTTGCCATTTTATTTATTACAAGCTATTTATTTTATTTTTTTATAAACTTTCAAATATAACCTTAAATAATTATTGATATTAAAATTCTGATAATTCTAATTCTTAATGGATAACTTTTTTGACCTTAAGAAATTACCTACTCCTAGCAAATGAGGGAATCCATGAGCCCAAAATATCAACTCTCAAAATATGTGCAATTATATTGTTAACCTAACTGCCAACTGCAAATTCAACCTGAACTTTCATGAATTCCAAGGGCCAGACTTTTTGCTTGGCAATTCTTTGTTCAAGCACATAGATCTTTGGCCTTTGGGATTCTAGGGCAGTAGGGCATCTAGCTTCTCTCTACATTTATGGTGGTACAATGACCCAATCTCATCCAGTGAAGCATGGCCGTTCATTCTTTCTAATGGCTCCAGCAAACGCCGCGCAATCCGAACACTCAATTGGAGCAAAATAGTGGTCGTCCAATCCAATCCTATGTATCCATATCCTTGCCCCAAACGCAACGTTTTTGTTACAGAGGAGATGGGGCTTTGAGGAAGTAAAATGAGTTCTTCTTCTCATCTACTACTTGCGTTTTGAACGCAACCAACTCCCCTCTCACGAAGCTTCTTGCTCTCCCACAAAGCTTTGGCTCAATAGAAGAAGAAGAAGCTTTGGTGCAAATTTTATCCCTTTGTAAATAGCAACCGTGCATTGTTGTGGAGGACATTTTTGTCATTCTCCAATTTTTCTATGGATTGATGCATTTCGTTCTTTGTCACTTGCGTTTTGAAGGTAGCCACCTCCACTCCCATGAAGCTTCTTCTTCTCCCACGCAACTTTGGCGTGATCGAAAAGAAGAAGCTGTGGGGCAAATCTTTTTAATGGCATTTTGAATGGTGGCTGTGAATCAATGGTTCGTCAATTTTTGGTCTTTTTTTTTTTTCCTTTGGCTTCTTCAAGATCCCATCTCCTCGATATAAATAGAAACGCCGCATTTGCGGCGAGGATATGGACGTGTGTCAGCATCTCAATTCCTGGAGGATTGGACGGCCACGATTTCGCTTCAATTGAGTGCCCGAATTGCATGCATTTGCTGATCGAACAAAGGGCCACGATTCACTAGATGGGATTAGGTCATTTTGCCGTCTTAAATGGTACTGAAGCTAGACACGGTCCTAGGATAGTTAAGAAAGCCATCTTAAATGGTACTGAAGCTAGACACGATCCTAGGATAGTTAAGAAATGTTGTTAATGATTTATGTAGGAAAACCAAACTACTTTTACTCCTCCCAATTTAGTATTAGTTATAAAATTATTTCATAAATTTTAAAATATAATAAAACATCTTTTTTCCAAAATTTGTTATTAAAATAAATATATTGTATTTAAATTTATTTTTAAAATTAGAAATGAGTTAATATATATATTATGTCCTTTTTTACTATTACAATATAGTTTCCCAAAACAAAAAGGCCCTTTGATTATTATTGTTTTTGTAAGTAATACTTTAAAATTGAGCTGATTATTAAACTTTCAATGAAACTGTAAAATTCAATCACAGTTCAACAGTAATATATATATATATATATATATATATATAACACTAACCTTATTACAAATAATATTAATATTTAATCAATATTTTAAAAATCAAACCTATAAACACTTCCATGTGTTTTGTATTTCTAATGTCTCTACTCTCGTTTAGGTTGTTTATAAATTCGATTTGATTCGATTTTTTATCAAAACCAAAACAAATCGACATTATCAATTTAGTATTTTTTTAAATCTTATCGGTTTTAACTTCTAATTGATTTGGTCCACTTTGGCTTAGTTTGATTTGGTTTGATTCGATTTATTTATTTATTTATTGCCTAAAAGTGATTTAATTTTTTTTAAGATTTTACTTTTTATAATATGTAAAATTTAACTTTTAATATAATGCATCTCTTAATATTCTAACTAATAATAATATTAAAATAATTAGTTATTATATATTTTTTTCTAAAAAAAATATCCCTTATAATTATGTTCAATTATTCTATAATTATAATTAAATATCATATATAAAGACAATAAAATAACAACATTTTCAAGATAGCTTGTTTGATAAACTCATCTAAATGTAAGTAAAGTAGAAAAAAAATTACTATTTCTTTTATTGATAAAAGATTTATGTATAATTTAGATTTAGCTAATAAAAGAAAAAAATTATAGTTTGGTTAAAATTAAATCAAACTCAACAAAATCAAGAACTAAATCAAATTAATTGATTTTATAATATCCAAAATCGATTTTAGTTTTTTTTTTTAAATCAATTTAGTTTGGTTCAATTTATTTGAATTTATTTTGAACACTTCTACTCTTATTGTCCGTGCAATTTTTAGTAATGCAATTACTAATTATTGTACTATGTAATTTTTAAAATTATTTTTTGATCATTCATTTTATTTTAATCTCTCTCTTTTTTACTTCAATATATCTATATATATATACATATAAAACTTTCAGATACTATTTTTCAAATATAGTTAAAGTAATAATTTCTTTCAATGGTGGGACTCACTAAATTTGGAAGGAGCCTACTAAATTTGGGTAGGACTCACCATTAATTTTTCTTATTTTTGTCTGCCATCTTTTCAAATCATTCATATGAAGCATGGCAATTCAGCATTGAAGATCTATTTTTCCATCTCTCTCTACTCTTTTGGGTTTTGAAATAGTCTGAAAGATCGGAAGGAAAAAATACATTTTGTAATCATTTTTTAAAATCAAAGGTCACTTTACCTGATTTTTTATTTTCAATCCTTCTATATTTTATTCATCTCTCTTAAGACCAAGGGAAGGGGTATAACTTGACCCCTAAAAAAAGAAAAAAAGAAAAAAAAAGTGGTAAAGGTTTTGAACCATCTAGACCACCTAAAACCTATCCAATTTTGTAATTTTTTCAATTTTTGACTGATTTTATTTTTTATTATCAAATGTCCTTCCATTCAGTATGGGGGAAAAAAGCATATTAATCTATTTTGATAAAATTAGTACACTGATATCAATTACATATGGGTTTGATTTCTATTGTGAAGGAAGAAAAAAATATTACATAAGAGAAAGCATGTAACGTGAAAAAGGATCTGAAAATTATTTTTCTTGTTTTATTTTATATTTATTGCATTTTACTAAATTTTAAGAATAGTGGTTATTAGATCCAACGATAAGTACACAAATCAACAAAATAGAAAATTAGAATAAGAAAGAATGGTAATCAGAAGAACTCAGAACCTTCCTCATGCTTTTCTTTCTTTCATGCAATGCTTCCTGAGATCAGACTCCAACAATAAAAGTTATAAATATAATAATACTCTGATTAAAAAGCAGAGTATTTTAGTCATTGTGTCTTTAACCTAATAGATCTCAAACAATTAATTAGGAATGGATAGAATCAGGGCAATATGTTGCTCTGCGCAGCATTCTAACCCTGGCTATTTATTTATTTGCAATGATAAAGACAGTTTTTTAATTTACAAATAACTTGATATTTATCTGATAAGAATTGAGAAATTGTCTTTATTATACTTTATGTTTTTCTCAAAATAAAAAAATTAGAATAAAAAATAGTCAATTATAATTCACGAAAAAAAATGGAGAGAGGGCTAGCGAGGATGATACACAGGTGCGCAGCCCAGCAGAAAATTCTTACTTGAATGGATAGTTACGAGGGGTTAATTGATTTCTCTCAAAATCAATCACAACAATACTTAACCAACAAGTGAAGAACCACTACACCTAATATGTGGCGTTTAAAGAGAGGAAATTTCACCTCAATCGCTACATAGCAACTTCCTTTTTCTTTTCCTTTTCCTTTCCTTTCACCTTTTCCCTTAAATGTAAAATTTTTTAGCCAAAATTCTTTCCTTCAGCATAGGGAGAAGAGTACATTAAAAAACACAAAAGTAACATGGTAGGAAGTTTCAAGGCTTTCCGTTCTGCTTATGTATATATGTGTGTGTGTGTGTAGATTGGCACTTCTAACACAGTGCTGAGCTATACAAGAGTCTTTTGGTGCAGAAGCTGCTAGAGTAAAATTCATGTTTGTAATGAAGGTGCAGTTCGAATTCTCTGAATCCGTCATTCATACATGTTCATTTCCTTTTTTTTTTTTTTCCTTTCCTTTGTCCTTTCGAGGATCTGTTGGACGAAAGAAAAGAGACGAAAGATCTGCAGGAGATTGATTCTTTTCGTATAGCAATATTCCAAATTCATCCCGTCAAATTAAAATGCTGTGTTTTTTCCTTTATCACTTTTCCATTTAGTCAAAAGACAAATAAATTCGAATTAACTTTATTTTGCTCCAAACCAACAGCAACCAAACTTGGTAGTTAGCTTTACCTAACATTTATTCTTCATCCTCCTCGTTCTTCTCATTTATACAACTCATCTCTCTCAGTCATGGATCTTGCAGCTATGATTCCTAATATTAGTTTTCAGTTTAATTGATTGATTGTTGAATTGATCATTCTACGGATATTATATATGTAATGTGTCTAATTTCGAAGATGATTAAAGAAGTTGGATTATTGTGTCTGGAAGGTGAATAATTAAGCATCTCTGATATGTCTCAAATCTTGGTGTTTCAGAGATTATTCTGATCCTGGATCGATATTAAACTGTACATTCATCTCTCAAGCATAATATTTGTTCAACCACTCTTCTTTACAGGTACGGGACAATTACATCTCTCTAATATATTAGCATGCTTTCACTTTTACTGTTTTATTACCTTATTCTGTTTCTTAGATTATTGTCAAGAGGCCAAAGTCAGTACAACAAACAAATTAAAGTGAATAATAGCCAAGAAAAGGAAAAGTACAAACTATATGGTGCAAATTAAGTTAGGAAAAGTTTCTATTATTGATGTCAATTAATTTCATCCACATATCACTGAATATATATTATTATTCAATGATATCTGTAAAATTATATTCTATTCTAGTTAAGAATATATACTGTATCCTAACTATAATGTATAGAATCTTTTAAATTTAAGGGCATTAACGAATAATTTTTTGTCTTTCAAAAACTTAAAAATTAATTCTCTAAATTTCTGATTTTGTGCGAATAATTTTTTCCTTTAGTTAAATTAATATTCCGTTAACAATTTTCTATTTTTTTTTTTTTTTACATTGGCAAGTTGGTGTCCACATGAAACTCTCTCCCCTCGTTTGTTCTTTGTTTTTCCAACACCTTCCTTCTGCTTTTTTTTTTTCATTAATTTAATCACTTTGTAATTAAAAATTTTAGTAATAAATATGTGCCAATTTGTTTTAATTCTTTCTCGAATTTCACTTTTTTAGAATTTGGGATATTTATGATAAGCTAACGCGTGATTCAAAAACTCCAAATCTAATTAATTAGTAATTAATATTTAAATTAATTAATTAATTTGAATTTCAAATTAAGTTGTCAGTTAATTTTTTAAAAGTATGAGTTATTAAAGGACTGATAATAGAAAATCTCTTAATAACACTCTCCCTCTGAGAGAAAACTCTACACAACTCACAGAAATCTGTAGAATTATCAAGCGGTTATGTTCTTGGAACTATGGTGCATCGAAACTGTGATTCAAGTAATGATCACGATTCAAACCGTGTGAGACAGAAAATTTAAAGATCATTCCGCTGTACAGGTAAGTACTTGATACCTCCACACAAGTGATAACTTAGCGGGTTACTCCCCCATTCTCCTCTAAAAACCCATTACCCAAAACCCGAATTTTCTTCTTCCTCATGAAAGTTTCTCTTTTGATTTGATTCTTACCCAGGATTGACTAGCTTATTTAGCATTTAGCCGTTGAAAGTTTTATCCTTTGTTATTCTCAATAGATTGTTCAAAGGGTCGAAAATGGCAATTCCGTATCCCCATTTCATCGCGTCTGAGAAAGCAGCCATAGAAACAGGTAATCCGTTACCTTCTTCTTCTTCTGCGTCGCCTCCGTCGTCGTTCCCTGTGATTTTAACCCGGGACGAGCTCAAGAAAATCGCCCCCTACAGGGCTGTCGTTCTTGTTCCTGAAATTCAAGCCCTGTTTGCATAAACCCTTTCTTCCTTTGGCGCAAGCCAAGTACAATGGATCGCAATCTGACTTGGCAAATCTATTTGCTTCAAAAAATGGATTTCGTTTTTCTGGTCAAATCTCCTTTGCTTCTCTTTTCTTTTTGTCTTGGTGTGTGTCAATCGGTGAGGAGAAACTAACGATAACAATACGTAGTAGGTTTCTCATACTGTTAATTGATTGATTGCTGAAGGTGTTAGTAATCCTATAAGGTGTTAATTATCTAACATAGTAACTAAATATTACTATCATATTTGAAGAGTTGCTACTAACATAATAAAAAATTGTTACTAATTATGCACTCAACTTTTTAATTACACACTGCAAATGTACTGGAAAATATAGTACATATACACAATCATATGTGGTTGAAATTAATTGGCATCAATATTACAACCTTTTTGATAACTCAGTATTATTGCTAGAGGCTTTTTATCTCATTGGCTTATAGATCTTGATGCTCTTGGAGCAGCAGTTTCGCATCCAAAAGGTGCTTTCATATTTTGTTTGTTTGTTTTTAATATTTCGTGATTCTGTTATTGTGCAGCACAGAACTGCACACAGTAAAAAATCTGAGAATCTATTCACTTGGATTATATTATTGATACTCTCAAAGAATAATTTAAAAAATTCCATGAAGAAGAAAAAAAAAGGTAGAAAACTACCCTATTTTTAAACATCTAAGCAACAGAATTGAAACCCTCCCTCGTCCCACTTCATTTACAACAGTATAACATCATAACAGTAGCGGAGTTAGATCTTATGTTTGAGAGTTTTTTTAAGAAAGTAATGGAATGGGATGAAACAGATTCAAGACTTAAATTATTGTTTAAAAATTTTTTTAGAGATGAATGGGATGATAGATTCGAAATTTAAATTATTATTTAAAAATTATTTTTAGAGGTGAGTGAGATGACAAGAGATAACCTCTCAAATTATCTTTAATTATTTAAAGATTATTTTTTCTTGTCCCTTCAATTTAAAGAATCAATGATAGAATAGTTAAATTTAAATATTTAAATTATAAAATTATTCTTTAACATTATAAACTTAAAATTATTTTATAAGAGTAATATTAGAAAAAAATAATTTTTATTCATTCTATCTTATTTATTTTATAATAATTTTTAATCAATGATTAAATGAAATTATTCTATCTCTTTATAAAATTTTTAAATAATATAACGTTCCATTATATTTTGTTTTATTTCATTATATTTTATGAATATGTATTTTATTTTATTTCTTCTTAAACTCCTAAGTATAATCTTAAAATATTTCTTCCTAAACTCCTAAATATAATCTTAAAAACGAAGATATATATATATATATATATATATATATGCATGAGTTGAGTAAATTCACAATTTTAAAAAATAAAAAATAATATGAAATTTTAATATTACATACATAAAATTTTAGAACATTTGAGAGAAGCATCCTCCTTTCGTCGCTAAGACGTGGCTTCACCATTGATGATGCCTATCTCGACTTTTAGGTTTATCGTTTTCAATGGCCACAGGATAGTATTTTATTGGCTTGGTTCTCATCGTCCTCACCGTCCCGGTGTCCAATAACTCTCTAAAAAGGAAAACGCGTGTGTGACCTAGATTCGTAGCAAGTGGCCAGCTTGACAGAGACATTTTTCCTAAAAAGGAAGCACACCGCAACAGAGCCAGATGCCCAATCACATGCACCCACAATTTATTTATTTATTTTTCACGCGTATGTTTGTGAATAAATTATTTTTCTAGTTTTCTCGTAAGATGGTTTTAGTGTCATTTTTAGGAGTAAGTACGTGTTTTATATTTATATTTTTTTAATGAAACAAAGGAAATTGAAAGAATTTTATTTAATAGTTTTTTTTTTACTTTTGATAATATAAAGTATATAAGATTAATTACTGATTTTAAAATAAAATTATAATAGATATAATGAAAAAAATCTCATTTTATAGTTTCACATACATATAGTCCTATTTACTGCTTTCTTTAATTGATTGATTAAGCCAGTAATATTTTGGATGTCAAAAAATAATACATCCAAAATGTCACATGATCTTACATCTTTATTACAATTATAGGCTTATTTAACTTTTATAAAATATGAATTGTAGTACTTGTTTGGTAAGTTGTAACAATAATATTAAATATGAGAATATATTAACATATTAAATTATTTTTTATTCTCATAATTTCACTCAAATTTTAATTTGGTTTTCACAGTTTAAAAATTTATATATTTTTAATTTTTTTTACACTGTTAAACTTCTGTTAAGGTTTTGTTAAATTTTGACATTTAAAAATTTATAACATGTATGATTTTAGTTAATTTATTTAAATTATTTGATATATGTTATATCACGTTACATCAGATGATGTGCAACTGACCGCGAACCAATTCTTTGATGAAGAGTGTACTTTTAATTTGGGCGGTTCAAATACTCCTTGGACAGGAGGTGCACTCTTGATTTGACTGGCCCGAACAAATCAATTTAATTTGAATGGTTGAGATTTATTTTTATATTTTTTTAAATGTTAATATTTTTATAATTTTATAAGATATAAAATATAAAATAAAAATAATTTTTTAATTATATAATTTTTTAAAAAATAATATTTTAAATAAAAATTAAAATTAAAATTAAAATCTAGAAGTCTTTTCAAAAAAGTACACTTTTTTAAGAAATGCAGGAAAATTGGATCCTAATTGACTATGTCAATAAAATTTAGTAATATATACATCAACAAAAGTTTTATGATTGGAATGAAAATTAAAATGACAAAGTCCTGATTACAAATTTTAAACTATGGTTAGGAACAAATTAAGAATTAGGTAAAATTATGAGAACCAACAAACTGATATCAAATATAAAATATCATTCCGGTAGGTGACTTTTAATTGGAAACAAGGAGTTTTAAGAAGATGAAACAAAATAATGAAAAGAAATGAAGTGGTTGGGATGCTAGCGATGTGTAGAGTGCTTGAGCCCATACTTTCACGCAGAGTGCCTGTGATTCATGAGTGTGGTTAGGCAAGAGAATTAAGTACCATCATTTTGAACATGTCATGTTTTATATCACATTTCTGGCATTGTTAGGTAAGCCCTTGCATTTCATCGCTTCCTTTGATTGATTGCACCCACCACCCCCCACCTCCTGCTTTTTTCCACTTTCAAGACTCTCATCTGACATTTTCTAAGTGTCTTCATTTCTGTATTTGATACATTTTAATTCTTTCATACATAGTAGAGTTTTTCAACCTTTTTAAACCCCCCCCCCCCACACTTATATCTTTTTCAGTAGCTCTACATTCAATACATTGATATCAAAAGAATGCCTAACATTATTCAATTAGATACCAGATGGCGATTTGGGAAAATGGAGTGCCTCCCCACTCTTCATCCCCATCGTATAATTTTGCCCTTGTTATAGGACAAAAGGTTAAGTATAGAGTTAAAATTGATTTAAGAATCTCACATACTATAATTTGTTATAACATTTGACTCAGTACCTCCCAATAGGTATTTCTATATATAATTACCTATCTCAATTTAATTTCTGCATTCATCATTCTTTTCAAAGCTCCATATGTCATCTTCGTACAATTTTTAATCTTATACGAAAGATTTTATTTATTGTCATTTCTTTCAAGAGAATATTGTAGTCTGAGAATGAGGGGACCGAACCGAAATTTCTGAGAAATTTCCTCCGCCTTTGTCTACTACATACACTCAATTTGAATCATTTAGATTAGATTTAATTTGTACGATTTAAATTTTATAAATATTTTTATTTATTCGATATAAAATATTATTTTTTTATAGTTAACAATTATAAAATTATTTTATATTTTATAAAATAAAGAAATTTAAAATTTAAAAGATATAAATATAAAATTTGAACTGATCACAACAGTTCAAATGCGATATGCATCTAATGCGCATCCTATCCAGGTGTGCCGTTTCAGTGGGTTTCGCCACCCGTTTCCTTCATTTACGAGGCAATATTGGGAATCAGGAATCGGGTTAAATGTTGAATGGAAATTCTATAATGTTCTTGGACCTGGGGCTATAGGCACGAAACGCACCGCCCTCTGCCACCGTTTATGGCCGGCTTTTATTTATATTTATTATATATATATATATATATTATTTCATTCTTTTAAAAGTTCTGTTCTGGAGTAAATACTGTGAGTGCCCCATTTGCCTTTTCGTTTTCATTTGACAATCGTTCTTCAACTCTCTCTTTTCTTCTACACCGACAACATCTTTTCGTGCCTCCTGGTATAATCTAACTATTCTCGTTACTGTATATCTTGTTCATTGAATAGGAAAGGAAAAAAAAAAAGAAAAGAAAAAGACAATTTGAAATATGTTTTCACTTGACGATATTGATGGTGAATACAGCAGGTATGAACTCAATTCTCTCTTAGTTCAATCTCCCCCACCATCGGCCACCATCTATGACTACTTTTCGGACTTCTACTTCTCTCTTAACTTGAATTTTCTATTTATCTAATTAAAGAGACACGGTATTCCATCCTCTACTACAGAGGATGCAATCTACTTCTCTCTTGGATATGTCTAATCTTTGCCTTTTTTTAGCTTAAGCAATCTCTTCTTCGTTAGCTTCTCAGAATCACTTTCTCTTCTTCTGATAAAAGTAAGATATCTATATATATATATATATAAATATAAATATATAGATGTATATTACTGAATGGTCTTTTTATGACGTGTGTAGTGAGATGTTGCCATTTTCCTGCATATATATATATATATATATATATATATATATATATATATATGAATGTGATACAACTGTCTCTGCACTCCATAATGCGAAAGCAAGGAAAACACCAATTTAAATCAAGAAAAGTTGAAAGACAGGCTAACCAACTTAAGCAAGACACCTTTCCACTTTTCATATGGCCCCGCAAAAACATTGGTGTGAAGAAACTTCAGGTTAAAGTGTGAAGTAGTGTTTGATAAAAATATTACTAATATATATATATGATTGATGTTTGAAGTATCGGTTTTTTAATGGGAAAATATAAAATAAACCAATTAAAAAGAAGGAGAAACCGCGGGAATATATTCTTACTCTGATTGAATAAAATGAGCTGAAATAGAGAACTTTCAGGCTTCTGTAAGGTCGACAGATCGAGGAGGAAGACGAAGAGGAAGGAGGAAAAGAAGTCGTCCAGCGAGACTGGACCCACAAAGTCATAGACGAATCAGGGATTATTTGGTAATTTACCATGGTCTACGACGCGCTTAATTTTCATTTATTTTATTATTATTTTTAGTTTGAGTGGTTATTTACTGTTTTCCCCATAATTCCGCGTTTGATTAGAAAGTAGTCTTTTCGTGTTTGTTTTCGGTTTGTTGGATATACATAGTGGAATTTCCGAAAAAATTTAGAGCGGATTTAGAGACGTTGCCTTAGCGTAGTCTCAGTGGGAAGATTTGAATGAGTGTGAGTGAACAAGTAAAGGGGCATTAGTTATTGACGGTGCCATCTCTCCTGCGACAGTTTTCGAGAACTATGAGTTTCTTGAAGGGTTCACCTCGTGGCCCGAACGATATAGAGGCCGGGAGTAGCCGCTCTGGCGACTTTGATGACGGGGAGGGTTCGTCCGATCCGTTTGATATCACCAGTACAAAGAATGCTTCCATCGAACGCCTCAAGCGTTGGAGGGTATGTCTTCTAAACTCAGTCACTCAGATTTTTTATTTATTTTTATTTTTCATGTAAGTATACTTTAGTTTATATTTGATTGACTGCTGCTTTAATTGCCTTTTAAGGTTAAATTTATATTTCCGTCTGACAGAGTGAATCGGAAATATTTAATCTGGTTTACGGCTCAATTTAGGATATGCGCATTTGTTTTGTGTTCTTTGAGTGCCAACGGGACTTGTTGTTCTAGGGTTTGTGGAGCCCGGCAAAAGAACTAAGTAAACGTAAGGGACTTTGGATGAATTGGATAGAAAATGTATTTCATGGAGAAATTTTGGAAACAATAGAGTCGGAGATTGAAATTACGAAAAGAACTTCGATTAGCAATACATATTAGAATCTTATTTCATTATATGGGTGAATTGTGTTCTGGTCCATCCAGAACTTTTTTTTCCTGTTGTAACACGCTTTAGATTAGAATCCATTTAGATAAAAAAAATTTAAGTTATAAAAACTTTCTTATAGTAGTGTTTAAAGGTTCCTACATTAAGTTTTTATTCTTGCAAGTATTTAGAGGCCTTGCCAATTGGAGATATGTTGCTAATTTGCTGCCAACCTTTCTCTCTTCTGGACATGGGATAAGTTTAGAGAACCTCTGTTGACCTTTTTGGTTCATTTTGGAGTTCTGCAAATTGCAGTATTCAGGTCTGAGTTTAAGGTTAGAATATATTTCTTTGCTTTCTTTGGTTGTTAATTTTTTGTGCTGCTAAATTCCACAAATTGAGGGAACAAGGACCTCCCTTGACAATAGATGACAACTGTCAAACTTTATCAACAACCTCAGAGGCATAGAGAAGGAAAGTGGAAGGAAGGATTTCTGTAACTACATTAACTGAGTTGTGGTTGAAGGTGAATTGGTCCCATTGTTTAATGCATAGTGGGGAGCATGCATCAGTTGGGTGGCTCCAATGAGATCAAAGCATAATATTTCTTGTAAGGGACCCTTTAAGGACAATATGCTTGGTCTTCTCAACATCATCTACGCATGGTGGAACTCAGAGATCCATAATCTAAAATTTTTGGTTTGATCTATTTTTGACTGGAAGTACAAACCATACAAACCTTCATCGTTCAGTTTTTGTTTTTCTAAGTTTTTTACATTTATCTAAGAAAGTCATTCTTTCTTTTGCAGTGGACCCTGTTCAAAGAAAGTTTGATTTTAGGGTTTACGGATTAGATTTTCAGTTCGGGGAAATAGTACTGAGTTAAAAGATGAATGGTTGGCTGGGTTTTATCTGTCTGCTTGCTGGAAATTATAGACGGATGAAGTTTGATTAGACTTTTTAGTGGGAAAGAAGGAAGGGAAAATGTAAATTCTATGTGTTAAGAGATAGATGTTGTTTAGGGTTGGAGTTGGAGACTTGGAAGTTGTATATATGAACAGTAATTTGAATACTAAGAGAAAAAGAAAGAGAAAGAGCTTTGACTTTCCCTGAGATGCAGATTCTCATGAACTGAACTCTCTATTGTCATTTCCACCTATCAACTAAGAGTTGTATAGAGTGAAAAGTTTTCCTATATATCTGAAAGTAAAGGAAGACTGTTGACCACTTTTTTTTTTATATTAAAAACTACTTAATTCCTCATGAAAATGCTCCTAACCTATAAAGATGGATATTTTTCGAGTATTACTTTTTTATTTTTAAAATAAAAAGATTTGGTCTGCATTGAAAAATGTCACATGGAAAAATTTTAGAAGAAGACTAGTCAGTACTCGGTAGTACTTCATTAATGGAGCTTTTCTCTTAAATCCCTAATAGAGATTTACTGAAGACAATTGGAGAATTTTCTTGATCATGAAGTCACCTTCATTGATCATTATCAATGGCGCCTCTGGCTTTTCTGCTTTATTATGTTGAGGCTCCATTTATTTAGGTTTGTCTTTTGAAAGAGAATATTTTTTTAATGACTAGACAATGATTTTTCTCCCCCTTGTTAGCAAGCTGCGCTTGTGCTTAATGCTTCTCGTCGATTCCGTTACACCTTGGACTTGAAAAAAGAAGAGGAGAAGAAGCAAACTTTGAGGAAGATTAGGGCACATGCACAAGCCATTAGGGTATGGTTACTCTGAACTTTCTTGATTATTGCTTGTGTGACATATATGCAGTGCACTAATTATTCATTTTGTCCTACTAGGCTGCATATCTTTTCAAAGAAGCTGGGCTGGGTGTGAACGGTGAGTCATTTTTCTCACTGTTTTTTGTTTTATATTGATGTTAGTGGGTTCTTGTTTTGATCTACTGCTTTTTTGTGACATTTTAGAAGCGCCTTTGGTGTAAATAAAACTTTGACAGTAATATTTTTTAATCGTCGTTCAGCATTTGCATAAAGTGTACTTCACCTAGAATTTGATTTCTGTTTTTTTTTTTTCCCTTTTTTGCCTTTTGGTTTTCTATAGTCAACAATGACTTAAGATAAAGGGTCTTTTTATTTTTATTTTATTTTTTTGCGGTTCATGAGTTCAGTACTTAAAGTTAGATAGGCTGGTTAGGCTATAAGTTCTAGTAGTTGGTGAATGAGATTAGTTAACATGGTTGATTGGTGATCATTTATGTTAATGCCATTGCATTCACCTGATCAGCTGCGTATAAGTCTTGACATCCTCTGACTTGAGAGTATGGTTTTATAATTTATTTTGCATCTATGATGTGGAATCATCATACTTTTTAATTTCCCCTTCAGTTGAAATGTGCGTTTCAGAAATTGGTTGCTTATCTTTTTAAATCATGTAATCATTGAAATGGACTAATGGTCCCCCAGACCATATTTTATTGTTTATTAGAATATATTTTTTAAGTAATGTTCATTTTCCCTTGTATTTAATTTATGTGACATTACATCATTTGATTATCTAATTGTAGCCTATCTATTCTCAAATGAGTTTTTGGAATATTTACTTAAATGACTTCTATTGGGCTTTTTGAAGATTTGAAAGTTTCTCTCTTGCTCAATTCCTGATTGTCAAATGGCCTAGTTGCCTAGGTCGTTTGTGCAATCCCTTTTTTTTTAAATGATAATATATGATACATGATTTTTGTTGTACTATTGTATTCATAAGCAGTTTCCAGGTTATATTCAATTTTCATTTGAAACAAACTTGTTTGACAGGCTTTGTACCTTGTTTATTACTTGCTTTTGGTTTATATTTATATTTTTTCTTTGTTGATGATTAGTGCTTTCTAGTGTCAGGGACAGGGACTATAATACCTCCTCCAGCTACCCCTGGTGACTTTCCAATTGGACCAGAGCAGCTGGGTTCAATTTCAAGGGATCATAAAAATGATGTCTTGCAGCAATATGGAGGGGTATGCTTGCCGAGAAAATTCCTAACTTGGTAAAGGCACTGATTATAGTCATATACTTATGCTTATTTTGAATTATTTTATCAGGTTAGGGGCCTGGCAGAGTTGTTGAAAACCAATTTAGAGAAGGGGATTCATGGCGATGATGGTGACTTGATAAAACGGAGGAATGCCTTTGGATCAAACAATTATCCTCGGAAGAAAGGAAGGGGTTTTTTGGTAAGTTTTGGTGCACTTTCATTTCAGTCATTGGCTGCTTGTCGTATAGTATTGTTTTAATGGGGGCTATTATAATGACCTCTTATTTTTGTTCCTTTCCACAGATGTTTGTGTGGGATGCTTGCAAGGATCTGACCTTGGTTATATTAATGGTAGCAGCAGTGGCTTCGTTGGCATTGGGAATAAAATCTGAGGTGAGATTGGCTAAGATAGTTATGATGCAATTCTTTTGTGCTTATATTTTAGAAAAATGTAGTACATCTTGTCATGCAACAATCCCGGTATTTAGCAGATAGTGGACTCGCCTCATCCTCTTCATACAAATATATATCTGTGAACCTTGTTGCTAGTCTTTCTGTGCTTTGTTACTTACCCACTCTTGTGGAGGCTTAAAGGAAATACTTGAGTTCCATATTTGCTGTTATTGACCTTTTCCTTGAAGAGAGTAAGGTGGGTTCTAGCCTATGATAGCTTGGAAGGTTTCAGATTAGGTTTGTGATCTTGGCTGTGGACATTTATGCAGACTTCCTTACTTCACTTTTGCTATTTCCTTGAGGTAACTGTGTTTGATAGCAACTTGGCTATCAAAGGATGGAAAGTCGAATACAAATGAGTAAAAATGGACTCAGAAAGAAAAAATTCCCTTTTATTTGAGAGAGACTGAAACTTCAATGAGAGCACTCTCAGACAATTTTCTTCCATGTCCCTCACACAGATAGAAACTGCTTACTATAGCTGCAGAATCGTGTTACCATGGCTTGGACAGCTCACCCTGCTTCTAGTAGTTTCTAGTGACAGGCTTAGCAATTGGATTATTTGGGTTGTGAATTGCAGTGCTGGGCCTGAGCTATTGGTACAGTTTATTCGGGCCACTATCAATTCCCACTCTGTAATCAACCACCTTGTTCTATATATATATGTCTGTGTGTGTGTGTGTGTGGTACTCCTCCTATTGTTGTCCAACATAATGCCACAAGCACTTGTGTGTGCCTTGCTTTAAGAAATCCTTAGTTGCATTTGAAATTCCAATAAAAGCAAGCTCCAGGACAAGTGGCCCGCAGGCCAGGGAAGCAATTGGACTTGCAAATATTGATACTTCTCTAGCAACAATGCATGAACAGAAATATTATGCAGAAGTGTATCTTATATCATACACTATTATACCTACCAGCGTGACTGCAATCATTTTCGAGGATTTATCCATGACCTCAACTGGGTGACTAATATATTTCAATATCTCAATTCCCATAGCTGGGCCGGTTATATTATTAAAGCCATTAGTGCCCCAATTTTGCAGTATGATAGTAAGTATTCCATCTACCCAAAAGGGAAAATACCTTGTAGAAAGGTTAGATCCATATCATACTCGAATCCCAGGTAATCACCAGCTACCATGACAAAACCCGAGGCATGTGTTCACTGGTTTGACTATGTCTTGTACCATTATATTCTCCTCGATCTCAAGGCACAAGAGATCAGTAATTATAGATACTAAAATTGCTTCATAAGGGATTAAAACAATAGTAATTCCAACAACCAAAACTCACATGCCTCCAGGATCAAACACTAATATGATGGCCTCATAAAGCATAATAATTTTGTTCACAAACATGTATCCAACAGCAGCAGCAATAAAACTTGATTGAATCTTTAACAAAAGGTAGCCTTCAAGCTTTATCCCTGCTGGGCCCACTAGAAACTTAACATCACTGCACAGTTGCACTAAATACACTTTGTCCCCACTTTTTAAGGCATTCCCAATGAATAAGACATCCTTTCAACAACACCGACATATTGGGCTCCACAAATTTTTTTACAAATTCTTCAAAATGCAATCTTTTGAGTTATATTATTTCTTTTCAGCCATTTGGGTTTCCCTTCAATATTAAGACATGGCCGACTTTGGAAAAGATTATCAGGATAAAGGTCTGTCACTTTTGAATTCTGAACAGCAATATCAAATGAAGGGTAATAAGCCCTAGTAAAAGTATACTTCCAAGACCCATTGTATTGAAATCCAACCCAAAGGATTTCTAATACAAATGGTTCATGGTTGATGAAGACGTGAGAAGATTTGCTCACAATTGCCAAAATCCTCTAGTCAATGCCATCCATCAGTCCCAGAATTTCAAGGGGCTCATCTTTCAAGGTGTGGACATTGGCTAAACCACCGTTGCAAAATGTCCAAGATTAAGATTTTTCTCATAAGGTTCATAAGAATAAGTGGCAGTTGTGTTTACTTGCTGTCACTAATTAAAGGGCAACAAAACCACCCAAAAAAAAAAATATTCGCTTGGTTGGGGTTGGAAAGGCAGAGGAAAACAAATTTTGTATGTGGGGTAAGTCTGTTGTCGAAGAAATAACCGTTCAGCAGATATATTTGAGTTGCTAATGAAAGTTCTGAACTTGGTAGTCAGGTTTCAATTTGTGTTTGGTGTCTGGATGAGTGTATAATTTGATCTGAAGCCATGCACAATAGTTATATGAATTCTTTTCATCCAGAATTAAAGAATATGCAGGTTTGTGAGCTTATGGCTGCTGAGCATAAGTTCCAGCTCTTGTACTTTTTAATAAATGTTTTTATAATAAAGTTGAAGTAGATAGCTGTCTATTTGGAGAGCTTCTGAACTTTATTAACTATTATTGTTTCTGTATAGTATATTTAAGTTTCATTGCATTCCTTTGACTGTTATTTTGATGCTAATTGATTGATTTATTTGATCTTTAGTTTTGCCAAGCCTTTTTAATTTTTGATTGTTCTCTTCATAATCTTCGAATATATCTATGATAATAGTAAGAATTAGGCTTCTTCCACTTCATAGCTAATTTTCTATTTCAGGGTATCAAGGAAGGATGGTACGACGGGGGAAGCATTGCATTTGCAGTTATTCTTGTTGTTGTGGTTACAGGTATGTAGTTTTAGCTCTTTTTTTTTTTTTTTGAGAAAGAAGGGGGGGGGGGAGGGTAAATTTTATAATGCATTAGTTTTTGTGTACATGTCTTCTGACTCTGTTTTTCAATTTGCTTTTTGCAATGAATTCTTTTTGGTGGAGATATAAGTTTGACCTACTTTGTTTTTTTCTCTTTTTAATCATGGACGTTAACATAACAGTTCTAATCTTCCCATTTGAAGGATATATGACTATTTCTTTTCTCCTCCTTTTGTAGCTATAAGTGATTATAAGCAGTCTCTTCAGTTTCGTGATCTAAATGAGGAGAAGAGAAATATACATCTACAGGTCTTTTTATTTTTATTTTTTTAATATATTTTGTGGGGCTTAAAACTACTATTATAAGCGTCTTCATTTTTTTGGTCAGTTTTCTTAAATTTAAACTTGGCCATGAGCAGGTTATTAGAAATGGTAGAAGAGTTGAGATCTCAATATATGATATTGTTGTTGGTGATGTTGTACCTCTTAATATCGGTGACCAGGTACATAAGCATATCTTTAATAATTTTAATGTTCATACTTATGGATTGTGTTTCCTCTTAGTTACTGATTTCTTAACTGCTCTGTCCTAGGTCCCTGCTGATGGAATTTTGATCACCGGTCACTCTCTTGCAATTGATGAATCAAGTATGACTGGCGAGAGCAAGATTGTATGTGATTGTTTAAATCTTGTTGAGATTGAGTGTACTTATTACTTTTAAAATTTTCTCAGAAGCTTTCATTTTCCAGGTTGACAAGGACTCAAAGAACCCTTTTCTGATGTCTGGATGTAAAGTTGCTGATGGCAGTGGCACTATGCTGGTGACTTTTGACTTCCCTTTTCTTTTTATATGTTTTTAACTATGCACTGTATTGATTTTAGTTTCTAATATAAGCCCTTTCTAAGGCTATCTAAGTACATAGTAACATGTATAACAGCTGTGTTGATGGTAGTCATGGGCGATAATTAACCTGAGGGCATAAGAACTGTGCAGTTAATGGGGAAGTTATCTTGTAATTGACCAAATATTTATTTACATGTTCTTTAAAAATCTGGTATTTTTCAAAAATGTTTATCAATTGAGAGTGCTTTCGAGTGCATGATGGGTCTGAAAGGCATTGTACTCTTGGTTTAATTTTTATCATGTCAACTTCTACAAGAAATGATTGAGAGTATTAGAAACATGAAAAGAGGTCAAATTCAGTGATGGGTCCTGTCCTTGTTTTACAAAATAAATAAATATATTAAATTTATAACATTTGTGTTTCTTTGTTTTACTCTGTTACAAGAGTAAAACTTCACCTTTTTTTTTTCCAAAAAATTGATTAAGCTGCTTTTTGGTTCAATTTTCTGGCCAGGCTACAGGTGTTGGTATTAATACTGAGTGGGGGCTTTTAATGGCTAGTATATCAGAAGACACTGGCGAAGAAACACCCTTGCAGGTCCTCTATCTACTTGTGGTCTCTAATAAAGCTTTCCTGTTTTACATAGTATGTTTACTCATTTAAGGTATCGAAATAGGTGCGCTTAAATGGTGTTGCCACCTTCATTGGTATTGTTGGACTCACTGTGGCTGCTGTTGTTCTGGTTGTGCTACTGATCAGGTAATTTAGCTGTTGACTAATGGTGTTACCAACTTTTTATGTGTCTTTTAGTTAGTTTTTATTACATAAGTCTCTGAAATGTTTTAACTTGTAAACAGATATTTTACTGGGCATACTGAGAACAATGGAAGTCGTCAGTTTAAGGCGGGCCGGACAAAAGTTGGTGATGCTGTTGATGGAGTAATTAAGATAGTCACAGTTGCGGTATGTGTATTTATTAGAAATGGGTTAAGCACATTTATGATGCGTATACAACTGTTTTTATTCTTTTCATATACAGTTATGGGGTTTAAAATGAGTAGTTATATAGTGATGGTGACTCATTGTATTTGAATCTGTAGGTTACCATTGTTGTGGTTGCAGTGCCTGAAGGGCTTCCTTTAGCAGTTACCTTAACGTAAGTATGCCAGTGTTGATTAAAATTGTAAATGTAAACTTTATTTGGTTATATTTCATTCTCCCCCCCCCCCCCCCAAAAAAAAAAAAAAAAAAAAACCAAGAAAAAAGAGACCCCAGGCAAAGGGCTTCCTTTTAAGTATGCCTGTGTTGATTAAAATTGTAAACTTTATGTGGCTTTTCTAAGGCGAAGGGCTTCCTTTAGCAGTTACCTTAACGTAAGTATGCCTTTGTTGATTAAAATTGTAAACTTTATATGGCTTTTCTAAGTTTTAACTTTATTTGGTTATCCCCCAATTGGTCACAAGGTTTCCAGTGTTGATGTCATTTTACTCATTTTTTTGTCATTGTTCTTGTAATCCCACATGATCACTAGTTTGATCCCTTAATTATTTTAGTGGCTATAACTTGGGTAAAATGAGTCAGCGACCTTAAAAGTGGTCCAACTTTCAAACGTAGAACCCCAGACTTTACCGTCCTCTATTCTTTTTGTCCATCTGAAGATTTTTCTTATTTCTTTACGCTTATGGTAGCATTATCTGTATCAGTATTGTACTCTTTATATGCTCTTATTCCAGATCTATAATATAGTTTGTTTATTTTCTTTTCTTATATCATTAAGCATTCTACTAACACTCTTCTTCTTTAACCATGTAATAGACTTGCCTACTCAATGAGAAAAATGATGGCAGATAAAGCTTTGGTATGCCAAATAAGTTTATACTTTGATTGGATTTAGCCATATCTAAATCATGAAAACACTTTGATTTGACTGAAATTGAATGGCAGGTGAGGAGGCTTTCGGCCTGTGAGACAATGGGTTCTGCCACAACCATTTGCAGTGATAAGACTGGAACATTGACTTTGAATCAGGTTAGTTGTAATGATGTTTTTTTGCTGTAAGTTACAGAAATTCTTGGATTCCAGTTGTTGCAAATGTTTTAATTTTGCTGTGGCATCTGTGCTTACTGGCTTATGTAAAATAAGCAGCCTTTTGACTTTTGAGGTAATTAGGAGTTTAAATTTTAATTAACCTGACCGTCTGATTAGGAATGTAGACTTGAGTTGATTGCAAGTCAGTAGCTGTTTAACTTAGGGAATATTGTTTTTGAAGAAGGGCATGTCTATTGGCGTTGGTTCAGCAGTTTTCAATTTCTTCTTTTAAATTTAATAAAATTCATTGATTGACAGATGACTGTGGTTGAGGCTTACATTGGTGAGAAGAAGATTGATCCTCACAACAAATCTGGGCTGTCTGCTAAGCTCTGCTCTTTGCTTGTTGAAGGTGTTGCACTGAACACCAATGGCAGTGTTTTTGTACCTGAGGTATACTAGAATTGATTTTCCCTATTTTTCACAATTATGGCATAGGAGCTGAAGGTTTAGTGCTGCAACTAATTTATGAGTCGTTCATTCTTTACAGGGTGGTAGCAAAGTTGAGGTCGCCGGATCACCTACAGAAAAGGCAATTTTGCAATGGGGAATCCAGGTTTGTTTTGAAGCTTTTAGGCTTAAATACACTTTTGGTACTTTTAGTTTCATAAAAGTTTTAGTTTGGTACCCCTAATTTTAAAACAGAAAATGTCGTTCTCCTATATTTTAAAATGATCAAATCTTGCCCCTTTGTCTCATATTTTATCTAAAATTTAATGCCAAATTTAACAATATGTTGTCCTGAATGTCAAGTTTGAGTGTGAGTTAATGACATCAATTAAATAAATAATGTCAAAGATAGCAAATTGTTAAGTTGTTAAATTTTTATGATGGATTATGAGATAGAAGGGCAATATTGGATCAATTTAAAAAATTGGGGGGCCCACATTGTCTGTTTTTAAACTAGGTGGATCAAATTGAAACTTTTATGAAACCAGAGGGACAAAACGTGTTTTTAATCAAACTTGTAAACTTTCTTTTTTGTCATTGTAAGTAGAATTATCAATAATATGTTTCAACTTGTTATGGTTATATCAATCTCAGCTGGGGATGGAGTTTGAGGCTGTCAGATCAGAATCATCAATTATACATGTCTTTCCATTCAATTCAGTGAAAAAACGTGGGGGAGTTGCAGTGCAGACGGTAATGTGGTTTTGTTTTTGCTTTCTCATTTTGTTTGCATATCATGTTGGGCAATTAAATATGAATTTGCACCGTGTCATTTACTTCTTTTTTTTTTTTCCTTTTAACAATTTGATATTTGAGAATTGAGATATAGGGAATTATGCATTGTGTCTAACATAATTATCGGGTATAATTCATAAGAGTGCTGTGCTCCTTCCTCGTCTTTTTTCAAATCGAAATTTGTTTTGGTCTTATGACTACATTACAACTTACTTTATATGTCTTGTATTTCCTCCAATCAATATTGAAACATGCGGATTCTTGCACTCTCTCCTTATAGGAAGAGGTTCCGTATTGACAAATTCATTTGGAAATCTAAAGTCTGTTTGGTTTCCTCTTTTCCTGTCTTCATTTTCATTGAAAACGGATGAATGAAAATGTTTTGTAGAGTTTAAGAGGAAATATTTTCTGGAAACATTTTCTAAGATAGGTTTAAGTTTTCAGTGTTTACACTTCATGACAGGTGGTATTTTTGTAATTTTACTAGAAAGTAAACACAACTATCAGTCTATAACCATATGAACCTCACTATTTACTGATGGTCAGACTAGAAGAATAAAGTAAAAAAAATTATGGTCATTTAAGTTAATTTGATTTCATAACAAACATGAACAAATTTTAATCTTCACATAACAAACCTATTTTTTAAATATTGAAAAATTGCAAATAAAAATAGATTTTAAGAAATGAAAATAGAGAATGAAAACTAAAATGTTTTAAAAAACTGAATACCATAAATTTCCTTCTAAAGTCAAGTCTTTGTTTTGGACTGTAGTTCTCAATAGGATTAATTCGAATGACTTGTTGTATATTTGCCTTCGTTATTAATAGCACATGGTGCAAATGGTGCCAAGGGCTCCAAAATGCTGTAGCGTGTTGTGCAGGCTACATAAAAATGTAGGGTACAAATTTTAAAAATTCAAAATATAATTGATAATGGCCAATATTAAAAAACCAAATTCTCATAAGAAAGAAAGTAAATGACTTCCACTCTCTTCCGATATGGCTTAATTACACGACCCTCCAACCTCCCCTAAAACCATCCATTTGACCAAAATATCTCAAAGGATAAGATTGAGTTAAAAAATAAAAAATAAAAATGTAATTTATTGAAAAATTATTTTTTAAAACTATTATTTCAATGCTATTTATTTTTGGTAAAAACAATAAACTTAATTTATTCCAAAAATTTTTAACATTTGTTATAAAGATGTTATTGTTGAAATTAATTATTAATTGTCAAGAGATATCTGTTTTTTCATCAACCATATTAAGAGCACAAGAAAAGGAGGATGCGATTGATCTGTTTGTCAGTGGGGTGGATGTGGATGCCTGGCTTCTCAGCTCTAGTAGCTAAAGCTACATAATCCCAAGTCGAATCATCACTGTCAAATACAATATCATCTTCACTGTATAGTTCATCATCCACCTTGCCAATCAACCGCACATTATTGTTATCAATCTCTTTCAATGAGACTGGGTCAATGGTATCAAGAGAATAAGTCTTCTTAAAGCCTTATTTTACTTAATGTATGCTAAGTCATTCAATTTTGATTGTCCATGGATGGGTTGAATGAATCTCCACTGGTAGCCTTGCAAAATCACTTAAATTAAGGCTGTTGTTGCACTATTTGTATGTCAAGGAAAATCACTGGTATTTGCAATATCAAGCAACTATTTCCCTTAGGGGTAACTAGTTTGGAGTTCTTGGAAGACGTTGTGTGTGTCCTTTAATTTTGGATCAACTTCTCACGATACCTTTAGAAGCTTTTGCAAAGAGTAAGGCCAAGTTTCTATTTACACAGTTTTGTGGTTGTTTGGTGTATTAGGTTGGATAGGAAAGAAAACACCTTCTAGGGTGCATCTTTGCCCCTTCAAATGTTACAGGATAGGATTATCCTTGTCTTCTCTTGGGTGCTTTCCTTTTTGTTTTGAGCTTGCTTTTTTGGAGCCATTCTGTCACTTGTTTTCTTTTAGCTTCTCTGATTTGGTGGATACTGAATCCCCTATCATTTGTAATTTATCTCTCAGAAAAAAAAATTCTACAAGAAGAAATCTGGGATTGGTAGTTGGTTTGGTTTTCCTTGTGTTGGCTTATCAAATTTTGAGCTTTGTATTTTAAAACATGTTGGAAAATATGCTAAAAAGTAAAAACTACAGAGAAGTTTAGTGAAAGCCAGTTGCAGCACGATTGGAAGTTTTCCAGGCATGAAACAGAATTAGTGGAGGGCTGTTAGGAGATTTATGCGTTTAATTTTTAGAAGCATAAAATAGGCAAAAAGTTTTTTTTTTCTTTTTTTTAAATCCTCATTTGGCTTTGCTAACTGAATAATTTATTACTGATAATTTTATTCTGTTCTGCAGCCTGAATCTGAAGTACATATACATTGGAAAGGTGCTGCTGAGATAGTACTAGCCTCTTGTACAGCATATCTGGATGCAAAGGGCCAGTCCGTAGATATGGATGAAGAGAAGGTTTGAGAAAATAGCTATATATTTAGTAATAAGGGTTCTTTTTTTTTTTAAAAAACCACTTTGAAAATAATCTCAGACTATTTGTATTTTAAGAGTTATCTTAAATGAATTCCCCCCCTCTCTTGTCATTTTAGTCACTTCTGCCAGTATATGGTTTCTTTGTGATGGATGAAGCTTCATTAGATTAATGCATGTGCACTTACAAGCTTAAGAAAAAGCAACTACAACTTTTTGCTGTTAGAATGAGTTTTGATGATAAATTGTTCTTTTTTACCCTTTTCTTAAAATGGTCTAAGTGAAAATTTTCTGGCTTGCAGATGAAAAATTTTAAAAAAGCTATTGATGACATGGCTGCCCGTAGTCTTCGTTGTGTTGCCATTGCATACAGATCATATGAAATGAAGAATGTTCCAACTAGTGAAGAAGAACTTGCTCACTGGTCATTACCGGAGGATGATCTCTTTTTATTGGCTATTGTTGGTCTGAAGGTATGTAATAACTGTCTTATCTCCTGATTGTAATGTTGTGCTATCGATATTACTCTCACTTGGGATATGTTTTTATCTAATTTAAAGCTCCTTATAGTAGTGATGCATATGATTGGGAGGAAGTAGGAAATTTATGTGTGTGGTGTGTTTTAATTTACTGTCCCTTTCTACCATTTCATTACCATCCAATGTTGTCCTTCTACCTTTAAGGTACTTTCTCATTAAAGGGTTTTGTATCTTTAGATTTATTTGAATTTATAGTTGAAGTTGAAAATGTGTACTTGATGGCATACTTGACTTGAAATATGCTTCCACAGGTTAATTTCTACCATTTTTGTATGTTATTATTTCTCTTATTCTTCATGCATGGAAATGCAGGATCCTTGTCGATCGTGTGTCAAGGATGCAGTGCAACTTTGCCAAAAGGCTGGAGTGAAGGTATTTATTTTATGCCATGATCATAAAAGCCTGCCGTGTAAATACTTGGTGGTCAAGCTTGTTCAATTAAACTGATTTAAATATAATTGGCATTTGATAAAGTGGCCTAGGTGAGATGATAGTGTTGTCTTTATTGGAAAAATTGAACTAATAGTTTGCTAGACTCTGACCAGTTCTTTGTACAAAATAGATGGTAAGTTCTGAGAATTATGTTATTTAACATTCATTTGTTGACAAAACCATGTCTTGTTAAGATAGATTGAATGTGTTGGATATTTATAGTTATATATCATTATATAGTGGACAAATCAGGTATATTTTAATATATTTTGGATGGAAGATTGAGATTGAATAGTAGATATTAGATCTTAGTTTGGATTGATGTAGCTTTAGTACTATCCCTATTATCCATGTCACTTGTGAAAGAACTGTTGAGAACCTTGGTGAATTATTTCTACTGAACTGAAAATATTTTTCATCAGAAGTTTTGTGCATGCTTGGTTGTAGTGAAAATGGGCAGTTGGAAAATGGTATTATATCCAGGCTATGTTGTGTCCAAATACACCACCTTTTTCATCATATTCATTTTTACCAAGCATAGCCTTAGAGTCATTTCTTCTCATGCCTTTAAGATTGGAAATGCCAAATTTTTTTTTTTAAATCATAAGCTTCATGTTATTTTCTATATCCTGACAAATGAGCAATTGGTGTAAGAAATGCAATATGCTTTCTAAACATTATATTTTGTTCGGGCACTTATTGAAAATTTACCCAAATAATAATAATAATAATGAATAGAAATAATATTAATAATAATTTTTTTGTTTGCAATTTCTATTTTCATTGAGTCACCACTCATCCAATTTGGTTCTAGTTTGTTGGATCAAGTGTTTTTTAGATGAATTTCGATTCCTTACTTTGGATAATTTTGGTCTGGTTATTGGTTTTGGGGGTTGATTTTATCATGTGAAGTTTCTTTATGTTATACCATGTTGATATTTTTGGCATTGATTATTGGATATAGTATTAACTACAATTCCTAGGTGCGAATGGTCACTGGTGACAATGTGCAAACTGCAAAAGCAATTTCTCTGGAATGTGGAATACTTGGTTCATCTGAAGATGCCACTGAGCCAAACATTATTGAAGGAAAAACATTTCGCGAGTTATCAGATACAGAGAGAGAAGAGATTGTCGAAAGGATATCGGTACTGTCCAACTACTGTGACAACCTTTTATTTGCACTCTTAATATTGTGTAACGTGTTGCATTTGTATCATGTAGGTTATGGGACGGTCTTCTCCTAATGACAAGCTTTTGCTTGTGCAAGCATTGAGGAGGAAGGGGCATGTTGTTGCTGTGACTGGGGATGGAACTAATGATGCTCCTGCTCTACATGAGGTTTGCTTGGCTTTTTGTTATCTTCTTCAGGCTCATCTTTCTTGTGTTGTCTCAAGTCTGGTTACTTGTTGTAATGATGGTATTACTTGTTATGGTGCACTGAGTATCATTAATTCTGTCGTTGTTATTGCATGTAGAGCTAAGAAGCACCGATACGGGTACGCGTATCGGGTACGACACAATACGATACGTGCGATACGACAATTTTTAAAATTTTAAGATACGGGTACGAGAAAAAATATATATATATATATTCAATAATTTAATACATTAAAAATTAATTAATCAAGCATAATTAGTGAATGAAATAATTAATCAATTAATGAGCAGAGGAATCAAAATTAGGTGAGCCTTAATTTGTTTCATCAGCTTACAAATTGCAGCCATTGTTGTTATCCTTATAATGTGAAAAGTTATTATTCCACCTCCTTTTATTGCTACGCTTAAATGGTTGAACAATGAACAAGTGAAGTCAGATATCACAAACCTAGAACATTTTAGTTTAATTTTCTACAAACAGAGGCACATATCACAGGAATGAATTGAAACACAAGTAGGAGAGACAAATTATCAGCCAAGTTACAAAATTCTAGGCTTGTTTTTTTCTGTCATTCAAATTTTTGAAAAAAAAAATTGAAAACAAAATCCTTGCCACCGGAGAAGAAGATGCACCTGCCACTGGCCAGAGAAGATGACAGAGGAACAGAAGGCGTCATCGGAGAGGATGATGTAGCAGGGTAGGCGACACATGGCGAGACGCAGCAACACCAGAAGCAGCGGGCGAGGAAGAAGAACTGAAGCTGAGGGAGAAGAACCGAAGCGTTTGACGGGTTGGGGGTTTAAATGATGGACGAAATGAAGTCGTTTAAGGAGAAAAACGTTTCACTGCCATTTCAAGGACGTTTTGGAGTCGTTTCCTAACCGTGTCGAAACGTTTCGGTACGTAAAGAAACGTTTCGAAACATTTCGGTACGCAAAGAAACGTTTCGGATACTGTTGTACCCTTACGGTACGCGTGTCGGTATCGGATACGTATCCGGTACGAGTACGGCTCCAAATTTGGAGTATCGGTGCTTCTAAGATGTAGAGTTTCAGTATTATGTAATTGTATTATCACAAGTCCTTATATGATGCCTAAAATTCATGTTACATGTTTTCTAATCTAAAGTTTGAGTCTCATATCTTTAACAAGAGAAATAATTTTTTTCTTCTTATGTAAACTAGCTTTTATTTTCTGGATTGTTGTAATTTTATGCCTTTTGGGGTTTAGGCTGATATAGGTCTTGCAATGGGCATTCAAGGGACAGAAGTTGCTAAAGAGAGCTCTGATATCATTATTTTGGATGACAATTTTGCTTCGGTTGTGAAGGTTAGTCTTTTTTTCTTTTTAAAGTGTGAGGGAGTTTTAACTCTTTCCAATCCCAATGAATATGCCTGTTAACTATCCACCTTATTCTTAGAATGTGGAATTCAAAGTTTTAATAATATTTTGTTTGTGTTTTGTGTAGAATTTTGGTGAATTGGCTAGCTTGACATATGATCTTGACTAAGTAATTAATAAAATTGATATTTGAAGCATAACTAGCTATGACTTTTTTCCACAAAATGCAGGTTGTCAGATGGGGACGGTCTGTATATGCAAATATTCAGAAATTTATCCAGTTTCAGCTTACAGTCAATGTGGCTGCTCTTGTTATTAATGTTGTTGCTGCAGTTTCCTCTGGTGATGTCCCACTAAATGCAGTACAGGTTTGCTTTATTTATGCCTCTTTCTAGCTTGTGCTCACTTACATACTTGGGAGACATTGTAATGCTCTTTATTGCTTTCTCTACAGCTTCTCTGGGTAAATCTGATTATGGATACACTTGGAGCACTAGCCTTGGCAACTGAACCACCAACTGATCACCTAATGGATCGACCTCCAGTGGGTCGAAGGTCAGTATTCTGATGATTTTGAGTAGTTACTTAGTACTTTGGGTCATCGCAATTGTTTGATGTCTTCTTTTAGTGCTATGCGCTTATCCAGAACTTAGTCCCTTTTAATTAATTAATTAATTAATTTTAATTTGGATTTTTTGTATAGAAGAAAGGAACTTAAGAAAGATGAGATATTTTAAAGATTTTAAAACAGAGCAGGGTGTACAATCAGAGCAGAAGCCCCATGAATGCATTGAAGCTCACCTAATGCCTCAGAATAACCAGTAGCTGAGTGCCATAAAGATACTACTAGAAAAAATCTGTTCCATGTGGCAAAGATATATCCAGCCAAATATTTCAAACTTTCTAACGCATTCTGAAGTTTTGATGTTATTAGTAATCGAGTTTGGGATGATCCTGTTTCTCATGCCAGTTATAACTCTTTGGCATCATCGTTCTTTGATAAGTGTTGTAGGCAATGTTCTTGCATGTCTGATGTGATAATTTTCATTTGAAAAGATTTTGCCCTTTGTTAAATGGTACAATTACCTTGGGAATGCATGCCTAGGCTTACATAATGCATGCGTAGACTGGCATAATGCGTTTTTGAATAATGGACCTCTTGATATTAGAGCTCTCTTGTCAAAACGAAAGATATGGTGCTTATATGCTTGGACGGTTTTGTGAGATGTGTATGAAAGTGATTTGTATGATTTACAGGGAGCCTCTCATAACAAATATAATGTGGAGGAATTTGCTCATACAGGTAACTGCTGATTCTCATATTATTACGGCTTTTGTCATTTTAGTTGTTGTGGATTTCTTTTTGTGTTGGTATTTGGCTACAATGAATTTTGAAACTGCCGTCTTAACTTTCCTGGAGTTTATGCCATATTATTTATTGTCTCTACCAGAATCATCAATGCTAGTTGGAATTTTTCAGGCAATGTACCAAGTATCTGTTTTGCTCGTACTCAATTTCCGAGGTAGGAGCTTACTGGGTCTGAAACGTGATGACAACAGCCATGCTATTAAAGTGAAGAACACTTTAATATTTAATGCATTTGTTTTCTGTCAAGTAAGCCCTTTTCTCTGTTAATTACATTTGATATCTGGGTATTGTGGGGAGGGGAAAGGATAGAATTTATTTATATCTTTACCGTAAACTAGCAATAATAGCTAAATTTTTTAGATTTCATAATGTTGGTGCAACATTTTCTTGTCTGTCTTTGAATTAATAGCTTTTAATTAGATTGAAGTATACAAGGATACTTATAGTTTTGGCAAATTAAAAAATTATGAAATGGAATAGCTATCATTTAAATCAAAATATAAAAATTAAAGGTATTTATAAAATTTGCTATGCATTTTAAAGGAAAAAGAGGTTAGTCTTTTTTGTTATGTTGTGTCTTTATTTTCTATTATTGAAGTCGGTGAGTTTTTTTTTAATAATAAATATACTATTTAAAGATTTCCTAATGTTACTAGGTACTTGGGTACAAGTAATTTAGAGTAATTTTTTGATTTGTGTGTTGTCTGGTAATGGCAATAAATGTTCCTTTAATTAATAAAAAAGAGTTTATAATACAAGAACATTTTCGGGGTATCAACTAAGTCATGCATAGCTTAAACTGGGGTGATCATCAGTCAAATTTAGCACAAAAATCAACACTCAGCCCGACCAATCAATATTTGGCAAGCGGATCCTCTACAGTTGCTGATGTAGTCAGCCTTTAGAGGCTGCCTTTTTTTTTTTTTTTAAATTTAAATTTTAGGTCTCAAAATGTAAGTTTGAAGATAAAAATTGTTATTGAAAGGTTAAAAGCTGTAAATATGAGAAAAAATTACACTTCAAAAATTTTAATTGAATAGCACAATCAAAATTTTTGAAGTGTAATTTTTCTTTATAGTTATAATTTTTGATCTCAGAGTTTCAATTATTATTTTTAAACCTATAATTTAGAACCTAAAACCATCCAAAAAGAAAAAGGCAATTTTTTCAATATTTGGGTGAAAAAATGATCATCCATCGTCACCCATACTTTTAGATAACCCAAACTTATTGGGCTGGTTGGGTTAGGTAGCCCAAAAAACAATGTTTTTACACACGCAACATCAATTTTAAATGTCACATGCCTTTTAGAATATAGACATGATGAAAACGAACGAACCCCTTTCTTTTTTTGGGACATAAAATCTCATCCATGTGAACCCCTTAATCTGATTTGACCTGTCGGAAATCATTTATTTATTCGGGTTGGTCTGGTTTTGGAGGGCTGGTGGGTTGTTCAGGCCCCTAGCTTTTACTAAGAAAGGGAGCCCACAAGTAGTTGTATGTGCAAAAGAAAATAGTATATGGCTGCCCTCTGTAAGTGGTTCCACCACTGCTTTATAATTATTGTTCTTACATTTGAGTGTTAGCATATATTGTTTGAGATCCCTACATTTAATTGAGTACTTGTTAGTAAAAATATATGGAAATGTATAAGGTGTATTCAACCCTTGATTGCCAGTTGCACACATTAGGCTAAACTCTCCATGTTTGTGTGGGGCCTACCCAGTCTGTGTTCTACCTGATCAGAGTCAATGTTGGATTCTTTTTTTTTTTTTTTGGGTAGAATGTTGGATTCTTTTTATTCCTTCCTGTTGTTGAATCAATCTGCTAAATGCATTTTATCTTCTTTCAATTTGCATTTCAATGATCATAAAGCAATTATGCTTTTGAAATTGCAGATCTTTAATGAATTTAATGCTCGAAAGCCAGATGAATACAACATTTTCAAGGGAGTCACAAGAAACTTCCTCTTTATGGGGATAGTGGGACTAACTCTTGTGCTTCAGGTTAGACTTGTTACATGCCCTCTCTGGTTTTATTAATGGAATATTCTCAAGCCGCCATAACCTTGCTACTATTTTTTCAGATTATCATCATTGAATTTCTGGGAAAGTTCACCAAAACAGTCAGGCTTAATTGGAAGCAGTGGATCATTTCTGTCGTCATCGGATTCATCAGGTTAGTCGATAACCGTACCTACCCGAATGCTAGTGTATCTTTATCTTATTATGCAATTTTCTTCTCTTAGAGTTTGTATGACTGGTCTTCAACGAAAAATAGTTTAAACTGTTAACATGAACCATGGCAATTAAGGTGGTGGGCTGGTACATGAAAATTTTGATTTTCTAAGTACTTGAAAACCTATTTATAAGATGTTTGAATATAACAAATATTAAAAATTTAAGATGTGTGTCAAGCTCAAATTCCTTATTAACAGATTTTCAAGTACGTAAGAAATTAGGATATCTATGTATCGAATGGCGCCTAAATGAACTTGTGGTTAGTACGGTTAAAACGGGCCAAGGCCTAAATGCTGGCGCAGTTAGGTTCTCATTTGGATGGGTTTAGGCTCACATATTTTGGCCCGTTTAGCCTGTGAGCCGATATAGGTGGAAATGGATTCCTAATTATAAGCTCGTTTAATAAACAGGCCAGGCCTTTTGACAGTCCTACTTGTAGTTATAGGGCTTGCCTTGCACATAAAGTACTAACTCTTTTTCCCCCTACCCCTGTCTCTCTCTCCCCATCCTCTCAGCTGGCCTCTTGCCGTGGTTGGGAAGTTGATACCTGTACCAGAAACTGCCTTCCATAAGTTTTTCAGAAGACCTCGAAGATGAGCTTCAAGAAGGAAGGTGATGATGCTGCATAGAAATTTTGGTGATATACGTTTTTGTTCTGAGCGTGTCACAGGATAGATTACACACTTTGCTAATGGAAATAGTTCAACGTAGTAATATTTCTTTTTTCTAAAGCTTTGGATATGTTTATTCATTTTTCTCTTCAAATTTGGATATGAAATTTTTCTAATTTTTAAATATGTAGGCTTTAGGTACGTATGGAATTTAAGGTGGTCTCAGTTCAGTGTATTTGATCAGTTTGGCAGTTAAATTGTTCATATTTCTATTCAGTTGAAAAATTTAACGTAGATATTTCTATTCAGTGAATGAATGATCGTTCATTCATGGTTTTTCTATATTTATTGTTGCACGTATTTTTTCCTTTCTGTTTGAACATAGTAGGCGGTTCAACAAATTAAACTTTTTAAACAAGGAAAAATATGGAATAAAATCCTAGTCTCCACCTCCAAATACAGGTAATATTGTTCTTTAATTAGACTTGGTCATGATTCGGTCACATCTATTTTTTGCTTCAATTTTCAAAAGGTGAAGCTTGACATATTTTAAGAACATAAAATTCGTTGAGAATTATTTTTAGCTAATATGCAACGGACGGACACCACTCTTTTCTATTTATTCGCCATTTAAAAAAAATAGAAGGAGAAATAGAGAATAATATTCTTCATATATCGTTATTTGTATTTAAAATGAAAAAATGTCAATATTTAAGAGTCCAGTGTTTTAAAAATTAGTTTCTTAATTATACTTAATAGGACTTAGGTCCCAACTTTCTTTTAATATAATTGATGCAACGCATTTGTCAGGTTGAATATAACGTTTTAAAATTGAGCTAGCTACTCTATTGATATAAGGAATGACAGATTAATTCATAATCAAATCGTGAACAAATTAATAATTGAATATTTGATATATTCTTTAATTAATTAGAGAATATATAAAACGACGATATAAAAAATAATATATAAAATTAAATAAGTAACTTAAAATGAAAATGACTTGCAAACACGTACTAATATATTTGAAGCATTTATTATGTATATAATAAGTTCATACGCCTAAGTCAATTAGAGAAAAATAAAAAATAAATATCAATAATATTAAGAAAAATGACAATACTATTGTATATTAAAAAATTTTAAAAGAGTAGATACAATGTTTTTTTTTTAATAATGAAATTTTAAAAACAATAAGGTTAAATTGTACATAACTCATTAAACTTTAAATCACGTGCAAATAGTTTTTTTTTTTTAATAATGAACTCCCTTAAATTTTAAAGTTTGTATAAATAATCCTTTGTCATTTAGTTAGTCCAATATTTTAGGGGCAGAACTATTTATATATAATTTAAACTTTAGAGGATTTTTGTTCATGTAACATAATGTGTAAAATGGTTATCTACACACAAAAAAAAGTAAAGTTTAAGAGATTTATTATCATTGACATGTCATATTTCTTCATTTGTATAAAGTTGAAAGTATAAGATAGGTTTATTGTCAAATTTTAAAAATTAAAAAATTATCTATATATAACTTAAAATTAAGAGAGATCTATGCATTTTAGCTGAAAAAAGAAATTCAAACCGGCTTACATGTGGGCCGGTTTTTAATTGTTTACTGACTTTTTTATTAATCGATTTTACAAATTTATCCGAATCAATCTTGATTTTTGATTCGTCCAACCGGCCTGGTTCCATTTTTGAAGAACCCTTATATCATGGCTCAAGGGAGTCCAATGGAGACAATTGGAATTAGATTTCGTAAATTTTTATAATAAACAATTTAATTACTTTGCAAAATTTCTTTCTTTCCACGCAGAAATATCTTAATAACATAACTTTTTAAACTTGTTTTAGGCACTTACAGCGTCAAGACTCATAGAACGCTTGGAAATTATTATATCTCAGATCTTTAAAAAATAAATAAATTTATGTGACATGCATAGGCAATGTAAAATTAATCAGTCATAATTCATTTTAATTGAATAAATAAGATTTTAATTTTTAGTTTGTGTTATACAAGATAGAAATTTAAAAAAAAAAATTGGTTTGTGTTAAATATTTCTCATTATTCACATGAAATATAAGAATCCTTCACTACAAGAATTTTAAAAACATCTTTACATATATAATCTATAAACTTTATTTGCATAATCATGACACCCAAACGTAGATACTAGCTGAAAGATGACAGATAATAAGTGCTTCAAGATTTTGCACACAGAACAAAAACCTGAATTTACAATTTTTGCACTACAATAGCCATTTTTTTACCACATCAAACTTGACACAGAAAACTCTAGTTCTTTGTTCTGAAAGTGAGCCTTATTAAACGTAATTTTATACAAAAGTAGTCTGTAATTTCTTCAGCAAAAGCATGAGTAAGCAAAGTGGGTCTTCTGGGACACATAGGGAGAGATGAAATGAGATGCAGAAGCTGATGCTGCATTTGCTATTTCATCTGAAGGAACAACTATCTGGTTCTTTCCTGAAGCAATTCTTATGGCAGCCACATTGGTATAGAAGAGGCCAGGAATTGAAGGCACGAACACATCACTCTCAGAGCATATGTTGAAGTCAATCACCTTTTCATATTCAGAGATTTCTGAGCTCAGAAACTTTCCTCTCTTAGCTGCTGGGATTAAACTTTCCTGTAAGGTATGCAGATCACTTAACTTATTAACATTATTGACCGTATACGTAATCCCGGGCCTAATAAGTTTTAAGTGTTTTGAGACTAAGTTCAAGCCCATCTTAATTTAGACCTATAATTTAAGGTCATGTAAATGACTCAAGCTTGTAAATTAAGCAAGAGTTTAACACTTTGACTCATATATGTTTTCGTATAAAGAAATTTTTGCTCAAACCAAAAAAAAAAAAGGTGAGTTTAACACACTTTCAAATGCAGAACTTTTTTCACAATTAAAAATTTCCAAAAAAATAAATTTATAGCAATATTATAAATAAAGACACTTTTGTCTTAAAAATCACATTTTTATCATGTCTAATTCATTGAAAAATAAATAAATAAATGTATAGGGTTAAAAAGAAGCACAATAAAAAATAACATAAAAATTGGCCTAAAAATATAATAAAAAGGGTCTTCTTTTTTACAATTACATAGTACAAAATAATATAATTCATTCTAATAAATTCTTTTGTTATTTAGCAAATCCAAGCCACTTTAACTTGACATCCAAGTTGCATAGGCCTAATAGATTGACTTGAATTTACGCTCATTTGTCCAAAAAATGGGCCTGAAACTATTATATTGGGCCCATACTCATGGCCGATTACGCCCAGAAGGACTTCAAAAGGAAAAAAAAAATGCTTTGAGAGTCAAAATTCTATGTTATGCGAAGTCATAGAAAAATACCTTGGTATATGTCTTTGGGAATATATCTCTGAGTGCATCAAGATCAGGATGCCATCTTGGTTGAGTCACATAAACTACAGTCTCTTGACTGAACCCTACCTTCTTCAGAAACTCACCCACCTCCTCTGCCTTATAACAACTTTTTCTTTCTCTTTGAACATCACACATCTCACTCTTCAAATCCACTGCTATGAACCGCCCATTCAAGTTCTGGCTCCAAGTTCTGAGCTTTTGAACTATAGACTCCACAACTTCTTGTACCTCTGGTTGCAGCTGAAGAGATCCAAACATGGCCTTACATGCAAGTGGGTCCATGTTCTTCTTCTTCTTATCTGAAGCCATTGTTGAGTTGATTGAAGAGGGAAAATATGATTCAATCCTTAAAGCTCCTTTTGATTGGTAGATTGGCTTGATTATCCTCACAATGTAGTCTTCAGAGACCCTGTTTGGCACCCTCACAATTGGTAGGTTTCCATTGGATGCCTGGGGAGGCTGAGTCCGTGTCACCCTCACTAACCCATTTAAACTGTCTAATAATTTCTGAACATCATAGATCTCTCCAAAGTTCCTGCAATGAATTCAGATTTTGTCAGAGTTAGTAGTTTAAGTCTAAGTAAGAAAATTTGAAGTTCTGATTACTGTGAGACACTATACAAAAAACTTATCATGGATTTCCCATTCCTCACCTGATGGAGAATCCATGAAAAAAGAAAAAAAGTAATAAATGATTGATCGAACACTAAAAAGTATGGAGATGCTCTGATACTAATTCAAGGACCATGTAACTCAAAAGCTGAAACTGTCAAATGCTATTCGCGAATAGTTTTTATTATAATATCTAGCAACACTACATAGGACATGACATCATAAAATTTAAAGTATAATTTGAAAAATCACATTGTATCTAGTACAAGTATCTAGCACAATATCATTCTTTTTTAAAGTGTAGGTATTTTATAGTATGTAATGATAAAAGAAATCCGGAATTAAAAAAAAATAGTAAGTTAAAAAGTGTAATTAAAATGTAGAAATGAATTGACAAATATATTTAAAAAATATTTTTTCCTAAATGAATTAGGTGATATATTCATAAATAGTTCAACTTTTTATAATGCGTTTGGATATGCGTTTGAAGAAATTAAAAATCATATTTTCTAACCATTGTTATACAAAAATCACACATTGTTACTTTGTACAAAACATGGTTTGAGAGATAAAAAAGTTTTTTTAAACATGCATTTAGTGTAATTTATGTAATAATATTTATAAAAAAAAGACTATGTACAAAGTCTAAAATAAAGTCGTACTATTTATGGTTTATAAATAATGTAGTTTTCTATAACTTATATATATATATATATATATATATATTAGATTCCATAAAGAAAATGAATAATATATAAAAGAAAGAGAGGAGAACACACATTCTATATCCCTGCTTGCTGCTTCTGATGTCAGGAAGCACAAGAGTGGCACCCAAGTATCCGGCGACCACTACTGCATCAGCAATCTGTGTGTAAATCATCCAAGAAAATGATTAAATCAGAAAAAATATAGATAAATTCAAAATCAAAGAAAATGGTGCAAGAAAGTAACCTGTGACAGATGATACTCAGGTCCATTTGTTAAGGAGAATGTGATGAAACCTTTAGACTGCTCTGATTCTTCTGCAGGTAGGTCAAAAGAAATGGCACATAAGGACCTTTGACAATGGCAAGTAAATATAACAAAAGAAAAAAAAAAACTTTAAGGCACAGTTGTTTCTTAGATGGTTATTATTAGAAACATGTGAAAAAATGTAAGTTATAAATAACAACATGATAGCTAACACGTAAAGAAATTCAGATACAGACAATAAAAAGTGAGTGGAAGCTTACTGAGCATAGGAGGGTTCCAACATGGTCTTAGAGCTTCGCCATTTTGCTTGGAAGTCCCTTTGCTTAGGTGTGAAACCGTCGCCAGGCTTTGTCCTGTAACTACTACATTGCCAGCAGCTGATGGTGTTGCTGGAATCTCAACCTAATTCTCAACATTAATGATCATGCATAATCTCATCAGTTTATACATGGTATTTACAGAGAAAGGGACAATGGAGGATTTAAAACTTTGATCCAATTAAATGTAAAACAGGAAAAAAAATCTAATTAATTAATATTTTCTCTTACATTTATTTGCAATGTATATTATAGAATAATATATTTATATGTCTCTTTGTTATTAACTCAACGTTACACAATTTGTAAATATTTTAATTGCAGCCACCTTCTTTGAATAAGGTCTGCTTAAAAAAAAAAAAAAATCATTGACATATCATAATCATATATATAATATTCCTTGTCTACAACAATCTTTATACAGTTTATTTTTTGGACGCGTCCCCGACACTCAAATTTACTCAGCCTCTGATCTTAACAGAGGTTTAAGGTGTCACCTTAAATTCCAAAAATAGCAATTCTACCATCTTGGGTCTATGATTTTTTTTTTCTTCAATATTCAAAGTAGAAGCTTAATTGAAGATTTGAATGTTCCCTAATTAAGAATTGACCATCCACACACATACCTTATTTGATTTCGGCATAATTAGGGATGAGAAACCTTTTTTTTTTCGTTTATTTGAATGAGAATTGCCCCACATAGAAATGGAGATGAAAAAAATCATCTTTTGATATGAGAAATAAAAAGAGGAAGAAAGAGATAGGGATTATAGGATTTTTTTTGGGGTAAAAATTGTCATGCATAAATATTGAACTAAAAAAAAAAATTTAATACTTTTGCTGTGAGGAAAAGAGAGGAGACAGAAAACTGGCCTGCCCCGCTTCAATTTTAACTGAACGATCAAAGTCTTTTTTAGAGATTAACTTTTAATCTTTTCAAATAAAAAATGACAAATCTTCGGCCAATCTCATCGTTCACATGAGAAATAAAGACAAGAACGAGAAGAAAGGTGCCGGTCCGCCCTGTTTCGGCTTCCTTCCGTCGCGACCCTAATCAGAATCTTTGCCGGAGATCAACTTTCAATCATCCCCAAGAAAAAAATTGACAAAACCTAAGCTATATATTCGTATAAATGCATGTTCACCAAATTAGGATAGAAGCTAAACTTGGAAACCCATTAACAACATTAATAACATCTGAGACTTACATCATAATATGAATCAAAGTGGTCTTTCTTGACCATGTTTCCCAGCATTATGAACATGGACAGAGTCAGAAGTCCAGCCAAGCCTTGCCTCAAGTCCATTGTGGACATTGTTCTCTCACACTATCTCTTTCACTCAGGTCTCTTTTTCTTTTTCTTTTCTTTTTTTCTGATATTATGAACCAGAAACTCTGGTCACACCAAGTATAAAACGACCTTAATTTGCTGACCCTTGTGGAAGAAAACCCCAGGAAAAGCCTTAATGATGAATCACGAACAGACAAAAGTGACGACCTTACACTCATTTACGCACACAGACTGTGTTTCTTTGTAGGATATATGCCCAAAAAATAAGCTATTCTTGCTTTCACGACAAGATCCCTTTAGCTTTTACTCCCTCATTCATTGATCATTGCTTGAAAAAATCCAAGGAAAAAAAAAATGGAAACATACACTCTTCCAAAATTTATGTATAAAACATCTCCTTTAATTCAAAAAAAATAAAATAAAATTTAGTTCCTTAAATTTTTCTTAGGACTTTAAGTATTTTCCTTTTTTTCGTTAATAGAGGTGTCGCTTCACATCCTTTCCTATATCACATAACATGTACTCAGAGATTAGAAAAAAAACAAGGGTGGTTATAACATAAAAAATAGTCCTGCGTATTAATAAAATGTCCCAACCCTAAATTTGAAAGAAGAAAGTTTAGGAAGTTAATTTTTTATTTTTAAATTTAAAAAATGTTTATATATAACCTAAAGTTAAATAAGTCAATTTATGTATTTTTTAAAAATATATATTAAATATAACATGATATTTTAAATTATATTAAAAAATTATAATATAAAACATTTGAGTCAAGTTCAATGATGTCCATAGGTTAACCTTGCCCACTAATGGGCCTAGCCTATCAATCAGCATGCACATCAGGCAATTATGGGAGCAACTCAGTCAAATCAAGACACATTAATCATAATCCCACTTAATTTTTCAGCCAACCTGATTGCGCATTTATTACCTAAAAACTCGTCTAACCAGACATTGATACGTGGGATACAGTCACAACTAATTAACTTTGAAAAAAAATTTCACTACGCTTGATGAATTATCTATAAATAATAACTCCTGAGACATCAATATACAATTTACATTCTATTATTCTCATACACTTTCTGCATAACCGATTAATCCCTAACTTAAAAAAGTCTTTTTAAAGAAGCACTAAAGAGATAAAAGACTACACGTACGGGAATCTCTATGAAGATATTATGGGCCCTATTATATATCTTATCCTATGGGCCCGATCATGCAGTGGAAAAAACATTGCCCTTCAAGGTTGCTTGGTTGGTTCAGAAAGAGCGATGGACGCCTGTACGTATGAAGTTTAGGGAAGTGACACGTCGTTGCGTAGAGAGAAATGTTGGATTCACATGTTTCCATTTGCATTTGCCTTCTCAGACTAAACTTCCACCTCTCTTCCCTACTTCCAAAATTTGGGAAAAATCCTACGTCAACTTCTTTTTCTTTTTCTCTTTTTTTCCTCTTGTCTTTTTTCTCTTTTTTTGGGGTCCAATCACAGAACAACAAAGCTTTTTATTTATTCTAGCTATATACGTGTTTTAAAAATAAAACAGTTTTTAAAGTGATATTTTCCCGTGTATTATTCATATTACAGTTAGCCTGGCTTTGTCAAAAATTAAATTTCTTCTTTGTGTGATTTTAATAGTATACTTATCCACATGGTTTTGGTGTTTATAGTTTTATAATCTCAAAATAATCAAACCTATAATGATATATATATTATGTATAGAGTGGAACAGAGAGTTTTATGATTTTTTTTTGGGTGAAACATAATTTATTTTTCTAGTAAAATATTAGATAAAATGATGTACAGATTTTTTTTATGTCCCTTTGAACTTTATCTTTTCGATTAGATTACATTTAAATATTTAAATTATATTTAGATGTTTGTTTAAAACTCTCTTTATTTTATCTCAGATTTGTTAAATTTAAAATTCTATAATAATTAGGTTTTTGAGAAATGTCAAAGAAGAAATAACACACACAGCTTTTTTATCATCAATTATTTTTATTTTAAAATTTTAAAAAACAAATATGTGACTTGGACATTTCCTCGAACGAAGACAATAAATAAACTTTGCAACTGCGCAGATTTATTATTAATTGTTTTAACTTTTTTAACATTTGTACAAAATTTTGAATTTAGATGACGTGATATCCATTGCGTTTGTTTCACTTTCGTATATTTTATGCTGCCTTTCCAGAATTTTCTTGCGTTTCTTTTTCCTACCAACTTTTATTTTGTTCTTTCTACCAATGTTTTTCGGTCTACCAATTTTAAAACTATTAGTACAAGCTGTAATTTATTTCTCACTTTTCCTATCCACGCCAAGATTAAGGGGTTTATACAAAAATTTTGTCACTTTAATTTTGTTAATGTTTACATTTATTAAATTAAAATACAATAAAAAAGAAAATAAAAATAAAAATAAACTATCAGATCCTTCTTCACATTACTTGTTGCCTCTAAGTAATGCTTTTTTTCTTTTTTTAAAAAATACAAATCCAACTATATAAGTAATGGAAATAAAGTTTTTTTTTTTTCAAAATAAACTTAATTGTAACATTTTTTATCGTGATATATATTTTTATGATAGTGAAAATGCCCATGTAATTAAATTATCTCTCAATAAAAAAATTACCCTTTTTTTATTGGTTTCTCTCCATTTTCTTGATAAAAAAATGTCTAATTTTTCAAAATATTTTTCTTTTCCGTGCATCGCTACAAAATTGGATCAAAAGATTCAGAAGAATTCTTTTTTCTTTTTTAAATTATATTGAATTTGCAAGATTTTGAGAGGTGTTTTCTCAATTTTTAAAAAAATTTTACTTCGCCTAGAGGATATAAAATCTAGATAAATGTTCTCTCTGCATCAAGGTTAACTCTAGTTCATATACATGTGATGAATATAAAATTGGTTTATTTTTATATTTTGATTGAGATTGACTCAGTCGAGCTCCTTTATAAATATCAAAATATGCCATAAGGTAAGAGTTGGCCTTTTCTGATGTCCCACCTACACATTTCACTATAACAAAACTAATGATTTGCATCAAATTTTTTAGTCGATAATGGATAGGAAGTATTAGGAATTTTTTTTTTCTAGCTCTTTATCACCTACTCAAAGTAGTAAGAATATCACTAGTCGCAATATAATTTACCAACTCAACTCTATCTAAAAAAATTTAAGAGAAAATTACAATTGATTACTTCAAATTAAATATAATTATATTGAAATTTTTTAAATTTTAAAATGTACAGGAATATTATAATTTATAACATTAAGTTAAAAATATTTTTGTCTTTAAATTTTTTAAAATAATTTTAAAAGTTATAGTCCTTCAATATAAATATTTTTAATTTAAAATAATTAACTATAATTTTTTCCAAAATCTAACGGTTTACCTTCTAAACAAAAAAAAAACATAAGCTAAATAAGTTTAAAATCATAATTCAAAAGCTACATCATAGTCTGCACAAAAAAGAAACTGAATAAAAGAAAATTGCACATAGTGCAACTTTAAAATTTATTATAAATAATTTTATCTGACTACTATGCAAATGAGCAAAAGAACAAAAATAATATATGTATCTCTTTTTTTTTGTATTTTCATCTAATTATTATCCTTTATCTTTCTCATTTGCTAGGCAATCAAATAGAAAAACATTAGTAAAAAATGAAAATAGAGACTCACACACAGAGAAAGAAACAAACACAAATACACTACAAAAAGTAAACAGCATTGTGATGATAATTTTATGATAGTCAAAACAAACTTTACAATCTAGTTGACATAACAATGATAGTATTAACCATTGTTAAGCCAGTTGATATAACAATAATTAACAAAAACCATCATTATGTGATAGATAGTGTGAACACCGTATTTTTTTCGGGCAAACTTTAAAAATAATAAAATAATAATGATGAAATAATAGCAATTAAAAAAAATTCAAGTCCAAAAAATAATAAGGAACCAAAAAAAAATAAAAAATAAAAATAAAGGAAAGAAGAGTACTTAAAAAAAATCCCTTTCTCCTTTAAATTTTGAAATGCATAATCTAAAAAAAAAAGAGAAAAGAAAAAAAAGAAAAAGACCCCATAAAAAAAAGAAAGAAAGAAGAGTACCTTTTTTTTTCAAAAAAAAAATCCCTTTCTCTTTTAAATTGTGAAATGCATAATCTAAAAAAAAAAAAAACCCCATCCTTCTTTAGCAAATAGAACGGGCCAAGAAAAACTCAATGCATCTGAACTTCTGGGCCGCCCAATCCAATTTGGATCCATACAGGTAAACCCTACCCGATTCATTAACCCACTGGTTCCCTTTGACCCACGCACTCACGCACGCCTGAGGAAGAGAGCAGAAAAAAAGGCAGAGAAGAAAACACAAGAGGACAGCAGAGGAAAAGAGGGAGAAAGCAATGCATCAGGGAGGAGAGAGCTGATTTTCGAGATAAGAGGGCAGGGAGAGACAAAGAAGGGTTTTTCGGTTTTGGGGAGAGAAGGCAGAGAGAGGAAAGAGAGGGGGAGGTTCCAGCGATTTAAGGGGGAATCAAGGGTCCGAAAAAAAATGGAGAAAAAAGGGGATTCGAAAAATCGGGAGACAGAAACAGAGAGGGGGAAATCGAAAAAGAAGAAGGGGGCCTTCGGATTTGAGGAACGAAGGAGGGAGATCGAGAGTGAGAGCGAGGCAACTGGCGAGAAGGGGCTTGAGAGAAAATCAGAGGCGATCGGACGAGAAGGGAAGAAACCAGAGAGCGAAGGAGCAGGGGATCTGAGATTGAAACAAAAGGAAGAGGAGAAAAACAAAAGGGGAGACCGAAAAAAAAAATGGAGAAACAGAGGGGAATCAGACGGAAAGGGGAGTGCGAACAAGAGAGCAGGTGAATCGAAGGAAGAGGCCGAGAGAAGAAGATCGAAGGAGCATCTTCCAGGAATTCCAAAGGTCCTTCTTCTCTGTTCAAACAGTGCGTAACGACCTTTCTCAAATCCTCGACCATTTCACTGAAACAACTAATTCAGAGAGGTACTTTTCCTTGATCCCCATTTACTTTGCCTTTGGAGGTCGGTTCAGATGTCCATGGATAGTTAAAACTACTTGGCAAATGATATGATGTATAGGATTCAAAGTCACAATCCTTAGTGCTCCTGTTTGCTTAGTGTCAGGAAAGGTTTAAGAGTTTCGTTCTCTGTTGCCTACTTGTTGGTTAATCCCCCTATTTGTTTATGTTTGAATATGAAATTTGCTGCTTTGCTCTTGTCTGGTAAAAGGAAACTTAGGAACACCCTAAGCAATTTATATTCGCGATTTTGAATGACATTTTTACTTAGAATCTGAGTCGAACTTGGCTAAACATCTCAGACAGATATTGATCTAGTATAAGTAATTTTAGATGAGTCATTGCATGCTTTACTCTGTTGATGTATCAATCTATCTGTTTCGCTCGAACACAACATGAGTTGACCTGTGTTAAATCGAGTTTATCCACTTAGTTATGTTTAGATGAGATTGCGGACGAGGTCTGATGCTGTAATTTCTTATTAACCTCTTGCTAGGATGTAGGCAATTTGTTCTTGATATGAAATTGCCGAATCTCAATTCTGTATTTGAATCTCATCTAGATGTTATTAATGGGCATAAGATGGAATGTTGAGAACTCAGTGTTGTATTTCATCGGTATGAGGAGTTTGTGCTGTCCAATTTTGCTTTGTATTTAAGATCGGGGTTGAGCACTGAATTTTGTTCACAGTTCAGTGAATACTCTGTCTGGAATTTGCTCATGTGAAAATGTCCATGTGAAATCTGTCTGATTGCAAACTCTAGCATGACTTTTAAATAGTTTTGGGAATTAGGTTTTAGCCTAGGTTTGCAGAATCTGTTCTATTGTGAATCTTGCAGTATGTTGGAATGTTATTTTCTTGTCTGAATAATATCTCTTTTGTTCATTTTTTTTTTAATAAAGTGCTATAGTGATTGCTAATTTGCCCTCCCCCCATCCTCTTTCTTTGTTGCATTTGGATTAATGGTCATGAAAATTGCTGGAGAGAACGCACGGGATTGGGGCAACTGAATGAGGAGAACTAGGAAAAGCTTCACCGATCAGGCAGCTTGTTGGAGAGATTCTTGGACAGATGGTGAAAGAGAAGGCAAAAAAAGGATGGGTTCACTGGTTTTTTTTCACTTTCACCTAATTTATGTATGAGATATTGTGATGTGTATTTGGAATAGGTTAATATTTAATTGAACACAAGACACACACTATCATAAATCATCCGGTGTTAGTAAATATTTCGATTTTATTTTCATTTTATTCCATACTATTTCCTTTCAAGAATTGTCGTGTGAGATCTTGTATCTCCTCAGACGTATAGAGGTATCTGAAACTGTGTGTGACAATAAGTCCCCTCAGTCACTAGATGGCATCACAAAATGTTTTAAATTTGGGAATTTCATGGCCTGTAACATGGGAATATTATTCCAAAAAGGGTTTTCGAATAAAGAGAAAAAATGAAATGCATCTTTATGAGAGAGAAAGGTCAAAACAAAAGATAAAAAGTAGGAAAGTCAGATTGAAATCAAAATCCCCTAAGAATTAAAATCAAAGATCGAAAAGAAAAAGAGACGAAAAAATCTTTCATTGACTTAAATAAAATTTTAATAAATATATATATATACAAAACCAAAAAATTAAAAAAATAAATAAATAATAATAATAATACTAAAAAATTAATAATAAAAAGGGGAATAAAAAAAAAAAGAGAAAGGGAGTTTCCAAACAAAATAAGTAGATCTTTTAGAAAGTAAGGTGTGTTTCTTTTCAAATAAAAAAAATTCAAATGCCCATTAAATATATATAATTGTCAAAAAAAAAATCAAATAAGTTTTTTGTTTTCAAAAAAAAAACAACAAATCAAAATGACTAATTAACTCCTTTTTTAAATTTATAAATTTTTCTCAAATTCTCTCTTAAACAAAAATCAGAGATTGAAATATGCTTCATGAAAAAAAGAGAAATAAAAAAAAAACATAAAACAAAAATGAAAATATCATTCCAAAAAAAAATATAAAATAAATGAAGAAAAAAAATAAAAAAAAAACACCACAAATAAAAAAATGAAGTAAAATGAAAAATGAAAAAACAATAAATAAGAAAAGGGAAAAATGAAAAAAAAATAAATGAAAAAAGAGAAAAAAGAATCAAAAATGCAAAAATCAGAGTAAAACAAAAGAAAGGGAGATAAGTAAATTAATTAAAAGTAAAAAAAATTAAAAAAAATGAGTTTTTTTTTTCTATAAATAATAAAAGTTTTTAAAATTAAAATTGAGCTTTTCTTTTCTTGAAAAGTTTGCCAAAGCCAAAACATTTTTTACCAAAGAAAATCGAGAAATGAAATTAAATCAAAATATCAAAATGGAAGGAAGGGTTAAGAAATAGGAATAATCTAAGTTTTGCAAATTGAAACACACAAACTAACTCCAAAATCGTTTCAATAGTAAGAGTTTAAATTATTTTCATGTTCCTTTCCCTTTCAACCAAAACACAGAAAAAAAAAACAAAACAAAACATAAAACAGCAAAAACAAAACAAAAACAAAAATACAAAAACTCACAAAAAAATAAAACAAAACAAAATAATAAATAAGGAAAAGAGAAAGAATGAAAAAATGAAAGGAAAAACAATAAAAAATGAAAAGCAAAAAACACAAAAACAAAAATAAAATAAAACTCAAAAATAAAATAAAACAAAACAAAAATTAAACAAAACAATAATAAAAAGAGAAACAAAAAAAGGAAAAATAAAATAAATAAGTAAAAAAGAAAAAGAGAAGAAAAATTGAAAACGCAAGAAAAGTAAAGATGTAAAACTAACTTTACTTTTTAACAAATTAAAACCTATCAACCAATTCTAAATTTGTTTTATTTATTAAAAGGGAAAAGTAATTTTTATTTTCTTTATCTTTTCACCAAAAAAGTTAGTAAAAAATAAATAAATAAAAGAACAAAAAAAAATCCAAAAACAAAAAACAAAACAAAACAAAAAACAAATCTCAATCAAAATATATTTTTCAGCCGATCGAACTATGTGGACTTTAATCCCTCTCAGAGGTACGTAGGCCCTAAGCTTTCATCCTAGATCAAGTCTGCCCTTGTAAATAAATTTTCTTTTCAATTTTTACTTTCTTATTTTCTCTTATTTTGCTTTTCCTAATTTTGTTTGTTTAATGTCCTTCTTTCTTTTTCTTTTAATTTTATTTCCTTCATTTCTGTTTCTTATCTTGTGTATGAGTTGTTAGGAGAATTAAAATATATTAAAGGCCATATTGATTTTGTACAACTGACTTAGGGTAACCGTTCTTAGCAACGGGTGTTGTGGGGTGCCTAACACCTTCCCCACTCACAACTGACTCCCGAACTTATTTTCTGATTCGTAGACCATTTTTCTTATTTTCCAAATAAAAAAGGCTTTTCCAAAGTTTTGCCTTTTTACAAATTAAAATTTTGGTGGCGACTCTACTACTTGTCTTAATTTCGATTTCAGTCTTCATTTTCTTTGGAGGTCGAATCGAAATTTCTTCTTTTAGAATTTCTTTTTAAAAGCGCCACGCGGTCGCATTTTCGGGTGTGACAGATAGATTAACAATATTTGCATAAATCGTCATTAGTCCTTCATGGACTAACAACAATCATTGTAAACTATACTTAGTCTCCTATGGACTAACGATGATTTATGTGAACCATTGTTAGTCCACTATGGACTAATGAAAGTTCGTTAAAAATGTCATTAGTCCTATTAAAATACTATAACCCTTAGTTTTCTCATTAATCTCATGATATTAATACCCAAAATCAACCTTATCCAAAAGCTTCTCACCTTGTGCCAAGTAACTATCGTTGACAACTTGTGATTGAGATGATAGAACTCAAGTGAAAGGATACATAATTGCACGTGTACTTTGTCACGGACTTGGATTTTTCCTCAACCGTGCGACACTTAGATACACCAAACTAGTACCTAAGTCAGCCTTTTTTTCTTAAACCCCACTAAGAGGCTTGATCATAAAAGGAAGCTAGTCAGAAAGTGGAGAGGAGAGAACTTAGACAAGAAAGCTTGGAGAATGCTTTGTGTATTACAAGAATGAAAGTACAAATTGAAGTATTTTCTCCCTTGGCACCTTAGGGGTATTTATAGCGTTCCACCTCCTCAATGGATGGTGGAGATCAATTCCATCTAACGGTCCATAATCACTCTCTAGAAACATCTAGGATATCTACAAGAATCTAGATATATATAGAATTACCTAGAATACTCTAGAACTCTCTCTAGAAATATCTAGATTTTACATGAATGTTTGTATGAAGAATAGCATGGAGGATTCCAGAAGCTTCCAGGATCTTCTTCTATTGCATGCCGGTGTCATTCTCCCCTACCTAATTTTGCAACGCCTTTATTGCGTCTTCGTATCCTCAAACCAAATCTTTGTTCTTGTACAAGGTCAACTTGTGCTCCCAACTTGCCTCACTGTCAGGCAAGCCCTTCCAACGCACAAAGTACTCTATGTAGCTCGGATGAGTACTTCTCCTTGGGATGACTCGATGCGCCAAGATTTCCTAGGCCTCTCGTTCATGTGTTGTGGTAATAGCAGTGGGAGCTCTCTTTGACTCATTCCTACCCACGTCCTCCTTATCAGGATGGTAGGGTTTCAAGAAGCTTACATAGAAGACGGGGTGTGCCACAATATGAGATGGCAAAATAACTTGATATGCAAGCTTGCCAACCCTTTTCTCAATTGGGAAAGCCCTTCATATCTCCTCAACAACCCCTTGTGCACTTTTCCATATGAGCGAAGTGTGTGAGAGAGGAGTTTCACCATGACTAAGTCCCCTTTCTCATATTCCATGTGCCTCCTCTTCTTGTCGGCCCACTTCTTCATCTTCTTGGCCATTTTGGTTAGATAGGCCTTAATCATCTCAGCTTTCTCCTTATGCTTCTTGACAAAGAAAAAGGCACTTAGGCTCTTCCCAAAATATGTCTTAGCCAACGTCTGGGGAGTCAATGGTTGTTGCCCAGTGGCTAGCTCAAACGGACTTACCCCCGTTGAGTCACTTCTTTGAAGATTGTATGATAATTGGGTCCATCCAACAACTTGACCCAATCTCATTGATTGACACTCACAAAGTGCCTCAAGTATAGCTCCAACAAGGCATTCACACTTTCAGTTTTCCATTGATTTGAGGGTGAAAGCCAATAGAAAAGTTTAACTTGAAGCCAAGTAACTTGAACAACTCGATCCAGAATCTCCCAATGAATAGAGTATTTCGATCACTCACGATCGATTTTGGAATGCTCCAATACTTCACCACGTGTTTGAAGAATAATCTTGCTACATCTTCAGCATTATACTTCATTAGCATGGGGATGAATACTCCATACTTACTAAATCGATCAACCATAACCATGATGTTGCCAAAACCATCCACCTTAGGCAAGCCAACAATGAAATCCATCGAGATACTCTCCCCCATGGTCGCTCGAGAATAGGTAATGGCTCTAATAGTCTAGTAGGCCAGTTTTGCTCAACCTTGACTTGTTGGCACACAAGACAAGTCCTCACATACAGCTCTACATCGTCACGTAGTTGAGGTTAATAGTATCTTCGTTCCACAAGTGCTAGTGTGCAATGCGTACCTGGGTGACCGACCCAAAGTGAATCATGGCATTCCTTTAGGATTTCCTTCCTCAAACCATCCTACATAAGCACATACAAGCATCCCCATTTTGGTATGAAGCAACCCTTCCTCCAGCCAGAACTTCCTTGTCTTGCCTCCCTTTACAAGCTCACCAAGTTTCTGGCTTGTGGATCCTTCTCTAGACCCTCCTTGATTCGCTCCACTAAAGAAAAGTTAAGTTGAGTCAAGGCAGCAAGTTCATCTTTCCTACTTAAAGCGTCCGCCACCAAGTTTGCCCTTCCTAGCTTGTACTCCATCACAAAATCAAACTCAGCTAAGAAGTCTTGCCACCTATCTTGCTTCGGTGTCAACTTCTTTTGGTTAAGAAAGTAGCTTGTTGCCACATTATCAGTCTTCATCACAAACTTAGACCCTAACAAATAATGCCTCCACGTTCTTAGGCAATGTACCACGGCGATCATTTCCTTCTCTTGCACAGTGTACCACCTCTCTGTATCATTCAACTTCCTACTCTCATAGGCAATAGGATGTCCTTCTTGCATCAACACACCCCCAATAGCAAAGTTGGATGCATCAGTGTGCACCTCAAAACTATTGGTGTAGTTAGCAACACCAATACAGGTTGCTCCATTATAACATGCTTCAACTTCTCAAAGGCCTCTTGACACTTCCTATCCCATTCCCAAGAACGATTATTCTTTAGCAGGTTCGTCAATGGGGCTGCCAGGGAGGAGTAGCCGCGAATAAACCGCCTATAGTAGTTCACCAAATCAAGGAATGATCTTAGCTCGATGATTCCCTTGGGAGGCTCCCAATCTTGTATAGCTCGCACCTTGGACTCTTCCATTCTTAATTGTCCCTTGCCAATAATGTGCCCTAAGAACATCACTTCTTCTTAGGCAAAGGAACACTTCTCTTTCTTCACGTACAACTCATTGTCTTGCAAGACCTTGAAGACTTGTCGAAGATGTTGAATGTGTTCCTTTAGGGTCTTGCTATAAATAACTATGTCATCTAAGTATACAATCACAAAGTGATCTAAGAAAGGTTGAAATACCTTGTTTATCAAGGTGTAGAATGTGGCAGGTGCATTGGTGAGTCCAAAGGGCATGATGCGAAACTCAATGGAGCCATAACGAGTGACACATGTTGTCTTTGATTCATCTCCCTCAACAATGTGAACTTGATAATATCCAAACCTTAAATCAAGCTTAGAAAACCACCTCCCATCACCTAAGTTGATCGAACAAGTCAATAATAAGTGGGATGGGATACTTGTTCTTTACAGTGATCTTATTTAGTACTCGGTAGTCGATGCACATTCGAAGCAACCCATTATGCTTCTTCTGGAATAACACTAAAGCACCATATGGAGCCTTCAATGATTGGATATATCTGGCATCCAGTAACTCCTTCAATTGCCTCCTTAACTCCTCTAGTTCAGGAGGCGTCATCCTATATGGCATGGCACTAAGAGGCCTTGCACCAAGTTTCAGCTCAATCTTATGATCCACCTCCCTTCTTGAAGGTAGCTTCTTTGGCAACTTCATAAGCATGACATGTTTGAACTCCTCTAGTACACTTTGGACCTCTTTGGGCAACTTAGAGGCATTGCTCCCTTTTTTTTCCTTGAGTGCCATCAAGAATGTAGGTTTTGCCTTTTTAAATCCCTTGCAAAGTTGCATAGCGAATAGGGATCTAGCTTGACAAGTCTTACCTTGTGTCAAAGGCACCATGCGTAAGTTTACCTCTTTTAGAGTGCACATGGTGTTAGCAAAGGGAATTGACATAGTCTTTACTTTGTCCATGAAGTCCATGCCCAATATAATTGGATAATCATCTATAGGAACAACAATGAAGTCTACCAGACCAATCCACTCACCTAAGCAAACTTTGACATTGCGCGCCACCCCATGGATCATCCTTGGAGGAGAGTTCACAGCTTTAAGCCATCCCAACTTTTGTTCGTACTGGATCCCCAACTAGTTAGCCTCCTTCTACTTTAAGAAGTTATTTGTGGCACTAATATCTACCAAGGCTTGTACGAATAAACACCCTTTCTTCTCAGTCTTGGGTACCTCCACCTTGGCTTTAATGGCATTAAGGACTTGCAAAGAGCCCACTTCCCTTTCTACTTCTTTCTCCTCAATCAATGCAGAGAGCTTGCTTTTCTTAGAGTAAATGAGGACCCTCACAAAGGAAGCACTTTAGTGGTGGTCTTTCACCATTCTTCTTGTTCTTTGGACCCTTTTCTTTAGGCTTGAAAGGCTTGAAAGCACCATCCTTGCCTTGTTTGCCTTCTCCCCCACCTTTACCCTTGTCCATCTTGACCTTGCCTTTATTAGGCTTTCGAAATTTGATGAGGGATTCAGCAATGGACATGGCAAAGGCAAGGTCTTTTGCAACGAGTCGCTCTAATTCTACCTTGACCCATGGTTGTAATCCATCCATGAAGGCAAAGAATGCCTTAAAGTCGGGATAGTCAGGGATCTCCAAGAGCACCTCAGAGAACTCCTTCACATAGTCTCGAATGCTTCCCTTTTGTGTAAGGCACCTCAGCCTTGCTCTTGCATCTCTTTCAGCATGTTCGGGATAGAATTGCTTCTTGAGCTCCTTTTTGAACTCATCCCATGTATCAATGGTGCAAGTGCCTCTCCCAATATCACTATGTCTTTTCCTCCACCATAGCATAGCAGTGTCCTCTAGGAAGAGAGATGTGTTATCAATCTTCTTAGCATCCTCCATGATGCCTAGTGCACGGAAATATTGCTCTATGCTCCACAGGAAGTTGTTGATTTCTTTCGCGTTCCTTTTTCCCTTGTACGCTTTAGGTTTAAGAATGTCCACCCTTGAAGGAGTGAGAGTTAGAGTAGAGGCCAAAGCTCTTCCATCCTTAGCAACCGCCATCTTTACCAGAGTCACCTCACTCTTCAGTTCCCCAAACTCCATTAATACCCTTTGAAGCTCCTTCTTAAGAGTAGCATTCTCATTCTTAAGAGAAGTAAGTTCATTGAGGAGGGAGTTATGCATGGCCTCACCTGACCGTGTAAGTTGCTCCGTCACCTCATTAAAGTCTCCTTATATTTGCCCACGAAGCTCTTCATTTTCCCTTTTGAGCTCCTCGATGTAGGCATCATGCTCCTCCATTCGAGCATTGATTTCCTTGAACTTATCTTAACTCTCAGCAACCACAATCTCCATCCTCATGAGCCTTATGTTAAAATCCCTTAGGTCTTCCACCCTAAATGGTTCCCCAAACCTTGACTTGCTTCCTTTCTTCTTTGAGACCTTTTCTTGTTCCATACCATGAACATGAGTAGTCTTGCTTGCCATCTCCACAACAGCAAGAGCTTCTCCCAAAGAGATGAACTTAGGATCTGATACCAACTATCACGGACTTAGATTTTTCCTCGACTGTGCGGCACTTAGATACACCCAACTAGTATCTAAGTCAGCATTTTTCCTTTAGACCCCACTAGGAGGCTTAATCACAAGAGGAAGCTAGTCAGAAAGTTGAGAGGAGAGAACTCAGACAAGAGAGCTTAGAGAGTGCTTGGTGTATTGTAAGAATGAGAGTACAAACTGAAGTATCTTCCCCTTTGGCACCTTGGGGGTATTTATAGTCTTCCACCTCCTCAATGGATGGTGAAGATCAATTCAATCTAACGGTCCATAATCACTCTCTAGAAACATCTAAGATATCTACAAGGATCTAAATATTTACAGAATTACCTAGAATACTTTAGAACTTTCTCTAGAAATATCTAGATTTTATATGAATGTTTGTATGAAGAATAGTGTGGAGGATTCTAGAAACTTTCAGGATGTTCTCCTATTGCACACCCGTGTCAACTTGCATGGAGATGACAAGACTAACACTAGATGAGTTACTTGCCACTATCTCTTTGGACATTTAAAAGGCTTCATGGGTGACATTTGTAGACTATTATCATAACCTAAATAGTAAGGTAAAATCATAGTTTTCTTTCCATTTAATATGATTTCTTTTTATTACTATGTCTTGGTACAAATTCTGGATTGATCATTTTAACATGTCTTGATTAATTACTAGGAGATCACCAAGAAAAATAAGAAGAATAGAAGAAAACAAACAATTTCATACACCAATGAATCTAAGAGCATTGCATGAAAGAAGACTGAGATGATAAGTTCATTTTGATAAACTATACAAATGAACATTTAATGTCATTTGAGATATATTACATTTGTCTTAAACTATGTAAAAGGCTAAAAGCAGAAATCTAGTCACTCGGGGAGATGTGTGAACTGTCACATATATGAACTATGTAGAATTAATGTGCTAGCTCCTTATTTAGTTGAAATGATTTATTACTCTCTATTTTGCCTAAATATGCAAGAAATGATTTTTATGTATCTGGATGATAGCTTTTCTTTCTTAAGAAATTTTAAGTCAAAATTCATTGGTTTTGGCTTTAAGAAACTACAATTGCATTTTGGTCAAGTCTCAAGTCCAAAGAATGGAATTGAATGTTTGTCCATCTTAAGTGTTTTAGCATTATGCTAGTGGGATTTTTGCATTTGCGCCTTATTATGTTAAGTTGCAAAACCATGTTGCATAATTTAAATCACAAATGGAAGAAAGAGATGCACAATAGGCAAAAATAGCCAAAGACAAAGGTAGATATAATTAAAAGATGACGAAAAATGAAAACAACTATAGCCAAGTGCCACTTGAGCTTGCCATTATACAAGCTTAAAGAATAATTTTTAAAATTCTTCATTCTAGTTTAATCAAATAAATGGACATTCCTTTCTTTTAATCTTCAATTTATTATTAATAACATTGCATTTTGACCTTCATGCACCTAGTTTTCAAGATAGTGGACAGCCATCTACTAGACCCACAACACAATACACAAATTCTTATAATAGGAATAATTAGTTTTTTATTTTATTTTTGAAACTAACAAGAATAATTAGTTTTTTATTTTTGAAATTGACAAGAATAATTAGTTTGGATAAATTTTATTTGTATTTATACTTAACTTTGACTTTTTTTTAGTTACCATAGATTTATATATTTACAATTTTAATGGGATATTAGCTTTTATTTCAGAATATTGGTCTTTATTGGTGTGGACATCGGCTTTGATTGTTGGTGTGGCTATACAGGGATAACAAATTGTCAAAAAAAATTGAATAAAAAAGTATACACAGTTTTTTAAAATGGACTAAATGGCAATTAAAACTGCTGCCAAAAACCAATGGTTTTAACATCAATAAAAATTGTCACTTAAACAAAAAGGTTTAAAACTAAAAAGGGTTTAATGACAGTTTTACTTGTTGTTGCCGAAAACTGTCATGAAACCTTTGGTGATGATTGGTTTTGTGACAGTTTAGGAAACCGCTACAAGGACCATTGGGGGCGATTAAAACTATTGCTAAATTCTTTAAAAACCATATAAAAAACCCAATATTTTTTTAGCTTTATCCAAATTAAAATAAATTTATAATGGAAAAATAAATTCAATGTTCATGATTTAAAAGAAAAATATCATTTGGCTCATTAGTCCTTTGTAGTACAATGTTCTATCTAAAATCGCTTTGGCATTGGAGAGAATTTTGTGTAGCGGCAGGCTTCAAGAGTAATTCTTCTATATATTTGGTGCATCACGTCATTTATATACTCAACGAATAAGATTTACTTTGCATGTAAACTCCACTTATACTGTACATGGACCCTACTTATACAAATTCAATTCTAACCATTAATTCTTTTAGGTGCACCTAAGAAAATTTCAAGTTTCGATACCTTCTTGGACCTTTGAAGCCAAATATATATATATATATATATTAAAAATAATCAATTAATCAATCAATAAAATTTATTGTAAATAAATAGAAACATAAATTCAGAAAACTTGTGAATATTGTCAAACAATTGAAAAATCTAAAATAAAGCATATTAAAAAATTAAAAATTTAAAAATTAAATAAAAAATAACATTCTAAAAGAATAATATCGAATAATATTTAAGGAAATTAAAAAAACACTAATAATAGAAGAGAAAAGCTCCAATAAAATAAAAAAATAAAAATAGTGAGAATCACACGTTGTATTTGTAAATCCAAACCACTGAGCCGTTTATTAATAATAACACGAGTGAGTCTTTTGTTAGTGTTAAAATCTTCTGTCCATCAAGGTCCCTTAAAACAATGAAGAGAAACAGCATATTAATCTACCAAAGAATTTTAAAAAATTTAATAAAATTATATATGAAATAGTAAAAATATTATTAAATTGATAAACTCCAAAAACAATAAAAAAAATAGAGAGATCTATAAACAACAAGAAACAATAAAGTCAAAAAAATCTTGTAAAAGCAAATAAAGAAAACATATATACACACATATATATACATACTGCTATGTATTGCTGCCTCAATGCTCCAAAAAAAAAAAATGGCGTTGTGGTGGAGAAGAAACAACCGAGAAGAATAGAGAAGCAATATACATGGTACCACTCTTTTACAATTAAAATTTATAGATATTAAATAATGCAAATAAAATAAATAGTTAGCATGTTTTGCCATTTGGATAGCTTCTTGATCATCCCTTGGGCCTCTGATCCATCGTGGATTGATTGTGAAGCCGTCTCTGATGGGCCTCAGGGTTTAGTTAGGGCTGAGACTGAGATGCAGATGGTGGATTCCGATAGAGACTATGCACTTAGGAAGAGCCTTTGGAAAGACGTCAAAAATTTATTATATGATTTATTTTCTATTTATTATTATTTTTAAAATATAAAATATTATTAAAATTTAATTTTATATTATAAACATTATTTAGATATATTCCTTTCCAAAGATTTGCGTGCTGAAATTGTAAGATATGGATAGTAAATTAAGGAAATGTATCGATTTGTAGTTCAACATAAGATTGCTATACGTCTTGTCAACCTGGATATTAATGAACCAAAATTTAATACAAAAAAGAAAAAAATAGTGATAAACCTGCGGGCCAAAAGAGGAACAGTAGGAGGCTGCTCTTTTGAAAAAGACCTTTTTAATTTAGCCTGGATAAACATAAGGCATTAATTTAAGCAGTGTTTAAATAATTAGTGTTAATTAATATTGGCAGGCGACAAGGATGATCTTGCATATTTATCTATGGCCGCCCACTTTTTTGGTATTAAGATCATTGGCAAACTACGGTCTTTTAGGTTAATTTGTAATTTGAATGGGATATTATTGACGGTAATATTCAGCAAAAAAAAACATTAAAGATTTAATTTTGGGGTAAATTATTATTTCTTGAGAGATATTCAAATTAGATATTCTAAGTTTTTTATTATGAAAATATAATATTTATTAAAATCAAAATATGACTTAAATATCTTTAAAAATAATATTAATTTTTTTAAAATATAGATTAGGAAATTCATCTCTTAAATTTTTATTTTAATGCTATTTAATATGTGTTGAAAATCATAAATTTAATCCATTTTAAATTTAAAAATAGTTAAATATATGTTTAATACTTATTATATTATATAAGTAATAAATATAAGAATATTTTAGTTAAAATAGGTGTAATTACAACTTATCTTTTAACAAATAAAAAGTTAATGTAGCACATATTTTTCTTAGAAAAAAATTTAATTTTTCAAAATAGATGGAAAGGCAATATAATGTAGGCATCTCTTAGGCATTGTTTGGTTTAGGGTTTTTGGGGGGTAGGGGAGAGGAGGCCCTCCCCTTGTTTGGTATGAAAAACTTGGAGGGGAGGGGAGGCAAAATACCCCCTCCCCTCCCCTCCCCTTCCCTCCAAAAGTGGGGGTTTTTGGAGGGGAGAGAAATTTTTTGTTTTATTGGACTAAATTGCCCCCACTTTGATTTCACTTAAAACATAATATGGATTTTATTTTTTTAATGAAGTTTAAGATAATTTTTTATAAAAATAAAAAAAATATTTTTTGAATAAAAATAAAAAATTATTTTTAATAATAAAAAGTTAAAAAAAAGTATTTTTTATAAAAATAAAAAATTAAAAATTCTAATATCATAAGGGTATAATTGTCTATTTAATTTTATCTCCCCTTCCCTCCCCTCCATTAAAATCCCTCCCCTCCCCTCCCCTCCCCTCCTTTGAACCAAACACTCCCTTAGTTGAAGAGTGTGTGATTTACCCATAATTTTTTTAATAAAAACATATCGTTGAATTATATAAATATATTTTATGTTAATTTATTTTTTTAAATTTACCACCTCATTAATTTAGAACTAGGAGTTTTTACGAGAATGGATTAATTATCTCAATTTGTGAAGGGAAAATGACAATAATTTTGCGCAAAATATTGGTCATCTAGATGATCCAACATCTCCCACTTCTCTAATTAAAGATTAGATAATTCTTCTTAGCAGATCTAAACCATTTATCTCTTTTTTTAATTTTTTTTTCAATCTTATCCATCCATTTTTTATTTTGTTATATATATATATATATTTTATTTTGAATGAAGGAATATGTAGGATGAAGATGTGTGATGAAAGAAGGCTATTTTTATTTTCTGTTTTTCTTACTTCAAAATAAAAATTTATTTAAATAAAAAAATAAATAGCTAAGATTGAAAAAAAAAAACCAATGGAGATGGACAATCAAATCTATATTGCATGTGATATGGGAGACGTCCTATCATCTAAATGGCCAAAATTTGCTCAAAAAAATCTTTTTTTTTTTTTTTTCACAAATTGAGACATTCTGTTGTCAAATTTTGCACTTTAAAAACATGGTATATGACAATCATATCTAATGTCAAGCTATTTTTGTCGCGTATCCACTTTTAATATTTTTGTTTACATGATAATTAATATTAAAACTACAATTTGGCATTAAAATGGCTAACTAACAATGACCATTTGTCAGCTTACATAAATAAGAGATTGATTTCATGATGAGGACGTGACACAAGACTAAATACACTATCTTATGTTTGGATGTTATCATTATTTATTTTCTAGTCAAATTGTGAGGGATTTTTTTTGTAATATGCATTTCTTAATTAGTGCTTACATGAATAATTTATCTTTATCCAATGGAGTAAACTCTGTACACAATAGTATAGTACCAACTTGAATTGACGTCAAAATCTTTTTCTTTTTCCCTTAATAATACAACTACAATTTGACACATAAAAAACTTAAGATTATGTCACCCAGAAAAATACTGCAAATTTTGTGATCAAAATAAAATAAAATAACGTAAGATTTCTCATAAATTATTGAAATAAATACAATTTAATTCAACTATTAAATTTTACTTATCTTCTAAATTTTTAAATAATACTTGTTGTAGATTGATATCTTACCTAAATCGTAATGATATTAATAACAAGAACAATTAAGTAAAATATTAATCCCTTGTAATACACGTTTTATTTTGAGTTTGGACATTGAATGCGATCCATAAATAGCCGGTAAGAGAATATTAAAACTGTATTTAGTCCAACATGATAACAAGAAATACAGATTATGCGAATGAATGAGCCTAAGCCACCCGAGATTCGCGGGTAGTTGGGGCATTGAAGGAGGCTTTCTTTCTTTTCTCAGTAGAGTATTAATTTATTTAATTATTTAATTTTAAGTGTAAACTACCATTTAGTCCCTACCAGATGTTTTATTAATTTAATCCTTAAAAAAGTGATTATTATGGTGCAATTATTATTAAATATAGAAGAATATTTTATTAAATACTTCATCTTTAATTACTTAAAATATTAAATTATTTAATAATTAATAACTCTTAATAAGATCAATTTAACCTTTTGTGTAATTAATTAATCTAATTATAGTGATAAATCTAATAAAATAGGTTAAATACTGTTATATATTTAATAATTGCATATTGTATCATAACTAAAGTTTATGGGTTCTTGGATTCATGGTACTATTACTTTAGAAAAAGTATTTAAGAAAATACATTTTCTCTCCTCAACTAAGGCTTAATTACAAAATTAATATATAAACTTTAATTAGATCCTCTGAAATTCACCATTCTCTGAAGTGGTAAAATTCAAAGGAAGGAGGTGAGTTTTTTTTTTTTGTGGGGGAGGGGGGGGGGGGGGAGAAGACCACTCTCTCCTTCTTTCTTTTAACTTCATAACTTTAAGATTCTCTAAATTTTAGAGAATCTTGATTTGTACTTTAAAATATAACAAAACATTTCTTTAAACTTTAGATAGCTTTAAATTAAAATGAACAAACTAAATTCCCAATTGAAATCAAATACAAAAGGTTGATTCATTGCTTCAACAATTTTTACAGCCATTGTTTGGAAGGAAAATGCTGGTATAAGAGAATACGTGAGGATTACATCGCCTCTAACAAATAATTTTAACTAAGATTTGATGCTTTCATTTCAGTTTAAAGTTTAGGAAGATGTTATGTGACATTTTAAAGTTTATATATCAATTTTGTAACTAGATATTTGTCCAGATAAACAAAATATAATTTTTACAAAAAGAAATTATTATTATTATTTTAAAGTTTTTAAAATTCATCAATACAATTCTATTGCAAGTTTTATTAATTATCAGTTTAGTTTATGTCATAAGTATACTGATAATTTTTAAAAAAATTTTAAAGTTACGTATGTTGAATTGGGACAAATGAAACAAAACAGACTAAAAGTGACTTTTTATTTAGATATTATTCAGTGTATATTTAAATAACTTGTTTCTTTTCATTTATTTTCCTTCTCTCCATTGAAACATATTATAAAAAATTAAATTTAAATCAAACTTAAAAAGAATATCTAAATCAAATTTTTTCTTTCATTCTCTACTTCTCAATTCAAATACACATTTTTCATAGACTTTAAAAGTAATTTATTTAGCCAAAGAGTTAGCGCAATCAATAAATAAAAAGATAATGTTTCTCATTAACAATTAGATTGGATTCTTTTAAATGGTACTCAGAAATTAAAATTTAATTACAGTAGGTCAATTTGAAAGAGTATATTTACGGCATAAGAAAATAACTTAAACAATGTTTGAAGATGCCGTGATCATAAGAGAAAATAGAGGGTTGACTTGATAAGGTGGGTGGCAACATGGGCAAGCAACCCCAAAATATACGGCTGTTGTACTTTGTTTGATATCTCACGCACATGTGGCACTCCCACTCTCTCTCTCTCTCTCTCTCTCTGTGTTCCGTACGTCCTCTCTCTCTCTCTCTCTCTCTCTCTGCGCCTTATAAAACATACAGACCCTCTCTCTCTTTCTTCAAATTTCAAACCTCAAACCTCTTTCTATCATAACCTAAAAAACTCTCTCTCTCTCTCTCTCTCTCTATTTTCTGATATTAGCAGTCAAATCTTTGTTCAGAAAGAAGAAAAGACTGTAGTATGATTGTGGAAAGATGATGTATGAAAAGCAAGGAATTGATCATCATCAGCCATTAATAGTAAGGATGGATATGAAGAAGCAAAGTTATGATCAGAGGAAATCAAAGAGAGGGATGAGACAGGAAGAAGAAAGGCTTGAGATTGTTGATTTGAGTGGCTTGGCCTTGGACTCTCTTCCTAATCCTTCTCTTAATTTAGCGTCCATTTCCAAGTTGGACCTCTCCAACAACAATCTTCAGGTACCATCTTCTTCATTAATATCTTTCAATTATATCTATATCTATATATATATATATATATATATATATATATGTCGCAATAAATTTTTCATCCCATTTTCTCATTTTGTTTTATGTTGAGAGATGTCAGTGTCACCATTTCATCTGTAGGTGTTTTATTAATTTTGTGTTCTTTGAACCATTACTTCTGGATCTTGTTAATTTCATTCGGGAAGGGAATGGGACTCTAATTACCTTCTTCTATACATTGAGGAAATACCAAGACTTTTAATTTTTCCTTTTTTAAGAAAAATAAAAACTGTTTTTTTTTCTAAAAAGTAATTTTTTCAAAAATGCTAAGAAGAAGCAATTATTATTTAGCCAATTATTTCATATGAAAAAAGTACTTTTTATTGTTAAATAAAAATAAAATAACGAAAGATTAATTTAGATTATATTTATAATTTTTATTTTTGAATGATAGTATTTTCGTTCAAAATTAAATTTATTTCTGTTTTGATTCAAGGATAAAGTTTCACTTACCGCTTTCTCTACCGACAGCAATAAATTAGTTTTACTATCATTTTAATGTTATTTTCTATCCTGCTGAGTGCACATGCTTCTTTGGAAGGAAGAAAAATAAATAACTATTCTTTGTTTGCAAAACATAAGCCAAACAAGTTCTTATGGGTATTTTTTTTTTGGTCAATAGTTCTTATATGCGTTGTTGATCTAGATAAAATCAATAATCAATTTTTCTGCCAAATATCCAATTAAGAGAGAGAAGATTTTCTGCTGAATATATAGATAACTCCTTGAATTATTTATTGTACAAAAACTATATTGTATTATATATGCGAGAGGAAAGTCAATAAGAGAAGTCTCAAAACCAGCCTTGGTTTTCCCTTGCACTTATCTTCCCCTTGTCCAATAGTAGCATAAAGGGCAAGCTTCTTATCAGGCGTTGCTATTGATTACGTAGTAGTGTTACATATATATATATATTCTACTTGAATATGTATACGCATGTACCTATGCAATATAATCTTTTATATATACACACACATTACTGTATTGACACGCATTCATGCATATTCTTTATGCGAGAAAATGATGTCATGAGTGAGAAAAACACACACACACACTTTTGATGAGGGAAGATGTTGAAAACTGTTGTTTCCTTTGGAGGGAGATGAATAGAAAGAGCACTTTTGGTAGGAGATATTGCATAACCCAGCAATTTAAACTCATTCGTCCTTCACATTCAACCACAAAAATCATTTTGTATACACACGCGGTGATTGCTGACTTTCTTGTCATAGTTGTGGAAATCAGTATTTTTCATATTTGTACTTTGGATCAAAACATTCTCAATTTTTTTTATTAAAACACAAAATCAATACAATGATATTTAAATCATTTTCATGTAAAAACATAATCAAAGCAAAAGTATTCAGGTGATTTTCCTCTGCACACTAAATGCAAGATTATGAAGAAATGACTTATCCTCTTGTATTTTTTTTGTCTTCTAGTAAGAAAAAACGAGAGCTTCTTAGTTCAAAACACAGATATAGAAATTGTTAATCTCCACACACAAGTGACTTATAGTGAGAAGGTTAGAAATCCATATATATATTAGTGAGAAGGTTAAAAATCCATATATATATATATATATATATATATATTAGTGTGAAGAGTGATATTAGGTCATAAATAAGAGAAGTAATTAACTGTTGTTATATTACATTTTAATTGTCAAGTTAAAAGCAAAAATTAAAAAATATTTATTACATATTTATGATGATTTTTGTATTAATTGTATAATTTAATTTACAATTTAATTGACGGTGATTAATTACTCTTTTACTTAAACACTCCTCTTAATCACCATTAAATTACAAGTTAATGGTATGTTTAATGCAAAAATTATCATAAGTAATTAATAAATATATTTTTAATTATTGCACTAATTTTGACAATTAATTTATAATCTAATAAATTATCATTTCCACTTGATATAAATCCCCTCTCTTTGTATAATTCAGTGTTAGGCTTACTACATCAATACAATTAGTAATTAGGAATGCCTATGGGTTAATCCAAGTCAAGCATTTTCTTGGTTTAGTATTTTTTATAACCCAATGCCCAGCCTCATAGTGATTAGGCCATCTTTTAGCAAAATTAAAAGTGACATTAAAAATAAAATTTTCATATAAGTTCATGTAAAATTATATATTTCCTTTGTACAAAAATAAAGTTTTTATATAAATCACTAAAAAAATAATTTTTTTTGAAAAATTATTATATGATCAAATTGGGCTAAATCAAACTAATTAATATGATTGTGTTGGTGCTAGACTTGATTCATCAATTTTTTTTTTAGTCTAATCTAATTTGACTTGATATAATTAAAATAGATTAGATTGGTTGGGCCATCAGTATAGATGTAAACCCCTATTAGTAACGCTTGTTCAATGTGTTAGTAACTGCTTAATGTTATAGTTAGTACTTGGTTACTAAAACATTAATGAAACCTTATCAGTACATTTTGAGAGTTGTTACTAGCATAATAAGTAGAATTACTAATTATACATGTACACTTAATTTCTAAATGTGCATCAAAGAATCCACCATAAAATATAGTAAAACTTTGGCAATGTTGAACTTTCTATTGTATTTGGTGGACTCTATCGCCTTCTCTATTTGGAAATTCTAAGAGTGTATTTGGTATGAGATTTCCTCAGGTTTCCTAAGAAATTATAGACAACATGACTTCATACATACTTTTATGCATGTTAACACATATATATCATGCGACACACCAAACATATGCAACACAACATTGGCCATATGCATTTTCGCACCCATAAATATGATACTATTTTACACACATGATACCACATCATGCAGATGCATGCCTCTGTGTGTGTGTACATATACACCATACGGCATTATATATACATGTAAGTACATGCATACAGAAACACCAACACGACATGACACAATATTAATATTATATATGTGCACATATATACTATACAATATAACACACATGTACGTGTATGCACACACATATATGATACCACACCATGCACATGCACATGTGTGTATGTACATACAAGCAATACAGCATTATATACACATGTAAGCACATGCATACAAACACACTAACACAACATGACATAATATTAATATTATATATGTGTGCACTTATATACAATATAACATAACATGTATACAAGCACACGCGTGTGTATGTGATGAGTGCTAGTTGCAAAAGCAAAAATAGAAAACTGTAGCAATGTAAAATGGTGAAATGGGAATATTTTGGACAATACTCACATTTTGTTAAATACATTTTCCCACTCATACTAAACACCATTTTTTAATAATTGTCTGAACAATTAATTTTGAATTTTAATTATCTAAATATTTTAATTTATATAAAACAAATTAAGAATCATCGTATCAAACACAAAGTAAAGTAGGGATTCCCGTCCTGCAGCATTAGGCGCTAATAGTCACTACTCTCATTTCATTTACAGCAGGTCCCCCAATTAATATATCAAGATATATAAACCAGAAAAATAAAAAAGAAATGAAAGTCATGTGAATTGAATATCACCTTCATCTTGCCTTTCATAAACTTGAAGAGGCAAATAACTTTACTCTCTCAAATGATTGCATACATACCTAACAAATATATATACATAATTTGGTTTATTCCTTTTTTTGGTCTTAATTTAATATAATTTTATTGATTGAAATTGACAGAACATTCCCGAGTCATTAACAGCGAGATTGCTGAACGTGGTGGTGTTGGACGTGCACTCGAATCAACTTAGGTCGCTCCCAAACTCCATTGGCTGCCTCTCCAAGCTCAAGGTCTTGGATGTCTCCGGCAACCTCATCGAATCCTTCCCCAAAACCATTGAGAATTGCAGGTTCACTTCTTTACCTTTTTTTTTTTTTTTCCTTCATAAATAAGTTTATTTCATGCTTGCTTCATGTTATTTGTCCCCTTTAAAGCGGTTTAGCATACCGACTTTTTAACATGAAAAATTTAGGCTGTTTCAAACTTTTTAGGGTGGAGTTGACTTGATGTAAGGTTGTCCTCTCTATGAAATTTAATATCAAAAGATATTTAATAATTAAACTTATTTTGACTAAAATATTCTTGATAAATTTACACTTTGATTCTCTGCAGTAACGTAGTTATGTGGTAAAAGAAAAAAAGTGATATAAGAGAGTAAGATTACGTATAAAATCTATTTTCTCTCTTTATGCACATTGTTTTTATCTCTTTTTTATTACATTATATATGGTAATTTATTTATTGCAGAAGATCTGAACCCGTAAATTTAGTTGTACGTAGGTTATCTTTTAACTTTAAAAAAGAGTTTATGTAATTTTTCATAACAAAAAAGGAATGCTATGTATTTATCAGCTTTAAGTAAAGTAATTTATCTAATATTTAAAGTAATTACTTTAAGAATGATGATATTATGCGAAAATATCATATTCTCTAGTTGTAATGTAATAATTAATAAATAAAGAATAATATTTTTTTGATTAATTATTTAAAATATTAACATATTTAATAATGAATAGCTTTTAAAATTTTTTATTTTTATGTAATTAATAAGTATAATTGTAATAATAAATTTATTAAAATAGAAAAAATATTATATTATATTTAATAATATTTAGTAATTAATTATTATATCATAACTAAAAAAATATAATATTTTTGAAAACGTAGCATCATCGCTATTAATTTAAACGAAACTAGACTGTCTTGATACTATTCAAATCACAGATGAGCTTAGCTGTATCCAACAAAAACAAAAGCGGCCGAAACAGTGTGAAACACTTGAATAAGTTGTGTCCAATACTAATTCCTGATAATAATTATTATTTGACCAAGATACCGACTTCATGTCTGGCTGGCCCCTTGTGTTTCTCTCGATACTACGGCATCTAAAGTATATGAAATCATCAAATCTACATCATGATGAATGGATTCGAAAACTAAATAAGTGATTAATTGTTAAAACAGTTTATTTATGAAAGGGTAGCTCTGTTCCTTTAACCTAAAGCAAGTTGTTTTTAATACAGGCATGCTGTATTTAGAGAAAATCTTAATTAATTAGCAACCTTATATAAAAAAAGAAGATAGAAATAACAATAAATATACATATAAATACATTAAAAATAAATTTGGCTAAAAATTATACCTCACTTCTCTATCCATCTAATTGTCATTCGCTTGTTCTGCTTATTTTTAATATACCAAAATACCTAGAAATTTCTCCGGCTCAGAGATGAGGCTGTAGATATATAACGCAGACAAAGTTTTCATTCTTTTGGGGAGAAAACCCTCCAAATTTTTTGGGTGCCATTCTAGTTGCATGAAAGGAATTAGGATACTTACATGTGCGGAAACGAATCTTGCCACTCTCACATGCTTTGGATTAGAATCACTAAAGAGACTCTAACCTTTTGTTTATAGCGAATGCACCATAGTCTAGAGAATGGTCTGAATTGCCTTTCAAGGAACTCTTTTCTCTTTTATTTTATGTTCTAATTCTTTCTCACTATATTCTATATTCTATTCTCTGAAGTTTTTCAATGTATGTTTTCAATTTGTATGTTAGTTTTATTTTGTAACCCACAAAAAATTGACGTTTTAATTTTAAACTCAAATTAAACTAATTTAAATAATATTAATTAATTAACTAAATTAAATTATTAGATTATGAGTTAACTCATCATGAGTAGCTCGTGATGGCCCAAATTGTAACATTACATTTGACTTTGTTTGTAATTGGAGGATGGGGGGACACATTGTTAAAACAAAATGGAAAAAAGAAGAAGAAGGAAAATATCAAGAATGCTTATTTGAAAATTGAGATACAATAAAAAAAAGTCAGGGAGACTAGACTCTTCTACCATTAACAAAGTACTTCAGCCTCTTTCAAAGAGTCACATGCAAGTCACCGTTTACACAACAATATAATAAATACCCACCCCTATACTTAATGAGCTAGCTATATATAAATGAAAGCAACAATATTCATTACTTAACGATGTATATTCTATATATATATATATATATATATATATATATTCAACTTATCTTTTGCTTTGATCATCTCCTTATTTTTATCTCCAATTCATTATATTTTTCTAGTTTTTACATCTAACTATTCCATGTTTTGATCTATCGTCACCAGAGCTTTAGAAGAACTGAATGCCAACTTCAACAAGCTAAGCAAGCTGCCAGAAACCATAGGGTTTGAGCTCATCAACCTCAAGAAGCTATCAGTGAACTCCAACAAGCTTGTGCTGCTTCCTCATTCCACCTCCCACCTCACGGCACTTCGTGTTCTTGATGCTCGCCTGAATTGCCTTCGAGCACTACCGGAAGACCTCGAGAATCTCATCAACCTCAAAACCCTAAATGTGAGCCAAAACTTCCAATACCTAGAAAACCTACCTTACTCAGTAGGGCTCCTCTTGTCCCTTGTTGAACTCGACGTAAGCTACAACAAGATCAAGTCCTTGCCAGACTCCATTGGTTGCCTCAAGAAGTTGCAAAAGCTAAGCGTGGAAGGGAATCCTCTAAGGTCACCTCCTAAGGAGGTGGTGGAGCAAGGGGTGACTGCAGTGAAGGAGTATTTGTGCCACAAGTTGAACTCAGAGCATCAGAGCCCGCCCAAGAAGAAGTCTTGGGTGGGTAGGTTGGTTAGGTATGGTACCTTTAATGGACCACGGACGAGGAGTGGGCATCGAGAAGATCACGAGGATTTCGTTGTTGTCCCCGAGAATCGTTCGATCGAAGTTCTTGGTTCACCGAGGTTAATGGGCATGTTCTCCCCAAGGCGTCTCTTCTCCCCTCGTCGTTCATTGTAATTGAAAGACAGCATGGTGTATCACTAGCTCGTGTAGGTTTTACATTCGACTTGATTACAGGTTGAGTTGGTCTTAGTTTCACGTTAGACCTGGTCAAGTTTCAAGTTTTACTGCTTGAACATCATATAAATTGACATGGATCAAGTTCGCGATTCAAACTATGATCAGTTATAGTCGCGCGTACAATAAAGTTTGTGAAGTAGAATGAGTGAGGAAAATTATGTTTTTGTGAAACTACAGAGGCCTCTCGAGTTCTCGCATTTCTTGGTATTATTTTAAAATTCCTCTAATCGTGCATATATGGCCCTGTATTTCATTCATGGATTCATATGATCTGTTTGGTACTACTAGTCCATGTAACTAATGTAGGTGACGTAGTACTGAATATATATAAACTTCAGGGATTGCGGCCAGTGGCTTACCCCACATTTGCCAATTTTCTTAAACATATATTAAGCAGACAGCTATGAAGAAACATCCTATTTGTGTCAAATAATATATCCAACTGACAGTTAGGGTATACTTGGTTGGTTGAATATTAGACATGGAAAGAAAAAAAAGAAATAAAAATATAACTTCTATACCTCTATTTCCAAAAAAAAAATTATATCACATTTTACTTGATATTCTTGCAACCCAAACATGGCCTTATTTCAGATCATACAATGAAAAATGATTGCAATCTAGATCAAGTTCTCTCCATCAGAATAAAGAAGATTATCCCAATCAGTGTTCAATGCATTATCATTTTCCATTCATTCAATTTACTTTAATCTTGCACAGTTGTTTTTAAAATTTTCTCTTGTGCCACCCCTGTTGCTGGGCAGACGTTGTACCTTCTAGCTATGTCTGGGTGAACATTATGAAAACTTATAGAATAATTTATAGATACTTTCTTTAAATATTATTGAGATTATACAAATTTCTTTTCTATTTTTAAAATATACATTTTAATCTAATTTGAAAAATTTTGAATTAAAATACTCTTATAAAAAATATGTAATAGTGATTAATAAAAAGTATTTTAATCAAAATATTTAAAATTAAATTAAAATATAATATAACTCTTTATTTCAGATAGGATTCATATATTTTTTAAAAATAAATAAAAGACGTGTATAATTTACTCATGCTTATAATACAAACCCCATCTTTGAAAATAATAAATAAATCAAGTCAATCATAAATAGATGTATTGACATGCCAGGACTTGTTAGTGAGACTCACCTGTGGCTTGCATGTTATATTCATGACATATTTTATCTATCTATTTTTAATATATGGAATCGCATTTATTTAAAAGAGGCCTCATATATGCAGGAGACTGAAGTTACCCACCGAAGTTGGAACGTGGTAATTTTGTCTTTCCTTACCAAATACTTATGTTCAAACTCCAGTAAAAACCATAAGCAATGACTCCAACTGCTTTCAGATTCATCCTTGTGAAATTTAATAACGGAGATCTGCATTGGTCACGATACTATGGAACATGCACGTAATCACGGGGTTTCAGATTAGCGCATCAGAGACAGTAAATGGTTAAAATACGCTCAATTGCTAAAGGGACCCAGCGAATTGGGGGGATGGTTATCCCCAAAAAGAACCTGCATCACTTGCTCAAGAATAATGCTAGCCACACAACACAACCACAACCCCGCATGCACTTACGTTCTTTTGTGTGGGCATGTGGTGTGAGTAGCACTATTCCTGGCTAGTATGCTATCAATCAACCAAAAAAAAAAGAAGGGGGGGGGGGGGTGGAGGAAAAGGGCATGCTATTAAAAGCATGAAAACCTGCAGAATGAAAACACAAACTTCATCAGTTCACCTAACTTTGTCCAAGCTTCCATCCTCTTGAACCCCTCCTTCCCATCTGCCCAAATAATGTCTGCTCTTGTTTACTATCATGAGTTATAAAACACATTCATTTTTAGGAAGCAATTGATTTTTAGCAAAGAAATATTTAACATTAAGCACACAATTTTGGCAAGGCATATGCAGCAGTTCAGAGTTCAGTCAAACAACAAAGAAGATCATTTGGGTAACACCATAGATGTTTTACCTTCAGTGTTTGATCCCACCCAAAACACACACACACACACAAAAACAGAGAAGATCAATGAATGAATTTCAAATTAGAGCCACATCTATGAGAGAAGCGAATAAACTATTAATAGCCAAGACAAATTCTGAACTGTAACATATATTAAGGATTAGAATGAGTAGGATACATAATCAACAAGAAGGCTATGAATAGATTCATGAAAATTCAATAAACAGGAAATTTAGAGAAGCATGCCAGTCAAACTTTTTGTCTGAAGAGAAAATGGAAAAACAAATATTAAAAGCAGAACATATTTTGTGACGCAAAATCTCAAGTGTACAACAATTAGTTTACCGAGGGCAACCTAATTCATAGTTAAAAGGTTTAGAAGTACATAGTTAACTGGCTATTTATATCTTATTTACTTAGCAATAGGAATACTACTGCTAAAAAAATGCAGCCTTCATAGTTTCTTGATGATACGGGTAATTCCACAGATTTGACGTAACCTGTCTGTAATACACACAAGACGTATCCAGAAGCTACCCCCACAAGGTTGATAACTTCCATATTATTAGCTTTGTGCATGCGAAGTTGTAAAGGGGAAAGCATACTTCTACCCTTAGACTTCTATTGCATGCTTTTTCCACCATATGGCAGTCTCAAAAGTGATAAATTAGCAGAAACAAGAAAATGGTTACATGAGAAAGTGACACATCTGTTACTGGGTGAGCAATCATGAAGTAGCTTTTTTTGTCTGTGTGTGTGTGACTGCCCCCTAGACCAAAGCTAAGTGTCTAGGCTCTAGCATTCTATAAAGTGGACAATAAAGAGGAATGAGTTCCAGAGTTCAGATTGATTGCTATGTATCTAGGTTCTAGCATTCTATAAATGCATATAAATGGCTAGAGGAAAGTTTTTACTTGAGAAGAAGAAATTTCCTCGAAAGCTACATTAGCTACTAGTGTGAAGCAGCTCTTGAAAATCTGGTATTGAACAGAAAATACAGCAAAGGATGGCAAGACAAGTTACTAATGAATAAATAAGTTATTGCTGTTTGAGTAGAGCTGCAAAGCATGAATGGCAATACATACATAAATATACGAGAGGGATAGCTTGATCACCTCGTTAATCATCACCCCATGCGTAAAGCTTGAAACCTATATAGGTCACACAAATTCAGCACAATCATGCAGCCCATATATATAAATCCCCATCTTAAATGTAACCTCAAAGTTGCATTTCCTCCAGCACAATATTACCTCTGATACTTGTTTGGCAGTGCAGTGGCCACAAAAACATCTCTCTTCATCCACAGATACACATTTGGCCGTGAAAGCACACAAAATTGGGCACAAGCTACTACTCCTACTATTCATAATCAGGCGGTAAAGAAGTAAGCATCCAAGTACAGCCTATCTTTCGAGGAAATAGATGTCACGGTTAAATGAGCAGAATTACGGCATTATCCTTATACACCTGACTCTAATACACATAATTCATTGCACATCAAAGAAACAAGGAAAATAAGAGCTCCTTGGCAAATTATAACCATAGGTACTTAGTCTATGGATACCAAATCAGGTGGAATTACTATCGGGATTTAAGTAATCCAAAGAGTATAACAAACTACAAAAAGCAAAACCCAGGTATAGGCACCCGGCACGATTAAATCTAAGAATGTTTGCAATTGAAGACACATTACTCAAACACAGTTCTCTAATACGAAATTGAACAAAATTCATCTAAGGTAAGCCGGGATCTTGATACGAATGAAAAGCATACTCATTACATAAGCAAGCAGAACGGAGAAGACGCCGGCAGAGGCGTAAGAGACCTTGACGCTTTTCGCACGGTTGCGATCCAAAGCCAGATCCAAGAGGACAATTCCGATCCCACCGAGCACGAACATGAAGCCAGAGGAGAGGCCTTCGATGATGTACTGGCCGTTGACCCGTCCGGGCATAAAAACGACGGGTCGTACAGAGCCAGTGTAAGGGTCCTGGGTGGAGCCGATGCCAGGGGGCTCGACGATTACGTCGTAGACGATGCCGGAGACAACCATGAAGTAGGTGAGGAGGACTAGGGCAAAGACGGTCATGGGAGATGGGAGGGTGAAAGATGGGAGCTTGAGGCGGAGGCGAGGCGGGCGGAGGAAGCTGAAGGGAAGGATCCGTAGAATGTGGAAGACGGGATCCACGGAGGCGGAGGACGGCGAATCGGCGACGGAGGAGAAGGAAGAGCTGTGAAGAGCCTGGGTTTCGGGTTTGGGCGGCATCTTTGCGGATCGGGTCAGCCGAGTATCACAGCGGAAGATGGATCTTGCTCGAGCACTATGACTCTGCCAGTCTGCCGTGTGTTTTACACTTATGAATTTCTAGTGTTCTCTTAGGATACGAAGATGTGGAAGAAAGAGAGTGTTCATGGGCTGGGCCAGTTCCTACATATATTGGGCCCAATTTAAAGGGTTCAGGTTTAGATCTCACACAATTTTTTGTTAAAAAAATTATGCAAAGAATTTAAATTCGACTGTGATAGTTGCGAACACTTAAAATGTCCAGCGAATTTGGCCCATCAAAATAAATTCAGTAATCTATTCATTTTTTAAAAATTTTATATTATATATCTTATTTGTTCCTATTTTATTATATTTTATTTTATTACGTTTCATTTTTCATTCTGTAAATTTAATTATTTTAATAAATCAGATAAAAAATTATTTTATTTATGATTTATGAGAGTGATATAAAATCAACCATGAATTTTTTATAGTAATTTTAGACAAAAAATACTATTTATTTGTAAAAATAATCCAAATTTATTCGAGGAATATCATTTTTAAAATATAAGCAAAATTATGTGTATTTGTAAATAAAGATAATTCAAGTTAGAGCATGGTTCATTTGCTTAGGTCAGTCGCTACCTGATATTCAATAACGAGTCTAAGTTAAAAGGTGAAATTAAAGGTGGGAACCGAACACCTAAATATTTATTGAATTTTAGTCCAAAGCTAGGAACAGGTATAAGCTAAATGTAAGAGATAAAGAAGCTAACAACGACAAAGATCTGTAGCGCTATTAAAAACATCTTCGTGTTACAAAATTGATTTTTTGTGTCCCTAGCAAATAATTCTTTTGGCCATTTCTTTGCCATTCCTCCTTTACTTATTCATGGAGTTAATAATAACAAACCATTTTGGAGGGTTGAACCCATTAGTGGTCAAATCCTGCCTCATAAAACCAACTTGAAATTATTAAATTACTTAATTTTGTAGCCCATTTAGTATACAAAAAATGCTTGAATTGAAATAAAAAGTGAATATTGAATAAAATGAAAATAAATGAAAGTTGTTTGATATGACATTAAAGAAAAAAAGAAATAGAATACTTTTCTATTTGTATGTTTAGTATAATGAAAATATTGTAAGAATAGAAAGTAATATTTAATAAATAAAAAAAACTAAATTGTTCTTTGTTAACAATTGAAAATTCGAAAAATTATTAGTTTAAGTTTAATTTCAATTTCTTTTGGAATGTTTATTGTATATGTGTTGGTTTTTTATTATATTGAAGCATATGTTAGTTGGACTTTTTTGTTCCCTTTCTTCCATATGTCTTACTTGAGTTAAGAAGCATCAAATAAAACACAAGGGATATGAATCTGAGGAAGAAAAAGATAAGGAAGTACCTGCATAGCAATCCAAAAGAGAAGAGATGTCGTTAAGAAAGGTGTAAAGAAAGAATATGAAGAGTTTTTGGGGTTTTGGAACAATTTGAAACTTGTTACAATGTAGACAAAGTGAGGCTAAGGAGGCTAAACAAGGGCAAGATAGTGGGGTTGAAATGGAATTTTTGAATTTTGGTTGTAGATAAGTTTTATGGCCTTTGTAAATTTATAATTTTTCTTTCAATAATCAGGTGGAAAGAGACGAGCATGGACTTGTGGGACAGAGGGTTTACACATATGGCAAGAGGCATAATGGACTTCTCATGATTTTAGCTCTAAAGAATACTTTCTTTCATGCACTACAATGCCTAAAGTCACCTTTCATCCTTAATTTCTCGAGATCCCTGATTTTTTAGTCCCAAATGAGACTTAACAAGCATTCAGATTCCCTACACCTCGCAAGCACCACCTACACTTTCCCTACACTTCGCAAAAATGCACCGTATTAACTAAACAAAATGCATCTGAGCCGTTTGTTCATGTGTGATATGATCCATCCACTAGAGCCCATAGATATGCACCGTTTTGCTACAATGAAAGGCCCTGCTCCATCTTCTTCCTGGAATTACCCATTCCATTGAGGTAGGAATTCGCCCATTTCTTCTGTTGAGTTCCACGTTGATGTTAGAGGAGGGTAAGCACTTCAAATGAAATAGCAAACTCAGAAATTATTGATAATGTCAATGATTTGTAACCCTTGGATGCAATCTATTTTAATTAATCAAAACAAAGACCTTATTTTGTAAATGAAATTAAGAGCATGTTTAATTAATTGAGTGCAATAATTCATTCAATTTTGGCTTTTTCTAAAATGATCAAACTAGAGAAGGTTCTTCGTATATATCCTCATCAGTTTATAGTGGTTATGGCATATTTGTGTGGAGCCATTCTATCACAAAAACTTTTTTTATTTTGGGTCGAACAAGAAGATCAAATGAATCTCTGCTAATTTCAATATATTACAATAGTGTATATAAATTATAAGAGTCACGAGAAAAAACTTGAAAAATAAAAAAAAAATAGAAACAAGAAGAAACCAAAGTACTTGATTCATCAGGTGAAAAATAAAAGAATTCAATGTAGCCTTAATAGCAAGAGATGAAATTGCAATAACTGATAGGAATTAGGGCAGTAGGGGGTCAATAAAGTATCACTGGTCTCAAACACAAGAAGAAAAGGAAAAAGGAAAAAGGGCTTAAGCAATGATGAACTTCCTTCTTTTCCTGAAGCTCTTAATAGAAGTGATACTCAGCCATCTTTAGGGTTTGTCAAGCAATAGTCTCACCAGGATAGAAATTGAGGGCCATAGGGCTAAATTTATAGGCGTCGCCTTGATATATACATTTGATGGAATTGCCATAGCAACAATTACCCTTTCTTCTCAAATCAACTGTTTTAGTCGCAAATCTATGTGTGCGAGCCATAGCTGAAGGGGTCTACACCTAGATGGTGGGAGAATAAAGGATTAATGAAAATTCCAAAGCAAATTTCATGGAAGAAGATGGAACTTGGGCCTTTTGTTGTAGCAAAACGGTGCGTATTTATGGGTTCTAACAAACGGATTAGATTGTACATGAACGGACAACTTAGATGCATTTTGTTTAGTTATATGGTGTGTTTCTATGCAATATACATATTTAAATATATAATATCTTATATTTAATATATAAATATATATTTTTGAATAATTTTGGTCCAATTATAATTTAATTATAGTTAAGTCAATGAATTGTAAACTATTCTTGCTTTTAATTTTTTAAATATTGAATTTTATCGTTTTAATATTCATTATGATTAATTCAGTTTATATATTTATTGTATATAAATCAATTCATTGAACATTCTTTCGAATAAATAAAGAAGAGAAATATTTTAGAGTTAAATATATCAATTAAATTTTGGCAAAAATTTATATAAATGAAAATCTAGAAGTCCGTTTGTCATGAAATGTATGTGTTTGGATGGCGTGACGTAAAGATTTTTATAGCACGTGGTGTAGTAACCACTTGTTAGCTCTTATTTTTGGAAGATTAAAAAATATATAAGTATCCAGAAATTATAATTAAAAAGATAAAATTTTTATTTGTAAAAAATATACACTTTAAAAATTTTAATTGTGTAATATAATTAAAACTTTTAAAATATAATTTTTTTATAATTAGAATTTTTTCTGTTTTATTATAATTTTTAAATATTTTTACATTTTTTTAATAAAATTGGTCACTACAATGTTTACAATAATATCAATTAGAAAAAATTATAAACAATGATTTAAAATTAAAAAAATTATTTTATAAAGCCTGCTACTATTATTTTAAAATAAATTATCACTAATTTTAATTAAAATTAACAGTTCTTAATTTTTTACATTTCTAACTCTTTTATACGTAATGGAGAGGCAGATGGGGGCTCAAAATTTATTTAGGATATTGGGAGATTGGAAGATGAAGTAACAACTGACAAGACAAGGGACGTGTGAGACTCACCCGATTTTGTTGTCGTTTGGAGTTTTGGACGCGAACCTAACTGAGGGAGCAAATAAATGTAGCTATAAATTGGTTTGCTAGATAAAACAGGAAAGTCCATGGGCATGCATATCATGCAAAAGTAAATGAAATCATGTGTGATCCCCCTTCCTCTTTTAGGTCTATCTACTTTGCAAGAAACACAAATATAGTAAATCAGTGAATGTTCTTCCACTCGATCAAATTAAAGCATCAAAATAAAGTAATAGATTTTGTAACAAATTTACATTCAATTCTACCAAGATTTTGTTGCAAATATACGCTCAAATCCACCAAATTCAAAAGTTATTATTAATTATTACAAATTTAGAGATCTTCGTTAAATCGTGGATTCCGACAAAGCTTTGTAATCAAACTAGTTTTATAAATACAAGTGATGATATTATGAAGGCTAAATTATATAAATTTTTTTTAAAAATTTTGGGTTATATATAAATAATTTATTTATTTTTTTAAATTTAATAATAAATTATTTTAAATTTTAAAATTTAGACAGATAAACTCTTTAAAGAGTTATTTACATATAACTTTATTAACAGAAACCTTATATGTTAAGAGAATTATTTATACGTGACTTAAAATTTAGGGAGACTATCATCATATAATACAAAGTTTAAAGAAATTATATGAACAAAAAATAAAAAAGAAATTATACAAACAAAAAATAAAGTTTAAAAAAGTTTATTATCACTAATATTATATCATATTTTATTAGTAAAATAATAGACTAACTAATAATAAGAAAGTTATTTTTATAAATTTAAAAATTTTGAAAGTTAAAAAAATTATTTATATATAATCTAAAATTCTGAAAAATTCTGTGCAATTTAGTTTATTATAAATATTAATACATTCTATTCTTTAGTTATGATATATTAATTAGTAAATATTATTATATATAGATGATATTCTGCCTATTTTAATATATTTATTATTGTCATTATATTTATTAATTAAATTAAATTAAATTTTTAATAGTTATTAATTATTAAATAATTTTATATTTTAGTAATTATTAAATAAAATATTATTTTATGTTTACTAATTATTACATCATAATATGTGATGTTCTCGTATTCACAGTATCATTGCTGTATAAATAAAGATAGAACAAATCAATAAAGGGACTTATTAAACATTTTTTAATTAAACTTATTTATAACATCTTTATGTATTTTTTATAACTAATTTGATCCATAAATATTTTATAAATTCACTAACCCAAAAATCTGTTGAATCTTGTTTAGTTCAAACGGGAGGAAGAATAAATGCAACTGGTTGAAAATGATTGCGCAAGAAAAATCACTGTAATCATCTCTTGCTAAGCTTTTTGTTAGAGGTTATACGTGACAAGGGTTAAGCTATGGTTAAGTTATTATTAGCTAACTAACTTAACTGCTTGATTAGTTCTGCCTAACTGTATTCCTGCTGACCTGACTTCGTACACTTGTATATATAAACTGAAATAATCTATGTGAAGATACGTCATGCATTTCAGCTTATTTCCTTCTTCCTCTGTTTCTTGTTTCTTGCTCTGTTTCGTATTATGGTATCAGAGCGTCTTTCATTGCCCTTTCTTTCATGGTGATCTGCTTCCTATCTTTCTTTTCTTCCTTCCATCTCTTGCTTCATCATGTCAACTTCTGGAGTTAATACTGTTGAGTCGTCCTTAACCATGACGAACGATGAATCTCAGAATCCAGCAAGTCCGTTTTACTTACATCCAAACGAAAAAGTGCTTCATTAGTGAAATTATTCACTGCTGCAGATTGATTTCTAAACTTCAATCCAAGCTATTCGATCTGATAATGGAACTGAGTTTTCTATGCACGATTTCTTCAAAACTAAAGGCATCCTTCACCAAACTTCCTGCATTGAAACACCACAACAGAATAGCATTGTTGAAAGGAAACACCAACACCTTTTAAATGTCACACGGGCACTTCTTTTTCAATCCCACTTGCCCAAATTATATTGGTATCATGCTTTACGACATGCCACTTACCTTATCAACCGCTTACCTACTCCATTACTAAACAACACATCTCCTTACTTCCAACTCCATCATACACCTCCTGACTTTACTGATCTAAAGGTTTTTGGCTGTTTATGTTTTGCTTCCACCATTTCTAATCAACGAACCAAACTTGATCCTCGAGCCCGCAAATGCGTCTTTCTTGGTTATAAAACTGGCACCAAAGGATATCTTTTACTTGATCTTCACACCCGCCAAATTTTTCTTTCCCGCGATGTTTACTTCTACGAACATGTTTTTCCCTTTTCTGATAAAGTTTCTGTTGATCATAATCCCATTATTCCTTTACCACAATCTCCCAGTCCCGTCGACCCCCCTATTCCACTTCCTTCCATTTCTCCATCCTCTATTTCATCTTCCTCTCCTAGACGATCTTCTCGGCCAAGGCACGTCCCTAGGTATTTGCATGATTATCATCATGCTTTACTCTCCTCGGCTCATCCACCTTCCATTAATACAGGTGTCTCTACTTCTCCACACTCTATTCCTTCTATCTTATCTTATGATCATCTCTCTGCTTCTCATAAATACTTTAGTCTTTCTATTTCCCTTCACTCTGAACCAAAGTCATACTCTCAAGCTGTAAAGCATGCAGTATGGCGTGAAGCTATGAAAGCTGAGCTTGCTGCACTTGACCAAAATAATACTTGGACCCTGACTACTTTACCCCCTGACAAGCAACCCATCGGCTGCAAATGGGTTTTCAAGATTAAGTATCACTCCGACGGCACCATTGAACGCCATAAGGCTCGTTTAGTTGCAAAGGGATATACACAGATGGAGGGTGTGGATTATTTTGATACTTTTTCCCCTGTCGCAAAACTTACCACTGTACGATTACTCCTTGCTCTCGCTGCCTCTTATAATTGGCACCTCCAACAACTCGATGTCAATAATGCTTTTCTTCATGGAGATTTAGACGAAGAAGTTTATATGACCTTACCTCCTGGTTTTTCTTCTTCAACTCCTAATCTTGTTTGCAGGTTACAAAAGTCCCTCTACGGTCTCAAGCAGGCCAGTCGCCAATGGTATTCCAAACTGTCCTCTACACTCATCTCTTATGGCTATCTTCAGTCAAAATCTGACTACTCCTTGTTTGTCCATAAGACAGAATCCTCCTTCACTGCTCTATTGGTCTACGTGGATGATATTATCCTTACTGGCAATGACCTTCATGAAATACAGCATATCAAGTCTCTTCTTGATCGGGACTTTAAGATTAAGGATTTGGGTGATCTTAAGTTCTTCTTGGGTCTTGAGATTGCTCGTTCTCGTCATGGTATCTTTCTGAATCAGCGTAAATTTGCATTGGAAATTCTCGAAGATTCTGGTTTTCTAGCCTGTAAACCAGCTCACACTCCTATGACTTGTCATTTGAAGCTTTCCAAAGACTCTGGCATTCCACTTTCTGATCCCTCTGTTTATCGTATTCTGGTGGGCCGTCTTCTCTACCTCACCACTACTCGACCAGATCTTACCTTTGCTGTTCAACAGCTCAGTCAGTTTACTTCAACCTCTACTGATGTTCATCTTCAAGCTGCCCACCGTGTCTTACGATATCTTAAACACCGTCCTGCTCGAGGTCTCCTTTTTCCTTCTTCATCTGACCTTCGCCTCAAGGCCTTTAGTGACTCTGATTGGGCCGGTTGTGTTGATTCTCGACGTTCTATTACCGGCTTCTGCATTTTCCTTGGCAATGCCCTTATCTCGTGGCGTTCTAAGAAGTAGAGTACAATTTCCCGTTCTTCTTCTGAAGCAGAATATCGTGCCCTTGCTGCTGTCACTTGTGAACTCCAATGGCTACTCTACCTTCTTCATGATCTTCATCTTCCCCATCCTTCACCAGCTCTGGTTTACTGTGATAACCAATCTGCACGTCATATCGCCGCCAATCCCACCTTCCATGAACGAACAAAACATATCGACCTCGATTGCCATATTGTTCGAGAGAAGTTGCAGGCCCATATCATCCATTTGTTACCCATTCGATCTACTGTTCAACTGGCCGACATTTACACCAAGCCTCTTGATCATCGTCCGTTTACTTTATTACTTTCCAAGCTGGGAATGTATGACATATACTCTCCAGCTTGCGGGGGGTGTTAGAGGTTATACGTGACAAGGGTTAAGCTATGGTTAAGTTATTATTAGCTAACTAACTTAACTGCTTGATTAGTTCTGCCTAACTGTATTCCTGCTGACCTGACTTCGTACACTTGTATATATAAACTGAAATAATCTATGTGAAGATACGTCATGCATTTCAGCTTATTTCCTTCTTCCTCTGTTTCTTGTTTCTTGCTCTGTTTCGTATTACTTTTCATTCATGCCTTGGCAATCGATTGAAAACTAGTTCTCGGTTAAATTTTTGCAATGTTAAATGCATTTCAAAATTCTTTTTTTTTTTTGTGTTATTACTTTTATACTTGGTCTAAATTATTTTTTATTTGAACGATTCAAAATGAAAATTTTAATAATATATTAATTTACAAATAAAAAAAATTGAAATATATCTAACGATGAAAAAAAAAAATTCAACTCTCATTTCATAAAATTATTCTTCATACATTAATATAATAAATACAACAACTAGCCTTCCCCTCTCCCTTTCACTTACTTGGCAATACATAAGTGAGTGATAAAGAACATTTATTGGTGTCACTGCTAAGAGCATTATTGGAAACATTATTTATATATTAATTATCAGAAACTTTACTTAAAATATGATAAATATATAATTTTTTAATAATAATATAATAAATATATAACTTTTTAAAAAATTATATAATTTTTAATTAAATCATACATTTATTATATTATTATTAACAAATGATATATTTATTATATATTAATTAGTGTAAGGACTTTTAAAGTTTTTATTATTGGTATCTAGATTCTCTGTGGTTCCAAAAGAAGCAAATATGTACCCCTCACATTAAATTTAGATAGTTTATATTTAAATTTTTTTAATATTCTTTATATTAATATTTTTTTTTGTTTTAAAAAAATAAATGTAAAGTAAAGACAATTTTCTAATTTATATCAAATAGTATCAATGAAAATTAAAAAATTATCTTTATTTTATATTTTGTTTCATTTAAAATTAAAAATTAAAAAAATTTAAAATTAGATTTAGATGGTTCAAATCTATTTCTTTTAAAATAGTACAAAATTTAGATTTTATTTATTTAAAAATTTTTGTAGAGTTGAAAAAAAAGTAACACAAGTAAAAGTGCGTATGAAAAAAAAAAATTTCACTTTATTTTTTTTTAATTTTGTAAAATTTTTATAATAAAAAATTTTAAAAATTTTAAATTTATTTTAATTAAAGCACTTGATAACAAAAAATCTAGATGAAAATTCCTTGGCTGTAATCCTTATTTCAATAGCTCCATATAAAGTCAATAGAAATATCTTGCAGTAAAAAAAAAAAAAATTCCAATCAACACGGTTTGTTATCATTTTTAGCGGCCGTAATCTCATTTTATACTAATAAATTCTTGAACACAGTACACTGTAAGAGTTAAAACGTCCGCGCAAGATGCAATTTTAAGCACAAATATTTTCTCATCGGCACTAGAATATTTTTTATCTTCTTAAAGAGACGGATATACTGATTACCCTCACATTCAAAAGGTCGAGCATTGTGTATTCAAAATATTTTAAATGATATCTCACAATCCTAACAAACTCACGTGATTTACTCTGATTAACAATATTTGATTATTATATCAAAGATAAAGTTGAATGATTTACAAAGATAAGGATGTAAAAAACTCTCCTTAAAAAGTTAAATCTGTAAGTTGAATTGTTATTTGATCCTTTGCCTGCAAGCATCTTGTGCTGCTATGATGGGCTATGAATACGGCATCGTATCAGCAGCGAATGAATGGTTACTGCAAAATTAAACTCCACACCTACACGACAGAGAGAGAGTCCTAATTCCTGGAAAAAAAAAAGAATTTTTTTTCTTTTGTTTATGTTTTTGTTTTGTGTGCAGAGAAGAGCAATGCATGAAATTGGTTTCAATTCGAGGGGTGTCGGTCAGTGAGAGCGTGATTTACTGAAAGTTCACAATCAATCTCAGTCCCCGACAGCTGCCACTTTCCGCCATTACCGGCATCTTTTATATCCACGTGTCTGCTGTCCCTTTTACTCCTTCCTCCTCATTTGTTCAAACCTTTTGTCCTTTGCCCTTCCGCTCTCTACACTACTACTCTCTACTATTCCAAGTACTGAAAAATTAGCAGCTGCTAAAACAAACAAGTGGATGAAACCGTGCTTATTGCACCATTTTAGGCCTTAGCTCACACTCAGTACTCGAGCACAATCACTCCACACTCTCTAGGGTTCCAAGAGGAGCATACCTATTTGATTTCTGGAAGGGAACATTGCTAACCTGAGCAGAAATGTTAAATTTCTTAATAAGGAAAGATGTCAGAAAGATTCTCAAGCGCAAAGACAGCGATGCGGGGGAAAAAGGTAGGGCTTTTTGTTTTCTGATCAATATCACCATTGTTAGTTACTAGCTGTCAATACCCTTTACTCAATCTGAGTTCCAAGTGTTTAAATTTTTCATCTTTTTGCTGGGATTGGATTCACATTCTCGGTGATTGGTGTGTGTATGGGGTTTCTGGGTGTTTCTTTATCAGTGTATTTGGGATCTCATTTAGTGTAATAGGTTTTGATGGTATAATGCTTATTGTCTTTGGTTGTGAGGGTCTCTCTGCTTTGTTGTCCTAATATACAATGTATCACTGTATTTTGGACCTCATTTAGTATAATAGGTTCTGATGGTATTCTATTAATTGTCTTTGGCAGTGTGGGTTTTTCTGCTCTGTTGTCCTAGCATACAATGTAGCTTCTTGGTGCTTGTTTATCAGTGTATTCTGGACATCATTTAATGTAATAGGTTCCGATGGTAGGCTACTTGTTAGTGAGGGTTTCTCTGTTCTGTTATTTTAGTATAAAATGTAGCTTCTGCGCAATTCTTGTCACATTGGATGCTTCTCTACCTATAAATGAATGTTCGATTAGTCTGTCTTGCATATGCTTTGGTTACTCACCTAGGACATTTGTGCTTTCAATATAAATGCAATTAACTTAGTTATTATTTATTAAACTGTTGATGGAATGAGAACTGCAGTTTACTTGATCAAGCTTTCTTTCCCCTTCAGTTCCCTTTGAATGGTGACATTCCATAAAGAGTTTTGACGAGAATTTTGTTTCTTCGTCTGGGAACACATTCTGTATGATCTTGGGATTTCTTTCAAGTTTTCTCTCTGATGCTCTGTAAAGAGATTAAGTGAAGATTATTATAGTAAATCCATTTCTTCTTCTTAATCTTTTGCTGCTTGTAAGACTGGAATTCCACTATGTCCTAGGGTACCTGAAAAGCTGAAACAATTTCGTTTTGGAGCTGATTCTGGTCCACCATCTACATCCACATCTAATTTCAAGAAAGCCTTGTAGCAACAGTAAAAATTGAGTTTACATCTAAATTTAGAATCTGAAGCCTTCACTGGGTGTGCCATATAATGTTATGTTTATATCTGTGTCTATTGGGGTTTTTCATTTTATTCCAGAAGCTAAGTTCCCAACACTATTAAATGGTTAGTCAGCATCCAATTCCATCCAGGAGGAAAAAATAAACATTTTCCATGGAGAAATATGCTATTTCTTCAGTTTGACTGATCATTTTATTTGTGTTGACTACAAATATCCCATAACGCCTTTGAGTTTTGAGTTTTTAGCTACCTTGTGTTTCTTCACGTGCAGTTCTTATTAGTCATCATGTATGTATAATTATCTTCTTTTGATATAATTGGTTCTTATAAACTTCTAGGACTTGGATATATAATACATGCTTATATGAGCTTTGCAAGCTTTATTCAAATTCAATTAAAATTCGCTTTTTGTGGCCTAGTTTTCATTTTGCTTTAGTTTTTATAAACTTCTAGGACTTGCATTTATAATTATATATGCTTATATGAGCTTTGCAAGCTTTATTCAAATTCAATTAAAATTCGCATTTTGTGGCCTAGTTGTCATTTTGCTCTAGTCTATCTATCATTAATTGGAAGGACTACTCATTGATGGTAATCCATGTTGCAGTAGTGTAGCCTTCCCTGATATCTTTTATTCCCTTTGACGCTGATTGCAGGAAGAGCACTGGAAGACTTGAGAGCATCTCTCTTTAATGAATTTCGCTCCTCTGAAGGTGCAAAGCGTCAACAGCATCGTATTTGTGGCCCTGCTTTTGCACTCTCCTTCAATTTTCTGGTTGCAGTTGGTATTATTTTCATGAATAAAATGGTTTGTTTGCTCACTTTTCTTTCTATCTGATTAATCTTCATAATGTATTGAAATTTTAAATTGCATGGCTTTAGTTGTTAACTTTCTTGGCCTTGTCTAATTCTTCCTTTTCGTTCTCTTTTATTTTTTCAGGTGCTTCAAACTGTTAATTTCAGATTCCCTATATTTCTCACATTAATTCACTATGTAGTGAGCTGGTTCTTCATGGCTGTACTAAAAACGTTTTCTCTCCTCCCTGCATCTCCGTCCTCAAAATCAACTCAAATGTCAAGTTTATTTACTCTTGGATTTGTTATGTCACTATCAACTGGCCTTGCTAATGTCAGCTTAAAGTATAATAGGTAACCCAACTGTTCACATTTTTATATTTTAAAATATTCTGTTTTATACTCTGAAATTAATTTCTATATATTCAGCATTGGTTTCTATCAGATGGCAAAGATTGCAGTAACACCGTCAATAGTTCTGGCTGAATTTGTACTGTATAGGAAGAGAGTTTCTATGGCGAAGGTAAGTGCCCTCATTTTGTTCGTGGATGTATATCTGATAATATTTATAATTAATGGGAATGTATATCATCTTATTGGGCCTTGTAGAGCTAATGGTTTTACGATTAATTCATGAAATTTGCTTATTTTGTATCATGAACTCTTGTAAAGATCATTTTTCTTAGAGTAAGTTAATGATTTAATTCCTGAAAGATTATTGTCTTTTCAATTTGGTTCTCCAAAGATGAAGTCACTCAACTTAGTCCTTGAAAGATCACTATCCTCTCAATATGGTCATTAATAAAGTATTTCAATCTAGTCACCCAACCAAAATGGTCCTTGAAAGAGAGCCACAAATGCATTTCAAAGGTACTATTTTGATTGGAAGAAAAAATTTTGGAGCATTAAATTGAGAAATTTTATCTTTGCAGGATCAAATTAAGAGGAAAGTGACATTTCAAGGGCTAAATTGGGAGACTTTATCTTTAGAAGACTAAATTGAGAGGAGTGATCTTCCAAGGATTAAATTATTAATTTAATTTTTTTGCTTATTTAAAAAATGACTGATTTATAAAGCAAGTATATCTGTTGAATATCCTCCTTGTACCTCTAGTGAACCTGTATATTGGTAGAAGATAAGCTGAATCATGTTAGGTAAGGTTATTTTACATAACTTTAATGTCCTTCTGAGGTTGTATGAATGCAGCTCAAATTTGTAGTTGTCAAAAAGGGTTCCTGTTACTAGGAGCATACTTAATAGTTTTTGGAATTTATCATTAAGAATTTCGTTTTCTATAGTTAGCCTCTACTTTCCCCCAATAAATGATTTATGCATTGCACATCTGGCAAATAAGTTTCACCATGGTTTCCTTTAGGGACTTTTAGTCAATCAGCTATCTTGAAACTGGCAGTGTAATGAATAAAGTCTTTAACTTTGAGCACATATAGTCTCACTCCATTTGAGTTATGTATTGGGATTTTTGTGCTAATCTCATCATAGTTTGAAGTGCTTACTACGGGAGTTTGAAACTTTACAGGGTTTAGCACTCACTGTGGTATCTATTGGTGTTGCTGTGGCTACGGTGACTGATCTACAGTTCCATGTATTTGGTGCCTGTGTAGCGTTGGCGTGGATTATACCCAGTGCTGTAAACAAAATCCTTTGGTCCAGACTGCAGCAGCAAGAGAACTGGACTGCTTTGGCGTAAGCTATTTACAACATTTTTATATTCTCCCTCATCTCCTCTCCCAAGTCCTAATGTTGATTTTCATCACAAATTTTTTCTGTATCTTGCCTGATTTGTGGATTGATCAACAGGTTGATGTGGAAAACAACACCTATTACATTGATTTTTCTGGCTGCTATGTTACCCTGCTTAGACCCTCCAGGTGTACTTTCCTTCGATTGGAACTTACAAAACACGTTGGTGATTTTTGCATCAGCTATTCTTGGATTCTTGCTTCAGTGGTCTGGCGCTTTAGCACTGGGGTGAGTGGTAACTACTAGGTTTTTCTTTTTTTCCAATTGCTGAATGGTTTTGTTTGAAAAAATAAATAAATTCAGTTTTTTTTTTTTTTCAATGAGTGTTAATGGTATTACTAAAGCTATTTTGAACATTTTAGTGAAAGTCACAATTGATTTAAGAATGACATGATTTTTAAAGCGGTCAACATGAAAAATTTACTCACGCCCTATTTTGTTGAAAAGAAATACGAATACCAAGACAACTGTACTTTTCCTTGGTTCCCTTCACCATAATACTTAATGTTTGGGGAGAAGAATAGTTATGTGCCAACACCTATTACTTTGATACATCTTTGTTTCTACTGTCATCTTTATTGTTTCTTGATGCCTTGTGAGTAATAGTAGTTGTTCATTTTCACTCTTGGAACTAAAGGGTTTAGGTGTTACCTTTATCATTAATTTTAAATATTCAAACATACTATGTTTTGGTGGTCTTTAACATGTCATTATTAGTGTATGGTTTATAGTGAATATTTTGAAACCTGACACATAATATTAAATGAATGATGTTCCATGTACAGTGAGTTTCACAAATTCTTGAAAAAATTTCAGGTAGATATGGTCTATGAAAAGTTGGTCAACCAAATCAGTAATTAATAAACATTTAAGGATGTTAATATACTTCTTAGTAGAACTTACTTCTGACATGCTTATGTATCCCTCCATAGTTAGTTTGGTCGACCTATTTTTTGTAGATGAAGTCTACCTTAGAATTTATCCAAATTCTAACTAAATGAGATGGCATACTTATTCTACTTACAGTGTACTTTATCTAAATTAATTATAATTTCTATTCTCTTTTGGTTTCAGTTTCTATTCAACATTGAGAACATTATAGTATACTATTCTTCTGCTGGTTGCTTTGTTTTCATACCTTTTCTCTCTTTTTCCATGCGATTGCAGCACGACATCAGCGGTCTCACATGTTGTTCTTGGGCAGTTTAAGACATGTGTCCTCCTCCTGGGAAACTACTATCTCTTTGGATCCAATCCTGGCAAAACCAGTATCTGTGGGGCATTTACAGCAATCGCGGGTATGTCTATTTACACTTACCTTAATCTGAAGTCACAGTCGAACAAGGTATCTCCGCGGCAGCTCTCAGCTTTACCGAAATCAAAACTTGGCAAAGAAAATGGCAGCACCGTCCACGATGGACATTATGGTGCGGAATCTGTCTAACAAGGCCTAACAGTGCATTACATGAGATAATGGATATGAGATATTAAGCTATTAACCAAGCATCATTCATTCTTTCTTTCTGATTCCTAGGATTGTTTCTGAGTTCTAACCATTTTCAGTGTTGATAAAATATATTTATTTATGACTTAACCAAGCTACTGCTCTGGTTGTTGAAGCACCAGTTGTATAAATGGATATTTTGGTGATTCTTCACAAAAGTTACAGTTCCCTGGCCTTTATTATTGCTATTTCTGCATCTTGTAACAGAAAACGGAATCGTTCTGAGGCTTTCACTTATATCTATTTGCTGGATTTGGATATTAAACTACTATACTAGTCCCATATCACTGTCATTAATTTAGTATTTGAAAGTTAATTACCATTATATTAATTTTAATGTTTAAACTTTCAAGAAGTCCATTAAATAAATCCGGGTGTTAATTCTCGGAACGAAGTGCTGAGAAGATTGTACTCTTTGGCTAACACAAGGGGAACAATCCCCCATGAAAGAGCCGCCTGCAAGTGAAAGCATGGTATCACAAGACAGCTATGAATATCATGGTAGCGTGAATTTTTTTCTTTTTTGGGGTTAGACTTGGTTAGAAAGGGATGCTGATAGATTAAGTTAATCATAAAAATATATATATAAACATGTTAGAAGTGTTAGAAAATGTGTTTATTTATATCTTTATAATCTGTTTAATTTTCTTATTTTTTATAGACTTGAGTTTACTTAAAAATATTTTCATATAATTAGAAGGATAATTTTGTGGAGAGTTTTGCCTCTTGAGACTCGGCAGGTTGAACTTTCCTGCTGTTGGAAGCATTTTGAAATTTTCACTTTACTAATTAAAATTTCAAAATGAGAATTTTAAAATAAATATAATTGTAAAAAAGCCCAATACAAAATATTTAAGTTATTTTATTGTAAAAAATTCTATTGAGAAATGATTTAGGTACTCCTACATTAATTATTTTTACAAAAAATTACTTAAATATCCCTTACTTATTTTGTTTGGTAAGATAAAAAGGGAAAATATTTTTGTTCAAAATACAAAATTACTAATCTCCACAATATTAGTTATATATATATAGATATATAACTCAATAGCAAATATGACAAATTAATATCTCTTTGGATACCGTTGTGAGAATCCTTCGTCTTCTAAATATCATTTTTGAAATCACCCACTTGCCTCGTCTTTCTCATTCATTAGAAGCTCTCGTCTCTTATAATGAATGGCTAGAGAGGGCCACTACTAACAACCAAGCACGTCATATTCTCTCATATATCCTTTCACATGGGATGCTTATCCCTGAACCACCAACAAAATCGACTTGTTTTTTCTTTTTTAAATTACAGTTAAAATACCTTTAAATTTTGTCCTCACTAAATTTTTTATTCAGTGCAGACTAACAAGAGAAGATTTTATCCTCTTTTCCCAAGTTAACTCCCTTTAATTTCAGCTATGCGTATTTTTATTAATTTAATTTAATTTTTTTGGGATCAACTAGCCTACTTTTTTAGTAAGTTTGTTCGAGAATATATGTAATGATAGTTAGGAAATTAAGGAACAAAATCAAAATGTGAATTTGTGTCTGTATGCACAATCACACACATTATCTGTTTAATTTTTATTTTGTTGAAAAATCCGGTTAATAAAATTTAAATTTGTAATGATTATACATGTACGCACGTATTCATGCGTGCCTCCTCCATTATTAAACCAATTTTTTAAAGTTGTCTCTCTTGGTTTTAGTTTTACTCATTTATAAATTGCATCAATATATATATATATAAAAGTCCTCCCAATAAAGAGGTTTAAAGTGTGAATGGCACCTAATCATTCAACTAAAATAATAAACTTACTTGTTAAGATTGAAGTGTAGTTAATATATAGAGAAATTAATTTTATCCCATTTCCTTTCTCATTCTAATTTGTAGAGACTTTCTATTTACAAAGAAAGAAAAGGAGGGGGGTGATTCAGAGCTAGAATTGACCCGTGCTAGATGCTTACCAAAAGAGATCGTTGACAATGTCAATAAGAAGTTAAAAGGAGTCAAAAACATAAGGCTTTCTTGTGAGCTTTCAATATGATTGCAGAAGAAAATTGAAGAAGGCATCAAACGCTTGTATTGATAATTTCTACCATTGCATAATTAGCCATCAATTATAAAGTTTGCCTTTTAGACTTTTGTTTACATTATTCGGTTGGCCTTTTGAATTTAACATTCATTCATTTAAAGATTAATGAAAAAGTAGTGGAACTCCAAAACTGAGGATATTATAAAGCCTATTTAGCTATTTTGCCTAGTAGCGGAAAGAGATTTGAGCTATAAGAGAGGGAGAGAGAGAAATGTTTTATTGAGGGCATGAGAGTAATACAAGAATAAGAGGTCTTGATAACCTTTGAGTATTTTCTATTTATAATCTTTCTTAAAAGTAAACTAATAGTAATAATTGGATCAAATGAATATGTTGATTGTTCAAAGTGACTTGTTATACTTAATAGTTTTAAACTTCACTGATTACAATTACTTGTTATGTTAATTCATTGCATATAACTTGTTAAATTGTAGTCATTGAATTTCTTGAACGTTAGTGAAGTGGATGGGATTGTTTCAAACCTCTAAGAACTTTTGGACTTGTAAAACTTCTATAACAATATTATACTATGATTAATAGAAAGAATTTATTATGATCAAAATTTGATTATTTATATATTTATTGTAATTATATTTTTATATTTTACATAAATAAAATTGAATATTGAATTAAAAAATAATGAACATTTAAAATCTTTTTTCATTCAAGCAAAATAATAATTGCAAAATCTTTTTTAAATATGTTAATTTTTACTAATTTCAAAATAAAAAGGTATTTTTCTTTCAAGATTGGCCCAACACTAATAATATTGATGAAAATGCCCATTAGATTATTAGTCAAATATTATCATTTTTTTTAACTTTTTTTAAAAATCCGTTTTAAAAATTTAAAATAAGCAAAAATTCAAACCGCGGTCATACAATAACTTTAACCAAACGAGAACAGTAACATTTTGGATTGGGATTTCAAAGAGAGATGAAGGACTAATTAAGAAGATGTGATAGGTGAGTTGAATATCTAAAACATTGTGTTTCCTCACACATCGAATAAACAAAAAGTTCTTTTGAGTCTTTTGATTAATAGAAAGAACTTTTTTTACATGTCAAAACATATATAAGGAGTAGATTGAAACATATTTTTTAATATAAAAATACTTATAATTTTTGGAAAGAAAAGGTAATAATCGACTCTTGGGTCATAAACAGTTGATTGTTGATAAGTCTCTGAGAATTTTAAATTTTAGAGATTAACAGTCAACTGTTAAGCTAGCAACAATCGACGATTAATTATTGAAAATTACAATTTGTGAGGCAGATGTTAACAGTTGATGTCGAAATGCCAACCATTAGTAGAAAACACATTGCTCGACAGGTTAGCGGAAAATTGTCAATTCTAAACAGTTGTGATTATTCAGAAACATTGAATATTATTCAATTGAATTTACTAATTCTATTAATTTAGTCACGATTAAAGAGGCAGTTGGTTTAGCTAAATTCTTACAAAAATTTCTTGAACATAAATGATCAAATGCTAGGTTGATGACGACAGTTTTTATTGTTATTCCCTCTAATTTTTATACATATATTTTTTTTAATATAAAATAGTTCATGAGAAGAGATATGCGTACAATTGTTGAGTGTAATTCTCAGAACAATATTTTTGATAAATTCTAGAGATAATTTGCCTAATATTTTACCATACATTTAAAAAACTTCCCTTGTGACTTCATCCTCTAAATTTATTGCATTTTCCCTAACACTGTTTCTCTCTCCGTTGACAATTTTCTCTTAAGCTTTTGCAGCCCAAACCCATAGAATCTGTGTGTAATTTTTCTCCAAGGCATTACATATATATCCTCGCCAAAGTCAGTAGGATCTTCCACATGTCTTTGCAATCTGCTAGTAGTTTTAATTAATTCCCATTAGTTACTCTCATCTTTGTTATATAGTTCATGTTTAAGACAAAATCATGTGCGTTTGGGCAGCTTTTTCTTCTCAAGTAATTAGTTATAATTTGATTTGGATCTAAAGTAGTAAGGTTTCTGCCATTTGTGTTATATATATTGGGTTAGTAGATATCTCGATTAATTATTAGATTCCTGAATTTAGCATAGAGATTTTAAGATGATTTATGGCATGTATATAAAATCTCTCTATTTTGCGATCATCACATATTATTGAAAATACTGAAAGATTAAAGTTATATGAAATATTTTTATTTATTATTTTTTAATAAAATATCAATCGTATTCTTTAAATCAATGCATAACTTTTCAATTATCATATGAAAAAATAAACTATCTTACTATCATATATTAGACAAATTCAATTTATAAAAAATAAATAGATTGAATTAATTATGATTAAATAAATATATAAACATGCATGTGAAAAGCAAATTTTAATATATATATATATATATATACAACATTATACAATTAATTTAGTTTATTATATTTTTAAAGTCTAAATCTACCAAAAACTTCTTCTCAGACTACTCAAAATATGTAAGATATATCTATCAATCTATCTCTTGCTTTGTGTTTTCTCTCTCCATGCGATATTCGGCATGTGTCATGCATGAATATGGAAGTATTAAATCTTGAGTATGAACCATCAACGTGAAATTTGGTCAGTTGGGGGTGGTTGCTTTCAATTGAAAATTACAGCTCAAATCACAATTCAGTGCCAGAACGGAGACTTTAATATATTTCATAGAGTTGTCTAACTGTAATGTCAATGAAGTATTATAATGTATAATAATATCTGTTTTATATATGGGACGTGATACACATGGAAGCTAATTAAATTGCATTTTGTCTGCAATCTCCAACCCAAGTTGGTTTGCTCAAGGACCGCGTAATCCCACAGTACTCATGGCAAATTAAATCATGATTAGTTTTGCCTCGAGGATTACCTTTTAAACATAAATGTAAGAATTTTGATATATTCGAATACCATTCATTACCCAAAAAAAAAAAATTTCTTAGCCATGCTTATTTTGGAGCTTAATTACGGTTTCTAAAACAGCAGCGATAGATTTAGTTACAACTTTTGGAAATTAAAGTTTTAAACCCCGACTAAACTTTGTGTGTGTGGGTGTTTTTGTGTGTAAAAGATTAGCTTTGAGGTAAATCTTGATTTACTTAGAGTTGGGAGAAACGATTAATTCCGCCCAGATCGAATTTATCAAATATACGCGCCTTTGCATCTGCAGTTATTTTAAGAAATAATTAACTAAAACGATGTATCAGTTTATCCTGATATAGCAAATTAAGATGCTCATGATATGTTTGGCGTCCTTGGAAACTTAAATTTTGTATCAGAATAATCAATGCTTATCCTTTCGAACTTAAAATAATTTTACCGAGAAATTGATCATTTAAGACTTACAAGATTAATTTTTCAAACAAGAAGTATAATTGATGTTTGTATTTGTAGGTTCTTAAATAAAAATATGAATATTTAAATACTTTTTACAATTTAACGTAATATGGTTGGATTTTTTTAAAATTATATGTTATATTTTTATTAAAAAGCTTAATAATAAATTTTTAATAAACTTGAATTTACGTAGATTTTGTCTACTTTTTTAATTCATCCCTAGATTTTTTATTTTTTAATATATAATTTAGCTAATAAATTATTAAAGTGAAAATGTAAGACGTATATATGTAAGAATAAAAAAAAAATCTCTTAACAAAATTATTTTTCACCTTCAAGTATTCACAATGAAGTTATTTTTAACATTTTGGTTGATTTTCTCTAAAAACACTTAGACGTAGGATAAAAACTCTATATGCAACCAGCTAGTTAATATGAAAGAGCACATCTTTAAAGTTGTTTAAAGAAGGACGAGATGTGGCCTAAATAAATTAACTCTAAACATAATACTGACCATAATAAATAAATGATGATATGTACAAATTAATAAACTCAGTGTATATCTACCCAAAACTATCCATACCCCATAGTAAAAGCCAGTTGAATATGAAATTTGTTAAGTTGAAATATTTAATGCTCACTTGCTCGGCCATAGTAGGTGTGTTTTAGAACAACGAACATAGTAAAGAATAGGGGAGTTCATTGGCCTATCAGGCTTTAAGGGTTTATCTTAATCAGGTCTAATTAGATTGGGATAGGTCAAAAATATAAATAAACAAAATGTTAAAAAAAATTATATCAGTTTGAATTAGGTCACTGGCAAAGACATGTTTTCTCTAACCTGCTTTAGTAGTTATTTTTTTTAGTTATCAATATCTTGCCATTATATATATATATATATATATTATTCTTATTTCATCTGATTCTCTCTGTATGCTATAACTTTTATTATTTACTCAAATCCTTCTTACTTCTTAATTATTTTTATTATTGATGTATATGCTTATTAATATTTCTTTTATTGAATAATGAAAATACATATGTTTACCTAAAGCTAATTATACTAATATAACTTATATTTTGTTTGATAATATCAAGTTATTTTTTTATTATTGATAAAAATATAAAGATTCTAAAAACTCATTATTTTAAAATATATACTTATGAATCAATAAAAAAATATTTTTATATTATAAATATTAATTCATAAAAATAAAAAAATACATCGGGCGGCCCTAACTCTAACAAAATATAAAATCAAACTTGTTTGGGTAGAGTCAAATTGCAACTTGCAAGTATAAAAATAAGTCTGATATTTGAATTAGATTAAGTATCAGATTTATTAGACGTGTGACTCGACCCTACAATGAACATCCCTCGTGAGGAAGAATATGAAAAATACCAAAATTTTTCGTCCTATTTGTGAGGACAAAGACGGACAACAACAGCATGAATATAATAATAAGTTGAATCTTGAATCTCTTACCTTTTTTTAAATAATTTTTTTAAAAAAATTTAAAAGAACATGGCTGATTCAAGAGGAGGGACAGCTAGCGAAGGAGGCATGACCAAAGATAACAAGAAGAAGATCCAAGTCAAACTGATGCACCCACGTGAACACCAGCTACTTTCACTTTTGCATTTTTTTCCCCTTTTCTACAATTACGTGTCTATGTAAGCATTTTACCCTATATTTGGTATGATGTAATGTTATATATAGGGGAAGAAAATTAAAAAAATAAATAAAATATATAAAAATAACTAACATATCACTATTTTTTTAAAAAATAATAAATAGTATTAAATATTGTTAAATAATAATTATAACAATATAATAAATATTATAAAAAATATTACCTCCCAGATTACAGTATATTTGGTGTAGCGAACATAGCCTAAATTAATATATTTTTCTGTTTTAATCAAATGCAAGCAATCACTTAAGTTAAAATTAAGAGATTTATAAAAAGAAAAAATTAGATTAAATTGCATATAATCTCTTCAAATTTGGGTTATCTGTATATATCTTCATTAACCTTTAAATTTTGACAATGAAAGCCTAAATTTTGAATTTGTGCAAATAATCTCTTACTACTAATTAGTCTGTTATTTTACTAATATGCGTGACATATTAAAGAAGTTATCAGTATATAATCTAAATTTTAGTGAAATTTATTTGCATATAACCCAAAGTTTAAGGAAACTATTTGCACAAAAAAATAAAGTTTAGAAGGATCAATTGTCATTGACATGTCAAGTTCTGTTAATAGAATAAGAGACCAATTAATAGTAGAAGAATTATTTCTGCACAAATTTAAAAGTTTAAGAGATCTATTGTCAAATTTTAAAAATAAAAAAATTATTTGTATATGATTCAAAATTTAAAAGATTTTAACAAAAAGATTATTTAAATACACCTTGGTGTCTTTAATATTGTAAAAGTTTTAATTTAATTTTTGTAATTTTAATTAAATCAATATTATCTTTTAATATTAAAAATGATGCAATTAAATCTTCTGATTAGAGTTTTGTTCTTATCATAAACAATGTCAAATTTTAGGATTAGTATCTAAGATAATCCATTATTTTAAATATATTAGGCCAATGTAGGAGTGCACCTTTAAAATTGTCCAAAAATGATTTGAGTCATGTAATTAAGTTTGCTTGATGACAAATAACTAATTGATATCCCTTTAAATTGGAGTAAAACCCTGTTTTGGTCTTTCATAGAATATATTTGTCAATCTAATTTCTCATAAAATTATTTTTTCAATTTGATCGTCTCTATGAAATATTTCTTAATTTGGTCTCTTATAGAATTATCTTATCAATTTGGTCCCTCATAAATGTGTATTTTTCAATTTGGTCCTTTGCAAATATAACAATTTTCAGTAATATGTTTTTTTATTAATTTGAGAAATATTCATATGCGAAAAATTATTATTAAAAAATGATTTTATTTGTGAGGGACTAAATTGAAAAATACTCATGTGTGAAGGACCAAATTGAGAATGAAATTTTATAAGGGACCAAATGAAAAAATATTTTATCTATAAGGGACCAAATTGATGAAATAATCTTATAAATGACTAAATTAAGAAATATCACATTTAAGAGAGTTCAACTTTTAAAGATATTTACCTCAACATATACGCCAACTAACCGTATCATTGTAAATTTAATTAACTGTGAAATGACTCATTTTGTTTGGAAGGTAGAAAATTGGTTAGTCTGAGATCCCCTTCCTAGCTTCCAAACAACGCGTTATCTTCCTTTTCTTCCTGTAATGTCTATCTCCTTTAAATTTTTTTTTTTTTAATTTGAGCAATGTTATGTAACTCGACTTATTGAAAGATCCAATTCCTTTATCGTTAATTTTTTTTTTTTGGAAAATAAAACGTGAAATAATTTTTTTACCATTATGTTGCCCAGCAGCAAAATCCTTTCTCACTTTTGTCTGCGCTCTCTCTAGCGGCAATATTTTCCTTGTTAATTCGTGTTCATATATGATTCTCCCATGTGTACCCCACTTTCTCATATATCTGTCTCTCTTTCAGCACCTCTCATCATCGCCTTCTTAATTCTCTCTCTGCACGCCTTCGCACTCTCTCTCTACTATTTTAAGCAGCAAAGAGAAGAACTGAAGAAGAGTGCCTCTGAATTGCAACAAAATGGGTGTGGATATGTTCGAAGAGTTTCGCCCAATCACGCCCATACGAACCCTCCCACTCCCACCAACCTTCACCCACCCATCACGCTCAGATTCTCCCCACATATCATCAAACCACGACGACGGCGGCGACAACGTCGACCGTGATGGCGGAGACGACAAGAATTGCCACACACCCCGATCACCATCTCGGATGTTGAAGACCCCAACGGTTTGTCCTCCAACTCCCAAGAAACGAAAACTAGAACACCCAACAAGGAATCCACCTTCTCATCAAGGCTTCTTCCAAGTACCCCTTGATCTCTCTTCTCTCTTTCTTCTTCTTCCCACCAAACCTTCCCACAACATCAACACACAAACCTCCTAGCTACGAGAAATTCTTAGTTCCATATAATGTACAGGTAGCCGCTGGAAGAAATTCATTAATATAGGTGTTTCAGAATTCAGATAGTGGGGTTTGCTTTAGCCAGTTTGCTGAGTATTACCGGAGAATAAGAATTTTATATATCTGGTGTATATTTATAAGTGTATGTTAGGTGATCACTCAACATCTATTTATGTTATTATTTGAATGTTTTTTTCCAGTGTAGGACAGTAGTTTTGTGTATATGGTTCATGCATCCATTATTTTGTTTAAGAGTGCATCTCAAATCGATCAAGTCACAGAATATTACGACTTCAGACGGAAGTTTCTTTGTTTCTCTCGAGTCCGTAGATTTCTGATCTAATCATTGAATCTACCGTTTTCTTTCGTATCTATATATGAAGCATGGACACTTTAAGAAATAATTATATTCGTAATCCACACATTTTGGACCGTCATATTTAACATGATGTTTCTCTTCAAATTTCATCATGTCCTGTTCTTTTCTTCTATTAAGTTAATGATGTTTGATATAGCGCATTGACTTTATCACATGGATGCTTAAAGGAGCTGTGTTGTAGTAGATATATAATGTAGAACTGTACCCTTGTCCCCTATTACATATTACTCTTCCACTGAGCAATTTAATTAAACTTTCAAGTTGAATGAATTTTTGATATGGCATTAAACTCTTCGTAACCAAATGGTATGGAATTTCATCCTTTCCCTTCCCTTCCATTCTTCTGATTAAAATTACGTTTTTATACAAAGTATGTTAAGTTTGTGTTTTGTCCCTATTTTAAGTCTAATTTTTTTTTTAAGAAATGCAACACAAATTATAATAAAACTATTCATAAACTTTTACTTAATAGCATTAATTCTCTTTAGCTGAATAGTTCCTTTTAACACTGTTCTCGGCGTCCATACTTCTCAGTTTCTTGGTACATGAGTGATATATGGGTTCTAATATAATTAGAATGGTGGGTTTAGTGATGGATCCGGAAGGTGGAATAAGTGTGACTCATGCTTCCAAGAAGAAGCTATGGGATTGGAAGAAAGAGAAGGAATGGGTTTTGCCACTTAAGGAGAAGAAGACGGTCCTGAGAGAGAGAGCGAGAAAAGGAAGTAATGGGTTATGCCATTTATGGAGAAGATGGTCCTGAAAGCGAGAGAGAGAGAAGGAAGTAATGAGTTTTGCCATTTACGGAGAAGAGGATGGTCCTGAGAGAGAGGGAAGGATCCATAGTCTTTAGTTTTGTCCTTATATAAGAAACTCAACTTTTATGATCACAATATGAACAATAATCCCCACACATCGATGACTCCAAAACCCACCGCTTTGGTTCTTTGCTAGCTATCGCTTCCTTAACTGTTTTTTTTTTTAAACCTCTTACCCGTTGGTTCTTTCTTGACAATAATTAACATAAAGGACAATGAAATAATGTGACTGTTTTTTTTTTAGAGGCTCTGGTTCAGAAATCCCGAGATATGGCATGCGTTTTTTATGCACCTTTTTTTTTTTTTAAGTCTTGGTTGTTATTAAGAAAGCAAATCCGACACATGGAGCTCCAGTGGGATATGCGGTGATGTTTGTGACTATGGGACATTGGCCTAATTAACTTGTACATATAGTTAATGAATGTACTTTTTTGCTCATCATTTTTTCTTTATATATAAAAAACTAGCAATAACCCTGCAGATCCAGGAGTTTAAAAAAAAAAAAGTGGGTCTCATAAGAAGAAAGAAATAAAAAATAAAAAGTGTGGATGAACAGTGCAATACAATGCAAATGAACAGGATAACACAATAAATAAACAAGACAGCAACGTGACATTGTGAACAATAATTTATAAACAATGGAAAATGAACAGTGATGAGCAATGGCTTTTAATATATAAGAAAGATTGGCGCTTTAATATACCCTAAATGTTAGTAATTCATGTTTAACTCATCTATTGACGCAGCTATGGTGTAAGAATTTTTCACTTGTTTAAATGCAGGCCGAAATAGATTAGCCTGTTTAATTTGCAGGCCAAAAGTTAGGTGGATTGTGGGTCAGCCTTCCAAAAGATAATATAATAAAAAAAATTAAAAGGGCATGCGGATTGCTAGCTGGCCTGCCAAAAAATGAGATAATAAAAGAAAAATAAAGAGTTAAAGGGACCGATTTTTCTTTTCTCTTCTTCCTTTTTGCCTATGTTTTAACAAGAGAATTAAAATAAAATCAAAATTATATTAATTTTGCTAAGCTACTTTAGGGTAATCATTAGAATAAGTATAATAGAGTACTTGACATGTTTTCCATAAACAATTGATTCTCAACCCCATTAGTTGGCATCCAAGGCACATTCATGACATAACATTCATGACATATGTATAGATATAAGTGTAATAGACTCTTTTGTTAGTCCTGAAAAAGATGGTTTGTACAGGAGTTTATAAACATAGTGCCCAAAAAGTTAAAATAATATACTTAGTATACGAATTAAAGAGGAGAGATATAAGAATTTCTTTAAAAAAAAAACTGTGTGAAATCATTACATTACGAGCAATTAAAATATATTGAATTTGAGGAGCTATAATGGTTGATCCAATTCATGAGTCAACCCAACTTATTAATTTAATTAATTACATTGTTAAAAAATTAATTATTATCTTAAAAGGTTATAATAATTAATTTTTATTTGATAATTAATTTTAGATCTTGAATTTTTTTCAAATTCAAGTAAAAATTCAAGATGGATTGTAGTATCTTGTTATATCTCTTCTTAAGAGAAATAAAAATGGGACTAAGACAACATCTTGGAGTGAAAACATAACCCTTAAAAAAAAACATAGAGCAAAGAGTGTGACTACTTCCCTTAAGGGTTTCGATGCACCACTATGAAAACAATACACAAAGTCCAAACAAGTGACTTTGTGTGAGTCGCAAAGGCTATTGATTAGAGTGGAACACAAGGAAATTGAAGGAGAGTATTAGGCATGAATTCTATCGAGTACACAATTCTTCTCCTATAAGCTTTCCAAAGAACTATAAAATATTAATAAATCAAACCAATTATAAAGATACATATAAATATATCAATCACTAAAAAATGTGTTTCACATACTTATTTACTAGAGTGGTTCAACCTTCATCTGGCCGGCCATGGACTTGAGCTGCCCGAGAACGAGTAGGACGCTTTATGTTGTTATGAGTAGGTTTCCGATAATTTGCTGCTTCAATCTGTTCTAATGTCTCGGTAACTTCTTTCATTGATGGCCTTACTTTGGGGTCTAATTGGATGCATTTGAGAGCAAGTTGAGCCACTTGTGAAGCTAACTTTGATGGGTACTTGCCTTCTAACCTTGCGTCCATTAATGTGCTTCTCATTTTCATTCTTCTTAATAGGTTTGATTTGAGCCAATCCAGCAATGTTTGGTTTTGCCCACAAAGCTTCATTATATCAGCTATCCTTTTCCCAGTCAGAATCTCCACTAAAACAATCCCAAATCCATACACATCACTTTTCACATACAAATGTCCTGATTCATTGGCATATGCAAACATTAAATTAGTATCTGTGTTCTCGTTAACCAGATTATGCCTTGAAAGAGAACGGAACAGAGATTTAATGAGAGGATGTGAAGAAGGAGGCGGAGGAGGATAAGAGATTTAAGACCTTCTTTATTGGTGAGGGAGGATGGAATCCTAATGTTTGATGCGTGGTTGAGCTCAAAGGGAATGGAAAATTTTTAAAAAGTTTGAAAAAAATTTATTATATTTTATAATAATTATTTAATAAGATCTGTTTTTTATTATTTTTCTTTAAAGTAAAGACACTGTAATTAATTTCTATCTCACTTTTTTTTTCTTTCAATTTTCTTTTTCCCATACCTAACAAAAGAAAAAAAATTGTGTAAATTTCAAAGATAGAAGAGTATAATATGTAAGCCTTGACTTATCCTTTAATTAATGAACCTTATTTATTTCTAAAATATGGATTACAAATTAATTATATATTTTTCTGAAATTTTCACAACAAAATTTTATGAAAATTTTAAAAGATCTAAAATCTAAGTAGATAATATGCTAAAAGTGCGTAAGAAAAATGAGATGCTTGTGCCTTATTTGTCTGTTGTATGTGTGTGAAGCTAGAGAAGTGAGATTGTGCATTGGCAAAGTAAATTTGATCGGGAGTTGGATCCTTTAAAGTGAGGTTCTCTACATTTTGTGTAAAGTGCCTCACAGAGTATAAATTATTTTTTGAAACATATATATATATATATATATATATGTTTAACAAATTGCACTCCCTTCCTCACATATATTATTGCAGAGACACTGAATTGGGACTCTCATTGCAGAGAATCTTAGTCAATAAAAAATAGATCCTTTCATGTTGGGAATTCTCCATGTTGCTCATATCTCTCACAAACTTAAATTTTTTATTTTTTATTTTTTTAATTTTTTGTGGAGAGAATAAATCCCTTTATTAAAGAGGACACGAGAGAACATGAACATTCCCAAACATAAGGGGATCCAAATCCGTCTTGTCACCTTCTTTAAGATTGAGAAGAGACAAAGAGTGTCATAAAATAAATAAAGTTCTTCAATTGTGTGTCAGACAAGAACGGATTCTTTCAAATTTGGGTGGGAAATGAAAGTTATTTTGGCCAATTGTAAAGTCTCTGATTTAGGTTGTCTATGCATTTGGTGGTATTGAGTGGTTAAAAAAATATTAATTATGTTAAAAATAAAAAACTATATTTGTAAGGATCAAAAAATTAATTAAGTTGGCAAAAATTTTAACTTTAAAAAAGATTATACTTTACAAATTTTGATTGAGGTCATTTTAGACAAAAAATTTTAAATTAAAATTTTTGTTGTTTTCATAATTAAAATTTTTTAGTTTTGCTATAAATTTTTTTAATCAAATGCCACCAATGTGATCGACAGCCCAAAATTTTGCTAAACGAATCGAATGATTTATATTTGGCCAAAATGACCTCTATTTCCCACCCAAAATGAAGAGAATCTATTCTTGTATAAGATGATCAGTTAAAATGTTATATAAAGACGATCAAGTGAACTTTTTGACCAAAAATTAAGAAAAAAAAAAAAGATGGTCAAGTGAACCTAGTCACATAAATTCGTGTGCAAAATTACCTATTTTGCTATGCATTGTACAAAAAGTGCAAAAATTCTCTTTTTCATAAGATCACCTTTAAAAATTTGGATATAAAAGATTGCCGCAACTTACCATTGTAAACATTATACCAGTTGATGCCTTAAGCTACATTTTTCTTGTGCCCACATTAAACCATTACCTTTTTTACAACCTCAGGCAAAAATGCAGATAAAATAAACGTGACATTACACTTGAAAATTCAGCGTGGGGAACAATTTCATATATGCAAAATGGCTTAAGAAGGGAGTAGGTTGAGGAAGGAAATTTATGGAGATTACCTGTGGCAATGTACTCAGGAGCAGCATAACCATGTATTCCCACAATCTGTGTTGATATATGAGTCTGATCAGCTGAATGTCCAAATTTGGCGAAACCAAAGTCTGATAACTTGGCAGTATATGTCTGTGGAAAAACCAAATTTCTCTCAAATTCTTATGAACTAAATATAATTGGACTATTTTTTCCTCCACTAAGAATGATAGAGTCAAAACTTACCTTGTCAAGTAGTATATTTGAAGGCTTAAAATCTCTGTATATAATCTTTCTCTCTAAAGAGTGTAAGAATGCTAGGCCTCTAGCTGCTCCAATCATAACCTTAAGCCTGATGTCCCAAGAAAGTGGTTGAACCTTTGAGCCTTCTGTAGAAGCAAAATCAAGCAGTGTCTACAAATGAGGGGCAATATTGAAAGCTTACTTCCCCAAAATGGTACACAAGGTGGGAAAGATTTTGTTTTGAACAAAATTTAGATGTAATTTGTTTGTATTTGCTATCAAGTTCTTTGCTGAAAATATAACAAATAAATATTTTTTTACAACTTAACACTGTATGATTGATTTTTTTTTTTTTAATTCTTTGACATGTTTTGTTTTCAGAACTTGACAGCAAATATGTAAAAAAATTTATCTGTCTCGAACTTTTATTTCAAGGGTGTACTATGTAATTCAGCTCTTACTTCCAAATAGCTGGTTATCCAAGCTGCCTTTTTGCATGAATTCATATACGAGGAACAAATTACTATTCCCTCTTCCAAATCCCAACAACCTTACAAGGTTAGGATGATGAGGAAGTCTTCCTAAGAAACCTACCTCTGACTGCACCCAAAAAAACTTCAAAATATAAGGGAAAAAAAGTTTTATAACATTAGACCGGATATATTTTTAGAGAGATTTAATCTATAAAAGATAAGTAAACCAAACTAATCATGAAAAGATATATATATATATATATATATATTAAAAGTAAATCCTACTAATTTAAACTTCAAATATTAAAAAACTAGATGACGTTGATAATTTTTCTTAAGTAGACAATGTCTACTATATCATTTATAAATTATACTTATTTATAATCAATTATAAAATATACAATTTTAAGGTAGTAGAGCCTTTTGAATATTGTGTGACAAACTCATAAATATAAATATAATCTATAAATGATGTGGTAAGTATTACCTACCCAAAAAACCTAAGATTTTTTGTAGACTTGATTTACAAACCGAATCTACTAAGAATTTTTCCTTCAAAGAGTGGTTTTTGGTTTTAGAGTGTTCTTTTGTCAGTACCTGTCATTCTGCAACTCCGTGGCTGCTATCAGAATTCAGTCTCTTGACGGCAATGACCAATTCCTCATTTCTATATGAAGAAGCTTTTCTCTCCTTAAGCCAACCCTTGTATACCCTACCAAAACCTCCCTGTCCTAACAGTGTATCAGCTCTGAAATCTTTAGTGGCTTTCTTCAGTTCTGCCAAAGTGAAAAACTCTCAAGTTTGCAACATCCAAGGTCATCCCATAATTGGTAACATCATCTTCATCTCTTGCTTGCAAGGTTTGGCTATTTTCAGAGGCCAAAAGAGATGTACTAGTATTGCTGGTTGTGCAGATATTACTACTGCTTGGCCCAAATAGCTCATTGCTCCTTGCAGAATGGCTGCTATGTTCAAGAGAAGCAGAATTGCCAGTACTCTGTAATAACCTCCAATTACTGTGTCCAGCAGGCAATTGGCTGCTCCCTGAGATGTCATGTAAGTTAGAAATGATGCTAGAAAATACTGAACTAGGTAGCAGGAGCTACAATGCATGTCATATATGTTAGAGATATTAGTAAAAGCAATTTAGGCATTCACTTGTCCAAACTTAATGAAGTAGTTTCGACATTGTATTATGACTAAGTAATTAAAAATTTGACTTTTGATAATATAAGATATGGTGAGTATGTACCTTGTTCACACTTCAAAATTCAAACCTAATAAACTTTTGTGAGATCGTGTACTAGAGATATTAATAAAGAGCATAAATCCTTTACTGTGAAAGATCCGTGCTGCATCTCCCTACGGGGGGCACAGTAACCTTCTCTTTTTTTTTTATATAAGTTGCCAAAGGCAGTTGTAGTCATAGCACAGATCTTCTATTCTTTGCAGTAAAGAATTTGTGCTCATTAGTAAACCAATCATGTGTTTTCACTAATGAATTTAAATTTTAGAGTTAAGATGATTATTCACAACAGATAATCAAATATTCTATAGAATGAATGGGCAACCACCACTGCCGTCACCACCACCTGCCACTGCCACTATCACTATCACCGTTGCTACCACCTCCGTCACCACCTCTACTACTACTGTTATCCATCATTGCCACCATTACCACCACAACCACTGCTATCAACGCCCCCGATAGAAAGAGATTTGAGCATGGAATGTTTCTAGAGAAGAAGCCTTTTTGACACAGTTATTTACCTAGTTGATTGTCGCCCCCGGCAGTGTTGGAGCGATCGCCTGTAGAATCTGCTTGATGAATCCAACAGTTCCCCATTGAGCTGTTGTTGCCGCTTGTTCATGAACCAAAGTTAAGTTTATATACTCGTTTTCTCAAGCAGGAAAAGCAGAGGAAGGTGAGAAAAATGCTGAGGTCATTTGACTTTGCTTTGAGGGGCGATGTTCACATGATAAAAGAAAAATAAAAGTTTCTTTAAGTGTCTACCATTTAAGTATTAAGATAACATCTGCGACAAATTCTTTTTTTTAAAAATTAATTGTGGTATGGAACTAGTTTTCTATAAAGTTGGAGTAATTATATTTAATATCTTTCTTATCTTTGTTAATGAAATTTACTTTTTACATAATATATTTTTTCAAAAATTAAATTAGTTAGTTATTTTTAATATCATATTAACAATAAAATAAAATTTTCATATTATGTAAGAAATTAACATATTTAACAAAAAAATAAATTAGAGAAAAGCTTTAACTATATATATATATATATATCAAAACATTAGTAAAATTGAGTATAATTTTTTTATATAAGTAAAATATCAAATGTGATAATTTAATCAAAACTCAGAAAAATACTAGAATTTACTAAAACAAAATTTCACTTTCATATATTTAAAAACATAATAAACAACATCTAAAAGAATTGTATTCATATCGCATCCATTAATGACTTAAAAGAAAAAAAAAAAGGGGAAACTTCAAAGAATAATCCCATGTGTGCATGCAACAGATTCGTAGGACATAGCCAAATGACGTTGGCTAGCTTGTAGATTTAAAAATCTTTATTTTCGGCGTCGGTCTTAAAGTTGCAAGCACACCAAATTACTGTCACATCACAGGCAACAAAAACTACGTTCCCTCTTTCTCTTATTGGTAGGCTAGCCAATTATCTGTGGCTAAGCTGTATATTATCAATGGATTTAGTTGTGTGTGTGTGTGTGTGTGTGTGTGTGTGTGTGTGTATTCTTCTTAAGAATCAGAAAACTTGATTTAGAGCTTCAAAATGTGCCTTGTCTTTCCGAATTCTCACCATATGAGTCATCTGCTGCATAGCACACAACAATACGACGTGTTATATATGTAGTATGTGATATTTTGAAAAAAAGAAAAAGAAAAAAGAAATAATCTTTTATTCAAGAGATATAACACTAAAAAATTCAAGTATGTCATTACTTATATGAAAAAAAAAATGTAAGAAAATGAGTTCTTTTTCTTTTTATTTAAATTCAAAAAGTCTTTTTTAATTTTAAGTTACTTGCAAATAGCTTTTTCAATTTTTAAAACTATAAAATTAGGTCTCTAAATATTTTTACTTCAGAAAATAGATTTTTTTGGTTTAATTTTTTCATATTGGAGCTAATTCATTTGGTCCCCCATACTTCTCATAAGTGTCAGAATGGAACTTCTAAACTAAACTTTTCAATGCAGTGATTTTCTAGGCTTACGGGGAGTCTACGTAACAGTTAACATTGTCAAGAGCAAATTAAATCAAAGGACTTATTTCTTGATATGTATAAGAATCTAAATTTTGGTCTTAAAAATCTTGGAAACTAATTTGCAGTAATCTAAGGTTAAATCGGTCTTTTTGCATTTTTTCCTTTTTCATCCAATATAATTTTGCCCTGTTTTAATTTTTGTATTACTATTAATATAATATTAAAACATCAGATACGAAGAAAGTGCGGAAACATAAGCCCTTGTCATTGAGAGTTCTGCTGCAGATCAAGTAATTTCGAGAAAATGAATTTGAATTATTTTCGGCAAAATTAAGAATTGAGTTAATTGACATCATCCCTTACCCAGCACTTTTTCAAAAACTGTTTCTTGCATCTCATTTTATTAGAGTTAAGAAAATCTACATCTGAATATTTTAACCTTAAATTTTATTACGCCACAATGTTTATATAGAATTATTTTATGAAACGCTCGTCCTTTCAATCTCTTCGAATTATTCTTCATTAAATATATTTTGAAAATTTTGCATTAATGTTTCGCTGATTGAATTAAAACTAAAAAAAATAATGTAAAAACCTCAAAAACACATCTAATAGTGAGCGTTCAAACTCGAGAGAATCTATTGAGTAGCAGTATTATCCCCCTCCACTCTCAATTCCTTAGATTATGACAATCTTCTATGTAATTTAAAAGCATAGAAGAAAAACAAAAGAAAAATTTTATATAAGAATCATAACTTGATAAAAATAACATCAAAAGACTTCAAAAACCAAAATTTCTCTGAAAAACCAAAAAACCTAAGTTACTACTAATACTTTGCAAAATTATCATTTATATTTTCTAAAATTATAATATAAACATCCCAATGTTATAAAGATGTTTTTATTCAGAAATAAAAAAAAATCTAAAATACTTTTGTAACGTCAAAAATTTAAGTTATAATTTTAAACAGTATAAATAATAACTTTAAAAAACAATAGCGCTAACTTAATTTTTTTAGTTGTTTAGAATAATTTTAGTTTTAACATCCTTTAATATCAATTTTACGAAGTTATGATTCAGGAAGAATTTTCCCAAAAGAAAAGTATCACACATAGCATAAAGAAAATGTACTTCCTAAAGTGAATAAGCAACAATGGAAAATTTTCTTTTTAAATAAGCAGTGAGATGTGAAGTACAATCTTATGTAACACGAATCAGAAGTACAACCATGACAAAAACACATGTCATTACAAACATGAGAAGCCAAGTTAAGCATGAAGTCTTGGAACTCTCTGAATATATGGCCGTCGCTCGGGTATTGACACGACCTGTGCTTGCCAAACTATGCTCAATGGCCTTCTCAGTAGAATCAAGTATCTGCAAGCAAGCCACCAATAATCACTTTTCTTCACAACACCTCTCATCATTCAAACTCCAAAATACAAACCCCCCTTCAGTTATATATACTTCTCAACACAGATACAATTAGTATGATTATATGTTATAACCACATATTTGTCAGAGATTATACTATTTGCAGTTTTTCCATAATAGCTTAAACTTTTGAATTAGAGTCATATTTGAAATGGTATTAGAGCCTATAAAGGTGGTCAGGAGTCTGATCCTTACCGCCTCCAATCTCTCAATTAAAATTAAGTTTTAGCATAAGGATAAAACTGGTGCTTTGTTTCCACATCAAGTTCAAAAAACTTTCAAGTGAAGGGATATGTCAAACATTATAATGAAAGATATATATATATATATATATATATCCATAGAACAGTTTAAACTTGACTTAAACTGGTCTTTAACAATATTTATCAATTTTTAGTGAAGCAGGAAGCTGACCTTTTCAGTATTTTGCAGGGACTGGCTCATCATGAGGCTACTCTCTTTGAGTTGCTTCGCCAACACAACCATCTCATCAGTCAAATCATCTTGAAGTTTTCTGTTAAGGACAAAAAATTTAACAAGGATAAACAACACACGAGAGAGAGCAATGAAATAAACAACGTAAAGTAATCTGCGACCAATGGAAAGCACTGAGAGAGAAAAAAAAACATAAACAGTGACAATTATTGATCTGATACGTATAATGCTCGCATAATACAATAATAGATCACAAACACCATGAAGCCAACTCAATAACGACCAAAAATATTTGTAAACAGATGCACCAAACAACCCATCATCTAAAGTCTGTAACATATAGTTTCATTTTCTTTTCCATTCAATTGACTCAAAAACATTTGATTTTTTGGCACTCAGTTCAGGTATAAGACATCAAAGGATCCCAAGCGCTCATTTAATCAAAGTCACCAAGCGACAATGTTTAACCAGGTCCTTTGTCCAAAGTTATCACATTTACCTTTATGGTCTCATCCATCAGCGCTGTGGCTATCACAGCTTCTAGTGCGCAAGGTCTTTTGTCACCCTCCAGCTTAATGATGCAAGACAATATGTGTAATAAAGTGTACTTTTAGTTTCTGCAACATAATTTTGTCACAAAACTCCCTAGCTTAATGCTACTATTTATTCTCCAAGAAAGATTACTGAATATCCTTCTGTCACGACGTTATCACTTTTGTAAACACTCTATAGCAATGCTGATATAAATCAGGTATCAAAGTGCGTGCTGGCATGGTTGAAAAGAAGATGATGGGAAATCATGAAAAATCTATTATAAGCAAAGAAAACCCAAGTTTAGAGATATTTTAATCTTTTGTATTTTGGCCTTATTTATTTGTTTTATTTTAAATAGAACACTATCAGCTTAAGTATCTTTTTGTTAGGATTTAATATTATCCTTAGTTATATTGTGTTAGGTTTTAAAAATTATCTTTTATTAGGATTAAGTAATTATCTTTTACTAGGATTAAAACTTAATATTATCTTTGTTATCTCTTAGACTCTATATAAAGCCCCTAGCAGTAGTACTAAGGTTAATCTAGTCTTGAATAATAATACAATGTTTTCTGAGTCTCTACATCTGCCTCCTTTTTTTTTCTCTCTCCTCCTCTTTCTATATTCTTGCTACTAGCTTTACATCAACTGGTATCAAAGCAAGGTTCTCCTTGTTCCATCCCTATTTTCGTTGCCTAACATTTGTCAGAATCTCATCCACACTCACCAATAATTGAAGGGCACCTCTGTCCAAATTAGATCTCACACCTTTGGCCCTTGAGTCAGGCAAGTGACCACTCCATCTAAAGCACAACGTCTAGATTGGCCTATCCTTGGAAGTCCATCACCAAAATCACCACCACGCACTGCCATGTGCTGGCAAAGTCCCCCGTGCGTGGGCTTCACACTCCATGTGCTCCAAAAACGTTTTTCTAGCTTTTTTTATCCTGATTCCCATGCTAGTCAACTCTAACCATCATTTGAGAATATTATAGGGGTAATACCACTACTTTTGGTCTTTTAAATTGCTTTGATAAGGTATTTATATTCTCTTTGAAGCCTATGACTAATTACTTTATAGGAGGCCATTCTAAAAAGTTTGTAAGGCTATTTCCTTGTGATTCTTTGCTGCCCTTACCATAAAGTTGCATGGCCTTTTGTTCCTTATCCATAAATTGTGGAAAAAAAAAAATATATCAAATCAAATCAAATCCATTCTCTAGTAAAATTTGCTGGGTGTTCACTACTGTTAATTTAATTTGTTCATTGTTTTAGCCAACTCAACATTGCATTTGTATTCCCTTTGTGGTTCATATGACAAATATTTGTGCTCTCTTGCATGACCATTCATGATTTATATGACAAACAAAGTTTTGTAAAGGAAGAACTCACTGTTCTAATGTCTACCATGGACTAAAATACCCAAACTATCTGATCTAGTTTGGACAATTTCAAAAAAGATGTAGACCATCATTTTGAAGAACTTATAAGTGTCACTAGCCTATTAGGTAAACAAATCAATGACAAAAATTTGGAACATTAGTTAGGAATCCTCTGGAAGAAAATGTGTCAACTTATAACCAACCTAGAACTCTATCAGAGGGACCAAATGGGAATCAATTGTTTTCTATCAGTCCTAGTGCCTAGAATGCTAGAGAACTTCCTCATGAGTCTTCCAATCAACAGCCTGAGTTAACAGGAAACCATTAGGATGATTAGGATTGTGTAAAACACCACCTTAGACAATATAGGACGGCCCATTGGAATGCTCGAGAAGTGTTTAGGCATGACCACAATATCAAGTGATATCACTAGGAGGGTTAAAATTGAAACCCTCAAGTATGATGGTAAATTAGATCCCAATAATTTCTTAGATTGGTTAGCTAGCACTAAGGATTATTTTTAGTGGTATGATGTAAGTGACATTCAATGTGTCTACTTTGCTAAAATGAAGCTTGTGGAGTTTGCTCAAAGATATTGACAAACTATTTAAAGAAAGTTAAAGCGTTTAGGTTATCCTCAAATAGAGGTTTGGATTGAACTAGAAGTGAAGTTGAAAGAAAAAAATTTGCCCCCTTACTATAAGAGCCAATTAATGAACTAGTTGCTTAACCTTTGGTAAACCTCTAGCATTTCTAACTATATGACTCGCTTTGATGACCTTTTGCTCAAATGTGACATACACAAAGAACAGTGGGTGACAATTACTAGGTTTATTTATGACCTTAGAATAGATATCCAGAAAGAGCTTAAGGTAGGCTTCCCCATCTAGGTATCCATCCAGTAGGCATTTCATAACCCAAGGCACAGAGTTGCGACAAACTTGCAATCTTATCCTTGCCGATCATTCTATAGGAGTGTCACAACCAAGGCTAATTCTATGTTTCCTTCAAATCAAGCTTCTGGTCCTAAAAGCAGTGTCACGAATGTTAGTGAATTCATAAGCTCTAGTTCCCGTCCTAGTGGTTTCACCATTGAGTATTTTCATTATCACTCCAACGGTTATATTGCATCGAGGTGTTCACATTGCACTTTGCTCCTTGAGAACTAGCCTAATGATTTAAATAATACAAACGATGCAAACATAGTGAATGTCCTTCTAATATTGATAAAGAGTTCATAAATAGATGGTTCTAACCAAGAAACTGGACAACTTGATCTTATAAGATGCATTCTATTTGTCTCATTACTTAATAACTCATGAAAAAGGACTAGTATCTTTCACATTTTTGTAAAATGTGGAGACAAGTTATGTAAATTGGTCATTGATGGGGTTGGTACACAAAATGTAATCTCCACATTAGGAGTAAACAAACTTACCCTTAAACCAAAACCTCATCCTAAACCTTTTCATATAACCTGGGTAGATATTACACAAAATTTAAAACCTTAGTTGTTGTAGATTGATTCTCTAAGATGGCTCATTTTATCCCTTGTGGTAAGATTACAAATACTTTACTAAGCCAAGTTGTTCTTCCAAAAGATTGTTATGTTTGCATGGGTTGCCTATTACCATTGTGTTAGATAGGAATGTTAAATTTGTTAGTTATTTTTGAAAAACCCTCTAAAGCTTTTTAACACCCAACTGAAGTTCTCTTATGCTTTTCATCCCCAAACTGATGGACAAACTGAGATTACTAATCACAATTTAAGAGATTTGCTTAAAGAGTCTAGTAGGTTGCAAACCTAGGAATTGGAACTTGATTGTACCAACAACTACATATACTTATAATAATTTAGTTAATAAATCTATTGGTAAAAGTCCTTTTGACATTGTTCAAGGCTTTAACCCTCGCCAGCCTATTAACCTTATGGCCATTCCGTCAACTTCCCACACTTTTGAATATGCAAAATCATTTACCTAGCACTTACATGAATTGTATGCTAAGATTAAGCACAAACTTGCTATAAGTAACAAACAATATAAATTGTCTACTAATATTCACCAATGCTTTCAAAATTTTAATGAGGGTAATTTTGTTATGGCTCATGTCCACCCTGAGCATTATCTTAAACATTCCTTCAAAAAATTGCATGCCCAAGCCTTTGGTCCTTTTCATATCTCTAAAAAACGTGGGCCTAATACATACTAGCTAGAATTACCTCTTGACATGGCCATTAATCCATTTTTCAGTGTAGGAAATTTATTTCCTTACCGAGGCACTTTTGAGCCTCCCCTAGTACTTTCTAATGATTCTACAGCTACTTAGCTTCATCATGCCCCTATGCCCACTCTCCTATATGCTCTACCACTAGTTGAGGCAATAGATATGATCATGGATGATCAGGTTGTTATTTCTCCTCATGGCCCTCTCCATCATTACCACGTTCAGTGGGAAAAGTTGCTCAGATTTGGATGCTACTTAAATAACCAAGGAGGAATTGGATCTAACTATATTGCAATCTTACCAGCAATCTTCCTCTACGAAAGAGAGTTTCCCCAAGCCTTAAAGAAATAATAGGAAATCATGCAAAATCTATTCTAGATGTAGAAAACCTATGTTTAGAGATTGATAAAAATTAAGGTAGTATAAGATAACAAAGTCCCACATTAAGTAATATGGGATACTCAATAGGATATTTAAGTAAGGTGGTTGTTTTATATCAATAGCTAACTTTCGGGAGAAGATTCCCTACCTTGCTTGGATGCCTAGCTAGTAGTTGGTAGTTTCGGAAAAAGCTATCTGCGAAGAGTTCTAATTAGCAAAATGCTAAGTGAAATGTCGCCAAGTGTAGTCGTCAGAATGTTGACTTTCTAAGGACAGCCAATTGATAAAAACTATAGTATGAGATGCCAAAGTTCCACATTAAGTAATATGGGATGCTCAATGGAATACTTAAGTAGGGTAGTTCTCACATCTCAATAATTAACTTTTGGGAAAAGGTTCCCTACTTTGCTTGGGTACGACCAAAGGTATTTTAATCTTTAGAAATATTTTAATCCTTTATATTTTGACCTTATCCATTTTTTTATGGTAAATAACACTAGCTATCAGTTTAGTTATCTTTTTGTTAAAATTTGATATTATCCTTAGTTATATTTTGTCAAGTTTTATAAATTATCTTTTATTAGGATTACGTAATTACCTCTTACTAGAATTAGACTTTAATATTATTTTTATTATCTCTTGAACTCTACATAAAGTCCTTAACAATTATAGTAAGGTTATCTTAGTCTTAGATAATAATTCCATGTTTTCTGAATATCTACATCTCTTCTCTTCTTCCTTCTCCCCCTTATTTTCTTCAACATCTCCCTCCTTTCTTTTCTCTCTCCCCCCTCATCTTTCTCTATAATCTTGTTACTTGTCCTACATCAAAAGATAGTGTCTCCTTTTTTGTTTCTTCCCCTGGGAAAGAATATAGGGTAATTCTATTCCCTAAAAAGTCCAATATAGATACAAAAAGTATTTGATTTGCCACTTTCAATGCAAAACTGAATTCATTTGCTTTTTGAACATGTAACAAAACCATTTTTGTAGGAAAAATCTCTCAACTACTCTAAAGAATTTAAAGTAAATCACACTCTCCTCTCCAAAAAGATGTTTAAACTACATTTTCATCTCCTAAAATCAAAAGATGCACTACGTTAATCTCTCTTGCAACAAAAAATAAGCTACAATTACATCTATTTTTACTAAAATAATCTTATATGTATTATTTATATGATATAACAAGTATTAAATATATATTTGACTAATATAAAAATTGCCAATTTTCTAAATTTAGAATAAATTAAATTTACAATTTTCAAAACAAAATATATAACATTAAAATAAAAGTTTTAAAAAAATAAAGTGTTATATTTAATAAAAGAAATCAATAATATTCTTAAGGATATTTTTGTCATATTTTAGCTTCAAGGGGGTTTGTGTAATATTTTCATAATAGAGGAGAAGACTGTGTAATTTAAGGTAATTTACTCAATAATTTAATTTCATAGACACATTACAAAGTCATAAAATTAAGAAAACACCTAGTGTAGAAAATCTATTTTTCAACCAACCAAGTACAATGTTCTTTCTTACGTTTATATTCTGTTTCTCTCCATAATATAACTTAAATTATATTTTCACTAAAAAGTTTAATTTCTTTGCATTTAATCCTCAAATTGGAGAAGCTCCTCTGGTTCTGCAGCTGAGTAATTAAAACAACACGGCAACATATGTTGTCCACCTTGAGGAAATTACAACAAAAATGACATTACAATTTGTAGTGAGGTACCCAATAATGAAATCCCAGCATTCCCAGCTTTTGACCTCAAGATATCACAGCTAACTCAGAACAAAAATATACTTTATTGATATGAAGTCAAAACAGATTCACATAGGGAAGTAAACACAATTAGCATGCTAGGTCAGAGTCTATAAATTATAAACATATAGACTCTTCACTGCAATACCATCCAACAATCACATAAAATTCAATAAAAACTCAAGTAATACCTGTGCTTCTCAATGTGCGCTTGTGCTGCAGCATCCAATTTGACAGGTGCTGAATCAGTCTCAGCAGGTTCATGAGGTCTATTTTCAGTACTTGAGGTAGGTCTGTCAAATGTATGAGACCAGGGAGACTAAGAAAGCCTACAAAATACACGAAGCGGTAAGAAGGGATAAAAATAGCTTACACAGGTCTTCTTCTCAATCCAGAAGAAAGGGGGATATGCTTTTTCTCCTCAATTTCAGATGAGTTTTCTTTAACAGAATTCCCTTCGAGGTCCTTCTCAGATACTTGCATGTCAGGCTAAGTAAGCAAATTAAATTGGTTAAAATGACAATCCCAAAGAAAATATCTCTTTTGACCAAAAAGTAAAATAGAATATGCAGAAGTAAGAAAAGATAAGATGAAAAGGATAAAGAGAGCAAAATATGCTGCCTCATATTGAATTGCAACTGTATCACAAAAAGTCATGACACTAAGACTTTATTTTAAAATATTCATAAACTAAAAAATACACACTGCTCCTTTGCCTTACATTTTGTAATCCCACTTACCTCAGTAAATCAATTGTGTATAATATATTATTTTCATAGAAAACATAATTCAAGTTTCGGATACTATATGAACCTAGAACAAATATTGACAAACCTAACATAACAAAAACTTCAGTAGCTTACAAGCACATATCTAACTATAGAATTTGCTTCATATTTATTGTGAAACAATTATCCTACTTCTATTAGAAATACACCTGTTATGTTGTGAAAAATATTGAAATTCATTATTAAAATAATGAAAATTTTCACCATCTTTATAGCAGGAGCTCTTAAGCTGGAGAATAACTATCTTAAATCAGAAGCCATCATTCTTTATCAGATGATAGTTTCCTTTCCCCTTCTTTTTTTTTGCCCAACACTTACTATAAAGTCCTACTCCTATCCCACATGGCAAGTTGGCAATTGCACTGATGTGTTTGCCTCATAAAATAAATATATCAACAAATAAAATATTTGCTTTTTAAACCGTTGCCATAGATATTTCTATAACAAATTTCATATTTTGGTTGATGAAATCTTCCCTTTATTTTAGAGGGTAAGAACACAAAATTCTATTAGCTTACTCTGAAGAGCTTGATTTATTCAAACACCTCTCTGAAAGATATAATATCACAAACAGATAGTAAATACATACCAAAGGGTTAACTAAGTTGGAAGCAATGACTTCAATTTTCTCTGAATAATCATTCAGCATAGCCTTTGAAACCCTGAATGAACAAATTTATATACACACACAAATTCACACACATTCAGTAGACAAACACATAAACATAACAAATGGAGAGAAGAATATAATAAAATCATCAAGCCTCTAGGAGGTAGAAAACAGATTCTCAAGTCAGTTTAATTTCCTAATAACCTCTACAAGAGACCTTAACAAAAAACTAGAGGAAATTAAAAAAGCACTATCTGCAACAGAAGCGATGCCCAAAGTGAGTTATCTTTTCCTGCATGATCCAGACACTTCTTCTCCCTATAAATAAAGAAGTGTATCAAACACATTCACTTGTTAATATAGAATGATTCAAGAGAACTCAATATAAGAACTAAAAAGTAAGTCTGAATATCTTCTTCCCACTTTATGCTATAAGTATTACTTTGTCCTATGGACATGTTTAAACCCAGATGAAGCATCTCCAGAAGGAAAACCTCCCTCTACTTAAGATCTGTAGAATTCAAGGACCACCAATAGGGCAAAACGAAGGTCGAAGGTGGAAAAGTTCAGAGAGCATGGGCAAAGGATAAAATCAAGAAGCTCTAAGATAAACAGCTCATTGTAGTTTGACTTATATAAATTAAACATAAGAATTTCAGCATTCTGACTTTTTATTCCTTGATAGGTGTAACGTGATTAAATCAGATTGTAGATCAAAAGATGCACAAATTACCTTGGTAAGCCTTCTGGAGTCCTCTCTTCAGCCAGTTGTTCCAATTGCTCACGTAACGTAGCAACATACTACAGATTCATTGAAAAGTGATTAATTAATAAAAACATATACTTCAAGGGAACTTAAAAAGATTTGGAGCTAACTGAGGTTTTAATAGAAGCTCAATAACTTCAACGTAAATTGTCAACTCATATCTTCAGACTTACATGTACAAGTTTTGCCTGATTTTGCTGTTGAGGAGCAGCTGCCAGCAACCTCCTCAAGTTCACTTCTATTTTACTGATTCCCATTAAAACCCTACAACATTCGGTAATTAATAAATTATACATAAATATTACTTCAAAATTCAAAGAGATTGAAACCCGGGGGGGGGGGGGGGGGACAGAGCTATTAAAAATCAAACTATAAGTTATACATCAGTCTTAATCAGAAAATATATTACCAAATGATACTAACAAACATTACAACACAGTCAAACACCGAAGACCAACAGAAATACTTCAATATGTAGACTTGTCTAAAAATAAAGAATGAGAATTTATTTCCAAGCATGTTTGTACTTATGCACCTTTTTATTCCAGTACCAAAATTTACCTTTATAAGTTCACAGAATGTAGAATAAAGACTGATTCGAACCATTTTATTTATAAAATTGATGCTTCTTTTTGCTAGGCAGTTTCTGTCACAAGATTTGGAAAAAGTAAAAAAAAAAATTCAAAATGAAATAAAAGAAATCTACTATAAATTACACATATTCATCATCAAAATACTAGCTCTCTATCTTCTAGAAGCAAATTTAGTAGGCAAATGACCAGACCAAAGGATCCATGACATATAAAACGACAATATTATATCTGTCAGCAGCAGCATTAATGTTTCAACCATTGCAATTCTGTTTCCAGGTCAATCTCATCATAGAATGAAATCAATATGAAATTTAAATAGTCATATATTTAACAGATGCTCTTTCATTTCAAAAAATAAGGAAAAGAAAAGACACTTAAAAATTGTAGTCAGACCAGAGTTGGAAAAGTGGGAAGAAAGACCAAAGACAATTTATCTTACTCTCGTTGTTTCACGACTTCTGTTCGTCTTTTATAGCGAATTGCTTGGGTGCACCTAAAGAAATAAAGCAAAAACAAGAAAAACAGAATAAGAAAAGTGGGAAGAAAGACCAAAGACGATCGTCATTATCCGCAAATTCCCAAACCCCAAAACTAGTACGCTGGCTTCCTACGTCTGACAACGACATGTGAGAATTCCATTACTAAGACAACCAGAGAGATATAACAACACCCTAGAAAACCACCACACCGATTTTGATTGCGTACCTAGCGAAGTCTAAAACCATTCTATAGTTCAACCATGAATGATGAATCCCCATTAAACAACGAAAAATACAAAACAAAACAAAAACAATACCCAGTAGCCCTCAGAAATGTAGTCAGAAGCTTAGAAGCTTAATTAATTGGAATTAATTCAGGTAACGGATACATCGATAAATACCTGGATCAGATCGCAAATTGCTGATTCTAAGAAAAACGTGCAGACGTAGGGGAGTCTGATCTCTCTTTCTCCTCTAGTGTGTTTTGTGTTGTTTTAGCTTTTTTTTTTTTCCTTTTTCCTTTTGCGCAACGAAAGACACTGCTCAAATATGTTTTAGATGGATGGTCGTTAGCCCATTAGGGCCAAGGTCTCAAAATTATAAGTAGATGAAATTTTAACCAAATTATATTGCATTAGGTTGGGTTATGGGCCAGAATATACTATCCAGCGTAGTTTAATATTTTTTTTATTTATTAATATTTTGTTATCTGATATATTTATTTGTTCTTATTTCATCTTACTTTCTTTGTAAGTTGTAACTTTGATTACTTATTCTATCACTCTCTACATTTTAAATATTTTTATCGTTGATATATATACTTATTGATATTTTTTTTGTTAAACAATAAAAACACATGTTTATTTAAAATTAATTATATTAGTGTAGCTTGTATTTCATTTAATAATATTGAGCTATTTTTTATGGAAATTAATTTATTGATGAAAATATGAGAATTCTAAAAGTCTATTGTTTTGAAATCTATTTCTATAAGTCTGCAAAAAGATATTTTTACATCACAATTATTAATTTATAAAAAAAAATAGATAAAGAGGCTCAGGCAGCTCTTTTCCCCTCAGGTGGTTGAGTAATGACAGTTGTTGAATCTCATTCATGCTGTGGAAACACTGGTTTGGATTATAAGTGAATATACATGTGTTTTATAAGCTTTAACTTTACGCTGAACTTATCTTCCCTAAAGAAACTACATCTATTATTGTTGATCTGGTGAGCATAAGGGACACACACTGTTGTTTGTCCCTTTTATGAGGCTGGGAGGCTATGCTTTGACATGAAAAATTAGTTTGACAGGGGGGGAGTACATGAATTTTAGCTCTTGGTTTTATGTTCATTGCACATTGGATGAAATTGCCCTCCTAAGTTTAGCTTTATGTCTTGTTTTTATTGATTCTTTCATGTTATGCACACACCTTCACACACATACAAAAGCTTGTTTGATTTTATTATATTTATCTTTATTTTATTTTTAGTCTTATCCTTTAGACTTGTCATGAATGTTAAATCACTTTCTTTCAAAAATTAAAAAAAAAACACAAAAATATTGTTTTCAAAAATTCAAAAATTTTTTTGGGGGGGGGGGGGGGGGTAGAAAAAATGAAGAGAGCAAGAAAGCAAGAATGACTTGGATTTCATAAACTAAAACACAAACCAATTTCAAATTCATTTTGTTTGTGAAATTGAGTTTATTCTTATTCTCTTACTCTTCTTGCGAAATAAATAAAAGTCACCAACTAAGTGATGTAGTTTTTTACCCATTCAAATGACATGGATTTTGATCTTTATCTTAGATACGTAGGCCCTGGGTCTCCTTCTCAGGTTAAGTCCATTGATGTAAATAGGGCATGCGTGAATTCACTCGAACCAAATTTTACAGCCAAATACACTTATGATTTCACTAGGAAGTTCCCAAAACATAAACAGAGCATAGCAGCCAAGATTAAGAGAAATTTAAACCCATATTTTACAAGAAAGAGCATGAACAGGAATTTGGACCCAATCTTACATCAGAGACAGAGTTTCATAGCAGACAGTTATTAAGTTCTATAGATGTTAAACCAACTCTCAAACAGCACCATCAACCATCAAGCAGGCATGTCATAATAACATTAACATAGAAATTAGACTGCAATCTTCATGCTAACAATGAAACACAGCAATAGAGAATGGAGGCAGGAATTTTAGCCCAAACTCACATCTGAGACAAACCAATTCCAAACAGGTTAATCCAAATCCCAAACCTTAACATCAAACAAGCATGCTTAAATACTTTGGGAATCCCTTCCCATCACGCTGCCACACAAATTTCAGCAGCCATTCAACATTGAACAGCGCTATATAAGAAAAAGGGTGGGTTCCAAAATTCAAACAAGTTCTTTCCTCAATGACTCAGAAATTTAAAGATGAGAATCAATACGGCAGAGATTACCTGGGGTGAAGCTCCAGTGCTCGAATTCCACAGCTTCCTTCTCTCAATTCCCGCTTTCAATCTCTCTCACTCTTTATCTCTCTCAAGCTCTATCTCGCTCGCGTTCTCTGACTCAGTTTGCACCACCGCTCTCTTCTCCGTTCACAATTTATCTTACTCTCGTTGTTTCACGACTTCTGTTCGTCTTTTATAGCGAATTGCTTGGGTGCACCTAAAGAAATAAAGCAAAAACAAGAAAAACAGAATAAGAAAAGTGGGAAGAAAGACCAAAGACGATCGTCATTATCCGCAAATTCCCAAACACCAAAACTAGTACGCTGGCTTCCTACGTCTGACAACGACATGTGAGAATTCCATTACCAAGACAACCAGAGAGATATAACAACACCCTAGAAAACCACCACACCGATTTTGATTGCGTACCTAGCGAAGTCTAAAACCATTCTATAGTTCAACCATGAATGATGAATCCCCATTAAACAACGAAAAATACAAAACAAAACAAAAACAATACCCAGTAGCCCTCAGAAATGTAGTCAGAAGCTTAGAAGCTTAATTAATTGGAATTAATTCAGGTAAAGGATACATCGATAAATACCTGGATCAGATCGCAAATTGCTGATTCTAAGAAAAACGTGCAGACGTAGGGGAGTCTGATCTCTCTTTCTCCTCTAGTGTGTTTTGTGTTGTTTTAGCATTTTTTTTTTTTCTTTTTCCTTTTGCGCAACTAAAGACACTGCTCAAATATGTTTTAGATGGATGGTCGTTAGCCCATTAGGGCCAAGGTCTCAAAAATATAAGTAGATGAAATTTTAACCAAATTATATTGCATTAGGTTGGGTTATGGGCCAGAATATACTATCCAGCGTAGTTTAATATTTTTTTTATTTATTAATATTTTATTATCTGATATATTTATTTGTTCTTATTTCATCTTACTTTCTTTGTAAGTTGTAACTTTGATTATTTATTCTATCACTCTCTACATTTTAAATATTTTTATCATTGATATATATACTTATTGATATTTTTTTTGTTGAACAATAAAAACACATGTTTATTTAAAATTAATTATATTAGTGTAGCTTGTATTTCATTTAATAATATTGAGCTATTTTTTATGAAAATTAATTTATTGATAAAAATATGAGAATTCTAAAAGTCTATTGTTTTGATATCTATTTCTATAAGTCTGCAAAAAGATATTTTTACATCACAATTATTAATTTATAAAAAAAAATAGATAAAGAGGCTCAGGCAGCTCTAATTTATTTAAAAATGCTTATAGGGGAAAAGAGAAATGATTTGATCTGTGAGTTTTCTTATTATTATTTTTTTTTTTAAGGGTTTCACTTTTATTTTGATTCCCTTAATTCAATTAATTCCTTCTTTTTATCCCAAATTTTGGACTTTAAATCTTTCCATGATTAAAAAACGCATTTCACTCTTGGAAAGTTTTTTTCCTTTTGTTTTGAACGCCTTTTCGTTTTACGAAAACAGATATTTTATTATTTGTTCTAAAAAAAACTGTACCCATTAAAAAATTTTTATTTTCTTACTTTTCTTCTTTCGAAAACCCCCTCGAAGACAACATTCAAATATTATGGGCCATTGAAACTATGAATTCGAAAATGCTTTGCGACATAATCCGATGACTGAGGAGACACACAGCCCCAGATACCTTTATACGTAAAATCTCACACGACAAAAATCTAAATCTCAAAGAAATAAAATGACTGAAAAATAATGACAATAATAATAATAATAATAATAATAAAAGCAAAAATAAGGGTGTCAGTTAACTACTAATGGTAAAAAGTTTAGGCTAAAGCATCTGGATATTAAATCATCAAAGGAATACATTTGGACCACGTTTATCCACAAAAGAACTTTGTGGCTAAACTCGATTTTCTGAGACACAGATAAATCAAATAACTCTGCATCGAAATAAAATACACATAGCAAATTATCCATATCCAAGTTAAAAGGATCCCTAATCATGTTATGGCCTCTGTCAATTCGGGATACACACCAGACGGCTACCAGGAACATCAACTCATACCCAGCTAAACTCTGAAATCTACATTCAGCTTATACAAGATTATAACAGGAAAAGGTCCAAGCAGATGCCTAAAACTCTACCAGACTCACAGATTCAGCGATCCCGACCAAATGCCCAAACTCAACCTCCTATCAGACATTTCATCGAGCACTTGATGGACACTCTTAAAACTCATACAAAACGCGATACTCTATGATGATTATCAGCCCCATCACAGCGCATGAACCAGCACAGAGTCACCACATTCAAGCTATTGTAAATCAACAAAAGGTGAGGAACTTTACCTGTAATAATCGTGACCAACAGAATAACTTTCACTGTCCTCCAACCGTAGTCGGGTCGCCACCCTTAATCACTATCTTTTGTCTCGATTTTCCGGGTCCTCTTTTGCTCGATTTTTCCAGTCCCTCTGTTTCTCAGTGTTTTCGTTCTCACCTTCTTCAATTTTCCGTTTATTTCTGGTCACTCGATTTTTCAGTCCACTTCTTCTGATTCTCCGTTTTCTTCTAGTCGCCCCCTCTTTCTCAAATTTCGAATCCTCCTGATTCTCGACCTTTTTTTTGGTCCTTCTCTCCCTCTCCCAGTTTTACCCACAATCTCTCGCTGTCTCCCGGTCTCTGGTTCCCTTTCTCTGAATCCCCCTATCTCCGAAAAACCCGTTTTTCAGACCCGAAAATCGTCCCCCCACTCGAATTTTCGGTCCCCCTTTTCAATCTCCAAATCACGCCTCCCTCTTCCCTCGATTTCTGGTGGTGAAAGGGACCTGAGGGGAAGTCGCAGCCTCGAGCCCTTCCTCGCCTGTTGCCTTCCCTTTTTTGTGCTTCTCTGTCTCTCCCTGCCTCTCTGCTTCTCGCCTCCCTTCTATTCCTTTTTCCTTTTCCTGTGTCTGTGTCTGCTTCTTTTCCTGTGTGTGGTCCTCTTTTTGGCGGATTCAGATCCTCTCCATTATCTCTCTCTCAATTCTCTCTTCAATAAAATCTGAACCATTCAAAACTAAATCTTGATGGTTTATATTTTTTTTTTATTTTTTTATGCTAAAACATTATTTTTTCTAAAACTTATAGTTAAAAAATTATTTTTATTTTACATTCTGTATCTTATAAAAAAAAATTTATTTTCAAAACTTAAAAAAAAAAATAATAAATCTGGACCGTCCAGATCAATCTGGACGGTCCAGATTTCTCACTGCAGAGGCCATGGGAGAGGCCACTGCAGGGGATCCGATCACCTTTTTCGCTGGTGGCAGAGAGCAGGGTGACAGGGAGGGACTGCGTTTTGAACTCTCTCTTTTTCAGTTTTTACATTTTATTATTATTATTTTTTTTTTTGTTTTTTCACTTATTTATTTATTTTTTTTGAATTAATGAATCAAACCTAAAAAGATTGGGCTACAGATTTTTTTTTAGAATTTTGGGTCATTTTTCTTTTAGTTTAAGTTGAAGGTATTTTTTGTTATTTGCTTATATTTTTTCATTGAGATTAATAAGCGTGAGAAAGGAGTAGTACTGATGGGTTTGGACGAGTTAAGCTGTAGTGGATAACTTTTACTTTATTTTATTTTTTCAATTAGTTTTATTCTTTTTTTTTTAATTATTTTTTGAAATATTTACTTTTTTCATTTGACTTTCTTTTGGTTTTTGGTTTTAATTTTTTACTTTTTTATATTTTTTTTAATTAAATATCCAGATAAAATACGGTGTTCACAATTGATATATATACTTATTGATATTTTTTTTGTTGAACAATAAAAACACATGTTTATTTAAAATTAATTATATTAGTGTAGCTTGTATTTCATTTAATAATATTAAGCTATTTTTTATGAAAATTAATTTATTGATGAAAATATGAGATTTCTAAAAGTCTATTGTTTTGAAATCTATTTCTATAAGTCTGCAAAAAGATATTTTTACATCACAATTATTAATTTATAAAAAAAAATAGATAAAGAGGCTCAAGCAGCTCTAATTTGCCCTATTCCAATATAATACCAAGTTTATTCGAGTTGGATAGAATTACAGGTATAAAAACAAATTTGATATCTTAATTAAGTCGAGTAACAAGTATACTACATGCCCAGCTCATCCCAATTTGACCCATAAATAACCTTAGTCTTAGATGAGTTTCTAAGGTCCATTTGGTTATTAGAGATCGATTGATTGAAAAGGAAATTCAATTAGGCCACTTAGATGATGGACAAGATGGCATTTTTTGGGCCTTAAGAAGACCTCATTTTATGATTTGGAAGAAGGATTCCATCCCAAAAGTGAAAGAAAAACCAATTATGCAATAGAATTAAATAGATATAAATTAAAATACCTTTTAATATGGATCATTTCTGCAATTATTGCCAGTATTGTCATTATTGTCACCATTATTATCATTGTCACTCACCACTATCATTCGCTACTATTATTATTGTCATTCATTGATATCATATCTATCATTACCGTTGTTATTAGTATAATTTTTTATAAACAAGTTAAAATAAACATTTTTAAGCACGTGAATTTTTTAGATGGAATAAATAAAAGTTTTTTTAAAAACAATTAATAACATTGTAAAAATATATGAATGTATCTATATATTTTTATTAAAAAATTATATAATAAGTAATTAAAAATCTTACCAATATTTTTCTCCCTAAATAAAAATATGTTGCATTTAAAAAAATTACACAACCCAAATGTAATATTTTTTTTTATCCCATAGATTTTTAAAATTGCACTCCAATTATAATTTTTAGTCTAATTAATGAATTTATATAATTAAATTATATATATATAAGTTAAATTAATATCTCAATCCCTAATTTTATTTAAGATTTTAAAATAATCCCTTAAATTTAAAACATTCTAACATAGTCCTTTAAATTATCTTTCATTTCAAAAAAAATTATTAGTTTACATGCTAATTAGGATTTAGTTGTATTTAATTATTATATATTGTTTCTTTTTTTTTTGTGTCAACACAATCTAATTAGTATAATAAATTTCTCAATTTTCCAAATAAACCCCCATCCCAAATCTACCATTAATTACCTCACCATCTTCCTCTTTCACTAAACATAGAATCCAAATTTGGTGCATAGCACATGCTCATCGCTTTTGGATCATCCAAATCAAATTTACACATTTCAAATTTTTTTGGTTTTCAAAATTTTTTTTATTGGAAGATTTAAAATGCAAAATAAAAATGATTTTCTAACTGTTAACTTAAAAAAATGACAATTGAGACTTAAAAAACCAAAAAAAAGTTTAGGCAATTTAGATTTGATTTGAATGGCCCAAAGGCTACATATCACGAAACCGAATCTAGTTTCATTAAATATAATATGGTATTATATCAGCAATTAGATGAGGTTCATTTTTTTTTTTTTTTTGGGAAAAACAAACACTAGTGCAAGAGTTTGTATTTCTTTTCATTACACCCATGTTTGAACCATTAGAGACTACCATGGAGTTAGAAGGATGAGTTCATGGTGTCAAACACAAAAATGCAATGCAATGGCATGAAGAAAACACAAAGAATTGATTCATAAAATGAAAACTAATTTAATAAAGTAATTATCAAAATTTTAATTATTTTAAAAGCAAAACTTTAAAAAATCTTTTCAAAAGATAAGGATAATCTATGAACTAAAGATGAGTTTGAGAGTTGGTTATGCCAACAAAAAAGTATTAGGCACCCACTCATTCTTAAAAATGGTTAATCAAAATTAAATGTGTACATTTGATATAACATTAATTTTATTTTAAACACCTTTATTAAAACATGTGCAAAGATAATAATAAAAAAATAAACTAAGTAAAAGAACATAAAGTAAAAATATAATATATTAAAAGAAAATAGAATAAAAATGGAATATTTTCAATGACAAACTTGACCTTAAATAAAAAAAAAAAAAAAAACTTAATCCTAGGTATTTAATATAAGAATCAAATTCCATATAGTTCAAAAGGCAAAAACTACCTTAATTAGTTGGCAATTTTTTATAGAAAAAATAAATAAATAAAATAGGCATGCACAAGAGTGGCGGGTAGCCATGATCATTCAAATACACCGATATGAATTTATAAAAAATAGGGCATAAGGAATCAAATCGAATGCCTTTGCTCTACCTTTCTTTAAAGCTGTTAAAGTTAACCAACTTGGTCCATTATGTGTTGTGAGTTAAATAAGTCGGTCTATTTAATCCACCTATTTTAAATGTGCCAGAAACTTCAACCCAAATTATCAAAGGGGTTAAATAGGCCAACTTATTTAACCTATTAAAAAAAATTTAAACAGAATATAACAAATAGCTTTATTTTAATAATGAATATCTTTTAAAATCCAAATAACTATCTCTAATAATTAAATTCATATTTTAAATACACAAACAATTCCTTCAAATTTTAATAATAAAATAAAAATAATTACTTAACTAGCTTAAATATCATCAAATAACTAAAACAAAGTAAAATAAGTAATGAAATTCTTTAAATTTTTTTATTAAAAGCATTTGAATCTTATTTTGAAGGGTTAATTCTTATAGCAAAAGTTGAAATAACATCTCAATTCTCAAAATAATTAAGATTTAAAAAAATTAAGGAGCCAAGTTATTTGGACCGCGTTAACATGATCCTATTGTACAAGTTGATAAAATCTAAACTTAATTTGCAAAAATTATAAGTTAAATAGGTTGACTTAATAGATTCAACCCATTTCAACGATTCCACCTTAACTTAACTTGCAAATAGGTTGACCCAATTTAGCCTAGTCAAGCTAGGTTTGTTAGCTTACTGGTCCATTGAACACCCATAATAGTTATATGTACTTTCACATCTTTTCTACATGTCTACTACATATATCAATACATGTTTTATTGATTAATAATTTGTTAAATTATGTTAATAACTTTCTTATCACATGGTTTTAAAATTTTAGAAATTTTCCTTGAAAGATATTGCTGCTATTAATTCATTCTTGATTTAAGAGTTTATATTGCCACCAATTTAGTCTTAATTGAGATGGATCAAGAATAGAATCATAATAGTAAACATTCAAATATCAATGTATCAATGTATACATGTGAACATTTATGAAGCACTAAAATATGAATATTGCAAGCTACGTATAAAATACATTTTATAATATTTGAGTAGCTTAGGTTTAACTACACAATGAGTGATGATTGAAACACACCCACTTGAAAGCTAAAAGATCATAAAGTTTATATCTAAATGCTCAAGGCTTAAGTTTTAATTAATCTAACCCAATACTCCACTTAGTATCAATTTCTAAGCCATCTAATTGCTAAATATTTCTAATTTTTCACTCCTTAGCAATGAAACCACAAAAGCAATAGATATTATTTAGGTATAAAATGTAGAAAATCAATGTTATATCCATGACAAATGAAATCCTCATCTATTCAACAAACAAAAAATAAGAACAGAATGAGAGAAAAGGAAAAAGTGGATTTAATTGTTAGCTACAAAATTTGAAGAGATATAAGTAGAGATGAAAAAAGTGCGGGAAGAGAAGGCAAAAAACAATAAAAGCCTTGTGTACTGTGTCAATAAAAATTATGGTGACGATGATACAACTGTTATAACTTGACAGTGACGATAGAGCAAGATCAAGAGAAGGGAGAGCATGAGTGATACTTACAATTTGGGGCTTAGCTATTTTAATATTTAAAATCCATTAACAAGGAATTGACGAAGGACAATTTCCTTAATAAAAAGTGAGGGGTATTCTCACGCCAAATGCAAGAAGATTAAATTTAGTGAAGGAATTTGAATACCCAATATTCTCATGGTAATTAGCAACATATTACCAATGGAACTTTCCCTCATCATATAGTGAGAATTTTTACCCTTACTAATTGGTCTAAAAAATTTGCACAATTGTTCAAGTGTTTCTTTTCTCCAAAATCACGAGGGTTGGTGAGGGGTTTGTAAGAGATGTAGCCCCTCACTATATTGTCTTTCTATTTTTTTCTTTTTTTCTTTTTTATAATGATAGTGGGTTGGATTTAAATTTTACCAACTTGTATAATTCATGATTATGTTGGTGTGACTCACTTAACCTATGGGTTGAATGCATAGGTTGACATCCTTCTTTTTCCCCCTACACTTAACCTAATATGCAACGAAAGGCAATGAAGCACTCCTTGTTTGGTTGCTTGTAATAAACTTACCTAAACCAAACTTTTTTTTTTATCACACGCACACTTTGAGTTTGACAAATCATAGATGTAGACCAAACGTCCAAATGAGTGCAAACCTTAACCCTTATTTGACCTTTAATGGGTGGCTTAGCCTTCTTTGACCATCAACAACTAATGACCCAATGTTTGACGAGAAGATTGCTTCTCCTACACTTTCATTGATCTAGAGTAAATTAGGTTTTCTTTTTTGTTGGTCCAAGGTTTGATTTTGAAAGTTGGCCCTATGAAGTTAACTTGAATTATTCCTCTACTTTCTTCCTAGTAGTGGTTGGCAAGAAGACAGTATTCAAAGTATCATTTCTTGCAACAAGATTTAATTCTTTCATTCTCAAGGTTAACTCCTTCCTTTTTTAGTTTATAAAATTTTTATTTTATTTTTTAAATTTTTTGTTGAGTTAAACATGATGACTCATTTAACTCACATAATAGGTTCAATAAGAGTTTCTAACCCATTTAAATAAGTAAACCAACATAAAATGTCATATTTAACCCACAACTCATTATAATTGGTTCACTTTGACAGCTCTTAGAAAATAGGATTTTTATGAGATAAAATATAAATTAAATGATCATTTGATACATTTCAAATTTAAGGAACTATTTTAAAATTCTAAATAAATCTAAGAGATTAAAATATTAATTTAATACACGTGTGACCCTCGCGCATGCACACACATATATATTACATATATTTCTAATATAATGATAAACTAAAAAGATTTATCAAGAGAATATATCTCCAAGATTTGATTCTTTTTAAATGTAAAATGTGTTTAGATAATATAATATATAAATAGTTATTATTATTAAAACAAATTGAAAAAGTTTTACATATTTATATATTATGATTTATTAATTATTATTATACAAATTATTTTTATTTCTTTAAATAATTAATTCTCATGTTCTCTTGTAATATGCATTTTGAAAGTTGCATTCGATCCATCGTTTATCCAAATTTCCAAAATTGAAGCCTCATGTTTCTCCTCTAGATCCATCACGTGGGTGATGTATTGCCAAACAGGGCCTAACTTTTACCATGGTCAAGTCCCATTCAAGGCTTCTCAACTTCAACTCGAAGCACAGTAAAGGTTCATTGGTCAGCCCACCACCGTCTAAGCCTCCTCTCGTTATTTCATCGTTATCGAAAATCCCAGCTAATACTAGAACCACGCAGTCTTATACAGACACGCCGTGATCCAAAAAACCAAAAATTTCTGATTCCCCTCTCCTTGCATTGAAAAAGCCAAATTTCCCAATGGCCTATGTAGATCACGCTTTCTCGATCACGGACGAGGATATCATGATGGAGACTTCCTACATCATCCACAATAAGCCACCCATCAAGGAGATCGCCCTCGCCGTTTCCCTCCTCGTCTTCGGAACCCTAGGCATCGTCATCGGCTCCCTTATGGCCTACAACCACGTCGGCGGCGACTCTACTCACGGTACCTACACTTTTCGCTTTCGAGATTTGGGTTCTGATTGCGAGTTTCCCCCTGGATTATTCTTTATCCAGATGAGATACAAGTGAAAATTTTGTAAAATGAGCTTAAATTTCTAATCAAAGCTACTGAAAATTTTCTCTGTTTTTGGTGATTTGTTGTAAAATAAACTTTGATTCTGAAGCTGAATTTTTTGGGTATTGGCTTCTTTGGTGGTTGGAAATCAGAAAATTGTAAACTAGTAATGGCGCGACAGGAATAGTTGAAAACTTGGCTGGATGATTTAGACTTTACCTGATATTGAGAAACTTAGCAACCATTTGAGTGTCAACTGCTGTTATGGATTTGTGCCCTTTGTTGCTGATTACTTGGTTGATATGGAAGTGGAATTTTTGCAATAATAGCATAAATTTCTTATCAGGTAGTGGAAATTTTTTTTTTTTTGTGATTTATTGGACATACACTTGGCCCAGAAATTGGATTTTCCCCCCTTCTTATGTATAACTGGGTATTGGCTCTTTTGTTTATGCAAATCAGAAAACAGTAAATAAGTGATAGCCCGATTGGGAAAGTTGAAAACTTGGCTCGAGGATTTGAACTTATCTGAGTATAAGTTGCTGATATGGATTTATGGGCTTTGTATTTGATTTCAATATATTTGTGAAATATTTATAGGGCTCTTCTTTGCAATACTGGGAACGATCTTGTTCATTCCGGGTTTCTACTACACGCGGATTGCATATTATGCTTACAAGGGATACAAAGGGTTTTCTTTCTCTAACATACCTCCTGTGTAGCGAGCTGTTCTAAGTCAAGTTCAGATAGTATCCTCATGTACAGGGCTTCTTTGGTTGTTCATTCCTGCTCTCTTTGTTTTCTTTTGTTTCCCCTTAGTTTTGCTGGAGGTATAATGTGTATTTAGATTGCTGTTGCTTTGAAGTCTGGACAACACATACTACGGTTTGTACATTGTACTATTTTTATTAGTTTATGACGATAGTGCAATTTGCTGTATTAGATCAGTTTTCTTGGGATATACTGGGCACGCTATGATTTTTATCTTAGTATCTTGGATGTCAATGCTTGTGTTTGGTATGTTGGTGTCCAAAATGCTTGTAGTCCACTAGACTATGAGGCACAACATGACACCATTTTGGATAGAATAAAAAAATCATTAAATTTGCATCTCTCAAGTTTTAGCTTTGTTAAGACAATTTTCAATTTTCATGCCAAACATGGGAATCTTAATTACCATAATATCTTATTGACATCCGAGATGCTAAAGAATGTGTTCAAGATATCATGGTATTCAAGATGCTAAAGAATGTAAGCTAACAATATACTGAACAACTTATTATTGACATCCAGGATAACTGCTCCTTCTTTCTCTCTAGCAAAAGCTGCAAAACTTGTTATGAATGATAGAAGCACTGCCGTGAGGATCTTTTTTCATGTTTTTTCTTTTTCTACTTTTTACTTGATAGTTGGGTATTTGATATTGATAGTTTGCTCTGTATCTACCACTATGACAGGCGATGAGTTATTCAAACTATCACCCCGCCTCTCCCGTTGAATGTAATCTGCGGGTGCTAATACTTAATATAACTTCATGGTTCCCCTTCATACCTGCGACGTGTAGGGACAACCAAGAAATTTGAAATCCTAAGATGAAACTTGTTAGGCCTGTACAATTGCTATTATTTCTTTCACTTGTGTTAGCTTATCAGGGCTATGTTGTTTTACTCCAATTGAAGAAGTCCTACTTAAAAAGGGTAAATCTTAGGTTAAATTCTTAAGGTGTTTGTTGCTATGTTCTCTAATAAAAATAGAAGAGAAAATACACAATTTAGTCCCTATAAGATATATTTCCTAAAGCTGTAGTCTTTAGATTTATTTTCTTTTTCATACGAGTTAGGCCTCAGTTTGTAACTTGTTACACTCCAATCTCTCTGTTAGACCAAATTGCATATTTATTCTACTTTGAAGAACTAATTCAATATACACATATAGTAAGTTACAAATTTTGAGAGGCTAATTTGTGTAGAGAAATAAATCTACGGTCTGAAGTGGAAGTGTTAGAATGTATACCTTGGAGAGATCAGTTTGTGTATTTTATTAAAACATAACATGTGGAGAATTAAAAAAAAAAAATCACGTAGTGAGCCGAATGAAATCCTCACTTGTTTTTTATAGAAAACCTAATAACGAATACTTTAAAAACGTTGCTAAATTTTGTCCAATAAAGACTTGGTTCATTTCTTTTAGCTGTTGCTTGGCAGACTTGGCCTTGGTTTTTAATCTCAAGATTTCAATATGACTTTTATGGTTTATTTGGTCTATACAAAGGTAACTTGATGCCAACATTTCGCCGAAATTGATTCTTGCCTTGATAAATCGAGGAGATATATACTCTGCATTAGTGTACTAGGAGAAGTAACTTAGAAAGGCTTGCTTGATTGGTATGAATAAAGGAAATCGATATCGTTTTTATTTTGTGTATAATATTTACTATGTTTTTATAATAATTATTATTTAATAGCATAAATGTTTTTCAATTTTTTTTAAAATAAAAATATAAGATTATTTTTCATTTATATTTTTTTTTATTTTTAATTTTATCCTAACAATTCTCTATATATCACACGGGGTTAGAGTTGCTGTGTACAGAAAGCAATCCAATATGGTATTGATTCCAAAACATTATATTGGAAAATTTAGAGGGAAACATATTTAATTCCTCGTAGCTATATATTCTGTAGGTTAATGATATCAGATTATCAAAGATCCTGGGTAGTTTGAAAAGTATAAGTGATATAAAGTATATTAGGGCTTTTTTGGTCGTATTGGACAATTTTTATTTTGTTAAAACTCGTTTTTAGAACATTTTTCTCTAATATGTCGTAGAGATAGTGTTTAACAAGTTATCCAAATTTTTGACACTATTCATATTTTCACTCCACTCTTATCATCTGGACTAGTCTCAAATGGCTTATCCAACAAGTGCTTTTAATAATGTTATTGATAAGTGAAATAAGGGTGCTTTTTTCAAAATTAATTTTTGCTTCCTGTATTATCAGAAGTTTTAATTTTCTGAACGTCTTGTGGTGAAAAAAAAAACAGATTTTTTTGGTTTTGGAAATAACTTTTTATGGTGGCAAACTGCAAATGAAACTGGAGTTAAGTTTTTATTTTGGGTAATTTTTTATTCTGTTGCGTTGTCAAACTGACATTAGCAGAACATGGGCAAAAATTTAAAGGCTTAACTTTCTCAATTTTTATAAAAATTTTTATTTAATATCTCTAATCTAAAAATGGATAATATTATCTTTTTATTTTAATTGTCTAATCAAACAAACCAAAAAGAAGGAAAGAGAAAATAGGTGAAAGTGTGAGGAAATCCAGTTATTTTGTTTTCTAAATGTCAAAATAATTGTTTTCAGGAGGTAAGAATAAGAATAAAAATAAATTACATATTCTTTCTCAAATATTGTTAAAATTATGTAAATATTTTTTATTTTTTAAAAATATATTTTATTTTAATTTTAAATTTTTAATTAAAATATCATTGATCAATTTCAACATATAAATATGTGTTATTTTTAAACATGTACAAATAAAAATTATAAAAAATAGATTTTGTTCTCAAATATATACAAATGAAAATGAGTAAAATTTGTTTTTATTAAATTTAATTCAAAAATATACTTAAATTAATAGAAGGTATGTCAGTAAAAAAAATTAAATTAAATTAATGTGTAGTATACTTTTTATTTTAATATATATATATATATATATATTTTTAAGATTGACACAAAGAAAAATCGCATAATTTTCTCTAAAAATGAAAACCTAGCTGACAACAAATCGTGCCAAATCAAATAATTTTTTTGTTTGGCGATGGGGGTCCTTGGGCTTCTTCTATGATAGTTATTTTGTTCCGAGAAAATTTCTCTTTGATGTTTCAACGAGAAAAGTGTCTTATAAAATATTTATATTCTCTCTGAATATTCCAGAATAGTATTTGGCGTATTGTTTTGAAATACCATGTTTTTACAAAGCCACATCTTTACCTGGAGGTAATATATGAAAACGGGAATGACATATAAATAACACGCAAAAAATTAATTATTTGGAAGTAATAAAAAGTCAAATTCGAATTCATAAACTTAAAAATTTAATAACAATTCAAAAACTAATCTTATATTTTTCCATTTTATCTTCAAAATTATACTTTCAGAGGATTGTGCAAATCCCAAACCAAATATATTAGATTGCATACAATCATCGAATTACCATTTTAAAGTTTATAAATGAATGTAGAATATTTTAAATCAGCAAAATAATTACCCTCCTGTGTATTTGTTATCATATCTTCTCGGTTTTTCTAAGTTAAGTTGATTTTTGGGAGAATTACAAATAAAAATTTAGAGTTAAAAAAATTATTTTGTAAAACGTATTACTACTATGTACTGTTGATTTTAGTCATAATAAGTGATAATTTATTCTATAATAATAATAATAAATCTTACAAAATAATTTTTTTTTTATTTTGAATCTTTATTTATAATTCTTTTTTAATTTTTTTTTTGGTTGATCCAGTTGAATAATTATATCCTAGAAATCCCATATTCTTGAAGTACAAAATATAATATAAATAATTCAATTTTATTTTATTCATTAAAAAATAATCTCTTGTAATTTTATTTTTAATGATAAATTCATTCACACTTTTTCCATTTGACAAATAATTTATATAATTGTAAAAATATGAATACTGACCAAAAATAATTATTTCTTATACTTTAAAAATTCGAATTTATGACTTACGTGGCACTCCATTCTTGATCCTTATCATCTGAGGAAAAAATTATTTAAAATTATAAATTTGAACTTAATCTTGAATCAATTTTCCACTCTCTATCAAACCCTCAATCCGATTCTGGCAAAAAGAAGAATTCTTAATCCGATTAATTTAAATTTAAATTTTCTTTTATTACTTTTTTTGGGGGCACATAGTCCTATTATCTCCTTATAAATTAAACGGGTTAATTATTTATCAAATGGTTGAAAATTCCGTTGATTAACCCGTAATGTCCATTTATTTACCTTGTAAAAGCGAACAAGATATTTAATTCAACAGTTAAGATTCTTCCGATCGTCGAACAAAAATAAATCCTCTATGTCAAATTTTCTCAAAATTTATATACATGATAATAATAAATTATTTTACACAAGTTTGAAAATAATTAAAAGGTCAGACTTTCCATATTATTGCCTGTAAAATATTTAATTTTGTAAAATGTGACACATATAGAGTACTTATAAAATACCAAGAATTAAAATGAATATGGGCTGGGTTCATTTTCTCTCCAAATTTTAGGTTTCTGGAGGATTGAAGTTGGAACTTCCATGGCAGCAAGGGCGAGAATGATAATTACGGCGATGCTGCTGATAACAGTGGCAACCTCTGAAACTTGCACTTCTTATGATTCTGATGCTGCGTTCGTCGAAAACACCATTTCTTCTCACAAGATCGTCATCTTTTCCAAATCCTATTGCCCGTACGTATACACATACTCACTCTCTCCACTCTTCTTCTTGCTCGTATTCTAATTCCATGGCTGAACTATGACGATTGGGGTTAGTTCAATTACCAAACTATCTTTCTTTTTAACAATCTAGATTCAAATATTCTTCAATAATAACTTTGGAATCAACGTCTTATATATAACAAGTTTGATATAAGATAATGTGCCCTTTGATATCTCAAAGTCAGGTAAAGCTTGAGAACAAGACTAGAAAAAACAAAGGATTAGGAGCATGTGGCTACTTTGACATAGACTTGATCAAATTATAGTTTAGCAATAGTTATCTGTACTAATCAATGCACAGTAGTATATTTATATGTAAACAATAACAAAACAATAGTAGATTAGGTACCTGAAATTGTAGAAGAAATAAGTTGTTCATCAATCTGTAATGTCAATACACCATTAGAATTCAGTGGGATATTACATTATAGAATTCAAAATTGTATCTAGAATGCTCGATTGATCGAAATCCTTGGATAAAAAAGTTTTAAAAGAGAAAGAGGAGAGACACAAATTTTCAACTTATTTAGCATCCTTAATTTTTTTTACATACAAAAGGATTATATGGCCCAACTTGATATAGATTATTCTTGATACGTAATCCAATTTATTTAATCAATGTCAAATACAAAATTATTTGAAATTACCGATTAATTTAATAATTAATTAATGTTAATTTACAATTACATATTTCAAGCATACAGGGGATGTGTGTACAGGTCTGAATACTATTTTCTTGCCCTAGAAACCGTAGTCTTTTTTGGACGTAAGATCTCATGCTAAGTAATGTGTTGAGCGTTTGTTCTTCAGCTTTTCCTGACTTCTTTATGGTAATATAGGTACTGTAGAAGAGCAAAAGCTGTTTTCAAACAGTTGAACCAAACACCACATGTTGTTGAGCTTGATGAAAGAGGTATGGAGTTAATAATTTCAGCTTGCTTTTGAATATATATATATATATATATATATTCCTTTGATGCTACTAAGTGAGAATCAATAAGCATTCATGGAAAGAAGGCTAGATTGGCATTTCTTTCCTAGTGCCTTCTTCAAGACAGAACATTTTGAGGGAGGAGAAAGCAGTACAAGTTGGCACACAATATAATTTACTTCGTATTGAGACCGATAGTTTATGTTTCATAGAGTGAAAATGTTTTTAGAAAAATAGAAAGGAAAATAAAAATTATTTTTGATATTATATAAAAATAATAAAAATATTTTTTATTTTGATATTTAGTAGAGTGAAAATAGTAAAAAAAAATTGATATGAAATTTGAATAAATGATTAAAATACTTTTGAGCTAAAAATATTAAAAAATTGATTTTTGTTAATAACTATAAAATAAAAAAGAAAAAAATTATAATTGGATATTTCAAGTTGAATATATTTAGAATTTTATTTTAAAATTATTCTAAAAGATCCAATGATCCAAAATTTTATTTGTTTAGTGTTATTTCAATTCAGAATCTCAAGTTAAAATTTATTATTTTTGAATTTTTTAAAACAATTTTAAAATTTGAGATTCTTTAATATCAAAATTATTATCATTTAGGGAGAAATAATATTTTTTCTTTCGTTTTCATCTTCAACCGTAATTTTTTTTAGTGATAAAGATTAAAGAGTTGAAGATCAAAGTAATAAAATATGGTAGTTCTCCTACTTCATTAACTAACTTTTGAAATAGGTTTCCTATCTTACTTGATTGTCTCTCTTTAGTAATTTGGTTAAAATGAACAGCATCACAAAAGCATTCAACAGATTCCGTCAAGCGTTCTTCTTCCACCCTATCATACATTCTTTTGATTTTTTTTTTTTTCAATTTCCCTCTCCCTCTCCTTGCCTTCCTCTTTCATTATACCAAACACACTAATTAACAGGGGAGAGGAATTTGAAGGGATGCAAATAAAGCTCTGTTTCCCCAAAAACAATGTTACATAGATATGTTTAGGAGTCATTGCTCTTGGGTTTTGTCTGGATGGTGAATTTTAGAAATCCCTGAAATTTGAAATGCAGGGGAATTGAGTTGCTGCAGTTCAATTTCCTTCATTTGGAGAGTATATTGTTCGGATGATTAGTATTATTTTTTTTTTATACTTTCACAAATTTTTAACTTAGTTTTTATTATTTAGAAATTTGTAATTAAATTTTTTTTAATTTAGTCTTGCTGTTAAACTTTGATCTGTCTTCTATTAAATTTTGCTGATATGATCAATTCTTTAAATGCATGTTATCTAAATTAATTTATTCAAATAACTTAATATGTATTATATCTCATCTTATATATGAAAATTAATTTTACCTTATTATCTATTTTTATTATTTTTGTTTTTGTCTAAGTCATGCATATTCATAATACTCAAATAACTTATGATGATCATATCATCAAAATGTAATAAAAGATTATAAAAAAATTTAATAACAAAAACTAAATTAAAATTTTTTAAAACTATAATGATCAAATTACAAATTTTTAAATTATAGGACTAAATTAAAAAATGGAACGAAATTAAAAGAATGAAGAAAATAATTTAACCTTAATCACTACACAATAAATTTACACTTTTTTTCCAAATGGTTTTCATAATTTCTTTTTCATTGCCATTTCGAGCTGGGGTTCAAATAGTCCAAATCCATATTCAACTAGTAGAGAAGAATAAAGAGGAAAATTTGAAATTCCACAAAGTATTAGTGCAAATTCTTTATTTTTAACACAAGAATGTTAGGATTAAATGATTTGGAATTTTTAAATTTCTTTAACTAGTTATCCAAATGCAGTATTTTGTGTTAAGGGTATTTCAAATACTCTGTAAAATCACTTTGGCCCTCTAAATCACTTATTCCAAAACACAAACTTATGTTGCAGATGATGGGTGGAAAATTCAGGATAAATTGAGCAATATTGTTGGGAGTCGTACTGTGCCCCAGGTCTTCATTAATGGAAAGCACATTGGAGGCTCAGATGGTAAGTCTTTCTCAGCTAAAAGGAGCTCAATAAGTAAAGAAATTTTCGCTTATATCTAGAATATCATCTTATTTATGTACTAACTAATAAAATAGAATTAAATCATATAAAAGATCTTACATAATTGTGATATTATAATAGATAATAAAATATAAATCTTAAACAGTACTTTATTTATGTGATAATAGAATAGTAAATAATTAAATATAAAATTTTATTATATATCTTAGTATTATTTTATTAAAAGGTGACTCTCATTTTATTTGATTTGAATTTTTTAATTAAAAATAATATATTTTTATTAAAATAATATAAATGATATAATACTTTAAGAGTATTTACAAATTTTCTCAATAAGTATAGCTTTTTCTTTGTAGTATCAAAATCTGATTCTTCTTATTTTCAGATACCATTGTAGCCTATGGAAGTGGAGAATTGGCTAGGCTTCTAGGAATTGTGCCAAAAGATGATGATGATCTCTGAAACAGATCATTATAGTGCAAAAAAAAAAAAAAAAAAAGCAGAGCTGGTTGTTTTATTTATGGTTTTGTTGGATATAAGGGCATGATGAGATTACATTTTGATGCCACTAATGTTTTCATTTTATACCATTTGATGTTATCAAAGGAATGCTCTCTTTCCTCTTTCCTGCAGCTTTTTTGCCTGAATTTATCATTTATCAAATAGAAATTTTGTATTATTGTTTCCGTAGCATTTGCTGCAACAACTTCCAAATTTTAAAAGTTGGTTGAGTTTCGTTTTCTCATGCCATGTAGTTATTAGTAATGTTTTAAGAATTCGAATGGTTACTTGATTGGAATAAAAAATAATTCATGATTTAATCTTTTAACTTACATCAAATTGATTTTTTTAAAAAAATATATTTTATAGTTAAATTAATACATATGTTATAAAATAATATTTAAAATAAATATAAATGTTCAAAATATAAAAAATAGTTAAAATATTTTATATATGACAATAAATTTATATAAAATAAATTAGGTAGAGTTTATTAAATATTATAAATTTATATTACAAAATGTTAAAATTGTGATTTAGATTAAAAAAATAAAAGATTGATTAAGTACTAGTCTTATCAATTTTTGACTAATTTAGTTAATTTTTAATTATTTTTTATTGAATTTGAAGGTGAAATAGACTAGAGTCAAGTTCCATTCAATTTATAAGTTTCTCAATCAAAATAGCCAATCCATGTCAATTTTTTAACTTATGGTTGCTATTATCTATCCATAATTAGTCAACTAGAGAAATTTTTAAGTATACATTTTTCATCTTATAATGTTTGCACAAAATAAAAAAGAAATCAATTAATAAATTGATCATGGGATTTAATAACTAGGATTTGAATTTTTTAATATAACATAATAATTATAATAATATAATAAACTTTTATGTCTCACTGTCTCTCTTTCTTTCTTTTGTTACTGTGGAGGGACGAAGGAAGTAGGTATGGTACTTGAGGGGCGCATGTTGTGACTCCCAAACAAGAGTCTTCCCTTTATAATTTTTTTGTTTAAATTTTACACATCCTCTCAAAGCAAACAATTCTTGTTTGATTTCTTGTTTTTAGAATTATTTTTTATTTTTAAAAACAAAAAAAATAAAATTTAATAATATATTTTTAATAAAGTGTTTTCTAAAATAAAAAAACAGAATTATATTTTTAAAAACAAAAAAATTAAAACATTTTTTAAATTTTTTGTAACTTTTGTTTTGTAAAATAAAAAAAATAATTTTTCAGATAATGACTCAAATAAATTTTTTAATTTTTTTTTCAAAATTTATTTTAAAAAGATCTGTTTTAAAAACATTAAAAATAAAACAGAAACAAATAGGCTTTTAAAGTCTCTTTGTTTTTTTTGGATCGCTATTTTTCAGATTAATTTAATCTAATCTGGGCGAAACCTATCCACCTATGGGCTTATAAGTGGGCCTTGCATTCCAGACTAAGGCCCATCCTCCTTGATCGTCATTCATATGCGCCTGAGTTGCACCTTGACATCTGCGAAAACAATGGAGAAGCAGGCAGTTGCAGCAGCATGGGGTAAAAGGAAAAGGAAATCAAAGTCTTCCTCAATCAGCCTTCAACTTCATCCAGCTGATGCCAATGCCATCTTCGCTTTGCTACTCGCATCCCTCTCTAGGCCCCGCAAACCCAACTCTCTTTCTCTCATCAGGAAATGCTTAAGCAAAATTCGCCCTTCTCTTCTCTCCGAAATCCATCTCAGACCCATTGTAGCATTGCTTCCAACTCTTCTCAACTCCAAGTAAGTTTCCTATTCCTCTCTGTCGAATGCGTGCTTCGTTGGATTTAAAAAATGGCGCCAAATTGGGTTGAATCTTTCTTTTTCTTGTTTTTGGTTCTTTGGTCTGCAGATGTTCTGAAATTGCGTGCCATGGCGCAGATATTGTGGGCGCGACTTCACTTACTTCTTTTGACGTGAACAATGAAATTGCTTCCGATTGTGAAACTTTGAAGGGTTTAATCTCGCTATTGGCGAGTTCGAAGAGAAAGGTTCTATTGTCTGCCTGCAATGCTGTTTTGGACTTGTCTACTACCACCTTTGGGCAACAACGGCTGCTGAAAATTTCTGCCTTGGAAAAACTAATGTAAGCATTTACAATAATGATCCTTTTTTGTGGTTATTTTCCTTCTCTCTCATATGTGACACTTGCTCTGGTTCAGCATCAGTTAGCACTTGGCAGTGTTGTTTATTTGTCTCTATTTATATGCATTTACTTCACCTGTGAATTGTAAAAGGTTTTCTGTTTGTGTGGTCGTTGGGGAATGGAACGGGGAGGAGAGTTAATTTTTTTTTAACCCAAATTTGGAAAAAAAAAAAAAACTACTGTTATCAGGTTCTTCAATAGAATTTTAAATATGAAGGAACATTCTTTTAATGAGTTGCTGAGCTATGAAAATTGTCAACATGTTATGCTTTTAATAGAGAATTTGATAGCAAATATTTTAGGCCTGTATACAAGTGCATTAGCTTGTCAATCTGCAATTTCTGTAAACTACAGGCTTGAAGTTCCGTGGCATCTTTGATCAAATTGAACAAATAACCTAGCCTGTGATTTGTGCTGAGTGCCGACTACATGTTTCAATCTCATAAATTTGATTTGTTTTTGAATGATTAAATTATATGAATCTTGTTCTTGAAATGTGATCCATATGTAAATTTCTGTATGCTCTTAAACTCTATACTTAGAATTCAACTAGCCATGTGCTATGGGAAAATTTTTTATTCTTTCATTTGAATTCTTTTGTATATTTTCCATCATGGTTATGTCAGAAAAAGCATCGTAGGCTCAGACAATATCTGTTCTGAAAATATATGCATGTCACATCCTTTTTTTCCCCCTGATGTCGAAGTGAGTATTAGAAGTATTAGTTTGGATAACTAAACAATTCACATTCTTTAGGTTTGCATTCATTCGGATTCCAAAATTTTCAGAATCTGTTTCTCTATGGTCTGAGGGCAATGGAAGTCTCCACCGACTCAAGATAGGGATGGGGGAACATGAACTTTCAGTGGCATTTCTTAGTGCAATTGTAATTCTCATTAATGCCTGTGATGTTGAGCAACTACAAAATATCCCTATAAGCCTTTCTGAAGATATCTTGACACTTCTGAAGGAGTTCTGGGTAAAAGTAAATGATCAAATGGCAGTCAAAGGTTCTATAAAATCTAATGAAGATGGACATTATTGTAAGAGCAACATTGGAGTAAATAATCTTGCAGAAAGTATATTTAGGATTTCCATTACTTATTCACTGACTGAGGCTTTACCATTTGAAGTAGTTAAAAGAAGACTTTTTGGTACAAGTGAATCTAGTTTTGAAGATTTCATGTTACACCACTGGGAATTTTCACCTTTTCTTCTGAAAAGGACATCAAAGGATCTAAATATGAATGATATTTTTAGTCCATTCATACAATCTCTGAGATGGACAGGGAATGTTCCTTCTCTTTTTTCGTCAATTCTTCAAGGTCTAGTATCTTGTTTTCCAATCGCCTCAGATGAACAGGACATCCTCAATTTTCTGAATGAGGTGAAAGATAGATTGGGTTGTCCTATTGTCTACCAGCAGGATATACGAGTTGTTAAGACGGAGAGGCACTCAAGGAAAGAGATGCATTACTTTCAGCACCTTGATTCAGGCTGCATTAGGGAACCTCATTATTTTACTGTAGATGATGTCTTAAGGTGTGGACAAGCATATAAGGAAGGATATACGGTTGCACTGCGTGGTTTAGAGTTTCGCTATCCGAGCATTGCTGCTATTGCTGATACATTAGCACTTATGTTTGGTCAACCATCAGCAGGTGCCAATTTGTACTTGACACCACCTAATTCTCAGGGTTTGGCGTGTCACTTTGATGATCACTGTGTATTTGTATGCCAGATTTTTGGTTCTAAACAGTGGACAGTATTTTCACAACCTAGTCAGCTGTTACCTCGCTTATATGATGATCTACATGGTTCTGATATTAACTGTACAACAGTTGGTGCCAGAGAGTTCTTGCTCAGGGAGGGTGACGTATTGTATATTCCCAGGGGTTTCCCTCATGAAGCATATACTAAATCTGGCTGTGATGATGGTTCTTCTGGGTTCTCTTTGCACCTTACCCTTAGTGTTGAGGTTGAACCTCCTTTCGAGTGAGTAAAGTTTAACTACAATTCTTTTAATAAATAACAATAAATCTAATTGTGATGATTTGAGATATGATGGTTCCTTTAATCTCTCATGGTTAAAAATTTGTAAATCCTGTCATGCCCTTTATTTTATTTCATTTTTCTCCTTTTTTCTTTTCTTTTTATAAAACCAAAGATTGTGATTTCTGTGTTCTATTTGTTCTTCTTTGTGGTGTGTGAAGACAATGATTGGATGATGGCCAAATGTTGTGTGGTAAACTCAATTTTGACCTGCTTTTTCTCTACCATGTTCCTGCAGGAATGTGCATCATTTTGCACATTTCATAAGACAGACTTTCTGCAACTGTTACTTGATTGAATGATGTAGGATGCAATATATATATAGCTATATAGACATAAATATACATACAAAAGCTTTCATGGAAATCAATTCTGTAAAACAAGCATAACTTGATTTTCAAGCCCCCTATAATGCTTCTGGCCATTTTCACATTGTCTTTCTTAGTTAAAGATTTAGTTTGTTGATTACCTCTCTCTCTCTCGACCATTTTGTTGCATTTTTGTGACAGTATTTTATTGCTACATTAGAGTTTAATTCAACGTAGTATGATGTGAGAGAATCCTGTTTATTGCCAATTTAGAGACTACAAGGTTTGATGCCAAGAAGTAATTCATACCTGATTTTCAAGCACATGGATGAATCTTACCTGTATACTGTCAAAGATAATGTACATATTGTATATGCATACAAGTAATAAATACTTTTAATGCTAATTGCTATGTGATTAATTATGATTTCACCTATACTTATTGATAATATGTCCAATGACATTTTCTTTCTTCTTTTTCCCCTACGTGAAATTACAAGTTTTGTTTTGAAAAAAATTAATAATCTTCAGTCGTGCTGGTCTGCTATTGTTGGTAAACATGCTTGGTCCCAAAATTTCCAATCAATACTGTTATGTAAATGGTGATGTTTTTGTCCCCATTCAGTCAAAGTGGGTCCAACTTTGACTAATTAAAAGTAGCAGGTTCTTTGGTCCATGAAGAAGAACCATAGATGGTTGGTGATAACATGGGACAGGCCATTGATTGAACCACTAATACTGCCACAGAGTTTGGTTTGTTGTAACATCATAAATTCTTGCAGCAACATTATCTAACATCTCTTAGAGGTTAGTAAAATACTAATGTTGTATAGATGCACTGGACTAATTCTCAATTTTCATGTTTTCAAGGAACCATAAATGTGAACTTATAATTAGGATATTTAATTGTTTATTAACTCTCCTCTCACACAAACATACTTTATTATTATTATTATCTTTTTCCCTTTCAAGTTTGGCATGTATAGTGTAGTACTCTATATTGACTAAAAAAATAATAAAATAAAATAAAATTCTTATGATTGATGGTTTTCTAGGGGCAGAAAACTGATACAATGCATGTGGACTGACCCACACTAAATCAATTATTAAATCTAGACAATTGTGTCCATGAGACACAGAATCAAGCATTCAGAACCTGTGCCTCTGGAAAGCTGATTCGTGGACCAGTGTTTATGGTATCACCTTGATAATGATGCCTATGTCAATTATAATCCATCTGATAAAGAAGAGTACCAAAATATCAATCTTTTATTGTGCAGTTGGCATGTCCATTCAGCTGCTTGAAGAATGAGGGAGATTGGAGCGTCAGAAAGAGTGTCTTGTCACATAAAAAATGAGACTTTATTATGTTTGGTTAATGAGGGTCATGTTATAATTAGGCCATTTTATTTAGAACGGCTTTCTAATCATGAACTCTTATCATTTTGTGAATTATCTCTCTCTATTTTATTTTGGGATTGTTTTTCCTTTGGATTTATGGGATGACTTGGTCATAGGTTATTTGGACTTGGCATTGATAATTGATACTAGTTTTAAAGCAAACTCTCATATATTTTTTCTCTCATATCTACTTTCTGCATTTTCTTTCTCCAGTTTCTCACCATTTCTGTGTTTGCTTCCACTGGAGTTTATGAGAGAGAAAGAGAGACAGAAAATTGAGAGAGTTTAAGTACTGTAATGTCTTGGCATATATGCTGATATTTTGTGTTAGTAGAGCAACTTTTATCTCTGTAAATGAAAGATAGTACTTGTGGTTCAAAATATAATAGTCATTTATTTATATTTTCTATGTCCGTGATGATTAAAATATCTTTTGGTATCACTAATAATTTATGTATATTGTTAAACACAGGTGGGAAGGAGTCGCTCATTTTTCTCTTCATTGCTGGAGTGAAAACCAGAAAAGACCTTGTTGTGATGGCTTTACATCTTGGTCCCAAAAGCTTGATCTTGTTTCTGTGAGTTTATTACACTTTGCCATTAAGATCATTAGCAATTCTGACCCCACCTTTCGGAAGGCGTGCTTGGCTGTGGCAGATTCTTTGCCACCACATGTTTATAATTGGCTTGCTCAGAATCAAAAAAACGTCTTTTGCCATGTAATTGATAAAATTCATACGGAATCCAGGTTCTTGGAAGTGCTGAATAGCTTAGAGGTTGCAGTTCAGAAAAATGAAGATCCTTATCAGCAAATGAGATGGCTTTGGCTTATCCATCTGAAAAAGGATTCTGCCAGAGGAAACGATTTAAATCAATCTTTCATGATTGAAGACCTGCTATCTTTATATGCTCAACACAAGGACGAAGTAGAAGCTGCCTTTCTAAATGTGAAGTCCAGGTTTTGTAGTGAGGTGGTATTTGAGGATGTAATAGTTAGTTACCGGATGCTGCTTCAGAAGTATAGGAAGACTAGAAAGCAATATAGCAACGGAATGATTTCACTGCATGATAAATTTTAATACTAATATTTTCTAGTTCTTCAACTTCCACTGGTTGAGCCAGAATATATCATATCATAATTGCCAGGTGAAATATGTCTGATATTCATTGTTGCTTAGGCAGCCAACTCATCCAGTTTGATGTGTTCCGTAAGCTATGGGCTACAGGGAATGCTATATATGGCTTCACTGAGCAAATGACATAAGTAATGGAACAAAACTTTCTTTTCTCCCTCACAAAGTACATTACATTCATATATAGATAAGAATTATCATAGAAGTGATAGATGTCTGCATAAATCTCTCTTCAAGCAAAATTAAAGCTGCAGCCTATGGTTTGGGATGTTTAGGAGTTGGATGAGTAGTTACTCCGTGGTAATCTATATGGTAGACAAGATCATGAGGGCTGCTACTGTTGTTTGTATATTCTAGTGTCATGGAATCCTCCTTAGCAGAGTAACTTTCCATCGCCTCATCTGCCACCTGCATTTTATAACCACCCAAATTAAAGGAATTAATGGAGATTATAATCTAAACAGAAGGAAACAATCAAACAGGTGCCTGGAGAGATTTGAGTAGCAGCATAGGGGAGAGGGAGCAGAGGAAGAATTGGAATATGCCTTCTAAGAATGTGCTGCATCATACCATCATAGTTCTGACCTTACCTTGCCACTATTGACTCTATTTGTTGGATTATAATCTGACCATAAAAGGAAACAATTTCCTGGACAGATTTATGGGTTGTAGCAGAGGGTAAAGAAAGGAGATGAGGAGTTGGACCATGCCTTCTAAGAATATGCTGCATCATACTTAGTTCTGACCTTGCCACTATTGACTCTATTCTGTTGGATGATTAACTAGGGAAAAGACGTACCTTGATTTTGTGATATTCATGCTTGATGACAGGGATTGACATGCTCAACTTTCTTACTGGTCTTGGGATAACACCTAGAGAGGAGCCAGTATGGTGGGAGAGGAAATATAATGCCACTGTGAGGAGACAGCATAGGAAGAAGTGGGAAGAGTTCATCATATAACCAGTCTGAAAATAGGGTTTGATACCCTTGAGGTCTTAAGTTATTGATTGCTTCAGCATTATATAGAAAATCACTGGAGTTCATGTCAGAAAGAAGTGATGGGGAGAGAGAGAGAGAGAGAGAGAGAGAGAGAGAGAGAGAGAGTTAGCAATTATTGATTAAGGGACTGGGGAAACATGTTACAACCTACATGCCCCTGGTCCTGCTGCTTATGTGGGACTAGCCTCCCCCCTCTCTCTCTCTCTCTCTATATATAATATATGCTTTCTGAGTATTCCTCCTCTCACTATATGGTAACTGTGAAAGGTAGATTCTCTTTGGTTTTACAGGAGCAGGTAAACAAAAGAAATCTTTGGTTCACGTGTATGTCTCATGCCAAACAAAAGCAGTCATCATCAACCCATGTTTTGTCTTGGACAATAAGCACTCGGTTCCGATCTTTCATCCTTTGGTTGCTATTGCTGTGATCTCTTACCCTCTCTAGATATGTTGTAGACTTTGTTATCATCTGAGAACACTTGTTGACGGCTGATATTAAATCAAGGTGTACCTTCAAACCTTGGAATCTTTTATCCTTTCAACTATGGCATATCTCCTTGTACCTTAGTTTTGTTAGTTGCTCTTCATTTTTCAGCAAAATCATGAATTGTCTAGCATCCAAGAAACCTGTTCTACACTTGCTGATTAATTAAATTTGGTGCATAATCTTCAATAGACAGTATGCACATCCTAAGTAGGAAGGTAGCTGGGATTGCATTTGTCATTCTTAAGAATCTCTTCACTCTTGACTCCAAATGTTTAAGCTATCAATCGAGAATTTTGTTTTATTATAATGTTTAACACGTTTTCTCACAAAAAGGCTTTATAGGCTTTTAAGTGTGAACAAATTACAAGTTTATCATGTCTTATGTTGAACTTAATCACAAGACATGCCATATCTTATGTCTTAAACTTATTTTAATTAATCGAATGAGGTGCCAAAGTGATAGAGTCTTTGTTATTATGTTAAAAATCACCCCAACCCATATAGTTTTAATATAAATTTAGGGAAAATTACATTCTATCTTCCTGAATTTATGTCTAATTACAAAATTAGTATATGGATTTTAATTTAAATTGAAATTTAACATTTTCATTTTTAATTCAAAATTTTAAAAGGTGTTCTATTACATTATAAAGCTTATGTGTCAGTTAAGTCTAAATCAAAGCTGAAAGTTACTCAAAAACACAAGTGCATGTTTCCTTGCACCTATTTCTCCTTTTTCTTCATGATATTGGCTCTTTATCTTCAAAGGAATGTAACCAACAATCCAAGGAACCCCCACCTTTCCACACCTATTTTACAATTGAAGCACCCACACACTGTATAGTTTGGGTCTACATGGACCAAACTAGTTGCAGCTTAAGGTAACACAGTAACATGAGCCCTCATGGCTAGAAGTGTAGTAATTACTCAACTAAAGAAATCAAGCACTTTAAAGTGCTATGAAGTAGGAACATAACTTTTGGGTTGACAATAAGTATAAAAGTTATTGCCACTAAACTCTTCATGAGACTTTCCTTAATTCAAAAATCTAACCAGGCCCTTCCCTTTTGTGTGTGTGTGTGTGTGTGTGGGTACTGTGTGCATAAACTGCATAATCTGAGAAAATTGTTGGAATGTAGAAAAAATGTCAATACACAAGTTAATCTCATTTGGTAAAAATAGAACTTTTATCTTTTATTACAAAATTACAAAATATAAATACTTTAGAAATAAAGTTGTATTGTGATCAATACGTGTTTGATCTATATTCAGCCTATACCCAAGCTGAACTTTTTTTTTAAAATTCTAATATGCCCTTACATGTGTCGACAATATGTCATAGCAACATCGATGTTTGACATGTATTTAATTTGTTTCCATGCTTAGAAACAAGTGTCGGCAATGACTTTTTTGTTTCATTTGTTTTTTGGTTAAAATTTCAGAAGTTAAATATGTTGTTCCAACTCAAAAATTAGATGCACTATAATTAGTTAATGTCTATTAACAAAGGATCATTAACAAGAATCAAATCAAAGACTTTTAATCGTCTTAATTCAATTTTATTAACTAAACCAACTCTTATGGCTATTCTTTTTTGGTACATGAAATAATAGTGCAAGTAGGCTATTCCAACAATACCTATAAGAGCACTAATAACATGCCCAGATCCTTTGTGACTATTCCATGTTTCATTCAGTCAATGAGACTTTTAGTACGTTTGGTTACACGTTTGAAAAAGGCAAACCACGTTTACAATCTCATTTATTCAAACGTTACAATTTCTTATTTCTAACAAAATCACGTTTTGTCTTTCTCAACGCGGAGCCAAACACAGGCTTTGTTGCTGCGTGAATGTTCTTACAACGCTATAAACACTGTAGCAATGATTTAAGGAAGCTTCAATACTGATCAGTCTCTTCATTGAACAAACAAACAATATAGATGTGGCTTTCAATGTTAACACCTTAAAAGCAAAGTTTGCCTCTGCCTTGGGTAATAATATTCATCATGACGTTGAGCCGTTTCTTGTTGAATATTCAGCAACTTCATTTCTTCAATGTCCTATATATGTAAACGCCAATATCAGTCTGGTCCAACCTCTCAAAGTCTCAATATAACAGCACCTATTCAATTATTGTCTCCCAATTCACATTAATGCTGAACCATATATCACCATTATGCTTGGGTTAATGTCAACTAATCAGTTTCTGTACCATTGAATTAAAATTAATACTTGTCTATAACCTCAAGGGGTTAGGTTAACTAGTGGTAGAAACAAGCATATATGATGTGTGGTAGACATTATCACAAGTTGGAATTGTAATTTTGCCATTTTTAAAGGATTGGGCTGTAAGAACTTCTTTTGTAAATTCCTAATCCCAATTTGCTTTTCATCAAATTGAGAAAGTGAATCATTAAAATGTATGCAAGGTAATTACTTAATCGCAACAAAAAAGAAAAAAGAAAAAATAATAACAAAAGTATACATGTTTGATTCACCAAAATCCCACCACATATATAGCCCTTTTCATTTACAAAAATAACCCATTGTCAGGTAATCAGTTACTAAAATAGGGACAAAAGTTTCGTTATAGATTTTAAGTACTTGTCAATACTTTTTTAATAAAAATATTTTTCACAATTCAGCATTTGAATATTTCAAAAGATTTTATTCATAGGTTATGTTTTTATGGAAGAATTTAATCATAAATATCTAAAAATTTTCACTTAAGTTTTGTTTTAAGATTAAAACTTATCTAACCTCATGGATTGATTTAGTGATATGTGTAATGAGATGCACTATCATAAATTCAAATATATGTTAACTTTGTCAATTTTTTTAAAATTAGGTTACAAATAATTATGCTTTGAATTTTTTAATCCTCACATAAATGACACGTTTTTGCGTTGATGAAAGTGGATAACTATCAAAAGAAAAATTTATACAAGCCTAATTTACTAAAATACCATTTCGTAGCCCCCGCAAATGATACAAAAACTCCTAAGAAGAAAAAGGTATACCTTTCCATTCGGAATATTCATGTGATTGCAAGTGGGCCATTTTTGGGATAATATCTTTTTTTAAAAAAGATTGAATTACTACAATTTTTTTATATGTTTGATTAAATTATACTTAATATCTCTTTTATTTTAAAAATATTATTTGACTCCTCTAACATTTAATATATATTACAAAAATATTTTTTTTTAATTTTCTTTTTGTTAGTAAAGCTAATTTTTTACATAATATATGTTTTTTTAAAAAATAAAATTACTTAACTACCTTTACTATTACATTAAAAATAAAATTAGAGTTTTACATTAATATTTAACATTAATTTGTTTGCCTTTTTTATTATCTTTTGTGTACAAAGTTAAATTCATTGATTAAAAAATATAAATGATGAAAAAAGATTTTTGCAATATATATTCATTTAGACAATATTTTTGAAAGAAGTAAAGCATCAATTATAATCTAATAAAACATAAGAAATATTTGTAAAATTTATTTATCTTTTATTATTATTTTTTCTTTCTTACTGATTTGTGGATTGATGGATGAAGAGGTGGAGCAAAGGTTGAATTGGAACCCAACAGACAAAGCACTATATATCACGGGAAAGTACTGGGAAAGCAGACTCAGAGAGAAAATAGGAATTAAATAAAATGGAAAAGTCAAACATTTTATGTCACTAAGGAAGTTTTGGTTTCCTAAAAGGAATCACAATTCTATGTTCTAACGCATGTGTTTTTATTAGTTTACCACTTTTTTCGCATTTAATTATTACATTAATATACAAGTCCTCATTACTACTATAATTAATTAATTACTCTACATCAAAACATTTTTAATTTTTTCTGATAGCCCACCAATAACTGATTGAAATTGAATCTGCCAAGACCAAACCCAACAATAAAATCTGTACTAAATCCACCTCCTTTTAATTTGTTCTTAAACCCTATAACTTTCCCATTTGACCACTACTATTTTCTTCTTCATTCCTCTCTCTCTTTCTCTCTCTCTCCACTCTTCTCTGTGTTATTCTCTGCCATGGAAGATGATGAGACAACATGCAACACAAGGCTAAGTCTAGGACTAGGTATAGAAGGGTCTGTAGTGCCATTAAAGAAGAAGCAGAAATTAGAAGAAGCCATTAATAATCGTCAAAGGGAAGTACAGGATTTGATCAGTTTGAAGATCAGAATCGATGAAGGAGATGAAAAGAGTGATCGTAAGAATAGTTGCAGAAAGAAATTGAGGCTGACAAAAGAGCAGTCAGCCATGCTTGAGGATAGCTTTAAGCTTCATACCTCTCTCAACCCAGTAAGTATCTCTCTCTCTCTCTCTCTCTCTCTCTGTATATATATGTGATCATTATGATTTCAAACTCCTGTTTTAAATTTTTTTTCTCATTAGTATATTTTCTAGATTTTTGTTTTCTTTCTTTTCAGCAGTTTTGGTTGTGATAATTAAGAACGATTCTTGATGAAGCTTTTAGTAAAATTGCACGATCCTAATTCCCATCCTTAAGAATTGATTGGTTCTTATTAGTTCTTACCTACCCAGAAGGGTTAAAAAGGAAACTTATGGGTTGGTTTCGGTTTCTTTTATTCACATGCAGGTCCAGAAACAAGAACTTGCTCAGCGATTGAATTTGAAGCCTAGACAGATTGAAGTTTGGTTTCAAAACAGAAGAGCAAGGTATACATATATAATTATACAGTGGCATGTTTATTTCACAAATACTTCCATTCATGGACTGTTCAACATCTCATCGATATGAAAGCTTAAATACACTCTCATCTAATTTATATCTGGATATATTAAAAGTTGTGTCTGGTTAATTACTAACGGTGTTATCTAATATCACATCTTTAGCTTTTTTCTAAACCTTTTATAAAATATCAATTATATCTTTTCTGTGATAAACTTCCAATAGTCATTCCAAATTAACACGAGAGTCTTAAATACTATGATATTTTGCATCATATATAGGACCTAGAGTATTGCTTTCTTCAAGGTTATCTTAGTTGATAAAAATGGATGACATTTCTCCTTATTAACTTAGGCACCAGCGGTTCGATTCTTCAGGGAACATGAGATCTAGTTTGTGCATGCGTGCCCGTAAAATTGGCCGGAGGATCTAGTTTAAGACAAAAATCAAATTAATATTTCATACCAAAAAAGTAAAAATGTTTTGTGAGTTCATCGAGTTTTTATTGTTTGTGCAGGAACAAGTTGAAGCAAACGGAGGTAGACTGCGAGTTCTTGAGGAAATGCTGCGAAAACCTAAGGGACGAGAACCGAAGGTTGAAGAAAGAAGTTGAGGAACTACGTGGCCTGAAAGTTGAAGCATCGTCATCATCACCATCGCGCAATATTCAACTCTCTAAAGTGGCCACACTGGCTATATGTTCCTCTTGTGAGAAGCCATTAATCAAAGGCCATTAACAATACTGAAGGGAAGAAGAATATTGATAATGCTACCATTGTTTCTGAACTAGTGGTCCGATAAATTGCACAGTACAGTGGGATAGAGATAGACGGTAGTACCAACTGATGAGAAAGATAGAGATGGTATATATTGGATTTGGATAGGAATTCTCAGTGACCAATATTGGTTACGTACTACATATGTAAACTGAATGCACAGTCCGCAAATAAATTATATATTTTGCATAGTTAATTAGTAGTACTTCTAATTATATATTGTCTCACAAATTAATAAAAATTACTTTTTCTTTTGGCTTTTTTTTTCTGTTTTTGCCTGTAGAATACTGAGTTTTTGAGTGGCTTTTGTTTGTTTTTTTCCTTGGGGAGGGGGGGGGGGCATCTTTGAGAGGTTGAAACTGAGACAAAAAAACCAATTCACATATATAAAAAAAAATTAAGGTATAGTTTTTAGCCATAATAAAATAACTCAACATTATATAATAATTTTTTAGAAGTTTATTCATATATTATATTTTTTATTAAAAAAATAATAACAACTTTAACAAATTTTATCTAAATCTAATCATTCTGGTGATCAGTCCAATTAAGAAAGTGGGACAAGTTAGAAGTAAAAGGGGTAGAACATTGAATTCGAGCTAGAAATGAAATTTATGAATTCATACTTGTCATCCATGATGTAAGACAATATGGTATATTCCATCATATCCATTAATATGACCCACAAATCTCTTTCTCTTTTTATAATCTTGCCATTGATTTGTTATATTTGTTAAACAACAGTTTGTTTTTTTATTTTAATATAATTATATAATTAAAAGGGTTTATGAAGTAGTGATTGTTTGAAAGAACAAAATATTTATTTTAGTTGAAGAAAAACTAAATCAATCAAATAAATGATATTATATTATGCAGTTATTTGAACCTTATAAATAATTTTAAAATAAACAAATTTTTTAATAGAAAATTCGTCATTTTTATTATGTTTTATTTATGTATGTCTTGTCCTCATTTGAGAGAGCACGTTAGCATGAGGCAGGTGTCCATTCTATATGGAAACACGTTCTTAATCTTTCTCCAAAAGTCAAACTTTTAAATTAATTTATGAGACACTTTTCTTCCATGGATCAAACAATAGGTCTAGAAAATGAATATTAATTAAAAAAGAAAAACCAAAGGACGCGATTTTTGTTTATGAGTATCATCTCTCAATGATTCTCTCTCTCTCTCTCTCACACACACACACACACACACACACACACATCGTTATATAAAAATTTAAGGAGTTGACTTTGTGTCTAAAAAGATGTGCTTCTTAAATTATTTAGATTTAAAATTTGAAATTATTACTTAAAATAATTTATTCCCTTAAATGTATTAAGTCAATGTGAGATTAACTAGCTTTTAAAATCGTTTGAAAAAAAAAAAATTAATCTTGAATGACACGAAAATTTGACCTGAAAATATTAATTCTTACAACTAAAAAAATTATTTTTATACAATATTTTATCAAGCTAAGTCAAGTGCATTAAATTATAGATGCAGGTCTAATTTGCAAGTGCACCACCAATTCTCTCTCTTTTTTCTTGTGCTTTTTTGGTCATGGAACTAACCCACAAAGCAGAGGTCAATAGGGCACCCAATGAGAGAAAATGGATAGAATTTTCTATTGAAAGTTGATACACTATACGAAGTGCAAAGCACAAAGGAAAAGTCCGAGTGTGTTTGGAACTAAAGTGATCCAATGCTTAAATGCTAATCTATGTATTGAAGAATTAGATATTCAAAGATATATAGTAACCTTGTTGTATTAAAATATATTGATGTTTAGTTAGTATTATTTATCGACTGTTTAGATTAAATTTATAGTCCTTATTGGATGATTAATATATCATTATCAATTTAGCAAAATATCAATACAATATTATAAGTATATCATATAATTTAAAAGCTTGAGCCACCTGAGCTTTATGTAATGTGAGTAGTGACATGGATTTGAATTTCTAATGAAGCCGAAAAAATAAAAAGGTAAAGGAAGAATTTAGTAGCTTAAAATTTAGACTATTATATATGCTTTAGTTTTTGGTGTACATGCTTCATGAAAAGGTGTGATAATCATGTAATTGACCATATGGAGCCCTAGTTTCAACTCCTGTTTATGTCATATCTTTAACCCAAAAGACGAGCAAGCATTAGAAAGTCATAACCCATCATTAAAGTAGTGGATTTCGCAATAATGGCCACAATTAAAGGGATGATATTTCTTTCTGTTCCCTATTAATTATTGTCATAACAAGTGAATTAAACTAATGAATATGTTATACATGGTAGAGAATATATAGATATAACAAACTTCATTGAATATTTGACTATCTTCAAGCAGTCAAGTCAATGCCTTTTTTTTTTTTTTCCTAATTCTTAAATATTGTTTTAGACCCTGAGCTTATTTTCGTAACAGGACTTAGAATTTTTTTAAAAAAAAATATTTGTCGTGAGACTTTCTAATACAAAATAAAATTCAACAACACGTTATTAATTCATTAAAAAAAATTCATATATCACTCTAATTAAAGACTTCATGTTAAAAATTTATTCTTTTTTTCATCTGAAAAAACAGAGAGAGAATATAATTGAATGGTTTGTAATATAAATGATCTTTATTTTGAAGTGTATGTACCCTTATGGACCAATTGATAAGCATGGGAGGAATTGGTGGAAGAGAAGGAAGAAAAGGGTGTTTGATTGAATGACTCCAATGATTTCCCACCCATTATCCTATATATTGACTTTTCCACAAATAGACTGACCGATCGTCCATGTTTGGAAAAGAGGAAATTGACCAAAACATTGAACAATTAATAGTTAATATCTCTTTCATCTCAACACAATTGTATCCTGGAGGACCCCAATTCTCTTTGTGCAAGATTTTCAGTCTGCTAGCTGGCTTGTGATTCAAGCAAACCCACCGCCATCTTTACGCTTATCTTCATCATCACCCATATATACACACACACACACATAACATATATGAAGAAGGTGGTAGAAATGTGTTATAAATTATAATAAAAATTATTTATTTAAGAGTTAAAGTATTTAAATTGAAATTATAATTAACGTGACATTGGAATTTCATTTATAATTAAATAGTTAAAATTTTGATTTTTATTGTCCCTATTTTTTCTATAAAAAAATTAAGTTTTAACACAAATAAGACATATATTTTATCTACACTTTAAGCTTAAAGTCTAGAAAAAAGATTTTTGAGACAATTTTGTTTGATGAAAGAGTTTGTGACTAAAAGTTTTTGAGTAAATTAATCTCTCATCCTTCCAAAGATATTTAAATCATATAATTTTTTTCTTTTATTATAAAAGTATACACAAACTTTTTTGAGGCTAAAATATGACTAAAATAATGAAATACTTTCAAAAATAATATTAATTTTTTTACTAAAAATATAACATATTAACAAATATATTTTAAAATTTTATTTCAATGTTATTTATTTTGTGTTGAAAACTGAGAATGCAATTTATTCAAAATTTAAAAATTAAAATTCTTTTATATTGGTCAAATACATATTTAATTTTTTTATTATAAATAAATAATAAATATAAAAGGTATTTTAGTTAAAATATGTGTAATTGCATCTCATTTTTTGCTCTAGAAAACATTACTATAGTGCATTTTTTTTATTTCAAAGAAAAAGAGTATAAATTTTTAAAATAAAAAAGAGGGCATATAATTTAGATATCTCTAATGAAAGTATAAAGTTACTCAATTTTTTCCGTTCCATCACAAAATTATTTGAGACAAAATTTTTTGGACTTCACTGTTTAAGAACACATAAAACATCATGTATTCGGTGATATCATACATGAACATATTTTCTTTGTTGAAGCTTAAATTTTAAAATAAATTTGGTCTGTAACAGATAAATGAATAATTTTGTTAAAGGTGTATTCTTATATGCTTAATTATGATTATGATTGATAAGATGTATCTAATCTTAATACGTTGAGTGAACATAAGAATTTCTTCTTGTTTGAAATAGGGTAGCTTGGGAGAGGGAACAAAGACCATAAAAGAGTGAGTCTGGTCACCAATCATTGTTTGGTAATTCCTTTCAAGTTTCATCAGCTTCCAACAATTGAATTAATTAATTCCAACAAGATTTTAATTGTTCCAATTAAATCAATTATTATTTTATTAAATTCTTTCTGGTCATTGTTCAAATTAAATCAATTATTATTTTATTAGACTCTTTCTGGTCATGTCATGGCGTTTTTACTGGGGCGGCAAAGTGAAAGCTGCCATTGCTTAATGGAAAATGTGCACAATCCTATCACCTATATATGTATGCTAGACTGGAAAATGGATGGCCAGTTCCTTTTCTTCTTTTTGTTTTTGGTCAATCGTCTTTTCTTTACATACCCAAAATAAATTCAGCGGGAGTAATTCTTACGTGCACCCCAAGAAAGTTTCATATAATGGAATCTCTTTTTTTGTTTTTAAATTTCAAAATGAAATGGCAATAGGCCCAAATTGGATCCCCATGGAATGGAACCAGGTCCAAAAAAGTTGTGATATGCAGACACCTTAGCCTTGATATAAACAGACCCAAAAAAAAAGCCCAAAATGTTAAAATCCAGTGATCTCCATGTGACCGCCCAAGCATATGATGCAGAAGCAGAAACGTATCCTTTCAATTTTTTTTTTTTAAATTGATAATGTCAATTTTAAAAAAATAAACATAAATGAATGAAGTTTATTATTTAAGTGAAACCTGTCATTAAAATGAACTTTATTATTTAAGTAGATCTTACATATCTTATGTCTATTTCTTATTGAAGTTAACCCTGTCAATTCTTAAAGAAAGTTTGAGAACATCCATATTTTCTACTGAAAACCAGCTAACAAAAAACACAAGGAACGTTACACTAGTTAATAAAAGAGGGTTTTTAAAAAAAGAAGATAAATTACTCTCCTCTCATTTTCTCAATATTCACCCTCCCCTCAGTTGCCCAATGATAAATTTTTATTTTAATATTATTTATTTTATATTAAAAACTATAGATATAATCTATTCTAAATTTGAACAACCTTTTTATTGATTAAATATTTATTTAATATTCATTATATTATATAAGTAATAAATATAAAAATATTTCACTCAAAATAAATATAATTTTAACTTATCTTTTATTGTAAAAGAAATTAGTATAGCATGCACTTTATTTTTTTTCAGAAGAGTAGAGTGTAATTTTTTAATTCAAAAAAACTTCATAATTTGAACATCTTTTTTAAAAGAGATGAGAGTAATTACCCACCAAGAAAATCGAATCTCAATTAAAATTAAATTATCAAAAAACCCATAACATTGATATTTTCTTCCGTATTTTGTTAAAAGTCTTAAACTCTAATACATTACTATTAAGAATCCCCTAAAATAACCTTTTTCTTTTTTAGGGTTTGAATATACATGAAAATTTTTTGTGGCCAATGAATTTTTTCTTGATGTGTAGAAATGAGATGTCCCAAAATAAATCCAACCAGAAACAAACATGTAGACATGTCAGAAATAAATCTCAGTGTATCTTTTTACTAGCCTGAGCTACCTTAGAATTTTTCATATCCCGCGTAAAACACGTAATCCAAAATAGTTTAACTACTCGTTCTAGTTTGTTGAAAAACTAAAGTGGCATAAATGAGCTCATTCCAAGTATCAGGGACTCCAGGAAGACACCAATGGCTGCAGTCCTGCCTTCTTGTGGAGACTTTCTTTCCAGGAATTGTGTACTTGCCATAAATAGATGGGTGGCCATCCTTGCGGAAATTGGTGAGCCTTGTCACATTTAATAACGTCACTGGAACTTTCATTCCCTTGATCACTTCCTCCACTATCTTCATTTTCTCTGGATAGCTGTCAAGAATTGTCCCGTTAAAAACCGGCTCGGTTTCACCCCTGCACGACCCACCTGAGTCCCAATCTCCACCTCTGTTTCCAAAGATTCATGAACAATAAACAGGATGTGATGAGAGACTAATTGATGGCGGTTTGACTGTGTAGTGAGTTTCTATCATCCTTTCATTTGGCCATTATGATGTTGAAATGATAGTGATTTCATTTCTTTTACAAGACTCTCGTACAAAATCTCATGGAAGGGGAAGTAGGCAAGGATTCCAAGTTAGTAGACAAATTTTAAGAATAACATGTTTTGGGGTAAAATATAGTTTACTATCATGTAGCTTGTGCCGGTGTTTCTTTGTTACCCTGTAATTCAAAAGTTGACATTATGCTATCATGAGATTTGCTTAGTTAGCACAGCACACGACCCTATGCTTAATTCTGCTAAACAGATATTTCCAAATTCCGTCTGATTTTCCCAACTTTCCAACTTCTGAACCATAGGATAACGAAGTGAAAATAGGCCAAATCACATATAATAGTAAACTATATTTTAACCCTTTTTTGTAAGCAAGAACATCGATACCGGAAATGGGCAGAAGAATATCCACGATAGTAGACTATCTGTTTCTTTGGATTGATATTATGATCAATCCAATTTGCCCAGGTCTTTAGAGCCCTTCTGTATGCCTCAACTGCGTCAAACTGTGGATAAAGATAATCGCCTTCTTTATAATAATTTATCCTGGAACAAGCAGACATTGTCAATTTTGCTAGATGAGTTTTTAAAAAAAAAAAAAAAAGAAAAGAGAGAAAGTGTTGCAAATCTTTAATAGATGGAAAATTTAACTTTAAGGGGAGCACGACAAAGCAACTAGCACTGAATGAAAGCTAGTTCATGGAGAAGAAAAAATAACTAAATAAATAAGTTCAGTATAAGGCATTTACGACTTTTCCTAATACGTAAATTTGCAATCTAGTACAGTCCCCCTTGGTACAGAGCTACTATTGTGCAGCAAGTACGTGCATGGTTTTTTTACTTTACCAAGTTAGAGTTCAATAAATAATGAGGAAAGCAAAGAAACAAACACACACAGTCACACGCACAAAAAGAAGGAAACAAAAGTTACCCAAATTAAATGAACATCAAGGAATACCATTTCAAAGCATAAATCTATTAAGATACAAAAATAATTGCATACAAACCCTCGAGCAGTCTTCCCATGAGTCCACCAGTGCCCAGTGTTAAAGATGAGAATGTCAGCCCTCGTCCAACGGCCAGATGTCTTGTCAATCCGGTCTATTGATAATGTAGGGTTTGAGTTCCCTTGTGCATTTTTGCGAATTCCTTCCTTCACGAGGAAATGAGATCTCACAAATTGCACTGTACAGTTATAGTCCTGCCAAAGTGTTTCAAAATCTTAACAAGAAATATATGCAGTCCAGATTGCCCAGTCATTGTTTGGATGGTTAAAAAATATACATAATTATTTTAACAAAGTACACTACTAAAAGCTAAGTTTAAACACAAACAGAAATGTGTTATATAAATTAAGTACCAAGAGAAATAATATCATATTTTGGAAGAGCCAAGAAACTAAGGGCTTGTTTGGGAGATGGAGTAGGGGTTTTTTTTTTTGTTTGGGGGGGGGGGGACCCAAACCATTGTTTGGATGGTTAAAAAGTAATGGAGTGGGGAGGGTCAGGAAGGGGTTCCCAAACCATTCGTCCCCACCCCACACCCCAATTTCCAAACCCTTCCAAATCGAGGGGCTTTGAGACAATTTGGCTTCCCTACATTTTTCAATTACCGTCGTATACCATTGACCATCCAAAAATTCTTCACTTTCTTTTTCTTTCATAGTACTAATATTGGAAATTTATACTTCAGAGGTCATATCCTCTTCACTCCATTAATGACATTGCAACTTCCAAACAGAAGGAAATGAGCAATCATTCATTTTTTCATTAAACATCCAATGGCATAGGAACTCTCCCTTCCCACTCCACTCCATCCCACCCCACTCCATTAATGACCACTCTCTTCAAAACTCCCAAACAAGCCTTTAAGGACCAGCTGGACTTATACTTGCCAACAATTTTGCCTCAGAGCAATCAGAACTAACCATGACAGACAAACGTGAGAATAGAGTATTTTTTTACAAAAAATTAAAAGAAAAAAAATCAAAAAGCAGTTCATGTAAATAGTGCTTGGAGAACCTAACAATGCAAGGAAATAGAGTTTTACCTCAAATTTGAAAATATAGAAACCTCGTCCCTTTGTTATTTTGTACCCATGGGTCTCATACATTTTGCTCTTGTTGTGAAGGCCTTCACGGAGCATGCACAGAATAGATTCAAATTGGTTCCGATTCATGGAATCTCCTATCAGCATCAGGTTTTTACCTTTTAATCTTACCAAGAAGTCTGTGGCATTAAACCTGCAAGTAACAAGTTAAAGTGAATGAAGAATGAATATGAATCTCTAATGTTCCTGTAGACTGCAATAATAGGGGCCAAAGAATAGCTGCTTGAAGAATGCTACAACAATTCCATGCAATTAACTGTTATCTCAATTATTACACAAGAGTGATTGAGGAGCCTTACATCAACAGAAGGCCAAAAGTTGAACAATTTTTAGATATACCCCAATTACATTTATAAGACCCAACCAGTAATAACACCAGGTTAACATAGGGTTCAACTTAATTGCAAAGAAATTCTCTTTCCCTCTTCTCATCAACCAAAGAGAAAGATTAATTTCTTGAGTGATCTATCAGATATTATTACTGTCTAAAATCAAATGTAAAAATAATGAAAAATGAATTATACCACTCTCAGCTTCAACAAAATGCAAAAAGCTGGGTATGCATGATGATAAACAGGTCTATTTATACGCTCTAGTATAAAAATTGAAAAATATTAATGAGAAGGTCAAAAGTTAGAAATGGGAAAAGGAGAGAAATTGGTTGCTATTAAGCAGTTGGCACTAACAGTTTGAGTAAGCATAATGCACCAGTTAATTACAAAGCCTGATTAACAAACACAAAAACATGGCTCCCGAAAAAACAAGCAAAGAACATCATTCATCAAACAAGCGCTAGGAGAACCAAGAAGATTAATCAAGACGACCCATATAAAATTTACAATCTTAGAGTAGGAAAAAAGTAGTATATGTTTTTTATTTTTTTCTATGCTACATTAATAGAACAGATGTTTCCACATGTTTGACAACTTTAAAACACTATTTTAAAAGTGTTTCCACCGGTTTGGAATAAATAAAAAATAGATCATAACCTACATTGTCCACCGAGAAAGCTTATTGATGATGTAGGAACATAGCTAATATAAACTGAACAAAATCATCAATTTACACTGGTTGGAATACCATTCCTAGAGCACCAAAATAAGAATTAATGCTCCAGAAAGATAAGGTGTGATAATGGGAGTCCACTGTTCTTTAATTTATACAGGAATACTCCATCACCTAGAGAATTTGCATCTAAAAAATGTAGCCATAACCCTTTCATGATTGTTTAACCAACCTTCACCAAAACATATATGCTTCAACAACAATATATTCATTTAGATGTGTTCATTTTCAAAAGTTGTTTTTACTCAAGTTGGTGCCATGAGAAAAGGTGGTATTTATGTCTGTTTTCACATGTTATGGTCGGGTATGTCATATGTGAGGCATATCTCAAAGGAAAAGCTGAAGACTAAAACTTAAGGGAACATGAGCAAGAGCAATATCACTCAAGCTACCATAAAATTTTCTAAAAGGTGTTCATTCATTTCATTTTAATATGTAAACACAGTTGTGCTGGAATCAACCCCCATCATCATCCAGTTTAACCCTCATCAGATAAGGAGGTACGAAACAGTGCAACAGGCATTGCATTTTTCTTGCATAGGGCTTAACAATTAGCAGAATGAATAACAAGAGTATATTAAAAGATAATCACCTTTACCAAAAGAAGTTAACCCCAATCACTCAACTAATCTGAGTGGCACTGGCTTTTGCATTCAGTAAATTCATGCAGCATACTACCATGGACCAGAAAATACTACATTTTTGGTATCAATATTCAATTATATTCTTTCTCAAGTTTTAGGTTACTTTCATAGACAAGTCAATACATTTTTGTCATAATTTTAAGTGCACGGTTATAACAAATCAACCATAAGCATCGCAATTCCGATTATTGCTCAAAAATATCAGAATGAAGCCTCCAAGAGGCAAGAAAATTTGTTACGTCCCCATCTCCCAAAGAAGACATAATTCAGCTGAAAAAATATAAAGAATTGATGAAAATGCTTAATGATGATGATGATGATGATGATAATCATATATAACCACACAATAACACATAGAAGCACAGGAAAAACTACACGCATACGTGGGAAGATCACAGTCATCAGGTTGCCACCGCCATTTTGCGTACTCTGTATCCGTCCTTCCGTTGATTTGGCAATCATAAGCCTCATCAACATAAGGGCAAGAACCCGGTCGGTAAATTGGGTAATTTTCATCCTTCATCCAAGCTCCCGTGTACAAATCACACTTAAACTGCTTCTCTAATGCAAGACCGCCAACATTATCAGCCATTTCCCCCGTGGTTTCGTTAACAGAAACAGACTCATTCTTATCATTATTAGAAACTTCATTGTCAGTGCCATCAGCGCTAGACTCGCGAACATTATCCACCATTGTGGCGGTGGATAAGTTCTCAGAATTAGGGCCATTCTTACCATGATCAGACACTTCATTGTCGGTGCCAGACTCGTGATCATTATCAGCCATTTTAACAGTCAATTCCTTATCAGAAACTGGCTCATTCTTACCTTTATCAGAAATCTCATTCTCGGTGCTAGACTCGCGAACATTATCAGCACTTGTGACAATGGTGTCGCTATCAGAAACTGGATCATTCTTGTCATTACCAGAAATTTCATTGCCGGGGCTATCAGAGCTAGAATCGGGTTCAACGGGTTCAGTTTGAGCACTGGAATAAACTGATGCGTTAGAGGATGAGTCCACATTTTCGGGGTCAGAAGTAAAATCCTGGGCGGAGACAGTATGCTCAGAAAATGAGATTCGAGATTCTTGAAGAGATGGGGAAGCTCGAAAAAGGAGATCTGAGCGGAGGGAGAGAACAGATTCTAGAGCTCTTCTGCTGAAAATGAACATGCTGAGAATAAACAAGACGAGGAACAAGATGGTGGTAATGGTATAACGGCTCCTCCTCTCGGTGACGGAAGTTGCCATGTGGGAAATGATGGAAAAGCATGATCAGGAAAGAAAGAAGACAGGAGAAGGCGTCGCCGGCTCCGCCAGTGTCCACTGGCGGAGGAGGAAGAAGAAGGGGTTTTCATGCTGCCGTGTTCGGAGGCACAAGCTCACACGTGTTGCCTTTTCCGCATAAATGAGTTAGTTTGGGTTGGGTTAGACAGATTGGCTTGGGTTCAATTTCTTTCAGCCCGCTACTGGCGGGACGGGTTTCAGATTGAGAAAATTTAACCCGTATCAACCCAACTCAACTGGCCACTCCTCTTTTCTTAAAATATATATTTATAGATTTATTTCAATACTCTCCGTTTTGGTGAAAGCATTGGCCCGTTTTGGCTGACCTTTTTACAATTTAATTTACAATATAATGATTTTTGTAATATTTATTATATTTTTATAATTATTATTTAATTTATTATTATTATTATGTTTAAAGTAGATATATAATAATTATTTTTATGTTTAATTTTTTTTTTTTTATGTTTTTCACAAGCGCATTTCATTTATATTATGCCTAGTGAACAGGCTTTAAAAATTTAAAAAAGTGGACATACATCCAACTATACTTCAAAATCCAAGTTATTACTTACTTTGGTATTTACTAATGATATTGGAATTGTTGGACCAAATAACTTATGATATTGAATTATGGATTGCTCATGAATTGATTGGAAAATGCTAAAAGTTATTTGCTGGGTGTGTAACTCATAGATCTTATTGATAAATGCCATGGATTGATTGAGTTATTGGATTGTTCATGAATTGATTGGAAAATGCTAGAAGTTATTTGTTGTGTGTGTTAGTCATGGATCTTATTGATAAATGCCATGGATTGGTTGGGAAGTGATGGAATTTGTGTGATGTGTGAAAATTTTTCCGTTGATTGACTTTTAAAATCTTTCTCAACTGATCATTTTTTTTTTAATTTTATGTCAAAAATATTATCTAATGTATTTGTCATCATAAAATGGCAAGGTTAGTGATTGATGATAACAAATAAGTTAGATAACTTTTCAAGAATTAAGTTTAAGTTCAATAAAACCAAAACTTTAATATATATAAATTTTTAACCTAATAATACCCACTTGGTCCAACCTAACTTTGGTTGGACTGAAAATCTTGTCTTTTTAAGGTTGAGAACTAGGAGTCACATTCTTTCATAAGTAGGACTTGTAAAACTTTTGAATCAACTTCCTTTATTCAAAGGCCTTTTGCGATTAGAAGATGAAGGAGTAGACAAATCAATGTAGATTTTACTCAACAAGTTTCTATTGGTTAGTATGATCTCTTTTTGTAGTTCCAATTCATGTAAGACTATAATGTCATCTTCCTCCTTTTGAATTCTCGAAAACAGAGGTCATGGTCTTGATGATCCATCGATTCAGATTACGAAACTTAGGAATTTTTGTTCAGCAAGCAAGTTGATTTCCTCTAATGCAAACTCAGATTCACAACTCCATCATTGGAGGGATGAAGGCTCTTCGTCTAACTTGGGAAGTAGGCACAGACCGCCAGGGTCACAGTACATGACAACCCAATAAGCCTAAAGAGTGTCAAGAGGCAAGATATTATAACATTAAGATATTAATCTAGTGATAAATATATGTATATATTGTGTAATTAAATACACTATTATACAAGTAAAAATGACCCCCCAAAAAACTACCATTATATATTTGAATTATAGAATACTCCGAATATTTTAAAATTATTATGTAAAACTGTGAAAGATTTTCAAATAAGGAATTGAATCGCTTGGATAAGATTACGCAGAGTTTAGTCAAATTAGATGAGACGAGATTATGATTGATTAGTGACAGCATGGGATGTGTATTAGTAGAGTTGGTGATTGAGTGGAGTCTTCTTGATTTTTGGGGGTGGCTAAACAAGGGGAGGGCATTGATGATTGGTGGGCCATGCCCAAAATCTCCCTACTCCTTCCTTAATTACTACCTTAATGGATCAACGTTCATTCAAAATCTTCTTATATATTAGTTAATATAACGTAAAAAAAAAAAATCACATGATATTTTAAATAAAAAATTAAAAAAATAATAAAAGACATATAATATTAACAATAATCATGAGTTAGATTGGGCTTTGGAGTTGCTGCAGTTGATGCGCGAAAATGAGTCTATCATTTTGGCTAAATGTTAGTCGCTCAACTGATCCGATGGACCAAACACTGTCACGTCGCCTTCAGCATTTCCCTTGCAACAAAACGCTACGTTTCAAACTTGAATATCAGAACCCATTTTTTACTTCCTTCTTGATCCATGTAGGAACGCCACCAAACTCCCGAAACCTCCTTCCTCACGCACTTTTGTTGAATTAAACTTCCTTCTCAACCATTTTCGCATACGTTTCGGTTGGTCTATTGTATCTATGACACATCTTGATCTACCATTTTGCATAATTATACTTATACCTTACCCACAATTAAGTTAAATAGCAAAATTGGAATTTTTTTAAATATAATGTTCTGTTATGATTTTGATAAAGCATAAAATTAATATAAAGTAATTTTGTGAATTAGCTGGATGGTTGTACAGCTTTTTAGAACTTGGCCCCCCTTGCCTTCCTCTTCATTCGCTATACTAACAGTTGCACATATTATAAAATTTAAACTCGTTTTCAGATGGTCTCAAAGTGAAAAATGGGATGCTTGACAAAATTTTAATATTTCAATCCATTAAGAAGAAGTTTTATGCCTTTATATGGATTTTTGAGTTTCCAATTTTATGTCATACTTCTAGATGAGATGTATTTTGGTTTTCCTTGATTCTACTTGTCCCTTTTGTTCTAAGTATTTTTTATGGGATTCGATACACCTAGAGTGGGAAAATATGCTTATCCAGTGAAACGTATGCGAAACTGGTTGGTAGAGTTTGATTCAACGAAAGTGAGTGAGGATGGAGGCTTTAGGATTTGGTGGCATTCCTCGCTTGCTTCTAAGATAGAGCATCGATCAGGAAGGAAGGAGAAAGTGAGTTCTAACATTCAGCTTTGGAAATGCAGCATTTTGTTGAAAGGGAAATGACGGAAGCGATGTGGTAGCGCTTCGTTCTTCCGATTGATTGAGTGCATGTTTGATTCAGCTTTTACTCTCCTTAAATTGTGATTTTGGGCAAAATAACAAAACGTAGCTTTTGTATTTTGTGAATTGTAAATTATGGTTTTTTCACCTTCCAACGCCAAACCAAACACGCACTGAGCAACTAAGATTAAGCCAAAATGACAAGCTTATTTTCGTACTTTAACTGCTGCAAATTCTAACCCATTAAATTGGACTAGATATTAATCTAATTTAGTCTGATTTTACATCAAATTTTGTTTTCTAAGCTTGATGTCCAAGGGAGGATTGAGTTGATTTTCCTAAATTAATCAAACTTTTTTTAAATAGATTTTTAGTAAAACTTACAAAATAATTTTTGAAAAAATTATATATATATTTATATAGTTATTATAAAATAATTTTTTAAAAAAATTAATAAAATTGACCCTACTTAATATATTTTATTTTTTATTTTGCTAAATCTAACGTAATATAACCGAGCGCTGTTGAAGCAAGCATCGTAATCATAATCATAATCATAATCATCTTCTTATATAGCATCATATGATAATTTTATGAGTTTTAAATATTAATTTTAACTAATATATAATATTTTTATATTCGTGATAATTAAAAGTTATATTTTAAAATTTGTATTGAAATCATAATTTTTTTAAAAAATTCATGGAACAAGGCATATCTAATGATAAAAATAGGTATAGCTTCACCCATTATGGGTCGAATCGCTGACGTAAATTTCCGTTGCTTTGTTTGGGCGTTGGACAAGGTATCGGTGACAGAGCAGAACATAGCCGTTGGAACAGAAATGGGAGGCTTTAATGAATCACCAACTGTCTTCTCAGTTTTCACAATTCCGGTGTTGCCACCACCCTATTCCCCCCTTGTCTCTGTTCCCCCAAATTCCATCAACGCCTGCTTCACGCCCATATATTGATTCATTGCTTAAGAAGGATAACTACAGTAGTACGGACTATTGCAGGGTGTAATAAGCCCCCCTCCCCCTCTCTCTCTCTCTCTCTCTCTCTCTCTCCAGCTTTTTAAAAATTAAAAAATTTAATTAAAAAAATAAATATTATAATTATGATAACAAAAATTTTAAGAAAAAAATTATACTTTAAAATGTTTAACTGTATTATATAATTAAAATTTTTAAAGTATAATTTTGTTTTTAGTTAAGATTTTTGTCATTATAATTATAATTTTTATTTTGTAAATTAAAATTTTTAGCTCCAAAAAATTAATTAAAAAAAAACCTTCCAAAATGCTTTCTCCAATCTTTCAGTAGTTCCTTGTTCATTCATTGGAATACTTACTTTCAAAACCACTCAAAATTTCTTAAATAAATGCTATGATTTAATTTATTCTTAGTTCTTACATTTACTATAAAATTATGTATGAACTTTTATTAATTATAAAAAATACGTTGCAATTAAACTCTATTTTATTTTTAAAAAATATTATTATTATTATTATTATTATTTTGATGCTTTCATATACAATAAATTTTTAAAAAATATTCAAATGTAACGATGCAAAGAGTATTGCTTCTAAATGCAATACTGTTCTAAACTCAATGGCATAGTCACGAAGTTCCACTAAGAAAAAAAAAATTGACCAAGTTCAACATTTTTTAAACGAGTCATTGTTATACTTTTAGATATTATATATTTTGCAAATTGCCTAATTTAAACAAATAAAATAATCTTATAAAAAATGACACTTGGTAGCATAGCTTGAAACTCAATGGTTATGCCATTGAGTTTCAAAAAAAAAAAAAATTTAAATTTCCATCACTATGCCATCAAGTTCAAAAAGATATTGTGTTTGAGGGCAATACATTTTGCATTGTTGCATTTTAGTTTTTACTTTTTTCTATTGTATAGGACTCAAAATTTGATTGTTGAGATCTCTTTATTTTTATTTTTACTTCAATTTGATCTATTAACTTTTTTGTTATTTGAACTTAGTCTCCTAACTTTTAATTTGTACCCAAGTAATCTCTTAAAATTTTTATTCTTTCAAAATTGTCTCTTAAACCTTTTTAAAGAATTTCAAAGTGATTCTTTAATATTTTTTTAGCCTATTTTTAAATAATTTCTAGATATGTTGATCTCTTCTATTTGTGATAAAACAGAATATTTGTGATGTTAAGATAATTTTTTCATGTGGTCACCTGCCACAATTTTTTTATTTGTTTATATAAAAATAAAAAATAAAAAGAATCCAATGCGTATAAAGGTTATTAAAAAGTATTTTAATAAAAAGTGATATTAAGTCATTAACTATCTAAAAACTAGGTTAAAAGAATCTTTAAAGCTTAGCTATCATTTTGGTCATTAATTTTTTTATTTGTTTTAATTTGATTCTTTAATTCTTTTCTATTAATTTGATTTCCTAAATTTTAATTTCTACGATATTTGTTCATTAATTTCATTTAATATTTCAAAATAGTTCCTTACCTTTTCAAAAGTGATCTAATAACTTTTTTAAGTCTTCCAAAATGGTCCTTGATAAATTTAATGAACATAGATGAATATGACACAAATTAAAAATTAAAGGACCTAGATTAAAATTTTTAAAAAAAGTTAAGAAATTAAATTAAAACAAATAAATAAGTTAATGGACTAAAATATTATTGCTAAGACATTTTAGTTTTAAGATAGATTCATGTATATTTTTATAATAAAGGAAAGATTATAACTATATAATTAAGTAATCTATCGAGGAAGAAGAAAGTATATTAACCAATTTTATTAAAAGTGAGTTTGATTGAAAAGTATTATTAGCATACTTATATGTAATTTATGATTGATTTAATCTATTTATCTTTTAGACTAAACTCTTACCCATTAGTACTGCAATTGCTTTTTCTATGATTGATGTTAACTTCTGATGCATGGCCATTAAAAGTATTCACTGCCTGGTCGGGTTTGGCTCAGCCCAAAAGATAAAAAGAAGTTAAAAGGTTGGGTATCAAGTTGACCGTGTTGTCTAGTGTGACCTAATTAGGTTTAATGTCTTTAATTTTTTTTAAAATTATTTAATATGAACTTATATAAAAATATTATTATTTTTGAGATAAAATATAATTTTATAAAGATTTATATAAAAATATTATTTATTTTTAACAATTATTTTATAATTTTTATCCATTTTTTTTTAAAGGCTCATATCAGTCCAACCAAATTTTAGACAAAATTGGACCGAGCACTTAACTGAATTAATGCTTGACCTGGCTCGGAATTTGTGCAGCCCTATTGGCCATCAGTGTGAAGAAGATGGAGGGCTTTCTCATGTAACAATATCAACTACCAACTGAAGTTTTAGAGGGTCCTTGTGGGGTTGGGTTAACTTCTTCCATAGCTATGAGGCTTAGTAGAGTAAGGAACGGAAAATATGTTGCACTTTGGCCTCCTTATTTTACTCTTCCCAAACTCTGCAGGTTGGTTGGTTTGAATTTACAAGTTATAAATAAATGACAAGTTTGAAATTGAAGTGCCTTAAAGATGTTTGGTGAAATGTCTGACCCAAGAGATGTGATATATCACTACAGTCGCTTACTGCATATATACGAGGTACTACGTAGTTAATGCCCCATAACCCTCTTATGCTTAGCCCTTTCTCTTCTCTGTTTCATTACTAATAATAATATCAGCACCAATTAATTCCTTTTGCCTCTTTCTCTCGCTCTCTCTCTCTCTGGGGTCCATTTACAAGTATATAATCTTTTGTGGGTCTTCCTTTTTTTCTTTGTCCTTCCTTTCTTCTATTTTTTGAGTTTAAAATTGGTTCAATGAGATTGATATTTTTGGTGTGCCTTTTGGTCTTGGCTTGCGTTGGGCTCAACACAGTAGGGGCAAGAAAGACCTTCATTGTCAGTGATTTGCTTGAAGGTGCAAAGAAGAGCTCAAATGAGTATGACGATGATGATGCCAACAAGTGCAACTACAAGAAGTGCCAAGTTAGCCATTACTTTTCTTGCTCCAGGAAGAAGAAGAACACCACCTCCTCAGATGACAAAAGAGTCGTTCCTACTGGTCCAAATCCATTACACAACAGGTAGAATAGATAAAGAATCGTCTTCTTTGTCGCATAATGACTAAAATCCTCTTTTAGTACTCTAAAGATGATGTGTCCAATATCAATTGATTTCCTTCGTTTTTTGTTTTCATTTAGTACTTGAGTATGATTTTGCTTCGACTACGTAGAATATTTGATCCTCAAAGGATTGTGAATAGTATCATATTAGTACCTTTAGAAAGATGTACTTAGAACAAAGTAATTAATACTTGTGGCTACAAAAGTGACACAAAAGACCTATTAGGAGTCAATTGATATTGGAGTCATATTGTGCGGACCAAAATGGAACCTTAGTCTCTAACACGACGGACAGTATCTTCATTTCTGTCCCAGGAAGTTGATTTCTGTTGCTCTTATTTAAATGAGAATTCTGTAAGAAGCTAAAGTAGATTACATTCTTCTTCTTCTTCTAAAGTTGAATATATTTCCCTCCCGTTTTCATTTGCTTTTGGCTTCTTCTTTGTTCATGTTGTAAGTGAATTAATGGGAGAAGGTTGCTGCTGACAATAGCATTACTGTTAACTATCTCCGACCTTAGAATTGGTCATGTCTGCTGGGCAAAAAGACAGGCTCATACGTCGTAAGTTGTACCTATTTTCATATGTCAGTGTTGTATGTTTAAGCTCCAGCTGACAGGGGATATACCATAAAGTTCATTTCTTTTTTACCTCCTCTTCCTTGAGAAAGAGGGGATTTTTAATGAGTGATAGTAAACTATATAATATACTGTTTGATATGAAAGGTAAAAAGTTTCTTAATAGATGAGAAACAAGTAGGTCAAATAAAAAAAAATGAATAAATATATGCATATGCGATGCACACTTTTTAATTAAATTTATCTTTGAATCCTTGTATGTTTATTTTTATAAACTGAATTTATCTAGGAATCTCTAAAGTAAATTGAAAAAAAAAATGAAGAACAACAAGCCTACAAGAGGAGATCATGTTGTATAGTTGCTTGCGGATGGGATTGGATTAGACTGTTAGAATGTGTGTGGTCTAAAATGAATCTTTTGCTTCATAGAATGCAAATAGAGAAAAAAGATTGAGAGTTTCCAACATTAAGAGCTATTTCTAATATTAATCCTAAGCTCTCAATCTTTCTCTTTAATTATACATCGTATATTTACTCTGCTAAATGCAGAGAATCTCGTGCGTCGTCCATAGGTCAAAAGAAGAAAGGGGTGCTTGTGATCTCTGAAGCACGACCTGTACAGCTAATGAAGAAATGGCATTGAATGTGTGTCGGGGAAGAATTTAATGGGGACGAAGGCCTCTGGTGGACATGCTATACAGTAATAAATTCCAAAGGGGCAATGCTTTGCCTTCTCTTACAACAAAACTAGCAGAGTCGTTTTGCTTGTGTCTTTCTCTCTCTCGCTCCCATACTTTTTCCATTATTGTTTCCAGTCTCTTTCTACTGGTGTATATCTCGAGGTTGTGCATACAAGTGCCTGCATGTGTTGTCGTCTACGTACATATCTCCTTCCACAAAATATATTTTATTATAATGATATAATCAGAGCAATAGGCATGAAGCAGCAGAGAGAAAAGTCATCAAGTTGAAAGTGAAGGAGAAGTTGCTTTGGTTTGTCCTGTTATCACAATCCGGAGTTTCTGCTGTTGGGGTTGCCCATTTTAGAAAAATTTTAACCTTCTAAATAAGGGTCGTATGATTTTATTTTTTTTTATTTTAAAAAAAATGAAACTCTCCTCCACAACGCTAAAAATCCGTTTCCCTGTATTAAAGTATTGACAACTAGAAAGAGGAGAGGCAGAGAAGGACTTTGTTTGCTTGTCATTTTGTTATATGCTTAGTTACTGTGTTAGATATTCTATTAAAAGTGAACAGGATGAAGCTCGGACCTGGTTCATGCTATTAAAAATGATTACTAAGATATTAAATTTGAACCTATAACTACGTAACGATTTATTTTTTGTAATTAAAAAAATCAACTTTTTTTCATCAATTCTTCTGTTATAACACTCTCCTATGATTAGCTACACAGCTGGTCTAGTACGGAATCAGTTAATTCCTTGTTTGCCTAAAGCTGGTTTTTTCACGCTAACAGAATATTATGTCGTCAAAGTTATTTCTCCCTATCCGTCATGTCAGGCTTTGAAAAAGATTGCAGGAGGTCAAGACTGACCTAACATTTAAAAGAAAAAAAAAAAAAGGAAGACCAGCCTCACTTTTTTTTTTTTTTTTAAGGTTAATGATCTTGGCTAGCATGAAGCAAGAGTGGACCAATATTTTTAAAAATTTTTTTGGTTAAAAAAATTCTAGTATCCCACTTAGTTATTTAAACATTACCTGATTATTGTTTAACATAGTAAACTAATACAGAAAAAATTGTTGAGTGACTCAACTAAACCAAATACTCTCTCATTTTTTTATTTATATGGTATAACAAGTATTAAATTAAAATATACATCATCATAGAATGACCCTTTAAAGATTACGTCATTATAATTTTTGATAGTAAATTAATACCAAAAATAAAAATTTGAGTAACCCAATTAAATAAGGTACCCTTACTCACATAATATAATAAGTATTATACTTAAATATGTATTATCATAAACTTTTTTGGTCCTCTAAAGATTATCTATGTAAACTAACCCAAAAAATATTAGAGTGATCTAATTTACTATTAGATATTTATTGGTATTAATTTACTATAGAGTATCAAACCAAAATATATAAAATTTTATAAACATAATGAAAAGAAGAACATTTATTGATCAAAATAATTGTTCTATATTCCACATCGAGGCCTTCTAATTGCTCGCTTTGGATATCAATGCACCAACTATTACTCTCCTTGCTATAGGTTTATTATACTAACAGTCAATGAAGAATTTAAATCTCATTGAAATAACTAAATTAGAAAAATTATCGGGTTTGGTGTCATAAAATCTTATTATTGTTCATGCGATGATTCTCTATACTAGAAAAATTGACAACTATACTTGGCACTTAATGTTGACAAATAAAAAAATAATGTTGTGAATGACCCAAAGACATATTGCATTTGTGGCAGTGTTCAAATTAATAAAAAAAAGCCTAGAGAGTTCTCAAAGGGACGATAGTGGTTGAGACACGTAATATAAAGGATCGACACCTCCTAACATTACAAAGTTTATTATAAAAGTAAACCAAAACTATTAATCTCTAACTAAGCTAGCTAATGTTCGCAAAGTCTTTATGAAAGTAACCCCCCTCAACCTAAGTATGTATGCATGGGGATTTTGATGGTAATATGTAAAATAAAAAAAAAAATTTAAATGTTTCACCATAAAAATATTTTCCTAAAATGCTTAATTATTTTTTTTTAAAAAAAGAGTCGCGGCATTTGCAATGCCGCGACTCTTTTTATTATAAAATATTGTAATGGGTTGTGACATTTGCAATGCCGCGACCCATATATATATATATATATAAAATATATATATATATATTATATATATAATATTAATATATATATTTATAAATATATATTTTATATAATTTATAGTTGGTATTTTTTTATATTGTATTATTTAAATTATTTAGAATGATAATTAATTTAAATTTTATTAAAAATATATTTTTGTAATATAATTAAAAATTTTAATAATATAACAAGTGTATATTTTTTTAATAATATTATGATAAATATATATTTTTTATAAATAATTATATAATTTTGTAATTAATTTAAATATTTGTTATAATATTATTGAAAAATTATATGCTTGTTATATTATAAATAGGAAAAATTAATAGTAAAAAAAATGAACATTAAGTTTAATATTATCCAAATAGTTAGAAAATTTTGACATTACGATAATTCAATGAAAGAAAAATTATTTTAAAATCATCTAGTTAATTATGTTTTCTCAAACATTCTATTATTTATATTTTTACGTAAAGGTGGTTTATTAAAGGACATGACCAATCCCTAAAAATTAAAAAAAAAAAATCCTAATAGAAGAAAAGAAGTCGGGGTCTTATATCGATTTTTTTAGAATAAGAAGATAAAAAATTAAAAGAAAATGAAGAATAATACAATATATTAAAAAAAATTAAAAGAAATTATGAGTAATATATAATTTTAAAATATTAATTATTTATAATATTTATATTTCTAGTAAAGAAAAATTAATCAAGCCACTCCCCTACTAATTTTTCTCTTTTTTCCTCTTTTCTTAATCAACAAATAAAGTTAGAAAGTCCAAGGAAAATATATTTATTATTATTATTATTATTGTTGTTGTTGTTGTTGTTGTTATTACTATTATAAAAATAAAAGTGCATGATTTTAAAATTTTATTTTTATTTTTTAAAAAGAATAAATAAAATTTTTAACATTTTAATATTGTATAATCAAACTTGTAATTATTTTTTCAAAAACAAAATACATGTATAAGAAAAAATATTAAGATTTATTTCTGAAAGTTATTAAAAACAAAAAAATTTATATACAAGCACTTATATATGTTAATTAATTTTTTCTTTCGCGTATGACAGTGAAGAAGCCGGTCACATGAGTTTAAATAGTATAACACATCTGAATAACTATTTAGACCAAAATTTTTTTAGTTTAATTAAAGTAACGCGTTATACCGATATTATATACTTACAATTTGAAGCGTAGATATCAAAGTATTTTACTGTACACATAAAGGATGTAACTAACTATTAAAATAAAAGAAAAGAACTGAACATTTTATCCAATATGTCATCCAGTCCCACATTTGGGTGTTCGGCGTAAGCGCCGGGGACGGCGCTGAAGTGGCTCCTGTCCTGCTTCTTCTACTTCTGCTCCTTCTTCTTCACCTTCATTCTCATCGGTTGATCCATTATTTGGTTGACGATTAGGTTGAGGGGATTGAGCAGGGGGAATCGGTTGATCAGGGGTGAAAAGCCCTTGCTGGAAAGATACTCTTCATGGTTCAGAGGGTGCACCAGCGAACTCTACACTGAACGCGAACGGATCGAAAAATAGAGTAGTGAAGGAGATACCTCTAGCCTCCATAGTTTGGGGTGGAAAAGAACGGCTGAGGAGCTGGTGATGTGAAGGATGACGAACCACTTCTAGGAGCAAAAGAAGGACCAGCACCCCCAACAGATGAAGAAGACCCAGGTGCGCCAAAGGATGGTACACCAGAAGATGTCAAAAAGCTTAAATATGAAGATAATACATTATCCTTAAATTTACTTTTTCCTTTGAACAAATTTTTAACCAATCAATAATGCAGTTTATAGAGCATTTTCCTTCTATTGAATTACAAAATACTCCAATCTCTGAATATACAAAAATATGACATACAAAAAATACAAATTAAATATATGTAATTTTAAATTTATTTACAATTATTAAAATATTAATTACAAGTTATATAAAATTAGTTTAGACTTCTATTTTCCATATAATATAGTAAACAAAAAATTATCCTATAGGAGTCTAATATTTTTTTCCACTATATTTTAATTTAATTTTTCTACTTGAAGGTATTGAATATTTTAGAACTAATGATATAAACATTTGTTTATTCTAACCTTATTCTCTTTCTCGTTAACTAGCAGAGCAGAGTTTACTTATTTTTTTTAATAAATAAAAAAATAAAAAATCAACACTAAATAAGTGAAGAAACAGAAAATAAGAAAATAATATATACAAACAATAATAAAGAACCAAAGATGAGATCAGATAGAGAACTTACATGTATGTGTACGGAGCAAAACTGAAATAAATTTGGTAAAGAAAGATAATGAAACAAATTAAAAATATTGCAAGAAGGAAGATTGAAGATAATATCTGCAGAGAAGAGAGAAGCGGGAGGGGAGGAAGAATGGAGTTTGGAGAGAAAGAAATCTGAAGAAGGAGGAGGACGGATATAGAGGGAGGAAATGGGGGAAGGGCGAGGTGTGTGGGGGGGGGGGGGGGGGGGGGTGTGTGTGGGGGGGGGGGGGATAGCTACAACTACACGCTGCACGCTGCAGCGTGTAGCTGCAGCTCTGGACCCTCATATATTTTAAAAAAAATTTATGGGTTGTGGCATTGCAGATGCCGCGACCCATGAATTATATTAAAAAAAAAAATAAGCATTTTCGTCATTAACTTTTGCGACAGAGGATTGAAGTCAAATCTTTTTAATTTTAACATACGAATGTCAAAAAGCCTGTATGCATGTCTAAAATGTTATATATTATCCTCATTTGCCTCCTTCAACATTTAAGTAAAGTTCTAAGCAATTCAATTATCACCTTTTATTACATCCTCCTGGACCTAACCGTAGCCAGTTAAGCCTAAGACGTGTGTACCCTCATAATATCATATTATAACTATATTAAAATATAAACAATTTAATTGTTATTAATATTTATTTAAATTGTATATTTTCAAATTTTCAAAATGAATATGAATTATGTTACTATTTCATTTATTAATAATAATTATTGTTATTTACTTAAGTTACATAAAGTATGACTTATTTATTTATTAATTTCTAATTCTGTTATTATTTATTTTGATTATATTATTTATTGTTAAATTCATATTATAACTAAATTAAAATATTTTCAATATAAAAAATAAATTATTATTTATTAATTTATATCAACATTTTAAAGTATTAATAATTCATATTATCATTTATTTAATATTTTTAAAAATAAATGGTTTGTTTATTAATTTTTTTTCCTATACAATATTTAAGGCAAAGGATATTTTTCAGTTTATAATTTTCAACACTGAGACAATTTTTTTTTTATGAGAGTTTAGTAATACAAAAATTTCATACCTAACAAAACTATTTTATATCACATTATATACTATAAATATTAAATATCACATATACCTACGCATGATATTCCAAAATGATAACATTAATATAATAAGCATACTAGCCAATAATCTCGTTTTCATTCCTTTTCTAAACAACAAGATGTTAACTGCTAAGCATTTCTATTTTGGTAATGAGATCACATATGTGATTATCATTCGACAAACAAGTAAAATTTCAATATCGTGCCACAATAACAACAGTTTAATAATAATCTAGTAATTAAATGAGATAAACAATAAATTATCGAAACAAAAATAAAATTACGTAAAGGATGCTTCACTTAAAAGTTTCATACAAAAATATCTTACATGCAACAATTTAAATGTGTTCTTTTTTTATATATATTTGGGACTACATTATCTCAAACTTGCTAGCCTTGAATCAACAAACGCCTTCCTCTACTTCTGCCTGGAAGTGTAAAAGAGTTTTTTTTTTTTTTGGTTGGGGGGGGGGGGGGAGGGGAGAGTTATTCTGCTTCTTTTGCTTGAGAGTGATAAAGTTGGGGGTTATTTATAGGACTTACGATGGGGAAAAATGGTACTTTGGCAATTTAAAAAAAAAAACAGATAATTGGGGATTCAGACTAATCAAATGATGCCACACATGATGCTGCAATCTAGCTGGCCAATCACAAGGTGCCACACACCTTATCTCCCACCTTATTAACCCTATGATTTTGTCAGGGTTAAAACTGACCCTGATGTAGTCACCAACCCAGTTTCAACCTCCTGCAAGTTGAGATCGGCTCTTTGTAATATATATATATATATATATATATATATATATATATATAAAGCAGGTGTCTTGGCCTATACTAGAAAAAAAAAAGTGTAGCATCTTGCAGTAATTAAAAAAGTATCGTATGATGAAATTAGATTCTTTCTAGTATTGCATCCTATGCAATAAAAAAGAAAATAACAGCATGGATAAGGCTCACTCTCTCTCTCTTCCCCCATCCTCTTTTTCTCTCATCTTTCTCTTAATTTGACAGGCTTAATTTACCCCTTAAGTTTTAAAAAATGAGACTAGCTAGGATTGGATTTTTTAATTTTGATTTCTTTTTGTAATATACCTGTCTCTTCAGAACTAATATTTCAATCCCTTTGTCCACTCCACTCAAGTGAAAGTGGTCAGCTGAAGGATTTTGAAAAACTTAATATCTTATGACTTAAATTATATTTGTTCTTAAAATTATACATATGTAGCTTAAATCAATCCAAGTCTTGCATAGAATGGAAACCCGCACGGTAGCATGTTTCTATCTTTTTCCACTTCTTTCAATTGGTATTCGGTAAACAGTAAAAAAAAATGGTATTGATCAGAAAAAAAAAGCAGCTAAAAGGAAATGAAACATATGTTAAAACTCAATGATATACCTTAGTGCAATAATGCCATATAGGCTTTCATCTGACATCTATGTTGTATTACAAACATAAAACCTAGATAGCTTACCCAAGGTAGAATAGTACACAAGTCTACTCTGACAAAAGGCATCACAGAACTATCCTGTTAGGATGTTACAGATATATTCTCCTGGCAATTACAGGAGAATTCCTACCAATGGAGTTCCTTTATACACTATACATACCTAAAGCAAAAGGTAATGCATAGTTGTTTTAGCCCCGTGAAATACTTTTCCCCCCTTCCTTATATGGTCATAGCTACTTATTTGACAGCAAAAATGAACCAGTGGCCTTCAGCTAGGTGGTTTCGCCATGGTTGCAGAATCACTGGCCATCAGTGAAGGGCATGCCTCAGATATCGCTTCCCAAGAATCGTTCTGTTCATCCTTTTTACGCCTTCGGTCGAGGAAGGATGGTCTCATCGGTGTTGTAACCATGTCAATTTTGAATGTCAACAATGCTACAATCTCTGACATGGGAGGTCTTAAATCTGCATGAGGCTGAAGACATAAAAAGGCCACATGGATTGCTTGCGTCACATCCTTTTCTACAAAACCATGTTCCCGCAATTTTGGGTCTACAAGATCCATCCACCTTGACTTCTCATAAAGCTTCCATGCCTACAACGAAGATTTAGATAAGCATGTCAAAATATGTGGGGGAAAAAATATCGGTATATATAATAACCAAGGTTTAGTGTAGAAAGTAAGAGCTTACATATTCAGGAAGATACTGCATTTCTGATGGTAAAGTAAGGTCAGTATTTTTCCGGCAACTAATGATTTCAAGCACAAGGACTCCAAAACTATAGATGTCTGCCTTTTCTGACAATTCTCCTCTAATAGCATATTCAGGAGCTGTATAACCTCTGAACAAAGAAGACAAGAAAGACTGACATAGATATAATTTACTGCATATAATAGAGCTGTTTGGAATAAACTCACAAGTATCCTCCTTAAATTTCTAAATAGATGACCTTATCACATTTTAATGAACAGTCAGATAAGACGACTAACAACATTAGGGACATCAAACCCCGGCATATACAGATTACAGAAAAATACTTTGTAGAGTTCATTTATTACAGTCGAAAGTTTTAGACTTGATTTATGATCACAACAGAACACTCTTAATTATTAATTTTCTTCCGACACCAAGGGGAGATTTCCATAATATCATTTTATATAATGATATTCGTAAACAGAAAAACGTGATCAGAGAGACAGTGACAGTAACATATGAGATGTTTAAAAAGGGGTTGAAAATGGTAACTTTGAAAACATGCTGCTAAATGTGATAGTTCTAATCGTGGTGAAATGTCTACTACGATTAAAACACTTCTAAACAGGAACAGAAGATTTCATAGTCTTGACGGTTGATAGTGATAAAATCATAATGATGACGCTGCCATAAATGAGAATGGTAATTTATGACTAGTATTGCAATTTTCCATATAAGCAGTAAATACTTTTAAGCAATATTTTAAAGATAAAAACTATCATTGAATCGATAAAAGGAATAGTTTAGGGTTCATTATCTTAACCGTATTCAGACTTGTGATAAATAATGTAGATACTTTTTATTTGATATGTTATATTTCATAATATATAAAAAATATATATGTAAAAATTAAATATATAAATCATTTAAGATAAAAATAATTTGAAAGTATTTACTAGTATATTTTAAAACACAATTAAATAACTCAATCTCACATGAAACAAGTTCACAATTTCAAGGTATATTAGATTTTTTTTTGGGGTAAAAAAATGATATAACAATTAAGAATTAATAATTGTTCATTTTACAATTAAGATATGATAAATTATATTTAATGCATAAGCGGGTAACATGAATTAAGTGGTGGCATGCCTGCTGGTTTTTCATCATAAGATGTTGTGCTCAACTCCCACCTTGCAACAAAAGGACATTTTCCAAAACGCATGCGTGCCCAACAAATGCCTCATTGTTAGACTGGTTGAAGTCAATGAACCTCCTGTTTTATACCAATTTTTTGGTTAAACTGGCTAGTTTGATTTTATGGTTGAGCTAGCCGGTTCATTGAACTTTAAATGGTGATTGAGCTAGTTGGTTATATGTAGTAACCGAACTGCCAATTTATTGGTTTACCAATTGAACCTGCTAATCTGGGTCAGTTTTCAAATCTATGCTTTTATGGACAATATCGTTTTGAGGATAAGACTCACAATGTTCCAGCAAATTGAGTGCTGAGGTAATCTTGGTCTTCAGGGAAGAATCTAGCCAATCCAAAGTCTCCAATCCTTGGCTGAAACTTTTCATCAAGAAGAATGTTGCTTGCTTTAATATCTCGGTGAACAATTCTTAGGTGTGAATCCTCATGTAAATATTGCAATCCACGTGCTATTCCAACAATAATTTGGAACCTTGTGCTCCAATCCAGAAATTGATCACTGTTTCCTGCATTACAGGAGCATCAAAAGAAAGAGTTCACTTTTGTTATGTCAATCTAAGTTCCTTTAAACACTAAAAGGGCATTTGGCATTATGAAAAACAGTAAATATTTAATCAGATCTTTTGTCTGAAGGAGAATCTTTTTTTTTTTTTTTAATATTTAACATGGGCTTAACTGTACATTCACATGATAGGTGATGGTTAAAAACTGAAAGGATTAAAGAGATAATATAAAGAAGGGATACCAAAAATGAAGAGGTCCAAACTTCTGTTCTTCATGTATTCATAAACAAGTATCCTTTGAGGCCCATCTGTGCAGCATCCAATAAGGCGAACCAGATTTTTGTGTTGAATACTTGTAATCATTCTCACCTCTGCTAGAAATTCTCTTTCTCCTTGTTGGGATTTGTTAAGAGACAGTTTCTTTGCAGCAAGTAGCCTTCCATCTGCCAACTTTCCCTGTCAAAATATAAATACATTTAAGGATCATAATCTACAACTAGAAGCACGTGCAAATGGACTTCATGTTCCAAAGGCGAGTTTCTTAACACCCTTGTAAGGGCTGCCAATCTCTTAAGTTCACATGAATCACCACACAAGTTCATTTGCCAATTATTTCAGTCTGATGATTATATTGATCAATTCATTGTGAGACTGCAATAGTACCCACTAATACTTCAATCTAAAAATTTGACATTCATATTGCAAAAAGCCCTGTTAGTGTTACATATAAATGCATCATACTTAAAAGTTCAGGTTCTCATATCAAAAAATAAATCTCCTTATGAAAGCAAGCTTAATTAATTCAATATTTATACCCGATAGACAGGTCCAAATCCACCACTTCCGAGAAGATTACCAGAATGAAAATTCATGGTTGCCTTCTTCAACGTTTGGTAGTCAAAGTAGATAATTGTTCGAAGCTTCCCACTCAAGAGCTCCATGGATCCTGTATACAAAGTATAAACTCTTATATTGAAGCCTAATAATAATAATAATAATAATAATAATAACAATAATATATTGAAGTCTCAGGTTTTATGATGGTTTCTTTCAACTACCTTGCTGCTTATTTGTTGGAACTATCATCTCCACCACCTCTGCCGGTCCACCATGTTTCATCCCAAAAAAAAAAATAATAATAGTAATATTCTAAGAATCTCTATCCCTCAATAAAACAAATTGTGCTACAATCATATCGAAAATTGAGGTAAAAAGGATTCAGACTTCTACTATCATGGTTTTATGATGCTTTGTTTTAATTACCTGGCCGGTGTTTGGTTGGAGCTATCATTTCCCTTAGTTTTGCTGGTTTAATATGCTTCCGAAACACAAATACAAGAATCAGCAATATGATGAGCACTACTATCCCTCCAAAGAAAAAGAACAATCCTTCGGAATTGAGTGGAGATGAAGATGCCTGAATGCCTTGAGAGGTTGAAGGAGATCCCACTGCAGTAACAAAAGTTATACAACTGATCCTTTGATTGGTGAGAAATGTCATTGAAAGATACATTTAAGCACGACAGGAGAGAGTCAGAAAAAGCTAGAAAATGTTTAGGATTGTGCTTAATAATTTCATTTTGTGTTGCACTCATTTTTACCATTTTGTGTTTATTCCTAGTGATAGGAAGGACTAGATAAAAATGGAAAATTCAAATATATAAAATTAAAGGTTCAATGCCACAATGTAGCCCCTCTGACGATTCACTTTTTATTTAACCAAATCCAACACCATGGCCTTATTAACATTAAAACATATAAGGCTTTCCATGATAAAAGAAACTAAAATGTATAAAATACACGTATATGTTCAATGTTATGTTAAATTTCATTTCAGTACCATGTAGTAAATATTTACACAGCACTAACTACTATAAACCAATATGTGATGCCTGTTTTCCTCTGATGTAGGAGACAAATAGTCCTTCCTTTCCCTTATTTCAAGCTAATAGGGATAGGGATTTGCTTAATCCTCAAGTTAAGCAAGCAAGGGAACCCAATAAGTAGAACTGGTCAACTAGAATTGGAAAAGGCAAAACATTTATGGTTATCAAGAAGATGAGAAGTCAGATGAAACAGACGTTAATAAACTGAGTTTCATTAAAAACTTGATAACATGCAGGCAAATCTAGTCAAACTAATAACTCTTGCAAGAATCAAAATGGAAAAAATTCTCCTTATATATTCCTAAATTAGAACCACAATAAGGTGAACAATCTAGGAAAATTCAACAGCTAGCTAGATACCCTAATTTATGCAAAAGAACATACAAGACGAAAACTTGCAATTGCTTTACAGTGATACTGTGTAAATTCATAAGTGAACCTGAAGAAAACAGATTGAGCAGATCCATATGAGAAAAAGTGTGATGGCCTATTAATGGAATACACAACAGCTAGATACCCTGATTTCTGCAAAGAATATACAAGATGAAAGCTTGCATTTATTTATACTGTTTAAAATTATAGGTGAACCTGAAGAAAACATATTAGCAGCCCCATATGACACAACATCTAGATACCCTGATTTCTGCAAAAGAATGCACAATACAAAAACTTGCAATTGCTTATACTGTGTAAAGTTATAGGTAAACTGAACCTGAAGGAAACATATTAAGCAGAGACTTCTATGCCAAAGAGTGATAAATTAGGTATAGAAATGCGAGAAATGAGAATAGAAGTAAACCTTCGAATACTTGGCGAGGCATATTGGGGTGGGAAAGGAAGCTTTCTGAAGGTTCGTCAACTATCTGGGCATGGTCATCACAGCCAAAGATGAAGCATTTTCTGTGTGTTACCCTTGCTATTTCGTTGTTGTCATTGCCAAAAGAAAGAAAATTGAAACCTCGAGAGATGCAGCTAAAGAGAGATAGAGAGATATGTGAGGTGGGTATTCCATGGGGACTCCATCGGATTGATCGAAACAAGGGAATGTTGGGAAATCCAATTGAAGGGCCCACGAGGACAAATAGAAACATCCAAGTTCCATCCAAGCATAGCCTTTTCTTCTCTCTTTCGCTATCGAAGTTACAATAATATTGTAAGGGGGAAACCGCTATTAGCTTTCGTTGATTCACCTATGCTATGCTATGCATGACATATCTGCACTTTGAAATATTCTCAGATCTTGAAGTTGACATCGCCTTGCCGCCACTTGACAGTTGCTGGAGGTGGCCGCTCCACAAGTGGGGCCCATTTACTTATTTATTGGCAAAATCACATATATAACCCTGAATTTTGGATTATGTGTAAATAATTTTTTAAAAATTTAAAAATATACAAATAATTTTCTGAAATGTGACATATGAGAGTTATTTGTAAATAATTCAAAATTTGAAGTTATTTATAAATAATTTAAAATTTAGGGAGTTATTTGTATATATATATAAAGTTTAAAAAGTTATCTATATATTATTTAAAGTTCAAAATGATTTATTGCTAATTTTAAAAAATAAAAAAAATTTATTCATAACTCAAAGGTGGAGGAGATTAGATGTAATTTAGCTTTATTTTTTGATTGGGCTAATGGGTTTCACCATTGGGCTTTATAATATTCCATCCAAAATTTTGTAACCTATAAGAGTCTTTAGGCAAATAGGTTGTGATGCTTACAGTCCTCTCAAGTATTTTCTAAGAATGTGTTTGGTTGGAGGTTTTTAGAAGAGAGAAAAAAAGGATAAAATATTTGGTTTAAAAAAAATTGGAGGAGAGGAGAGAGGAAGAAAGAAGAAGTAAATTTTTCTCCCCTCCAAATTAAGGGGTTTTGGAGGGAAGGAGAGAAGCGAGGAGATAAATTTTTTTATTTATAATTTATCTTTTTGTGCATTAATTTTTTAATAGTTTATTTTTTTAATATATTAATACTTAATATAAATTAATATAAATTTTTTTTATCAGGAATTAAAAATAAAAAGATTGGAATTCATAATTTTTTTTAAAATATTGATATAAATAACTTTTTTATAAAAAATAAAATAAAATAATAAAAGAATAAATTTGTCCAAATATAATTACTTCCCCTCCTCTCTCCTACCTTCCTGAATCAAACAATAATCTCATTTTCCTTCCCTTCCAACCAAATAGAACTCGTTAAACCCCCTCTCCTCCCTTCCCTTTCCTTCCATTGAACCAAACAGAGCTTAAGGAGAATATCGGGGTGCATCATTGAAGAGATAGAATCACTATTAAAGAAGGTGATGGCACTCACTGGATTATCATTTTTTTGAAATTTTGTCAGAGATTTTATCTCTCCTATGTCTAATCACACAATTGTTCTCTCCTCTTTTTCTTAATTTTATCCTAGTTTTTATAGATTGATTAATTTAAACACTAACAAAACAAAATTGTTCTCTCTTCTTTTGGTTGCTTCTGTATATATATTTTTTGCTGATTGTATAAACGAAGCAACATTTTCAGCCTTGGCCTTGCATAACAATATTATTATTCCTCTAAAAACAAATTAATCAAAGCCTTAATTCTAAAAGGGGTGAATATTGGATTTTCATCTTTTGCATTTGGCAAATAAATGCGTGGCATGTATTTAAAGAGAGAGAGAGAGAGAGAGAGAGGAGTAAGGAGAATTGAGCTTCATATACATTTGCACTCTTGTGTCTCTCTTTCTCATAAATATATAGTGCATCACTACAAAAAGATCCATGTTTGTGAATATTATGGCGCCATAAGCCCTACTTAACATAATTTTAAAAGGAAAAAAATTAAGTAAAATTAATTTTTATATATTTTTAATTAAATTTTTTAATAATAACATGATAAATGTATAAGTTTTACACACAAGTATATAAATTTTACAACTTAACGTCACATAATTAAATCTTTTTAATTTTTTTTTACATATATCATATTTTTATTAAAAAATTTTAATGTTAACAAAATTAGACTAAACCGAATCAGCTGATTGAATTAGAAAACTAACCTAATATCTAGTCCAAATGAAGCTGTAAACCACCATCCTTTTTGAATTGGTTAAATTTGGTTAAAAACTAAATAGTTCCAAAGTTTTAATGTAGTACTAAAAAATAAAGGTAAAATTCATAAAATAATTTGTTAAATAATAAAACAAAAAGGGCACAAAATGAAAGTAATTTTTGAAAAAAAAAAGTATATATATATTGTGGGTTGAACTTTTATGAGTTATAAATTTTATCATTGGTTAAATTTGAATATTTTCTATATATATTCTCCTTCGCACTATTGTTATTTTGCTATATACATTGTATATTAAATTCTTATAAATAAATAAATGTTTACAGTTTATTAATATTTGTTTGTTATTATTTATTATATTAAAATTTTAATATACAAATTAAAAAATATATTTAATTATTTTCAATTGAACCACAATTGAACAATTCAATTATAAACTAATATTTTTATTGATTCAATTATCGATTTGATTTTTAAAATATTATAAAAAATTTAATAACAAAAATATAAAAATTATACTTAAATATGATGCTATAATTATTCCTCTCAAACAAATTAAAGCGTTAGTCTTGAAAGGGATGCATATTATAGTGCCATAAACCACAGACTTGGCATGATGAAAGTAACATTTAATTTTCAAAGAAAATATGTGTTTGATACACTATAAGTCAAGTCGACCTCAAATAAGAAAAGACCACTTTGGTTGCGGAAGATGATAGGATTTGGTAAACAATTATTTGAAGACACAATTTTGGCACTGCTTATATAGACAATCATGATTCCAACAATAATTGGACCCTGCTTTAATTTGAGCTATGTGAAACCAACTTGGCTTAGACATCAGTCTATAATATAGGCATAGATAAAGATGAACTACACACACACACACACACACACACGTAAAAGTGTGACTCCTCACCAAATCAACAATTAGAACACATTAAATGTATCAATAGAATAAACCAAAACCTCAAAGCACCAATTAATTAAATTAAACAGATAAAAACCAAAGATAGATGAACTTGGATATAATGTTCCTTAATTAATTAGCTTAAGTTCAGAAGCCATTTAATTATCCGATTTTTTTAATGTTTTTGTTTAGTCAGGACTGTTGGAGATGTGTATGAAAACTTATCATTGATCTTCACTTAAAAACTTGATATTTTGGGATGAAACAATTCTTTACAGAAGAGGAATCCAATAAGAGTGTTGTGGCATATTAATCTCTTTCAGACGCATGTAATGTTTATTATTTAATTTAAGTTGTTCTTGCTAATCAAAAAAGGAAAAAAATTCTAGAGTTTTGTGGGTATCCATGCCACGCAAATTTGAATTTTCTTAATTTCAAAAGCTTATTTTGGTGGTTAATTTTTTTTTTTTCCTAGCACTCTACTTTAAGTGAGTCTCTATTTGCCCCTTGGTAACTTCTTCTCTTATATTGATTTAAATTAGTAACAAATTAATAATATAACTGTCGTCACTAAATTTCAGTGATGAAACGTCTATCATTAAAAATAATTTTTCGCACACTTTTTATCGATGGATTAGTAATGACCTATTACTAAATTTATTTAGTGATAGGCAGGTTGTCATAAAGAAAAAATTTAGCGGCGGACCGTTTATCTAGTAGTGTAGCTTTTGTATCAAAATATTAGACATAAATTTAAAAAATATACGTTGAAAAAGGATTCTAAACACGATATTATCTACTCATAACGTTGGAATGACATATCTTTATTAATATTTTTTAAAGGTTAAAACATCTTTGGAGTCAGAAGTTATTTGATCATTACCATTAAAATTATATATTTGATCTTACAAATATTTAATGCTGAATGAAATAATAAAGGCAAATGTAGTTCCTAAAGAGATGACGATTTATGGTTATGGAAAAAGGAAACATTTTCCCACTCGTCAAAGAGAGAAAAAGTGTATGATCATTGAAGTCTTTGTTGTAGTTGATCTTATCAAGAAGGTAGAATGAAAACCATCTGCTTCATCATTTGCGGACAAGAGATATCGTTGGTAATAATTTGTTGCACTTACCTTGCAACTTTTTTTTTTTTTTTTCATTTAACATGTATAATAGATTCATGATCTATGAAGTAGACGGTAGGGATTAGGGATCCAGCTAAATTACATCAATCTCAATCCAGTCTTAAATTAAAGTTAATTGATAAGAAAATGATTCATTTTACTACTTATTCAAGTAATTTTGTGAAAATTTATATTTTTCAAGAGTTTGACCGCTTTTCTTATCATTAAGATATAATTTGAGATTTTTATTTTTCTAATTAAAAATTTAAAATATGAATCTTAAAATAAAATTCAACTTATTAAAAGATGATCACATCCTCCTTGCACAAAATTCTGAAATATTACCGGACCATTCCAACGATGAAAATTTGTGTGATAAGTCTTATATTGACTCATGCTGATAGCAAAAAATATAGGTTAAGGCCCCCATATATATATATATATATGTTATTTTTTAAAATATATAATTAATGCAATAGTATTTGCATAAATTTTTTTTTTGTCTTCAAGTAAGAAAATAAGGATATTTTGATCTAAAGTACAAATATGAAAATTGCTAATATATATTTTATAACACTAATAAAAAAATTAGCAATATCCATATACATATATAAATAGATAAATAGAAAGATTGATATATCAATTAGAAGTGCTTCCTTGTCCCACAAGAAATAAATTGAAAGGCAGCCTACCAAGTCACACCAAGAGAAGGAAACGGTCATGGTAAAGCAAAGCGACGTTCCACTTCCCATATACTCTTCTTCACAACCAGCTTTGCATGAAAGCAACCTTTGACCAGCGTAGGACCCTATTATGGCAGATGCGAGTTTCTACTCTCTTATAAATAAACTCCGAAGCCTCTGATTCCTTTTATGCATATATAATATATCCATTTCCACGAAACACCTGACCTGTTCCTTTGAAATTTATTATTCTACCTAAAACCTACGTCATGTTTGAAACTTTCCTAAATCACATATTCTACAACCTATTAATATTTATTACATAATACAAACAATTTTGTGACTCTTTTTTTTTTTTTTGGCTGTGTAAATTAACACCTTGCATTAACTTTCCAAAATGTTCAATATGTTTACTTAATTGTTTTCAATTAAGGTAGCTATTACGTCTGTCTAGCTAAAGTTAGTTCCATAACAAAATGCGTGTCAAATCCAACGTACCTTTACCATGAATTTCCATGTGACTATGACTGTCTAATAATTTTTCTTTTCTTTGCCAAGAATCTGTAACTAAACGAGTGGCCTATTTTACTACCGTTCGCATAATTAATTAACAGGAATTAGAAAATTATCTTAAAAGCTATGCTTCCCTTGCCTTGAATGTATATCTATCATCGCAATCATAGTGAAATTCTTATAATATGAACTACCAATTTTTAATATAGAGAGTAAGTTTAATATTATGGGTTTAATTTTTTTTTCTTTCTATCTATTATTATCTCCACCTTTGGTCATGGACTTTTTTTTCAATGACAAAGAAAAGTTACGACAAATTATGAGATAATATGATGGTTAAGGAGATGTGTTTTCCCTTTTAATTTTGACTCTTTTAATTTGAACTTTGCTATTAGCATTTAGAAGAATTTATTCTTCAAATTGCATCAGTTTAATATGGGAGATGTACAATTAAAATCATTTAATAAAAAAAACTTAAGTCTTAGTAGATTTATAAGCTATAATTCAAATATGTAAACATCTTTATTATAGAAAAAAAAAATCATAAGAGATCATATCAATATTCAATTATCCTAATATTTAAGTGATTGTTTTAAAATTTATAATAAATAATATTTTATCATTATACATATATCACGAAACACAATAGAATTGTGAAAACTCAATTTTTTTTATATATAAAAACCCGTGAAATATATACCGTCTATTATTATTTTTAATACTGTTCACAATGTCAAATCGTTATGAATCTCACACAAACTTTTTAAGTTGTCTGTGAATTACACGGGCAGTATTGCCAGTTTCACATAAAGTGGAAGGCTCCATCTCATTTTTCAGTTTTTATTAGTTGCACACTAAAACTTAGTGTGATTAGTTAGGGAGACTCAAAATTAATTGCTCTCCTTCAACCAGAGGAAAGGGAACAAAGGCTTATTTATGGTAATTGATTGGTGAACCAATTCATCACCTGATGTGAAGCTTAATTATAATAACCACAGAGAGTTAACAGCCATTTGATTTGAAGTCTGAAGGCGACATTTAGTTTAGGAGCGCGTAGGAAAAAGCAATTGGAACACATTAATAGATATGATGCTCAACGTTAGCTGTCATCCATACACATGAGCTAGCCAACCCCTCCAACATGTATGGCCAAGTCAACCCACTGATTCTCTTCCAATCTACACGTTTCTACTTTTCGCCTGCCCCTTTCACCCCCGCCAACTCCAATTAATCATCCTTCCCCGTTCATTCTTACGTTAAAAAAAAAATGTTTCCTTTAAGGAAAATTGTTAGATCAATTTGATCTGAATAAAGTGTTATTATGAAAAAATCGACAAAGATTAAGCTAGCTTTTTTATCTTTATATGAATTTATTTTTGTATACAAATTTTCATTTGTTAAATAGAATTATAATGTATATTTATAAATAAAGGTGAAAAAACTTAACATTTCAAAAAAAAATTTGAATTTTGTAAAGCAACGCCCCTCAAAAGTTTATAACTTAATCAAGTTATTCATACAAATATATAAATTCAGCATATTAAATACAATTTTTAAATAAAATCTATATTCGACATACTTATGCTCTCTAATTGTCTTGATTTAAATTTGTCTAACAAAAAAATTATATATATGTATACAATTTTTAAGCTATTTATTATCAAGTAATTTGATAAAAAAATATTTCCCTTTAAAATTGAAAATCCTCTCTCTCTCTCTCTCCCCCTCTATATATATATATATATTGTATTTTTATTGTATAAGCTGGTTGTTAGAGACACTTTTTATTAAAAAAAAATATGTCTCATTTTTCATAAACCCGGCCAATGCCTATTTCGAATCTCGCTCTTCTTAAACTCCGTCCATCCCCTATATATTAAACCTTCACAACTCTGCATACACTACAGACTTGGCCAAACAAAGCTTGGCTTTTTGCTCCTTTCTTTTTTTCTATCTATTGATTGCTATTTGCGAACCAAAACAGCGACTTTGAAAATGACAAATAAGCTTATGATTGGTTTTCTCTTGACCAGCTGCCTTGTGGTGGCTGCGTTTGCTGGTAACTTCAACGAAGACTTCGACATAACGTGGGGCGACGGCCGTGCCAAGATACTCGACGGCGGCCGCCTTCTCACCCTCTCCCTCGACAAAGCCTCCGGCTCCGGCTTCCGCTCCAAAAACGAATACCTCTTCGGAAAGATTGACATGCAGCTCAAGCTTGTCCCTGGCAACTCTGCCGGCACCGTCACTGCTTATTATGTAAGTTATGATCATCTTCTTCTCTTCTATTATATCACCTTTTAATCCTTGATTTTATATTCAGAAAATACACAGTTCAGGATATATATGACATGACTACCGTTACATAACAAAACTTGAAGTGTTACATGTAATTAATTTACAGAAAAAATTTAAGTACAATTTCTTTTTTATAATTAGTACTACGTGATTGATTTTCAAAGAAAAAATATTCTGCATATTATGTATGTATATATTTATGAAGAACATAATATTAAACACTCAAAGTCACAGGATTTTATTTAAAAATTTAAAGTATTATATCATGTTAAATATGTATGTATATGCCGAAGATGAATAAAGTTTATCATTTTGAAATGTTTATAGTTAATAGCTTAGGCCTTTTTTTTTTTGGTTAAATATGTCTAAACTAATGTCAAAAAAAATATGTTTAACTAATGTGAAAAAAAAAAAATTGCTTGTGATTGTTGCAGCTAACCTCTCAGGGGTCAGCTCATGATGAAATAGACTTTGAATTTCTGGGTAATCTAAGTGGCGACCCATACATTCTTCATACCAACGTATTCACACAAGGAAAAGGTGACCGAGAGCAGCAGTTTTATTTGTGGTTCGACCCCACCAAGGACTTCCACACTTATTCTATTCTCTGGAATCCCCAAACCATCATGTACGGACATTTCTTTTTTTTAGACGCAGTGATATATTTTAATCAAATTCTGATTTTTTTTCCCACCTAAATTAATTTATCTTATTTCTTTTTTCTGCCCAAAGATATACCATCATATTGGAATTAGACATTCACAAAACTTGTAGTTAAATTTTGAATATATAACAATACATCCATCCACACATCATAGATGGATGTTTTCAATATATATATATATATATATATATATATTATAAAAAATTTTAAACTTAAAAACTATTAGGGTCAGGTAGTGTTTGAGCTAGTTTACTCACAATTGAACTACTTTGCATTTTTTATTCGCAAACCATCAATCTAGGCTAAAATTAAAAATTCACTTTGGCCCATAAAATTGTTTAGCTAAGATTAAAATATGGATGCATGTATTATTACTAAAAATTTGAACTTGAGAATTTGTCCGAATAACCCTGTTTGTTTGTGAATTCAGATTCTATGTGGATGGGACACCAATTAGAGAATTCAAGAACTTGGAATCAAGAGGCATTCCATTTCCCAAGAACCAAGCCATGAGAATATACTCAAGCCTTTGGGATGCAGAAGATTGGGCCACCAGGGGAGGTCTTGTTAAGACAGATTGGAGCCAAGCGCCATTCACTGCATCTTACAGGAACTTCAATGCCCAAGCTTGTGTTTCTTCTTCTTCTTCATCTTCTTCTTCCTGCAACAATAATAATGGTTCATCAGACCAATCATGGCTGAAAGAGTCGCTGGACGCAACGGGACAAGCCAGAATCAAATGGGTGCAGAAAAATTACATGATTTATAACTATTGCACTGATACCAAGCGATTCCCTCAAGGCCTCCTTCCTGAATGCTCACTCTGATCCTGATTTCTTCAAAAGGAAAAAAAAATATATCAAAGATATATCGAACTCTTTTTTTTTTTGGGGGGGGGGGGGTTTTCCAGGTTAATTTGTTTGGTTCTTCGTCTTGTGAAAATTAAAGGAAATAAAATGATATAAAATTAAACTTAGACATTGAAAGATTGTAAAATTAATTCTGTTATTATCAATTTAATATTTTATATTTTTTTTTTGTTAAAGTATTCTTTTAGTTCTCACAATTTCACTTAATTTTTAACTTCATATGTTATATCACATGTCATGCATATGAGTTAATTTTATTTTATTATCCATTTTTATTCTTTGACATAAATTATATATGCACATTTAAATTGTCAAATGACTCATAATACACCATGTCAATACAACTTAATAGAACTTTAATGATAGTGATTGAATTAAAATTATTTAAAATAATAAAGAGTGTTGCTTTTTTTTTTTTTTGAGAGTGTACACATAAATATATGTATCACAACAATAATAAAATGATAAATAAAGTATCGTTTTCATAAGAATTTGCTACTGAAATAATTGGTAAGTACTAAAATTTAGTACCTTAATTTAAATCAAACTAACAATAAAAATAATAAGAAATTAAACTAAACTAAAGATATAAAAATAACAAAATAAATGAGAAATACCATTCTGGATGAAATTAGAAAGCAAAAAAATTTGAGATTATAATTGCCCCTAGTATTTCATATGAACTAATTATCTCTCTTCATTTTACTTTTAATGCTATTAATAGCCTATGATTTTAATTTACCTACAAGTATTTTTTTGAATTACCTATAGGCATTCCCATAATGAATCCATAATTTTTTTATGCAAGTGAGTAGAAACTTAATCAAAAATAGGTCTTAATATATCTATGTAAGATCGATAGGTATATTCCTATCTTATGAGCGAACCAATCCATTCAATATTACAAATTTCATGAACTCACACTACCCAATCCATGGTTAAATCCTAAAATCTCTTTTTCTAAATTTATTTAGGCTATTTAAATCATTTAATTGTTTCCACACACTTAGAAGTATGAAACACAAGGATTAAATAATTAAATCATATCATTAATTGCAAATAAATAGAGTAATTATAATATATTATAAGCTAGAATTTATCAAAATTCAAAATTAACAAGTTTAGCTCATAACTCTAAGAAATAGCAACATTAAAAACAAAATATAAAACAAAGGGGCAAAGAAATATAAGAAAAAGCAAGAGAAGAAGAGAAAAATTGATTTAATCGGTGAATTTTCCTCAAACCCAAATTTCTCTTGTAATAAATGAATCTATAAACCCTTCATTTTCCGCCCTAAATCTTTAGAATGACGGCTTCCTTTAAAGAAATACTAAAACCCTTTTAAAATCCTCAAAATTATGGTTAAAAATAGTATGTTTCACATATTTCTTGAAACGCGTCACAACATAGTTGAATTTGTATATGCAGCAGTCAAGAGTGCCTAAGCATAAAATTAGATAAAAATACAAAGCATAATTTATACTTATTACTAACAAAGGTTAAACAATTTAACAACCTAAAAATTTAGATAAAAATACAAAGCATAATTATACTTAACTAATGCAAAAATTAACCCATAACTAAAAAAATACAACCAAAACATACTAAACATTAGCTTAACTAATATTTATTAATTTTATATATAAAAAATATAAAACAAATTTAATATTCATATGATAAGTCTTTTAAAATATTTCGAAAACCATGATAATTTAAAACTTATCACACCCCTAAACTTACCTCTTTACTTGTCTTTAAATAAAACCATATTAAATAACAAAATTCTTACCCACTCAAACTTTTGTATCTAGTAATGATATATGGATGTCTTCAACAAATGCATTAAGAAGTATAATTAATAAGAAAACAAAGTAATGCATATAAGCTTCAAAATTCAAAGGTTAATAACAGATTTTCCAAATTGTGATGTGTATATGTGAAGAACTATGCTAAAGTCTAATTGCAAGTCTTAAAATAATTTATATAAATCAAACTATACAATAAATCTCTCCCTTAAAAGCTTTATACCCTTGCTCTCTTATTCTCTCTTTACTAATGTAGATTATTGCATAACCCATTAATCAATAAGTCTTTAAGATTTTAATTGGGCTTACAGTCATGACCATTACAAGAAAAATGGTATATAGAAAATTTATAAGAAAGATTCAAGAGAATGACCTTAAGTACAATAATAAAAGATAAAATTCTCCCACTTTCTCTTATTTTTCTTTCTTTTTTATATTCCACCTTATTTTCTTTTCTTATTTTTTTTTAACTTTTACACGCAGAAGTTCAGCTCATTTTAATCTATTAATTTTTTTTAAAGTTAATTCTTTGACCACTTTTTTCTTTCTTTTTAGCTCATCTTTTTAATCATCATATTTTTCTTATCTCTTAAGAAACAAAGAACCATGTAATCATTATTCTTACGCTTCTAATTTGCATGTCTCTCATGAGAAAACAATAATTATTCACATCAGACTTATTATACCTTATTTCACCATTCATACAACGTTAAATGTTAGTTATCCTCCTGAAAAAGTGTAAAAACATTATTTTTTAAGCTAAAAGTTATTAATATGGTTAAAAAGAAAAAATTTCATGTAATTATATGCATATTTCACTTAATAGATCGGAAGAGGTACTAGTGATATATTTTAAAAAAATTAGGCTTAAAGTTTCAAATATAACCAATAAATGCCCTAAATCACTTTAATAGATTATACAAAACCTGAGATTTCACCTTAAGAAATTATAGAACAAATTTTAAAATCTTAGGCTTAAGATTAATCACACAGTCTAACTCACATATATTACTTAAAACTAACAATTATTATAAGTATAGTATAAGTGCACCTAAAAAAAAAAGTGTTAATGAATGCGAAAAACATTATCATTAACAACCAACCTCATTTACAAATTGCATTAACAAACATTTCTTATTATTTATGCATTATCTAGCAATTGAGTTTCTCAGTGGCATTTGACATCAATTGAAAAATAAATACAAGATAGGTAGGTAAAATTTAAGCTAAAAAATTTTTAAAAAATAAAGATTTTTCCAATAAAATTTTGCATAAAAAATAATAGAATTCACATTTCCAATTTGGATTCCCTACTCCCAAACTTAAGAACAACAACAACAAAGCATCTCATTATGGAATGATTTTCATAATCTTAACCTAACAACATAACTAAAATTAATATTATACAACCCAACTAGCATAGTAGCAAAACATTATTAAACAAAGCAAGTATAGTTTTTGGTTAAAACAAAGTTGTAATGACATTTTGGTGGAATCCACCCAACTAATATCCAAATAGCCTTATAAAAAAAAATTTTTTGGGACATCTTAACACAATATTAAATATGATCAAGCTAAATTTACATGTTAACAGCTATACAATTAGTTTCATAAAATTGAGCAAGTGACATAGTATATAGCAAATTCTAGCAACTTATCAAAATAAAGCAGTGTGTATTCAAATGCAAATAAATAACACATCTGAACTCTAAATCATATGAACCAAATTTTTCTATAAATTAAATAAGTAAAGGAAAATTTTGACACACATTTTATGCAAAAATTCAATCAAATGTGTTTTCAATAAATTTGTAAATTTAGGTCACAAACATATATAACAAAACAGATCACTGACTATAAACATGTGAAAATTATGTAGCAAATGAATTCAATTGATTTTAAAATTTTTATGTCTAAGACAAAACATCTAAACAAACATACCAAAACAAATTCATAACAAAATTTCAATCTTATTGTTCTCATTAAATTTTGCTAGTCATGCTACAATAGTCATACTCATTCACAACAATACAAGAAAAAAAAAATTAAGAAAGAAGAGCATACAAAGGGAATAAGATTTAACATGCAAGTACACCAAACACAATTATAAACCCAATAAAAAGGAATACAAAATTGATTTGAAATCACTTCTTGAAGTGCATCTTTAGCTACTTAACTCTTCTTACTCTGATGCTAATGGGCACTGAAAGAAAGATAGCCAAGGGTTAGAAAAACTATAGAAATAAATTTATTTATTTATTTCACTCATATTATTTAGTTATGCTTAAATTGCCTCCTAAGAAGTACTTGTTTTATAGTCTTTAGCCTGACTTTATATCATAACCTTATTATAGGTGTCAAAAACTATAATCACCTTATTCCCTTTCTTCTTTGAGTAAGTATGCTTTAGCAGAAATGGATACTCTTTCCATTTGAGAACATGTGATTCCTCACCTATTAGTTTCATTGGAAAACATGCTTTGGTTAAAATAATTGAAAGCTTATAATTTAATTTTTCTTGGACAATTTTGAGAGCTTTCAAATATTTCAAACACCCTATAAAATCTTTTTTGGCTCTCTTTAGTAAGAATCAAGGACTTTAGAAAAGGACTCATCAAGTGATTGCTTGGAACCACATAGTCAACTTCCATTGCATTGCAACATTTTTTTGATGCATCAAGAGGATCCCCTACCAAGGCCACTTAGAAGGTTACCTCTTGATTTTCTAAGCTCACTATACTTTCTTCTTCTTCCACTCTTTGCTTATAATTTCCCTTAAAAAGCACATAACCCTTTAGAAATCTTTTTCACTTCTCAAAGTAATTTCATTATAGTTTTCCTCATCTTCTACTCTAGGAGTAGTTAATATATCACTTAGAAGACTTTCTTGTGAACTATTATAGATGACATTAGTTAGGTTGCCTATTTGACTTTCTAAGTTTTTAATTGTGTCATCTTGCTTGGCCATATAAACATCTTGCGTATCCATATAGTACCTAAACATTTCTTCCAAGTTAGGCTTATGCTCTTGAATGGAAATTTCATCTTATAATTGAAAATTGAGAGGTTGGGAAGGGTATATTCCATATAATGAAGAAACTTGGCCCTTATTCCAAAAAAAATATTTTTTTTCATGATTCCAACTAGGAATATAAGCATTATCACAAAATTTACTTGAGTTTTCATTAAAAGCATCCTCCATCTATGCATTTTCTATAGAATATGGGCACAATTTTTTGTAGTAACCTTCTCCACGATTATCACAAGCCATGTATAAATATTTAGAATAATTAACATGAGCAGTATAACTAGTGCACATATAACAATCATCAAACCTTTTATCAAATTCAATTTCCTGAACAATCAAATTGGTTAAGTTATCCAGTTCATACACTAGCTACCTCTTCTACCAATCATGAGTAATCTATATTTAAAAACAAAAAAACAACATATATGAAAACCAAATACAAATATAACAACACCAAGACAAAAATAGACACACAAACCAAATGACTCAACAACTTAAAAACAATAAAAACATAATGAACAAGGCTTAAATTTAGATTATGTGAGCTTAGTAGTAATATTAGCAAGAATTTGGTGTATAAATGGCACCAAAAACTTGTTGCTTTTTTTTTTTTAAGTGTATATACAAGTATACGTATTGCAACAATAATAAAGTGATAAATAAAGTATCATTCTCATGACAATTTGTCACCAAGATAATTGCTAAATACTAAAATTGTGCACTTTAATCTAAATCAAGCAAACTATAAAAGTGATATAAAATTAAACTAAACTAAAAATATAAAAATAACAAAATAAATGAGAGACATTATTTTAGATGAAATTAGAAAGTAAAAGAATTTGGGGTTATGATTCTCCCTAGTATTTCATATAAACTAATTACCTCCTTTTATCTTACTGTTAATATCATTAATAGTTTAGGATTCTAATTTATCTACAAGTATCTTTTGAATTACCTATAAGCATTTCTTTAATCAATTCATAATTCCTTATTCGATTGATTAAAGATTTAATTAAGAATAAGTCTTAACAAAGCTATGTAAGGTCGGTAGGTATATTTTGTTTCTTATAAGGGAATTAATCTACTCAACATTGCAAATTTATGAACTCACAATACCCAATCCATGGTGAAGTCCTAAAATCTCTATTTCAAGTCCATTTATGTTACCTAAAATATCTAATGATTTTCATACACTTAGAAGCATGAAGCATAAGAATTAAGTAATTAAATCATACCATTAATTGCAAATAAATAGAGTAATTACAATATATTACAAATAGAATTTACACTACAAGAATGTGTATATTTTACGACAAAAACTTATGATAGATGGTGACAAGTCTATTTATTTATTAATAAAAAAATACAAAGAAAAAATGGGTGATAGATTTATGGTTGAATATTACAAGTCTATTGCCATAGATAATGATTAAAAAATTGTCAAAAAAATTGTAAAATAACTATAAATGATACTAATTTCTAATTTAAACAAATACTAAATATATATAATTTTCAAATACAATATATTACAAAAATATATTAGTACTATATTATAAAGATAATAATATATTATAAATTTATTATAAATTTTGATCAGACTATAATTATATAAACCATATTATAATTTATATTAATGATATTTATTTTCAAATAGAAAAAAGTAAATATTATATGGGAAATAAATATTCTATCGCCTTGGGTTAGATAAATAGTATTATAATTAAAAGGTTGCATAAAAACATATAAATATTTCATAACAAAGATATAAATATTATTAATTAAAATATTCAAATATTATTGATTATTATAATTTAGATAAATATATGTAATATTCATTAATTATATTATAAGTATATAAATAATATTATAATTTGTATAGATTATATTATAATTTATAGTAATGATATTTATTATCAAATATAAAAAAGAAAATATTTTTAAAAAATAAATATAAGTAATATTGATTTTTAATTAAGATAAAGAATATATATATATATATATATATAATTTTCAACCATAATATAGTACAAAGAATATATTATAAATATATTTCATATAAATATGTCATATAAATTATTTATATGTCATAAATGTAAATAATATAATCACATAAATTAAATTCCAATTTATATGAATATATAATTTAGCCACAGAAAAATGGTTGGAAGGCGACAAAAAAGTGGTTAGACACCATCTAACCACTTGTTTATCAATGGAAAAAGAAATATATAAATATTAATAATTAAAATATTTAAATATGATTAAATATTATTTTTTAATAAATATATTATAAATTATATATCATAAATGAAAGTAAGATAATTAAATAAATTATATTATAATTTATAATAATGATATTTGTCATAAAAAAACAAAAGGGTAAAATTGTTGGATAGTATCAAACCATGATATATAAATATATAAGTATTATTTTTTATCACCTTAAAAAATATATCCATGAATATTAATAATTGAAATATTCAAATATTATTAATAATTATAATTTTCATAAATATGTAAATAAATATAATAAATGAATAAAATTATTAATAGAGATAATCAACAATAACAACAACAATAAAGTCTTTTTCCATTAAGTGAGATTGGCTAATGGATCAATCGATGCCATAAACACTTATCGTAAATCATATTTTTAGACAAACTATTTAAATTTAAATTTTTTTAATAATTTTTCCTGTAATTTTTTTTAATTTTTCTCTATCTCTAATTATTACACTATTCTTCAACTCATTTACTCTCCTAACTGGGCTTCTATAGGTCTCCTCCCCACATGATCAAGTTATCTAAGTCTTGATTCTATAATCTTATCCATAATATGTGCGACTTCCACCTTCCCTCTAATGCATTCATTTATAATCCTATCTTATCTAGTGTATCCACTTATCTAATGCAACATTCTTATCTTTATAAGATTAAACTTATTCTCTTGTTGACTTTTTATTATCCAATATTAATAAAGATAATCAATGTGCTCAAAATTTCTTATATTTTATATATAAATCATTTTTTACATTTTATATATAAAAAAGTGATTCGTACTTAGGGTTACATAAATATATTTTTGTATAAGAAAATAATAGCCTTTGAAAAAAACAACGATTGCAAAAAAAGTGACCATTGAAATAAAAATAACCTTGAAAAAGAAAAGGACCATTAAAAAAAATTATTGGGAAAAGCTTACTTATATAAGTTAAGATAATATATATCTCTTACTCTTTTCTCCTAACTGTCTTCTCATATCTAACTCTGCTCTTATTCTCTTCTTTAAAATTTTGCCATCCTTTTTTCTTTCTTAGATTTTTCCAAAATTTCATTGCCCTCTTCAAGCGGAGAATTATTTTCAAATAAAGATTTTGTTCATCTCGACCTGTCGAGAGATGTATAATATTTATATGAAATATATAAGTATATTATTTTTTATAATTTATTGATTATAAATAATTGTTGATTGATTCTTTTGTAATGTAATAATGTAACGGGGATAGAGATCTAGGTAGTATTGATAAATAAATATACAAAATTTTAGTGATAACATTTATATTTTAGAAAATATTATATTTATTTGATGATCTGTGAAAGGTAGATTTTGTTATAAAAAATTATAAAGTAATATTTAAAATGTTTATTATAACAATAAGTGAAAATTTCTAATAATTGAAGATGAATGTATAATAGATTAAATTCTAGACATAAAGAATATACTGATGAATTTTGTCAAGGTGTAGAAAAATTTATTGCTTTTGCATGTGAAAAAAGATCAAGGTTAGGAGATGAAAAAATTAGATGCCTTTGTTTTACTCCTAATGAAGTAAAAAATGATTTTTATAAAAAAGGATTTTAACGTAAATATTGGTATTGGACATGTCATGGTAAAATCAAACTATTCCTAATACTTAACATACATGTTGGAACATTGAGTGGAATATCTACTTCATCACGATTAATGAATGATGATCATGATAATAGATATGAAAGAATGATATCTAAAGCAGGTTGTCTTAAATTTAACATTGATAGTTATGCTAAAGTAGATAATCATGATAATTATGTTGAGAAATCGCCAAATTTGAAAGCTCAACAATTTTTTGATTTACTAAATGCGTATCAACAATCACTTTAGTTAGGATGCAATAATCAATTTAAGTTATCTATTGTAGTAGAAATGCTAAGTATTAAATATGACAATAATATATCATAGTATAGTTTTAACTAGTTTGCAAGTCTTTTTGGAAAGTAGTTACCCGCATGATAATGTTGTACCTGATAACTAGCATCAAACGAAGAAGATAATATTAAAACTTGGCCTATTTGTACAAAAAAATTGACGTTTGCATCAATAGATGTATATAGTATTATAAAGATGACAAAGATGAGATAATGTGTAAATTTTGCATAGCACATCGATATAAAACTAGTCAACCTAGCTGAAGATAAAGTTCAAAAGAGATTTCATTTAAAGGAATGTATTATTTATCAATTACTCTGAGATTGCAAAGGCTTTATGCTTCCATAAAATCTGCTGAGCTTGTGTAATGGCATTAGAATAATAGAAGGCATGAAGGCGTATTGTGTCATTCATCTAATGGAGAAGTACGAAAACATTTTGATAAAATATATCCCAATTTTGCAATTAAGCTCAGAAATGATCGCCTTGGTCTTTGCATAGATGGGTTCATTTCTTATAGTTAGTTTGCTTCACCATATTTATACTGACCCATGATAATTACTTCTTATAAATCTCTTTCCTAAAGTTTGTTTGACTACTCCTCACTTATTTTTAACGGCAATTATTCCTGGACCACAAAATCCCAAAATGGAGATTGATGTATTCTTATAACCATTTATTGATGAGTTAAAATTGTTACCAAAAGAAGAAGTATCCATATTTGATGTCTTAAAGAAGCAAAACTTTCAAATATGAGTAGCATTGATATGGATAATAAATGATTTTCCAACATATGAGATGTCAGGATGGAGTGTTGTTAGAAAATTAACTTGTCCTTATTGTATAGAAAAATCAAAAGTTTTTACCCTAAATTATAAGGAGAAGAACTTTTGGTTTGATTGTTACCGACATTTTCTACTTATATCTATATTTGAAAGAGGAATAAAGATGTTTTAAAAAAAATAGAGTTAAAAATAATCTCTCTCCACCAAGATTGGATGGGGAATAATCATGGTAACATGTGAAGATCCATCAAAAAATAGTTAATCAAGGCATTATTAGATTACTAGGCTATAGGCAATATCACAATTGGATGAAACAGAATATATTCTAAGAACTTCCACATTAGAAATGTCTATTGATTCGGTATAATTTAAATGTTATGCATATAAAAAAAATATTTGATAATATTTTTAATACTATTATGAATGTGAAAGGGAAAACTAAGAATAACATAAAAGTCAGAATGGATTTAAAAGAATATTGTAGGTGAAAAAACTTAAAGTTATAAGAAATAGCTAACGGAAAAATGATAAAGTCAAATGCTAAGTTCACTCTCACACTTGATCAAAGAAAGCAATCTATTACTGGATAAAAAGATTGAAAATACCATATGAGTATTCCTCAAATTTGTCAATATGTATAGATTCAATGGAAAGAAAGTTAGTTGGACTTAAAAGTCATGATTGTCACATTTTTTATGAAATGTTTGTTGCCAATCACTTTTAGTGCACTTCTTGAGTAAATATGGAGGCCTTCAACTGAGTTAAGTCTATTTTTTAAGAAATTGTATTCAGCAACATTGAAGGTTGATGGCTTAATGCAAATAGAACACAATATTCCTATCATTCTTTGCAAACTAGAAAGAATATTTCTATCAGGTCTCTTTGATTATATAGAGTATTTGCCAGTCCATTTGTCATTTAAGGTTAGAGTTGGTGGCTCAATCTAGTATTAATGGATGTATCCCTTTGAAAAGTAATTGATACTTAAGTTCTATCCATATCTAAATATCAATGGCTTGAAAGAATATATTATTACCTCTCATTATTTATCATTTGGTCATACAAATTTTTAAATATATTAAAATGTATTGTTAAAAATAAAGCTTGTATGGAAAGTTCTATTTGTGAGGTGTATTTGTCACAGGAAGTATGACACTTTTGTTTATATTATTTTGAGTCACATGTATCTTTGGTATGAATAAGAGTTCATCGAAATAAGTATAAGCATGAACAATAAACAAGTGAACCAGCTTTGTTATCTTCACTAAAGTTAGATAGTCACTTGGAAAATGCTTAACTAATTATTTGAATGATAGAGAAATGGCTACTGCTCATCATCACATCCCATTGAATTGCAATGAAGTCAACCCTTATATTAAGTAAGATTAAAACTTATGACATTGATAATTCATCATTCATTAATATTATAAGATGTAAATTGCATTGTAAGATTTTTTAGCAAGAGTTAGAAATGTTAAATCCATGCATTAGCACATAAGAAAGTGACAACAAAACTGAACAGTAATTTATACAATGATTTTGATCTTATGTATATAGTGCTGTTATTTATTTATTTCTTTACTTATTGATTTGCATAATATTAACATAATTTTCATTTTAAATAGGTTCTTAATCAACCTAGATTTAATGACAATAAATATTTAAAGGACCTATCTTAGGGACCAATTAGAAAGTTGCAAACATAACTAGGATATTTTGTGAATAAATATAAGTTTTATACCAATAATTGGAGCATTGGTAAGAAGATAATAAATAGTATAGTTTGTGTCAAGAGAATGAGAGAAGATGGAGACAATGACTACTTTGGTATTCTTAAAAAGGTGGTTCAATTATAATATATACGAGAACCTGAAAAAAAAAATAGTATTATTTCTTTGTGATCGGTTTGATTCTATTATAAATTGGGGAATAAAAATACACAGTAACTATGGAATTATTGAATAAAACATATTAGATAGTATGAAAAATTTGATTCATTCATCTTTGTAGAGCATTATATTCAAGTCTATTATGTGACGTATCTTATGAGAACTCGAGAAAAAGGTGACTGGTGAGTTGCTATAAAAATTAAAGCAAAAAGTGTGGTGGATGATATAATTCATTAGATGTTGCTTATTAAGATGACAATGCTGATATAAGAACAATAGATAATGAGATATTATCTAATACCTTATGTGATGAAAGAGAAATAGAAGAGGTGGATTTTCATATCAATTTATAAGTTAAAGATATGAATATATATATATATATATATATATATATATATATATGCAAGACGAGGAGGAAGAAGATCAATATTATGATAACAACAAAGAAAAAGATGAAGATAAAGATGAAGATGAGGATGAAGATGATGAAGAGACTGCCAACGATGATAATGAAGTTGATAAAAATGATAAAAATGTTTATTAATATTATTATTAAGTTTTTTTTTTCATTTTATTGGTAAGTTTTTAATAATAATTATAATAATACTTATAAAATTGATTTTTTATTTTTCAAAATTTGATTTTGATGATGAATAATAATTTATTTCATTTTTAAGTTTTTATTTTTATTTTATTTATTGTGATAAATAAAATTCTATGAAATTTTATTTTTTATATCATATTTTTTCTTCATTCCTAATATTAGTAAGTTGTTTTATTTTTTTAATTTTTGTTTTCATTTCATTCATTGTAATATTTATATTTATATACATACACTATAATATATAATTTATTAGTGTTATTGTTTATTATTCTATTTTAATTTTTAACATTTTTAAAATAATAAATATTAAATAAAGGCTGAGACATGTCAGCCTTTAGCTTTGGTTCATGTTCATGTGAACCAAAAGTAATGACGATATCTTTATATAATATGTCTTATTTTATTTTTTTAATTTTAATTTTAATTTTAATTATTGTGATGAATAAAATTATATGAAATTTTATTCTTTATATCATATTTTTTCTTTGTTGTTAATATTAATAATTTATTTTAATTTTCTTATTCTAATCATTATAATGTTTATCATTATCTATATATTATAATAAATAATTTATTTATAATATTATTTATCATTTTATTTTATTTTATTTTTAATATTTTTAAAATAATAAATAGAGTTTACATGGAGGCTAAGAGATGTTAACCTTTATGAGAATTGTTATTTTAATTTTGGTTCACGTGTTATTATTTCATATGAACTAAAGTTAAAATATTTATTATAAAATATAGATTTTAATATAATAAATTATTTTAATATATTTTTATATAATATCTTTATTTGTTGTTTATAATAATTTAATATTTCAATATAGATTATAAATAATAAATTAATTTAATAAATTTTTAATAAATAGAAGTGAACCAAATTACTTTATGTTTTATTTGTTATGGACATATATTTATTTATTTATTTAGTTCCTTTCTTTTGTTGTGTAAGGAACTTCTTTTCTCTATGTTCTATAGGGAATTTCTTTTCTCATGTACTACACAGACAATTATACTTTGTGCTTCAGAGGTAAGAACTAAGTATTTGAAGCAACAATGAACAAATTTTTGTTATTAGTAAGATATGGAATATATGATTAATTTTAACATTTTTTTTTAATTTTTAATAGATGTCTCCATAAACACAAGATACAAAACTTTATTATGAAGTTTGGCAAGATTTGCCAACTGAGCAAAAACTAATTTATTTAGTACATATAGAGTAATATTTATATTTATACTATTTACTTATCATGTAATACGTTGAGTTCATACACTCCATACATAACATTCAAAACATTTCATACTCATTTAAGTGGAATTTGCACATTATGGCAACGGAACTAAAGCATATGGACACCGAAAATTATTTCAATTTTGCTTACATGAGTTATTTAAATTTGTCTCAACTCATTTTCATCCATAACATACGCATACATATCAGAAATAACACAATTAGGGCTTACAACTCTAATTGATAACCATGGAACACAAAAACTTGAAGTTGCTCTCGAGTTTGCCATGACAACTTTTTGGTAGGAATTTTGAAATTTTATAATTAATTCTAAAAAAAATCAAAATTAAGCAAATGATAGCTTTTTAGAAAGTTCTAAATCTCAACTAACGGCTAAAAATCATTCCAAACTATAAAAATATCAACTAGACCACAAAAAATCAATAGAACAATACTAAAGATCTAGTTGCCAAGTATGCTATCATAGATTTCTGATACAAATTTTGAAAATTTCTAACTAATTATAGAAAATTTGAAATCAAGCAAACCATACTATTTTGGAAAGCTTTAGATGTTTATTAATGATTAAAAATAATTTTATATCAAGAAAATGGAATTTATCTTATGAAAATTGATGCAACAATATCAAAAGTCTATCTGCATTACTGGTATTGACCATCAACTTCAAAAATTCAATTCTCCCTCTACAAACTTCTAATTAGGGTGCTCTCAAGTGTTATAGAAAGCTTATCGTGTCTAGTTTACAAACTCTTAAGTGCTATAGAAAGCTTATCATGCCCTAGAAGAAGGAACTGATCATATGGACAGTGCTATTATTAAATCTGCATAATTTTTTTAACTTTAAAAATTCATAATTAATTCTTTAGAACTCTAAATAATGTGATTCTTGGCTTAGCAAAAGCTCTAGATGATGCATATATTCATGCCAAATTTCAAGTTTAAATTTGTTCATTTGGTTAGCTTGGGGTATAGGGTGCAAATTGGCATTTTTAGGCACCAAATGGAGTCAAAATGATACCATATGCTATTATACTATAACTACAACCAATTGTGCACGTTTAAATGCCTAAAAACAGCATATAAAAGGCTGTTCAAATGGTCCAAAACTTTATGGTTCTCCAATTCACATTCTTACTTGAACTCACATACAAGATCACATAGGCATTCAAATGTCAAAATCTCACATAAGTGCAAATATGGTTCCAAACTCCATTCATACATCACAAATACATATTTTTGCATATGTCCATATATCTACCTCACATACACATCATTTGTGCAAAGTTTTTGACATCATACTACAAAATTTCCTAATCTAGTGTCAAAATTCTCCTCTTCAAGGCATTTGGCCTCCACTTCTTAATCCTTAAGCTTCACCTAGATAAAAGTAAGTATGTAGAGGAAAAGTAAGATTCAAAGAATTTTAATAGCTCTTTACCTTTTCAAACATACATAATAGATACAAATTTAAGCCAAAGAATGCATGCATGTCATTTAGGCTTTGCATGAACATACATAAAATAGTTTCTTCATTATGTGAACTTATACATATCAAATATAGGCTCTCAAGGCATTAGTCTAGCCTTACCTAATTTTTTTGGGACTTTTGAATTTGCCTCACTCACTTTCAAGTGACTTTTGACTTAGTTTCACTCTTTTTGAGGCTTTTAGCTTTGTTTCACCCAATCTCAGAGATTTTTGACTCATCTTTACCCATGCTAAGGGACTTTTGGCTTAATCATACCCATTCAAGCCACTTTATATACATAAACATATTTCAAGAGACATAATGGTACCATAACATGTAACTCATGACTAGAAACATTTCTCATAATTCAAATATACACATAAACATTCAAAGACAAGAAAATATCTAAACAATGTATGAGAGAAAGGTTAGGGAACTACTTTGAAGTAAGAACACCATACTTTTCCCTTGAACTTTTCTTCCCTTTTTTGGCCAAACTCATGCAATTAGGTGGCACTCGGTTCTTTTGGCCTAGACACATCAATGGGACATATTTAAGTCATTAGAACTAGTTTTAGCTTTATACAAACTCTATAGAAGCTTATTTTATCATATAACTCTATTATAATTCCATACAAGATACAATGAAGCATGTGACACCTTAATCTACTACCGCTACCTAGCCTCTCATTGGGCTCGGTTCCATATGATTTCCAAAGAATCAACACCAATCCGTGGCATTTGCATGCTATGAACCGGGGTTTCATACACTCATCTTTTGCCCCGTGGGTCCTGTGAACCCATCATTCGCATCCTCAACTCAAACTCCATATATACGACTCATACATAGCATAAAACAAACCATAAGCCACGGGTATAGAGCCAAAAACCAGAAAAATTGCACTTTTTCACTTGTGCCCAAAAGTTATATTTTGGCTCTAACTTTGAAAAATCATAACTAATTATAGGAAAATGGGAATCTAGTAAACTTTAGCTCTCTAGAAAGCTCTAAGTGTTGTCTTTACACTTAAAATAATTACCAATTGAAATCTCAGCACTTGGACCACGCTTGACATCGAAAATGGGAAGGAGGTCCGGCTGTCACTGTTTCTGGTGCAGCTTACTGTCATGACTTTCAAAAATTCATAACTAAATCCACAAAAATCCAATCTGGGTACACTATATCAGTTTGAAAAGCTACGGATGTCTACTAGAGAAAAAAAATAAGTCCAGATCAGTTCAGTAGCTCCTACTCCCCAAAAACTGATGGAACAGTAACGGGGGTCAGATGAGCTCCCTGATGCTGATACAGAACTTTAAAAGGTTCATTCTCTCTCTACAGACCTCCAATTTAGGTGATTCCAGTTCCTATAAGTCATTGTAGTTGTCTAGTTTATGTGTATAAAATTTTACCACATTTGGAATCCATTTGGTCTATGAATGCCACAGATTTCATTTCTGGTTTATATAAACAGTACATGACCAATCCATTAAATTTTCCCAAATTCAACAATTCGCTAAATATTCTCTAGACCTCCGAATATTACCAACTTTAGCTTCTTAAGAAGCCTTCTACAAACTCTAGAGGCATGCCAAATTTCATGGCAAGAGGAGCTCATCCGGTCATACTTTGACGGAGCTCACAAATTTACCAGTTTTGGCACCTAAGAGGTCCAAAATGGGTCCAAATAGCCTCTCACACATTCTAGCCACTCATGGACAAGTTTAAAAGCATAAAACTAGGATATATAACAAGTCCATGTGGTCTAAATCAACATACAATCTAAACTCGCTATGCTACGACCAAATATACACTATGACATTCATTCATAAAAAGGGGCAAAACTCTCATTTTCATTGATTTGGCTATCAACATAGTTTGTACATCACCATTTCATGCATTTACACTTGTTACAATAGTTACATCTCAAAAATAGTGGGTACATATTCATTTTGCACCACTTTACATCAAAATACATCAAAATAGAGTAATATCTAACTAAGCATACTCCTAAACTCCTTGGTGTGCACTTGCTTCTTCTTGTGCTTCACCTAGCATGTTAAGTTGGGAGGGGAAGGGGTGAGATTCAGGGAATCTCAGTAGCTCATGCACTCAATCATGTAAGCAATCAAGGCATATAACAAGTCAAAGCATGTGAATAAGCATTTAACCATTCTCAAACATCCAACACACGTTGTACATGCTATGGAAATCATAACAATGCCAAAAATGGGCTCCAGGGACTTTTGGTCTAGCCTCACCCGAGTTTAGGGACTTTTGGATGGCCTCACCCGAGTTTAGGGACTTTTGACTTGGCCTCACTCGGTTGAGACTTTTGGCCTTGTTTCACCCATTCTCAAGGGACTTTCGGTTTCACCTCACCCATCTCAAGGGACTTTCGGCACTACTTCACCCGAGCAATTCTCACAATTCATCACACAAGCATATTGGCATCCAATGCATCAAAGCAATAGCATATGGCATATTCCACACAACAAGCATATACATAAACATACAATGACTATTACATCCAAGAATGCAACAAGAAATAGTGGGAAGAGAGAGCTACCTTATCAGCCAAGGTCAACCCTAGCTTTTCCTTTCAATTCCTCTTCTCCCTTCTTAAGTTCACAATCACACCTTGATGGAGGTGTTTCTCTTGAGCCTAGGCATATAAAAACATGCAATTACACTCTTATAATGTAATCTTTCATATCAAACTCTCCTAACATACCAGAACTTAGAGTTCTCTCTCTTTCTCTCTAGAATGCCATCAACTCTTTCTCTCTCTCAAGCTCCCATGGTAGTGGAAACAACATTTTCAAAGAAACTACAAAGATTCAAAGGTGTTTTCCACTTTCCCTCTTCTGACCCATGCCCAAAATCCAACCATTTTCACAAACAAAACCGTGGAAAGAGAGGGCAAAGAGAGGGGATCAGAGTCCTAAGAAGAAATGGGAGATGTTTCCTTACCTTTCCCTTGCTCTTCCTCCTTCTCTTGATCTCTCTCACTCTCCACACCTCTTTTCTCTCCTTGGGTCAAAGTCTAGGGCAGATATGAGAGAAGAAATGAGTTTGGGCGTTTAATGAAGTCTAATTCTCGCCTTTTACTCTCTTCCGGACTGACCCTCGCCACGGCGAAAATTAACCTTCGCTATAGCGAGCTCGTGTTATCTGGCTTCGCTACGGCGAGGCTTAACCTTCGCTACGGCAAACTCGCATCAGTTCCCTTCGCTATGGCGAGTTTCGACCTTCGCTATGGCAAACTCGCGTTAGTTCCAGACTACCACTTTCGCTATGGCGTACGCTACAGTGAGCAACTCCCTGGTTTTTGTATAGACTGCTGCCAGCACTCGCTATAGCTAGAACCTCGTTCGCTATTGTGAGAAGACATTCTCGCGACAGCGAGACCATTTCTCGCTATTGCGAGAAGACTTAGCAAAAATTCTGAATTTCAAAAATTTCTAGCTTTCTACTTTCTTTCTTTTCCTTTTTTTTTCTTTTTCCCGATTGTTACAAAGCAACTATTAGAATTTATGATCTTAGCTACATTTTTTCATCTAATCTAAGTCTTTTAATTCCATTTAGACTTTTTGGAGTCATTACAATTTTATTTTAAGAAACTTAGTTATAAATTGCTTCTTTATGTCTCATTATGGAGCTTACACCTTCATCTCATAACCCATGCTTTCTAAAGTTATTCCAAGGATTCCTTTGATGTTCTTATATCATATTTAATCACTTTTTAACCTTAGAAAAATTTAAAACACTTCCTAGATCCATTATCTTGCTTAGGTAGAGATATGAGCATACTTGGAGCATCCATAGATTTTGCCTGCTTTTCTCTAGAGATTTGGCACATGTGAGACTTCTTATAGGTCTAAGAGACTCATTCAAGCTGTTACATAAGCTAAAACATCCTTAGAAAAATTCAAAATTTGCCAATTGTCTTAAAATCCCTTGGTTCCCATTCTTGAATTTTCAAGCTTCTCTTTTAATTCCATTTGGATATTTTTAATCATCACACTTCGTAACCTTTCTTCCTACCTTAATTTGGACAGAATTCATCTCCCCTTGATTGGGTCCATGGCTGGATGAAAATCACCTAAGAGAAATAGACAAGGAGATGTAAGGAAAGTAATGAAAGTTACTCTGACTCGAAGCCTTTTCCATGAGCTATTTCACTTGCTACAAGCTCCTCCTTCAAATTTTAAGTTTTCTCCTCTGGACTAGCCACAAACCAATCCCAAATCTACCATTAAAACCATATAAATGAAGAGAAGAAGGAAGAGAACAAATTTAGTGAAGGAAGGAGCATAAAAGACTAGAAATTTTCTTACCTTTTTGCTAAGTTTCTCTCATCCTCCCTCCCTCCATCTTATGCACCTTTCTCCTTTACCCTGGTTCTATTTCAGAAGTGAGGAAGTTGGTTATGAAGGATGGGAAAGGCTGGAACGTGTTTTAAGAAGCATAAAAGTAAAGTTAATATACTTTTTCAATTTTCATTTTAGTCCCTAAACTATAATTTTTCTGTTTGACCTCATTTTAATTCTTTTTCAAGAACCATATTTTCTATCATAAAATTTAGGTCCTTTAACTTATAAAATGTCTTTATTTTCACTCCAATTAGATTTAAAAATCATTCCAAACTATTCAGTCAAAATTTTGGTTAAACGACTGTTGAAAATCGCTTACTGGAGTGGTTTTAACTGTTCTAGGAATTTCCATAGCTTTTAGGGCCTTTGAGAACTCCAGAAAGCTCAAATTTTATTATTTAAAAAGTCCTCTTGTGAGTTTTTTAAAATTTTCAAAAATTACGAGAATACCCTGACTTATTTTTGCAAATTTTCTTAACTTTTCTGGTTTGAGTTTCTAGTCATCTTAAGTCTCAAATCCTCATTTTTTATTATTTAAAATTTTACTCACCCTTAACTCATTCATTTTAAAGAACTTCCTTTTATAACTTATTTATTTCCATCATTTATGGAGGACCAAATATTACACATCACATATGCAATTATTTATAAATTAACTTTTATAAATATGTTTAATTCATTAATTAGATTTAGACCAAATGGTAATATTATGGGTGAATGCATTCTTGCCATCATCCAAAACAATTTTAATGGTCCATGCAATTCTTTAAAGGAAGTACCACAGCAAGTTAGATTATCATGATTTCAGGAGTTTCAGGTATATTGTAATTATTATTTTCATTAAGGAGGCTTTTTCTTAGAATTTTAGTATTATGTATATTATAAGTTTGTAAAATATTTTATTTTCTAAAAATGTTATTGTTGGGTTGTGGATGTACATTGTTCAATTTATGAAAATTTCTTTGACCAAATGATAAGTAAATTGAAAGCATGATAGGGTATGCATAAGAGGGGAAAAAAAGACTAGTATGAATGAAAGATCATGTTTGAAACTCATTGTGTGCTACTTAGGATAGTTCACAATTCTAACAAAAAAGTGAAAGGAATAAAAAAAATAAAACATTCAACTCTAGCTCTATTTTTATTGCCAATTTTAATCTAGTATAGTTCTATTAGGAGATTTTGAAAAATAATTTTAGGATGGAGTCAACACCAGCTAAATTTCACCAAGCTATACATTTAAAGAATGGCCATTAGATTGATAAAAAATTAGAAATGACCTATGTAAGTATATCTTGATATATTGCTCTTATATTTAACATATATCTATCATCGTAATTTGGGTTGAAATGTTTTGTCTTCTATTCAGAATAAAACATATCAAACTCAGAGGTGAGGCTAGTCCTCCATTACAACAACTATTACTGGAGCACTTACCTAAAAAGTTAGAGTATGGATACAAGCAATAGAAAAAAGAATGGCCAGAGGGATAATCTATGGTTTTGAAATTATTTCACATGACATAGTGAGAGATCCAATCTCTGTTATAGATACAAAGATATCCCTAGTCATCAAAGTTATCTAAGTATACGTGAAACAATACCTCTTGGAGGCATACTACATCCAAACTTTAAATGCATTGTAGATTCTCAAATCGTATAATTTTAAAAAAATAATATAACTACACAAACTCTACAAAACTAACTTAACGTATATAAGATTTTTTATAAGAGTCATCATAATAAAAATAATCAGTAAATTTATATATTTGGTTTGTATTGAATTTTTGTTTTCTATTTAATGATAATTTTCAATTATTTTCTCATATGAAATTATGTAATAGAAAGTGTGTAAAAAATATGAGAAGAGAACATGACTTATACAAAATATCATAACTTTTATTATATTATACTTGATGTTACTTATAAGTTACTTGTTTTTGCTAATTATTTTTTTATTATTTTATTTTACCGATTTTATTTTCTTTATATTTCATTATTTTTTTATGTAAAAAATAAAAATTATATTTGCAATAATAAAATCTAAAATAAAAATTTAATGTTATTATATTTTAATTTTAACTTATAATTTTAAATAATTATTTAAGACATAAAAATTATTATTATTACAAAAATTATCATAACATTATTATACAATTAATTATAATTACTATTAAATTTTCTTAGCCTTGAGCGACGAAATCTTTTGATATATTTCATAACTGTACAAGCTGAACAATTTAATAATTAATAAAGTATTGAATTTTTTTCTTCTATTTAAGTATAATTTTTAATGAATTCATATTTGCTTTGTATTATTTTTTCTATTTAATTACAATCAATAAATTATGTAATGAAAAATGTATAAAAAAAATGAAAAAAGGTGAGTTGTACAAATGTATTGTAATTGATATTACTTATAAGAAACAAATATAAGAACTACTTTTATCATTGTACTTGATTTTGTTATTTATTATTTTATTTGATTTTACTACATGCTTGAAGTAGTTGATGTTATAACAAATGCTATTTCTAACTTTAATATACATATTATAGAATTATAATTTTTAATAAATTTGTATTTGGTTTATATTGAAATTTTTTCTTCTATTTAATTATAATCAATCAATTATGTAATGAAAAATATGCAAAAAAAAAAAAGATGAAAAGAAAAAGGTGAGTTGTACAAATATCAAATTATAGCTAATGTTACTTATTTTTTTTTCTTTTATTTAATTATAATCAATAAATTATATGATGAAAAGTGTATTAAAAAAATATGAAAAGAAAATGTGGGTTATACAAATGTCATATTATAATTGATGTTACTTATAAGAAACAAACAAATATTAGAACTACTTTTATTATTGTATTTCATTTTATTATTTTACTTAAAAGTACTACATGCTTAAAGTTACTAGATAGCTAGTATTATTACACATGTTACTTATAATTTCAGTAGATACATTATAAAATTATAATATTCAATACATTCATATTAAGTTTGTATTAAAATTTTTTCTTCTATTTAATTATAATCAATAAATTATATAATGAAAAATATGAAAAAAAAAATGAAAAGAAAAGGTGAGTTGTACAAATATCATATTATAGTTGATGTTACTTATTTTTTTCTTCTATTTAATTATAATCAATAGATTATGTGATGAAAAATGTATAAAAAATATGAAAAAATGTAAGTTATACAAATGTCATATTATAGCTGATGTTATTTATAAGAAATAAACAAATGTTAGAACTACTTTTATTATTATATTTGATTTTATTATTTATTATTTTACTTGATTTTACTACACACTTAAAGTTACTAGATAGCTAATATTGTTACACATGCTACTTATAATTTCAATAGATACATTATAAAATTATAATTTTTAATAAATTAATATTTGGTTTGTATTGAATTTTTTCGTCTATTTAATTATAATCAATAAATCATGTAATAAAAAGTGTAATACCATACTCATCTAGTTTACATGAATTAAACTTCATACATTTTGCAAGAAAATCTGTATATTTTAATGTATTAATTTGCATTACGTATGGATTCATTTACTCATTTCATGCTTCGTACGTTATATGAACTCATCATTATCATCTTCCATCCATAACACATCTATACAAATAAAAAACATCACAAAATGTCCTAAGAGTCTTGGGTTTGGCATCATACATTGGAAAATTTAAGGTTTACTCTTGGATTTGCCATGACAACTTCCTAGCAAGAAATTTGAAAAATCATAATTAATTCTAAAAAAATCAAAATCATGCAAATGATAACTTTTTGGAAAGCCCTGATTGTCAACTAAAAATTAAAAATAATTTCAAACTGTGAAAACATCAACTAGACTACAAAAAATAACAAAATAATACCAAAGGTCCAGATGCCGGGTCTGCTATCACAAGTTTTTGATATAAACTTTGAAAATTCATAAGTAATTTGAAAAAATTCAAAATCAAGAAAACCATAACATTCTAAAAATATCCAAATGTTAACTAATGATAAAAATAATTTCAAAACAATGCAATTGCCTTTAACATGCAGGAATTGATGGAACAATACCAGAGGTCGAGTTGCATTACTGGTACTATCATGCAAATTTAAAAATTTGGTTCTCCCTCTACAGAGCTCCAAATGAGGTGATCTTAGTGGTTATAAAAAATTTATTATGTCTAATTTATATCTATAAAATTTTATGAGTATTGGATTTCACTGGTTTCTCGTGTGACATAAAAACATAAATTAACTATATGAATAGTACACATACTATTTCTGCATAATTTGACAAACTTTGAAAAATTATACAAATTTTCTAGGGCTCCAAATTAGGTGCTCTTTAACTCTATAAAAAGCTCTACATGAGACCTACTTGCAAGGCAAATTTCATGAAAAAAGTCATTCATTTGGCCAAACTTTGGTTCAGCTTAAGATTTAGGGTTCAGTCAATTTTGAAGTCGAAAATGGTTCTTTAAGACACCAAATGATCTTCTTATGATTTTATGGCCATTTTGGCACATCTCAAAGCACCATTACAGCCTAGGCAAGTATGCCAAATGGTTTAAATTATCATAGAGCTCAGTCTCACTATGCCACTCACATTTATACACATGCAAACATAGGCTTATAGGTGCAAAAACTTACATTTACATGCATTTAGCTTTAGGATTGATACATACATCATAACTATATACATTCAAGCTTGTTCAAATGGTTACATCTCATATACATCATATGGATATAACTTTTGACATTAATATGCTATTAACATATCTATTTCTCTACTCTTTTGTCAAAGTGTCGTACTTCAAGACCTTTGACCTCCAATTTTGAATCTTCTTTCGTCAAAAACTTACATTTACATGCATTTAGCTTTAAGATTGATACATACATCATAACTATATATATTTAAGCTTGTTCAAATGGTTATATCACATATACATCATATAGATACAATTTTTGACATTAACATGCTATTAACACATTTATTTTTTTACTCTTTTGTCAAAGTACCATACTTCAAGGCCTTTGGCCTCCAATCTTGAATCCTCTTAGTTCATCTACGTATAATTAGGTATATGAATAGGAAGAGTGAGATTCAAAGAATTTCAATAACTCTTTACCCTTTTAAACATATATAATGGATGCTAAAACATGTTAAAGAATGCATGTATGGCATAAAGCCTACTAGTGAACATGCATAAAGTATTTTTCATATCCAAGAAACTCATACATAACATATATAGACCCTCAAGAGCATTGCCCTAGCCTCACCCATTTTTCTTGAGACTTTTCGATTTGTTACACCCATTTTTAAGAGATTTTTGACTAAGTCTCACTCTTCTTAAGACTTTTGGCTCATTCTCACATTTGCTAAGGGATTTTTAGCTTCACTATACCCATTTAAGCTAAAACATATTCATAAACTCATTTCAAGATGCATAATAGTACCATAGCAAGTAAGCAATAGCTAAAAACATTTATCATAACTCAAATATACATACAAGCAATCAAAGATAAATAAACACCCAAGGAATGCATGAGAGAAAACTTAAAGAGCTATCTTGAAGATAAAGTCATAATTTTTTTTTGAATTTGCTTTCCTTTTTTTGGCTAAGCTTACGAAATTAGGTGGCACTTGATTCTCTTGGCCTAGACACATCAAATGAGGCATATTTAAGTCATTGGAACAAGTTTTAGCTTCTCACAAGCTCTATGCTATGCTACTTTCTCATATAACTTCATTATGGATCCATTCAAGACACAATGAAGGAACCTCTAGATTTCATGATCTTGGCTCTCATTTCTCACTTAATTCAAGTCTCTTAACTCCATTTAGACTCCATAGAGTCATCATAAATTCATTTTAAAGGGCTTACCTATAAGTTACTTCTTTATGTCTCATTATGGAATCTATACCTCTATCTCACAAATCAAAGCTTTTAAATTTTTTTCAAAGTTTCCATTGATATTCTTCTATCATATCTAGTTTCATTCTACCTTTGGAACAATTTAAAACACTCCATAGGTGCTTTAAGTGGTTTAGGCCAAGACATGGAGCATTTTGTAGCCGAGGAAGCTTTGTTTGTTTTCTTATGTAATTAGTCACTTGTAAAGCTTCCTAAATGTCTTAAGAACTCTTACATCCTCTTAGATAGGCTATATGACCCTTTAAAAGTTTCATATTTCCATTTGCAACTCAAATTCTCTAGGTAGCACAACTTGCATTTTCTTGCTTCTCTTTTGCTTTCAATTGGAAATTCCTATTTCTTTTGCCCTAAATTCCTCATTTCTTACATGCTAAGACTTGAACTAATTCTCTCCTTAATGGGTCAAATTCTAGATGAAATTCCTATGAAGAAAACAACTAAAAAGAAACAAAAGAAAGCCATGTATCTTACCTTGGTTTTAAGCTTCTTCAAAAGTACTTTTTATGCTTCTATGCTTCCTTTCAATTCCTCTCCTCTTCTTACTGAATTAATTATGTTTTAACCTTAATTAGTTCAACAAAATCATGAGAAAAGAGAGGAGAAAAGGAAAGACATGGCCAGGGAAGGAAGAAGCATGAGATAGTCTTGGATTTTTACCTTTTTCTTTGTCTTTCTTCTTCTTCTTTCACCCTCCTCTTATGCATCCTTGGAGCTCTCTTTCAACTCTATTTCAGACCAACAAAATCATGGTTAAGGGTTGGAGCAAGTGGCTAGACATTTAAAAAGCCAAAAAGGTAAAGTTAACACACTTTGTTAACTTTTCATTTTAGTCCTTAAATCATGATTTCTCCATTTGGCCTCATTTCAACTCCTTTTTGAGAACCATCTTTTCCATCATAAAATTTAGATCCTTTAACTTATAAAATGCCTTTGGTTTCACCTAAATTGAGTTTGAAATCATTCCGAACCATTTGGTCAAAATTTCGGTCAACTGACAATTGAAATCGCTCACTGGAGAGATTTTAACTATTTTAGAGATTGTTATAATTTTCAGGGTCTTTGAGAACCCCAACAAGCTTAAATTTTCTATTTAAAAAGTCCTCCTGTGAGTTTTTCAAAATTACTAGAAATTATAAAAATGCCCCAACTTTCTTTCACAAAATTTTTTAGCTCATCTAGTTCAGGTTTCAGGACAACTCAAACCTTAAATCCTAATTTTTCATCATCTAAAATTTTCTTCTAGTTTTATTTGGCTTCAAATCATTTTATTTGGAGGATTTCCTTTTATATCTAGTAAGTTTCGTACATTTACAAAGAAACCGAATGTTACAAAAAATATGTAAAAAAATATGAAAAGAAAAAGTAAGTTGTACAAATGCATATTGCATTGCAGTTGATGTTACTTAATTTTTTTCTTTTATTTAATTATAATCAATAAATTATGTAATGAAAAGTGTGTAAAAAAATATGAAAAGAAAAGGTGAGTTGTACAAATATGATGTTAATTATAAGAAACAAATGTTAGAACTACTTTTATTATTTTATTTTATTTTATTATTTATTATTTAACTTGATTTTACTACACCTTTGAAGTTACTAGATAGTTGATATTACTATACATGGTGCTTATAATTTTAGTAAACACACTATAAACCTGAGATTATATGTTAGATAAAGTTAATATTATTTACATATTTATACACACACACATGTACATACACATCTTTACATCTCACCACACATGCGTCTCTACTCCTTAGATCAAATTTGACTATGATTTTTATTTAAAAATTTTCATTTCTTTTCATTGTGTACAAGTATACATATAAATATATCAATATTAAATTATTATTACTATGTCCATACAAAATTTTAGTTGATCTAATTTTTTTTTTATTTCTTATAATTATTTTACTTAGATATCTTGATGCAAATCATCATCAAACAGAGCTTGATCATGATCTTACTTCACTCCTACTCTTGAGTAATATAACTTCACCTCTCCTATTCCTCCTCCCTCTCATCATGAGTCGCAACCTAGTACTATCCAAAAACAATTTATTACAGCTATAAGTGATGATGAGTTATTATACATTTTTTATTATTTTCACTCTTACTATGAATTTTAATTTTTTTTACACTTACATTTAACATTTGTTTTATGTAGATTTGAACTAAATAATGATACAATCCTTACTTTTATCATTAATATTTTTAAAAGTAAATATAGAGGATCCTAGAGTAGTTGGAAATAAGTTTCATAAGAATGTAAAGATTTATAGTTTCAAGAATTTCAGGTATATTTTTAATTAATTTTTAATAATTATATTATTATGATTTTTTATCATTAAAACCTTTATTTTATTTAAAAATATTATTATTAGTCACTCAACAATTATAAATGAATTAAATGAAATTGGCAAAATAAAATAATTAAGCAACCAATTAAGGGATAATCATTGGAAAGCACAAAAAAGTGGAAAAAAAATCAATGGATTGGAGACATGATTTAAAATCAACTTTGTGATAAATGGGATACTCCACAATATTAAACTTTATACCAGCAGATGTGAAAAAATTAGGTTTCCTTTTCTGAGTATGACTCATTACAACATACATGAAGCTCTATTTCTATACTTGAATATGATAGAAGATTGGCAATTAATTTTATTTTTTATTTATCTAATTAGTATTTTCATTACATTTTTAACTATTAGTAATCATTATTTTAAATATATTTTTAATTAATAATATTTTATTCTTAAAGCAAAGGAATTGGGGAGACCACTTAAATATTCTAAAGTTTATCTCAAAACCCATAAAAATAATGACTCCTAAGTTGACAAAAAATTATAAGTTATATATGTAAATGTCATTTTATATGTACTACATGCAATTATATCTTTTCTGATTTTAGCTATTTTTAGAATGAGTTTGTTCAACACTAAATTTTTAATTTAAACTCTTTTATTTACTTTTCAAAATGAATTTTTTCAATAAAAGCTTGATGTAGATAGTAAGGGAGAAAATATATTAGAATTAGCTTTATGGATGTAAGTTATGGGAAGGAAAAGAAAAAAGGATTAGTGTATATTTTAAAGAATATGTCCTATAACATATATAGACATCTAACAATTGGATTCACTGAGTTCTAAGAGCCAGCCTACAGTCACTTTGCCTATATTTAAGAAGTTATAAGAAATGAATGTAGCTTTTATGTAGTTCATAGCATGTCAAAACATCATCCATATTATAAGGCAAACGATGTAAAAGTTCCATGTTTATCAAATTTTCACTTTTAGTAATGAAATTAACAAATATCATAGGCTAAAATAATTCAATAATACTCATATGGACCCTTTGGTCTTACCAACAATTTCTTCCATTCATAATACACTTAATCAAACTAACACAATTTGAAGCACCAAATTAAGGTCCAAGGTGTACAAACTGAAATAGCATCTCACATGGCAGTTTCCAAGATTTTTCATATTCTAATATGAATTTTAAAAAATCATAATTAATTTTAAAAAAATTAAAATCATAAAAATTCCACCATTCTGGAAAGCTACAGATTTCAACTAATGACTAAAAATAATTCCAAGTAAAAACAACCAGGGTTGCCTCATAAAAACTAATGGAGCAGTATATCAGGTTAGTATAGCACTCTACAATTGAACTCCAAATATAGAAAATCATATCTCCCTCTATATAGATCCCAATGAGGTGCTCTTAATGGTTATAAAAAGTTTATGATGTCTGGTTTATGTTTATAAAATTTCATAAGCATTAGATCTCATTTGACCCACGAGTGATATAAGAATTTAAATTGACCATATAAACAATAACCTTGACAATTCTGCATAATTTAGCTAACTTTAAAAATTCATAAAAAATTATTTAGTACTTCAAATAGGGTAAAAGCTCTAGATGATACCTATATTCACGCCAAATTTTATGCACAAAAGCATCCATTTAGTCAATTTGTGGTTCAGTTCAAGATTTAGTCATTTTTATAACTATAAAATGGTTAAATTAGTACCAAATGGTCTCTTACTCATCCCACAACCATTTGAGTATATTCAAAAGCATAAATATAACTTATGTGAGTATCTCAAATGGTCCAAATCATCATGCATCTCAAAACCACAATCCTAGTTGCTTTCACATACATGGACATCAAGGCTCTTTGGTGTCAAGAACTCACATATTCATTTATTTAACTTCAAAATTGATACATACACCATAATTACATACATTCAAACATGTTCAAATGGTTACATCTCATATACATCATATGGTTACAAAATTTGATATCAAAATGCCTAATTTTCTATTTCTTTGTTAATTTCTTGCTCTTCAAGATGCATGGCCTTCATTTCTTGATCATTTGACTCACCTAAACATGGTTATATATATATAGGGGAAGAGTGAAATTCAAAGAATCTCAATAACTCTTTACCCTTTCAAACATATGTAAAGGATGTATTTATATGTGAAAAAATGGATGTATGCCATATAAACTACTAATGAACATACATAAATCATTTTCTTTGTCATACGAACTCATAAATGTCAAAAATAGACTCTCAAGGGTATTGATCTACCTTCACCTAATTCCTTTAGGACTTTTAGATTTTTCTCACCAAGTTTCAATAGACTTTTGACTTAATTTCACTCTTTTTGAGATTTTTGGTTATGTCTCACCCATTCTTAAGGGCTTTTGGCTCATCTTCACCTATGCTAAGGGACTTTTGACATAACTATATCCATTTAAATTACTTTGTATTCATAAACATATTTCAAGAAGTATAATGGTACCATAACGTGTATTTAATGGCTAGAAACATATCTCATAGTTTAAATATACATACAAGTATCCAATGACAAGAAAATATCCAAGTAATGTATATGAGAAAGGTTAGAGAGTTATTTTGAACCAAGACAATAAACTTTTTCTTTTGGTTACTTAATCCTTTTTTCGGCTAAGCACATACAACTTGGTGGAGTTTGATTCTCTTAGCCTAGACACATCAAAGGAGACATAATTCAGTCATTGAAACAAGCTTTAGCCTTATACAAACTCTATGTATGCATACTTTGTTCTAAAACACCATTATGGTTCTATGCAAAACATAATGAAGCAACCCTTAGGATTTATGATCTTAGCTCCAATTTCTTATTCAATTCAAGTCTCTTGATTCCATTTAAACTCTTTAGAGTCATCATAAATTCAGTCCAAGGAACTTAGACTTAAGTTGCTTTTATGTCTTAAAATAGAACTTACACCTTCACTCATAAACCATAATTCCCAAATTCATACCAATGCTTTCTTTGGTGTCTCTAGCTCATATCTAGGCCATGTTACCCTTAGAATAAATTAAAACTCTCTTTAGGTCCTCTTTCTCTTCCTTGGCTAAGACACATACACACACACTGGAGCCATGGGGTTTTGTTTGTTGTCTTTGAGAATTAGCCATTTATGCAACCTCCTAAATGTCTTAAGAGCTCATTCCTACCCTTACATAAGTTATACAACTCTTAGAAAGTTTTAGAATTTAACATACATCTTAAATTCTGTAAGTAGAACAACTTGCATTTCAAGGCTTTTCTTTTACTTCCTACTGCATATGCCTACTCCTCATGCTTCAAAACCCTCCTTTCTACCTTCCTAAGACCAAAAATTATTCCCTCCTATATGGGCCTTGAGATGGACGAAAAGTATACAAGGAAAACAAGTAAGGAGAAGTATGAGAAACCATGATATCTTACTTTGATTTCAAGCCTTGTTCAAATGGCTTTCCTTTGCCTTTAACTTTTCCTTCAATTCCTCTCTTTCTCCCACTGAAACACCTATGAAACATCTTTAAATCAATCACCAAATCCATAGGAAGAAGGAAGAGAATAAGGTTAGTGAAGGAGGAAGCATAAAAAGTGTTGGTTTCTTACCCTTTTTAGGGCTGCTTCGTCTCCCATTTGCTTCCCTTCTTGTGTGTCTAAGAGAGCAGCTCTTAAATCTGTTTTGGAGTGCAAATGAGTCGTTCAAGAGAGAGGGTAGAAAGAGGGATGTTTTTAAGAAGTCAAAGAGTCACTTTTACAGCTATTAAAAATTACAATTTAGCCCCTCTCCTTAGTTTCTTCCATTTGGGCTCATTTCAACTCCTTTTTGAAAATCATCTTTTTCATCATGAAATTTAGATCCTCTAATTCATAAAATGCTTTAGTTTCACTCAAATTGAATTTAAAACCTTCTCAAACAAATTAGTTAAAGTTTTAGTCAACTAATAACCCGAAAACATAAACCGAAGGAATTTTGGTCAGTCTAGAGGTTCCTATAATTTTTAAGGTCTCTGAGAATCCCGGGACACTCATTTTTTTCATTTAAAGATCCCTCATTTGAGTTTTTTAAAAGTTACTTAAAATTACGAAAATGTCACTGGCCTTTTGTGGCCTTCAGTTTAGTCGTTTTGACTTTGGTTCCGGGCTAACCTTAGCTTTGTATTCTCATTTTGAATTGTCTAGATTATTGTCCTAACCTTATTTGGCCTCAAAAATTTCTATTTAAGGGACCTCTTTTAGTAATTCTCTTAGTTTAGGACGTTTTAAAATAAACGAGTATTACATATAGGATCCTCGTAATATCCCATTTTATGAACAACAAAAACATATTGAAAAAATTGAAGTTGAATTAAATCAATATAGGAGTTGTTTTCAATGATACTCATAATCACATGATAATGAAGTTGGTACAAGTTTGATATGCAAGCCAGAAATGCCTATGTCTCAAGATCAAGCTCAAGATAATGCAACAAAATATAAAGATAATGAAATACAATGAGGGAGTGAGTGATTGTTGAAGAATTTGTAAAATTCTAACGTATTTTTAATTAAAATTTAATATATTTTAATTTATATAATTGTTATTATATTATAATTTCATATTTTGTTTAAATTTAATACTTTTGTGATGTATTATATAATTAATTATAAATTTAGTTATATATATATTCATATATACCACAAGCCATATTAATGCAATTAAGAAAAAAAATAAACAAAGATTAACCTCCTTTCAAAATAGTAAAATTCGCTCTCCCGTGAGAAAGACTAAAAAAATTAAACTAAACTCTCTGTATTACCAGCCAATGCAAACTACAAAATTTTTAAGTTTTTGCTCCTTTTTTTGCTACAAATATATAGCTTCATCTCTTTCTTATCTCTATCTCCAGTCTTTTAACTTGTCTTTTCTCAATCTCTATCTTTAATAATTCAAAGTTAGGCCTCTTCATCTTCATCTTCATTTTTCTATTTTATTTTATTTTTCATAACTTCCTCTTTTTTCTTGCACAAGTTTTTTCTTATTCCTTTATACAATAAGATAAATTGGTATTTCTTTTCTTTTCTTCAATTTATTTATCCAGCTATATCTCTAATTCATTCTTTTTTTTTTCTTATAGAAGATGAATTTCTCAATGATAAAAGACAATGCCATGATATCGCAAGTTGCTTGCTTTGTTTTGCTTTATTTTTTTTGATTATTTTTCTACTATTTTCTTTTACCAATTTCTTTTTCTTCATATTTCATTATTTTTTCACGTACAAAATAAAAAGTATATTTGCATCATGAAATGGCAATAATATATTTATATAAAATATTTATATAAAAGAATAAAGTAAAGTAAACTTCTTAATAAAAATATAAACAATAATTAAACCTAAAATAAAAATTCATTGTTATAATATTTTAATATTAACTTGTAATTTTAAATTATTATTTGAAATATGAATTATTATTATTATAATTGAAATTATTATAATAATATTATTTAATTGATCTTAATGAAAATTATTATTAATTAAAAAAGTTATTTTTTCTCTTTTATTAGCTTTTAACGACGAAATAATACTAGGGCTCATTATATATAGCAATAAAAATATAGTAGGGCAGTCCTACCATGTGCCTGTCACTGGTTTATGATATATTATTAATTTATAATATATAATAAACATAATATATTTATTAATATATATTTTATGTTTGATTTATATTTATTTTTATATATTTTTATAAATATAGCGACAAAATTGTCGTAAGATAATGCCCTACCACAATTCTGTCATCATAATTTTTTTAATATATTTATCATCATTTTCATTCATTTATTAATTTATTCATTAATAAATTTATTAATTATTTAATAATTTATTTTGTATTGTATTATTGTATTTATTGATTTGTTGTTTTATCATTTTATTTATTAAGTAAATTAATTGTTATGATTTCAAATATTATTAAAGATTTTTAAATTTAAAAGTTATAAGCTTTTTAAATTAATTTTCTATTATTTAAATTTTGTTTTGCCTATGTCAGATAAGAGTGTAGGAGAGGAAAGAGAACATAAACTTGTGACCAAAATTTTTATCGTAAATAATAGCAAAAATATAAATAATGACAAAATATGCAATAGATATAATCTATCACAAAACTTATTTTTTTGACAAAAAATTTATTATTTTGCAATAGATATATCTGTTGTTATTTAACTATTTTGTTATAGTATTATTACAATAAGTTTAGTTCATAATTACAAGAAATAGCAATATTAAAAATATAGTATAAATCAAATAAGCAAAAGAAAAATACAAAGAAAAGTAAGGAAAGAAAAGACAAGAAAAATTAATTTAATCAGTGAATCTTTCTCAAACTCAAATTTCTCCCATGGTAAATGAAACTCTAAACCCTTCCTTCTCTTTCCTGAAATCTTTAGAACGGTGGCCTCCTTCAAAGAAATGTTGAAACCCTTTTAAAACCCTAAAAAAAAAGACTAAAAATAGTGCATTTCACATATTTTCCTAAACATGTCGCCAATTTGCATATGTTGGGTCAAGAGCGTGGCAACGTAAATTTGTTTTGTTTCATTAAGCACCGTAGGGCTTATATTTGTCATTGCGACACTACATTCTTTTAGTAACACTTTTGAGCGATATCTTTTTTTTTTTTAATTTTCTTTTTTGCCTTTTTTAGGGGTTGCTTTGCATTCCAGAGCTTCTAAACTTATTTCTTTGTAATTTCAATTCTATAAAAACATAAAATTTATCAAATTATTATTTATAATTTACTAACAAATGTTAAACAATTTAATAACCTAAAAATCTAAATAAAAACACAAAATATAATTTATACTTAACTAATACAAAAATTAACTCAAAACTAAAAAAATATAACCATCATTCACTAAATATTAGCTTAATTAAAATTTATTAATTTTAAATATTAAAAATATAAAAATATATTTAATATTATATTATAAGTCTCTTAAAATATTATCAAAACTATGACAATTTAAAAACTTATCAAATAGCAACAATTACAGATTTTTAAACTATAAAAGTCAAATTAAAAATTAAGTGAGAACCAAAACATAAATTTAACTATGTATCTATCTTTTTAGTATCTAAAAGTACGATGGAGTCGTAAGATTTTTGGCTTTTTATTGTATTACTACAAAGAAGATGATGATTGAATGAAATCCTAAGCCGCCATTTTATGTGTCTCAAATGCTGCATTCGTTTTTTTTTTTTTTTTTTTCTTTTTTTCTTTTTAAAGAACGTATTCTATTTAAAGATGCATCCTATTTACTTTTAAGGTGACGTCCTATTAAATTTTTTTTAAAAAAAATTAATTTTTAATTTTTAATTTTTTAAACATTTTTAATTCATGAATTCAAATATTAATAAATATACTAAAAAATTCATTCAATTTTTTTACAGATAAAAATAACTAAAAATATTCAAAGTGTATTTCTTACATTGATATGTAAAGAAATAAACTTTGGATTTTTTTTCATTACTCTAAAAGAAAGGAGAATATAACAAGAAGACAATAAAAGAATAAAAAATAAAAAGTAATAACATATATGATACTCTAATTTTTCACCACAAAGTCTTAATTTACTACACATAAAAATAAAAAAGATTTTTGTTATTTGGTTTAACATTAGATATATTTTAAATAGTTTTATGTATCTTAAATAATAATTAAAGTATGGCATTAGAAATAATGCTTATCAATAAAAAAATAAATTAATTGTGGATAGAAAATGTTGACAAATAAATCAATGGCAATAAAAATAAAGAAAATGACTTATTTGAAATAATGTAGAGTCTTGACTGAAATGATTTAAGAATCTTAAAAGCCAAAACACAATTTGTCCCATATCACCCAAAAAAAAAAACGAAGGACGCGTCATTGATTTATTTGCCAATGTTTTCTACGCGTCCGGATCCCCTGCTCATCGGCTCCCTGCGCAGCGCCTGCTTTTCGGTAAAACGACATCGTTTGCATTAATGGATACGACGCCGTCTGGATAAGTTACTTCTTGCACGATCCTGAGTGTCTACCTCGCGCATTCTTGGCCGTCGATTCAATCCCATGAAACTATAAGAGAACGAGGCTCTGTAACGTTGCATCTACGGGAAATCTTCTTCAATGTTTTTTCCTATTTCATTGGCGGGAAGCTGAGCTCTTGGTTCATTGTGAATGCTTCATTTTCTCTAGAGTTTCTTCTTGGTTCATTGCAGAAGCTTCATCTTCTCCAACTCTGTATCTTTCGGCTCTTCAATCGTCTCTTCAGCATTGTTTACTGTTCACAACCAACTTTTCAATCGTCTCTTCATCTTCTCCAACTCTATTCACAGCATTATTTAACGTAAGTAATCATAGACATAAAAAGATTCATACACAACCCTCAGCCTTCAATGTCTACATCTCATTCTACGTGGCCTTTTTCTGATAACAAGAATTGAGATAGAATTAATCGACCTCGCCAATCCCCCTTGCACACAAGCGAGTATGAAGAACTTTATGAGAAAGGTAGTGACTTATAATTTCTTCATCTGTTGGATGGAAACGTTTTCCATTCCTTCAATCTGAAACTAGAATCCTCGATTTCAAAATCTGTAAAAAGCCTCCCTCTCTCTCTCTCTCTGTGTAAAAAGCCTCCCTCTCTCCCTCTCTCTCTCTCTCTCTCTCTCTCTCTCTCTCTCTCTCTCTCTCTCTCTCTCTCTCTCTCTCTATATATATATATATATATCTTGGCCATAAATTGCAGTGAACCCTATTAATTTATGATGTGTCAGTCACTTATGTTTTCTTATTTTTATTATTTTTAAAGATGTGCTAGCCACTAAAGTTGGTTCTCTTAAAAAAATTCAAATGAATTTTTTTATCAGTTCCTAATTAATATAATAAATGTAGTACAATATATCTTAGGAAAACAAAATCCAAATTACTAGAGAAAGTAATCATATAAGAAAAGGTAAGAACTATTTATCAGAGCTACAATTCAATGTAAATAGCTTGCTTTTATCAAATTGAAAAGCTAATTAATTTAGATACACACAATTAATTTGGACTACTTGATTATATTATTTAATAAATAGTAATAATAATAATAATCGTCTCATTTCTTAAAACTAAAATGTTGCTGCCTTACTTGAGAGATTTTTAACAGGTACACTCCTTGCAATAAAAATGGTGCGAAGTGTATAAAAATTCATTAGAATAAGTCTGAACCCTTGACACGTTTATTTTGTTATGCTTAAATGAAGGTAAACAATACTGTTGCCTCCTCGTGATACCGACCGTCTGATTTGCTAATTGATCATATCATCATCTTTTCTCCACCAATAATAGATATCGAATCAGAGAGAAAGAGGTCCAAAATTCAGTGACACAGGAACCCCTACTCCTGCCTTTTGTCTACCTTAAAGCTATTCTGCATGTGCACCCAGTATATATATATATATACACACACACACACACACACACACACACACATATATATATATATATATGGGAAATCTATATCAAACTTTAGAAATGGTTAAATAGTTTCAGAACATGTGATTTCACAAAATGGATAAAGAGCTATTCAGTGCATTGATGCTTAATTATGTGACAAATGGGAGGCCATTAAATATTTGATTAACGGCGCACAGTTTTTTTTCTTTTGGGGGTAACCTGCATGCCACATAAATGGTAGATAGAAAATAAAATAATACACATTTTTATTTGAGAAAAGGTTATGTTATGGATAGAAAGTTTTATGATACATGAATCACATAAGCAAAAGAAACAAATAAAGGAAAAAGCCAGTTAATTTATTGACTCATACGATCATAATTAAATGAAATCAAGTTATAATTCTTAATTTACAGACAGGTAGCAGAAAGGGACCATTTTGTTTGATTTTGCCTTAAAATCAGATACTGAATGATCAAATTTTGATGACGGATTAAAGACAAAAAAAATGGAGAGTGGGAAAGTCAAAGAAAATTAGGTTTGTTGAGGTACAATTTGTTTGACTCATTTTTTCTCATTGGCTTGGACATATAATCTGCACAACTATACTCAAAGATGTGAACAGTAACAGAGTTGGAGAAGATGGCCACTCGATGGTCCTTCCAGGTTTCAATTTGCAATGCCCACTCGATGGTCCTTCTAAGTTTCAATTTGCAAATTTGGAATGGAATTTGAATACACTTTATAATCACGCTGAATTTTGGATTTGAGACTCTTTTTAACTTTGAAGCTTTGAACTGCTTTTAGCTCAACTTAGATGATCAATTAGTTCGGGTACATTTAAGTTTTCGCTGTTTGGCCAAATTTTGATATAACAGTAAACAGAGTTGGAAAAGATGAAGAGACGATTGAAGAGTTGGCTATGAACAGTAAACAATGCTGAAGAGACGATTGAAGAGCCAAAAGATACAGAGTTGGAGAAGATGAAGCTTCTGCAATGAACCAAGAAGAAACTCTGGAGAAAATGAAGCATTCACAATGAACCAAGAGCTCAACTTCCCGCCAATGAAATAGGAAAAAAACATTGAAGAAGATTTCCCACAGATGCAACGTTACAGAGCCTCGTTCTCTTATAATTTAATGGGATTGAATTAATGGCCAGGAATGCGAGAGGTAGACGCTCAGGATCGCGCAAGAAGTAACTTATCCAGACAGCGCCGTTTCCATTAATGCAAACGATGTCGTTTTACGGAGAAGCAAGCGCTATGCAGGGAGCCGATGAGCAGGGATCCGGACGCTGTTTTCTACTGACAACTAATTTATTTTGCATGCATTATTCCTAATCCCATATTTTAATTATTATTTAAGATGCATTAAACTATTGAAGATATATCTAGTGTTAAACCAAATAAAAAAAAATCCTTCTAATTTCTATGTGAAGTAAGCCACTAGAATGTGTAGTAAACTACTAGAGTATCATATATTTTATTATATTCTATTTTATTTTTTCAATTTTTTTATTTTTTTCTTTGTTATATTTTTCTTTTTTTTTTGAATAAAAATTTTTAAAATTTAAAAGTCTATTTTTTGGCATATCGATGCAAGAAATACACTTTGAATATTTTTTTATTACTTGTATCAATAAAAAGAAATTGAATAAATTTCCTATTATATTTATTAATATTGAATTCATGAAGTAAAAATATATAAAAAATTTTAAAAAATTAATAAGACACATGCTATTTAAGGACGCATCCTTAAAATAAATAAATATATAAATAATCAAGACGTATCTTTAAATAAGACAAGTTTTTTTTAAAAAAAAAATAAACGTAACATTTGGGACAAATAAAATTGAGAGCTTAAGATTTCGTCGCATCTTTACTCTCTTTATAGTAATACAGTGAAAAAGTCTTAGAGTTAGTGATTGAACATTAATTATGATGGTATTGTTTTAATATGCAGCGTTGAAGACAACTCCAAATACTGAGGCAAAGCTATCATTTTTTTAATACGTATCGAAAGGATAAATAAATAGAGTGGAATCTCATACATATTCATATAATATGGCAAATTAGTAAAATATTAAATTGACAAGCGTACCATTTGTTAGAGTATTTTTTGCTGAGATTTTTATTCGATTGTATTTTAACTAGTAAAGTGCTTTTTAAAAAGTATGCAGATGAGAAGCATGGCTTTAATTACATGCTAAAATTGTAATATTTGGTTTGGTTTATTGTTATAAATTTGTTAATAACACTATCTATCTATAATCAGAAAGAATTCGGATTTCTGTGATTCAGTTCTATTGTTGTTCTTGGATCCACAAAGGTTCTATGCAAAAGAAAGAGAGAAAACGCACAATAGAGAGAGAAAAGAACAACAACTTACAATACTGATTTAGGAAAAAAATGCGTGGGAGTATAAGACCATTGTCCCCAGAGTAGGTTGTTAGTTGAGTCTCTTTCTCAACTGGCTTAAATCAATCAAACATATCACAAAGTGACCCAAATATAGCCTAATCCATTCAAGCAGTGTTATACACAACCAGTTAATTAATATCATAAATAGATAAGATAATATGTATATTTTAGCCCATCAAATGATTAATGCTGATCTCCCAATTAGATTATTAAAAAATAATCCAATAATCTCCCGCCAATATAGTAGTAATCAATTTGCTAGACTAACTAGATTAACAAAACTAACAAAATATTAAATAACCAATAAGCACCATAAGCCTTAGAATTCAGAAGTGAAATAATAACATAAAACATTGAATTTGATAGGAAAATAATGTCATAGACATCAATAATGTCTGAACATCTAAACAAAATGAAATACAAAATTGGAATGCACACTACAAGAAAAATAAAAATTAGTGACCGTCGCTAAATGTGGATAATTTAGTAAAATCATTTCTCATATACATTTGTTTAAATTATGATTTTAAATTTGCCAAGTTATTTTTATTTCTAATTAATTAAATATATTTTATATTTATTTTAAGATATGATTTAAAATAAATAAATTGTAAATTTTTACATTTTGAATAAAAACAAAGAACCCTTATTGACCATAGAATAATTAAAACATTAGTATTTATCTCATTTTTTATTTATTAAATTATTAAATTATAATTTTAAATATATTATATAAATTATTAAATTATTATAAGTTTCTATAAAATTAATAATATTTAAATCATTTTCAACAGATATATATATATATATATATATATATATATATAAATCATTATATCATATAAAATATTAAAAATTCAAATTAAAATTTGCAACTAAATTAGTGACAGACTAGCAATAGAAAATTTTGTAATGGAAATTCCATTACTAATTCCGTCACCAAGTTATCGAAGGAATTTATCATCACAAAATTCCGTTGCAATACCAAGATTGGCTATCTTACTCCTTAACGACAGAATTTTCTATTGTTAAAATTTGTTGTTAACTTATTTGTGACGAAAAATTTTTGTTGGTAATTCCATTGCAAATTTTTGCTATGGAAATAAATATTGTCGCTGAATTCTATATCAAATAAGCTGTCTTTTTATAATGACATCCAAATCAAGATAAAAATATATCAAAATGCCTTTCAAAGACATCATTGAAAGACTTTATAAAACCTATACAAATTACAAGACTCTAAAAAAACTCTTACAAGTGAGCCTTTGGTGATGTAAGCATATGATTACCAAAAATATGTACAATACAAGTCTAAGATGTAGCAATCTTTTCTATAACACAAGCTTCACATTAAAATGTTTAGTGCCACTCGATTCTCCATGATTTTGAAAGAAGTACTCAATAAAAAACTTATTGTACTAGATGGTCAAGGATTGCGATATACTCTTAATAATATGTATCTTTAATATTGGCTTTCTCAATCATATGGCCTGATAAGTAGCATTATAACATGCAATGTATTCTGCTTCTATAATTGAGATAATTGTGAATGTATATTTGTTACTTTTAACTAGTTCCTCTACACATCATAAAGATTGAGCCAAAAATGAATTTGCAGTCATCTACACAACTGGCATAGTTTACATCTGCGTTACCAATTATCTAAAAAAGGGTTTATGTAAAATTCTGGGAAAATGACAACCACTCACCTTGAAGATGCCTTATAATCTTCTTAGAAGCTCTTCAATGTCAAGTAGCTCCTAAGTACACTAATAGCGGGGCGAGTAAATATTTGAATATACATCAAGCCATCGACAATAGAAGCATATGGAGTTCACTAAATTTTCGTGATGAAATATTTGTAATTAAAAATACTTTTTATCACACTTTTTAGTGACAGATTATTAACAACCTATCTGTTACTAAATTTACTTAGTGATGGATATATAGGTTGTCATAAGAAAAAAATTTTAGTGATGAATATGTAATTTTGTGATGTACGAAATAATATAAGATTTAGTGACGGATCACTAAATCCCGTTTATCGAGTAGTGTAGTTTCCGTATTAAAATTCTGACATAAATATAATAAATTTGAAAAATATAAATATGAGTTGAAAAGGAATTCTAAGCGTGTTATAATGTTGGAATGACATATCTTTGTTAATATTTTTTAAAGTAAAAACATGTTTGGAGTCAAAAGTTATTTGATCATTACCATTAAAATTATGTTTTTGATCTTAACAAATATTTAATGCTGACTGAATTAATAAAGGCAAACGTAGTTACTAATTACTAGAGATGGCGACTTATGGAAAAAGACGACATTTTCCCACTCGTCAAAGAGAGAAAAAGTATACGATTATTGAAGTCTTTGTTGTAGTTGATCTTATCAAGAAGGCAGAAAGAAAACCATCTGCTTGATCATTCGCGGGCAAGAAATATCTTTGGTAATAATTTGTTGCACTTACCTTGCAACTAATTTTTTTTTTTGTATTATTATACATATATAACAGATTCATGATCTAAGGAGTGGACAGCAGGATTAGGGATCCAGCTAATTTACATCAATATCTCAATCCAGTCTAAAAAATTAAAGTTAATTGACAAGCAAATAATTCATTTTAGCACTTATTCAAGTAAATATATACTTTCCAAGAGTTTGAGCTTTTCTTCTCATTAAGATATAATTTGAGATTTCTATTTTTGTAATTAAAAATTTAAAATATGAATCTTAAACACAATTCAACTTGCTAAAAGATTATCACCTCCTCCTTGCACAAAATTCTTAAATATTATCGGACCATTCCACTGATGAAAATTTGTGTGAAAAGTCTTATATTGACTCAGATTTAATGACAAAAAGTATAGGCTAACGCCTCCAAATATGTATTTAAATTATTTTTTACATATTTAGATATTTTTTGTCTTTTAGTAAGAAAATAAGGATATTTTGATCTAAAATATAAATATGAAAATTGCTAATATTTTGTAACACTAATAAAAAAAATACCAATATATCTATATATATACACATTTATAAATAGATAGATTGATATATCAATTAGAAGGGCTTCCTTTTCCCGCAAGAAATAAATTGAAGGGCAGCCTCACAAGTCACACCAAGAGAAGGAAACGGTCGTAGGAAAGTGAAGCGATGATATACTCTCCTTCATCACCAGCTTTGCATGAAAGCAACTTTTGACCAGCGTATGGCCCTATTATGGCAGGTGCTAGCTTGCATTAAACAACTCATTTAGTTTCTATTCTCCAATAAATAAAAACCAAAGCCTCTGATTCCTTTTATACATATATAATATATGCATTTCCACTAAACACCTGACCTGTGTCCTTTGAAATTATTCTATCCATATGTTTGAAACTTTCCCAAATTACATATTCTACAGCCTATTAATATTTAATACATAATACAAACAATTTTCGTGAATTTTTTTTCTCTCAGTCAAACTAGCCCCTTGTATTAATTAAATGATTTGTATATGTGTGGATTAAATTATAATAGGTGAATTAAAATTAACTTTGCAAAATGCTTAATATGTTTATATAATTGCTTTCAATCAATGTAACTATTATGTTTATCTAATTAAAGTTAGTTCCATTACAAAAATGTATGTCAAATCCAATGCATATTTACTACGAATTTCCGTGTGACTATGACTGTCCAATAATTCTTTTTTACTTTGCTAATTAAGAATCTGTAAATCTAACAAGTGGCTTATTTTACTACTGTTCACATAATTAATTAACAAGAATGAGGAAATTATATTAAAAGCTATGCATGCCTTGCCTTGGATATATGTATATATATCTATCATCACAATCACAGTGCAATTCTTATAATACGCACTGCCAATTTTAAATACAGAGAATAAGTTTAATATTTTGGGTTGAAATTTTCTTTTTTCCATCTATTATCTCCATCTTTGGTCATGGACTTTATTTTATTGATAAAGAAAATTTACGTGAATTTATGAGATCAGAAATTTTAAGGAGATAATGCAATGTTAAGGAAATTTGCTGCTAGCACTTAGAAGAATTTATTCTTCTAATTGCATCAATTTAATATGGGAGATGCGTACCTTTAAAATCGTTTAATAAAAGACTTAGTCTTAGCTGATGTATAATCTACAATTCAAATATGTAAATACCCTTATTATAGGGGGGAAAAAAATCATAAGCGACCAGTGTACTCAAGTTTGAAAACATCTATTTTATGGACTTTTTTATGGAAAGCTCAACCTTTTAAAAAGATCAAGCTTTTCTTTGTCCGATTATCTCAATATTTAGGTGATGGACTTAAAATTTATGATAAATAATATTTTAAAATTATACATATATCTCGAAATACAATCGAACGGTGAAAACTCAATTTCTCATAAAGTGGACGGTTCTATATCATTTTTCAGTTTTTATTAGCGGCACACTAGATCCAAGTGTGATTAGTTAGGGAGATTCAAAATTAATTGCTCTCCTCCAACCAGAGGAAAGGGAACAGAGGCTTATTTATGGTAATTGATAGGCGAACCAATTAATCACCTGATGTGAAGCTTGATTATAATAACCACAAAGAGTAGACAGCCATTTGATTTGAAGATTGAAGGCAACATTAGTTTAGATTAGAAGCACAAAGAGTAAACAGCCACTTGATTTAAAGATTGAAGGCAACATTAGTTCAGAAGCGCGTAGGAAAAAAAGGGTAAATTATAAAATTTTTTTAAGTTTTATTAAAATTATAAACTTTTCTTCTATTTTCAAAAAATATAAAAATTTCTTCTAAAAAAAATTACCTTACTCTTTAGTTTGATTTTAAATTTTTAACTAAAATCCTTCTATTACTTAAATATATATTTTTTAAACTAAAAATGAATTTAAATAAAGAATATTTTAGTAAAAAATTTTGAAATTAGATTAAAATATAAGATAATTTTTTATTAAAAAAATTATATATACATTAAAAAATGTGTGTATAATTTTGATAAAATATAAAGAGAGTTTGTATAACTTATTAAAAGAAAAAAAAAGAAAAAAAAAAAACCAAAGGAGAACACAGAGATATCTTGCTCAACATTAGCTGTCATCCATGCTGATCATGAGCTAGCCAACCCCTCCACCATAGTGAAGTCAATCCACATATTCTCTTTCATTCTACACGGTTTCTACTTTTCTCCAACCACTTCCACCCCTCCAATCAACTCCAGTTAATCCTCCTTCCTCATTCATTGTTACGTTGTTGTTAGCCCCAAAAAAAAAAAATGCTTCTTTTAAGGAAAATTATTAGATGAATTTGATCTGAATAAAGTGTTATTATGAAAAAAATTGACAAAGATTAAGCTAGATTCTTTATCTATGAAATTATATGTTTGTATAGAAGTTTTCATTTGTTAAATAAAATTATAACGCATATTCATATATAAAGGTGAAAAAATCTATTAAAAAAAAAAACAAAGAATTTTGATAGCAACACACCTCGAAAGATATATAAATTAATCGAGTCATTCACAAAAAATATATAAATCAATTCACTTTTTTCTAATAAAATCTATTGTTGACATACTTATACTCTCTAATTGGCTTGATTTACATCTTTTTAAAGAAAAAGAATTATATATATATATATATATATATATATATATATATGTTTATATATATACAATTTTTAAGCTATTTATTATCAAGTGATTTAATAAAAAAAATTTTGCCTTTTAAAATTGAAAATTCTCTCTCTCTCTCTCTCTCTCTCTCTCTCTCTCTCTCTCTCTCTCTCTCTCTCTCTCTCTCTCTCTCTCTCTCTCTATAAATATATTGTATAAGCTGGTTGTTATAGACACTTTTTATTTAAAAAAGGGAAAACATAAATTATGTCTTATTTTTCATAAACCCAGCCAATACCTATTAAGAATCTCGCTCTTCCTAAACTCCCTCCATCCCCTATATATTATACCTTCGCGACTCTGCATACACTTCAGACTTGGCCAAACAAAGCTTGGCTTTTTGCTCCCTTCTCTCTCTATCTATCGCTTGCTATTTGCGAAACAAAACAGCGACTTTGAAAATGACAAATAAGCTTATGATTGGTTTTATCTTAACCAGCTGCCTTGTGGTGGCTGCGTTTGCTGGTAACTTCAACGAAGACTTCGACATAACGTGGGGCGACGGTCGTGCCAAGATACTCGACGGCGGCCGCCTTCTCACCCTCTCCCTCGACAAAGCCTCCGGCTCCGGCTTCCGCTCCAAAAACGAATACCTCTTCGGAAAGATTGACATGCAGCTCAAGCTTGTCCCTGGCAACTCTGCCGGCACCGTCACTGCTTATTATGTAAGTTATGATCATCTTCTTCTCTTCTATTATTACCTTTTATTCCTTGCTTTTATACTCAGAAAATACACAGTTCAGGATATATATGACATGACTACCGTTACATAACAAAACTTGAAGTGTTACATGTAATTAATTTACAGACAAAATTTAAGTACAATTTTTTTTTTATAATTAGTACTACGTGATTGATTTTCAAAGAAAAAATATTCTGCATATTATGTATTTATATATTTATGAAGAACATAATATTAAACACTCAGTCAAAGGATTTTACTTAAATTTGTTTTTAATTTGAAGTATTATGTCATGTTTAATATGTATGTATATGCCGAAGATGAATAAAGTTTATCATTTTGAAGTGTTTATAGTTAATAGCTTAGGACCTTTTTTTTTGTTAAGTATGTCTAAACTAATGTCAAAAAAAAAGTTTAACTAATGTTCTGAAAAAAAATATTTGGTTGTGATTGTTGCAGCTAACCTCTCAGGGTTCAGCCCATGATGAAATAGACCTTGAATTTCTGGGTAATCTAAGTGGTGACCCATACATTCTTCATACCAACGTATTCACACAAGGAAAAGGTGGCCGAGAGCAGCAGTTTTATTTGTGGTTCGACCCCACCAAAGACTTCCACACTTATTCTATTATTTGGAATCCTCAAACCATCATGTACGTACCTTTCTTCATCTTTATACGCATTGATATATTTTAATCAAGTTCTGATCTTTCTATGCCCACCTAAATTAATCTATTTACCATCATGCTGGAATAACACAATCACAAAAAAATTTATTATAACTTGTACTTAAATTTTGAATATATAACAAAACATATCATAGATGAATCATATATATATATATATATATATATATATATATATATATATATCATTTTAAACTTAAAACTATTAGGGTCAGGGAGTGTTTGAGCTAGTTTACTTACAATTGAACTACTCTGCATTTTTTATTGGCAAACCATCAATCTAGGCTAAAATTAAAAATTCACTTTGATCCAAAAAAAATTGTTTAGCTAAGACTAAAATATGTATGCATGTATTATTACTAAAAATTTGAACTTGAGAATTTATCTCAATAACCCTGTTTGTCTTTGCATTCAGATTCTATGTGGATGGGACACCAATAAGAGAATTCAAGAACTTGGAATCAAGAGGCGTTCCATTTCCCAAGAACCAAGCCATGCGAATATACTCAAGCCTTTGGGATGCAGATGATTGGGCCACCAGGGGAGGCCTTGTGAAGACGGATTGGAGCCAAGCCCCATTCACTGCCTCTTACAGGAACTTCAATGCCCAAGCTTGTGTTTCTTCTTCTTCTTCATCTTCTTCTTCCTGCAATAATAATAATGGTTCATCAGACCAGTCATGGTTGAAAGAGTCGCTAGACGCAACGGGGCAAGCCAGAATCAAATGGGTGCAGAAAAATTACATGATTTATAACTATTGCACTGATACCAAGCGATTCCCTCAAGGCGTCCCTCCAGAATGCTCACTCTGATCCTGATTCTTCAAAAACCTACGTCATCTAGATATATCAAACTCCTTTTTTTTTGTGGGGCGGGGGTTGTTTTCTGGTCAATTTCTTTTGTTCTTTGTCTTGTGAAATAAATGAAGGAAATAAAATGATATATATTTTAATTTAGACATTGAAAGACTGTAAGATTAATTGTGTCATTGTCAATTTAATATTTTATAGTTTTTTGTTAAATTATTATTTTAATCGCCTAATTTCATTCAATTTTTAATTTCATGTATATGTTATATTGCATGCCATGCATATAAATTAATTTTATTTTATTTTTTATTTTTATTTTTTTATTGACATAAATTATATATATTTAAAATGTTAAGATAACACATAATACACTACATCAACAAAATTTAATGACAATAACTAAATTAAATTTTTTTAAAAACACTAAAGAATCACTTACAAATTTTTAAATTATAAGAATCTAATTAAAAATTAAGCGAAAACCAAAAGATAAGCATAACTATATTTCTCATCTTTTTAGTATCTAAGAGAATGATTGTGTCATAATATTTTTGACATTTTAACATACTATAAAGAAAATAATAATTAAACAAAACCCTAAGTCGCCATTTTATTCACCCCAAATACTGCATTCGTTTTTCTTTTTAATTTTAAAAAATACATTCTTAAATAACATGCATCCTATTTATTTATTTGTTTTTAAGGACGTGTCTTTAAATAGGACACATCCTTTTTTTTTTAAAGTATTTTTTTATTTTTAAGTTTTCACATATTTTTAATTCATGAATTCAAATGTTAATAAATATAATAGGAAATTCATTCCATATTTTTAAAGAAATAAAAATAACTAAAAAAAATTCAAAGTGTATTTTTTACATGGATATGTAAAAAGTTAAACTTTGGATATTTTTTATTACTTTGAAAAAAAGGAGAATATAACAAAGAAGATAATAACAGAAAAAAAATAAAATAATAAAATAAAAAGCAATAAAATATATGATATTGTAGTTTATAACACGCTTTAGTAGTTTACTACACACAGAAACTAGAAAAAAAATTATTTAGTTTAACACTGTATATATCTTAAATAATTTTATGTATCTTAAATAATAATTAAAATATGGGGTTAGGAGTAATGTTTATCAATGCAAAATAAATTAGTTGTGTGTAGAAAACATTGGCAAATAAATCAGTGACAATAGGAAAAAAAATGAATGAGTTATTTGAAATATTGTAAGGACTTGATTGAAATGATTTAAAAATCTTAAGGGCCAAAACACAATTTGCCCCATATCACAAAAAAAAAAGGGATGTGTCACTGATTTATTTGCCAATGTTTTCTCAACAACTAATTTATTTTGCATGCATTATTTCTAATCCCATACTTTAATCATTATTAATTAAGATGCATAAAATTGTTGAAGACATATCTCGTGTTAAACCAAATAAAAAAAAATCTTTCTAATTTCTATGTGTAATAAACTACTAAAATGTGCAGTTAATTATTATAGTATCATATATTTTATTACTTTTTATTTTATTTGTTTCTTTTATTACTTGTCTTTTTTTATATATTTTTCTTTCTTTCAAAATAATAGTAAAAAATTCCAAAGTCTTTTTTTTTGGCATATCAATGTACGAAATACACTTTGAATAATTTTTTAGTTGCTTTTATTTGTAAAAAAAATGGAATGAATTTCCAATTATATTTATTAATATTAGATTTTATGAATTAAAAATTAAAAATTACTTGTTTAAGAAAATTAATAGGATGAGATTTCAAAAAATAAAATACGATGCATCTTTAAAATAAATAAATAAGGACGCACTCTTTAAAACCAATAAGTAAATAAATAAATACAGTATTTGAGTTGAATAAAATTAACAGCTTAAGATTTCGTTCAATAAGACGGTCAAAAATCTTAAGGTTTTCGGTCATTGAACATTAATTGCGATGGTATTGGTTTAATGAGCAGCTTTGAAGACAACTCCTAATACTGAGGCAAAGCTACCATTGTTTTAATACCCCTAGAAAGGATGAATTAATATGGTGGAATAATACTCTCTAATATTCATATAATACGACAAATTAGTAAAATATTAAATTTGCAAGCGCACCAATTTTTGGCTGTGATCTTTATTAGATTATACTTTTAAGTATTAAAGTGTTTTTGAAAAAGTATGCAGATGAGAAGCATGGCTTTAATTACTTGCTAAAAGTGCAATTTTTGATTTTGTTTTATTATAAATTTGCTAAGAACACTATCTGTCTATAATTAGGAAAAATTCGGATTTATGTGATTTAATATATTGTCTTCTGGTCCTTCATCTTGTTCAACGGTCAGAGGGTGAAAACAAAGATATTTGATGAAGACAAAAAGGTTAAAATACATAAATGAATTAAAACAATTGTTCTTGATTAATTATTTCTTTGTTCTGAGGTAATCTAATAGACTGGTATTGCTTACTTTAATTGGTTGAGGCTGCCCCACATATTGGATTTTGACGAGTTCTTCGTCTAAATTTGTTGTAGTCTAATTTTCTGTACGCCACTTTTGAATTCGTATTTTCATTTAATTAGGTACAATATTTTTGTTCTAGATCAACGAGGTGTATCATGTAGGGTGAACATTCCCAATATACCATGTAGAGAACTGCAGAGAAATGCATCCAACCCCCCTCCCCCAAAAAAAAAAAAAAATCTTGTAACAAATGCAACATTTGTTGCCCTCAAACATGAGGGCTAGGTTCAGGACACAAAATGCTCCCTAATTCATTCACAGACAACTGAGGCAAACAAGGATTTTTTTTTTTTTTTTTTTAAAGTAAGCATAGCCTACCACGAATTCCACTTATGAATAATCACGGTCGTTTAAAATATTCTAAATAAACTGTATATGATTTTAATAATTCACAATAATAAATAGCTTTTGATGAACGGTTATCTAATTAGGTGGCCGCACCCAATGATGATGATCCTAAACTTCACAGTGAAAGTTTAATAGGAGAACAAATTAAACAGGGAACATACATGTAAATTGACCCAATTCCATGGTTGTTTTTGAATCCACAAAAATTATGTACAAAAAAGAGAGAGAAAACACACTAGAGAGAGAAAAAAGAACAACTCACAGTGCTCGTTTAGTTAGTATATGCAAGAGTGTTAAGTTATCATGAAAATAAAAATAACTCTGTAATCAATGAGATAAGACAATTGACCTTAGATTGAGTTGCATGGTAAACCTCTTTCTCAATAGGCTTAAGTCATTTTGACATATCCATCAAGTGATCCAAACATGGTGTAATCTATATTCACGCAGTGTTGTACACAATTGGTTAATTAATATCATAAAAAGATAAAATAATATGTATATTTTAGCCCACCAAATGATTAATGCTAATCCACCAATTAAATTATTAAAAAATAATCCAACAATCTTTCATTGGAATAGTAGTAATCAATTTACTAGACTAACTAGATTAACAAAACCAACAAAATATTAAATAGCCAATACGCACATCAAGCCTCAAAATTCATATGTGAAACAATAACATAAAACATCAAATCTGTTACAAAAAACAATGTCATAAATATAAATAATGTCTCAAGATCAGAACAAAATACAATACAAAATTGGAATACATCCAAATCAAAACAGACTTGTATCAAAATATCATTTAAAGGCACAACACAAATTTTTACTAAACCAAAAAATTATTAAAAGACTTTTTAAGACATATATGAATTATATGATTATAAAAAACTTTGATAGGAAAGACTTTACTCATTAAATCTACAAGCATATAATCATGAGGTATCATACTTAGCTTCATTTACACTAACTTACATTACTTACTTGTTTTAACAACCAATTATATAATCGTTATTATATTTTTCGTAGCAGATTTTGGCTTGCTTATATACCAAACAGAGTATATAATTTTGTATAATTTTGGCAATTTCAAAAATTCATAAAATATTATGTAGAATTCAAAAAAATTTCATTCTTTGTTTGCTAGAAAGCTCTATAAATTGTCTAATTGTATGTCAAATTTCATCCACAAACTAAGTCATTTGGACCTTCAAGGGTAAATATGTAATTCATGGCTCATTTGGACAAAAGTTTGGCTCCAAAGTGGTCCAATTGTCCTCTAATATACAATCTTTTCCCTTGAGCAGATTTCAATCATTTCAAGGATCATGTTTATGAGGTCTAATGCATGGAAATGGGCTTGCATCAAAATATGACCTTCCAACACCTAAGTGTAACCATAAACCATATAGCTTCTTATACACAAGTTCAAGTATCCATGCACCAATCATACATCAAAATGGCATATACTCATGTACTTGTCACATAATCTTGACATTTCTACAAGATTCATCATACACACATCTACTTACTATCCATCCATGCATGTATATATTTATGGCTTTTAATATGGACAACATATACACATGGTTGCATTTTACATCAAAATGATACATATTTTAACATACTCATGCTCATACACGAATTAACATCATATATATTCCTTTTATACATGAGGTATTTCATTGCTAGTGTATCATATACACTTCCAAGTACATAGTTGCAAGAAACTTTTATAACATGAATTTTTAAAGTCTATGGCTTCTCATTTTTCATTTCCTTTCTTGAGAACCCTGAAATGGTTAGTATGAGGGACATGGGTGAGATTCTGGGAAGAATTTCAGTACTTAATCTCAACTAAATCAATGCATACATAAATGTCATGATGAAATGCAATGTATGTGGTACAAACATGTAATTCTCATGCATCATGAAACTCAAATGCAACATTTAGCATAGGAACTCATTTCTTAACTAGCCATAGCATTTTAACATACTAACTGAGCTCAATTCAACTCAGCTTTGGGATAAGGAAGAGCTATTGCACTCAATTTCCCGTAATGTGAAGTTAAAAGCCAAAAAAGTATCAACTCAAGCTTAAAACTTATAATGGAAAGCATATTCAAGTATAGCTCAAAAAGTCATCAAGTAACAACATATACAAACACCTCAACTCATTCAAATATTTAAATATATGCAAGATAGGTGGAGTTAGGAGTCTCAAGCTATAACTAACTCCCATAACCTTCTCTTTTCTTGATTCTTTATCTTGGTCATTCTTGGGTTCACACCTCCATCAAGTGGGCTTGCATTTGTTCAGCCTACCTATGGCAATGTACCATGCCAAATAACTCATTAGAATCCATTCTAAGTCTTGTTATTAGTCCTTCACTTCTTTAGAACCGAATATGCAACATTAAGCCATTTAAGTTCCTTAAGAGCCCATTCTTGGATTTCACTTTCTAGGCTCCATAATCTCATTTTCTATGAGCTATGTAATTAATGGAAATCATTTGGATCATCATTTGCAAGATTATATAAGCTTAGAACCAACTTACTTTTTTAAGCCTATTTAAACCCTAAAATTTTAATTTTTAATATAAGACTCCTAAATTCAATCCAATGATTCCATAATTACTTATTTATTGCATTTTGGCCTCTTAAAACTTTAGAATCCATTAAAACACTATCCAACTGCTCCAAGTGGGCCTTGGCCAAACCTAGCCCATAATATAAGCTAAATGGAACTTTGTGATTTATCTTGGGAGTTTGATACATATGAAGGTTGTTTGGTTTCTTCCCATTTTGAATATGAACTTACATAGCTTAAAACCTCTTCTTAAAGTCCCCAGACATATAAGGTACAATTTGAACCCTCGGTAGTAAGGGTGTTCAAAGGTTTGGTTTGATTCAGTTTTAAGTCAAAATCAAACCGAACCAACCTAATCGGTTTAGCATTTTGTTAGATCTTGTCAGTTTTAAATTCTAATCGACTTAGTTCGATTTTTGTTCGGTTTGATGCAATTTGGTCCTTTTTTTTTTTTTTGCCCAAAAGTAATTTTTTTAAAAAAATTTTATTCTTTGTAATATGTGGAATTTAACTTCTAATATTATGTATCTCTTAAAATTGTGACCAATAATAATTTTGAAATAATTTATTACTTTTATCTTTTTTTGCCTAAAAAAATTTTATACATTCACAAAAAAAAACTTTAAAAAGTGAGAAAAAAATAAGATCAATATCTTATAATAAAATAGTATAAATAATTTGTATATTTCTTGAACCACATAAAAAATATAACTTTGATACAAGTTTAATTGATAAAAGATCCCATTAATCTAAAAAGAAATAAAATATTAAATTTTAATTAATTGCAATTTTAATGATTCAGTTAACCAAACCAAATATAGAGAAAACCGACAACTAAATCGACTTAATCGGTTCTACAATCACAAAAATCAAACCAAACTAATTTTTAATCGATTTTTGGCGATTTGATTCGGTTTGGTTCGGTTTTGTTCACCCTTACTAGGTAGCTTATTTTGCATTATATGACTTTCTACTTGATTCCAATTACATAATCTTACTTTACACCCCCTCATTTCTCTCAAATTTTCATCAAGCTAAGATCTTCTTTTGCTTTTCCCTCTCTAGGCCAGACCCACCGTAGCCTTAGGATTCAAAATAAATAAATTTTCTTCAAGCAATACATATCTAGTTTAAATCCTTGTCTAATAGGGATTTTTGTGGCATAATTGGTTGCTTCAAATTCCCTTCTTCCTCTAAGAGTTCAGCTATCAAAATGGTCCTTTCAAGAAGCCAAGACCATTATTCGAAAGAGCATGAAGAGTAAAGTAAGGTTACTAACTACTATAAAATGAAGTTTGGCATTTTTTTTTTACTTTTTTTGGTTCCATTTTCTTCTCTCTCTCTCTTTCCCTCTCTTGGATGCCATAGCTACTAAATTCAGAGGTCTCCAAGTCGATTTGAGGAATAAGCAGATATGGCATGGTCATAAAAAAAGGGTGGAAAGGATATTTTATCTTTTTCCTATAATTACACTTTTACACTATGTTTTAACTATCCTATATGAGCTTGTCTTAAATATTTTTTTAAAATCATCTTTTTCATTAAAAAATATAGGCTTTCTAAAAGTATTTACTTTGAAATTTTTGGAATTTAAAATCATCTCGAATAGTTTGGTTAAAATTACGATCAATCGATGTCTTAGGTTGCACACCGAAAGATTTTAACTATTTTAATAATTTCTCTTGTTTTCAAGGTCTTTGAAATCTCTAGTGTGTGATGACCCTAACTTCTAATCTCGGTAATTATAATTAAATACACGATTAATAAATAATGATTAAGGTTTGAAGTTGTTACAATTTATTACATTAAGAAAATATGGAAAAAATTTGAACCTTCATTAAGAGTTTGTGATTCATTTATCCATCCATTTTAACAAACAAAATCTTCGTACAAGTGTTCCTACATCATTTCTTACCATTAACATTAAAGAAATTAGGGTTTTTAAGTAAAAGATAAGAGTTTGGGACCCGAGCCGCAACCTGTAACTTTTTCGTCGCGGCTAAGTTAGGTTCTGGAGCTCGAAAAATAAATCTTTGACTTTGGGCCGCAAGATCCACTTTTTAACAATCATTTCTAGATTTCTTACAACTCTGATGAGCCAGAGAAGCCAAAACCAAACCGAGTCAGATACATAAAGTTCCAAATAAAGACAGAGATCATCAGGAGAAAGCAAAAGGAGACGCCTGCCACGTCCATGAAGAAGCGTGTTATGAACTCCTTCCTCTTCTTCTTCTATCATCATTCTCCATTTCTGACACCATTTTTATGTACACCCAGACAACAGAACACATCAACATTTTTATTAGAAGGATGGATTGGTGGCAGAAGCTGAGAAGAACTTGGAGTCTTGTCCCTCCCCTGTTCAAACTTCACAAATCTGGTGGTGGGTTCTCCTCAAACTCGTAAATTTCCCCTTCATACTTCAACCTTTAAATTTCCTTTTTTTTTTTTTTTGGGTATTCGTAGTTTCAAGACAGGGCACACTGCAATTCGTGACTGAAGGGAAGATTTGCTGGTGAATACGATTGAGTTAGCTTTATTGGGATATATACTCTGTTTTTGACGTGGCATTTAACGCAGGTGGTGGTGGAGGCGCAGGCAGCGGCGGCAATGGCGACAGAGCGGGAGGGTTGCTGAAGCTTCAAGATGATGTGGAAATGTGTGGGTACAGAGACGTGGAGGTGATGTGGAACATGTTGAGCATAAAGCAGACCCAGAAAATGGAAGGAAGAGGAAGGGTAAAGATGAAAGGCAAGCTTGCCAAGCGTAGCAGCAAGCAGAGACCTATTTGGAGGATTTTCTCTTGGCCTAACCATGAAGAACTACACGTTAGCAGAAGCAGAGTTGAGAGTCCGGAGTTGATGCGCAAATAATGAGTAATACAGAGGAATGTGACTCGTTCATAGAAAGTATATGCAAGATAATCATCCTTTAATTTCTCAATGTATATGAATGAAATAAGTTTAAATTTAGTTTGTTTGCAAACATTGCTGATGCTGCCACTGTATTGACGATGACCCTCTTGTTCTTGCGATCAAAGCTCTATTTTATAACAAAATGGCTGTTTGGCTTTTGACCAAATTTTTCAGAGGAATGCTTTTTTTTTTTTTCTTTTATAATCATTTTAGTGGAATACATTTAAGATACTACTTTAAAAAAAAAAAACTGAATGAATATATTCGTGTCTTAAAAATTATGAATTTGTATTTTCAATTCATATTATGAAAACAATATTTTCTTATTTCTCTCTAATGTGAAAAATAAAATATGCACAGACAAAATTAGACAATCCTCACCAAAGCGATCCTTTTATCAAGCTGAGTTTATATATTTCGGTTGAAGAAAAAAAAATAAAGGAAATGAAATTTAATTTGAACTTTTTTTAATTTAAATAATTTGTTTTTTTTTCACTCATTCTCCTTTGATATAAACATTTTTTTAACTAAAATATTAAATAAGATATAATTTTAAAATTAAAATTAAATTTTGACTTACTTTTTTCCCACCATTCTTCTAATTGCGCTTTCAAAATTATTCCAATAAGAAATTAGCTTGCATAAAATCTGAAAATACTCCAGACCATAATAAACAAAACCAATTTGAAAAACAAAAGCTGAAAAAAAAAAAAGCTAAATATATCAGTCTTCGGGCATACTGTAGGAGCACAGCACACCATTTTCTTTTCTGGTTTGTTTTTTTAATTGTTACAGAATTACGACAATGCTTTAATTTTGAAGCCTTATGTTTAGCTATTAATTAATTCATGATCACATGTAATGACATTCCATGAAAGAAACAATGTTCAACGATATAACATTTTTCTAATTTACTTCACTAGTCCTTTTTCTTACAACTGCCTTTTTTTTTTGGATTTTTTGGGGGGGGGGGGGGGGGGGGGGGGGGGGGTTGTTTCACCATGGCATAATTCCTCAAATTAAAAAAGGAAAAAAAAAATTCCCCTGAATAGGTTCTGCCTCTATTAATGCAAATAATCTCCAATCTACCAAGTTTGCTTAATATATCTCAAGTCCAAGATTCTGATGGGTTTGAATATTTTCAAATTCTTCATCAATCCATATGACCTTTACAAAAAAGAAAAAAGAAGAATAACTAAGCAAAAGTCAATTCTGTATCACATTCCTGTATAACTTAGAGAAGCCAGCAGCAAAATCTCTTACTCTGATATAGAGTCTCCATGCAAGGGAGAGAAATGACGTGAAATCGAAGAACAAGCAAAAGTTGACATTCTAAAACACTCATTTACACTCAAAATCCTTGAACCCCCATCAAAATCTTACCCAAATTATCGCAGCTATGACTATAGGAAGAAAGATACACCAGATACAAGCCACGATTTGCAGGAAATATCCATACCAATGACAAGTATCAAGCACCCTCAGATGGCAAGGTGGTTTGAATATTTGAAGGCATAAGGATGTTAAATCCATCTGCTGCGGTAGACACAATCATTCCAGGAATCTGAGTATGCCAATGTAGTTCTTTAAGGTCTTTCTGTCCCTGTTTCAATTCAGCACAAATAAATCGGTTAATGTTATCAATCAGGGAGTTCTAGCATCCAGATAAATTATGGACTCAGAAATATCTCAAGCCACCTGATGAATAAACAGAAGTTGAGGAGGCAGATCTTCAGGGGCATTTACTTGTTCCTTGGTTTGAGCTTTAAATTCAGTCTCTTCTTCCTCATCCTTTTCTAAGGAAAGGTCCCATATTCTGTGGTTTAAGCCAATACAGAAAACTTTTAAAATCCCGAAAATAGAAATATAAAACAAACTTATTAATATCCTCAAGGGTGTTTGGAATATGATTAACACCATTCTGTAGAACATGTTATCAATATCTTACGTGAGCTGATTATCAGATGATGAAACAGCCAAAGAAGAAGCTTCATGTGGACTCCATTCGATGGATGTGATGGGGTGCTTGTGGTATTCAAAATGTGCTACAACAGAATCTCCATCCTACCCACCAATCAATACACATTCACATCAGCGTTGATTTTTCTTTTTCCTTTTCATTAAAAAAAGTCACAAATAACACAATATGGATATTTTCTTCTCAGTTGAATTGGTGCCATAATGCATCTAAAGGTTCCTTCGCAAATTTCATTATGTCAACTTCAAATGCAGGTGCATAATGTAATTGTAAACTACAAAAAGGATAACAGAGTACAACAGCACTGCACTACATGAGGTCATCTCAGAATGAACTAACGGGAAAATTTGACCAGCTTTACAAAGAATGAATCTGCCACTGTAACATATGAAGAAACTATACATAAAAGAATTGAAGCAACACAGTATGAGGAACACAAAACACCTTTAGCATGATGAAAGAGACATATTCACAGCACTCGTTCTTCCTTTCACAAATAAACATTTACAAGGAAGAACTATCTCCACTACCACATCTAGGCTAGACATACCTTGAGTAATCTGAGATCACGAATAGAAAATGTCCCATCATCACTCCCAGAGGCCAACATGCAACTGGCCAGCCTACAACGCAGAATTAAGTACAGAGCAAGCATAAGATATAGAAGTGCAACAAAGTTGACGGAGCATCATTGAATTCATAATTAGATACCTGTTCCATGACATGACATTAACATCTGCATTATGTGCTTTAAAAGATGCTGCTGGCTTCCGTAGACGGGTATCCCATATTGCAATACTCCCATCCACGGAACAAGAAGCAAAAACATCAGGTTCTGTAGGGCTCCACTGCATGGATTAATTGAATTAGTAATATTTATAATAGAGTAAAAAACTGCTCCATTGGAGATGAGACTGCACACTATATATACTCTAAATACAATGAACAAATGTTGCTGTGTGCATTAAGTACTCACTTGCAGATCTTCAACACTTGCATTATGTCCAATAAATGGATTTTTGTCAACAGCCCAGGTTGCACTAGATGTAGGCTCCCACAGATGTATACAATTCTTACAATCCCCTTCAAAAAATGAAAGGGATCATTAAATCTTGAGTGGGAGACTACTTCATATTGCTAAGCTAATTAAAAAAATTTGAAAAGAACATGATTGATTAAACTACGCTAAACTAAGAGAAGAAAAATTGAAGATTACCAGATACAAGCCTTCCAGGAACAAGAGGACTCCAGTCTATGGCGTAGCCTTCATCTTTATGCTTAAACTTAGCCAGTGGATCCTGACTAAAAACTGAAGCTGCTCCTTGGACACCTTCTGTTTCTGACTCTGCCAGAGCATTCAGATGAGAGCTGAAGTCCCAGACCTACAAATTCACTACTCAAGTGTTAGACCATGTGCCAAATGGAAAGTATGACTTGTATTAAAACAAACCCACATTTTTTGGCCAAGAGAGAGTGAGTGATGGGTCCATGCCCAATGGATCACGGCCCATTAGAACTTATAACAGAAAGAATAAGAAGAAAATAGGAGAAGGGGTAACCAGCAAAAGGAATGATCATGCATGACTACGATGTCACATGGTACAAGGGTATGAGAGAGGTATTGGGATGGGAAAGAATTCTATTAGATGGGATTATGACATGATCTCAGAGGAATCATGGGGGATAGGTAGGGAGAAAATCATTTGGCTTAGGAGAGCCTCTAGCCTCTTAAATGCTAGAGAACTTTTACTAGCTTTCTTATTTTCGTTTTCATTAGATTTGGTATTAGAGTGGTGCCTTCTTGAGAATGGTTAACACCAGCATGAAGCAAAGAGTAGATTCGTTGGAGAAAGGACTTGGGAGAGGTGAAAACGCAGATGACCAAAATGATGGAGGTGTTGATGGAGCTTCAAGATAAGGTGGCTGAGCTACAAAGTCCTTTGCATAATGCAGAGAAGGGAAAGGATTTCACTGCAGTCCAGCAAGCATTCCAGTCTGATTGGAACAAAGGAGCAAATGTCACAACTAGAGACAAAGAAGCAACTCAGTTCAGAAGACTCAGGCTACCATTGTTTTCGGGAGATGATCCTATTGGATGGTTGTCCAAGGTTGACCGCTATTCTCTATAACTAGCATGGGTGAGGAAGAGGAGCTTGAAGCTGTGGCCATCTATGCGGAAGGTAAGGCACTTACCTGGCTTCAATGGCTTGAGACTAGGAGTCCAATGAAAACTTGGATAGAATTTAACAAAAGAGTTGTTGGAGACATTTCATTGAAGGCAACTAGGAGATAGCTATGAAATTTTAATGGCACTGAGGCAAGATAATTCAGTGATTGAGTATCAGAAAAAGTTCGAGATGCTGTCCATATCCACACCCATGAAAGAAGCACCTAAGGAAGTGCCCATTGGAGCTTTTAAGAATGGGCTCAAGGATGAAATTCAAGCAAGGGTAAGAATGCTACAGCCCACATCTTTGAAGCACTTCATGGATTTAGCTTTCCAAGTTGAAGAGCGCAATGCAGTAGAGGGGCAAGCCTGGGAGAAAAAAATTCCAAGGTAGTTAAATCTTACATGGAACCAAGATGGAGTGGGTTCAAGCAGAATCTTACCAAATTAACTAACCCAGCAGAGTTGCAGAGGAGTGTTTTCCACTACTGGGAAGAGCAGTCAGAAGAGGAAGGTCGAGTGAATGAAGAAGAACAGGGGGATGTTACCAAGGAATTATCAATGAATTCCATTGTTGGTGTGGCTAGGCACAAAACTGTGAAACTCATGGGAAGTTTAAGGAGAGAATAAGCGTTTGACCACATTGATAGTGGGGCTACACAATTTTATCTCCTCAGCATTAATTGAACAGATGAGACTTCCCCTACAGGATACTAAACAGTATACTATTACAGTTGGAAATGGGTATAAGGCTCATGGCAAGGGAGTATGTAAGGGATTAGAGTTGGATTTACAAGGAGTAAAAATTCAGGAAGCATTTTACCCGTTTGATATTGGTAGTGCATATTTGGGTTTGGAAATTGAATGGCCAGAGTCTCTTGGTGAGGCTAGGTAAATTGGAAATTAACTATGAAATTCAAAGTTGGCTGAGTTTGGGTGTGCCTTGAAGGTGATCCATCCTAGTGAAAAAGCGGGTTGGTAGTGCATATTTGGTTTTGGAAATTGAATGGCCAGAGTCTCTTGGTGAGGCTAGGTGAATTGGAAACAATTAACTATGAAATTCAAAGTTGGCTGAGTTTGGGTGTGCCTTGAAGGTGATCCATCCTAGTGAAAAAGCTGGTATCACTGAATTCAACGTTCAAAATTATCAAAAGGGAAGGCCAAGGTTTTTTGATAGTTTGGCTAATTCTATGCAAACTGAAACAGAGGAGGCTCAGCAAGATATTCAAGAATTGCATAAGGAGTTCTATGAAGCATGTGAGCTGCCAGCAGGTCTGCCATCGCATCACGCTAAGGACCATGTAATTTTACTTAAAGAGGGAGAGCAGCCTCCTAATGTAAGACCCTACAGGTATGCCCATTCACAGAAGACTGAATTGAAAGGCTGGTCAATGAGATGTTGGTAGCCAGCATTATACACCCTAGTAGGGGTCCCTATTCTAGTCCAGTGCTGTTAGTCCAGAAAAAAGATGAGAGCTGGCATTTTTGCGTGGGCTATAGGGCATTGAATAAGATTACTATACCTGATAAGTTTCCAATTCCAACAATTGATGAATGATGAATTGGGTGGGGCTGCTATTTTTTCTAGGCTGGATTTGAAATTAGGTTATCATCAAATTAGAATTAAACTTGGGGATGAAGAGAAAACAGCCTTTAGGACACATGAGGGACATTATGAATTCATGGTTATGCCTTTTGCCTCAATCACTGCTCCCTCCATTTTTTTAGTTCCTGATAAATGATATTTTCAGGCCCTATTTAAGAAAATTCATATTGATTTTCTTCGTTGACATCCTGTGTATAGTTCTGATCTATCATCTCATTTAATTCACTTGAGGACAGCTTTTGATTTGCTTTGAAAGCATATATTGGTGACAACGAAAAGAAGTGTGTTTTTAGGCAACAAAAATTGGCGTATTTGGGGGCATGTCATTTTTGCTAATGGGGTGGAGGCTGATATTTCAAAAATTGAAGCAATGGTGAAGTGGCTTGAGCCTAAAGATTTAAAAGCTTTAAGGGGATTCTTGGGATTCACAGGATATTACCAAAAATTTGTAAAGGATTATGGAAAAATGGCTGCACCTCTCACTGATCCACTTAAAAAGAATGACTTTAAATGGGATAATAAAGCCCAAGCAGCATTTGAAGCTTTAAAGCAGGTAATAAAAACAGTACCAGTGTTAGCAATGCCAGATTTTTCTTAGCCTTATAAAATTGATGCTAATGCTTCAAGCAAGGGAATAGGATCCATGTTGATGCAAAAAGGGAGACCCATTGTCCATTTTAGTCAAGTCTTATTTTGCGAAGCTCAGTAAATTTCAGTTTGTGAATGAGAGTTGATGACTGTTGTGTATGCAGTGAAGAAATGGAATCATTATCTCATGGGACATCCGTTTATACACTGGATATACCAGAAAGCTCCCTAATTCTTGTTAGAACAGCGAGTCATTGACCCAGGTCAGCAAAAATGGGTATCAAAACTCATGGGGTACAAATTTGAGATTAACTAAAAACCTGGGAGTGAAAACCAAGTAGCAGATGCCTTGTCAAGAAGCGGAGAAAGTATGGAACTGAAAACCAATTCATTGTGGCAGTATTCATGTGGGTGTATTTTGTTTTATACTTGTAATTTATTTTGTTCTGAACAGTGTAGAATGTGGCTCCACTGAATCATAGTTAGGATATCCTCAATCCCTAGAAGTCTATGTTTTGCTATTTTTGGATGTATTGTTGAGTTGACTGTTTGTAGAAATATCGGGAGGTCTAAATTATAGAGGAGACTCTGCCGAAATTTCTACAAAAATCACACAAAAGAAAAACTTATATGTTTTGTATAAAAGTGATTCAGAAATGATACCAAATTTTGAGAGCAAAGACCACTGCTGCCATTTCTAAATCACGCGTTGGGTAATTTTGCTCATGCTTCTTAAGTTGTCTAGAGGCATAAGCAATCACGTGACCATGCTGCATCAATACACATCCCAAGCCAATCCTAGAAGCATCACAGTACACAACATAACCTCCAGACCCCGAGGGTAATGCCAAAATCAGTGCAGAAGTCAGACAATCTTTCAATTTCTGAAAACTCTCTTCACACATATCAGACCACTGAAATTTTGCATTTTTCTGAGTTAATTTTGTTAATGGTGCAGCTATTTTAAAAAAGTCTTTAACAAACTGCCAGTAATAGCCTGCCAAACCCAAGAAACTACGAATCTCCGTAACGGTAGTAGGTCTTGGCCATTTTTGAACCACTTCTACTTTACTTGGATCTACCTGCACCCCATCTTTCGAGATTACATGGCCTAAAAAGGAAATTTTTTCTAGCCAAAACTGGCATTTAGAAAATTTAGCATAAAAGATGAAAAATTAGCAGCTATAATACAACAAATATTGGCAGGAAAAGAAGCACCAATGAGCCATAGCGTGAGAAAAGGGTGTTTGCTTTATCAAGGAAAAATAATGATACCAAAGGGGTCACACAGGATTGCACTCTTGATCATGACTCACCTATAGGAGACCATCCAAGGTATCTTCGTACCTATAAAAGGCTGGCTGAAGTTTTTTGGGAAGGGATGAAATGTGATATTCAAGCTTTTGTCGCTTAATGTGAGACATGCCAAAAGAATAAGTATCAAGCTATGAATCCAACTGGATTACTTCAACCTCTACCCATATCACAACAGGTTTGGGAAGACATTAGCATGGACTTCATAGTTGACCTCCCAAAATTAGAAAGGTTTGATACTGTGATGGTAGTAGTTGATCGATTAACAAAGTATGGGCATTTTATTGCCCTTGCTCATACCTTTTTACCTCCAAGTGGCTGACTTATTCATCAAAGAAGTGGTTAATTCACATGGTTTTCCTCGATCAATTGTCTCATGCCGAAATAGAGTCTTTATTAGTCATTTCTGGAAGGAGTTGTTCAAAATGGCTAGAACCACATTCAATTACAGTTCCGATACCATCTAGAACCTAATGGCCAAACAAAAGTGGCCACCAAAAGCTTGGAGACTAATTTACGATGCTTTATGGGAGACAAACCACAACAATGGGCCAAGTGGTTACCATGGGCTGAGTATTGGTTCAACACCACCTAGCATCTACAAACAAATCCACAAGCATGTCACTTTTCAAGGCTCTGAATGGGCATAAACCACCAACTGTATTTAAGTTGGAAGATGCTCATTCAGCAATGGAAGATGTTAATAAGACTATAAAAGAGAAATTTGATTCTAGCATAATTGAAAGAGAATCTGGAAAGAGCACAGGAGTACATGAAGACAAGTGCTGATAAGAAGAGGCAACATGTATCCTTTGAAGTGGGAGACTTGGTTTCCTTTAAAATCAGGCCCTACAAACTGAAATCATTGTCCAAGAAACCTAATGGGAAGTTGAGCCCTCGATTTTATGCTCTCTATAAAGTACTAGAGAAGTATGGGAATGTTGCCTACAAACTAGAACAAGGATTCACCTAGTGTTCCATGTTTTGCAGCTTAAGCTGTCACTGCACTCTTCAATTCCATCTCAACAAATTCCTCCATTACTCACCAAAGAATTGGAGCTTGCTGTTCATCCAGAAGCTGCGGTGAAAGCTCAGAAGTTAGCCAATGGAGTGGTGGAAATACTGCTGAAATGGAAGGACCTCCCGGAATTTGAAAGTACTTGGGAAGATTATGATGCGATACAGCAACAATTCCCAGAGTTTCACCTTGAGGACAAGTTGACACATGTTGGGAGAGGTAATGATGGGTCCATGCCCAATGGGTGACAGCCCATTAGAACTTATAGAAAAAAGAACAAGAAGAAAATAGAAGGGCGACCAACAAAAGGAATGATGAGGTGTCCCATGGATAAATACCTTGTCATACAGTACATGGGCATGTGGGAAGAAAGAGAATTCCATCAGATGGGATTATGATATGAGCAGGGGGATTTTTTCTTTTTGGGGGGGGGGGGGGGGGGGGGGGGGGGGGGAGGTAGGCAGAAATATTTGACTTGGGTGGACCTCTAGCCACTCAAGTGCTAGAGAACTTTTACTAGCTTTCTTATTTTCACTGTTGGAAAGGAATTGTAGACCATTCTACAAAAATAAAAGAGTTATTCAGAGGTTTCCATCAGAGAGATAAGGGCAAGAATAATCCAAAAGAGACAAGTCAGGGCAATAACTAAATCTATAAAACCATTATGACAAAATCACAGAAAAATATAAATTATTTCTTTTTTTGGGGCTCAACTGATGCTTAGTCAAGAACCACCCTACAAGCCAGAAGAATATATTTAATCAAATTTGAGTATTTGCATTATTTAAAATGCCATTAATTAACAGTTATCTTGATTCCAATTTTGGGCATAGTCAACACAGTATCAAAATGTTAATACAGTAAAAACACAGTTTGTTCCTTGCTTGCATCACTAAAGTAATAATAATAGATAACTAGCAAGAACTTAATTTATCATTCCAGGGGCCTAATGTAATTACATCCTAACATAACTCTACACATTAACTATAAGTATCAAACTTCATGTAACAAATTACATTAACCCATGATAACACAAATCATAAACCCAAAAATTAAAATAAAAAAAGGTTCAAAAATCTGACCTGTACATAGCCAGTATCTGCCCAAGCTGCACATATATGAGGATTTTGAGTCATAGTGCGTATGCGGTTGATACATCCTTCATGAGATACCTTCCGCAACTGTAGTATATAAGTGAACAGGATTAATGAAAAATGTACACATAGTTATGTTAGAACAGCAAAGAACTGAAGTATAACAAAGTCGAATGTGCAAGACATTACCTGCAAAATGGTAGCCCGAGCACTATCAGGATCTTCATCTTCACTATCATCCTCACTATCACTATTGTCACTATCCATTCCAGAGTCATCAGCAGCAGATTTAGGCACAAGTTCACGTCTTTTCCCAGAGATATTTGATACTTTAAAAATTCCAATAGAATTCCAAGAAGATTTCTCTGCCTGTAGTACAAGCACCATCATATCAATATGACAATGTCAAAGATGTGAAGAACAAAAGACAAAGATATAGATCAAGTGGATCAAAAAACTAGGAGCTTTTGGCCTTATCTTGCTCATTGCTAGTAATTTTAAACAATCAACATTCAAAACTGCTTTGAGTTCATGATCCCCTCCTCCCCCCATCCCCCAAAAAAAACAAAATTGCAAAACATGAAATCAACTAGTGCGGATTTACAACTAACATTGCAACAAAATAATCCAACAGAAAGTGAAGAATGCACAAGTGTCATGAGGTTGGTTATAAGAAAATTTTCACCAAACCAAAACTATAGGGAGTAAAGCTCACCTGAGTCCCTGCCATGAAATATACTGTGTGTGGAAATTCAGTCCGAACTAAGCCCAAAGTGTCACGTACAATGTCAAAGCTGTCAAAAGGTATTTACAATATAGAGTACACAAACTAAGCAGAATTTAAAACAAGGGCCCAGAAAGTGGCCAAGACTCTCACTTTGAATAGCAATACAGGACGGCAAAGGAACTCTACTTAACAACCACATGATCCTTGGTCCAGAATAATTCCCTAGAATTTGAGATAACAAATTGGGTAAAGCATATCCCAGGTTCTATAAGCTCAGCAAGAGCTTATTCCATCCTATCATGAATATAACAAAAGTTTAAATACTTAATTCCAATACACGAAAAGCACAAGGTTCCAGCTAATTCGCATTCGTAAAAGAGAGAAGAGTAAAATTTCTTTGGGAATAAGAGAGTAAGTACCCAAAACTAAACAGATTACAATCCCATAATTAAATAAGCTCTAAATGTTCTTCCTCCTCCTTTATCTCGGGAGCCAAACAGAAAAAGAAAAAAGATAGTAAAAAAGGCGTATGTCACCTCAAACAGGGCCACCCAATGTGGAAGGCGTGAAGAGAATTGTAAGCAGAAGGATCACACTGAAGCTCTTCTCCTTCCTCCAGCTTGTCCACACCCGGTTGCCACACCTTGGTTGGAGCTGAAGGTATCGAAGAAGATGAAGATCCATCTCCTTTCTTTGAGCCCTGATTTTTTTTTCCCAGAAGCAAATATATTAGCCAGTGTCCCCAACAAAAAAAAAAAAAGATTTCAATGGGCTATGAAGGAGATTCAATAACAATTCACAGGATTAAACCTTGTTCTTCCTCTTAGCTTTCTTAGGGTTTTTTACGCTACGAGTCATCTTCGAGGCGGGAATATTCTGCAGATTGCAGAGTGTCACCAAGTTGGGATTTATCGGAGGGAGCTAGGGTTCTAATTTTATATACGTTTCACCGCTTCAGCTGGAAATATGAAAATAGCAAAACAGCCATTTTACTTGCAGCTATTTATGGAAAGTCCCAATTCTCAAAGGTATCAATTATTCTAATTATTTGAAGGTGAAATATTCACTTAGATCAATCTGCCAAATAAACCCTATTCTTTTTTTCCCCCCCTAAACTTCCTTCCTGCTAAAACAAATAAATAACATGGAAAAAGCACACACACGAAAAAACTTTATTTAAGTAATAAAATAAATTTTAGAATGAAATTAGGAGAAGTAACATTTTCCTCCCTAAATCAAAGCCTACGTATAAAATTAATACATAAACTTTTAAATATAACAAGACACCTCTACTAAATATAAACATTGTATCTCAGTTAAATTAATAGTCAGAGGCTAATTTTTTGTTTCAACAATTTCCAAAGAATGGACAGTAGGTTTATGAATATAAGAGCTACATAATGCTTGCAATTAGTTTTAACTAAAATTTAAAGAGATGTTTTGTTATAGTCTAAAATTTATATATCCATTTATAATTATACTAAAATATAATTTTTTCATAAAATTACTTATAGGTGTCTTTTAATTTGCGTGTGCGTGTTTTTATAATATTTTATTTTATTTTATTTGTGTGTGCGCGCGTATGTGTTTTATAATATTATACTTTATTGTGGTTTTCATTTAAGTACTTTAATCTTATAACAAAACAATCACAGATTAAAATATTGTTGTCCTAACGAAAAAATATATATAATAACTATCTTATAAGATTAAGTATTTAGCAAATTCATCTATCAAGATATTCACTCCATTGAAATTTAATTTTAATATTAAATTTTAATTATAAAGTAATCTTCAATAAATTTAATAATAATTTTTCATCACACAGTATTCGCATTCTAAATTCTAGCCACTATGTTATATATCTTGACTATCAGAAGGATTATTTTAGAAAAAATATAAATGATGGAAGTTGATCGAGGACAAAATATTATATAACAAGTTCAATTACAATTTGATCCCACTTCACCGAAATTGAATATATTTAGATCTAATGCTATTTGCTTCTTTTCTAACATTTAAATTTGCGAGCAAGGCAACTGTGTCAACAATGCTAAAGTTTCAATTCATGAAAAATTCCCAACAAGTAGGATAAGAATCAATCTGAATCATCCACCTTAATACATATAGTGCATCTAGAAAGAAATTAAAAAAAAAAAAAGGTGTAAAAAGAAGAAATAAACCTTATACACATTCTCCTTTTTTTTTATTACTCTTTCTCTGAATATATGAATGTATAAATGTAGGAGATTAAATTTGAATAAGAATGCTCAGAATTTGGCCCTGCATTTGAAACTTGAAAGTCTTTGCATGTAGCCTCCAGGTGTTTGTGTTTTCTGGCTCTCTACTGCTTCAAATGGTGAATAATTTTCTATAATAACATAAGCTAAACTATGGGCATTCAAGCATGTTTGTAACTTGATAGGTTTGGTATTCTTGTTTCACACTAGATAACCATTGACACCTAAGATATAATACTTAAACCTTGAGCTTCTCTCACCTAAAAAGATTAGTTTTTCCTTTTAGACTTTACTTCTGGCTTAAGTGGTAATAATTGGTTTTTTCCATTGAAAGTTGACTAAAGCAGATCAAATGCCCAGAGTGTCCAAAGTGAGTGGGCAATCGATCTGTTATGTCTTACATAGAAAAACCATTGAGAACTTAAGATAATACTTAATCTTTGAGACTCTTATAAGTTACACCTAACAAAGTTGTTCTTTTCAATGCGTTGGTACGAAGTAAGACGAAGGAGAGGAAAGGGAGAGGGAGATAAAAGATGTAAGATGACAAAAAGACGTTTGGTACCAATGAAAAATAATTATAGATGGATTCCTTCTCTTGTTTTGGGAGCCACTGTTCATTCTACCAATTTGCAAATAAATAGTCCTGTTGTCTATGGAAAGAAAAGCAAAAATGTTGTTTTGCCCAAACGATAGTAATGTTTTATTTTTGTTTGAAAATATATACTAAAAAATCTTAAAATTTGAAATTCTTTTAAAAATATCAAAGATAAAAAATTTTTATTTGAAGCCTTAATTTTCCTATGTCATTAAAATTTTTAATTCTTAGATCTTCTAGAATAATTTTAAAATTTAAAATCTTTCAGTATAAATGCTTTCAACTTTAAATCTTCAATTGTGATTTTTCCTTTTTTGTTTTGTGTCAACTAACAAAAGTAAATATTTATATTTATATATAGCAATATATATTGCTCCAGAGGTGTTTTTATCATTTATTTACCTTTCATTTCTATTCCAATACTATTTTTATTCTATCAAACATTTAAATTAAAAAAATATTACTATTTCTTTCCATATCATTCTAAATGTGATTCTAAATTATAGGATTTTATTATATTCTCCTTTCCATTCTTTAAAAGATCTTTTTACCAAATATAACCTTTGGGTTTAGCTCTTCTCTTGGCTTATCTGGTAACAATTGATGCTTCCAATGAAAATCAATCCAAGCAAAAGGAGAGCCGTAGTGCGCAGAAAGCCCAAAGTGAATAGGCAACCCGTTTGTTGCGTCATATATTAGATAATCATTGAGATCTTAGACAGTAGTTAAGCTTTAAGACTCTCCACTTAACACGCTCGTGTTTCTGCATCTGTCCTTCATCACTATGAAGTAATCAGTGCGCATATCCTCTCGCCCAAATGGCACTGAGAAAGGAAGAACCCTGTTGGTTTGTCATTATCATGCAGACTTTCTTGTAAACCAAAAATGGTTTGCACATAACTTATAATTTTGAAGAATTTCCCTTCTAAACAACAAAAGAAGGAGAGTTTGGGTTTATTTACTATACAACTGCTACAATCTGAAATCAGTTGTCAAGGAGAAGTTGCTTCCAGATTACAAGATTATGCTAAAAGCATTCCTTAACTCATTGTGCCAGCAAAAACAGAAAAAAATGTAGGTGAGAATTACATTGACAGAAATTTACATGCGAGAAAAACTTGTTTGTAAACGTGTTATTGCATTTGATAAAAAAGAATCTGCATGTCGCAGAAACCGAGGGTGAGATGTGGATGATTGGATCCCTTCATATAATACAACTTGAACTTCCACAACCAGTTCCTTCCTATCTGCATTACAAATATTAACAATGTTTCAGCATAAAACTTATGAGACACAAAGCATTCTTCCATTTCTTTCCTAACAAGTGCACATCTATCATTCTTTTAGTGGCACTAGATGATCAAACAATCTCACTGGATTTACACTAATTTCAATCTTGAATTGCATTTGATTCCTCCATAAGATAGTCAATGCATGATATAGTTAAAAGAGCATACTCAAAAAATTGACCAGGAAATCCTTTAATTTACATACCTGCGTTTTCTTTGCCTGGTGAGGAGAACAAGGATTCCAAACCCTATAATGATTGCAACTTTTATTACCTAAGTGAAGGTGGAAAAGGGCATATAAGCATTCTTCAACAATAGCTGAGTGTAGGATGTTACTTAAGGGAATAGAAATTGCAACATGTTTTACTCTTCTTAAGGAGTGTACTATTATATCTAAAAGACAACAGCTGGATAAATGCATCATTATAGATCCAAGCTCCCTGATTAACCTGTGGCCGGTGGTACAAATATGAAAATTGTGATTCTTTTTCACGAATTATAAAGAGCTAGCCCAGATTATAACACTTTGAAATTAAAGAAGCACGTGTTGCTAAATTGAAGAATGATTGTAACCTGTTTAACGGGTCCTCCTGAAATTTCATCTCCATTATCATCAGAGTTCTTAGACTTTGACTCTTCAATCTCATTTATCTTTTCATGTTTGCTCACTTCAGCTCCAGTCCCAACATATGCTGCATTCTTATCCCCCCAAAAAAAAGGGAAATAAATTAAATAATGCATGCCTGATAATCAAATCGTCAGTTTAAATGCTTTAACAATCCACATCCCAGGTTAAATGTTTCCCTCAAGAAAAAAACAGCTCAGGATCTGGTAGTAAATCTGGCACACACAAACAAAATGGTAGTGAACCCATCACTCAGAATCATAAATAGCTTAATTTTGAAACTTGACACCAAAATCATAACAACCTGAGATGTGCTAATCTATTAGAAAGCTTCTATCAATGTGTAATACAGTGCATGAAAAATTTCCCTGCTAACTTTGCAAACAGAAGGAAGAACAGTAGAGCACCTAGTCTGGGACATACAACAGAGAACTTAGTATCTTCAGTCTTCTTTCTTTTCCCAATGTTCTTAGGCATAGCTAAAATGAAAACTATTTGTTCAGGTGTTCTTAATATGTGAGAGAATTCATCTTTGACACTGATTATTAAGACATGAATGTTTTGTTGAAAGAGAGTAACTAACCAAAAGGCTTCCCAAAAATCTTTAGAATTTTAGATACCTTTTCCACATTTTCTAATATTGAGGAATCCAAAATTTTTTGATAGTTTATGCGCTTTGTAACCAGACTTTCCAATAAAGTCATTACATGTTTACCACCAGTTGTTAGACAGAACTTTCTCGGTTCACTGGGGAATATCCAGGGCCCAGAACTTTCAAAAGAGCAATAATTACCCTCAAAGTGTGCCACTGAAATCAGTTTAGGTGGTGAATCCCTCTGGATACATAATTCACGTGAACATTTAAAGGCATGTTCCCTTCTTTTTTCTTCTTTGTTTGGGTTGCTTCTAGAATCTTGCCTGGAATCAAATATATTGCTAGGATGATTTCTATCTGAATGATTCTCATGCATCTTCCCTGAAGCTGTAACCGTTTCAAATGCAAATGTTCTCATAAAATCTTTGTTATATTTCTCTTCCTCTGTATCTGATTTATGTGCTACTTTGAATTTATTCCTGGCATTTGAATTTGTTTGCTTGTTCAATGTTTTTATGGTGCTCAACTCCTTCACATGACTAAGTGAATTAATTTTCTCTCTACTTTCTCCATTATATACTGGGGCCTGTTTCAACTCTCTTGCCAGAGAGGTAACTTTGACCCTCCCTTGTAAGAAGCCTACTGGCCCTTTATTCCATGCCTTCTCTCCCCCTGAGTGCTGAGCCTTGGAAGAAGCTTTTGTTTCAATTGTACTTGATTGATATTCTGTTGGAGGTGGTTTAATATGAGATCTAAATATCCTGTTTTAAGACGAGTCCCATGTGAACCCCAGTTGTTAAAATACTTGCAATAATATATTGATAATATTATACGACACTTACTATACCTGAGCAAGACCAGCATGCATTTCAAAGGCACTTATCATTTTCCTCACACTGCTGGGATTAGATTGTATCAGATTATTCTCTGCAACTTCATTCTGATCCGAGCTTCCAAATGAAATTGCTACTTCCTCCAAATTTATAGCTCTCTGGGGATCTTTTGCAGATGGTGAATGAAACGCAGGCTTCTTAATTAAACCTTTTTCTTGTGATTTAGTGAGATCAACTGCTTCTGACATAGGTTTGTTTGATGAGACCTCTTTATATTGATCTGCACTGTTCTAAAACATGTGAAATGACCATTAAGCAAACAATAGTAATTTTTCCAATGGCTTTTCATCAGCACAAAAGAGAAAACATTGTATAGTAATCACTCCTTAACTGACTGTAGCTGCATTAGATCAGGCTTAGCTCCCAAAACATTTTTAATGCCTTTTTTTTTTTTCAATTCGGAAACCAACAGGACTTTTTCCTTGGGAAACTGCTTCAGTTGTAAGTATCTCTTTGTGAAACTCTTGAAAAGATGGATAACTTAGAATATCAGGAAAAACTCTTTCGGGAAATGAAGGATCTCACTTATAATTATAAAGTTCTGTCACTATTTATTCCCATTATATTCTTTTCTGCTTTAAATTTTCTGTGTTTCTTTAGTCAGTTAAGTAAGATCAAACCTGAGACCTCATCATTCCCGAAGGTTAATGCAGCATTGCCAACAGAAGTACTACCACTTTCTGCACCCCTGAGACTGCTACTGAGAAGCTCATCATGTTTCTTCTTCAATGCAGATTTTCTCTACAAAACCAAAGATGAAAAGTTCATGTCTAGATGAAATCATTCATGGGCGACTGTCTGCATTCAACAACCATCAGCTCAGTATCATGACAAAATAATTGACCAGGGCATTTTTATTTGCAATTTCTAAGAAATTTCATAAGCACAAAAGTCCAGCACAATCTGCACGGTTTGTTAGAGTGCCTGGGTGCACAAATCATCCTTATGTTGCAGGCGATCTCTTTTTCTTTTTCTTGGTACTGCATGCGTGTTGTGTCCGGGACAGCTTGCCCTCATCTCAACTAATCTACCTCCTCAGTCCGGTTAAAGGCAGGCCATCTATGCCGTGACTAGGGAATTCACAAAGAAATTTCTTGCCACAGACTAGTCTTATTTATTATCTTCGCCCATTGCTTTTTATTATTAAGAAAAGCTTCAGAAACCCAATGAACTGGTATAATAGGAAGGAATCGGTACCAACATACGAATCCTGTCACGGTCTTCGTCATTAAGGATGAACTGCAGCTTCAGATGCAGACGCCCATGCCCAAGGGGAAAGATGTCTTCCCAAACACCTTTCTCAACTACTGACTTGGTATGAAAACCTTCCATAATATACTATTGTCAGGTTTACTCTAGGACCAAGGAAAAGAAGAAAATACTCAAATTTTCAAATGGGAAGTGTTTTGAGAGCAACCTATACGAGATATTTCATTCCCATCAGCATCCTGAAGTTTGATCATGAAATCGTCACGGAGACTAGTTAATGGGCTGCATGAACCAAACAAACAGATTATAACCTAGAAATTGTTTAAAAATATGTCAAAAGAACAAGGTAGAATTCCCAGTTAATCTTACAAGGAAAAGTCTCCCTCCTCGCTGATTAGGTACTCTGTTTTCCCCATAGAAACTGCATTCACCAAAATAAATTTGTTATGAATGGCGTTTGAAGGTGGTAGAGGGGAAAGGTTAGGGCAAACTAAAAATCAAGATCAATGCATACCGCTTATGGATGTTGAAGATAATGGAAGACCCATGAATTCCAGGACTGTAATATGAATAAATAAGTAAGGAAAAAACACCATATGGTGGCTCATATTCAAATTACTTCCACAAGATGTAATTACCTGAAACCAGGATGGTTCCTGGCATTGTAGAGAGAATTCAATAAGATAAAAATTGTTTAAATTGGACAAACAAGAGAGAAACAGATATGAGCAAGACAGTTAAATATCTTTACTCTTCCGGTTCGGCCAACACACTCTTGATTGAGCGAGATAGATGATTGAATGTTATTGGAGGATATGGATAGAGTTAGAATCCACAATCCAGAGAAATCAGCCAGTGTGGTCCCCGCAATTGTCAAAGTCCCCAAACCATTTACTAGCATCTTCAATGCTTGATAGTCATATTTGTGTTTTGTTTCATTTTTAAGTCGACGACATGGCTATTTAATCTCTTCTTACCAAGTTGGGCTGTAGTTCAAAATGGAATTGCTTGATCGAAAATTATTCAAACGGTTAAATACGTCTTTGTAGATAAAGGTTTGGCACCGCAGTATAAGAACTGATGTTTTTACCGTTTTCACGTGACAAGTTTGCCCCGAATATCATAGCCATGGTACGTAACATGTTGAGTCAGATTATGCTGTTCATATCACTATCATTTCTTGTCTATGTGTATTTTTTGTCAATGCGTTCGAGTGTCTGTCTCTCATATAAATTACCAACGTAAATTTGCTCATTACAATGACACGTCTTTCGATCACCAGCAAAGAGTTCACATGTCAAGGGACCAAAAATACAACTGTATGAGTAGGGATGTGCCTTCAGTAGGGCACACTAGCACTAATTTTCAATGCAAGGTGTTGATGTTACATTAACTCAGTGATGTGAAGGCTACAGTCATCCCCAAATGTTCGGCCAGTATGAATAAGAGATTTCATCAGGTTAAATTCCACCGAATGCCTGCTCATCTCAATAGAATAAAAAATGCTAAATGCTATCCAATAAAAAATGGACTTCAACATGCAATAATAGAGCTTGCCAAAGTCTATCTGTTGGGTTGAAACTTTAATCTGTCAGCATTAAGAAAACTGGAGTAGAAATCATAACTTTGGTATGGATTCTGCACGGAGAAACTGTTTGAGAATGGCTTTTTCTTCATCTATTTGCTTCTTCTCTACAGCGTCCTTGGGTTTAACTTTTCTCTTCTCTTCCAGCATCCACTTGAAAATTTCACGTTGTTGTTCATCAGGGATGGGACCCCGCATTTCCCCAGGGATGGTGACAGGTAAAAAGAGAGATTCATCATCGTAGATCGAGTCCATTGAACTTGTGGTGGGCTCAGGGACTTCAACTGTGGTGGGTTCAGGGACTTCAACAGTAGTTTTTTCCTTTTGCAATTTTTGCGCTGTTCTGGCATGAATCTCCATCAAATCTTTCTTCTTTGCCCTTGAAAAGAGATAAGCTGCAATAAATCACGGAGCAAAAAAAAATTAGTATTCAGTTTATTCCTGCTGTTACCTCTCAAAGAAAGAAAACTGTATGTCAGCGATCAAGTAATCTTCTGGACATCAGAAATGGTAACAAAAATTGACAATCACGAACATCAACGCCTTTTGCTTATGATGCAACATCACACAATATATAGACAAAACGTAATCATGAATATCACCTATTCATCTGATCATCAATAACAGTTATTGGAAAAATGCCTTGAAGACATCAAATTTAGTCAAGGTATTAAATCTAACATTAAGCATCAGTCGATAGGCAAGATGATGACAGGTATGTCATGAAATTGCAAATTGCAGTGGCAATGATACAAGTGGCCAACGGCTGAACATGGTAAATATTGAACATAGATAATCACGGATGCCATTAGTTTGCAAAGAACCATGACATTTTAGCAAGAGGCATCAATAATCCAAATCGTCTACATGCATAATTTCATCAATAGAATCAAGAACCAAAAGGATATAGGACTGTCCCACCCACGCCCACCCTCATTCATGCAAATACAAACAATGATTTATTCTTACACCAAGATTCTTTTGAACACACACTAGTGGCATGTGGAGACAAAGACGTAATTGTTTTCTAGTTTTCCTATAAAGCTTAGTGATACATGGCACTTCCTCCCCCCCCCCCCCCCCGGCCCCCCCAAAAAAAAAACACAAAAAAAGAAACAAAAAAGGCTGTGTGAGCGTGTGGCCATCCTGTTTAGAGCAAAAGTTAAAATGTGGCCCAGGGAAGCATGGCAAAGTAAGTAGTCTTCCAGGTGCAATATGTCATGGATTAATGATACTGCAAAACAAAATGAATTTCCCCTTATTAATGGAGTTAGTTAGAGATCTATTCTCCACAAAATAAAGCAGCTAAGCGTCAATTTTAATAGCTTATTAAGGTTTTTACCCTTCTTTCTTTTTTCCATTCTATACCCAACTGACTGTACCATTAATATAAAGCAACACCAAAAAAAAAAAAAAGCCAAAGTTCAAGAATTTGCACAATCACATGCCACAAGTCACCCTCTAGATAGTATGCGTGTGTTTGGTTTTCGATTGCAAAATCACGTTTGCGTTGAAGCTTCCCATCTTTGCTTCCTTTCAAACGTGGTTTTGGGCCTCCAAGCGCAGAAACAAACACACCATATATCTGGTAGAAGTTGCAATTAAGTAACAGAATCAAAATATACCAGTAATTAAATGTTCATCAGAAAACAGTTCAATCAGGGAGACAATTTTGGCCAAAATAGATGTGCGCGGTCAATCATTGATCACTTTTGTTTGATGGGTAACTTCGAAAAGTTCATGTAGAAAACTAGAAATTACATACCTAGTCATCCAGTGTATAAATACACAAAAGTACATAGCCAAAGTTCTATTTTAAAGATATAAGATGAACTTGGAGAAACACTTGAACTTAATATCACAGGTGCACATTTAACACATGAATATAGAACAATTGCATACTAATAATGAAAACAAGTCCCAAGTTCTGGTTAACTTTGGGTGGCATAATCTAAAAATACTATAATCATATTTTTCTGCTAAGACGTGTTAAAATAGCAAGCTATGCTGTGTCATCTCAACTGTAGATATGAGTTTGATTCAGTTGTAAACTAAGCAGAAACAAGATAAGAGGGGTCCCACTCAAAAAAGGAATAAGATGAGAAAGTAAATGCTCCTACACTATGAGTCAGAGCAAAAATCGCTTGACTACAGGCAAAACAGCAAACAACCAAACAAAGTTCTACTTGGCAATATATCGAACACTTGAAAGGCAAATACACAAAACGTCAAAGAAACCCTCCATCACAAGAACAAGTAACAACCAATCAATCACTCAGTTCTCTGCAGCCTAAAATAAAAAATATGGAATTTCTTGAAGCAGTTCATATCGCAGCACCATATGCACACGTACAAACAAACAAAGGCTATGGGAAACAAGGGAGAGAGAGAGGAGAACCTCCAAGCGCAAAATTTGAGACCAAGAGTAAACGCCAAAGTAGCTTGCAGCGCTTCATGAGCAACTCTGTTCGAGGCAGAGGCGGTGGCGGTGGTTGAGGTTCGCTCATTGAAGATAATAATGATGATGATCGTTTTCTGATGTGGGGGCAGGGGGGGAGGAGGGGGGGGACAGAAACTGGAAGAGACTCTGTTTGCTTGTGATTGATTGATCCTCGCTCTCTCTCTCTCTCGTTTCTTCACTTTGAAGAAGAAGACCTCTTTCGTGTTCCCTTTGACTCTCTCTCTCCCCCCGTCTCCGCGTTTCAAAAATTTCGATTCTCAACCATTTTCGTCTTGCACAACCTCCTCACAATCTAACATCCCGCATTTTTTCACTTTTTTTTTGGAAAGGGAATAATTGGGCTTCGACTTTTTTTTGGAAGCCCATTGGGCGACAAATGACAGATGAACACGTGCAGCACAGCATTGGGCATCGTGGCCCAATAAACAAGGATTACCAGTCAAAGCTGTGAACTAATTTGGTTGAATAAATATCAAGTATATTTAAAAAATTAATAAATAAAATAAAAAATAATATTTATATTCTTACTTTTGAAAAAATAATAAAAAGGTATAACTATCGTTAATAATAATTATGAAATTACATCAAAAATTAGACCTAAACCCTTTATCTGTAACAACTAATAATCTTTCACCGTCACGTTCTCTCCAATGCAGGGTGCCCCAGCACGAATCGTCTCATTTTGTTTCATTTTAATTTTTTAAATGTTTTTGGTTATGCAGCAATGTGCACTACATAGCAAAGAATTTTTTTTTATAATTTTTCTGTTATCTGCTATTCCGATTCTAATAATGAATTATCTGAGAGAATTAATTAAAGAATCATTTAATACATTAAATTTTAATTAAAATATTAAAAAATATATTTCATTGCTTTCTGTTTTTGTGTTGGCTTGTATATATTGGTTTTATTTGGTATAATTGTAAATATTGATTTTTTTTTACCTTGTATTAAATTTATTTTATTCTTTTACATGAAATAAATGCATTTATTATTTTTTATAAAAAATAATTAAAATGGTCACTTTATCTTTTATCACATCCTAAGTGTCAATTGTCAATTATGATATAATTAGTAGCTGCCTATAATTTCTTCTCAAATTTTAAATTAGGTCTTGATATAAAATTTTTAAAAATTGGACAATTAACTGAGTTGATAATGGTGGGGATGTCGTCTCAACACAGTTAAAGTTATTTCAGCAGTAATTAATTAACAAACTTTACAATCATTTTGGTATGCTTTAAATTTATAATTGATCAATTTAAAATATTAACTAAAGTAAAAGAACTAAAATACTAATTTAATGAAAAATTTATATCTCATGACAGAATATTCACAATAAAACAACTATATATTGACTTACAAGAGTAAAATTTTTTAAACACTAGTAATTAAGGGATCTATAGTGAGAGATTTATGTATTATTCAAGAATAATACATAAATGGGCATTAGAAACTCCAGTTATTGCCACCATAAGAATTTTCTGGTGTAAATGCAGTTGTCTAGCTCTAGCAAAACTGGAGGAGCCCTTCTTGTTTTGTACTACTTTTTTCTGCATCTCTCTCGTCAAGACCGATAATGGGGTTAATATATATATACAGTACGCAGACAGTGATCTGAATCAGGAGTACAACTCTCTAAGGTCATGCATGCACCCAGCCACCCAAGAGGACACAAAAAAGCTGTATTCCTAACACGACTGATCACTTTCATGATTGAGAAGCAGAAGATAGTTAGGTCAATATGAAAGAATATGAAAGAGAACGGCAAGGGAGGGAGGATAAGGGTAGAGAAAGAAAAAGCGAAAAGGAAAAAACAGAAGTGTTGTTGTTTTCTCATCCGAAGCTCGCTCTCTCTCTCTCCCTCTCACTCTCTCTCTCTCCCTCTCACTCTCTCTCTCTCTACACACACACACAGTACAGCTATAACATTTTTAGACCATGTGCTATTAATTTATTTTGATCATTGTACCTTTAAGATGAGTACAATTGATTAAATGACCCCAACCATGTCAGTTAATAATTGACTAAATTAACAATTTGTGACGTGAATTATTAAACATACATATTTAGCTTTGATTCTTGGATAAAAGGCCAAAATTATTGAGTCTACTTATTAGTTTTCAAATTTTATGAGTTCATCGCACTTCTTTCTTTTTTGTTAACGCTTTTCACTTAATAAAAAGTTAATGTATAATAAATTTATTATATTTAAATATTTGTCCATATATTCATTGAAACTAATTTTTAGGACTAATAAAACTCACTAACGACTTAGAGTTTGAATATTGTTAATTTTTTATTAATTTAATTTTGACTGAAATTCATACTCACACTTCAATACCAAATTATTAGTTTACTTGTTAATAATTGATTCAATTTCATTGTACGTATGTAGTTCTGAAAAAGCGGCCGGCAATCTCATTCAAGAAAACAACAAAAGTTGCTCGTATCTAATGAGTAACACAAATATCAGCATGCGTTCACAATGAATCAAAAACCCACTCAAAATTATAATTCCTGGAAAATTTATTGAATCTGCCGAGATAATATATAGAACTTGAACAAGAGAGACCCACATTTTTTGGTTGTCTCCACTTGTTCAAAATCTAACATAAAATCTTAAAATTCTTCCACCACAACTTTGATCGTCCTTTTTCCCCTTCTCTTCCCCATATCATCATCTCCTGATTCTCTAGCTACCCTTCTCCTGATTATAACAAAGTACAAAACATTGACTACACACACAATAATAATATATGATCTAGCTAGCCGATTCTAATAATTAGAAAGCAAGCTCAAAACCCTAATTATCGATCAGAAAAGTGGACCACTACACAGATCAACCTCATCCATGAACTAGGCCATTACAAGATAAAGCCATGAGAAGAATTGCAGCCTCCTTCTCATCCTGAGGGAAAACTTGTGATGCAGCCAAGTTCTTACTCAAGCTTACTGTGAAATCCTCAAAACCAAACATCCTTGTTCTACCTCTAGATGTTGGCATGGCCTGATCATCAAGTTTGCGCTTCTTCTTCAACTGAGTCTCACACTCGATTTTTGACTTCTTCTCTTTGTTGTGAAACTTGTAATTTCGCTTCATAGGAGATTTCTCAACCTCGAGATCAGCCGAGCCATTTGCGGCAGCTGCAGCCATGGCTCGCCTTGCTTTCCTTTGTCGAATTCCACAGGCGTTGCAAAGTGACTGTTACACCAAAATGATCTTTCAATACCGTTGGAAAATTGTTAAGAATGTATAAGAAGTTAATTCAAGAATTTTCTATACTTGATGCATGAACTATGAGTCAGAATTTAAGGCTCTTATCCACAGTCATAATTTATATATATATATATATATATATATATATATAGCACTTTGTAATTACTATTGCTAGTGCTTAATTATTACAATGACTCGAATTTTTTTAGGAGTACATTTAATTAAGGGTAAGGATCTTTGTATCACAAGGTACGATCATATATGACCAAAAGCTATCCAAACCAGATTATGACCCTTCATTAGACCAGAACTACTGTCTTTTAGACTACTTATAACTTTTTATAGATTGGAGCAACTAGACTTTTAGCTCTGTACTTTGATATCAAACAAACTAACATTTGAATACTCAAAGGGGAACAAAGAATTTACCTTAGGACCTCTTGGTCCACTCCTCCATAGAGGGGTCTTGGTGGTTTGGCAATCAGCACAAACCCTAACGGTGATATTATTATTGTTATTATTGCTGTGTGTTGAAGAATTGTTGCTGCTGCTGCTGCTATTATCAGTTCCTAGAGGAGATAATAATAATGGTCGTTGCTTCTGATTCTGATCTTCAGAGTTCTGCCTAGAGGTGCCTCCAGGTGGTATATTACTATCAGAACCCTTTTGATCTGAAGCCATCATCTTCCTCATCATTCTCATCTTTGAAGGCATCCACTTCACTGAATCAACATCCTCACTTTGACGATTTTCATCCTCCCTCTCTGTTCCTCTCTTCCAAACTTTCAGTTTGAGGCCCCTCTTTCTCTCAATACCTTTTTCTTCTGGATTATCCCACGATCCACTTGAAGCAATAACACTCTTCCCAGCCTAAAAAGATCACATGGAGAGGGATTAATCACCAAAGAGAAAATATCATAGTAAATCAAGACTATGTACGTATATAGGGTATTACGATATGGGAAACTCGATCTGGTGAGAGATTGTTCTTTTTCACTATTGGATATAGGCATATAGTACATGTTTATAGACAAAACTATAGATATCCAAAGATGAAAATACTCTTATTTCTATGAAGGTCGATCTTTCTATAGCAAGACTCACCTCATAATCAGTTTGTAAGTTCTTGGACTCCCAATAGGAAGATCCTGCATGATCCTGAGATGGGATAAAGAGAATAGGATATGATAGAGAAGAGGATGAAGAAGAGGGTTGGTGGGTCGGGCTAAAAATTAGCTCATGGTTTGGATCTTCAATATTAAGATCTATAGGCATAGGAGAAGGAGAAGAAGAAGAAGAAGAAAGAGAATAAGGATAAGTTGGTATCATGACATACATACACAGAAACCAAGCTAGCTAGCTAGATAGAGAGATGGATTAGTGTAAGTGCAATGATCTTCTTTTTGTCCAGTAAAGGTGGAAGAAGGGAGGAGGGAAGCTATAGCCAAAAAGGTTCTAAGTAATATAAGAAAAATTGTAAAACTCAAATTAGAAGGAGAGAGAGAGAGAGAGAAACACAGAGAGAGCAAAAAGCCATGAATAGGTATATATAATAATTAAGACATTCACGTGACTTCATGAGACCCCAAAGAAGACAAGCTAAAAGGACAAAACTAATAAAAAGGTGTGTGTGGAATGCTGCTGACCCCATGCTTAGGACAAAACCCTATCTGCATAACTCCTTTTTTCTATCTTTCTTTCTTCTTCTTCTTTTTTCCTCTTCATTTTACCGTTGCACTGCGCTAACTCTAATTGGAGCGATCGAAGAGAAACTGGATGGTAGCCACACACATGAAAAAGATAATGCACTTGCACATCTTAAACTAATCGTCCGTATAGAAATAAAGAAAAATCATATTTAAGGATCTAAATGTTATAAAATATAAAATTAAAATTTTAAAAATTAAAATTATTTTTAAAAATTAAATTATTATTGAATTTTAGAAAATTTACTGCTAAATTTAAAAAAAATTATTATTAGATTTTAGAAAAGTTATAATTTAAATAACTTTGATGATAATTTTCTGAAAATTTAGTAATAATTTTCTTAAGCCCAATAACAAGTGGTAATAATTTTAGCCTTTAGAAATAATTTCAAATTTTAAGATATTTTATTATAAATTTTGTATAATTTGAGTCTTAAAATATAATTTTTCTTAAAATTAATCTGGTGAGTGTATATATATATATATATATATGCGCGCGGGGACACGTGTGCTTCTTTTTGTGGAAAACATTAATTAGTAGTTTTTTCCTAAAAATTATTGAAAAAGATCAGAGACTCCAATCAGAATCTGCTCTTTAAAAGACAGAAGAAATATTGGATTAATGTGGACCGATTGTATTAGCTAATTAATCATCATAACCCAACTTAACTCAGTATCATGTTTGTTTATTTGAACATAGCAGCAGACACGAAGGTTTAAATTTTGGGAGAGATTATAATAAAAATATTTGATTGATTTTCATTTAATTGCTTAAATTTTTAATTTAGTTGAAATAATTTTTGATAAAGTCAAGATGATCTCTTTGCAAATCATTCAAATTAATAATTATTTTCTTACTGGATTAGATGGAGATCTGCTAGTATGGGTAAGTGCCTGGTATTTTCAACTGGCAGCTGCATGCTAATATTTCCTAAAGTGATAATTTAGGAACCAAGCGTACAGTAGTTGTGTGTGTCTATATATGTATAGTTGCATATTATGTATTGATTAGTTATTAGTCTCCCAAAAAATATTATATTTGCATTTAATATATTTTCTATTGGAGGTATAGATATATAACCATCTAATTAAGAGTCTAAGAATATAATCTTAGAAATGTGTTTAATACACAATATTTGTTAAATAAATATAAATTAGATGGGTTTCTTGAGATAAACTCAACAAGTGAAAATGTGTCACGCGGAGAAAGAGATTTTGTTATTTATATTAAGTATATGTACAAGAGAATTAGTTAAGCATTAAATACTATCTATAGCATATATTGAACCTATAAGAGATCTTCCTTTTTTTTTTATTTGGATAATTGGGCATTTAGGCCCCGTTTGGAACCAAAAAAAGGGGTATGGGAAGCGGAAACAGAAAATAATTTCCATCTCAGTGCGCGTTTGGTTACTATCATCTACAGGAAAGTTTATTCCGAAGGTAGCTTCAATTCCGTCGTAGGCAAGATTGCAAGAATGAGAATTCCAACCAACCCAAAATTGATGGAAAGAGACAGTAGGCAAAGCAATGACACTTGCTTGTACAAAAATACCCTTCTTTTTAGCTGGAAGTCACAGCAGATCGAAAACGCAGCTTGAGTCGACCTTCATCCAAGGCTTTCATCGACGAGCCACTGATGGCGGAGGTCTCGTACACGAGCTACTATCAGCACAATAACAACAACAGGAAGGAGTCGTTCGTGTTCTTGATGCCATTGTTGTCTTCAGGTACGATGAAGAAGAAGGAAGTAAAAAGAGAGATTTTGAAAGAGCAATGAAGCTCCAGAAAACAGACGGCAAAGGGGTCAGGGAATTCAGGCTGAGAGGGAGAAGAAGGTGTTGGCACATGAGGCATCCTTTGTTGATGACGAAAATTTTTTTGTTGAATATGGAATTGTTTTGTTGAATCTGATTTCTTTAAGTGGGTTATTGGATTGTTGGATTCCTGTTTTGTTCATGATGAAGGACGAAGAGAGCAAGACAATGAAGATGGATTATGGTGAATAGTTTTTGCTGATGATGAAAGTGTTAAAATTTTTTTTATATATAGAAGGGCATTTTAGTCATTTTAATTAAAACATCTTTCCATTCTCATCTTATTTTTATCCAATCAAAAAAAAAATAAAATTACATTCTATTATCAAACATATTTATACGTTATAAAATTCTTTTCTATTCCTTTCTATTTCATTATATTCCATTCTTTAGGGTCCTTTTCTAACAACCAAACGAAAGAGTGCCCCTGTTCAATATTTGCCTTCTTCTTCTGCTCGTGGGTACGGGGTCCGGGGAGGTGAAAGAGAAAGAATCCCAGGGGAGGCCTTAGTGTTGCCAAAAAGCATTGAATGCAATTGCAGGCAAACGGACAATTCTTATTCCCAGCACCTCAACTTTCATATTTTATGGGGCACTACCCCCAATTAACTTGTGAATCAGCTCTTAATTAAGCCACCTCGCTCTGTGTGTGTGTGTGTGTATAATTTGGTTTCAATAAAACGACTATAGTAATTTTATATCTGCACATACCAGATCTCCATTTCAAGATCCAAAGGAGAAAAGAAGACGACATGTTCTGAAGTTCCTTGACTTCCCTGGCATATATCAGACGAGTTACGTACATAACTAAGTTCACTGCTCCTTCAGCTCCAATTCTAACTTCTACCTCCTATGAACCCCAAACATTTTAAGAATTCAATTGAGAAGAATTGAATGAGAATACGTTTGAATTGAGAAGAATATAATAAAAAGAAAAATAAAATAAAATTTTACTTTTAATATTTTTTAATTTAAATTTAAATCTAGCATTTTTTTCATCTATTTTTTCAGTCTAAAACATATTTAAAACGAAATAAATCTTAAAGTTTAGATATAAATTTAAAAAAGAAAATATCACAATTTACTTTCTTTCCCTTCCTTATCTTCTATTCCAATTTATATATATCGTAAAGATTTATTAGTAGCAATAACATGATAATGTATAGGGATAAACATGGTATAGGATACTATATAGTAGCCACTCGTCAATTGATCCAGACAAATGCCAATTCAGACTTGTGAAAGTAACAAATTGAAGATCAATTCTGTCATTGGTTAGTAACTTAAATTCTAGGATCTGTAAATTTTTAGGGGACTATTTTTCCTTATGCTCGTTTGTTCTACTGGAAAATTTAGTAGCTGCATAATTTTTTTCTCATACATGTTTGTTTATCCAAAATCTCTATTAATACCCAATCAAAGTAATATATATATATATATATATATTGGGTGTCTTTAAGTCCAAAATTTTTATAGACCCAAAAAAAACTCTATGACTACAATCCAACAAGCCACGTACAATAAGTTGAAACAAGTAGTTGATATGAGTATAATATGGCTTAGAACGATGGATATGACAAGTTAATTTGAACAAACAGGTTTTACAACTATGCTAACACACTTGATCTACTTACCATTATTATTAGCTAACCCTTAAAGAAGGATTATAAATAAAAGACTTTCCAAGGCTAACAAGATCAAGAGAACAAGAGCTAAGATGTACTATAGCTTACGTAGTTCAACTCATCTCACATAACTAAGTTAATCTTCCCACAAATTTACTTACATTCCACTCCCAAGGCTCTCTCTTTCTGATCCCTCTTCTTGTTTATTGTCTTACTTTCCTTAAAACATTTGATGCACTAGGTTTAAGGCCTTCTCCAATGGTAAATAAGAAGATCATGACACAAACAAGGAGAAATCGTTCCAATAACCAAAACAACAATCAAAGCACTAGAGGGCGAAGTGAAGTCCAATCACAATGACATTGCCAAGCCACTTCCTTACTACCCAATGAACAACACAACGCCTAAATTAAATCACTATATATGTGAAGTCAAATGAACCTGTGAAACCTAATTCAAGCAGGAAATGCTCCCAACATGACACAGGTCAACAAAATTGCCCTGCCACAAGGAGGCAACACCCCAAACCCAATGCTGGTGGGTATGTCATCAATCAAGTTATTGCAGGTACCTTCGTCAACCTACAAATCAACAATATTAGAATTTTCCAAATGTTATACCAACAACAGTAGGTCATGATCCACATACAAAGACAATTGGAGGCCTTACAAGAAGGACCTCATAAGGAAGAAAATACAAGAAGTCATAGAATGAACGATAACGGCGACAAACCTGGATACATAGAAGAACAATCCCTAGTGAGTCAAGTCCAGCAAGACAAAAGAAGAGAGGAAGCACGCAAAGACTGCACAGATCAAGACTCCATGGTGAAAGATTTATAATATATTATATTGATTAATACACACACACTTATCATACTATGCAAAGCTGTACTCAAACTTTTAAATATTCATAAAAATTTTATTATCTAAATCCAAACAAATAAATTTTACAAGTACTCATACCCATAGGATATGGTAAATATATATATATATATATATATATATATATATATATATATATATATATTGTATAAACATACATACATATAAAGATAGTCGTATCAAACAAAATTAATCTTATATTATTAAATTATTTTTATAAGATAAATTTCTTGAGTAATCTACTGTTAAATTGAATGTTATTATCATGAACATTATCCTCTCAAATTTTGACGTTAACCTAAAGTTGTTTGATACCTTCTTAACATATAAAAAAGAATAGCATATAATATACATTTCAAATATAAAAAAGCTATTGACTATCTGATAATTGGATAGTTATAGTTATTCGATTTTTTAAAAAAAATTAGCATAAAGGATTATATCAACATAATTATTACTTCTAATTCAATAATTAAACTAATATAAATTAATTTCTAAAATAAAATATTAATTTTTGTAAATTACTAAATTTTATAATGGTATGAATTGATTCTATTCATTTATTTTATATTTATATTTATATTTATATTTATATATTATTGCTATCAATCACGATATAGCAAAATATCTAGGAGAGTATATAAGCTTCAAAGTTGAAACACAACTCTTTGCAGCACACCTGTACCCCACGTATATATATATAAAATCCAGAGACAATACATGGGAAAGCTTTATCCTCAATAAAAACAATAGATTAATTTTCTAGCCTCTGTACATGTATGTCCCAGCAAAATGATTAATATTAAAAAGAAAAAAATAGAAAGTATTTTTTTGCGATGAGGAGGTAGGCTACGTATCCAGTTTATAAATCACTAATGAGCATGTTTGAACGGGACTTTGATGCAAAGTATTATATGTCTATAATACGGAGTAAGTCCAAAATTGGTCAGGGGGCCATTGCTTTTGAGGCTACATGACAGTTTTATTTGCTCTCAATGCCAGAAGGCTCATGCCCTCCCTCCTTCTCTCAAGAGATTTTTCACAAAATTTCCTCCTTTCATATTGATGCATCTAAAATATTATTTTTCAAAAAATCTCTTTTGAAAAATTGAAACTAGCTAGGTTGATCCAAGAAAGATATTATATATATCTTCTTATCAATTATCAAATTTTAATTAATAGGCAAGCAGACAATTATAGAATTATGACCTCTCAAAAAGTTAAATATTTTACAGTGTATTTTAAAATTCTCACTTTATTAGTAAAGAAATTCAAATAAAAATATCAAGATGAATCTAATATCAAGCACTCAACCTCACGGACTCACTCGCTTTATTTAAGTATGTTAAAAGTGTGTTTTACTAAGAAAGAGTATATTTGACATGTATGCTTACATGTCTTTTTTATGATCAGGGACTAACTCATGTTTTATGAATTAAGAGCAACCGAATTCCCGAAAATCGAATCTTTTATGACAAAATAATCTCTTACATAATTTAGGGACTAGCAATTTTTTATTATGTACAGAATCTAAAATTTTGTCCCTCAAAAAAATGGTGCTACACATAAATTCCGTCCCTCATATTATTTTTTCTAGTTCTGTATGTTTTAATATATTAACTTGATTTTGCTATTTTCTATCCATACATAAGAATTTCTCTCTCTCTCGCTCTCTGTCTCTCTCATGCAAGATCTGAGTATATTATGGTGGGTGCAGAAATTTGATGGGCAAGGGGGTGAGAGATTTCATATAGTATTGTGGCATGGGACCCATCCTCGTTTGGTGATGAAGATCGGCATTGAGTCACTCATATGATGACAAGCTATTCAAATGGACACGAATAACACTGGAGATATAATCTCATAATTAATTAATGTGGTTTTACTCAACCCATCATTTGAGTGGTTGTGGCTTTGTTTGTGGAAGTTTTTTTATATATATCATCATATATGACCATTGCCATCATTAGGTTCTTAACGTTGACCCCTGATAATGACACTGTATTCACCCGAAGACAGAATTGAAATACGGAGAATATATGTAGCTGGCTGAGAAGCATACATAGAATGAATACAAAATAACCAACATGGTATTGCTACACAAATACTATTAGATCTGTTTTTTTGATGAACAGGTCAGATTTTTTTCTTTTATATAAAATTTTTAACGAAATTTGAGTTTCAGTCTCTCAAAATTTATCAAATTCAAAGCACACTGCCCATTCATAATAAACTCCATTTTTTTTATATTACATTTAGAGTTATTCTCAAAATTTTTTTGAGTTTAGTTTTTTCTTCGAGCAACACAGTTGATTAGATTAGAAAATCGATAAATCAATCATAATTTTAATCTATTCAACCTCCAAAATCAATCAAAAATAAATTGACAAAATAAGTGCAAACCAATCAAGTTTGACACTAAACCCACTCTGTATTAATATTTTAATTTTCGTCCAAATTACAATTTTGAAATGCCGTAATGAAGATTTATAACGTTCAATGAAATCTACTTAATCCATTTTACATAAATATATTGTTATACGCAAAATACTTAACTAATTTTTATATTATTAAATATTATATTATATATATTACTTAACTAATTTTTATATTATTAAATATTATATATTTATATATTTTTTTTCATCTAGTTTAATTATAGTTAAACCATTAAACTATAAATCATTTCTTATTCCAATATAAGGATTAATTCAATTTTTAAAACATTGATCGATAAGCAATAACATACACATATTATTTTTTAAGAAAAGCCAAGTTGAGGCTGGCCTTCACTTTTTTTTTTTTTTTAATTTGGCTTAGGCCATTGGTCTATTATTTTTTTATAAAATTTTAATGTATTCTATTATAATATCTAAACACAATGTTAGTATTATTTAAAGTAGAAAAGTGATTCAAAGAAAAAAACATTGAGTGAGTCAATTAATTTAACACGCACACACATATTATTTTATAAGAAAAGTCAAGTTGAGGCTGGACTTAACCTTTTTTTTTTAGTTTGGTTTAGGCCAATGGTCTAATATTTTTAAAATAAAATTATAATATATTCTATTCCAATATCTAAACACAATATTAGTATTATTTAAAATAGTAAAGTGATTCAAAGAAAAAAGCATTCAGTGAGTCAATTAGTTTAAATATTATATCTTTCTCTTACACATAATATAACATAATAAGTAGTAAACTAAAATTTATATTATTGCAAAATCCATTAAGGCCTTTAAAAATTATATAAGTATTATTTGTGACAATAAAGTAACAACCAAAAGTAGATATTACAATGATCTAAATTAGTATATGTTATTTTTCTCACTATCAAATATTCAAAAAGAATTGTAATATTCACAAATATAATAAAAATTAAAATATACTTATTTATAAAAAAAATGACTCATTATACTACAATAAGGCTTTCTTTTTACTTGCTATGGTCACCATTACTATTCTTGTTCTTCTTCTTGTAATCGATTGACTTCATTTTGAAGTTTATGGAGAATTCAGATCGAAGCAAGGGGATTGAATTGAAGGAATTGGCTAATGTAATGTCACAAAACCCTGATATAATTCATGTAATAATCCTCTATGTTCAAAATACTAACTGTTATACTTTGCACTAAATGTTGATTGATCAAAAAATATGTTGTGAATAACCCATTGCTACATTACATTTTGTCACAACCCAATTTTTGAGCTATGACTAGCACATAGGCTAGACCAACATAATGATTAACTTAGCCTAGTAAATCTCAAGGATTCAAACTCAACTATAATACCACATTTTTAAACTAGCTCATATAACCCACGTGTTTTGGAAATATGCATTCATTCAATTATTTAATATAAGGGGTTGTTGAAAATCTGATAGTATCTTTCCTAAAAGTTAGATATCCCAACTTGTACAACAGATCAATCTAGCAACAGTACCATTAATATCAAGTTACATGCAATAAAATAATTCACTAAAAAACTATAAATAAAATACACACGTATCCTAAGTGGTCATAATGGGCCCCACAAAAGACACAACACAAACTACTCCCTTATCATTCCCAAACTACTCCCTCACATCAAGGAGTCTTACATCAATTACACAAAATTGAATACATACTCTATAGGTCTAATTGCACATGAGTTCCTAGATCACTTATTCTTCTACCCACTAGTCTATAAAATAATAATAAAAGAAAGGAATAAGCTTATCACTAGATTAGTGAGCGAATAAATAACAAAGCGAATAAACTCGTGTTTATGTGTAAATGAAGTGGGTGTGTGAGTGTACGTGTTAGCATGTGCAAATGTAATCTCTTTCCATTCTCCTTTCACATGCTTTGTTATGCATATGTTAAGGAGTGTGTGAATATGCGGCAGTGTGAGAATGATTCTACGAGGGACCTACGTGAATAGAGTGCATGTTTGTGTATGGTATGAGCTATTTTAAGGGTGTGCAAAATTGTCTCAACCCAATTGACCCATCTCAACCTGATGCACAATCGGGACAGGTCAGGAAAATTTAAAAAAAAAATTGAAACAAAGTCGGGTCGAGATAGTACTTTGGGTTGGGACGGGATTCAAACTAACCTTTTGGCCCTATCGGACTCGTCCCGGTCCAACCTGAGGTCTATATATATATATATATATATTGATATATAAAAAGATATAGACTAAATTAAAAAAAAATTTAAAAGTTTTTTTTATAATTTTAGCTAAAAATTTTTAAATATATTTTATAAATTATAAATAACTACAGGAGTCAAAATTTATATTAAAACTCTCCTAAATATAATTATCACATTCATATAAAAAAAATGAAATTAAAAAAATGTATATTTTTTCACATTTTAGCTACTATATTTGCTTTTTTCCTTATTTTCTCCTTTGAGTTTATATTTTTTTATATCCATTGCATAAATTTTCAAAAAACATATTAAAAGATGTTTATATACTTAAAATAATTGAATAAATATAAAAATATAAATTTTAAAAATTTTTTAAAAAAATTCTTAAATAATTAAAAAAAATTTACTCGTTGCCTCAATTGTTATCATCAGGCCAGGTTCGGGCCGAGGTAAGCCTAAGATAAATTTTTTATCCCAAAGTTGAAATCGGGTCAAAACTCAAGTTGAAGCAAATCTCGGCCCGTGCCCACCCCTAGCTTCTTCCATATATTTTTTTTTTCAATATTTAGATTTTATTTGCCCATAATCTGCAGAAAAGGAATTAGAAAATTTTATAAAATTATTTAAAAAAAATTTATGCATTAAAATTTAATGATTTTGCAAATAAATTCCTAAATTATAAAAATGGCCAATAAAATCAAATATCCTCTAACTAAATCCATTAAGCCACAATTTATTATCAAAATGTCTAAATTAGAAAAAATAAAATATATAGAAATTAGCAATTATCACAGTATTATTACAAATCACAACTTGCTTTAGATGCACTTAAATTGTTACCTCTGCTAACAACTAGTAAGTCATAACTAGATTCCCATCCATTATTTTTTAAAAAAAATGGAAGTCAAAAATAAAATTTGCTAAAATAGCATTTAGGTACTAAAAATAAATAACAAATCAAGAAAATAATTAAATAATTAAATAAGATTAGTTACCCTTCAATAGAGTTGCCATAAAATATGGAATCACAAAACAACATAAAACACTTCTCATAAATAAATATATATATATATATACATATATAGATATATATACACACATCACTACTTTCTTTTCTCCAATTTCTTCTTTTGTATTTTATAAATATGCATCTTTGTCACATTTTAATCATTTTTTTTTTATTAATTCATCATATAAATATGTTTATGCACCTATTCTTGCATCATAACACTTTATTTGAAGTTTTAAAAATATCAATTTGTTTTCCCAAAGAACAAAACACATAAATAGCAAAACGAAATTTTGGTTATAGAAATATAACATAGGATAAAGAGAATGTACCAATCCATTATTTATACACTCACTAATTGAAATCAATAGTATAGGTCCCTATTGCATATTATTTAAGATTAAATTCTAATTAAAAGAGTTTTCCTAGTATCACTTAAAATTATGACTAACAGAAATTAAATATTTTAATTATTCAACTAGTATCTATAATCATTTTAATAGCCTAATATACTTTCTAAAATATAAACCATTATATTTTTGCATATTTTACTATCTTAAATACAAATTCTAAATTTATGTTTTTCAATCTAGGCTTCTATAATTCAAATTAAACTTAAAATTTACTTCATAGTATTGGATAATTGGAGATATGACTGTTAATTTGCTACTTCAAAGATCCAATAGTGAAGCCCCATTTAGAAGATCCAACCACGGCAGCCACAATATGAAAGGGAAGAATTGAAAATTTTAGAAAGGAAATTGAAATGAAAAATAGAAGAATAAAAAAGGAAAGAAACCATTAGCAGAGGAGAAAAGAGAAGAAAGTATAACAAGGGAGAAAGAAAATCAACACCAATGACTTTCTTTCTTTCTTCTCCTTTTATTTTTAAGCCACCCATGGTGGTTCACAGTCCCCCTCAACAGCAAAACTCACTAGTGATTAGAGCTGGTTGGGGCTTGATAGAGGTGGTTGCATGAAGGATGAAGTTCCACGATTGCAACATTGAAGAGAAGAAAACAAGAAACAACGTAGAAGGAGATATAGACACTGGACGTGGCAAGTTCCGGGAGAAAGAGAACGAATGAAAAGGTGCATCAATGATATTTTAATAGTCTTTGGCTAATAAGTTTAAAAGTGTTTTAGTTAAGTATCTAATTTACTTAAAAAAATCCCAAAAAAATTTTACAAGACTTATAAGTAAATCTAAAAATTATTTAATCTTTATTTAATTATCTAAAATAATTTATTTTATATTAATAAGTATTATTTTTTATTCTGCATTCTTCATTTTTTTAACTAATAGAGACCTAATTGAAATTAAATTTTTTTAAAGTATTACACATCTGCAATGACATCAATATTATTTTCTAATATTATTTTAAGGCTTTCCTATTATTCAACTTATATCCAATAGAAGACTACTAATTTGCTTTGATTAACCCATAGTTCTAAGAATTTACATGAGTATGTTAATATTTTTAATTTTTACCCTCCCCCAAAATTAATCCAAGATCCGTCCCTACATGTCGTGATTGGAGGTATTATAGTGAATCATCATCTATCTAGACTTGGGTTGATGACTTGTTGAACATGTGCCCTTGCTACAACTGACTTGTAATACGTTATTTCATCAGATAAATGCCTCCCTTTTTTTAACATTGATTTATTAGCACTACGCAACAATTAACGTAAGTGTATTAACACATACAATTGCAGTTTTTGGTTACTATACATTTATTAATTAAAATAATTGGTTTTTAAATATTTATTAATTAACCTTTTATTTTTCATTCTTACACACATTAAATATTTATGAAACTTCAATTATTTTAAATTATTTTCATTAATTGAGAAACCAAATTAATTATCTATTTATTATTTTGCATTTATTTTTATTGTATTATATGAAAAATATATATTTTATTTTCCTACACATTATGTATTTAGAAAATAAAACTAATATTTGGCAAAAAAAAAAACAATGCTACTCTTAAATCAATAAACAAAGCTCGAAAATAATAATTTTCATACCGTAACTGCTTTTTCTGAGAGGAAGTATAAGAAATGGAAGAGTGACAAAAATTTTCCCACACAAAAGAGTCAGAGAACAAAAGAGTGAGACAAAACACGGGAGGCAATAACGCAACTCAGGAGGCAAAATACATTAGTGGGGCAAGAGAGTAGAATATTCTCCAAAGTCTTCAAAGCTTCAAGGACTCGTAGGGAAGAGGAAGGGAAATATAAAGGAAGGTGAAGGTAAAGAAGCTGGGAGGGGGGGGGGGGGGATTTTTTTGTTGGGGTTTTGGTTGGGGGTAATTATAGAATTGACAGCAAAAAGGTAATTTAATTTTTTTTCATGATTAACAACCTCTCAAATGAACCAATATGAAAACATTAGGCTTATTTGATTCTGTTATGATTTTAATATTTTTAAAATAAATATTTTTTAGGATAAATTTTAAAAATTAAAAAAAATGAATCATTATTTTAAAAAATTACTATTTTTTGTTTTTTTTTTTAATTTTGCAAAACAAAAATTATAAAATATCTAAAAAATGTTCTGATTTTTTTATTTTTAAAAATGTAATTCTATTTTTTATTTTACAAAACACTTCATTAAAAATACATTATCAAACAAATTTTTTTATTTTTTTATTTTTAAAAACAAAAAATTATTTTAATAATAGAAAATCAAACAACCCGTGATCTTCCCATCTAATAGCACTACACCATGTGTCTTAAATTATCCTAATATTATTATCATGACCAGGGTTAAATTGACACTGATCAGTGTTGAGACTAGATGGAGATTGACTTTTTTAAATTATTTTATATTTTATTTTTATTATCAATGAGGTCGAGACACCCATAATTTAGAAAAAAGAAAAATGAAGTGCAGCATATGGAAACAATACTTTTTACAGCACAGAAAATTAAGATATAAAAGCCCATCATCCCAAGTCAAGTACCAATATGCCTATAATGGAATCCATTTACCAATTCGAGCTGGCTGGGCCTATATACAGGTAAATCCCAAATGATGTATATTGGTTTTACAATAGGCTTCTGAGCTGGGCTGGGCCTGTATATGTGAATCCCAAATGACGCCTAAGCCTAACTGGGTTACTTGACACCAAAATACAAGCATAAAGTATACAACAAGAAGTTGCACTTAAATGCAAGTGTATAAAATACAATAAGAGAAATATATTAATGTTAATGCACCCAGTGTTCTTTTATGTTTGTGGGTTTGGAAAGTGTGGGGTGTGAGATTGAAAGATAATTTTGTGCATGTGATTAGTATTCTGATCGATAATATTAAAATAATTTATATTCCTTACTATTTTTTGAAACCAAAAAAAAAGTCTTTTCAAGTTTATTTGTGGATGAAAAATAATTAGATAAGATGCGTATATCATATATAGAGTCTTGTTATTAAAATAACATTAATAATAAAGTTTTGCTTCTCTCTCTCTCTCACACACATTAGACTTTCCATAACATTCTTGCATATCTCATCTCCCAAAATCAGGAATATTAAAAAAAAAAAAAAAAAAAAGAACTTTGAGCAAGCCTAATTTTCCATATTCCATACCAATATTTTAAAAATTAAACTGGACATTAAATTATGATAAAAAGTAATTTATAGTTCAATAATCTAATTGTAGTTGAATTAGAATCAAATCATTTTTAAAAAAATATATATAAAAAGTATAAATATATAATGTTGCACAATTAAATTGATATATATATTATAAAATAATATTTAGAATATATATATATATATAAAACATAAAAAATAGTTAAAACATTTTATATATGATAACAAATCAATGTGAAATAAGTTAAATACAGTTCATAAAATATTATAAATATCTGTTATAAAATATCAAAACTCCATTTCAAACCAAGAAGGAAAATCAAAAACCAAATTTTGACCAATTCAATACTAAATCAATCAATTTTTATTGTTTTGGTCAATTCTTAACTATTTTTTATTAGTTTTAAAAGTCAAATGAACCAGTTTCATAATTAATTTTTAAATTTAATTAGTCAGTTTGATCTGGTTTTTATAACACAACTCCACGGTACCAAAATGCCTAAAAATCTCGCATGGTTACATATGAGCATGATAAAAGGTTAGTATGCTAGGGCCAAGATTGGTAATGCCATTGCTACAAACCCTGTGGTGCTCAACAAGTAGACAGGCAAGTTGGCTTTGGATATGATTCATATTGTACTTTTAATTTCCCTCAAAATCAACTATATATTCCAATTAATTCTTTCACCTTTATAAAAGTCTGACTTCACTAATTACTGAATTAATTATTATCAGGTAATAATAGAAAGTTCAAACACTACTTCCTTCTATTCATTAATTTTATTGTGCACATAAAAAAATTTACAAATACCTTTTTATCCTAAATGTAAGCCAAGTTTATTTAAAAATGGATTAAACCGTATATGAGTTTATTTTTGTTTTTTCAAACCCAGTCTGATAAAAAAAAAAAAAGGGTCTAACCGAACCTAATTGCCTGTTTTACAAAAATAAACATAAGTCTATTTATATTGAGCTTAATTTTATTTTATTTTATTTTTTTGAAAAAATCACATCTAAGAACTCAAATTTTATAAAATTTATAATAAAAGTCTTCAAAATTGTAATTATCGCACTTTTTAAACCCAATAATAAATTTTATAAGATCTAGGTCCTTAAATATGATTTTTCTAAAAAACTATTAAATTAAACGTGTGTATAAGTCCTAACAAGAAAAGGAATAGGGGCTTGATTGTCTAGTTTTGAGATTGATATAAAAAGGTTTGTTTTAGGGTTGTGCTGCGTAGGTTGCCATAAAAGAGGATGACTTGAGACGTGTGGCATGCAAAGATATGATGGTTCCGCGTAAAACATTGGGCTGGTGCATTACATGATTTATTTGTGGGATACTTAGGTGTTGTTGTTTGGGGAGGTGGGGGGGGGGGGGGGGCGTTTAGGATTTATGTAAGACTTTGAAATTTTTGAGAGGTTGATGTTCTTGCGAGATTTTTGAGAGATTAATTGGTTATATTTGCAGACTTTAATACATGGATGTAGGCAGTTTGCCATATAATGATAAATTTCTTGAGTATTAATTTTTAGACAAAATTTAAATGCAACTAGTTGGCTTTGTGCATTACACACGGAAGGGAATAAATTTAAAATGAAACCTATTACAATGAAAAAGTGAAAAAAGAAAAAAAAAGGGTAAAAAAATGAAAAGATGGCATCTACAAAAGAGAATCATGGAGCTTAAGACAGGGCAGTTACACTATAGATAACTTATCTATAGTACAAAAGATTTTTAAGTGTTTGCTGTGAGGTTTTTAAATATCCAACCACAGTCTGATAGGTAGACATCACGTATACAAAAGGAAAAAATTTTTATAATAATATCTACACATATGTGGTTTTCACAAAAGAAAATTTTGTAATAAAAAAGCAAACAAAGCCACATTTACCAAAACAAAAGCGAGATTACTTGACTGGTAATGCCTCATAGTTCTGTGTGAAGGAGGGATTATTTCATTTCCCCACACAAAAAATAAAGAGAATTGACCCACACAAACTCCCATTTCTTGCTTTCTTTAGATATGTGTGTGTGGGTATAATTCAATTGCAGGCCTCTCACTCTTCGCCTGCCACTCTTACGCTCTCTAGTCTATACTTCCCTTTTCAATCCCAAAAGAATCCGAACTCAGAAAGGCATTGTACACAAACAAAATTGGTATCCCTTTTCTCTCTCCTTCCCATTGTCTCTTTTTTGAGTTTGGGATGTACAAAGGAGAGTAAATAAAGGAGAAAAGGTCATTCCTTTGAGAAACCCAGAAGCTTATGAGTTCAAGAGATTTGATGAGGAGTTTACTCACAGGAAAATTTGCATAGTTGTTTTGTTGTTGGGTTTCTGCTGTCACAGCCTCTGACTGTTTCACAATTAACTTGAGTTTGCTATCTTGTATAAATACATAAGAATGTTTTTCTCCCTCTCTATCTCTGTGTGATGCAAGATTTGAGTATATTATTGTGGGTGCAGAAATTTTAATAGGCAAGGGGGTGAGAGATTTCACATAATATTGTGGTATGGGACCCAACCTCATTTGCTGATGAAGATAGGCATTGCGTCACTGATCTGAAGAGAAGCTATTCAAATGGATATGAATAATACTGGAGGTATCCTCATTATTATTTAATGTGGGTTTTACTCTAACTCATCATTTGAGTGGTTGTGGCTTTGTTTGTGGGAGCTTAAATATATATATATATCATAACTATTGCCATCATTAGGTTGTTAATGTTGACGCCGTTATGACTCTATCCACAACAGGACAGAATTAAAATACGGAGAGTATTGTATATATGGCTAGCTAAGCTAACCTCTATCAACTTCGTATAGTAAAATTTTGTTTTAAAATTACTATTTAAAAAATTGGAAACTCAAAATATACTATCCTCTCTTAGCTAGCTACTTTTACTTATATATTTAATTTTGAGCTCGGATCCTTATAACAAAAAATTAAGTCAATCGCTGGATCCTAGAACTAGTTCTAGTATATAAAAGTTGCAGGCAGTGTTGTTGAGAAAATCAGCGAGGATGGCCGCTTAGATTAGATAACTGGTAAATTAGTAATTGGACCCTTAAAACCCACCAAGAAAAAAATTGGTCAAGAATTAACAAAATTAGTGTAAGCTGGCTGGGATTGACACTAAACTAATTTTGTACTAGTCCTTTTTTTTTTTGGTTTAAATTAGGTTTTTGACATTTTATTAAGTTATGATGTTTTATGAATTTCACTTAATTTATTTTATTTAAATTTTTTGTCATATACAAAATATTTATATTATTAAATATTTATATATTTTTTAAATATTTTTAAACATATAAATTAATTACATTGTAAAATATTATATATTTATAGTTTGATATATATAGATATATATATTATAACATGGGTCAACCCTGTGGTTGAATCATTGAAGTGTGAATTGCTCTGTCTTAATTCAATAACTGGTCGATTTTTAAAAAAATTAATTCGAAGGCATCAACTCAAACGAAGCATGAGTATGCCTATAATAGGATTGATTGACCAATATGAGTTTGTGCTGGGCCTATATATCTTAAATGATGTGTTTTATAAACTAACGGTTTCAAAATTCTTCACTATGGCTTCTGAGCTGGGTTAGGCCTTTATGTGTAAATCCCAAATGATGCCTAAACCTAGCTGGGTTACTTGACACCAAAAGAAAAGCATAAAGTAAACAGAAAAAAAGTTGCCCTTGAATACAAGTGAATAAAATACAAGAAGAAATTTTTCTTTTTTAAATACTAACTCTATGCTGTGAAAGTTAGAATTTATTAATAATTGATATTTAATTGTTACTATCTTTTGAGACCCAAAAAACAAGTCATGACAGATTAGTTATCAAGTTTATTTATGGACTTATAAATCGTATTAGAAATGCCATAAGAAGGGAATGGCCTTCAAGATTAGTCATATTCATCGTGAAGGTAATAGACTAATTGAATGGCTTGCAAATCATTCTCACGACACAGCGACAGGAATTCACTTCCTAGATCAACCTCCAAGTGGATTTTACCACATTCTTATGGATGATAGTTTTGGGGTTACTCTTTCTTGAGTTGTCGACGCTTAGGCTATTGTAGCCTTCCTTGTAATCCAAAAAAAAAAAAGAAGTAGCATGGGTATGTAATATATAGAATCTTGTTATTGGAAAGAGAAAAAATAAATAAAGTTTTGCTTCCCTCTCTCCACTTTAGACATTCCATGACATTTTTGCATATGTCATCTCTCAAAATCAGGAAAAATTCAAAAAGAACAAAGAGCCTCTAGAAAGCCTAATTTCCCATTCTCCGTTCTACTAAGATATCTCAAAATCTTGCATGGCTGTAGTGGAACATGATGAAAGTTTAGTTATGCTAAGGCTAAGATAGGTGATGCCATTATTACAAACCCTGTGGTGCTCAACAAGAAGACAAACAAGTTTGTTTTGGATGTGTTTCGTTTCATTGTGGTTTTCCTTCAATATCAACAATATATTCCATTAAATTATTTCATCTTTTATATAAATATGACTCGATTAACTGTTGAATTAATTACTATTAGTTAGTAATAGAAATTTTAACAACTACTTCCCCCTATTCGTTAATTATACTGTGCACGTATTACCTCCCATTCATTATAAATATTAAATACAAAATTTTGGTACAGAATTAAAAAGTAATATCACGAAAGTATGTTACAGTCTTACCCAGATTCTAAAATATTTCCTTCACAACATTTGCCATTATTATTTATTGGGAATAATCCTCGAATACCTTCCGTGCTTTGATTCATTTGTAAACAATGCTGTGTAGTTTGTAATATTGTGGGATTTGAATTTTTACATTGGATAGGAAAGAGATTGATTAAAGTCTTATACGGAGAAATTTATCTAAGAGAATCAAATAATATATATATATATATATATATATATATATATATATATATATATATGTATGTATTTGTATCAAATTATTTACTATGACAAATTTATTTAATTTTTAAATTTAAATTTTAAAAAAACAAACATGGCTCTTAATTTGGAAAATCGACAACTATTACAAAATTAGCTAACATCTGTTAAAAGGTATCTGTTCAATGCATATAAATTCACTCCTTTCATATCAAAAAGGCTAATGCTATGTGTAGGAGTTTGGAGAAGATGGAATGAAATGAAATATTTAAAAAAAATAACAGGAGAGAAAGGGGAAAAGAGAGAATGAAAGGGGAGTTATCTTTTTTTTTGTTTGGATTTTTAAATAAGAAAGGGAAGGGAAATTATCTTTCTAACAAATCAATTCATTTATTCTTACTTGATAAATAATAATTTTTTACAAGAACTAAGACATCTGTTTTGTATCAAGGTGAAACAATGCCAAATAAAATAAAATCACTTTTGACAATTATTATAACAAGAAGCAAAGCAATGATAATGTTTTATACTAAGAAAGAACACAAAACATAACATTTTATACAAAAAATAACAAATAAATAATTAGAAAAGTCATTTAAGCTTTATACCAATAAAATGAAAAATTTATTTAAGTGCAATTTATTCAATAATTGAGAATTAGAGAGCAAATTGTAGAGAGCAAAAGTACTTGGGTATGTTTTTTGTCAACCAAAAAAATGATGAGAGAGCAAATTGTAAAAAAGATGAAAGAGCATATCATACAGGGAAAAGAAAGCTGATGGAAGGAAGAAACCTGCCAAAATAAGGCCTTTTAATATACACACAACTTTACAAGTGTTAAATGATAATTTTATAATATTTTAATTGAAAAAATATTCTATTCCATTGGTTCCGCCCTAATTTGAGGAGATAAGAATTTTGAAGTTTTAGAGAGGAAGGAATTGAATGGTCCCCTTTCCATTCCATTAATTTCTCTTGTTTAAAAATCTTTTAGAGAATGGAACATTATTTTTTCCCCTTACATTACATTCCTTTCCCCATTGTTCCATCCATCTAAACATAGCATAAGAAATTTTTGAGTGTTTCCATAGGCTTTATTGTATTATGAACGAGTATTGTTTGTAATTCTTTAATGTATGAACAATCACCTTTTGAATATAGTGATTATTCATACCTCAAAACATAATCTCATAGTTTCTTATTGTTATAATTCTAACAAACAATCATCATATGTTTTGAAATTCAAATAATGGACTTTAGTATAATGACAAATTTGGGAGTAGATCTTCCATCAACTTTCCATTAAATAGTTAACAAAAAATTGGAAAATAAGAATTTTTATTTTCAAAATTGAAAATGAAATATTTTTGGTTTAAAATTGAAATCACAAACAAATTGAAATCTTTCTATCTAGGTTAAAATTGTGGTTGTTTGACTTTGAAATTGCAAATGAAAATTTGGAAAATAAGAGTGCTTGAGTTCAAAATCCCAAACAACATTGTTATCATTTGAAAACAAATTTAAATTAGAATTGTCTAGGTCAAAATGGTAGGTTTAGATGTGAGGATTTGAGAATGAAAAACTTGTGGCAAAAGGGAAAATGTTTGGTCCTAAGTTTGCAATAGTACAAAAGTCAATTATTAAAATTATAAAGTACATAATAACTATTTATAAATGGATTAAAGTATCCAAAAAATTGTGTTTTCCATCCCTTTTTTAGTCATTGAACTTCATCTCTATTACAATAGTGTTCAATATCAAATATCAATATTAAACTAGTATCCTATAATGCAAAAAATTTATTTCCTTTTTTAATCATTATCTTTTTAAATCATATATATGTTAAAGCGCCATCAAACCTAATAATGTCTTGGTGGGAAATTCAAAATAGTTTTCCTTTTAAACATTAATTGTCTAGAAATACAAGTTTCTAATTATCCGTATCTTGTCTTCTATGGAGTAATAGGTACCTTGAGGAAAAGTATAAAATTTTTTCTCATGCTAAGATGTAATCCCTAATTGTGTATTGACAATGCATGAAACTAGAATAATAATGTCTATACTTGGGACACTTTTTTTCTCAAATTGATGGCCAATCCCCAATTTGTTGTGGAACGATAAGCTATCTGAGTAATATTAGGGAATATTGGGCTGATGTTAATAATCCATTAAAGACAATGAACATACATTAAGATAGTGAGTTATAGATATAAGTTTTGGCATAACGTCACTATTCTAATTCTAAAAGAAATAAGGATCAAGTTGACTACAAAAGTTAAGCCAATTAAGAGCTTAATTTAAGTTGTTTGATCAAATTGACATTGATCACAAAAGAATTAAAATTCTTTAAGAATCAATTCGTCAACTTCATCTCTCCCTATGCAGTGATAAGATCCAAAAGGAAAATAGAGGCATTTAGATTTGAACTTTCAAAATGACACAAAAGTAAATGCAGATTGACTTAACTTTTCTATAGACATTATCCGTGTAAAATTTAATATTTTTTCACTAGATGATTTGTCAACTTTGTTAATTCCTATATGCAATAAGCATCTAAGGATAATGAAGGCTAAATAATAATAAAAAATTGCAATCACAAGTGCAACAATGAGCATAAGAGGACCTAATTTCATTCTTGAGTTAGTTGTCAACTCTAGATTACCTTGTGGACTATAACACCTAGATTTAATACTTTTAAATTAATCAAATAATGAATAATAATAATCAACATTTAACTGCAAAAATTATAAACTAAACTAGACAATAACCCAAATCTAATAAATTGAATAACATGAATCTAATTACATAAACCATATCTAATAACATCTCTTACAATATTCAACTATTTCAAATAATATCACTAACACTAACATCAACTAAATACTATAGTAACTTTGAGTAACTAAGAAATAGTGTACCATTTCTTATTGCATCATAATAAAAAAAAAATAACTTTAATACAAAATTTCTACCATAAAGCTCAGCTAAAATACTCATTAAAAAATTTTTCCTTTTCTACATCCAAATGCTTTCCTATAAATACCAATTCAAAAAAGTGCAAATGAGATAAAAAATCTCAATAGTTAGTGAAATTCTAACATATGCATTCTTAACTATAAATATAAAGTTTTTCACAAATGATTTAATTCCAATAAAACACATATTTTTCATAACTTTTGCTATGTGAACTAGTAAACTTTTATAATCACTTTTAGAAAACCAATTTAAGGAAACAAATAATTTTTTATTTATAAATACATTTAGATCAACAATAAGATCAAGAAAATCACATGCTTAAATGGTAGAGACAAGCAACCCTTGCTTACCCAAAACATGGCACTACAATATTAGTTATAACACCCCTCACTCATTTGTCTCATACTAAATGAGCTACAAATGGCCACTCATGCCTAGTCCTGGCAAATTATTGACCATTTAAGCTTGGCCTAACAAAGTACTGACCATTCACAGTACTTGCGTCAGAAAAATCAGGTCACTCAAGAATGATCCACAAACACCATTCATGATGCAATCTGAGCAAAGGTCCAAGGTATTAGTCTTGTTGCATTTCTCAAAATGGACGAAGATCTCAAGGCATGGTCAAGACTTCAGTGAGAAACCCCGCAATTATGGAGGGGGAAGAGGTGAAATGACAATATGTGAGCAGTTCTCAATGTGAAGAGCCATGATTTCGATCAACTTTACTACTGGGAAACCATTAGTCAAAATGTAATGCTTCGTTTAAGGCCTTATTTGGTTCAAAGGAGGGGAGGAGAGGGATTTTAATAGAGAGGAGGGGAGGGAAGGGAAAATAATAATATGTAGACCATTTTACCCTTATATATTTTAAAAGTAATGATAATACTACTAATTATTTTTTTATTTTTAAAAATTTAATATTGTCACCGCCAAATTAAATAAATGTCAAAAATTATCTATAATTATAATTATTTTAAAAAAATTTGTAAACAAATAAAATTAACTAAATAATTATTTCAACAAATGTATAATTTAACATGTTTTATTTTATAAAATTAAAATGCATTTGAGTTGAAAACATTAACATGTTTACTTTTTTCTCAATATGGCAATATACCCGTGTTAATTGGTACATTGAATTTTCTCCTCAACCATACCTATAAAAATGTTATGAAATATAGAATTAATAATTAAGATAAGGGGCATTTTAGTTTTTTTTTTAACTTTCCCTCCCAATCCTCCCAAATTGGAAGGATAAGAGAGAGGGGGAGAGGAGGGAAAATTTCATTAAACTTTCCCTCCTTTCCCCTCCAAAATTGCAAACCAAATAACTCTCCCATCCCCTCCCCTCAAACCAAACAAAGGATAAATGAAACATTGCTTTGAGTTCTAAAGACACGTGGCACTTACTGAAACCGTGGATGCTTTGGATAGCTAGGATTCAACCCACTTGCAATCTTTATTTTCCCACATCTGCTGGAGAGAATCTAGATGTTAAGAAAAAGCCAATTTATATGACATAGGCCTGTTTGGTTATATTCTGATTTTAATATTTTTAAAATAAATACTTTTAAAAATATATTTTAAAAATTTAAAAATTTAAAAATTTAAAAATCTGTTTAAATTATTATTTTTTAAAAAATTATTTTTATTTTTTTCTCCAATTCTGAAAAATAAAAATTAACATAACATCTAATAAATGTTTTGTTTTTTTTGTTTTCAAAAATACAATTTTTATATTTTACAAAATGTTTTATTAAAAACACATTATTAAATAATTTTTTTTATTCTTAAAAATAAAAAAATTATTCTAAAAATAAAAGATCGAACAAACCCATAGATTTTTCAAGAACTGTGTTGAGAAAAGGCCAATTTAAATGGCCTAGATTTTTCAACAACTAAGTCTCAAATTCAAAAAAAAAAAAAAGGAAAAGAAAAAACAGCTGTTGCGGTCGGCAAGCGAAAATGATGAACTGAAATGAAAAAGCGCAAGCCCAAAACAGGGAACCAGATCACCAATCGAGGAAGTTTGGAGAAGCATGGGGCCCACTCTTTTATGTCGACACATAAATAGAAATAACAAATCTATATCCAGTTGCCCAAACAAAAAAAGAATCTATACCTAACAAAATATATAAAAATTGCTTTTGCTTTTCTAGGTAAGAATAAAAGTGAACATAAACAAAAATTATTGGGGCTTGTGAAAATGGATAGAATGGAATTTAAATAATAATAATAATATAAGGAATCCCTTTATCTCGTAGACAACTCTGTTCGATAGAGAAATAAAACAATACGTGATGCAAATTTCAGTATTTGCATGTTTGGATTCGCCTTGGAGAGAATAGAAAATCGCGTTTGCAGGCTATCAAACGCAGAAGCAATAATAAAATTTTTTATCAAAACGTGATTTTGAAGCCACCAAACGCTGAACCAAACATAGCATATGTCTGGTTACTCCATTTGTCATTTACTAAGTATTATGAACAAAAGAATTGAATTGAATGAATTAAGTAAGAATCAGATTGGTGAGGAAATTTAGAAAAGATGGGTGGTTATTAAGACGGGGGCTCCAAGTGAATAAGTCAGGTAAGATTAATACCAACGCAATTAGTAAAGGGAATTCAAGAATTTCAGGCTATGGTGGCATGGCTAGAAATTTTTATGGTGTTTGGCTAAGGAAGTTTACATACAAAAGGGATTGGGGTAACTTCTTCAATGCTCAACTTTGGAGTGTTTTAACTATTGATATTGAGCTCGGATAAAGCATAAGATATAAGAAAGTGATTATTAAAAGTGACTCTCAAACTTTAGTTATCCTCCTTGATGGCACTAATACAAGAGAAACTAAAGAAAATCACTTAACATAATTCTCTGATGGAAACATTAACCACATATTTTGTTCATCACACCCATTTTCAGAGAAGCCAATTAATAAGAGTCTCACCCTTACAACTAGCCTACAAATTTCTGATCAACCCTTTCTAAAGTTAGGGTTACTAAATATTGTTGTTGATAGTCTCAATACTTAATCTTGTCACCTAAGTCTTTTTTTTTTTCTTTGTTTTTGGGCTTTTTAACTCATTTTTATTTTTAAAAAAGTGAAAATAGGTTAAGTTTTTTGTGAGTAATATGAATTTAAATTGCTAAAGGATTACATTTATCAAGTTTGCTCGTTTAATTTTTCAATTTAAGTTCAAAATTTAATGTTCTGTTCATTAAACTCATTATCCTTTGATTATTGATAAAATAATTTAAACTAATGTATATTTCTATTTATGTATACTTTTATTAGAAAACAAAATATAGACAAATATAATAATTATTGCATTATTAAAAATTGTGATTTTTTTTAAAAGTTTCCATATGTATATAAATAATGATTTCATAATATTATGTTTATGACATTATTTAGAAACGCATTAATTATCTTCCATTGTGATATGTATTAGATTATCATAGTATATTTACATTTCTCAACACCAACACTTAGATTCGAGTGACGTGAACTTATATAATATAATATAGCATCTTCCATTGTGATGTTGTGCAAGATGATTGATGCATTTGCCTATTTGGAACTTTAATCCATTGTATTTGATTGGATTGAAAAGGAAGGGAAGACAAATGGTTGCTTTTACTTGTTACTTTTTTTTTCTTTCTTTTTAATGCAACTTTTACTTGCTACTTGATATTCCTCATTAACGAGGATTGGGCTGCTCTTGCAAATTATATGAATCAAAATATTGAATTTTTTCTTCATTTAGAAAAAGGTTAAAATGTACAATTTTTTTTATTTTAAATTATATATAAATAATTTTTTTAACTGTTAAGACCTAACAATGATTGTTTCAATTTTATAATTTTGTAGAAATAACTTCATATGGTTAATAGAAATATGACATATTAAAGAAATTATTTACAAATAAGTCAAAATTTAAAGCATTATTTACATATAACTCAAAAGTTTAAAAAACTATCTGTATAAAAAATATAGTTTAGGAAGTTTATTTAATCATAAATATTATCTTTCCATTAGTAAATTAATAAATTCATTAACAACAGACGTTATTTGTACAAAATTGAAAGTTTGAAGAATTAATTATCAAAATTTAAAAGTCATTAGTGTTATTTACACATGATTTAAAATTTTAAAAAAAGTGTATTAATAATTTTTTCACAAAAAAAGTATGATATCTTCGAAGTTAGGAGTAAAAAAATTAATGTGACATAAGAATCAAATTTAAATACATCAAGTCTTCCTAGCACAAAGACTGTTATATTTATAGATGACTAATTAAATAAAATGCCATTGTATTTTAAATACAAAAATTTACTTCCAATTTTGCTAATAGAAACTTGAATTTTTTTTGGGAAAAAAAATATTAAAAAATCCTCCTAAACTTTGGACCACTTGCAAATAGTCTTCTAATATGGTTTAATTTGGAAATTATAAATTTGTCTACCAAAATACACTTGTCATATTATTGCTAAAAAATTACATACTTGTAATAATTTAATTAAAAAACCTAAAAACAAAAATATAAAACATTATATATAAGTTTTTTTTTTCTCTTTGTAATTAACATGTTAGTATTTTATACAAATAAAAATTTGCTACATTAATTATGAAAATGTTTGAGGTAACAAATGAGTTAATATTAATAAAAATAAAATAGACAAAATAATATTTATTGGGATTTGAAAAATTCAAGAATCAAATTGTTTGTGTTATTAATTAAAAAAAGTATTTAAAAATGGTTCAAAGTTTAAGGAGACTTTGTATTTTTTTTTTCTTTTCCGTAATGCATAAGACATAGTCTTTCTTGCATAACTTTATCCTTTTTAGAAGGAGAACAAAAAGCGTTAAGATTGCTTTTGCTTATTTCACCGCCATGAGAAAAAGCCAATTTGAATGACATAGCTTCTCCAACAGCCAAGTCTCAAATCCCAAGAAAAAGAAAAAAGAAAAAATTATAGTTAAAAAATTTAAATTAAGGATATATATTAAAAAAATTTAAATTTTAAAATTATTCTAAATAATTTAAAGATTAAAATTTTAAATTATATAAAAAATTATAATTTAGGATTTTAAATTTGAATTATTTTGTCTTTAAATCTTTTAAAATAATTTTGAATTGAAAATATTATAATATAAATATTTTTAATTATAATTTTTTAAATAAAATAATTATTAAATTCAACAAGTAAAAATGATAAACTAAAACGAAAAATCACAAATGATGGGCCAAGCCCAAAACAGGGAACCAAATCACAGCTTTGGGAAGTATGGGACCCACTCTTTTATGTTGCCACACGAGAATAAATAAGCAAATCTATACCCAACAAAATATATAAAAATTGCTTTTGCTTTTATGGAAGAATAAAAGTGAACACAAACAACCAATTTTTGAAGCTTGCTGGATGGAATGAAATTTAAAGAAATAAAAAATAAAAAAGTATATATATATATATATATATATATATATAAAGAAAAAAATACATTTTATATACACTTTGATCTCTTTATATTTATTTATTAATTATATGACTATACGACTACAAAAATTGTTGCAACTACCCCACAAATTTTCCAACAATCGTCTCTAAAGTTAGGGTTACTAAATATTATTATTTTTTATAGTCTCAATACCTTATCTTGTCACCCAAGTCTTTTTGTTTCTTTTTTGCTTTGTTTTTATTTTCGTGTTGTTTAGCCCATATTTACCCAAAAAAAAAAAAAAGTAAGACTAAATTAAGTTATCTGTGAGTAATATGAATTTAAATAAAGGATTAAGTTTATCGAGTTGCTCGTTTAATTTTATAATTTAATGTTCTATTCATTGAACTCATTATTCTTTGATTAATGATAAAATAATTTGAACTAATGTCTCTTTCTATTTATGTGTACTTTCATTAGGAAAACTATAAACAAATATAATAATTATTGCACTATTAAAAATTGTAATTTTATTTTTAAGTTTCCATAGGTATATAAATAATGAGTTCACAATATTATGTTTGCGACATTATTTACAATCGCATTATTTATATTATCTTCCATTATGATATATATTAGATTGTCATAGTATATTGATATTTCTTAACACCAATACTTGGATTCAAGTGATGTGAACTTATATAATATAACATTGTGTAGCCTAATTAGATGATTGATGCATTTACCTATTTGGAATTTTAATCCATTGTATTTGATTTGATTGGAAGGAAAGGGAAGACAAATTGTTCCTTTTACTTGTTATATATATATATATATATATATATATAATTTACTTATTGCTGGATATGCCTCAGTAATGAGGAATTGGCTGCTTTTATAAATTATATATATACCTAAATATGAAAATTTTCTATTTACCAAAAAGGTTAAAACGTATAGAACTATTTTGAATTTTAAGTTAAGGACAAACAACTTCTTTAACTTTTAAAATTTAACAATAAACTCATTAAATTTTTAATTTTGCATAGATAATTCTCGTATAGTTGTTGAGTTTATTATTTCATTAACAAAAGTATAATATATCAAGTAAATTATTTATAAATGACTCAAAGTTAAAAATATTATTTGTATATGATTTAAAACTTAGAGAATTATTTGTACAAAAATTGAAGTTTGAAGGTCAATTTAATCAAATATATTATTGTTTCATTAGTAAATTAATGAATTCATTAATAGCAAAGTTATTTGTGTAAAATTAGAAATTTAAGGAGATTCATTATCAAGTTTTAAATGTTATAAGGTTATTTGTATATGATTTAAAATTTAAAAAAATTCTAATAATTTTGGCCTTTAAAAAATAATGAAAAAGCCTAAATCACTTTGATATTGTTGGTTAAAGTACTAATGACATGTTAATAATGTCTTTTTAATCTCACGTTTACATTTATTAATCTCACAATACATAATCTGACACCTTAATGTAAATATTACTATAAATGGATGATTTATGAAGGGACGAATAGAGATACATCTAAGAGACTAAATTTCAAACATTGAATACACTAAACTTTGTTGACTAATTTTTTAATATAATTTTTTTCGATTATGGAACAATAATAGGGTAATTCATTAATATTCTAATGTTTGAGATTCTATTTAATTGAAGATATTATTAATGAATAAAAATGTAGACGTCATCATCTAATGATGAATATCACTGTTAACTGAGCTTCATGTAGACGCGTTATAAATGTTGTAACATAATAACATTAATATGGGTAGGTTCTAACAGTTGATTTATTTAATTTTAATAACAACCTATTTTTAGAAAAGGCCTTTCGGTGCTTCTTGGGGCCTAAAAAGTTTTTTTAAAGAATAAATTATATATATATATATATATATATATATATATGCGCGCGCGCATGAAATTTAAAACCTTCTTTTAGTAATGAATTAAAGTGGGCTCTCGTGCCAATAGCATACTTTCAAAATAAAATTTAAATACAAATTCAAATTAAAAGGAAGACTCAAAAATATTAGAAAGAACAAGTACGTAACTCATCGTATAAATCATACTATGATATATATATGTATGTGAAAAGAGTTATATTAATCATAATTTAGTAACCGTGTAACTTTTACCAATATATATATATATATATATATTATAATAATAATAAATTATTTATAAGGTATAACTTGGCCAGTCTATTCTGATATAAAGTTCTTGTAAACTTTTTAAAAATTGATAACTGTGTAACATTATTTGAGAACAAAGCAATCATTACTCTAATGATTTGGTATGCTTAAAAGTTTTATAAACAAACCGACCAAAACCTCCCAATCATAGAGTTCCTTACAGAATGGTATGGAACCCCCACAAAAAAAAAATAAAAATAAAAAAGAGATGATAATTTTTATTCATGATCGGGTTTATAAAAAGAAAAGAAATAAAAATTATTTACTCGAAAAGCAAATATGTTCAATAAGCTAATATATTTGGAGTGAAAATTTAAATTTAGAATAAAATATGATGATAAATCAAAGTCATAGAATTTAAAAGATATCAATGCCCGTTCAAGATTAAAATTTGATGTTTTTTTCCCCTGTATCTTCTACTTTCCTTCTTCATTCACTTCTTTTATTTAAAGAATTAAAAAAAAAAAAGATTATTTCATATTTCACTCCATCATTTCTTATCAAAGAGTGTTAATATTATAAATTTCAAAATATCATTTATACTAGCTATGATATAATAACTATTAAATATAAAATAATATTTTATTAAATAATTACTTAAAATATTAATTCATTTAATAATTAATAACTCTTTAAAAGCTTTTTTGAAGTTAATGATATAATTATAACAAATTTATTAAAATAAGTAAAATACTATTTTATATTTAATAATATTTAAAATAAATTACACATGTTTTTTAAATTTTATTAAAATTACATGACTCTCTTTTAAAATAAAAAGTTATCTTATACTTTAATCTAATTTTAATTTTTTTATTTAAATACTCTTTATTAATATTTTTATATAATTTATAATGGAGGATATTTTAACCAAAAAATAAAGAATAGAATAAAATGTTATTTAAAAAATAAACAAGAGACTTATATAATAGTAACAAAAATTTAAAAATATTTATATTATTTATTTTAATATTTTGTAAAAAATATAAGATTTCCGAATTCCTAATATCATCAATTTCCCATCAATTCACGAATCACGAGTTACCTCACGAGATCATGGTACAAAATGATGAGGAGTATGTGGCATGTTTTAATTGGCTGGTTGAAAGGAAGGGGTCCGAATCCATAGAAAGGTAGTGGCTGGAGTCAAAAAGGATGCACGTCACGGTGCACGCATTTGGAGATGCGGCAACTTGACTTTCTTTAATCAACCTATTCAAACATAACAAAATTAAAATCAACTTTATTTTTTTAAAAAAATAAAACTTCCATGTAATATAATCCATTAATATGCAGTTTCTTGGCTACGTAGGAAAAATCTAAATAATCTATCTTCTCGCCAATAAGGTTAATTTGTATATTATACAATTTAATAATTATTTATATTTATATTATTAAATTATTTAATTAAAATATAACAAATATATTATTTTTTATTAAAATTTAATAAGTATATAATTTTTATAAATAATTGTATAATTCTCTAATGAAATCATATGCTTGTCATCATTTTATTAGAGAATAATATATTTATTACATTTTAATTAAAAAATTGAACAATAAAAATATAAATATTTGCTTTTAGAAATAATAAAATTTAAAATTCTGTTCCCTGAAATTTATTCATTTCTTGACGTTTCAAATAATTTTAGAATGTCTTAAAATTAAAATTTGAGAAAAAAATAGTATCAGATGCTATCTTCTAGAAACACCCGAAAATTTTTTTGGGCAATTAAAACCAGAATTAGTTGACTCATTTTCTTTATATTTTTACTTTGCTATATTTTTTAATTTTGATTATATAAATATATAAAGAATAATGTTTGCCCTACCTTTTGGCTGAGTGGTGCCTTAAAAGAAGAGCATTTTTGTTTTGGCCATACAAATAACAGTATTGGATTCAAATGAGATTAAAAGTAAAGCATTGGAACAACATGTTGCACCTGCAGTGAAAGCTATCCAAAATTGGTGGCTTTGTAAGGCACACAAACAAACTCCATCTTGTCTTGGATTGCATACTCAATCAGACAAGTTTTCTGTACAATATATACCTGCAATAATCAATATTTATTTTATGTAATTAATCAGGTAAGTTTCATATGCACAAAATAAATTTTAATTATTATATGTGCACAAAAAATTTTGCATAATCACGTACAATAATTAAGATTTATTCAACCATCAAAAAAAAAAAATCACAATCTACATTTTAAAGATAAATCCTAATGTAGTTATAACATTGTGTTTAATTGGGATTTTTCCTTTTTTCTTGATATAAAAAATAAATCCTGATAATTATATCTACATACATGAATTTTATACCCAAAAAAAAATTACAAGAAAGCAAATAAAGCTAAATTAATCCAAACCAAAATCCATTTTATTGAGGGTGAGGTTTAGTTCCCGCTCGATAATAATAAGTGTGTGTTAAATATATAAGTTAACATTTCATAAATATAATCAACACACATCTTAATTGTTTTTAGTCTACTTATGCATAGTTAAAAAAAAAACCAAAACCAAAAGTTAAAGAATTACTTTACCTAATTGATAACGACTTGTAAAATTGAGGGTCAGTTCATTTCCCTATATCAAAAAGAAGGACAATGGTCTCACACGCACATAATGCTTCCTTCAAATTATATATTTGGCTGTCCTCTAACTCAACGCCCGACACTCTTACGGTCTCTAGTCGTTACCTCCCCTTTCAATCCCAAAAGAATCAGAACTCAGAAAAGGCATTGTACACACCCAAAAAAAAAAGTCGTAACTCCCTTTGTCTCTTTGTTGAGTTTAGAATGTACAAAGGTGAGTGAGATAAAGGAGGAAAGGCCATTCCTTTGAGAAACCCAGAAGGTTATGAATGCGAGAGATTTGATGGGGAGTTTACCCAGAGGAAAATTTGTTGTGCTATTGTTTTTTTGTTGTTGGGTTCTTGCTGTCACAGCCTCTGTGACTTACGATCACAAAGCTATTCGTGTTGATGGGCAGAGAAGGATTTTGATCTCTGGGTCCATTCACTACCCAAGAAGCACACCTGAGGTGACTTTACTCTTGGCTTAGTTAGCCTCTAATTTTCTCACCCTTTCTCGTATTTCCTCATTGTTTCTGGGTGAATGCAGATGTGGCCTGACCTCATACAGAAGGCCAAAGAAGGAGGCTTAGATGTTGTACAGACGTATGTGTTTTGGAATGGTCACGAGCCTTCTCCTGGAAAAGTAACACTGCAAAATCTTCCTTGAAATTTATCTCCTCTTCATTTTTAGTTTTTTTTTTCTTTTCTAAGAATAAAAAATTTGAAAAGAAAACTCAGGAAATTTTTAATATATTTTTAAATTTCCAGTATTATTTCGAGGATAGGTTCGACTTGGTAAAGTTCATCAAGCTGGTTCAGCAAGCTGGCCTTTACGTTCATCTCCGCATTGGTCCCTACGTTTGTGCTGAATGGAATTTTGGGTAATGATTATCATAATTCAGATCTTTGCCTCGTGATTTTTATGGTAGACAAAGAAAATTATTATAGAAGATGAAAATAATCCTTGGAAAATACTTAAAAGGGTCATATGCTGGGTTTTAAATTCAGGGGATTTCCTGTTTGGCTGAAGTTTGTTCCGGGTATTGCTTTCAGAACGGACAATGAGCCTTTCAAGGTTAGATTTTTTCAAGCTGGGTCATCATTATTCATCTATTTTTTTATTCTTTAATTGTAGAAAATGATAATTCTTCTAAGCCATCGTCGTAATTTTGATGTCATTAAGGCCGCAATGCAAAACTTTACTCAGAAGATTGTCAGCATGATGAAGGAAGAGAAGTTGTTCCAAACTCAGGGAGGCCCAATAATTTTGTCTCAGGTATGGAAATCAAATTTAAATAAATTTTTATTAAAATAAGTCTTTTTTTCCCCACTTTTTTTCTAATTTGGCTCCGATTGAAAGTCGGAATTCAAATTTAAATCCTTCAATTCCAGAGAATACTCCCGTAAAGCTTATTTGTGATAAATTCTTAATTTATTAAAGATGAACTTTCGCTGTTGAATTTGACAGATAGAGAACGAATTTGGACCCGTAGAGTGGGAAATTGGTGCTCCTGGAAAAGCTTACACGCAATGGGCTGCTCAAATGGCTGTAAGTCTTGACACTGGTGTGCCCTGGGTTATGTGCAAGCAAGAAGATGCTCCTGATCCAGTGGTAAACTAAAGCTACCTTTCCTCCCTCTTGAAACGTTTTTCTTTTCTCTTGAAGCTGTCTTTTTCTACAAAATAATGATCTTTTTCTTTCATTAAATTTATGTGGCCCATATATCTTGGTGGGGTTTTCACTTTGAAAGTGCGTTGCTTAATTAGGTGGGTTAGTTGTTTCTACTGTTTGATATTTTTCTGTTCACCGTTGCGCTTTTTTTTTTTTTTTTTGGTTTTTGTTTTCTTTATTTACTTTTAATTGCAAGAGGGTACATCGTAGCTGAGCAGTTTTAACTTCTCCACTTTTCTTCTGGTTCTTGGCTCTTTTGTAATTGCAGCCATGGGAGGATTTATTTGCAATTCAACGTTTTCTAGGGGGGTCTAATTTGAGACTAGACTTAGGTAAAGTGCCCCGAGTGCTGACTATTAGGTTTTCTAATATAAATATGACATATAGAGGAACTTTTTTTTAAAGACTCAATCTTGTAGTGTTAAATTGAAAAAAAATATCCACTTTTCATTTTTTATTAGAGGCTATAAAAGCAAGCACCTAAAATTGTACTTAGGTTTTGTCCAATAATTTATGCCTTTATAAGCTAATTGTTTAGTTTCAAACTTTGTCAGCTTGATGTATTGTGGACAGAAGATTCTACTCCCTTCTTACATGTTTCTCTTTCTGAACACTCTGTGATAGATTGACACCTGCAATGCGTATTACTGCGAAAACTTCACTCCCAACAAGAACTACAAACCCAAAATGTGGACGGAGAACTGGACTGGCTGGTAACTCATGCAAATGTTACCGTAAAGGTGAAAAATAATTTATCTGGATCCACTATTGAGTCTAAATTTCTTGTATAGGTACACTGATTTTGGTGGAGCAGTCCCACGTAGACCAGCAGAAGACCTGGCATTTTCAGTTGCAAGATTCATACAGAACGGTGGCTCATTTGTTAACTACTATATGGTGGGTTGGTTGTCCCTTTGCTATTAATATCCGTTGTGAATATTATACCCCTTCTATATACTAATATAATTCATGTAATCACGATGTAGAAAGTGTGACTTAAGTTTAATATCTCATTTTTCGTTCAGTACCATGGAGGAACAAACTTTGGTCGGACATCTGGTGGCCGCTTCATCGCCACAAGCTATGACTATGATGCTCCTATTGATGAATATGGTATTCATATGATGTTTAAATTGTATGCATGATTTGGATGATGACAATTATACTCATTTAGAGCTCTTTATCACCACAAGCTATGACTTGGTATTTGTTTTGAGTAATGTTTGGGAAAAGATATACATCTTTTGCTGCAAATTGCACATATTCAATTTTAACATCATGCAGGCAAAGCAGATATATTTTCATGTTAATCAGGAGCTTGTTCCACTATATCAGGACTTCTGAATGAACCAAAATGGGGGCATTTGAGAGATTTGCATAAGGCGATAAAGCTATGTGAGCCAGTTTTAGTGTCTGTAGATCCTGTGGTGACAACGCTTGGAACTAACCTGGAGGTGAAGTCCTTCTGCTGATTAAAACCAGCAAAGCTGCCTTGTGTATGGAAAATTAATTTCTTTTTCTTCTTTAATATTATCTTAGGCCCATGTGTTCAAGACAGAGTCTGGTGCTTGTGCTGCATTTCTTGCAAATTATGACACCAAATCTTCCACAGAAGTTACATTTGGAAATGGTCAATATGACTTACCGCCTTGGTCTATCAGCATTCTCCCTGACTGCAAAACTGCAGTTTTCAACACTGCAAGGGTAAGACAAGACTGCTAGCCATGTTTAAAACATTTCACTTTTCTGATTTCATTTGATTACGGAATTCATGGCTAAATTATGTATCCAGAAATGACTAGATCACTCATATATTTCTCACAGAAACTAGACAGCTCCATACTTGTGCTGTTCCTCTAGGACAGACACATTATATAGACAGTGTTTTGCGCAGAAATCCTTTGCCTTTGCTATATTGAGATATTTTCAAGGGTGAACGTTGATGTCTGTTTGCCAATTTCGTGCAGCTTGGTGCCCAGAGCTCCCAGATGAAGATGACACCATTAGATGATGCATTCACTTGGCAGTCATACAATGAAGAACCTGCATCGTCCAGTGAAGATGATTCCTTTACAGCATATGCACTCCGAGAGCAGATTAATGTCACCTGGGATTCTTCAGATTATTTGTGGTATATGACAGAGTGAGTATCTTTTAATTGATCAGTCCTTGCCTTCTAAAATCCAAATAATTGGAATATTCATCCTCTTACTACTTAAGTCCTCTCTCCATCTAATCAATATTGATGATATCTTGGTCAGTGTCAATATTGATCCTGATGAAGCTTTTTTAAAGAATGGACAATCTCCCATCCTCACTGTAATGTCAGCAGGCCATGCTCTACATGTTTTCATTAATGGCCAACTTTCAGGTAATAAATTGGTATATAACGGTTTTTAATTAGTATTTTGCTTTGATAAACTTTAATACTTAACTCTCTGTATCAACGAAGGAACTGTGTACGGGAGTTTGGAGAATCCCAAGTTAACATTTAGTGACAGTGTGAAGCTCTGGGTTGGCAATAACAAGATCTCTTTACTTAGCGTTGCCGTGGGTCTTCCGGTTGGTTCTCTCACCTTTCTGATCTTTTTGTTTTCTGTATTAATTTTTCTGATTTATTCTAATTTTATATTCAAATAAAACCAGAATGTTGGTGTGCACTTTGAGACATGGAATGCTGGGGTGTTAGGCCCAGTCACACTGAAGGGTCTAAATGAGGGGACCAGAGACCTGTCTCAACAGAAATGGTCTTACAAGGTTTGTTATCTATAATTTTTGTTCAACAACAGCAGCAAAAGTTTTATTATATAATTCATAAATGAAAATTGTTCTTGATGAAATTTGAGTGTGCGGGTACCGAGAAAAAGTTTAAGCATTAATAGTTCCCTTGCCTCTGGTGCAAACTTTTCCAAAAGAAGGTAAAGAAGAGATTTTTTTTTTTTTTTTCAAATCATCATTATTATTTTGTTATATATGTAGTTTAGCTAGTAAACTGGAAGTTGCAACAGTAGAGAATTTACCTTGTGGCGTGTTGTTGAGCAGATTGGTCTGAAAGGTGAAGCCTTGAGCCTTCATACTGTAAGTGGGAGTACTTCTGTTGAATGGGCACAAGGATCCTTATTGGCTAAAAAACAACCCTTGACATGGTACAAGGTAAAATTTTCTGTTACAAAATGCTGCATGTCTTTTTCTGTTACAGATGATCACCAGCATCTACATGTATCCTTAGTAGTTTTATACTTTGCTGTTATCAGACAACCTTTAGTACACCAGCAGGCAATGATCCATTGGCTTTAGATATGAGTAGCATGGGAAAGGGTCAAGTGTGGATAAATGGTCAGAGCATTGGACGCCATTGGCCTGGATATATAGCACGTGGTAGTTGTAGTGATTGTAGTTATGCTGGAACCTACACTGAAAATAAATGTCGGACAAATTGTGGAGAACCCTCCCAGAGATGGTAAGTATTCATACAACTTATTTTACTACAGTATATGGTCTAACTTTCAATATAAGCTTTAGATATTATGATAAAGCTATTCAAGGACCTTCACTTAGCTTAAACTTTTGAGTTGAAGTGATTCTTGACATAATATCAGAACCTCTATGACTACGTAGTCAATAGTTGAACCTTTGCTGCCCCTCTTCTTAATTAAATGAAATTTCAGCACGAGTTAGTTGGCTTGTCCTTTCTCTACACTTTAACTGCAAAGAGCTTTTGTGTAAAAGGACATGTTGGAGATTATAATAAAGATATTCATAAACATTGGCTTAATAATTTAAAATTTTGAGTTGAAGCAATCCTTGACAATAATGACAAGATTTCATCATCATTTTCAGGTATCATGTTCCTCGATCATGGCTGAACCCAAGTGAGAATTTTTTGGTTGTGTTTGAAGAATTGGGCGGTGACTCTACTGGGATTTCTTTGGTGAAAAGAACCACAGCAAGTGTGTGTGCTGATATATATGAAGGGCAGCCAACACTAAAGAATTGGCACATGTTAAACTCTGGAAAAATTAATAGACCCAAAGCTCATTTGTGGTGTCCACCAGGGCAAAAAATCTCCCAGATTAAATTTGCTAGCTATGGACAGCCACAGGGGATGTGTGGAAACTTTCGAGAGGGGAGCTGTCACGCCCACAGGTCATATGATGCTGCTAAAAGGGTAATCCAACTTTTAGACATCTGTTTCCTATAAGTTTCCTTCATATTAGTTAATTGCTCCATTCCAACATGCAGTCCTAGCAAACCAGCAGCTAGAGCTCTTAAGGTTGAGTTTAGTATGGAGATTTCGTCAAATTTTCCAGGAAACCAAACTTTCAAAACTAAATACTGTATTTGGCGTAAGTTTTTTAATATAGTTTCCTGGGATTCTTAGTCTCCCTTAGCATTTAGTTTTCCACAAAAGTTGGGCAACTTGATCCCAAATACATCCATGGGATTTAGTTTTCTCATCTTATCTTCGTCTAATATTTATTCCAGACACATTTTTTATGGATTGCTGGGGTGTTTAATTCTTAGGATTGAATTGCATGAGCAAATAGTTCCTTGGGGTAAATTTCAAATCTTTACGCCAAATATCCCCTAGAGATATCTACATCTATTTCAGGAATAGTTTCACTCAGTTCTTTTATAGAATTCCTTGTTATGTTGTTATGCATCTATCTGTATCTCTTGTTACTTTTTGGTGTGGTTTGATGAATTTGAATTTATAAAGGTTGATATTGGTGGTAATGGTTGTGTTGTATAAAATTGAAAATATAAGAAAAGAAAAAACAAAAGTTGAAATAATATAGTTATAAAAGAGGAAAAAAAGGAAAGGCTTGGAGAGGTGCAAGACTGTGTAAAAGTCCTAACAAGAAAGGGAAAAGTGGCTTGATTGTCAAGTTTTGAGATTGGTGTAAAAAGGGTTTGTTGTCAGGTTCTTCAGTAATATTTTGACGTGTGGATATTTTTTTGAACTTAACAGCATACCATTGACTCCATAAGGAAAAGCTCTTACACTTGTCATAAGAATCAAAGAACTTCACACTAAGCACTTAAAATGACTGTATCTAACTTTCGTGGAAGAAAATTTGCTGACATCATATTTTGCCTTCTTATCGACCTCGCGGCCTTTTTGGCAGAACTGCATTGGCAAGCAATCTTGCTTGGTTACTGTAGCACCTGAAGTTTTTGGGGGAGACCCATGCCCAGGAAATGCAAAGAAGTTCTCAGTTGAGGCCTTGTGCAGCCAAAGATCCTACAATGCATCAATATACCAATAAATTATGGTGCAAATTCAATAGGTTCAGTATAAACAGTACTTTTAAGTCCAACTCAATACTCCACCTCTTCTGTTAGTTGACACATACACTTTCACCACCTGGCCAAAGGTAGATGTAGATAGGAGAAATTTGGTTGCAAAGATGCTGTGTACATTGACAATATACTCTGCTTAATTATATATTGCTCCATACGCTACTGGGCTTGTAACAATGAAGACTTCAGCTTTACACATTGCTGTGATAGGAAAGTAATGGAGAGTCCATTGTATTGGAAAGCAATCTTTCTTTTTTCTGTCAGAATTGTTATGTATGAACAAGTTGAAAGTAATAAATTGGTGCTTCCACGTGGCATCTGGAATATTGATCCGAAGTGCATTCTTTCAGTTTCTTGATTGTTGTACTTGATGCAAGATTTTGAAGAGCAGAGAGCAAAAATTTCTGACTTTCCTTCCTCCCCCAACTTAGTTACTAGTATAACAAGTCTTCAAGAATCAATTGTTATTGCAAAATTAGAATTGTAATGAGTTCCAAAGGAGATGTTTGGTCCTCTGTTTTCTCACATTCTTTGTTACCTTAGATATCATAGTAAAGGATACTAAGATAATAAATACTAAGGTATTTAAAATTCTTAAATCTGGTCTAATAATTAGAAAGTTATTAAAGATAGGATATAATTAATAATTTATTAAGTTAATCAAAATTAAAGGGAAGTAAAGTGAGATCCCATACTTTTTTGGATATTCACCTAAAACTGTCTTTTATGCACCTTGGCATCTAAATGGTGTACCAAATGCCTCCTAAATGAGTTAAAAAGAGTTTTTACATGTTAATATAATTTTATTATGCTCGTAAAATGATACGCTGTATATAAAATAAGACATACCTCACAATATTTTAGAAATATTTTTCTTGTTTGGAAAATTTCAATTTTTCCTATTTCCTAGGGGTGGGAATCTTTAATCCCTGTAACTTTTTATATATCAAGCACACCATGTTTCAAATCTGTGTCATCACTGTACATATAATCTTTACTAAATACCTTACAACCTACTTTTGAGCTTTCGCTGCATCTTGGTTGATTTTTCTACACAAAACCATCATTAATATATATATATATATATATATATATGTGCACGCGCGCGCGCGTAACCTCGAGGGAGTTGCACTATTCTGAAACTATGAATATTGCAACTCCGTTTTGTGGGTTGTGCGCAGAGCAGTCTTTTTTCCCCTCCCTTTTTTAAATTTGAATTAATTGGGATGGACTCCTATACAGTTGCAGAGGACCCATAGCTAAATAGTTCAAAATCATGTAGTTAATTATTTGCAACTGAGAAGGCAGAACATCCTAAACTGAAAGCAATTGAGGAGGCAGAACATCTCCTGAATTATTTGCTGTGTCAGGACATTCATTTCAGACAAAATTTTAGGTGACAAAACATCCAATTGGTATGAGCTTTCATTTTCAACTTTCAATTCCATGTTGTATAATTTGGAGTGGATGTTATCCCCAAACAGACGAGACCAAAGCTTATTATATTCAATTCATTTGCAGGCTGGTGAATGAAAGCATATATGAGACCTAAGATGTGACTCTCATATTTGGATTACATATAAGCAAAAGCCTAATCAAACCACCCCTGCTCCCACAAAAAATAAAAAAACGTGGACAATGAAAGCTCCAAAAATGTTTTTTTTTTCGAAGCAATTTTTTTAAATCTCTAAGATAAGTATTAACATATAATCTTATTGGCAGGTTGGAGTTTAATTGCATCTTTTAACTTTCTTTATGAACTGTGGCGCTTGGCGTCTATTTTGCAGTGAGTTAAGGAAATAGAGTTATAGAGTTATATATGAACAAACCAAAAAGAAATACTAATATGGGGTGTCTCAATTCATGCTTGTTTTGCATTTTTTTGGTATACCGGTTTAAATTTAACATGTCGGATAAATTAATTTAGAGTATATTTAAATTGTAAAAAATAAAGTGAAACAAAGAAATAAAATATTTAATTTAAATATTTCTCTTGATCTAAATTTAAATAAAACATTTTTAAAATTTTTCTCAATCTAGATATATCTTAAATTCTCATCACTAAATCACCTTAGCTTAGATTTGTGCATTTAATTCTTGGTAGTCAGAGGCAGCAAGTGTTGAATTCAAAAATTAATCAAATTTGAGATTGCACATATATGGTGAAACAAATCCCATTTTACAACTGATAGTGCAGTATATGGAGGCCAATTAATCCAGTGATTAATGAACCACTAACCCTCAAAGCTCACATCCATTTTCTTATTGAAAAAAGAAAAAAAAATTAAATGTATGATCTTAAAATCTAAAGCTTAATTTAACAATTAGCCAGCTCCAACATTCAATAACCCTCAGACACTAAAACAAAAAGATGAATAGAAATTTTTTCTTTTTAAAGGATGGCTTTGATTGTCTTTTCTCCTTTGTAAAATTAAATTAATCCTCTCACATTGTGAAGATCACTGCTCCTCAAAAGAACAATTTCAATAGGACTATCTTTTTTCAACCACTGTCAAGGACAAGTCCACCTGAAATATTTTGCTTTGCTAGCTTTGCTTCCAGCATCATGAAAGTGACTGAAAGAAATTGATAAATAAGATTCTGGAATTTAGGCCGATTGAGTTGAGCCGTTTGTCCGATCCAATTCCTCCTCTTGATGTCATGCTAAGATCGATCACACCAAATTATTCTATCTAGAAAAATTACCGTTTGTATTGCGGGCCTGAAACTGACAAGAATTTGTTACATGCCCTCATTTATTTCATTGTTTAATTGAATGCAATTATCATAATAACTTTGAAGACTCATTTATTAATATCCTAACGATTTCACAAGAAAGGATTCAAAATTTTTATTCTCTACTTTATAAATCAAAAAAAAAATTTGTAAAAAAAAGAGAAGCACGAGGTGTGAGTCTTAATGAGACCCACCTCGTGTCTCTTTTTTTTTATTGTGAGTTTTAATGAAATTTATTTTATGTTTTTTTTAATAGATTTTTTCTTAAACAAAAAAAGGATTTATTAGTCTATATTACCCATCTTACTATTTAATTTGACGAATAAAAAATTGTCTTAGAACCACCAATTCCCATGCCATCACCCCTTCAATCTTGTAGCTACAGTCGCTGATCCCCATGCAAAGAGGAGCACCACACTTGAACTTGTATAGAGTTCATGCCTATAGTACACCATTCACCATATTCAATACAATGAAGAGTAAAGACGGTCAAGGGTTGGACAAAATGATTTTGATTTTTATAAATTTCTAAAGAATTTGAATTCAAAATTTGACAAATTTTTATGCATAAAGTTTAAAATCCAACACATGAATTTATAGAATTTTGAATAGACAGTCATAAATTGACAACTCATGTAGCATTAGCTTCATTCTTTAAAATTAATGTCAGCATGATGTTAAAAGTTTCAAGCGTATCTAAAAGAATTTGGGAAGCCTCGAAGCACCATATTAACCTAGGACTATAGAATCACAACTTTAGATTCCACTAATTCTCAAGCTTATTTTAAATAAAGTTAAGATCCAACCCAATCAAAACTTAATGATAATTTGAATAAATTACTCAATGAATTGATAGCTCTCATGACATTAATTAGCCTTGTTCTAAAGATTGATATAAGCATGACATTAATCATTCAATCTCTATCCTCGAAGAGATATTTAGGTATATTAGGCTTACAAAATATTTGAAGATCAAATTAATTAAAAAGAGATACGTAAGTATATTAATAAACAAGTTTTAATAAAAAAACGGTTATGCTATATTTATATATCTTTTCACGATTAATTTAATGTAAAGTGTGATGGCCAATCTAGGAATTTGGGAAGCGTCAAAGCACCTAATTAGCCTAAGATTATAGGACTACACCTTTAGATTCCATTAATCTCAATATGATTCAAGTATTCTTGCTTTATTATTAACTAAAGGTGTTATCACCTTTTAAAGCAAATTCCACGCTCCAAATCATCACCAATGTGATAACTTAAACATTTCATCTTCCTGATCTTTGCCATCATCAGCTATTGGCCCTCCAAGAATGATAAACAAGAAAAATTATTCTCATTTAGAAAAGAATAAAGGGATAGAGACCTCTATCATCAAACTTTTAATCTAAGATTTGCAAAAGAAGAAAAGCAGGATCATTATGATAAAGAAGTTGGACACGTAAAGTTAAAGAAATGTTTGTCCAAAGGTGAAGATAATGATGGGGACCATCATTTTTGAGGAAGAGAATGATTAAAGTACATCCAACTGAATCAACAGAAAGAGTAATATAAGCAATGGCTTTGAGTAGTACATATTTTACATTTATATATATATAATATGTATAAATTGCTCGGTAAAGATATAACTCGTGAGGGCTTACCTTTATTATCATGATGCAATTTTTATTGATGTTTGGCTTCAACTGGTGAATAAATCAGTTCCATTGCTGCTAAATTCTGTAATTTCTAATGAATTTCTAGTTCAAATTTCCAAAAAAAGAAGACAAAATATTTCTTAGTCATCATGTAAATAGTAAGTATCGATGATTTCAAATGTGAGCTTTACGTTAATTGTATCTTTCTTTTTCTTCTTTTGAAATTGAAAATGTCAATATCTTAAAGAAATAATACAAAAGATTACATAATTGCAGGAGTCAAATTATGAGAATTAAAGTTTCAACTCTGATCTCATGATATTGTCGGTTAACAAGAAAGAAAATTAGGGATAAGTACACTCAATACTAAAATCAAGTAGACTATAGATCAAATCACCAGTTTAACTTTTATTAATTTTCAAGGGGTTAGAGTTTAAAATTCAACTAGTGATTAGGTATAATATGAAGCAAACAAACAAGCTGCTTACCAACATCAAGAGAATATCATGAAATCTGTCTAATTTGCACGTGTCGTCAATTCAATGGTCCTACCAGTCAAGAGCCAACCATAATCAAAGGGCTATATTCAAAACACCTAAAGCATGAGTAGGCTTGTGTGGTGTTAATTATGCCCATTATTGAAATGTTATCTCATTAATTTGCATAATGCTTTAAGAATTCAAAAGGATAATTGACACATCAACTTGATTTAATAAGCACAAAAGTCCACAGATTTTGTGGACAATTATCAGGTGAGAGCACAATGATGAATATTAATTAGAGGTAAAAAGAGTCATGTGTGAGTAATTTAGCATGTTAGAATAGGCAGTGAGTGAGTGAGTGGGATAGAGGAAGGTAGATTCTCATTTGTTGGTTTATGCATGAGACAAAGACTAGGTGACAGAATGGTGTGTGATATGCAATCGTCAAAGGGTGATTGAAGCCCACAAGAGGCAAAAAGATATATCAAGTGGGCCACTTTTATTATTTCCCATCTTTATTTAATTTTAAGGAGCGAGGAATGGGGTGAATTGAAATGAGGAAAACCTTACAATAATGGAGTCCTTTACATTCCACTGATTTGACCAGAATCTTTTTTAGTATACCAATGCAGTGGATGCTTGAATCCTAGTAATCTTGTTATTTGTTTACATATCTTACCCTAGATTTCATGTCATCTCAATCCTAAGTACCTTATGTCCAGTGGTATTTAAAATGTGATGAATTTTCGGTATTTACTTGTACACCATAGTCCAAAAGAGATATGGGTATTAGGAAAAAAAATCTGTATTATGTGTTTTTGTCTTTTATTTAGAACGAAACAGTACGTTAAATTTTTTACAATAAATTATTTTCATCCTTAAAAAAATTCCTCTTAATTTTGAAATTCAAAATAATGAAATAATTTAAATATTAATTACTCATGGGTTAGCTCATCTCGAGCGACTCATGTTCTAACAAAACATTATATTTGATACAATGATATTTATGACCATGGATGTTGGTCAAAATAGTAAGATGTCAATAGTCAAAGGATAACATCATTTTGGATATTATTTTGTACTGCTTAAAAATTGGAGAGATTTTATGTCACATCATTTTCAATTTTGTTAACATACCAAAATGACCATATTGATGTCACGGTATTTTATATTATAATATTCAAGGTATTATTGAATATGAGATAACAATGTACCAAATGTCTAATAACTCAATTTGGTCAGAGTTTTATCGCAAATATCATAGTAACTTGATATCATAAGATAAGATATGAAGAAATAAGACTCCAAGATATACACAATGTTCATATTTAATATGATAATTAAAAATATCATAGAGATGGCAAAAGTAATATTTTATACAAATTGACAAAATTAAAAAGAGTATGATGTGAAATTCGGGTAGTTTTGTAATAACATAAAAGACCCTTCAAAATAGTGTAATTTAACATCTGAAATGACATGTGCTATTTTAAATGTCACTGTACATGTATTTTAAATATTGCCTTACGTCCAAATTGCCAAGATAAAGATACCTATATAACAATGACCTCCTAGGTGACAAGATTTGAACAGACTTCCATCACATACATACCCTTCGTTTATCAAGAATACGCACAATGCTAATTTCGAGTAGGGTTTCAGATTTTCTTTTACCTTTTGAATTTTTTTTTTAATTTCGGACTATGATTTTGAAAATTGTCAGAAATCATACGTGTTGATGACGCCCAAAGCAATGTGCAGCACAGCAAATAAAAAAAAAAAAAAAGATCCCCTTGTTTGGAGGATACTGTAAACAATACTGTACTTCAATGTTGTACTTTTAACACAATGCAAGACCGTGGCTCGTGGACGACCATGTTCAACTCAAAAAGAACATAGTAGAATTTAGTGTTTGAAGAAAACAAGGTAATTGTTTCATGTGATTGGACGACTGTTGTTTTGGTATGAAAATCGAATGATGAGAGGAAGGTGAATAGAGTTAAGGCAATACACATGGACCCACATTAAGGCCATTAATCATAACCATCAAATTGAGATTATGGTACAACATCAAAGGGATCGGATTCAACACAAAAAAGCATGCCATCTCCATATTACGACCAGAATATCATTGTGACATTGTTCTCCTACGTTGGTGTTGCTTGTGATCTGTCACTAGCAAAGCAAGACCCCCCAAAGGATTTGCTTAGTATAGAAATGTAATGGTACAGACACCAATTAGTTTGGTTGATTGGCCACTTTGTTCCTTTAGAGTTAACTGTCATGGAAAAGGCTTGTATCAATAATTATGATTTTACGTATAGATAATTCCTCAATATCTTGTTTATTGGCAACAAAATATTTTCTTTGTGCGGCGGTAAAAGAGTGTTCGTTTGGCTTATAACATATTCACGTATACACAGGAACACAATCTCCTAAGTCCACTATTTTGTGGAAGACGAAGAATGCCAAGGGCAAAATGAGTCTTTCCAGTTTCATTTCAGAACTAACAATTTTTATTTTGCAAGGAGATAGGCAAAGAATATAGTTATAAAAATTAGACTCAATCGGCAAGCAAAATCAAAAAATCAATGAATTGATTGCGGAATCAATTTATTTGATTCTCAAAATCAATTAAAAAAAATAACTTATAAAAAACTAACTAAATTAAACAAAAATAGATAAAATGAATTAATTTAGCAATAAATTGATTAAAATTTGATTTTTAATTTTTTTTGTTTAAAATAGAATTTTAACATTTCGTAATAAAATTTATGATATTTTATGAACTTTACTCAACATATTTAATATAGATTTATTGCTTCATGTTAAATGCTTTAACTATTTTTTATATTTTAAAATATGTATATCTATGTTAAATGTTATTTTATAATATATGTATTAATTTAATTGTAAAATATTATATAATATATATATATATATTAATTTAGAAAAATAGTTTAACCACACTTCAATTACAATCATATCATTAAATTGTAAACTGCTTCTTATCCTTATTCAATGTTGGTTTGGTCTTTAAAACATTGACAAAAAGTGTATGGGCCCTATTATTTAATGTGTCTTATACACTCTATTTCTTTTTAAAATTGTTTATGTCAATTTCAAAAAAGAAAAAAAAAAAGAGATTGTCTAAATTAATGAAAAGGGATGTAGTGAAAAGTCATCATAGAGATTAATGAATGTAGAGTTGCATGTAGATATTTGACCAGATCAAATTTGAAAAAAAAAATGTTTCGGTCTGAATAGATTAATTGATTCATACAATTGAACTTTTATGTAAAAATTATGTTCACTCGACTTGGTTTTTTTTTTTTGGGAATAAGCAAATCAAGTTACAAAATAAAACTAAAAATACCTGCACAATATGCAAATTATATTGCAAACCTTGTCTAATATGCTACAGAACCACTACAATTTTGTGAAAAGAAACAAATGCAAGAAAATTCGAAATATCATGTTCTCACAATTAAGGACGCCACACAAACAAACACCATTAATTAAGCAACAGCATACCATCTCATGTTGGGGTAACTCTTCTTTAAGATTTTCTTATAATTTTTCAGCATCGGAATTTTGGATTGCAAATAAGTATCAAAGAGGTACCTAATCATTGAAATTGCATATCCAAACAAACACAGGGGATCCACAAATCTCTTTTGATTCTGATAAAACCAAATAACATACAAAACTAAACAGACCTTATTTATCGTCTTAGGTTGCTCTTAAGAACACCATTGTTGTAAATATGCAACAATATCAAGTGGTGATAGATGATTCACAAAAATACCCTAATGGTGGTTGCAAACCAAATCACACACACATACAAATACAAAAATAATAATAATAATAATAATAATAATAAATGATTGTATAATTCTTCCATATGGTCACAAAATTAGCATCCTTCTTCAATAAGTAGATGCTGTAAACAACGAGTGTATTAAAAAGTAGCTTCCAAATAAAAAGAATAACCTAGAGTAGAAGCCGTAATCTATATAGCTTATCCCAATCTAGAAATGAGATTGAACCATGTGAACTGAATCACCCAAATAGCATTTTATAATCATCTATAACCCTATATGACCTCGCATTCATACTCTTATACTAACTCAGTCGTGATAAAGAAAGTAGCTTATTGTGACAATTTAATTGGTTTAAATTTCTAGAAGACATTGAATAGAGTATAATAAATAGAATAAATTTTATTGTAGAATCTCAAAATTTTGATTTAAACAAAAATAAATTTGATTGTTTTGATACTAAATTGTTTGGTTTTTATCAATTTTTATGATATTTAATTAATTTAATTGATTTTTAATCAATTTTTTTCATCTGACCAATTTTCTAGACCAAATGTGTTAAAAGAATTTGGATCTTCTGCAGTTGAATTTTGTCTGCATTTGTTCTATTTATAAGAAGATTAAAGAATGGGTGGATTTAATTTAAAATAAAAAGAGAAAAAAATTTAAAATACATTCATTCTCTTTGTTATTAGCACAACGAGATCCAAAATTCAACCGCAAAAAATCCATACTCGTGTCAAAACTACTATCCGTTTAACAATTTTCCAATCTAGACAATCCATTTGATCCGATCTTCTCATCCATAACACTACTTGCCCTAGTGTACGATGTATTATGCTTCACTCCAAAAGCTTCTCTTGACACTGAGCCCCAATTGTGTCCCATTGTTAAGGACATATTGGCTATGGACACATACTGGGGATGGGGCAGAAGAGGTGGTAGATGGGTCCCTACAGGCTATGGCCCGTAGCATTGGTCACTCTCTTTCCATTTTTCATGTGAATCAATAACACTTTGGCCAGCTCATTTACTGTCCCTAGTTATCACAGGTCTCATCTGCCTAACCCCTCAACCTCAAACAAAACAATGCTTTGGAATTTCTATCTGAGTGTTCAGGGCTTGCTAGAAAAGAAAGAAAAATAAATAAATATCAAAGGTAGAGTCATGTTATTATAAATTTGATTGTAGAGGTAATATATATATGTATATCTATTTCGTGAAGATTTCTGCAAAAACTACCTTGCATGAGAGTGAAGATGGAAGAAATTTTCTATTGTAAATTTCTCCCCCTCAAGAATATACTATACTTCCCATCTTGTGAAAAGACTATAATAATCTTTACTTTATTTATTTGTATAGTATATATATGTTTAACTTAATATTTATATATTTATAACTTTACTAATAAATTTTAGAATAACTCACATAAATCATTTTTATATTTTTAAAATATACTCAAAATTTTTTTGAATAAAAAATTATCTTACATTCTAGTTTAATTTAAAATTTTTTTATTTTTATTAGCTAAGAAACTTTTAGAATAAAAGATATTTTGATAAAAATAAAATTAAACAAAAGTGTAAAATAACTTTTTTATTTCAAAATATCTATATTTTTTAAAAAAAAATTAAAAAAATTAATATAATTTTTACAAAATTTTAAAAAAATTATGTAATTCATTTTAAAATTTAATTAATTAATTAATTTAGGAACAGGTTTAATTTTAAAATCTTTTTGTTTTTATTTTTTAAAGCCTTACTTGATTGCTGTAAATTTGTCCCCCGCAATGAAGAATAAATATGGGGATGGGGAGACAGGGAAATGACAGGGGCGAAAAGTAGGATAAGCTTTCCCTCTTGGACCCTATCCCTACTTAATTATGAGTCAGAGTTAGTGAATTTATAAACTTAATTTCTTAATTTAGTTTACCCCAAAGCCATTGAACGAGTCAGAACATAAAGAGGTGGATCCAAAGCTTTCTAATTCGAGATTTATAGCAGTAAATATTTCATCCAGTGACAACAGCTCAAACGAAGAGAAAGAAAATTGGGCTAAAAAAGTAATAATATATTCATGGAATTAAGCTAATTATGGGTCCCCCCCTCTCGATTCATCTTCTTGCCCTTAACTTTTTACTCGCCACTTTCCTTAAAGAGAAACAAGGACCTTTAAGATAATAATGGGAATAATAATATCATAGAGATTTATAATTAATGTTCAAAAATATGAAAAAGGGGTAAAAATCTAAAGTAAAATAAAATAACAAAAATTACTGCCTATTATAAATCCCAACACAGTGATAATGCTGAAGAAGCCTATCGGCTTCCCTAAGACCACTAAAGTAAGCTCCATGAGTAGTAGAGTAGTAGGTTCTGTGAGTAGCTTCCCCTGCAAACAAAATTTGCAGAGGAGGTGAAGAACCAGAAGATGATGTTGACGATGATGATGACCACTGGAAATTGCTACTGTTATCTTTTTTTGGCAATGGCTCTGCCATTGTATCCAAATCTTCCCCACTTGATCCTACTGCAACGTAACTGTATGACCCCAAGAACAACGGATCAGAACCCCATTTGCTCTTCAGAATTTTACTAAATTTCACTTCACTTCCGTGAGATTTCTCCTCAGAATCCACATTCCCATTATTGCAGAACTTCAAATCCCATAGGAGGCTTGAAACTGTCGCTGAAACCCCAGTTTTAATCTCTTCATCTGTCAGTGATTCAAGTGCTAGTGCTTCATCCCCCGCAAACCAAGCTAGAAGAACACTGGAATTGCTGTAAATGGGAGAAAGTGTGGCTGTTCTTCTCATCCACCATGGGATCTTCTTGTTCCTAAGCTCAGAGTCATGTGGGTGAAACACCATTTGCAGGAAAGGGAAGCCATTCTTACTATTATAGAGTTCGTTTCTATTTTCTTGTTGCAGAAACAGCTTATTAACAACACCAAAACCAAGCCTTGAGATTGCCTCTGCTTTGTAAAGAGGCAGAGGAGGATGGAACATACCTGAATCCTCACGAATAGCAGCTTTTAGAACCCCCAGTGAGACCGTAATGATCACATGATCTGCAGAAATTACAGACCCATCACAGAAATGAAGCTTCACAGGCCTTTGCGATTTCTCCATGAACCCTTGGGGTTTCCATTCGATTTTTGTGACTTTTCGACCCAATTGAACAACCCCAGGTGGAAGAACAGAGGCTAGTGATTCCACTACCCTCAAGTAGCCTTTAGCTATGGTGATTTCTTCGCCTGGGAACATTCTGTACTCGCTCTCCGCGCTATAATCCAGATTCATAAGGTCATTCGCTGAAGTGTAAGTCCTCTGGGTATTCTCATACATTGTAAAAGTCGCTTCTTGGAGTAGCTTCCTGCTCCATTTTCCATACCCTTTCAGCTCCTCCTTCGAGTCCTCCTTCCTCCAGAAAGCTTCAAGTCCTTTCCTCAAAAAAGAACCCACACTCAAATAAAGTTCACTCCTTTCGCCATCTTCCTCGTTCATCATCATAATATTCTTCGTCTTCCCTTGAACTTGATTCATGAGGGTTTTGAAAAGCTTGGTTATGGGGTCGACAATGGTGGGGCTGAGCTTGAAGCCGCCTTCGGCAATGGCGGTGGTGTCGGAGGAACCGCCGTCCATGCACTCCCATGGCTGATCGGAGTGCAAGGAGTGGGTTTCTTGAGCGATTTTGTGAACTGGGCTGTTTCCAATTCCGTGGATCCAAGTAGCACCGAGCTCAATCCGGTCGCCGCCAAACTCGGACGTGCAGATTCGGCCGCCGATTCTGGTTCCGGCTTCGACGACGCAGAGCTCGAAGGAGTCTTTGAAGCCAGAGGAGGTGTAGAGCTTGTGGGCTGCAGTGAGACCAGCCATTCCAGCTCCGATGATCACAATCCGTGGCTTCTTCACCACCATTGTCGATAGCTCTAGGGTCTAGCTAGTTATGGGAGAGAGAGAAAGAGAGCAGGGTGGTAGAAAGTGGAAAGGAAGTGGTGTGAGGGTGAGATATTTGAGTGAGTGACAATGAATTTATATATAACTGCCGTGGGCTTGTCTCATGAGTAGTGATGATGCATGAGGCGCACACAGACACACACAAGTATAAATTTACTAGTCCACCATAATAAAGACAGGCCTCTACTTTTCTTTTAAGCTCTACCTGCGTCAACTACACAGCAAAAATAGGCTCAAACCAAAACACTGCACACTCACATTCTCTCTCTCTCTCTCTCTCTCTCTCTCTGTCCCAAAATGCTCTTGTAGGTACGAGAGAGATTATTAGCAAAGATACCAGTCCTTTATGGCTTTCCAGGAGAGATGGTATCAGAAAAAGTAATATCACAAGAGAAACGCATTGCATCTGAAATGTATTATATTATCTATGTAATTTTATATTTTTAATATTTTTATAACGTTAATTGAATCAGATTTATGTAAACTTTTTTCCAAGGGGAACAACTGCCTCTAAAACGCAATATATGGGTTCGTCCCTTCCATCCAATAATTTTGAGATTTGGATAATTATTTTAAGATTTATGATAAATAATTTTTTGTAATCATATATGCAATTTGAAGTATGACTAATGATAAAAGAAGTCGAGCTCTTTATGTCCTTTTCTATTCTGGTTCGTAGGATTTGCGTGAAGACTAAACCATACGTGGGGAGGGAACAACTCGGGTTCTCTTGCACAAGGGGAGCACATCTGGTTTACATTTGTCTAGATTTTAAGTTTTTTTAATTTTTAAAAAAATAAAATATGGGATAAAAATAATTTGTCAACTTATGTCATATAAATTTCATTTTATGTTGGTTTCTTTAAAAATTTAGACAAATCTCAACAATCTAAATTTACTTTTCCTTCAAGCAACACACTAGCAGAAGTAATAGAGAATTCAAGACAAGTAGTGAAAGAAGAATTTCTTTCTTGTGAAGTAAATTTTTTCTAAGAATATAAGAATAAAAACTGGGACTATAATTTCCTTTTCATGAGACCAATTTTAATATATTAACTAATTTTTTTTTATTTTATTTAATTACTTTAGTATATATATGTTAAAATTAACATTTTTACATCCATAATTTATGCTAATAAAATTTAATATATGCTATCTTAAATATGTAATTATGAATTTAAGAGACTTTTATATTTAAAAAAATTAATTAGTTTTACAAAATTCAATCTAATCTAAATAAAATTTTAAAAGTACAGGGATCTTCAAAAATCTCGAATCCTCATGAAAGATTGGTCCTGATATTTCATGCATCCTATGATATTTTAGATATGGAAAATTTGATTTTTTTTTTTTTTCTGGTATACAATAGGTTTGAGGTTTGATCACAAATTTGTTATATGGTTACAATATTTATAGTAGCAAGCAAAAATCATAGAATGGGATGACGCCAAAATCTTCTATTGCCATTTCATATCACATGTCAGGAAGACAATATGATATTCCTTCATAAATGATCAATTTTTCCTTTATTTAAAAATAATATATTCGCAAATTTAAAAAGTAATCTTTAGTTAATACAAAACTTTTCTAGTAGACCGTGCTTAACTACTCTTTCCATGAATCAAGCTCCCAGAATTAAGTTAGTCACGTAAGATTTAAGTGAGAAATCCATAAATAATTTAATAAATACTGTGTACGTACAAAAAATTCAATTAATATATAAAACTAAATATGAATATATTTACTTTTATTATATTAAATATATATATCTTAAATATTTTAATATCCTACATTATAAGACTAAATTAAAGTACAATTTTTAGATTTTATTTTTAAATTTTTAATAAGTGCATGACAGGTATATTAAAAAGTTTTAAAAACCTAAGATTAAGTGCTATTTGTCAAAACAAAAAAAAGCATATTTCATTAAAAAAAACTCAATAATATGTTTCAAAATTTTATGTCTTATATTAAAAGTACTTCATCTCTCTCTTTCCAATTAATTCTGTACAATATTACAAAAGATTCAGTCTATTAATAAGTATCCGTGCTTGGTACCCACCTTGTAAGAATGTCATGCATAGTTTGAAATATGGATTTATATTTGATGTCAAAGAAGTGTTTGAAAAACGTAAATAAGAAAAGGAAAAATGAAGTTAGATTAAAGAGTAGCCAGAGAAAATATAGGTGTGCATTACCATGTTGAACCCCACAACCATAAATAAGGCATGAGTGACTCATAATTCACAGACAGTTACTGAGCACTGACCTATCTTGCCTATACCTGCCACTGCTACTTTGCTAGGTTTCCCAACCGAAAAATAAATAAATATTAAATTATTCTCACCCTTACACCCAAAAAAAAAACTCAAATTATATCATTTTTTATTATAAAAAATATATAATTCTTTTAAAATGAAAATATAATCAAATTATTTTTAAAGATAACATTAACTTTTTATTAAAAAGTGTATTCTTAAATATTTATTTTAATCTTACTTATTTTGTATTACAAAGTATACATTTAATTTATTTTAAAATTTAAAAATAGATAATTTGTATTAATTAAATAAATATTTAATATTTATTACATTATATAGATAATATTTAAAATATATTAATCAATATAATTTTAACTTATGAAAAAGTTAATCTCATATATATTTTAATTTTAAGAGAGGTAAGTTTAATTTTTTAAAATATTTTTATTATAATAAAAAATAGAAGAAAATAAAAAAAATAATATAATATAAAAAATGAAGGTTAAAAATGAAAAAAAAAAAAAGAAAGAGTGAAAGAAAGAAGAAAAGGTTGATGATGCCTCTCACCAACTCACATGTAAATTGAGTTAGGGACGGCCCCACCAACAGAGCAAGTCAACGGTCCTGATCATCTGGCTGATGAGGCGTCCTTAGATCAGAGCCTAGGAATTTTTTTTTGGAAAAATGTAATTTTGGAGTAAATAATATATTTTATATTGGATAAAAAAACAAATTAATATTAAATTGTGCACAAATTAACTTGAATATAACTTGATCAAAATATTACAAAAATAAAACTACTTTTTTGGGGGGGGGGGGGGGGTTGTGTGTACATATATATTTTATTGTTTCCAAATTATATCTCTTTCCTTAATAGTTACAAGCTTTTTTGTCATATAATTATATAAAACTAACTAACCTTCGACTTAACAATGTCTAGATGGAAATGGATTAAAATGACTCATATTATAATAGAATGAAAAGATAAGAAGAGAAATAAAAAGACAAATGGTTTCATTGTTATGAGTTTATAATGAGGGAAGGGAACTGATTATTAGCAGAATAGAATAATTTATAAATTATTTTTTACCATTATTCTTATAATTAGAATATAATTTTACTAAGTTTTTATGCAAATAAAATATAATTATATGTTTATTCCATCGCCTTCCAAATTTTTCAATATGAAGGAATTAAAAAAAATTAAGTTTTGAATAGTAAGAAAGAATTTTGAAGTTTTTTATTTACCATTTTATATTATTCAAAAAAATATTTTAAACAAGAATTTATCCCAAATTAATTATATTACTTTTGTCTTTTGAGTTTAAAAAAGGAAAATATAAAAGGCGCAAGATTTTTAAGTTGTACGTAAACTAGGACAAGGCTTAAACTTTGTCCAGATTTTGTTCTTAAAAGTTAAAACAGTTTTTGTACGAACAGTATCAAGTTAATAATGATGTATTTTGTAAATACCTATTAAATAACAATAATCTAATTAAATCCGTTAAAGGATCTGACGGATTCATAACAGTTGATTATTTAAAAATTATTTACTATTATTCTATAATAATATTGGTAAGGGTAGATAGAAATATCAAAAATTAAAGGTGGAAAAGAAAGAATAAATAAATAATATGAAGAGAGAGAGACTCATATCAGAATGATTGTGTTGCAACCAGCAATCATGGCTCAATGTTGGGTCTCACTTTCCTGGGTGCATTACATCAAAAAATGTTGTGGTCCTGCAATGGTTTTTGTTTTTGTTTTTGTTTTTTTTTTGAGGTTTAGGCTTTTAGGGAAGCAAACTATAAGCCTAGGATTCTTGTGCCACAAAACCTTTCCACTTCAATTTGCCTTTGGCTTTTTCTTTTTTGATAAATTGTATTGTTTACTATATTTACATAGTATTATTGTTGTTTATATTTTAATTAGCAAATGATTTTTCTTAAATTTTAGAATCTTATTCAACTATAATTTAGAACTAAATTACATAAGTTTTATAAAAAAACATTAAGTTATGTAACAAAATATTAACAACAATAATATTAAGTGTTCGGTATTATACCATGTTATGTGAGTGACAAAAATTACCTTCCTTTTCTGGTGCCACATATGTCTTACATCAAAAGCTGAGGTCAGATTTTCTCCCACTAAAATAAATGTTTCAACATTTTGTTCAGGTGACATAGTTATTAATTATTAGATAAAATTATATTTTTTATTTAATATCAACACAAATAATAATTTTTCTCGTTTGCAAAAAAGGTGAGAATGTAAAAATTTTCTTCTACTAAAGGAAAACCAGGATCGGGGTAAATTCAAAGTAATGTAAGAGGAGAATGAAAAAGTGATAATGAGGGAGAGTTTGGAAGGTTTTTTTTTTTTCTTTAAAAAAACAAAAGCCTATATGCATAGTACAGTTAGTGATAGCAATTGCAGAAGATCCTTATTCAATAGAGATAATGCCATCCTCCCTGTCTATGTCACTTTATTTAAATTATTAGAATATAAATTTTAAAAATATCAAGATAGGTCTTTTAGACCCTTTCAACAAGTGAAAATAATTTTCCTTTTAAGTGCAAAACTTAGATATTGTTCCTTATAGTTTTGTTATACTGACATTCAATTCACAAATGACATATATATATATATATATATATATGTTACATCTATTTTACCATCTACCTCACCTTTTTACTTAACTATGTTACGTTAATAGGGAAAAAAGAAAAATTAACAATCTTGCCCTTCCTTGTCTCTAGCAAAATCGATCCCACCAGCAGGCCTCTTGCATATTCCTTCCATGAATTGATGTGGAGTCAAAAAGACTAACACATTTGCATCTTTCACTGTGTAATTACCCAATCAGAACAGCAGACAAGTTGACTGCAAGAACCACCCAGAATTTCATTTTTCTCCTATTTCCTTCTGTAATTAATTCCCATTATGTGATATTCACTGAACTTTGATAGTGTTTACTGGGCTAAGCACTGTGCTATTCACCAACCCTTGTTCTACTTTATTTGCTGACGATCTTGCTTCCTTCTTCATCATGCTCTCTATAATCCCATTCGCCGTTTGCCACATCGGAATCTTCTTCCTTTGCGAGATTACTCCTACTTCCACTGCTGCTGAACATGCAGAAAAAGTCCAAGTGCTTCGATACACTGAACATGCCGCAGTGTCTTGGGTGTTCGTCGATGGTTTACTCGTTCTGTTGGTGTTGCCACTGGGAACCCGATGCACTCTTGCTTTAAAGGTTTGAACTTGAATAACCCCAAGAACCATCCTTCACTTCCTGAACTTTCCAGATTCTCATTCACCTCTCTCAATGCGTCTTGTAAGGGCTTGGTGGAATCGATTTTGCTAGAGAGACAAAGAATAGTAAATTAACTCTTGAATTTTTTTTTTTTTTGGATTTTGGTAACTTAACAGAGTTAAATAAAAAAGAGAGATGGATGCTGGGGTGAAAATAAAAAAAGTTACATATTTGACGTAATAATTAGGAAATAATACAGCCAAAATATAAAGAAAAGTATGTAAGTCTTGTCCTTTTCTTAATTCTATATTATGATTGTTTGAAAAATTAGACTTGAGTTGACTGGTTGGATTAAGAATTAGTCAAGCATTCGATGTCAATAGTCCCTAAAAACCATTTGGATGGTCAGATTGCTTTGGACCAGTAAAATCAGAACTGGACCAGAATCGAGTAAAGAAAAAACTTGAAAAAATCACTGGCTGTACCATTGGGCATCTTACGAGTCTCGGACCTTGATACTTTGAACTATCCAATAATATCTTGAGTTGAACTTATTGGTGACCACATCCTCTTGGATTCAATATCCAAATCGTTTTTCAAAATATCAAATGTTACGAACAAAAATGGAAACCAAAGAGACAATAAAATAACAAAAACAGAAAGATCAGAAGTACTCTCTATCCTGCTGTCATCCCATATCACTAATTGAGAATACCATGGGATACCGTTAAGTCTGTTTTTTGTCTTCTGTTTCTTTTTTTAAATTGGTAGATATATTATGCTATAAGTTGTCCTCGCAGAGAAAATCAAACAAATAATGTTATTGAAACTTCTCATTCACACACAGTAATTAAATGCAAGTGAAAGGAAATGGAGAAACAGATAAATTAGAGGCAGAGGTGAAATTCACTAAGTACTTATAGAGCAGTGAGGGAAATGCTGAAAAGTTAAAATTGTGTAAATGATGTAACATATTTCGTGTTCATGCTATTTTTTTTTTTTCTGGTTTCATCCCTATTTGAATGTGTTAAAAGAAAGGTTATGTTATACAAAACCGAAAATTTAAAATATTTATAGTCAATTTTTAAAATTAGGAATAAATTATATAACTAGAATAACAGTTTGCATTTCGGCCTGAGTAAAATTTTGACATTGGGCCTAGTAAATCAATATTTTTTTTTTTCGTTTTAATGAATTGCGCCCTAAAACTCATCACACCAAATTAGAATCACATATTACATCTATCGAATTTTTCAATGGATACATTCATATAATGTTAGATTGTTAAAAGAAAACATTTATTTATAACGTTTTTATTAAAAAAAATTGACAAGAAATCCATAAAAATAACACCTAAATTTTTATTAGAATACCATCCGATACTTTCCCATAAATACCCTCAAGGATTATTCCACGTCTTATTTCTGCTATCTCTAACTTAAGCTTGACACGTCATATATTATGCTGATTGTGGCCATATTGAGTTTACACCGTTACATTTGTTTAAAGAAGAGCAATTTCTCTTTCTAACCACAAAAAAAAAAAAAGTTGTTTATAGAAAATTCGATTAAATATTAAACTGCTTCTTTGATATAATATTAAACAAAAGAATACCACAGTTTTTTTTTTCAACTTTAGTCATTCATTATTAGATGAAATTGTCAATTTAGCATGGGGCAGTTAGTGGCTATCGAATAAAATATAAAAATTGAAGCATTTATTAATAATAATTTGAATATTGAACACCATATTTAGAAATACTTGTGAACTGTAAAAATCCATTTTTAAAATTGATACATTTTACATTTAGACCTCAATATTAAATCATTTATTAATGGACTATTTTAAATATTTTATCCTTCAACATTTAGTTTTAACAAAAAATATTAGCAAGCTACTCAATGGGCGATTATATACATCCATGTTGCCCTACATACTACATAAACTAGTTTGCGAGCCTTTTTTTAATAAATAATTAATTAATTAAATGAATTTTAATAAATATAAATTTATTGCAACTTATCAAGCAAATAAAAGGAAAACAAATGGATAGATTAAAGTCAACAATAACCGTAGTTCCAAGCATTCATATAGATAAATTTTTTACTCTTTCTTAAACTCCTCCCCTTTATAATGGTTTTGTTTTATATTAATACCCAAAAGGAAAAAAAAAAAGAGAAAGAATGGAAGAAATCTTGTATTTTGAATTGTATCAGATAAAAAGGCTTTTCCCTGTGAAATTTCTGAATGAATTTTTCAAAAAATGCCCTTGTATGACATTTGTTTAAGAAATGAATGATTTAATATTGACTGGGCTGTGGGACGATAAAAGTATAACAATTATATGACGTATATATTACTTATCCTGTAAAACTTGTTTGAAACAATATTAATAAAAAAAAAATTTGACTTAATCTCTGAATCAATTTTGTAAAACAAATTATGGATCTTAAAGTCCGGCAAAATGTATTGTTTGGGTTTTCTAAATTTCATATTTGTAAATTTTGTACAAAGAAAAGACGAAAAAAGAAATAAATCTTATATAAATTTTCACTCATTTGTATCACTCTTTTTTTAAAAAAATTTATAAAAAATTTATTAAAAAAATTAGAGGATTTATAACTCTCTCTCTCCCCCCCCCCCCTCTCTTTTTTTCTCCTTGCTTCCTTTTGGGCCCTTTTTCCGAGCATGATCCCTGGGCCTGACTTATGACAGAGCACACAAGGTGGGCTATTACTGTCCAGTAGTTGAGATCCCTGGGCCTGACCCCAAGTTATTTCTACTAGTTAGGTTCTATACTTCATTTTACCATTTGAAGTTTTAAAACACGGGAACATAATATAATTTTGTTCTCGTTTGAAATTATGTAACTTTGTAAAAAGCAATGGATATTTCAGCCATTTTGAACTATAAAAAAATTATTTACAAAATTAATAAAAAGAACAGTTATAAAATCTTTTAAAAAAAAGAAATGCAACTAAATTTGTCCATTGAAAAGAGAAAAGTCATCAAGCTCGTTTTCCTTATAATCATGTTGCTAGATTGAAATTTTATAAATTCTCGCATTTTGCATAATTTCACAAATATTTACATCTATTTTCTTAAACGAGTCTAACTATTTAAAATATTATTATAGGTGCCTTACGAGCTCAACATTTTCATAGGTCTAAAATAACTTGATCCACACCATTAAAGATCCAAAGAATTTCACGGCTACAATATCACAAGCCACATACAATGAATCGATACAACAAGTTGATCTGCACAGTGTAGCTTGGAATGACTAAGACAAATTACTATGAGCAAACAACTTCTACAACTTTACTAGAGCATTTGACATGTTTCCATCCTTAACTTACGCTCAGAGAAAATTATAGATATAAGAGGAAGCCAAAGAGGCCTTAGATAAAGATAAATAATCAGGATATCTCATAGCAAAAAGCTTCATCAACTACGAAAAGACCTCCCAATCACAAGCCATATATAGCTACACAAGAAGTCATAGTAAGAAAACAACAAAGTAAGAAAGACTTTAACACCAATTCAAACCACTAACATACTTTATTATCTAGAATATCTAGACAACATGCATCAACACCAACTCTAAACTTATTGACAACAATGGAATCTCACCAAGATAAACCTTCTCAGCAAGAGTTAACAAAAGAGCAACGTCATTACCAACAATACCTTCACCTTGCCACCTCACTTCTTTTGGATCATTGCCAACCTCATAAGCGTACCCATGAATGAAAGGAAAAAAGTATTTATGTTCTAAGCATAAAAGAAACACTATGCTCATCTCACCCATCCCATTAAATTACCCTTAAAAAGATGGTGATCAAGCCTACTCTCAATTGGAAACAATCTTTTTATAAACAAATACCCAATGACTTTAAAAAAATTAATATTTTTAAAATCGAACCGGTCATCAAATTAGTAAAGGCACTGATTCATAGTTTAATAGTCTAATTATAGTTGAACTAATGATAATTAAATACATACTTTTTTAAATATTATATATTAAAATTTTAATATAATAAATAAATATTAATAAAATCTAAATATTTAATTACTAATTTTATGTTTCTTAAAATGTTTGAGAAGCCATTTTTTATTTGAAAAACAAAAATTACTCATAATTAAAATTTAAGAATATCTAATTTTGAATTTTTGGGGTTTTCAAATTATATTAAATTCTTACTTATTATCAAAAAAAAAAAAGCAAGGGGTATAGAAATCATAAATTAGAAAAATAGTTTATTAAATAAAAAAATTTAACCAAATTTAAAATATAGTTATAAGTAGTATATGTATTAGTTTAGATGTTTTTATATATTATTTTATTTTATTGAGATATTTATATATATATTAAAAAATGTATAATATTGTTGAAAGAAATTAGTGGTTCAAATGGCAAAAAGACTTGCACGTTCAAGTTTTGGCTGCTACTTTGGTAAAATAATTTACCAAACTGATTCAACCAATGACTTGATCAATTTCCCTACTTCTAAAGGCATCTGGTTCTAAGGTCCAACTAGGCACTTCGGTTTGGTTTTCAAAATAATGTAAAAAATAGAAAAATAATAAGGATGATGGCTCCATCCACCCCAACAAACCAACACAAAGTAATGAGGCCAAAAGCAATCCTTATAGACGCCATTTTAAGACTAAAATATTTGTTCAAGGGAAAACACACAGCTCTGCAAAGAGCTCCCTGTACATTGCCAACGTAGTCCCATCATTCTCTATGTTGAGAAGTGTCTGACAATTTGAAGGGGCTAAAAGAACAACATTAGGAAGAATATGGTAATCCTCCCACAATGGTTGACAATCATCCTATGTTGCTAAAACTGGCAATAAATAGTGCCGCCATGATCAATTAGGACTGTATCCCATGTTAGCCAACCGAAAAGGAGGCACAACATGTGAACATGGTAAATCATAGGGAATGCAAAAACGTTTTGCCCAGTAATATGGATTGATAAGGAAGCTAATCCTTGTCCTTCCTTCAAACCCCATAGTACTTGCAAGGGAAATCAGGAAACAAAACCAACAAAAGTAGTTGACATTTGAAAATAGTATAAAAGACTGCCTATAAAAGTTCCACTTTCAAAACTAGAACTCACTCCAACCAACCCAAAGAAACTCAAAGGACATTTCTCTTAAAGCTCACTCAATTCATAACCTCATACAAGCCTAAAATCATCATAGGCCCAAATGGTCCAGTCCACACCACCAAAGGCCCAAAGAACTCTATGGCTACAATTTCACAAGCCATACAATACATAGTAAACTGATAGAGCAAATTAATCTACACAAAGTGGCTCAGAATGACTAACCACGGCAAGTTACTTTGAACAACCAACTTTAATGGCTCCACTAAACTACTTGATCCTATTACAATTATTAAAAGTACTTGATTATAATTTATATATATATATATATATATATATAGAGAGAGAGAGAGAGAGGATACAACCTCCTTATCTCTTTAGCAAGAATGGTGAGGACAAGAGGAATGGACCACGTGAAAAATGAAGGCTTCTGGAAAGTGGAGGAACCATCTTGTGTCCGATATAAAGACAGACACAACATCAAGATAGGAATAGGAATAGGATAATGATAATAGGCAGTAGGTCTCCTTTCCTTAATTGCAGCCTATGACCATAAACGCCCAAATCTAATGTACTTCCCCTCCTCAGAGGGCCACCATTCTATATCAACAATGACCCTTAAATGGGGCCACCAGCCCTTTTCTTCTTTTTCTTTTTAATTAAGAATATCTTTATAACAAAATTAAGGATGTGAACCGCTTAACAACATATTTTAGTACGATAAAAAGTTTAAAAGTATCTTTAATCCTTCATATATATATATAATTAAAAATATCTTAAATTTAATTTATACATTAATCTAAATTAAATCTCTTTTTAAATAACTTTAATGATGCGCCTCTCATATCGATTTGATATATTTGAGAAAATAAATTGAACTTTTTAATTTGATTGCTTGGATTAAAACTTTAGAACCCACACCCAATATAACCATGTCACGCCAATATGTAAAGTGAGAGTCACTCAAAATTATCTTTATCATACAATAAAAATATTTTAAACCTATGTTCACACTAAAACTGTTTCCGAAGCAATTCACATCTTTTACGTTAATTTAATGTGTTTAAAATTCGAATAAATTACATTAACTTTTTTAAAATTTGATTAAATTACACATGACATTCTTCTTATTTATAAAAATTACCACAACTCTCTCGACACACGGCGCAAAATTTTTTTAATTTATTTTTATTAAAGAAGTTATTTTCTTATATAACAAGACTGATTTTGCTTTTAATATGATAATAAATATAACTAAATGAATACTAAACTTTAGTATAAGACTATAATTATATTCTTAATATTATGACAATAAAAATAATAAAATATTTTTTTTAAAAAAACTTATATTGTGAAAAAAAATCAATTTCATTGGCAAATAATAAATTAAAAGTGTTAAATTTAACTTTTAAAATAAAAAGTATCAAATATAATGTAATAAGTCTTCATAAAAAATTAGTGAAATTTACTGTTAAAAATTTTTCCGCAGACCATTCCCAAAAAAATAAAAAAGATAAATATGTTAGATAAAGAATAGTATTAAATTAAAACAAATACTTAAAATTGTAACAAAAATATACTTAATATTCAATATTCATTATCTATATATTATATATAATAAATAATATATTTATATCAAATGTTAAAAAATCAATAACTAAATGTAAAATCTTAATTCTGCCATCAATGTAAGTTAACTATACATTAAATTTTGCGGATTGAAACGTTTAACATTTGATAATTTATTATTTATATGAATTTTTAAGTATTTGAGTATTTCAAATATACGAATATGGCAAAGTATACAATGTTTTAATTTTTTTAATTTTTCAATTTGAATAGAGTTCCAAGTTCCGATAGGCAACAGTAGCTGGAAATTTGTTTTTTTGATGGGTTCAATATTTGTGTCTTGGCAATTCAAGCAAAAGATATCTGGATACTGTTATTACCACACACACACATCCCCTTCGGATATTACACAAAACCTTCCACTTACCCTTCAATGGCTCATGAGAAAGGACATGTTCTGCACTCTATTATGCCACCCGATCTGCAATGCTTCAAATCCATTTGCAGCCATTAATTCAAGCTGCCAACCCAGAATCTAAAAAAGCACTTCAAATCTCTTGCTCAAATTTCCCAAGCTAAAGGATATAATCAAAGCACGTATTCTGGGTTTTAAAACTTTGAATCAATCTTTTTGTATGCCTAGACTGAGAAAAGTAAAAGTGGACAATATGCATGTCTGGATCCTCCTAGCTAACTATTTCTGATTCGTTTCTCTCATCTTTATTTCTTATTTTTTTGCCTCGTAAGTTGAATATTGAATTGGGGAGAGAGAGAAAAGATAAAGAAAAGAGATGAGAAAAGGGTAAAGATGACCCCAGAAACTCATAGGCCATATCCGCACGCAATTTCCAAAACAAGACAAGCAGATTTCCTTCCTTCCTTTTTTTTCCCCCTCTGTATATTCTATTCACAGTGTCAAAACAAAACTCTTTCACTCTCTTCACAAAATGCACACCCACCAACATAATTCCTAATTCCCATTTTTTCCTTTTGAAGATCAAAGAATGCAACGAAATGAAAATGTGAAGAACAGAAAACCTCGGTTCTCGTATTTTCAGTGGTTCTCAGAGAAAAGGCCCTCTTCTTCCCCCAGAAACCTTGCCAGCACTTCATCATCCCATTCACAATCAAACTCATCGCAGCCATCCAATCCATCCCCGAAAACCAAACCCTCCTCACGCGTCGTGTCATTGCTCGAAGCCGACGCGCTACTCTTCTTCCCCAACGCCTCCACCGAACCCACCAGCTTCCTCAAACCGTTCGTGTCGACGCTGGCCATCACCGACGTGCCCGAATCGGAGAACGACGACCCACAGCTCTCCTCATTGCCGTTTATGGTGATGTACGACGAAGAGGATTGAAAAACCAACAGCGACGAGTACGGGTCGTCGATGAATCTCACTCTACCCACTGTGCTTGCTGGTTCCACCACCGCATCTTTCCCATCCTCCAACAGATTCAGAAGCTCCCCTTCAGACCCATCGTCTTCCAGCAACAACCAAGCAACAACGTCGTCAGCGACGGCGCCATCACTGGCCGCCGTCCTCTTGGCGGCGGCGTCGTCTCCTTGGGCTTCCATGGCACAGCAATGGAAGAAAATGACGGTGATGGAGGATTGTACCGTGCGTACAGTTTTCAGTTGAACTTGTGAAGAAGAAGAAGGAAGGAGGAGGGATTTGAAGAAATTTGCAGAAGCAGGAGAAGAAGAAGAAAAAGGAAGGAAGGATCTGGAAGGGACCCACAGGGAAGGAAAAAGATGATATATAATATATGATCAGTGATTTGAAAAGATCGATGGTGGCCGTTGATTTGAGGGTGCCACGTGGCAAGAGGATGGATAGGGACGAGATGTTAACGTGGCGGCGCGTTGAGGGAGAGACTAGAGAGAAAAATGGCGGGAAGAGAGAGAGAGAGAGAAGGAGGACGTACGTAATGCCCATTTGCAGAGTACAGAAAGTGACTTGGACTGGACTGTTACTGGACATGGGGCATGACATTTTATTTTATTTTTTTAATTTGTTATATTACCCTTTACGCTGCCAAATTTACTTTTACTTTTTTTTTTGGGTCATTTTATTTGGCTGTTATATTGACTGTATGTTATGTTCACGATTCATCATCTCATAATACGACAAACGCTAGTCAATGTCTTAAGGGAACGGTTAAATAGACATTGAATAAAGTGTTGTTTTATGTAAAAAGAATTTAAAAAAAAAAAGAGTTGTGTTAAAAATAGAGAAAACAAAAATAATCAATCAAAAAGTCAATAGGAACGACAAAGGTATTTTATTTATATTTTTAAAAGAATTTTTTTTTAACAAGTATCTGTCCATTATGATTAAGTTTTTGATTGTTTATTTATTATCCCAAAATAACTTTTAAAGATTTTTTTCTCTTATTTAGATATAAGAATTAAGTTTGAGAGTTTACAATTTAAAGTTTATGATAGGACTTCGAGAGCTTTAGGATTTAAGCCCAGTTTGGTATCCGAAGGAAAGTGGGCGAAAATGAAAAATTTTGATATAATTATTATTTTATTTTTATAATTATTATTCAATCATAATTTAATCTTATTTATTAATTATTATTCAATCATTAAAAATAAATATATTACAATTATTTTTTATCTTAAAAATTTTTTTTTTATTTATATACTTAACTTTCTATGTATCAAACAAATAAATATTTAAAATTTAAAAATAATATTTTTAGAGAACATTTGGTACATGATTTTTCTTTCTTTTTTAGATAGAATGTGAGGTGTAGAGTGTCAGATTTTATGTTTGGTATGTTGGTTAAAAAAAAATTCCCAAAAATCTTACATTTCAAGGATTGCACAAATTTTTAACTTTTCATTCCCAATTAAGGATAAAAATATTATATTTCACATGAGAATATATTTGTTGAAGTAAAAAAACCAAATTACTTGCTATTTATTACTTTGAAGTCCTAACCTCATTTCATCTTTTATTTACTATTATTATTGCCATTACTATCACCTTTACTACCATTGCCATTGCCATTACCACCACTATCTCAATTGTTGCTACCATTATCACCTCCACCACCACATCCATGACAATGTCACATTTTCTACCATTGCCGCCACAACCACTTCCATCACCATTAGTTCTATACTGCTACCACCATCACACAATTGTTACTATTATCACTTTTGCCATTATCATTTTTATTATTAGTTTTGTTATTATCATCATTGTTCCTGTTACTGTTATTTCTATTCTTATCGATATTGCCTTTGACATTAATATAATTATTTTTTATTTATAAAAAAATTTAAGCATAAGTAATTATTAAGATTTTTTAATAAAAATAATTAAGAATGTTTTTTTAAAAATAGTCTATAATTCATATAAATATTGCAATCAAACTAAACACATGAATGTAATATTACTAGGAATATCATCAAATATTTTTTAAAATACTATTTATTCTGTTCATGTTTAATCATATATGTTTATTTTCTTATTAATAATTTGGAATATTAATATTCAAGTTCTTAATAAGAAGGTAAGAATTAACGATTAAACAAAATAAAAAAAGAAGAGGTAGGAAGAAAGAAAAGAAGATGGAAAACTTGGTGCCAATCTGAAATATGCAGGGTGGTTGAAGCATGATCATTTGTCTTGTCTCAAGGCAGAGAATCATCTCTTTTCTTAATTACCGAAAGGCTACCTTTACAAGAGTCGAGAGAACTTGGAAATGAACAAACCAAACAAGTTTAACAATATTTTTCCAAGAATAAAATATTTAATTTTAAAAAGGCACTTCTCTTTTTTAAAATTATAGATCAAGTATATTTATTAGTTTGGTTAATTGACATGATTACTTTTATCAAAATACCATTTTTATACCCAAATTAACTTTTCTATTATTATAAAGGAGCCATAAAAAGGTTTGTTATATGTATTTTATAATTATAAGAGTTCAAATTAGCTTAACTCAGGCTAATCCACTTTTAGAAAATTCAAAGCACTTAATAGTTATCATTTATTGAGTCTTATTCAAGAAATTGATACAAATTGCCTACATTACTTTGAACAAAACAGCTTTACTACAACAAACTGTTTAATTAAAATAGTTTTTACGGTTTTACTAGATAATTTAACATGTTATCATCAACTCATTTATTCATAAAACTTATAAATAAAAATCCTTACAACCTTATTAGGGGAGAGCCATTAAAGCACATAAAGAATTTCTCTTCCATCATTTTTAACACTAATCCTGAGAATTATAGTTTTTTATTCTGTCTAACCATTATATCATTATCTCTTTGAATCATTTACTATAAGTTATCATCTCTCTCTCTCTCTTTCCCCCCCTAAATAATCTTGTCTCTTTGGTCTCTAGTTTTCAACGCTAGAAACAAGATCTTAGAAGAAAAGAGTAGGGAAAAGGCGTATGGACAAAGATTGAACCTTTAACATTAAGCTCACTTGAATCTTAATGACTAAAAATTTAGCTTAAGCCATATACTTATGTATGCTTAATCAATTTAGTGCCATTTATTATTTAGATGTAAGATGGTATCAATGACCATAATAAGAGTGACAATTTTGAGAATGATATTATCTCCTCATTTCTATTTTAATAACTATGGTTGAATCACATACTTATTTTTATAAATTTTTTAGATATTTTAAATATAAAATTTTATTTTTGTATAGAAAATGCCAATTTGATTCAAAGATCAGTTCTAATCACATCATTGAGCAGAACCAGGAATGGGCCCCATGCATTTGAACAAGATTCAAAGAAAAATGAGGTTAAAAAAAAGCTGACAAGATGAAAAAAAAAATGAAGGCATGAAACCGCGGCTTAAACAGCTTAGAAACCGTAAAATTTATTTCCAAATTATATATATGACTTCAGTTTGTAGGCCAAAATAACAATTTATCTTTTGGCTTTTTTTTAATCATGTATTTTAATTTATTTTCGTATAAAAGAGACTTGAGTAAAATGTGAGAAAAGAGACTTGGATAAATATTAAATTTTAAATATTCATAGGCTTGTTTGGCATATAGAATAAAAAATAATAAAATAAAAAATAAAATAAAATAAGTGATTTAAAATAAAAAATGACCATAATGCTTTTATTTTAAAAGATCAATAAAAAATAAAAATTATTGAGTAATAATTACAAAAATATAATAAATTTTGTATAAAACAAAAAACTTTTCCCATACAAGGTGGCACTAGTATTATGGGAAATTTTTCAGTTCATGAGCTACATAGCGTTCCAGTTAATTACTTAATTTCAAAACATTTTAATTAATTCATTTTTTAAGTTAATTCAAATGAAATAATTTAGATTAAAATTAAAATTTGTAAAAAAAATCTTAATTTGATTCTAAAAAATTAATAAGCCAAAATTAATTTACACAAAAATACATTTACTTATTGAAAATGACAATTTGTAGTAAAAAAGGGAAGAAAATATGTGATTCGAAAAGAATTTTGTTGTAGGAAACTACGAAATAGGTATAGTGAGCACTGCACAGGACAGATGGAGCTGTGAGTGGTTAGATTGAATTCAATTTCTCTACTGCACAGCAAGCCCAGGACCGCATGCTGCATAACATCATAGTCCTCCAAACAGGGAGACTTGCCCTTTCCTTTTTTGGGATCGCATGGTACTTTATTGGGCAGAAAGAACCTTGGGTCCGACTAGCATGGATTTTATTTTGATGATGTTTCACTTTCGTTGCCTCAAGAAGGACACTTGAGTATATGGGCAATCCCCCTCCTGTTTTTCGAATCACAAACTTGAATTTCTCGAGGTATCTCATTTCAATAGTAACGTATGAAGGTCACCAATCACCAGCTAATATATAAGGGTCGTATTAGCTCATGCTGCTGTTCAAGATCTCCCTTTTTTTTTCTTAAAAGAGAATTATAAACAGAAGAGTATTTTAACTAGAGGATCTGTTGAGGCATCAATTACTCACGTATTTAAACAAATTCAGAACTGATAAACTTGTTTTTAGTTTAAATAATTAAACCGTAATTAACTAGTCCTCAAGTGCACCAAAAAGGAAGAGATGTCAATTTTAAACATTTATTATCAACTTTTTTTTAATAAAAACTTAGCAAACATATATTCTTTACAAATCAGCACTGTAATTGAAAGAATCTGACTGTAATAAAACTCGTGTTATCCAAATATCAGGATTAACACGTCCCCATCTTTAATATTGCCTTTCTCTCTCCTTCCCATCCGAAGGTTGAGAGGGATTGTGAGATGAACCAATTTGCAAGACACATAAGCATTTGAGGAGCCACAGGGGTCAAGGGTTCATAATCTCCAAATGATAATCGAAATCGAATTAATTTATCAAATCCTCGTTGTTCTATGCTGCAGTCAAAGATTCCCTACCTGGGTTCCCTGTGTGGGTGTTTTATAAAAGCAAAGAAACATCACAACAAATGTAGATTAAGATAAATTACAATAGCTGCTACAAGGATACATCCAGACCATAGACAAGAAAGAACTCACTGCCTACAACATTGTATCACTTTTCGGACTTGGAAGCACATTCCACCACATGAGACTTAAATTTCTCTAGCTCCGCCAAAACCTCCTCTTCAGGTCGGTAGATCAAGTCACTCATGCGCCATATCTGCACAAATCATTTAACATTTCATATCAATTTAGACTGGATAAATATATTTTTTTTTTAATGCTCTAAAGCCATCTTGCAGACAATCGGTTGGCAAACATACAAGAAATCTACAGGTTTCACAGAAAATATCTCAAGGGAAGATATTTTCTACATTTTCTGATGTCTTATACGAGCTGAAAGCATTCTAAGCCAGTTAAAAGTTAAACCTAAAGGAGTCAAAAATAACCTCCCCTTTCCATCTTTTTCAGAACAGGTCCCCAATTTTTAACACTACCTACCATTGCTAGTTGTCACAATTAAGGGCACACTAACGTTAAAAAAGAATGTTTGAAAGCATATCACCAGACAGAATTCCACAACAGCTCAACATCTTATCTGACCACAGATGAATGTAAGAACTAACGTACATAATTTGATCTTGAAACTTCCACAAATTGGTTGTTCAATTATATGATTAAAAAAAAAGAGGTCTCTATACTTAATTATAGGATGAAAAAGAGGGGCGGGGGGGGGGGGATTCATACCTGCAATGTTCCCCCTCCACCAGTACTATCACAGTCGTCGGACACACTAACAATTGTCCATGGATCATATGCATTCCAGTGGAAGTCCACAACCTTGTCTCTGCATAGGAGTACAAACTTCAATAGGTAGAACAAGACAAAAAAATGCAGTTCAGAAAAAGATCTAGCAAATATTTTTAACAAAACAGAAAGCTAGCACAATTTAAATCTTTACTACTGTATTCTTAAAAACAAACATCCGATACTATTTACCAGGCAGTCTTCAACATGGGATTAAAAATACACAATGGGAGAATTAGAAAAAATAAAACTAACTACAGATGAGTTAAAAGGTACATAAGACAAATACTGGCTTGGTGCGCTCATTAAGATCAACTTTGGAAGAACACATCAGGAGTTAATATTGAAAATTTGCAACAATTCAAATGAGTACTATTGTGAATCACATGCATAGAGTCTGTAGACAACAAAAACTAGAGATGTTGCACCATTTGTATATAAAGATGAAGATTCATTACAAAATTGATGCCAATATACAAAGACAGTATATAAGCCCAATAAAAAGATATGTCCATGGAGATCACCATCTTAAAGATAGATAATTAGACATAGCAATGAAATAACAAACAGTTAAGTAAAAAGAAACTGGGGAGCTACATGAGATATAATAAAAGACAATGACAGCATCAGCAGACTTAGAAAATATCACCTGATGTGAATCACATGCATAGAGTATGTAGACAACAAAAACTAGAGATGTTGCACCATTTGTATATAAAGATGAAGATTCATTACAAAATTGATGCCAATATACAAAGACAGCATATAAGCCCAATAAAAAGATATATCCATGGAGATCACCATCTTAAAGATAGATAATTAGACATAGCAATGAAATAACAAACAGTTAAGGAAAAACAACTGGGGAGCTACATGAGATATAATAAAAGACAATGACAACATGAGCAGACTTAGAAAATATCACCTGATGTCCTGGCCTAGAAGTAGATATATTAAATGGTAAAAAAGCAATTCCACAGGCCAGAGCTACAAGTTCAGAAGAATGAAATGGCTAGCTGAAGTAAATTCATGTTTACCAGAAACAGAGAAAGGTGTAGTCTCATACCTATGGCCAGCATGTTGGAACAACAAGCCTGCAGAAGTTTGTGATTTTCCTGATCGTTCTATTTTTTTACCAATCTAAGTTATAGAACAAAAGTAAAAGATGTTGAAATAAGCACCATCTTCATCTCAAGAAATCCACTTAAAAGCAATGAAAGTTGGAAACCACACCTTCTCACAATCCCAAATGTTTAGGAGACCATCTTCTGCAGAACTTCCAAATACAGACGATTTGTCTGGAGACCACTGGAAAACATAGTAATAAAGGAACTAATCAACATATGTTGCAGCATAATCATAACTAGCTATGCAGAATGAATAACAAATGTCAACATATCCACAATCACCTGAACACACAGAACAGCAGCTTTGTGACCCTCAAATTTATGGATAGGTGACCCAACTCCATTAGAGGTAAGATTACGCCGGTCAAACATGCGAACAGAATTATCTGCTGACCTGGAGAGATATCATGACAAGCCAAATGGGGATATGATGCTCTATCAACTTGCTGCTATGATATAAAAAAGCATTTCTACTGAATTTGCAAGTTTGTACTAAATGAAATAATGAATTAGTGATAATGAGAAACATGCAACAGCAGAACATACCCAGTCAGAATAAGATTAACATCATTGGGATTCCAGTCAACACAGTGAAGATCAGCATTATGAGCTTTTTCAACCTGCCACCACGTTAGTAGGAATGGTAAACGATGATGTGACATTTTTATTTTAAAAAAAAAAACTGTTACTGTGATAGACGTTCAAAAGGAAAAGGTTTGTGTAAATCAACATCTTAAGAAATAATGATGCAATTTGCCTACGTTATGAAATTCACTGGGATGATATACTCTACTCTCATTGTAATTCATCAAGTTTGTAAGTAAATTTCTTTTTTTTTTTTAAAGGGTTCTCTAAACTCATTCACCAAGAATTACACCTTAGCCAGAATAATAAAAGAATTATATACATGATCAAAGTAAAGAGCACAAAACAACCTTAACCACAGGACTAGAGCCAACGCGTGCATCCCATAATATGAGACAGGAATCATCCCCAACACTACAGAACTCCTGTGCACTTCAACATGATTACAAAGATGTCAGCTAGAGGAGGCCAACTAATAAACCTCAAATATAGTTCTTGCTGCTAATACAGTGCAAAACACACAACATTGCCCAACGAACAAAGGAGAAATTATAAATTCAGGAGATTTAAAGAGAGCTTGATCCTCCCTCCACCCCCCCCCCCCCCCCCCAAAAAAAAAAAAAAAAAAAAAAAACTTCCTTTCCTCAAGATAGACTCAAAAAGGGTTAGACAACAAATTAAGAAAAGAAGTTTTCTCTCAAGACATACTTAAAAACATTCCATCAGGAAGAACGAGCACATTGAAAATGAAAGTTCAAGACTTCCACACTTAAAATTGATGTTAACATGAACCAAAAAAATTGAGGATAACCACTTCAAGGAGTGAAATCAAAAGACGAAGAAACAGTCACTCAGTAATGAGCACGTGGATTACCTAAAAGGGCAAAAAGTTACATCTTCAACAGTATCCTCATGCCCATGAAAGATGCCTCGTGGTCCAACAGATGGCCCATCAACAGTTTTGTCATTGCCTTCCCCAGATTTGGAGTTCTGTTTAGTATTTGACTCACCAGATTTGGGGTCTGTGGCAGCAGACGCTATATGGTCCTGAATACTCCACAAAACCACCAATTTGTCCTTTCCTGAAATTTCACTTATTTCTTTCAGACAGGATATTCACAAAGATAAAATTTAATTCATTTTAGAAACAATTCCATAACACAGTACAAAGTCTAAGAAGCTGCAACATTTGCTGCTTTACATGTACAAGGCATAACTTGTTCATACTAATAAACATTGTTTTGCGTACTACAAACCAGTGGAAGTAGCCAAGTCAAAATATCACAAGACAGGGATATGACTAATTCAAGAACAGAATAAGAGTTAGAGAAAGACATAAAATGTAATCCAGCCTGCAGAAAGCAAATGAAGTTCATCAAGTCACCATGCAAGATCAAATCTAGATATTCCGCAAAAGTTGATCATGATTTTCACTCCTTTTAACTGCTGTTGAGGACAACTATCAATAATTATTTCAAGAAATGAGGAGTTTCAGAGCCTAAACATTTAAAGAAAACATTAAAAACTATGCCAACCTCCAGAGAGCACATAGGGTTCAGTTGGGCACATTGCAAGAGCAAATTCAGCATTATCTTGGTGTCCAGTCAATATCTGCAAGAAGAAGACTCTGTGATATATCAAGAAGTAGAAATCATGCCCGCCAACTACAACAACAACAGAAACAACAAAATTGATTCCTTGAGAGTTCCTTTGAAAATGGACGATTCATGGGGTGTAGGGACAAATGAAATGTGTTGCTTGATTCAACGCAGAAAGGCCAACTTCCTACTAGCCATTTCCAAGTATGTCAAACGTATCGCATGTTTCAGCCCCAACGATGCTTCCCCACTGCTGTGTTTAATAGCCTCAGATTTCATATATTAGAAGAAAGGATCAGAAAATTCATTCCCCCAATACAATTATATAAGGCTATGCCATAATCTGACACACAGTCACCAACACATATCTAAACAAAGGCTGATTAAAGCATATTTCTCAAGACAAAGGCAAGAACATAAATCTGCTTCATTCTTCCTCATGATAAAAAAATAGACAGAATTTAAAGAGATGGAAGAGTTTTATATCTAAGATTAATGTTAGACCATACCAGATCTGGACGAGAGTTTGTAGCTCCAAGGACAGCATGACGATTGGGCTGAGATTCAACATCCCAAATGAGAACCTGATTATTGTTGATTTACATGTTATGATACCATAAAACCAGGAAATTAGATATGATCAACCAGTTTCAATAAATAAACATGAAAGAAAACTGTAGATTTTTACATCAGGACTATCTGTATGAGTAGCCACTATCTTGGAATTTGTTGGCAATTCCCGAATTCGGTTAACCTGCAAAATAATGCCCAAAGGTCAGCGCTGTAAACATCCACATCCTTTAAACATAAAGAAATTCAAGCCAAATCTGGAAGTTAAGGATCAGTAGCCATAAAGTGCATAAACAATATAAAATAGACTGAAAGACAACATTTGCCAAGAGCTTCAGACAAAGTCAAAATTAAGGTAAAGATCCTTAGGTGTTTGCTTTTAGGTTCTCCAATTAAAAGCACAACAGTTGGAAAATTGTTTTAGAAGAGCTCAATTGTGTGGGCTGAACAGTTAAAAATAATTCATGTATCAAGTTTTTATTGAAAAACCTGATAGTAAATATCTGAAAAACTGCATCTAAGTTTCGTCCTTAAAACAAAACCACTGCAGACTAATTATCTCAATTAGGATTTTGGTGAAGGACAAGGAGAGGGGAGCTGAAACAGAGTTCCCATCATTTATCTTTATATATAGTTTTAAAGTATGCTGATTTTAACTTGTCTATCGGTGTGAATAGTCTATACCTCTCCCGGATGTATGATGGTCTTATACTTCTTCACAAATGGCGAACGTGCCTCCTCATTAAACTGAAAAGAAAAAGACACATCAATTCCTAGCGGCTTAATTGTTTCCCAAACATAATTGTGAAAAGCAAAGATTAGAGGGATCACTTAATAATAAGTCACCTGCGAAATGTGCTCTGCAGCTGCAACCCTCGGCTTCACAACCTCGCAGTTTGCGATGACCAGAGTGTTTGGAACACTACCATCAGTCTAGCAACAGGATGAGATTTTTCCATTTCAGTAAAGGAAAACAAAAGAAACATATATATATATATATATATAAAGATTATCCAAGGCAACACACACAGGAGGCTCCAACTACAACATCAGCACACACGTTTTAATGTACGGGGCATCTAATAAATCCTCAGAAAACCCTGAAGGAAGGAATATATATGTACAAATTTTAATAACCTTCTACTAGCTTTGGTGCAATCAACTGGAACAATTTTTGGGAAGAAACTTCATGCTTTCAATTTAAGAAGATTAAGAATAAATTATAACAATGAAACTTGCCTGCTCAGATAGGTAGAGACGCTGGCGATTCTTGTAAGTAGCTTGTTCAAGCTGAGGACCCCACCTATGGGTTTAAGAATAGTTCAATAGCAACAAATCAAGTGCCAAAAAAAAAAAAACCATGGAAATGTAGCCCAGAAAAATCACAGAACAAAAATATTCGCATAAAAAAAAAGTATCGCAACAAATAAGAAAAACCCCAGAATGAGGAGCCATAAGAGCAAAACCCTAGAGAAAAAGAGAGAGAGAAGGAGAGACCGGCAAGAGAGAGAGGGCCAAACAAGGTTGTGATTAGCAAGCCAGTCATAGAGGACAGGGACGAGGGACTTCCACTGTGTGTACTTGTCGTCGACAGAGGGAGGATGGTGAGATTTCTTGGGTTCCTTGGTGGTCTTGCCTTGTTGCTGCTGTTCCTCCTTCTTGTCGTCCTTGGGCTTGGGCTTCCGACCCCTCGTCTCCTTCTTCTTCACCACTGTTCCTTGCTGCGGAGTCTCCATGATTCTGATCCCTTCCCTCCCTTCGATTCTTCTGCTCTCTCGGCTAGCTGAACTACAGTCTGATACTACTCCTTCACTCTCTTTCTCTCTCTCTCTGAGCCTACAATGTATAGATACTAACTTTCTTTTTCTTTCACGCTCCTAACAACGTGAGCCTCCACAAACTCTTTTATTTTATTTTTTTGGGTGTTTTTCTAGTGTTATTTTATTTGATTTCTAATCAAAAACTCATATTTAATTTACTGAAAATTTCAATAACTTTTTATGTTTTAAAATTTTATTATTTTATTTTCCAACCAACAAGTTACATTTTACTGGGCTTAATTATTTAAAAAAAGTATGTACATTTTTATATATTTATTATTTAATTTTTTGGATAAAAATAAACAAGTATACAACTTATAGGATTCAATATTATATGATAGTATTTTTTTAAAAATAATTGTTCTCGTATGTTATATTTTTGTTATACAAATAAATAATAAAAATTATATCTAAATCTAATCCATTATAAAATTAGTATATGAAATTGAAAATATAATAAAACACTTCATAAATTTTGACGTAAAATAGAAATATTAAATCTTGTTTAAAATTAATAACAAAAAATACTATGATTTTTACTTTGATTGCAATGCTTGAATTAGTTTAATGTTGAACTTGCAAAAAGCTTCTTTCTAATTTTAAAATAAATTGAAATTCAATATTTTTATTTTAGTTCCAAATGATAATTTTATTAAAAAAAATGTTTAGACGTTTTTCTTGCTTCTTATAAAGAATCAATAAAAATTTTATAAAGTGGATAGTCAATAAATTCTACCATTCACTATATCTGTTTTACCAGAGTGTTGTCATTTACTCCTTAAGAATTTTTTGTATTTTTTTAAGATTTAAAAATTATATGTCAATTGTGTAATTTATTTTAATTCAAATAAATAATGTAGTTCCTTTTTTTCTAATGAGTTGACTTCTACCCAAAAAAACAAAAAAGAGTTTAGCTTGTGAACAATCAATGGCGTCACCCGATGTAATAAACGGTTTGGAGAAGTAACTATTCGATTGTTTTTTAATGTACATCTGATTTGATTCTTACATTTTTTAAAAATATTTTTAATTTGATGCCAAAGTATTCCCTGAGAGAAAAATAATGGAAATGAGTATACCTTAAGAACAATTACAAGCTCGTTTATAGTTTTACTTTGGAGTTCATTCATAGTGAATAATAAGTTAAAAAAAATACCATCTAAATAGCATTTTACATATTTTGAATAATATTAATAATTATTTCAAACATTTTATTCTTTAATGTGATTTTATATAAACAAATTTTATGTAAATAAGTGTTGAATGAAACAACACTTGTTCATTTTAAAATTTTTCTAAAGTAAATAAATCTAAACTTGGGGATTAAAAATTCAATGAAGATATAAAGTTTTCAATCCGCCAAGTATGGATTAGAGAATTGAACCGATACCATACCATACCCTACCAACACATTACTCTCTTTCTCTTCCTCATCTCTAAACTTCAATCCTTTCTCACTCACCTGCCAAATTCCCTTATCTCTTTTCTATCTATATGCTATTGGATGTTCTGAAATTAGCTAGATAAGTTGAGAAATAGAAGTTTCACAATTGCTACCTCTAACCAAGTTAACTCTTCACAAGACTCAAAGATCTGGAAATTCTCACCTAGTTACCTCGAATTCCTATTCACTTGGGGCTTCAAAAGGAGGAGATCTACAATCTGCCTCAGTGGCGAAGCAGGGTAAATTTTAGGTTATGTTATTTCAGGTTCGTTTCCTATATCTATTGCAGGTCGAAGAACAAGAGGGAGAAGGTGGGGGCTTCTTCTTCAGGCCATAGTATGGTGGGCATGGAGAATAAAACTTGAGTCAGAACAGAGGTGAGAGAGAAGGAAGGAGAAGTTGACGAAGAATGTTGTGTTATAAATTTTAATATGATAAATTTGTAGACATTTTGCCACTCATTTTTGTATTTTTCCTCTAAAGAATTTTAATATTTCACTTAGGATTACATAGGCATGTAATGATCATAAAACTTATCTGAGAAAGTGTTGAAAATGTAATTCTGTCATACAAACACATTCTTTTCATGTTTTTCCTTTAGTTGAGCAACTCTTATCTTCTCTTTATTTGTGGCCTTCTTCACAACATTTGGATTGGTGTAATATTTGGATTAAGCACATAAATAAGGTTGAATACCTAGAGGAGAAAACATCATTCTCTTTTTCATCAAATCCTTTTAACTTGACAAAATCTTGATTTATAACCTTGAAAATAATACTTTGATCTTGAGCCATTTTGCAAACGTCTCTCTAAAATTGTTGGAAACTAACATTAAAAATAAATGAAGTCATCACATTATAGATTGCTTCAAAGCATAAATAGATCGCTTTATTTTAAAAAATATTCACTCTTATATGTAGTTATTAAAAGGTTGATAACGATATTTTCTCATGATACAATGAAATTATTTTGAATTTCTTGATTAGTAATTAAGAATTCCTAACATTTTTATAACTCAAAAACAATATTTTTAAACTAGTAAAACACATTTTTCATGTATATTTCACAAAGTTAAATGATAACCTATTTATATTTAATAACAAAGTTTCTTTATATTCTTATAATTATGCCTTATATATTTATGAAAAACATAAATATATACATATAACTCTTAGAGAGTTATAACTTTTCATATTAAAGATTTATATAACAAGATATACTTTTAACTCTTAGAGTTATAACTTTTTATATAAAAAAGTTTATATCATAAAGAGTTACATTTAACTTTTTATTTCTTAAATAAATCAATAGACATACATTCTCTCTCTTTATTCATAAACATGTTTATATCATCTATCACAACTTTTAAAGTTCTAAATTATATTAATGTTCCTTTCCCTTACCCTCACTTGCTCGCTAAGCCTATACAAGAATGAAATAAATCAAATGATATATTACATTCTAGAAATCGAGAATTCTCTTCTGTACATCATAACATTGATGAGACAATGAAACCACAAGATTTGCAACCCATTTGGTTTTGATGGATTATAATGCCAAATGCATTCAATGTGTAGTTTTATATGCAATCGGGCAAGGAGTAGTGACAGTCTTTACGTTGACTATAGCACACAATTTGCAAATGGGTTGGGAGCCAAAATGATAAAAAGACCATCTTGTCCTCCATCTTTATTTTAGTTAAACACCCCTCCACAGACTTGAACCAAAGTCAATCTCTTGCGTCCATGGCTTGGTCCAACCTCGCCAACACACGGATCCGTCACTGTAGCAATCGGAGAAATACCTGCTTGGAATTGTATTGATAAAATCGGTGACATTTATTATCGGTCATTATCAATTTTGCCCTGGTGCTCTGCTCACCAACTTTTAAGTTTTGAAATAGATTGGCTACGTGACTCTGGCAATAAAGCTATCGATGGAAACCTTCAATGAAGTGGATGCATGTTGCAGCCAATCTCCCTTCAACTTTCATGTTTCTTCTTCACTCAAATGAAATGTGGAAAAAAGCATTTTTCTCTTTTTATTTCAGTGGCATTCTTATCATTTTCACATATTTCCATATTATTTTTATGTAACCAAATATATAAAATGAAACACACTCATTTTCCTTTACATCATCGTACCAAACATAAACTATATAAACACATTTATCTTTGTATTTCTTTTTTATTTACATCATTAACAATCTTATGAACAAAATGAGCCCTTGGTTTGTTCAATCCAATCCAATGCTATCTACATTTAAAACTAGTCCTTTAGCTACTCTTTGAGAAGGTAGTGACCTTGGTTCTATCTAAATCTTATCATGGGTCGAGCTCATAAAAAAATTTACAAATATTTTTAGATCTGGGACTTTGGTTTTATCTAAATCAAATCACAGGCCGAACTCATAAAAAAATTTGTAAATATTTTAGGCCCAGGCTCGGGCCGATATTGTTTGAACAATATCAGGTCGGGCTCAAACCTAGTTAAAAATGGACTGGGCCCAAACCAATCCTTTTTTAAAAAAATAATTTTTTTTAAAATTTTTATCTTTTTTTTTAAATATTAACTATTAAATATATTTATTTTATTACTTGTTAGGTTTACTTTTTCTATATTTTAAATACTAAATAGCTCAAAAAAATATTGCAAAAAATTTAAATAACTTGAAATATATATACATATAAGATAGTAAAACTTGTTAAAATAATAATTTTTTTAATAATTTATTTTATTTGAATTATAATTTATTTCTAATAATATATTATGTAATAAGTAAGAGTAAAAAAACATAATAATCATATATGTTATATAATTCTTTTTTACTTATATCTATAGTTATAAATACATTTTCTAATAATATTATTTATTAATAATATATAAAAAATAATTATAATACGAGCAAACTCGAATTTGAGATAAACTTTTAAAAAAATCTAAGCCCGATTTGTTTTATATTTGGGCTTTTAAAAAATGTACTTATTTTTTATCAAATTTTTTTTTTTGGCTTATATCTATTTTTTTTTTTTAGTTGGACGAATTTTTCTGACCTATGATCAAGTCTAGTCCTATCGCCACCTCCATATCATACATTCAATCTCATAAGGGTTAGGTTCATAAAGTTTAAGAAAGGATATTATTTATATGAAATAACCTTAACTATCTTCATATTTATAAGTCAATGATCGAGAATGAAACACAAAATGTCAGTTGAAAAAGTGTCAGTTGAAGTGAATACTCTAAAATTCATTTAGGCTAAAGTGGGGAAAGAGAAAGAGAGGTGGGGTTTATCTCTCTCTCTCTTTCTTTCTCCACTTTAACTAAAAGTGGACAAAGTATCCAAATCCAAGTGTCACCTAAGCAAATAATAGATAAAGTAAAGAAGTTATTGATACAAAACAACTATAATGATAATTTGATATATAAAAAGTTAAAAATAAAAATAAAATAAAAAATAATTTTTTAAATGAAAAATAAATTTTATATATCTACTTTTAAAAGATAATTAAAAAATATTATTAAATAATTGTTATATATATTTATATTTAACCAAATAAGCTATGTCTAGATATAAGATACCTAGGTAGCTGTGAAATGCAACTAAAACGGAAAGGCATGCAAAACAGAAGTATGGTAAAGCACTGATTGCTTATGAAAGAGATTTAATAGCCAGGCTTTTAATACCTTCAGATTGCAACTCAAAGCTTTTAATACCCAGGCTTCACTTCAACAAAACATTTAAAATCTGAAATTTTTTTACATGCACCTGTGCATAGTGCACAATGTGCAATCAATAGTAAAAATTTAATTTGTACAAATAGAATTTATATGTAGTATAAGTAGAATTCATGTATAGAGTAAATTTTAATTGTTGAATATATAAATGATGTAACTTTGGTGTATATAAGAATTATTCTTAAAATCTTATTCGAAAAAATGACATTTGTCAACTCAAATATAGAAAAATAACTTATTATAAGTAGTTGGCTGAGCAGACAACCAATGGTGGAGTAAGGTTCCACAAACTAGGGATACTAGACCAATTTAAGTGTTCTATCCATGTCACTGAAAAGCAAGGTTATTGTCTTTGCAAAAGATTTAGCCTTCAAATAAAGAAATATTTTAAATTAAGATATAATTCTATCCAAGAAGATCATTAGGAGCACACACTAATGACATGTTTGTTATGGCTCAAGAAATGAAAAAGGAAAGTAAAAGTTGAAAAAAATTCTAATTTTGTTCTTTTAATTATTATTCAATTATTAAAAATAAAAGTATTATAGGTATTTTTTATCTACAAAATTATTTTTTTATTTATTTATTTTCATACTTAACTTTTTATATACTAAACAGGCTATAAGATTCAAATTCTTTAAGATCACTTTAGAAGAAATGAGAAAAGAGAAAAAGAAAAAAAAAAAAAAGAGATCTACTCTCTCCACTTTATCTAAAATGATCTAGAGAATTTAAAATCCACACTAGGAGACAACTCATAACAAGTGAGAGAGAAGAAAAAATTATAATTCAAAATTATAAGTTAAAAATAATTATGATAAATGATCTTAACATTTTAAATCATATTAAAAGTCCAAATGATCAAATTTTTAATTGAGAGAAATCATTTTTGGAGTAACAGTAAACAGAAGAAAAATCAAATGAACAATAAAAAAAACTTATAAGTTTTAAAATATGAATTATAATTTTTTTCATAATTAATATTTTTACTTTTACAATTAAAATTTTTGCATCTTTTAAACTTTTAAAATAATTTAAAATTTTTACGTATTTTACGATAAATATTCATAACTTATAACTATGAAACGTATTTTCCTCTTAGAGAGAACTTACAAGGGTAAATTAGTTACTTGGCAAGTCTTATTTTACAATGCATGTTTTTAAAAATGATACAGCTTGAACCGTCCTTAGCACTTCCAGATTCATGCATAGTTATAAAGGCAGCCCATATTTGAATATAATTTCTTATATTTTTATTATCAAAATTTTTAATAAAAATGTGTACAAATTTATTAAAAAAACTAAACCATGATTCTCAAGTATAAAAATTATATATTTATCTTTAAAAACTATATACTTGTTGTGCTCTTATTAAAGAACCCAATTTTAAAAATATAAAAATTACATCTAAATTTTATCATAATAAAAACAAATATTTTACACCAATCTTAATATATATCCGCCAACTCCGGCTGAAAACTCGACTTCGCAATGACATAATATGTTTCAATTTGCATTTGCACATTAAATGAAATTGTGATCCAAGGCACTGATACAATATATTAAGAAGAGATCATGATTAAAAATAAAAAAATAAAAATATATATTAACTCACATCTTTCACTTCCTTTTTTCCCCTATTTTTCTACAAATGCATATCATGCATTAACTAACTAAATACATATCCCGATTTTGCCAATCCTACAAAAATGAGAAACTATAAGAATTCCAATGAGTTGAATAAAGTAATACAAACCAAAATGCAATGCCCTTGAGTATTTAAAGGACATGAGGATGAGAATATACGCTACCGGTGTATAAGAAAGATTTTGAATTGAAAATCAAATAAAAATCATATTGCATATTTTTTCAAACACTAAACAGGCCCTTTCACTGTAACATTATTCTTTAGAGGAGCTTTTATTTCGCTAATTTTCTTATTTATTATTATGTTAAAAACCCAAAAAAAAAATTTAATTTAGGGGAAGAAAAAGACGATATACAAATACATAAATATAGCATCTATGTTGGAGTTGTAAAGACTATAATAATAAATCACAATATCTTTTTGAAGTATCCGAGATACAAATTCCAGTAATAGCAGATCACATCCCTAACTATATTACCACATTCTCTCCAAGGGATAGGGAAAAAAGGAGATAAGGGACTCTCAAAAACATTCAGACATACAAATATTTAGGGAGAGAAATGAATAAGGTACCATCAAAAACTGCTTGACACCCACTTTTTTACCAGCATTCAGGGATCCCAAAGCAAATCTCAGCTGCCAAAACAACCTCAGCTACTGCTGTTTGCATTCTGGAGGTTGCTCACCCTGCTGACCTCCAATCTGTGGTCTTCCACTCTTCTGAGAGGATATAGAGCCAAAATTGAAGTCAGAAGTTCTAAATCCATAAGGTTATGGAAGACAGTATTACTCCATAATCCACACATAGCATTATGACAATACAAGTAGAATGAGAATGGAAATACATATTCAGCGTTAGATCTTGTGTCTCTTGTGTAAGAGTCAGGTTAGCCGTGCAGCCAAATTTCAGGCCTTTTTTTTTCAAATATCGTTTTTTTTTCTAAAAGCTCAATAACAAAGTAGTTTAACATTGGGCCAAATCTTTACACAAGTGCAAATAACGATTTTATGTTTGAGACAATATTTGTAATTTTTTATTTGCATAAGGGTATTTTTGTCGAAAAAATAGTAATTTATACATTACAGAAGTTCCAATCCCTAGCATATGTTCCCAGAAGGAATTTGTATGTCGGCCAAACACATAGAAAGTTAAAAAAAAAAAAGTATTTTTCTTTTCATAAAGCAACTTTTTTTTCCGCCAGCATGGCCAAATAAGCATCAAGTGACCTATGTCATTTCACAATAACAACACAAAACCAAAATATCTTACCTTGTGTCCTGATGGCTGCATCAACATCCCGAATGAATTTGACACCACAGAGAAGTTGGGGGGGAAAAATCAATTCAGATTCCAAAAGAAAATAGAAAATAATCAAAGATTTCAGACCAAAAAAGAATATAAAAAACAATTATCACATAATACCTTCTTTTTGGTCTTGGTTTCTTCCTCATCTTCATCATCATCTTCATCTTCATCCTCCTCCTCTTCATCATCATCTTCTTCAATGTCTTCATCTTCATCATCATCCTCTAAGTCCCCAAACTCCTCCCCTTGAATGGCCTCCCCTGTAAACCATGATACAGCATGGGGAATAATCTTGTCTCTTATTGTTGACCTAGACAAAGCATGACTATGCGTCAGGAAAGCCATAAGTGTGTGAACTATCAACAAAGAAAAAAAGGGGGTAATCAAGCGTCAAAAAGTTTGTTAAAATACCAGAACAACATGAAGGAAACCAAAAAATATGACACAGCTCACACAAGTAAAAGGTAATTAAGCTCACCCAATATCATAGTCTTGTTCCATCTGGTTCTGAAGTTCCTCAGCCTGTTTATAAAATTTAACTATGGTTATAAGAAAAGGAAACAAGAATCAAATTTATTAGAGTCTGTAGATTATCTAGAAGGACCATCATACCAAATCTTCATCGATGTCTTCGTCATCTTCAGGGACTTGTGGTGGATTGAAAAAATTAAAGAAACTTTCACAACTTTCAGTTTTAGTAATTGGTTTAGCATTCTTCGCACCCTTCTTAGGCTTTTTCTTAAGCAGCTTCTGTGTCAAGCATTTTCCTGGGTACCATTCAATTTCCGTCCTACATCAAAAAGGACAATAAACCAACCATACCTAAACCTTTACACATGATTGTAAATGAGGGACAGCAGATAGAGTGAAAGCATCAATACAAAGAAAACTTACCCAATTGCTTTCTCCAGTATAGGCTCATCTTCATCAATCATATGATATGTTTTTGTCAACACAGAATTCTTAAAATAAGGATTAGTATCAAAGTAAAACTCAAGCTTAAATCCTTTGGGGCTTTCTATCCTGTTCCACTTAATATCTTTGAGATACTTGAGAGCACCTTCATCTCGCTCGGAAATCTGATTCATAGCAGTGAGAGGACAATTATAATTGTACCTTGACTGTGAAACTTATATGGAAGGTTAACTAACAAGTGAATAATAAACACAACTGACTAACCTCCTCAGATAACACTTCATTATTTTTCATTGCAGTGAGCCAGAAAGCAGGCACACCTTTCTCTACACAAGTGCATACCTATATCAAGGAAATGAAATACTTCCAAAAGAAGAAGGTATGCATTGTATATGGTACCTTTATCCTCTTCTGTATCTGCTGCAGTTTCATTTGCTACTCCTTCCACTTCAGCAACACCATTTACAATCTCATAGCGCTGCATCAATTCATTAAAAGTGAGTAGGTGAAAATATCAATATCAGATGTTCCAATACAGTTCAGAACAAGGTTTTTTTCCCCCCTTCAAACTCAGAAGCATCAGATTGATATTTAAAAAAAAAAAAGTTGTTAGAATTAGTAAAGGAATTAGAAATTACATACGATATAGCCTTATGCCTGATATTTTAGAATATCAGATTGTGCTAACTATAATGTGCCACATACAATGATAGCTTATAACATTACATGCAACCCATTAATTCCACTTTCTACAAGTGCAGAGTACCTTTGTGTACATTGGTTGATACAATTTTTGGTACTTGGCTTCAAGAGCTGCCCTCTCCTCGAAAAATTTTGCTTCTATTTCATCATGTTGGCCCTGCAAGATGAGAAAATTTTGATAAGATGATATTATGGAATTACAAATCCATTCCTCTTTGCTAGTTAATAGATAGAGATCATACATTAGCAGGGAAGCTTAGAGAAACTACAACAGGTATTATGATCCATTTTCAACCCTCTATGATGAATGATATGAAGTCATGCCTTTTCACACAAATGCTTGGCCCAGTCCAATGTCAGATTTCCGAAGTCATAAAAATTCTTAGGTTGATTCTCACCATCAACTTTAGCTTCATTGTCACCAGATTTAAAGAGAAAACGAAGGTGATAAATTCTATCTATAATAACTTCCATAAATTTCTTATTCAGCTTTCATTCAACAGCATACTTAGGTAACAATCAATCAAACCTAATATTTAAAATGAAGTTATTGTTCCGCATTACTATTGACAAGATTCAACTATTTTGTACACAATCAAATTCTTCTGAATTAGAATAAACATGTAGTATATTACATCTACATACAACAAAACAATTTACATCTATTACTCTGAACAACTCTAGAATTAAGTGGATGATAAAATATTATCATTGGAGGGGCAGATGAGATACTAAACAAGCATGAGAAAGAAATCTAAACACCCCATGTAAACCAGCATTATAACTGCAGACTTTGAACGCTAGGACATGCCTGGATCTCTCTGAGAACCTCAACACGCTTCCTGACATTAGGCGATAGACTCTCGAGAACATCTGTGTGCTGCCCAGCTAGACTCTGTATCTTATTCTGCAAAAGAAAATATCCATAAGAGCCAAATCAACACCAACCCAAAATATAAAATTTGATTTTACCGTGCTAACTCCATATAATTCCAGCAATGAACCCGACTCTCTTAGGTTCACAAACGAGTCAATCAATATTCAATAATAGAAAATAGTATGAATAACTGAAAGTGAGCAGTTTCCCAAATAAAGCAATAGTAAGCACATTGAATAACTGAAAATGAGCAGACAGACCTTGAGAGCATTAACTAGGTCCGCCCGATTCTCCTCGTTAATAGCTTCACAAAGTAACAACAGAAAATAGTATGAGAATGAGGAAGTTGCAACAAAAAGAGACAGTAAAATACAAAGAAACAGGGAAATTAAGTGTTGAACAGAAAAGATATTGTACGGCACCAGAGCTGAGATCTGCCATACTGAAGTTATCCTTGTCGCTACTCATTGAAGTTGGGCTGTAGGGAAGGAAGATGGGTGAGGGAGGCACAAAGGAAGGTACAGCAAAAATGCTGAAACCCTAGAGGAGAAGAGAGGCAACAGGGTTTAAAAACGTGGCCTCCCTCAAATTTATCTTCTTCCCCTTTCCCTTCTTTTGAAAACCTAACACCTGGTCTATTTATTAGTCGGACATCCATACCGTAACTTTTGCTTTTCCTCATTTTTAAATTTGAAATGATGAGATTTTTTTTTGTTAGGGGATCTGTAAATGAAGAGTATTACGTGAAACATGCAGAAAAACGAGAATTTATGGGACCCAATTATATTAGCCTAGTTGCAAAAGTCCAATTACAAAAACAAAATGAGTTGAGAATTGATGGGTCCAATTGAATAATTTTGAGAATTAAAAATAAAAATATTTTTTAACTAATGTTTTAAAAAAAAAATTTATACACTTTTTTATATTCTTATTATTAATTTCTCTAATCAAAATATAATAATTATATAATTTTTTAATTAAATTATACATTTATAATATTTTTATTGAAAAATTATATGTTTATTATATTTTAATTAAAAATTTTGATAATAAAAATATAAAAAATTACACATAAGATTAGTCTTTTTTTAAAGGTCTTAGTTATTATAATCTGCATATCTTTAGACTTTCATCAAATTATTTCTTCTTAAGACAATTTTAAAAATATATTCTCTTACATGGTACATGTAAAATATTTAATCTTAAAAAAATTTTGAAAAACATCAAACCTAAATTATGAAAAAGTTATTTATTCTTAGTAGTTGCATCCATCTTTTTAGATAAATGAGATATTTTTGTATAGACTCAATTTATTCAAATCATTGTTAAATATAAATAAAATTTACCATATTAAAATTTGTTCATTTTTTTATTAATTTTCACTTAAATATGAATAGAAATTAAAAAACTAACGTCACAGACCTTTAGAAAAAACCGTAATTGGCAGATTTAACTCATTGAATTCGATTTTCCTCATTCCCAATGCCCTGAGCTACGTGTTTTCTACATAACCAAAAAAAAATCACTGAAAAATAACAAATCTAACGTACGAAAAACAAAATGCATAATTAAAATCAAAATTCCTACTCAGTTGAGATCCTTGCAAACTTTAACACCCAATTTGGGATCACTAATTCTTTATAACAGTGACAAAAATCTCTCCGTGCATTCGCTATATCAAGTTTCTGATTGTTGCCAATGGGTTTTTTATCTTTCTTTCCTATAAACTTCTACTCCCAGTTTGCATATTTTAATCAACAACATAAATGCAAGAATTCCAAGTAGCGTGTAGAGTTGCACTCTCCACCCCCCCCCCCCCCTTTCTTTTTTTTTTTTCATGCATACATATTGCCTGCTCCCCAATTCATCTAAACTCATTTCGAGTACGAAGCGAGGCTAAAATTCAGAAAGCATTTACTTGTCAAAATGCATGAGATTAATACTCAATTTTTCAATACTATAAATAGCTAGATAGCTTCTCAAAGATAAACAATATAATCAGTTCATTATCTTAAGCACTACACGATCCATACCGCCATTTATTTAAAAAAAAAAAAAAAACCTTGAATTAGAGATCAAACTAACATCCAAGGTAACTACTAATCTTGTAAAGTTATCCGCTTAACAAAACTTTTAATCCAAATCGACGTTCAATGATTAGACGTAAACGCCAGAAGCAAGTAGGAGGAACAAGAACCCAAAACCCTGCCATGGAGATAGACACATGAGCGCAAATTTATAACACTAGGCCATTATCATGTCAGCCAAAGATAGGATCAAGGAAATACAGACAGTACATACCAAGAAGAATGATGCCACGGCCGCAGTTGTCAGCTCCTTGGGAAGAGAACGGCTTTTCCGAGAAGTGGTAGTTTCATATCTGCGCATAACAGATAAATTTATATGAATTGATAAAAAGAAGTTAAAACACAATGATAAACTGTCACCTGAAGATCCACAGCCCATGAAACTCAAGCATTACAACTAATAGATCACAATTAAAATTGACATAAAACCTATTTTGGTCATTGAAAGATAGTGTCATAATTAATTTGATACTCTACAAATTTTTTAAATCACTTTTATACTCAATAATATGATCCTTCAAGGATCAAAAAATTTGGAGAGTTGGAATAAAACCATACTTCCAGCTTTTGGGTACTAAATTGATACGAAAATCTGTGGGGTATCAAATTGATAACACGCTATCTTTAAAGAACCAAAATAAGATTTCTGTCATTAGAATTACACCCTAGAAGGCAATTTTTCTTTTTTGGCCAAAAACCCTACAAAGCAATTAACTCGTCATATAGAGATATTAGATCAGTTAGTCAACCCAACTCTAACTCTCTTTTGGACCTTTTTATGACCATGGAAAATTGGATATGTTCTGTTGTCTAGAATCTAAATTTCAAGATCACCAAGTATTATTTTGAATATGCGAACTACAGAGCAGAAGATAGGCCTCTTCAAACTGATCCCAATTCTATCCAATGGAAGGAAAAATTTAAAAGCAGGAAAAAAAAAAAAAAAAATATTCATGCAATAGCAAACTGATTCCATCCCACGCTTGGAACTAACTACTGGAAACCGGTATCTAATGTCTCATAGTACTAATTAAAGTTGATATCTGGCATTATACAGATACTTACTTGTCTCAGTTTGGGAGAAAATCTTGGCGAGAAAAACTCAAACCCATGGGAACAGGCAATAAGAACACAAAATGTTGGTGATAAAACACCTTGAAGCATATACTGCTGACTGGCAGACAACCACTTGGATCTAATCCTATTCAATGCTTTTACTAGATAAAAAAATCATCCACTAATATATTGTCACCAAAACAGAAATGTTACTTAACAGGCTCATCTCTCAACTTCAATTTTAGCATTCTGAGAAAGATATCTACAGTATTGAGCATGACATAGAAAATTATTCTTCTGTGATGACCTGTAAGTTCAAACTTTATGAAATATACCATTTACTGGGCTTGCTTCTACACTTGAAAAAAATCACACCAAGCAGACATTAACTAAAGCTATTTTGGTTTTTCCTTTCCTGGTACCACCACTAGGTAAAATTTGTATCACCAAAATTACACATAATTCTCAAAATTATTTGTCATCTCCATGCAATTAGAGTCTACCATCGCTTTTACCCTTTCAAACTTGATGGTAAGTTTCATTCAAAATCACATCTTACTTTAATGAGATTCTTTGGTTTCAAAGTCCAATAAAATCTTAACCTCTAAACCTCTACTAGAAACCTGTGCAATTAATTGTGGTTCAACGACCAAGAAACTTCTGCATTTAAACAACTCCTTGTCCATCTCAATCCAATTTTCATTGTATAACTGCTATTGCTGGCAACACCATATCTCTTAAATAATCAAATTTTCTCATAACACCCAAGACCAAGATGGCCATTAGTTAATAGTTACTTTTTACTTGACCCTGCTAAGCCTATATCACCATTAACCTCCTGTCAAGGCTGTTACTAGTATCACATCCTTAATAATACATTGCTTTCATTCATAGCTGTTGGCTTAGAGGGGTCAAGGTACCACACAACAACCTTTTTAGTCTTGATTGTTGCAGTTATAACTTTTACTACAGCTAGATTCAATCCCATGTTCCTTCTGATACTCTACAAATTATTAATACTCCAGTTTTGTAGGTATATGATCTTACATTGTACTCATACCACATCAATATTTGACTATCCAATACATAACAGTCTAATTTTGTTCTAAAAACAAGGTTCACAATTTTTTTCCCCTTAAATTGTAACTTTTGGTATGGATAATTGGATATATATTGTGTAGTTTTTTTTTTTTAAATAATTCTAACGCTATTTATCAAGTTTTACCCAGCTGCATCCCTGTCTTAGATTTTTAGACAAGTGCTATACCCATATCGCTACATAAGTGACACCCAAAGATTCAGCACAAACAATTCAAAAAGAATAAAGAAGAATATTTAGTCCAAGAACTATGAATCTAGGCTCTAAACAATTCCAAAATTCTTAAATATCCAAATCTCTGCAGGCTAATTTCCTTGATTCATACAAATCCTCCCTAACTATACTTGACTACAAATTGTCCAGTGGGCAGATCATGAAACCAAATGTGAGTTGGTGAACAAAAACTAAAACTTAATGTGAGGAACATATTTGAATCAATGTACGATCGAAGAAACGGAATCGCGAAGGTGTTGGGATCAGATCGGACTTACATGAAGAAAGAGGCAGTCAGGACGAGGCCGATGGCGAGCGTGAACACAGACAGGGTCGGGTACCACGAAACGGGGACCGGACTGGTAATGGGTTTCGCAGCCTTTCAGAAAACAGACAGGGAAAAAGAAAACACGGTGAAACGGAGATTCCAGGGGGGGAAAAGCCCTAGAAATGAAAACTGAGAATTCAGGATGAATTTGAGAGGATTACCATCAGAGAAGCGGAGAACAAAGACGGACCTTGTAGTTGAACTGATGATTCAGAGTCTCACCCAAACCCGAAACCAGCAAAGGGGCAGCTTATAGACGCAACGCACCAGTAGCGAGCAAACCTTCGGGCGGAGTTGACTTGCCTTAAAATTGAGGGTAAATCAATATTTTGAATACTTAATTTTATTTATAGTTTTAAATTTGCTTTAAGTTTGAAATATGTTAAAATTCCTTTTTATCTTTTATTTTGTTTTATAAATGCTCTAAACTGGTCATTTGTTGCTTTAACTATGCTAAAAGATGTTAATTGTTTAATTTTTAAAAATTTTAGATTGAGAATTAAATTAATTTTAAAGAAATTATAAAAAAAGATTATAAAATACTTAAGAGAGTCAACAATTATATAAGAGGATATCTTTTTAAGTTAAAATTATTTCAACAATAACTGAATTGACAGACTTGATCATACACCTGTAAAATGAAATTAAAAAATAAACAAAGCAATTTTGCACTATTTAAATTTAAAAGATTATTTTAAAACATACCAATGTAACTTGAGACTAAATAGTATTGCACTAAAAAAAAAAAAAGGAACTTATTCTATTAAGAATCATAAATAAAGTACTTATTTTGACAATTTTTTTTGTATTCTAATGAGTGTATTTATTTTTAATTTGGTCAACATATATTATAATTTTGAACACAATAAATTTATTTAAAAAAAGCCCATATACTATACAAAACGAGTTGAGTGATCGAAATTTGGGATTTTTTTTCTTTTTTATACAAATTTAAGAGTTGCTACTTGGCTAATTTGATATTTTGAAAAATAATAATTTTTTTTAGTATCTCATGAAATTGAACTTATTTATATCTCTTGGGTCATTGTAAGACATCGTTCTAAAACAAGAGATCAAAAACAAAAATGAATCTCATAAAGCACTATATTAGAATACATAGTTTTTAGTTTTTAGTTTTTAAGATATCTTAATGGAATTGACTTTATCTTGAACTTTAGTTTATTTAGAAATAAGTTTTTGCATTAAATTTATCTATATATTGTTAAATACTCTATTATTTGGAATAAAAATTATATTTTTCATATTTCAAACATTAATATAAAATTTTCTTTAATTGATATAATTATGGACTTACTCAATACTCTTTAAAGTAACATTAATTATAAGTTTAACCAATATAAATTATAATGGAAGAAGCAACTTCAATTCCCTTTTCTCCAAAGAAGTGAGGGATTTGAAGTTATGGAACTTAATTTATGCAAAGTTTATTATATCTTTATTATTGTTACTCAACATTTTATTATCTTTTGTAAATAGTAGTGTTTTTATTATTTAGTTAGCATATTTTTATTATTATATTATTTTTATCTAACTACATATAGATAGAATGATATTCTCATTTCTTTGTATATCACCCCAAATATAATAGATTCTATTTTATTTCCATCCTCGTTTTTATTCCAGTTCCATTAAAAATAATTCTGTATATTAAATAAAACATAAAATTATGTCCATGTTTCCATGAAAGTAGTGATAGATAAGTAGCTCCACTCCCACGAAGTATTCAGGCCTTTAGCCTAATGTTCTGATCTTTTTTGTTGAATTTTCATTACTGATTTATCACTTATGTTATGATTTTAATGAAGTTTACGACAAAATTACGAATACTATTTCTTTTACAGGGTTTCACTCCGACATGCCATTGTTGACTACAGTAGATAATTAATACAATAAATTAACTAGTTCATCGTTAAAAAATTATTCATATTAATTTAGTTTCAATTATTTTTTTTATCGCCCGAATATACAAATTTTTATCTTCACATTTCTCCGCTAAGTTAGATATGTTGTTTTCTCTGGTGTTTGTCTAGTTGTGATTACACTTTTTCTTACTAGGCCATTGTGTATAAACTATAAAAATAATATCACAAATAGGTACAAGAACATTAAATTTAACCAAACAGAATGACAAAAACTAACTCAATTAGTTCATGTCTTTTTTTATTGTCCTTCATTGTTACATAAAATGAGTCATTTTTCTCTAAGGACTAACTCAACGAGGCAATTCATCGTTCACACACTGCATAAAATCTGTTCAACAGTGAGATGAGATCCAATTCAGAGCTTCCCTTTTCACAACACGTCAGTGTGTACGCTGTTTACCTTCTCTCCTACAAGGAAAATGGAATGGTTCTATATAAAATTGAGCATAGGAAAAGAGAATTACCTTCAATCTGAGTATATCGTTCCAGAGAAGCTGGTGTGTATGTGTTAGTGTCTGAAACTTTGAAGGGCAAACTTTAAGCACATCAGCAATACATCTGATCTAAGAACTATATCAGCATGCAGTTATTTAAAAGATCTGTCGCTTGTAAAGCGAGAAATGCATACATGGTTCATAACACTAACAATAGCCAAATGGCCAAAACTTAGGCATAGCATTTAGATGTATGTTATTAAAATTATAAATGAAATTATTTTATAGCTTTACACTATTCCATACATTGTGTTTATTGGAAAACTTTGTAACAAACACTTAAAAAACTTTATTGAAATCTCATACCAACAAGATTTTCTCCCACTACAACACTAAAGGATGCATTGACCGATAAAAATCTCTCAATAGGGGGCATAAAAGTAATTTTATGACATTTCCATGAGAAAATAAGCACATAGATGTCCAAACTAAGATGAAGACCCCGAAAGCGAAGTTGGAGGCCCAAAATTATTAGGAGGAAGCACATGGATCAAACTCAAGTTTAATGGAAAAAAACTCATTATTTGGATAGAAAGAGTCACAAACTTAAATAAAAAGAACAAAATTTGTAGAGCTACAAAATGGGAAACTCACGAGAAAAATTTTTATAATTAGAAACAGCAAATTTCTTACACCCCACTCTTATCGTAACAGGAAACTCTAAATCCTTCTTCTTTTTTCTTCTGCTGCCAACATTCTAAGATTTATGGATCACTTGGCGGAGACTAGAGGAAGTCCTAGCCCTTTACCCTAGCTTGGCACTCTTCTTGTTTCACCAACAATTTTAAAGTTTATGAAAGACTTGGAGTAGACTAGAGGAAAAGCACGGAACCGTAAAGTGGGACTTTCATTATTCAATTAAATCTCTATTGTAATAAGTAACCCAAGAGGGAAAGTTACATTAGAGAAACAATAGTATATGCTGCGAGTTAATTGCAGAATTGGAAGGGACCAAAAAGATTCACCGGGCGTTTGTAGCAATTAGTTCCTCAAAATCAGAACTAATACATATAAAAGTACAATCAGAGCAAGATAAACAATGGTTTAGAACAGAATGCTAGCGCTTAACTAGCAATTCCTTCCAACACATCTTTGAGAGAGGATTATTTATGTCCTGTTTGTGGGTCTCTAAAAAGGGTTTCTTTAAGGATGTGTCCTTGGTGAAAAGGATAGGCTCCGTTGAGCTAGGACCTTGGTTGTTTTCTTTTGTTTTTATTTTTATTTGAGGAGGATCTCTTGTCCTCTCATTTTGCAGCTGTGTATTATTTTTTCTTCTAATTAATAAATTCCTTTTTCATCTTTTTTTTTAAACTACATAATAATTACCAAAACAACAAGTTCCACAAGATTAAAGATTATGACCTCTAAGAAAATTCTCTATTTGTCAGTTATAAATTACAAATACAAACTCTAGTTCACTTCAACGGTAAATATTGTAAGATATGAATCTTGTGTAAAATGTATTCATTTGCCCGTGGAAACAACCACCTTCAACCTGAGCCTCCCTATCTTTCCTAACAAATATATATGCTATTCGCAATTTCTTGTCTAGAGCAGTAGGACATCCAGCCTGTATCTATGCTTGAATGCAGTTACTGCTCAATACCCACTGCATATAATGAAAGTGACTAAACTAGGAACTTCAGCTCCATCGACCAATCCCACCTTAGTACAGCAAGAATGAGGGGCACAAACATTCTGCAGAAAGTGGCACATCACACTTCTCCACCCAGGTTTAGAGACACAAGCTACAGGCAATCAGTCTAATAAAAGTGAAGATCACCATGCGAACTGGTAATACAAAGCGAGCAATCCAAGTCCAATGGTATCATGAAGTCACCTAAACACAAAAAGTTATAGAAAGTAAGAGTTCAAAATCAGCTGGTTCCAAGGGTTTGGCTCACAGGGCTTTATTTAGGATTACGAAGTTAAACAAGTATGCCACCTTCTAGTTTGGCGTGCAGCATCTCAAGCAATTGGACGTATTACCAAGAGGTGCACTTGGAACCACAATGATCATGATGGTGCGGCTGTAAATAGAGAATTCTGCATTCGAATAATCAACAGTTTGGATCAAATTTTTGATATCGACTCTTAAAATCTTCAACCATTTTCGTTTCTTCCTCCTTGCTATATTTGCAATTCCTCCAATCTGCCTTATCCGCTATATTAAGCAACCCTGAGACAACCTGATTCATATTCAGAGTTCAAACCCCCTTATTTATAAATACAATAGTCATTAACCTTACAACAAAAACATGCTACTCATTGATTCCCTCTTCCCACAAAAATTGTGGAAAAGTAAATTGATATAAGCAGATCTCATTCACAAGCCTACCTCACGACCAAATTGGGCAGGAAATTTCTCATTAGCTTCAATCCGATGCAACAATATTGTGCTTCCTGGGAGTTCAACATAGAACAGACTTGAATTTCCATCAAATTGCGTCCTCAAAAACTTTCTTCCATCAGAATTGCTATCAACTGAAAATTAGTAAAAAGAACAACATAAAAATGCAGCAGAAGCGAAAATAAATAAATCAACAAGAAGAAGAAGAATATAAGTTTTCCAGAACAAATGAATTCCAGTTGCTCATGATTTTTCAAGTCAAACAAATGGTAGCATCAGTAAGTCAGGACATGAAGCAAGGCAATGATTCCAACAACAGACAAGAATGTAAAAGTGGGAAAAGGGTAAAGAACTTAACGGATCCAGCTCAGAATAAGTGGACAGAACAAGAAATGAAATATAAATACTTACATTTCTCAACCACAAATTTAAATCCCAGCTTTTCTGCTGCAAAATTGAATATTTTTTCAACCAGTGTTGCTTTGGAAGATGGAATAGGAACAACCTACATGAACAAGGAGAATTAGGAGTTTTGGACAAGAGACACACAAAAAACTACAGTTTATTGTCTCATGTTGACTTGATATAGTCATGAAAGGAATAAATAAATAAAAGAAATTTTATTGACAATTTACTACTGTTAAAGCCGCAAAATAGCTAGCCAACAAAACATGGGTGTTCTAAAACATATATCCAAATTGGAATTACTCAAATTATACTTTTTTTTTCCCCTTTTTTTTTGGGAAAGAGAAAAAAGGGGGGGGGGGGGGGGGGGAGAGCTTGCTCATTAAATAAATAAGTGCAAAACCCACACCCTTGTCAGGATTCCACCTAGCTGCAAACTGCAACAGAAACTAATTTTACCTGAAGATTGGCATGAGTATTACGTCTTGAAGCCCACTCAAAAAAGATGACTTCCTTTCCTTGATCCTTGCAGTACATCTTTAGACTGTTCTGGAATTTAATAAGCTCAACTTCAGATTCCACTGACAGGGATAATGTACTTGGCAAATGCTCAACTGGTATTAGCAGCACATGGTCTTCAACAAGTGGGCCTTTAGCCAATGCACAGTAGTAATTTTCTCCAATGCTTGTGATCAAATGTGACTCCACATTGGGGCTTGACAAGCAAAACCAGCACTCTTTTGATCTGCAGTTATATTGCAGGATAAAGTCAATAACAAAAAAGCCTAAAAATTTTTGCCCATGGAAGAATTAAGTTAACAGATATGAAGAAAATCTAAACAGAAATTTTCCTGCATTAGTACTAACACAACCAAATAATTCTCAAAACAAATGAAACATCACTAGAAGACAGATAAACCATTCATTATAGAAAATAATAAGTCAAACCTCAAAAGGCTAACCTGCTAGAGCTAGTATTTTCAGATCTAGGTCTCCTGTGAGCATAATTCTCCCCTTCATTCTGCAAGCTGTGCTTAAAGTTGCAATCTGGACCCCTTTCACATTTCCCTTTGTTCAAAAAGTCAAAACAAACACCTCTCATGTACTGTTCCCTTGCATCTAAATCATGTCCAAAATTGCACTTTTCTCCCCTTGGACAAGAACCAGAAGACACAAATTTAAAACACAACTTATCACCATGTCCAGCTCCATGTTTCTGTCGCTTTTGAGAAACATCATATCTCCAATATTGAGAATCAGAGACACTATCACTGGATCTCTTTCCAGCGTCCTTTGGAGAGGTTCTTTTCTCCACAGATGTATATGGTGATAAGGTGGTATTCGTGGTTTTCATGGCAATCTCAGCTGAAGACATGGTAGATGCAGGCGTAGGAGAAATTGCATGAATAAATTTCTGGAAAGCAGATGGGAAGAAGATTTTACAGCAATGAAAAGCTACTGTTCTTTTAATAAGAAATTAAAGTATTTTCCAAAATGAGAGCGCCACATTTTCCAGATGATCAGAAAATACAGCAAATGGATTTTTTTCCCCCGCAAAAGCTGAGTAGCTCAATATATAAGTATATGAAGAGCAACTAGTACTAGATATGATATACTAGTGGTTAATTTCAGATAGGCAAACCTCAATAGCATAAGATATTTTATGCAGGAAATTTCACATTTCACAAGCATGACCAATAGAAGAATTCTGATGCCTAGGAAGAACTAGTCACAATTAAATAAGAAAATAACAAAGAAGGATATATAAATTTTCAATAAAAGAAAATTTACTGATAGCATAGAAGTACACCAAAGACTAGACCTGCTTATCTCTATTTCCAACAGAAGCAAGCCCTATAAAACGAGTCACATGCACAGCTTCAGGATTAGAATAAGGTTCACGGGCATAGTATATACCTTTAGTACCTGCAATGTGATAACTAACAACAAAAAAGTATAAGGCCACAAGAGAATGCACAAAGGCACATGCAGCATAGCTAATTTCTCCAGCAAAAGTGATATAATTAGATTCTAATCTAGTGGAAATATAAGACTAAATGTCAACAAATCAGATTTTCCTGATGGACCCTCCAAGTTTACAATTAATCTTCTGGCTACCAATCCAACCAAACCCCCCTTTTTTAACTATTTGTGAGATTGTTTTCTCCAGTTACATATGGATTGCAAATATAATAGCCAATATTTCTCTGTCATAACAAATCTGAAAAACATGGTATAAGACAAAATCACCCAGTCAAACTAGGAACTTAAGATCCAAACCTGCCAAAAGCTAAAGTGCACAATGTGAACATAGAATTTTAAGCATAAAAGTATCAAGAAGACATGTTTAGTATTATTTCAATTGTTTTGTTCAGGAAGTAGTGCATGCCAAAGTCCATACCACTCAAAAGATTACACACGAAACTTTGGTTGAAAAAATCCAGCACTTTCCTTTTTTCTTCCTTTGGAAAGAGAGGGCAAAGAGAACATAAGACCAGATATCTATCTAAACTCTAAATGTTTATAGAGATACAAACCGTGGTTTAATCTCTCCCACCAACTCTGATATGGTTGAATCACTCCCAATGGAATCTGAAAGTCCAGCAGGAATGTCTGAAGCAGTTGCTCTATTTGTGATCCCACTAGGCCATTCGTTAGTGATAACTAATTAAGGAAATCCTACAAATAGATTAATTTCTAAAAGACAGTCAAGTGGAAGTAAGGCTAGAATACAGACTGACAAGGAAGGACTTCATGCACATAAATTAAAGGATATGTCAAGAACAAATCGACTATTCCAGGTTCCTCAGCTATTGCTCGCAAAGCATCAACATCATCTTGACTGTAAATTCCAGACTGTTGAACATCTGATGATTGTTTACCAGATAAATAGGCCACAGATAACCCTACATATAATGTAATAAATAAGATACGAGAGAAATCAAATTCTCAAAATGATTTTCGTAATTCAAAATGAAATCAAGTGAACCAATCTTTTACAACAGTGATCGCCTAAATTAGTCTCCTGATCAACTAATTTTAAACTACTGCCTATGGTTCACAAAAACACACTGTTAAAACTAAAGAAAGACGTCTTATCAAACCTTGGTCAGATGTTCAACCCAAACAAATATACCATAAACAACCTAAAACATAAAACCCCGTGGAAAAAAAGGGCAGACTAAAAGAATTAACTACATTTTGCCTTGAAAACTAATGCTTATCAATCATATTGTCCAAAAACAGAAAAAAAAAAAAAATCCAGCAGTAATAGAAATGCAACCGAACAGAGTAGGACAGCTAGGCTCTTCAAGCTACCAATACTATGCCAAATCAACATGGTTTAGGTAAAAAGTGGAAATTTCACGTCAGCCAATATGCAATAAGCTAATTGTAAGGTTTAAACGCAACAAACATACCCAAGAATGTGAATTTGCCACTGCCTTTCAACCAATACAAATTCTCGCAAACCTTCAAGCCGTCCATCTTGAAGCCACGGTTTGCCGGGTCCTTAGAAGCTGCCAGTAAAACTTTAGGGGCACCGACGCCATAGTCGCCAATGAAGTAAGTAGGAAGAGGAACCTGCGATCGACCCTCAATGTAGTCCATGAACTCATCGAGCTGGTCCGGAGAGTCCGGAAAGAATTGACCCACGCAGAAAAGCGCATCGAATGGACCAGCCGATTTGTTGACCTATATAGAATCAGTGAACTCAGTGCAATAGCAAAAAAGCAAGGCAAGGAATCAACCCTAGAAAGAGATAAAAGAGAGAACGAACAGATGAGACACGCTTGAAGAGCTGGTTGAGGCGGCCCACAACGTCGCCGCATAGTAGGATTCTAGGAGCCATTGTAGAAAAGACGAACAGAGAAGCAGCTTTGAAGCTCTGAACTCCGGAGCGTGCGTGCGCGTGTGGAGGAGAAACTCAAATTGACGACCGAAGAGCTGCCCGACCCGGAGTTAGACAACGGCACAGTTATATAATGCCGTTTACTCTGAAAAACGATATGCCGTTTTTCTGTAAGTGGCGGGTGTGTATTTGTTCTCTTCCCCCACTTTTTTTTTTTTTTTTTTTTTTCAGAATAAGCAAAGGGGCAAAGCCTAAATAAAATAAAAAATTAGGTAGAAATTAAAAGCGGGAGAGCCACTCCCTAGAAGTCTTCATGAAGTCGAGAAAGGCACCCTGGCATAGGATTCACAAAGTTATGCTAACTAGTCGGAAAGGAATGAGTGAAGTTCGCTAGCCAAATTTGCACCACGGTTCGCCTCTCAATAAATATGGTGCAAAACCGTGTCCCATTAGTGAGCCATGAACTTCCTTACCTTAGAAACCTAAGTGAAGCGGGGATGATGAGGGCCACATTCATTCTTGACAAGAGATACAGTTGAAAGGGAGTCAACTTAAATCACTACCCTTTTATAATCAAGTTCCCAAGTAAGATGACTATTTTAATAAATGATTTTGACTTCTATATTCATTGAGTATTGAAATGTCAAATTCAAAGAGTTTTGAGGAAATTTCGGGATCTTAATTTTGTGGAAAGTCTAGTCTTCAATTCACTTAGTTACATGAAAAGCTTGCTTTAACTACTAGATAGTTTATTATATGAATAGACATTTTATTTATATTGAGATGTATGAATAAAAATTAAATAATATTTTTTTTATTTGCACTTCTCTTATTTTTTATATCTCTCAATTTTTTTTTTATCTTTTTCAAGTTATTTCATAATAAGAACCAAATTATTGTTGGTCTTAGATATATTCAAGAGCTTGCCGATGTTTGCTTACATAGATGGAAAAGTAAATTATTTTTTAAATTATATGTAACATATTTTTATGATTATTATTTAACAATTTTTATTTTTTCTTATTTTTTAAAAATATTAGTACCAAAGATATTTTTTATCTTTAGAATCATATTTTTTTTATTTTATTTTTCTTTTCATTTTGTGAACAAGTTTTATTCTTTCACCTAAATGGATTTTTAATGGCGAGAATGCTTACAAAAAAAAAAAATTATAGAAGGAAGAAGCTGAATTTAAAATGTCCTGTTTGATTATTTCCAAATTTGAATTGATGGGGCTTTTTTTTCTTTTTTTGGGCTCTAGCATCAACAGAAAATGATTGTTGAAGAATAGCAAGTGAAGCCTGCAGTTAAACAGAGATGACTGCAGAAAGTCAACAGTAGATATCCGCCGCATGATTCTCCATATAACCTTTAGGACTAAACAGTTTGTAAACTATGATTTGTCTTTTTTTTCCAACCCCATTCACGAGCTATAATTCCGTTACGTCAAATGGCTTAACAGATGATGGCATTGTTGCTGCATCTTTTCTTTTTGTCATGCCACACGATAACTTCCCAACTCTCAGACTAAACGTTTATAATCTTTATAGAATCTTTTCTTATCACTGACTTCTGCATGAGCAGGATCTCTGAGTTGGTGGACTACCAGGTGAAGTTGTTAAGCTGGATGCCTAGACGGATTCTAGTGATTACTATTTCTAGGTTAAGGGTTATATCTTTGTGGATGCATCTGTTCTTATGATTCCAGATTTCATATAAAGCTACAACGAAGAATTTGGTGATGTAGATCAGAGTATCCACAAAGACTTCCTTTTTGCTGAACCAAGATACAAGCCACTTGATTATTTCTTGTTCGTTAAACATATCTACTCTCAGAAAGAGAAGGGAAGCAAACCATATAGCTCTTGCAAATGTCATTCTAGGAAAATGTGGTCTATGGTTTTCGGGCATGAATGGCAGAACAAGCAATTTTTATCAACTTGAGATGGTGCCTCTATAGGATGTTAATGGATGGTATAGCCTTGTTGAAGACTTTCCAAAGGAATAGACGGGTTCTCATTGGAAGTTGAATGTTCCATGCCTTTTTCCAAAAAGTATAATTGCCATTGGATTGCATATTTGATTCATGTTAAAGTGTTCGGTAACCCTCTTTTGTGGAGTAGAAACTAGATTTGCTCCATGTCCAAGCCAAATGGTTGTCTATGTTGGTGATGGAAAAGGATTACTCAGGTATTTGATCCCTGTTTTTCAGAGAATAGAGGGTGTTAATGATGTTTCGATTCCAATCATTATGGGAATGCAAAATAAGATCTGAAAATTTTTAGATTTGAAAATTCTAATATGGCTACTTGGACTACCATAAGAGGTGGTTGATAGAAATAGTGGCTCTAGAACCCACTTGCCAACGAAGGTGAGAGGTACAGTGAAGGGATCCTCTTGGTATGTTGCTACAGTACTTTGTCTAAGGGGATGTAAGAAGAGAATTTTGTTTAAGATCTAAAGCCTGCCAGACATATTATGTAAGGAAGGCTTTATTGAAAAGCTGGATGGGCCTAAAGCCAAGATCCCCTACTTGAAGAGGGTGGGAAAGGTTACTCCAATTAACCAAATGCACTTTTTTTTGGGTCCCCTTATGGCCCTAGAAGAAGTTGCTACCTTAGAGCTAATCTCTTCACAAATTTTCCTTGGGATATTAATGCATGAGTTGGTGAATCAGAGAGGAATTAAGGACATATCTAACTAAAGTCATTCTTGCTGCATGCGAAAAGGGGCTTGCTTTCAATGCTTGAAGCTTTAAGTTAATTTTCTCAATCATTTCCTAGTATGTATAATTCTTATTTAAACTTATATCCACTCATGTGTCAAGGTATTTCCCTAGTCTAAAAAAAAAAAATTTAATACTAAAGGTACCTGCCAAGAACTTTTTGAATTTATGAGGGGCATTTGGATTGGAAATCAATTCTAGTTTACTCTTGTTGATTTCTCACCCTGCTCTTTTACTATAAATATTGACCAATTTGTAAGTTGTTTATTTTCTTTAATTTAATTGCTTATGAATAAGGTATTTTTTTTAATGTAATCTTTTATAAAATTATCTTTTTAATTTGGTCTTTTATATATGAGTATTTCTTGATTTGGTTCTTCATAAACAAAATTATTATCAATGATATTTTTCTATCAATTTATTGTAAATGAAGTTATCAGATAGAATGATATGTAACATTTTTTATAGGTTATAAATAATGCTTTTCAATTAATCTATTGTTAATTTTATTTGAAAGGATATTAATAATAATAATTTTATTTTCTAAAAGATTAAATTAAAAATTACTTATATATATAAAGAATCAAATTGAGAATGTAATTATAAAGAATCAAATTAAAAAAGACCTTATTTCTAAGCAATCAAATTAAGAAAATAATTCTATAAAAAAATTAAAAGGTGTTTTATTTATAAAGGACTAAAATAATTTTTTTTAGTTGAAGAAATATATCTGATATATGGAGCTTGAGACTCACTAATTTTATTGACTTTTTTATAAAATAAAAAATAATACTTAAAAAATTTAACTCTTATTATGTGTTTACGATATAAAATATCTAATAAATTTATTATTTATAATAGAGAAAGTAGTGCATTTATTTATTAGGTCAATTCACTTTTTTAATATTCATCTTAATATAGATATATATTTTTTAAGTTTAGAGACAATTTTATGATACAAATGCTATCTTCCTCCTCCCCAGACACTGCAATACAGCTTAAAATGTATAAATATAACAGAGTGTGTGCATATATATATATATATATAACTTGTACTAATTAAGCAAGGTATAAATGGAGCGGTAATTTTTTTGTTTTCTGCTTTTTATCTTTTTTTTTCTCTCTCTTCAAATGATCTTGGCTTTCTTACATTTAAAATAAAGGTATTTGATACTAAACTAAACTGATCAAATCCGAAAAAAATTGAAAAAAAAGATTGAAGTAAATATCATCAATTTTATACATGTTAAAGTCGATTTAATTGGTTTAATTTTTGCTTTGATTTGGCTTGATTCGGTTTTAAACAGAAAAGTCACTAACACTTACAATATGATATATGACTAATTTATTATTAGTAATTAAGTTACCTTGAAATCTAATATAGTGAGTTGAATAAAAAAACCTAAAGTATAGTTAGAGATAGATATATGATTGTTAATTTGTAATATACTTTTTTACTATTTAATAGGATTTAGAGTTTTATAAAATAGTTATTGAACAATTAGATCTAAATATATTATTAATTAAATAATTTTATATTTAATTGATAATGTAAGCGGTTCCTCTTTGCACGCTCACAACACATACATATGAAAAATAAATATCTAAAAAATAAAAAAAAATTATTTTAAAAAAAGTAGCATGAACTAAACCAAAATAAATTGAATCAAAATTAAATCAAATTGACTATAACCCAAAATTAAATAAGTCTTCAATTTTGCAAACTTAACTTACTTTGATTTGGTTTTAGTCTAAAATTAAATCCAATTGAATTTTTTAACACCTCTAATAAAAAATGGGCCAACAATTAAAAACTATAAGTAATGTTTGGCTTTTTAAACAAATTTTATTAAATTAATTAAATGGAAAAATTATAAAGAATAAATTATACAAATATTATTTGAATTTTAGTAAAATTATCCAAACTTTCTTTTTTTAGAATATATATAAATTTTTCTTAAAATAAAAAATTATCTTATACTTCAATCTAATTTTAATTTTTTTATGAAAATACACTCTATTTAATTTTTTTTATTAAATTTTTTTGCCAAAATATATTGAGTTTAATAGAGAATATTTTAATCAAAAACTTTAAAATTATATAAAGTGTAAGATAATTGTTCTATTAAAAAAATTATATAATTTTAATAAAATTAAAAAAAAAAAATATATATATATATATATATATATAATTTATTCAATTATAAAATCATACATGTCCATTCAACATGATAAATGGCCCAACCGCTGAGCTTCAACATGTTTTGTCAGTAAATTTGTCCTAACTAATTACGTCACCAAGCTTCATAACAGGTGTAAACGTCATTATTCCAATACACAAGTTCAGAGTCCAATTTGCTCTAAATAGATTTTCCCGTAAGCTCTTAGTAGACTTTCCAGTAAACATAAGTTCGTAGCAGAGTAAACGCCGGGCTGCAAAGCACTATTGAAGTATGTGAAGCGTTTTCACAGTAAGCTATTACAGAAGAAATTTTCATGTAAAAAGCTCATCTTCTCATAGTGGAGCGATGAAGTTGCATCCTATCCTAGGGAGAAAAGGAGGGTGGTAGAAGTTTACATTAATTAGATAAAATTCATTTTATTTCCATATCACCTACTAGGTGCCTTTTAAGAAATTATTTCTCTCAAGCTCAATGACACTAGAGTAGCATGAATGGGATTATACAGGATTAATAAAAATGGGCAGATAAAAAACTTGACACTTCTAGCCACTGTTCGAATATGGGATTGCAAATTTAAAGAATGTACATTAACCTTTCATAGCTTCAACCTAGATCGTTAAACATAACAAGAAAATGAAGTCAAAGAAGGACACCATTGAACTTAGAAAGGCAACTATATGAAATTTAAAATGTTGAGTTGTAACTCACAAATATTTGGCACATACCTAAGATGAACACAGGCAAATGTTATTTTACAGTATTCACAGTTCACAGTTTCAGCCTTAGACCCCCATAACTAGCTCCCCAGTGCTTGTGACATATACTCCTTGGTCTGGGGAAATTTCAAGGCTTCTGGAAAGATGGTGAGATTCTTGTAACAGGAGAGGACAATAAGACACTGGTTTCTGAACCTTGATACCAAACGGCCAGTGCTGGTATATCCAGTTGATTGTGGATTAATGTTGTTCCCTGTTGTTAGACATATGGAAAGTATATTTCCCACATCTGTCATGGCCAAGGATTAAGCTTGAACCACTTGATCATCCGTTCTGAGCAAGTTATATGGTCGTGCTTGAAGAAATTTTGGGAAGAATTATCATGTGCGAACTATGCTGATGCCATTTGATCGTTATTGTTGGATTGTAATAATTATATATTTAGGATTCTGATGATGTGTTAAGACACATTGGCATTGTAAGATTGTTATCGGGCTTCTGTGGTCATCTTGTGTTGTTTGTGGATGTTGTCATTCAAGATTTCAGTCTTCTTGTGTTAGTAATGATTTAAAGATGTCATTTTTGTTTTAATATTGAGTAGTAAATAGGAATTGTGGTACAACTTGTGGATATCTTGAATCCAATTGTTTTGCAGGTGTTGGAGGAGCCAAGGAGTATTTCTTCATTATTTACCCGTTTTCATATATTTGTTGATTCTGTTTGTTGCATAAATCTGAGCATATGACCTGCTTTTGGCCCTGCGACAAGTCATCTTTACTGTGAGATCCTACGCAGATAAGGACATTAGCGTATGTATTTCCACTAATTTCTTGCCATGCTTAAATTATTTTGCCTAATATATATATTTTTTATAAGCTGCATATCATTTGACAAGTTTTGAAGTTTATGGGAATACGATTAGCTAAATGTAGCCTGCCATCTTGATAATTTTTTATTACTAGTCTAAAAGTTTGAAACGTACTGATTGAAATGCGAGAGAAGGGGTAGATTGCCCAAAAGGATGAGGTCCTGAACACATTCCTGAATGATGTGTTAATAATCCTGAATTTGAGTCTTCCTCAGGAGTTTTAGTGAGATGAGTTTTTTAATATATGATTCCCACCTATATAGAAAGTACTGAAATTTCAAATTCATGGAATGCTGAGGAAATTTCAGGTCTTAATTTTGCAGAAAGTCATTCTAATTGAATTAGTTAAATGAGGACTTAGCTTCTGCTAAGAATTCCCCGGTAAACAGTTTTTCTTCCTGACACAGCTAGAAACTGCGGCCATTTTATGGATGTTCTGATGATGTGATTCTTTAGCTATCCAGCTTTTGTTCCATAGAGCAGGATTTGTATAATTTTCCTGTAGATATATAATCATGGTGTCCCTTTTTTTTCACTCACTCATGGACTTATCTGCTGCATGAATAACTGTGTCTAGTTGCTGAGTTTATCTTTCATGTGTTTTGTGCTTTGCATGCTGGATGTATTGAATGTTTTCTTGGTTCTTGATATTGGATTAACTATTGTGCATCATCTGCTCCCAAATATTTTATGTCCCAATTTATTTAAAAGAGTAAAGGAGGTCAAGATGGTTTACAAAGCACTTTTTAGGTTTGGCCCTTAATTATTTTCTTCTTGTCCGTTGTTTTCTGCCACTTGATCCTTGCTTATAGGTTGAGATTATATGCCCTATCATTCTAGTTTTTCTTGTTCAAATTTTCACATTAATATATCGAGAAGGCACTCTGACATAGTATATAACAATAGGTATCCAGTGATATTCTGTCACAATCACTGTTGGAGCGCCTTACTGTTACATACCACTGGGGAAATTTAGATGTCTCCTGCAACTCTCGGTGAGCGATGGGTAAAATGGAGAGGGTGGGCAATCCTGATAAAGTTGTTAGTACAAAGTAATATTAGCATTTAAGTAATTGATGGGGTCACTACTGGATGCTTTATCTAAGAAGTTCGAGACTGAGATGCATTGGATTCCATTAGAACTTTGCATTTAAGTGTGCTTAGATAAGAGTACTACTAGGATGACCTCTAGTGAAGCCCTTGTGTTGTCTATTAAAAAGAAGTTTGAAAATGAGTAGGCACCCATTGATGAAGTTAATGACAAAACAGAGAAGAAGCAGCTAGCAACTTCTCCAGGTGAGGCACACAAGGGGAACTGGCATATTTGGAGAAAAGTTCTCCAGCCTCCCCCCATTTTAGTTTAAATTAGATTAGGATAGATGCACCGGCAAAATCTTCCCTTAACATAGCTGATTGGACATTGAATGATGAAGAACTCTTGGAAGCTGAGAAGTTGCTGCCTGGCGTTTATGTTTTAGTAGGCATAGGATATGAAAAACTCTGATCTCTTGAAAGGTTGAGTTCTATATCGGTTGATTATGTTTTGAGATATGTGCATGATTATGAAAAATTATTATCGTAAAATTTGAGATGGTTACCCAAATTTAAAGACTATCGAATGGTGGAGAATTCGACCTCTAGGGAGGTCGAACTCTTTATAAAAGAGCATGTTTTAGTATACTGGAAGTATGGAACAAGTATCAACTTGAAGCCTAGTTTAGTATAAGAAGCTAGTAAAAGTGTTTGGACAACATTTAAGTAAATTTTTCTGAGGTGTTTATTATAAAATTTTCAATATAAGTATAACAAAACAGTAGAGGAGTTTTTTTTTTTGAATTATTGAACCATACAAATATTTTTTATAGGTCATGTTTTTATTGATGTAGAGAAATAAAAAGATATAGAAATGGGAGTACTGACATATTTAGCCATGCACCGTGTGTATCTATTTATAATTGTAAATTAAGTACAAAGTGTAATACATTTAGTATAAATTCAAGCCCACCAATCCTTAACACTAGATTTATCTTGGTCATCACACTTACTATTTTAACATCTGAAAAGGTTAATAGAAAAACATCTTAAACACTTAAACTAAGTTTAATTTAAGCTTAACATGTTAGGAAAAAGGGATTTTGAATTTTAGGAGTGTTTTTTATTTGTTATTTCTAAGCTAATATGAGACCGTAGGGCCTTAGTTACTCTATAAAAGGCAGTTTATGTAGCAAGTTTGTTCTTCAGTTACAAACCTGGAATTTCTCCTGATGATACCCAGCCATACTTTGTTTCCTTGTTCTAGTTCCGAAGAAAAATGATTGATTGATTTTCAAGTATGTTGGAAACTAGGTACAAGATGCATAAATATATAAAATTTTTATATTTGATATGGTAAACAAAGAGTGTCAAAGGAAAATACAACTAATATTTTATGAAATTTAATAAATTTCTCATAGTCTAGGATGTTAAATTCTCAAGTCTTTTTGTGAGGTATGAGCATTATATGCTTCAGCATTCTAGATGTTATTGTCGTAATATCATGTATCTAAGGTAATCACAGACATCTAATTTAGGTTTTAACATACAGATTCTAATCGCCTGGATGAATATGATGTGTAGTGAATACTGTTATTAGATGATACATAATATTTGCAAAGTACAAATCTCCTAATTACAAATTAGTAAATTATTTGACTTATTTATCTATTTATTTCTGAGTTCAATTTGTACGAAACAAGTGAATTAAGGATAAAAACATAATATCAATGTCTCTGTGTACTCACCAAACCCAAATTGTTTTTTCCTTTCTTTGAACTGAAGCATTGAAAATCTAAGAAAATACCGAGTCAGGAGGGTACTCAAAAGAATTCGAAGGAAGTTTAGATGTGAACGATGGGCGCACATCATACATGCATGAACATTAGGGTCATCAGTCGGGTATGGGCGCACATCATACACGCATACACACATTTCGGGTCTGAGGCAGGGCGGGTAGCACCCACTCCATCTCTAGCCTCGGACCTTTAAAAATTTTCATACCCAAACTCATTTTTATATCTCTATACCTAGACTGGAATGAATAAATTTTGCTGATCATCAACATTACTAGTAGAACTGGCAACAAATTTACAAGCATAAGCACATCCAGATATGACAATTTTATATTTGTATTCATGAAAAAAGAAAGACTAGAAATTTTTCAACTTTAAAATTATAAAATTTACCCAGCAAAAATATCCTCAGCATCTTTCAATTGACTAAAACCGTGATGCAGGTACAAATTTGAAGCAAACTACCCTTTGATCATCTTGCTTTTATACACGCACCCCATCTATTCAAGAACAGTATAATTCTGAACACATGCTGATGCCCATCAGGGATCATCAAGCCACACTAGTAAGAGAAGAGACCTCGTTGACCAAAGATATTGTTAAAATTCACGATTAAGTTCATCAGCCCTTCGCTTCAAAAGTACAGTAGTAAGGTTGAGTATAGCCCGAGTTCAAAGTCAAGCAGCTGGAACCTTTCTTCCATCTTCTATAAAGAAAATTGCAGTTTCCGGGACCTGTAGAAGGAAGGTATCTTTTCAATCATATAAATGCTCCAAATTCTAGGGGTAAAAGGAACTAATGAATTTATGAAGAATCAGAGTATATGTATTGCTTCGACAAGAAAAAAGGTTTTGTTTAAACTGCAAGAAAACAAATCATCATTTGAACAATTAGACAATGAACTTTGAAATAACCAGCTCAGTGCCTCTTCTAGTTATAGATTCATATTTTCACTAGATTCCAGTATAACATTCAGAAGTATCTTTTCAACTTGTCATACAAGAATTACATAGGTATTTTATGCGGATTAAGCAAAATCTTATCAAGCATTTACATGATTCCTTTTGAAGAGCACATTTTCCTCGTTATTAGTTTCTATAGCTAAATTACGACATCCGCTTGTTTTTCTTTCAAAAATAAATAAGCAAATTTAAGAACAAAAATAATTTTACTGAGATTTGAGAACCCTTAACTCCTCTCCCGGGGGGCTTTTTTTTTTTTTTCTTCACATTGATTAGAGGAAACATAAATTCAGTCAGATTATAATATCAATCAAACAACTGATAATCAAATGTCTCACATCAGGCCATGTTTCTGTAATGAACTCCACAATGTCGTATGATATATCTCCTTGAACGTCAATTTGCTCTTTCTCAGTCGGTCCCTGAGACCATTCAATCCAAAACACTGTATGACATCACAAACTTCTATTAAACAACTTATTATATGTGCAACATCTAAGAACAAATAAACCTTGACAACAGAGGCTCCTGTAGCAAACTTTTTCCCAAGTTTCTTTGAAGCTTCACTGAGTTTGACACCTGAAATGCAATAAAAGAGACTGAGTTAATGATAACAATAATATCAATGATATAAGAACTTGTAATAAAAGAAAATTTTATGGGTTAAGTATAGCTCACCAAAAAGGTCCAGGCCTTTCACAGTTGTGATACTTTTCCGTTTGTTTCGTACAACCTTTTCAATAACAACCTCTTGCTTATCCTGAAAAGGAGAAAAAAGAAAAAAGCCACTTCTCATCATATGAACTAATTAGAATGATAATGTTCAGTGCCAAAATGATGGGAATTTCTAATTTGAAGGTGTGCAAGAATTCCAAGATATACCTTTTTCTTTATCTTTCCACCCAGAAGACGTTTTACTTCTCCTTGCTTGGGTGCTGAAACATCAAATGATACAATGAGTGGGGCTTCAGAATGTTCTTGCTATAATCAATTGGCAAGCAGTATATTAAGTTTCAGTCTATAACCAAATCACCAAAAAATATGTAACTCAAATAAAATGTATATGATAGATGCCAAACAAAATATCCAAATTCATAGTGACATGATAACAAGTCAGATCTGAAATGTATGGAATCTTCAACCTAATCAATCCCTTGAAAGAAAGATTATAAAGAAAATATTGGTGGTTTCTTAATTAAATGTAAGTAATGCTTTTCATTCAAAACTGCAACTGGAACTACTAATCATTCACTAACAAATGTATACAAATTCTGAAATACTTTGAGAAGATTTAGCCCCAGAAAGCTATCAATCACAAGTACAATCTCTTAAAATAGTGTGGATCAATTGAAGAAAGACATTTTTGCACTATTAAATAATACTCTATTGAAGTTAAAATAGAAAAAATTTAGGGGAGTGACATGTTAGAACATCAACTGCCAACTTCACCCACCCTTGGTTTTTATTGCTAAACTGCTTAATAATCCATTCCCCACTTGTTTTAGCTGAAATAAATTATCTACTCTTGTGTAACATGTCACAAGTCTTACATCGGATAGACTTGGAGTTGGTTTTGGGCATATAAACGAGTGTGCTGCACACCTCATTAGGTTGACCTTTTGGAGAGAGGATAATGAACTCGTGACAAAGTGGTATCAGAATGGGTCCCACAGTCACTGCCATGGATAGCGTCCGACTCCACCGTAGATGGAATGATGGGTCATTTGTGACGTGGACATCATGGATTAAGGGGGTGAGTATGTCACAAGTCCCACATCGGATAAACTTGAGATTGGTTCTAGGCACATAAACGAGTGTGCTGCACACCTCATTAGGTTGACCTTTTGGGAAGACGGTAATGACCCTATGACAAACATCATGGATATTAAAAATTAAGGGATTGATTGAGAGTTTTGAAGAGAGGGGTTGGGTGGATAGTTATGAAGTGGGGTGGAATGTAACATCATGGATATTAAAAAATGAATGGTATCCCATTCCTCACTGATTGGATGTTACAATGTTATTAATAGGATGGAGTGAGTTTGAAGGGTAAAATGTCTAATATTATCTTTGTGATGTTAACCCTTTAAAAAATAAGACAAGTGGAGAGAGTCAAAAAAGAAAATGAAAAATTATAAAGAACCAAAACCATCCCCAATCCCCCAATTTGAAGTGGTTTGAAAATTGGGGTGCGGGGAGGGTTAGGATGGATTCTAAATCATCCTAACCCAATGCACCCTGTTAGCTTTTAAACATCCAATTAATGGTCAAGATGCTTAAACCATCTCAGCTCACTCCTAAACCATCCTCCCAATCGAGCCCTAAATGTTATTCCTTTCCATTATTCTTTTGTAATGCTAAATAAGTTCTTCTCTTCTTTCACCTTCAAGCACGACTTCTGATCCCTCCAAAAGAACTAAGAAACTTCCCATTTCAGCTAGTTCAATTTCCATATCAAGGGTCATTTTATAATTTCATGTAGCACAGATATACTCTTAATTGTTGGACATTTTTGCCAAAGAAAAGCAAAGAAATATCTAAAGGCTCTGTGAAAGTGATAACAAATGACATATGATTGGTAGATGGCTTAATTTTTCTCGCAAGTTTTAGGAGAGAATAGCAAATTGCAGAGTCCTTATGCACAGCAAATAGTTAAAACAAATTCCGGGCAAGGCAGTGAGAAACCTGACCTGAGGTAGCAGCTCCGTCACTAGCTTCAGAAGCTATACCGCTATTTTGCAACTTCTCAGCAACTTTATCAGTTTCCTTTTCATTTGCCTCTGAAAAGAAGGGGGAAAAAAAAACACGATTCGAAAAACACAAAAAAAGGGAATGAAATACAAATTACTCGCACAAATGATTGTTCTTGTTTTGAGGAAGAAAAAAAAGAATAAAACTCCATTTGGGTCCTCTAACGATGATCCACTATAAATTGGCTTCTTCAAAAACAAATTTATCACTTTAGTATTAAGAAAATTTTGATTTTGTTTCAATCTCATAGACAAAAGATTGAAAAGTGTCATTTAGTATAGAAACAAAATCAAAATTTTCAGTACTAAAGTAATACAAAAATTATTTGAGTCAAATAGTACTAGGATCGTCTTTTGGAGGATCAAAATTGAGTTTCACCCGAAAAAAAAAAAAAAGCAAGAAGAAAAATGCATGAGACCTTTAAGAATATCCGGGTATAGGTCCGGCGCGTTTTGGATCAACCAGGGTTTGCATTTGTCGAAATCGGGTCCGAATTCGCAGTACTCAGGGGGCAAACCGCAAACAGAGCAGTATAATATCCGAACCGGTTGAGGTTTCTCCGCCATGGCAGAACGACGTCAAAGCTGGAGCTCTCCCTCTCGCTGCGTCGTGGTTGGGAGAATGAGATGGAAACGGTGCGTTTCACGAGGCAGCGCCAACAAATGCTATATCCTCCTCCAGACGCGAAAGGAGAATGGATCCTCTGAAGTTTTATCCTACGAAGTTTGCTGAACTATCTCACATTCTTGCTTTTTTATTTTTTAACATAATTTTTTTTTTTTAAAAGAGAGAGATTTTATTTGTGAGAGACTTCACCAACTTTAAAAGAATAAAACTTCAGAGGATCTGGATCCACGCGAAAGATGGGCCAGTGTAAAAGCTTTGTTTGGTTCAAAGGAGGGGAGTAAAGGAGAGAGATTTAAATGGAAGGGAGGGAAAAGAAGATATATTGTTTGGTTCAAGAAGGGAAGAGAGGAAAAATAATAATATGTAGATTATTTTATTTTTATATATTTTAAAAGTAATGACAATACTATTAATTATTTTTTTATTTTTAAAATTTTAATATTGTCACCGTCAAATTAAATAAATGTCAGAAATTATCTATAATTATAATTATTTTTTAAAAAATGTAAACAAATAAAATTAACTAAATAATTATTTCAACAAATGTATAATTTAATAGTTTTATTTATAAAATTAAAATACATTTGAGTTGAAAATATTGACATGTTTACTTTTTTCTTAATATGGTAATATATCCGTGTTAATTGGTACGTTGAAATTTCTCCTCAACCATACCTATAAAAAATTTATGAAATATAAAATTAATAATTAAGATAAGGAGCATTTTAATCTTTTTTTTCAACTTTCCCTCCCCAATCCCCCAAATTAAAGGGATAAGAGAGAGGGAGAGAGGAGGAAAAATTTCATTAAACTTTCTCTCCTCTCCCCTCCAAAATTACAAACCAAACAAAGGAAAGGGAGGGCACCCTCCCCTCAAACCAAACAAGCGGTTACAGTGCAGAGGCGATGATCAACAATAGGGGTGTTCATGGGCAGGCTTAGGTAGGACATCTAGTATGCCCGATGCCCGGCCCGATTAAGACATCGGGCTTGTTTTTATGCCCGTATCTCTGCTCAGCCCGAACAAGCCCGATTTTAGGGCAGGTTAGGGCGGCCCTAAACCGCCCGAAATTTTTTTTTTTTTTTATGAATTGATACTTAATATAAAAATATTTTTTTGTAGACTCATAGACATATACTGCAAAACAATAAACTTTTGGAACCTTCATGTTTTTATCAATAATAAAAAGATAACTTAGAATTATCAAGCAAAATATAACTTATACTAATATAATTAGCTTTAGGTAAATATGTGTATTTTCATTATTCAATAAAAGAAATGTAAGTAAGCATACACATCAATAATGAAAATAATTAAGAAATAGAAAAAATTTAAATAAATAATAAAAATTACAGCATGTAAAGAGAATCAGATAAAATAAACATAAATATATATATATGTATATATATATATATATATATATATATATATATATATATATATATATATATATATATATATATATATATATATATATAAGATGACAAGATATTAATAACTAAAAAAAATAACTATTAGGACAAGTTGGGTAGACTGTCTTTGTCCGTAACCCGACTCGGCCCGATATAGTTTTATTTAAAATTTTGTCCATTTATATTTTTAGCCCGACCCAATTAGACCAGGCTAGGACGGGCTCTTAGGGCCAACCGGGCCGATGTTCACCCCTAATCAACAAAATGGGGAAGAAAACAGTTGCATTTGCTGTGACGTCATTTTGCCACTTTTACATTGGGCTGAAGGACTATACGGGATACAAACTTATTGAAATAATCTGCACCTTCTATTTTTCATTTAAACGATTTTATTTTTATTTTGATTTTTTTAATTGTAAAGAATATATAACATAGATTAAAAATAATCTTTTAATTTTTATTGGATAAATATTTTATATATATATAACAATAATTTAATATCTATTTAGTAGAAGTTAGATGTCTCCTTTTACTGTGTATTTTAGTTGGATAAAATTTATAAGACTATATTGGTCTTGTATTTTATTTTCCTTAAAATTAAATATAAAAATCAAAATAATAAAAGAACGGCTTAATAAAAAATAAAGGGCTGCTTAGCATTGCTGAGAATCCATGTTTGACTATATCTTGTAGATACATTTTACATAAAATGTAAATAATTATTTTCAAGCTAAATACATTTTACTACTTTTTCTACTTTGTTGATAGGCAGTTTAGAAATTCGCAAGTAGGGTGGTTTATTATTAAAAATTTCAATTTAAATATAATGTATAGTTTGTTTATACGATGAACACACTTTTTAATTATAAAATTATACAGTTATTTATAAAAATTTTATGTTTGTCATATTATTATTAAAAGATAATATACTTATTATATTTTGGTTAAAAAATTTGATAATAATGTAACAAATTACATACATATATATATATATATACATATATATTGATTACAAAGTTTATAAATTCTTCAAAAAACATTTAGCAAAAAAAAAATCCTGAAAAATTTGCAATCCTAAATGGGCTGGCCAACGTGACAATGGGGCTAGTTTAAACTGATTCCTATTAATGTTAGCCCGGCCCAACATATAGCACCATCCACACCGCGACCCTCGGCTCATGTCCTTCTGCCAAATGCTTTAGAACTCGCCATAGAAGCTATGGCGCCTCCACCAATTCCATTGAATTCTTCTTCTGTTTCTTCTACTTTCTCTTGCTCCTCTTCTCTACATTTTCTACCTTGTCAACGTCAATTCCACTCTTCCAGTGGTTTCGTGACTTTCAAATTTAGAGTTTCTTGTTCTAATCAGACAGTTCAGGTTGACGCTGAACAACCCCGACGAGTGAAGGTAACTTCAGAAGAATCAAAGAAGAAGAAGAAGAAGAATAGTCGTAGACCAAGTTTCTTTGAGGAAATTCGAGATAAATGGTCCCTCAAATTGAGCTCACCAAGAGAAAAATTCCCGTGGGAAGAACCAGAACGGCAAGAAGAAGAAGGAGAAGAAGAAGAAGAAGAAGAAGAAGGGTATGACCAAAAGTCTTCTGGGGCTTATTTATCTGACCCCAATGTTGAAGTGAAAGCTTCAGTAAGTCATCCTGTGAGTTCCCAGTTTCGAAATCGTCTTTCTCCTTGGCATCAGGGCGTCCAACCCCTCAATAGACAGCTTTTTTCTGAACCTGACACTGCTGAGATCGATGGAAAACTATTAGAAGATAATGTCACTGGATCTGTTATTCAAAGAGAGGAGATTTTGGAAGATGATGGAGGTGATGGCAAAATTGATGGAGAACTATATGATATTCATGAAATTTCAGTTGCGGTTAAGGCAACTAGAGAGACAATCCACTCCATGGTAGAAAAGAGAGTTTTTTCAAATGACAAGCCAAATGGTGGTGAGAGAGATTATAGCAATATTCGGAGGTTAAATGAAGAAAATGGGGATGCTGGTAATTTGCCATCCCTGAGAGTGAATGGAGTACAGGGTCGAGAAGGAGATGGGAAAAGGAGAAGCAACACGGAATTAGCAGAAAAGTTGCTTCCCGAACATGAATTGCGAAGGCTCAGAAATATTGCCTTGAGGATGGTAGAGAGGTTCGATGTTGGAGTGGCGGGCATCACGCAGGAATTGGTGAATTCTATTCATGAGAAGTGGAGGGAGGATGAAGTAGTGAAGTTGAAGTTTGATGGTCCTCTTGCAGCTAACATGAGAAGGACTCATAAGATTTTAGAGGTCAGTGTTCATTCACCCCCCCCCCCCCCCCCCCCCCCCCCCCCCCCCCCCGGGGGCCCCTCCCTCTCTTTTCCCTTCTTTTTGCTGAATTTATAGCTTCAATTCCTTTGTTGCTTTTTTACCATTTAGCGTGCTGTCAGATTTGAAAACTTTTGATGACATATTCTACTGTTTGTAACCTATGCTTGAATGGATCAACCCGAGGTTTCATGGGAACCTTGATTTTTTTTTGTTTTTTTTGGGGTCATGTATATCCCTTTTATTTGTAGCTTACGTGTCATATACATTCATAACTGCCAGAATCTTATTCACTAAATTACCTTCATACCTAATCAGAGTAAAACTGGAGGCTTAGTGGTATGGCGATCAGGCGGTTCAATAGTGCTCTATAGACAATTGAGCTACAAGCTTCCCTGTGTACAAATGTATACCAAACTAAACCATGATAATGTGAATACTGTGCACCACTCAGAGAATGTTGGGAATCATGCTCAAGTAAGAGTGAATGAACCAGTTAAAACTACAGATCCAGCTATCCCAGACCCTACAAAGTATTTGAAGAACCTATCTGAAGAAGAATACATGGAACTGAGTGACCTCAACCTTTTGTTGGATGAGTTGGGCCCACGTTTCAAAGATTGGTCCGGTCGTGAACCATTACCTGTTGATGCAGACTTATTACCTGCTGTGGTTCCAGGGTATAAAACTCCATTCAGACTTCTTCCTCATGGGGTAAGACCTTGTTTAAAAGACAAGGAGATGACTATTTTTCGAAGGCTTGCAAGAACTGCGGCTCCACACTTTGCTCTTGGTATGCAAGGAAAAACAAAATCTAATTCTATTCATGCCCTTGCTAATGACACATTCCAAAAATAATGCTATTTCTTTAAAACTGTAGGTAGAAACAGGGAACTGCAAGGTCTGGCTAATGCTATGGTGAGGCTATGGGAAAGAAGTGCAATTGCAAAAATAGCCATCAAACGTGGAGTACCCAATACACGGAATGAGAGGATGGCAGAAGAACTCAAGGTATGCCTTTGTGCCTCCTAATTTGAGCTGGGATTTTGGGAGCAGAATTGTCTGATTTAGTTTTCTTGAAATTTTGCCATGCTAAAGAAAGTTTATAAAGCTAGCCATTGGCTTTGACTTTGAGTCTAATGAGACCTACCTATTTGGATATGAGAATACAGGGGATGAGATTGCAGGTGCTATACCCATTGAATTTGTTTCTACATAATTTAACTGTAGAAACAAAAGGAGAGGAAAAAAAAAGAAGAACACTTAGCCATAAACCATACCTATGTCTTCGATTAAATGCTTTTCTTCTTTGGTTAATTTTAGCATTGCTCTAGCAACTAGCGAGTTTACTGCTTTAACATTTTGACTATGCAGCCCAACTAATGAATTAATTCCATCACAGGCAGGTGGGCAAAATAATTCAGTTTGTTCCGTAACCAAATTTTTGTAACTGGATAAAAGATTTTCCCTCCGACTAAATAACCATATGTTATATCAGAATAACATCAGAGAAGGATGAAAGTTGAATGGTTGTGTTAACCTCATGTTAACTGGGAATGAAACCTTGAAGGTATTATTTGAACTCTGAAGAGGGAAAAATCATGGATGCCTATATGTTGTAGTTATTGCCGAGACAAGCTTATTTATCTATTTTATTCATTTGACTTATTGAAGCGGCAGATGATTCAGGTCAATGGAGACTATGCACATGTGCAACTTCCATGCATTTTGTTTTGAATCACAAATCGAAAGTAAAATTATTGTGTGTTTTTGGTACCTTCATCAGTGTATATTATTTTCCGGGAATTTTGGGGTTCCAAAATGACTTTCATGGACTTAATACCCTAATGACTGTTTACATGTAGACCTTTGCAGATTCTGACAAATTACACTTTCTGGTGCAGACTATAATATTTGTTTCGTTCTTTTAAGCTTATGAAGACTGTTGGTACTTGTATGCTTTAAAAGCTGTTCTATTACTTAGTATATGACGTATTCAAGTAAAAAAATTCATTGATTCAGACTCATGGTAAATGCATTCCATGCATGCAGAAATTGACTGGGGGAACTCTACTTTCAAGAAATAAGGATTATATTGTATTTTACAGGGGCAATGACTTCTTGCCACCTGTTGTCACAGAGGCATTGACAGAGAGGCAGAAACTAACCTCGCTGCAACAAGATGAGGAAGAGCAAGTGCGACAAATTGCTTCATCATTGACTAGGTCTAATGGAAAAGCTTCTCAAGTTCAATTAGTTGCTGGCACCCTTGCTGAAACTAGGGCAGCAACCAGCCAATGGGGATATCAACCAAGTGGCCAAGAAGTTGAGAAGATGAGGAGAGATTCAGCTTTAAATCGACTTACTTCTATAATCAGAAACCTTGAGAAGAAATTAACTCTAGTAAGTTACTAAGGGTCCAAATCAAATAAATTACAGAGAATTCTCAGCTTTTAGTCTTTTACCGTGTCTAACTTTTGATGGTTTTCAGGCTAAAACAAAGGTCAAGAAGGCTGAGAAGACTTTAGCAAAAGTGCAGGATGATCTGGAGCCAGCAGATCTTCCAAGTGATTTGGAAACATTAACCAATGAAGAGAGATTCTTATTCCGGAAAATTGGTCTTAGTATGAAACCATATTTACTTCTGGGTAAGAATAGCAAGTTGTTTTGAGCTTTATGAATAGCTGCTTGTTTGTAGAGCTTAATGACTTGTGTTGAAATGCTCAGATATCAGAAGCATGACATTTTGTTTCAGGTAGGCGAGACGTTTATTCTGGTACCATAGAAAACATGCATCTACATTGGAAGTATCGTGAGTTGGTAAAGATAATCGTAAAGGGGAAAAATTTTGCCCAAGTCAAGCATATTGCAATATCCTTGGAAGCTGAGAGTGGTGGGGTGTTAGTGTCTGTGGATAAAACTACCAAAGGGTATGTAATTATTGTTTATCGTGGAAAGAACTACCTCCGTCCACGTGCTCTGAGACCTGAGAATTTGTTGTCACGAAGGCAGGCATTAGCTCGATCAATTGAGCTTCAAAGACGTGAGGTAATAATACAATAACATTGGGGTATACCGTAAACTGAGATCTTACATATATTTGTTCTTTTATCTTATTTTCTCATGTTTTCCAGGCACTAAAACATCATATCTTAGACCTGGAGGAGATGATTGGGTTGCTGAAATCTGAGCTAGTATGACTTTTTATTGCTTCATAAATATCTTTCACATGATTATATTGTTTACTTTATTTTACTTTTTATAGATTTTATGTGTTTGCATATTTTTTCGCTGATTTTAGGATGATATGAGTAACGGAAAGAAGATTTGATGTTGAGGAAACTCTACTCAAGGCTGGGTGATCCTAATTTTTCTGTTGATGGCTTGGAAGAGGATTTTCATGGGCTTCTTTGTGTAAAGTGTAAATAAATACAAAATGCTTCTCTGATAACTTTGCCAAGATTGAAAATGGTAAAACTTAGGTACAACTTTTAGATAATTACTGTCAAATTTTTTAATTAAGACATGACACGTGGATTTTTTTTGCAGTTCAGCATCACACAATTAACTTTTAGAAAAAAGGTTTCTCTATGTAGTAAGTTTTTATTGAAAAAACTCATAGCAAACGCTTACTTTAGGTTTTGTCCTGATAAAAAATAAATATTTTGAAAGTACTTTCAGGAAGTGATTGTTGTCGCATTTTGCTGTGTTTTGAATGCTTTGATAAGTTTACTTCTTTAAAAACCCTGAACACCACGTGTTTTATGAAGTCAGATACTCTCTTTTTCCCTTCAATCGTTTCATTCCACAGTTTTCTTCGGTGAACCAGAACGAAGGGTCAGAAACGTATTTTGACAAATATGACAGTGGTGATGAGGATGAGAAATTTCAAAACAAGCAAGCGGCTTGACTTGGTATAGTAATGCATTGCAATTGATTTAGCTGGGGAGATTGAGCATTTTGGGAGCTTGAGAATAACACATTGTATAGTTTAAACTACTGATCGATGAACTGGATGATAGTGGAAACTCTTGAGCTGTTATTTTCTCCTGAGGAAGCTCTTTCAAGGGAGTATGACCTACTTTCTGTAAATTGACTATTACATTGTTGTGGCATTATTTGCCGTAGTAGTAGTTTTGCTGTCAGAACTGCTATCATTACGTGTAAATATGCTGCTGTAAATATGTTTTGTCAATGATATGTGACAATTTTGGTTTTCAACCTTCCATAATATTCTCTGTTGGTAGGACGCCTGGGTTTGCATCCTTTGCAAGATTATATATTAGAAATGAATTCTACTAAAAAGACATTTATCTATTTATTATCGGTTTTTTTTACCTACATGTTTAGATTAAGCTTATCTGAAAATTTTCTAACATAGTATACTACTAACAGAAGTTAGAACTATAATTAAGAAGTAGGTTTTACTAAAAAAATTATATTTATGTGTTTATTTATCTTAAGCAGGGTTTACTTAAAATTTTCCGAAGATCATAATCTAAATCTACAAATAGAACCAAAACTTGTTCAAGAATGACCACCAGTTCTGCAGGCTGTCCTATTGATTTGATGAATGGTCAACCATCCAATGGCCTGGGAACAACAGTTGTCAATTTTTAATACATGGATTGGGAGTGTGACAACATCCACTAGGATTTTCAGAGTGGCCTCAGTTCAGTGTTAGGCAGTTGAAATCTGCCAGGCCCAGCCCAGACAATTTAAGAAACTTTATGGACTGGTTCTGGTTTTTGTAATCCTATCTTCAGTTTCATATATAATAAACAAATAATTAACTTATGAGGATTAAGAAAATTAATTAAAAGTAATTGATCTTTTAAATTTTGTCTCAAATAAAAATTATTTTTTAAGAATGTCTCTATTTAATATGTGTATTTTCTCTTTAAAATTAATAATAGTCATTATTCATAATTTGAAGGACTCATTTGATGAAGAGCATAATTGGAATACTACAATTAATATATCAAATATAGGTAGTTTGTTTTTTATATTTTAAACCAAATCAAGTTTTAGAAAAAATCTCTTATATATAAGATTACAGGAAATATAAGACACTTTTCTAGAATTTGATTTGGTCTAAAATATAATAAACAAACCACTAATGTCTGATATATTAATTATAATATTTTAATTATGCCTTCCATTAAATAAGTTTTTTAAATTATGAGTATTAGTTGTCAATTTCAAAGAGAAAATACATACATTAAATAGGAGTATTCTTGAAAAATAATTTTTATTTGGAGCAAAATTAAAAAGATTAATTGCTTTTTAACCAACTTTCTTAATCTTTGTGAATTAGTTATTTGTTTCTTATATATGAGACCAGAGATAGTATTAATTTAACGCGTGTAAAGTTTTCAATTGTAGATTTCAGACATAATTGAATTGATATTAAAAATTAAAATCATTAGATACTTAAGCTACAAAATTAATAGTTCACACGGCACTAGTATCGGACTTTATAACTAAGGAGAATTTAATATCTCAAATTCTTTTTATAAAAAAATTAATATCTTAGATTAGTTTCTCACTCCTTGCCTTTTTTTTTTTTAATTTTTTCTCCTTAAATCTTGAATCCCCCCCCCCCCCCCCCGGGAAAACAAAAAAAAAAAAGGAGAGAAGATTAAAGCTATAGAACCATTGTACCAAACTTGCAATTTTCCATGGTAGAAAATAACCCTTCTCAAAGTGCTAAATGAGAGCATACAAAAGTGGATCTCAATTGTAAAAAATAATCACAAATCACAACCAGACAACATAAGGGCTGCTAACATTAACATTAACATTAACATCTTCCAAATGAGGCTTTATTCTTTTATGAATATAATGATTTTCTAAATTGGTGGCCAAGTTTGGCTCTTTGTTGCTAATTACCCAAATATAGGAAACTAAATTTAAGATAACATATAACATCAACAGATTTCTCTTCAAAGTTCAATAACGAGAGCCTAATAATTAAAAATTTCCTCAATAACTCAAGTTTTTTAGGACAAGCCCTGACATCGAGCATTTGGTATCAAAATTGATGGTTCCACAAAAACATGTATAGATGGTAACCCTAGTGAATAGAGTGGTAACTCCAATTTAAGTTGGGTGTTGTAAGTGTAGCCATAACTTGTGGATTGTGAAATATGGCATGACCTTGATCTAAGATAGGTGTAAATTGCAGCCCATGAATTGCTAAGGTTTCCAAGTGCACACTCAAGTAAAAAGTGGTATGAGAAAATCCATCGAAGGCAAAGTGGTAAAGCGTAACTCTAAATCTATGGTTTAAAACAAGTGTTGAGCTAATTTATGAATTATGGAGATCGGGAGATGCATACACTCAAAGATGATGGAGGAAACTCAAAATGAAGAACAAGTAAACACTTCTAAACATATTCATAATATAACTGTGAATGACAATGAAGAAACTTTAAAAAAGTCGAATTATGATGTCAAATGCATTCCTAAGCCTAATGACAATTTTCAGGTCCCCAAGGCTAACAACTTCCATAAGATACATGATCCTTGTATGAATATGATGGCGTTCTAATTCTAAATTGGCGGCTAAGCTTGTCTTCTTATTGATTACCCAAATACAAGAAGCTGTGAAAGAAAGGTCATGCTCAAACTTTGGTCTGAACCGTTGGGCAATAAGAAACTCTTCTGGTCCCATAGAGAGAGAAGACTCCAATAGAGAGAGAGGATTTGTCAATTGTCTTGAGTTGATGGACTAGTATCAACGAGAGCCACAGAACAAGCCATAGAAGCGTTCCTACGTTACGCCTCCAACCCACCAAAGCCAATTAATCGCTTTCCTGCCACATCACACGCCTACTTTTCCTCCTATGAGAGGACCACTAGCGACAAAATCACATTGCGTCATTCTTAAATCTTAGTGGACGCTGAGCAATTAATACGGATTTAATATCAACCCTTAATCGTATAAATTAAGGCATGCAAACAACTTTTCATGAGAACTTTCTAGACCTATGTAACTAGGAGATTTTAGTTGCTTATTTTTAGGAAAAGTATATTTATATTTAATTAAAACATAAAGCTGACAGCAAAAAATTAATAAAGTTTGAAAATTTAAGTAAACTTTACAGTATTTTTGGCCATTAAGTATAATTTATAGTTCAATATTATATAATTATATTTTTTAAAATTATTTTTTAACATATTATATTTTTATTGGAGAACTAAATTATAAAAAATAAATAAAAAATGAAAAATGCATTTGAATTTAGTCATAAAATAAATACCAAAATTTGTCTGTTGAAAAGTTTTCCGACGAACAAATATAGCAGTGTAACATTTGGTTTGATTGATGCCTTTTGCATCATTGCGGGGTTTCCATTCCTCCAAGCTGCACAGTGACGCAAATAGATTTCAGCTTGATTAGTATCTCTATAACGACACGTTTGGTAAGGAGGCAGAAAGTGAAATGAAGAAGAAAAATTTGTTATAAATATTTTTTATTTATAACATTATTTTTATTTTTTTTTTATATCTAATTTTTTGTATAGGGCCGTAATTATCTCCAAAATTCCTTTTAGACTTTGGTGATCTAATTGCTTTATCACGGACGACTTTTGGATGTTTCTCAACAATTCTCCTTTTCTGATAAATAAATAAGAATATATATGGAGTAGCTCTTTCTTTTATCACTTTTGTTATTGAATTGCCTTTTTTATATTAAAAAAGGAATTTATATAACTTCTATAAATATATATTGATATTGATATGCCTATGTGTCTATGTACACATTCAATCTTTGAGAAAAATATAAATATATTTTTTTAAAATTTTGGGTCAATGACAACATTTTTTTAATTTTTGAAAATTTAAAATATCTGCATAAATTATCACTCTTCAAAATTTATATTATTCTGTCCAATTCTTGTTAAATAAGATAACACTTCGAATTCTTTCACTTGCATTGGTCTTTGACAAAGTCCCATCTAATTTCTCACTTAAATTACTTTAACTGCATTGAAAAATCTTTCAATTCAACATTATCTTGTGATTTGAAAGCCAAAGAGAATTTTTTAGTTGTAAAACTCAAGTTACAACAAGTGGGAGCATGATAAATGACAATTGAAAAAGTTTAAAATGATATTTCAATCAACAGTGTTGGCAAAAAATCTAAATCTTAAATAATAATTGTTTATAAGGATATTTTCTGGCTTCAAAAATTAAAAATTAGTGTTTACATACTATTCAAACTTAATTTTTTTTAATATATATGCATTTATCTTTTAATCTTTATACAAATAAAAGAATTTTTCACACAAAATCTTAGAAAGCAATGCAATCTCATTTCTAATATATATATATATATATATATATATATATATATATATATATATATATATATATATATATATATTCAAAGTATCTCAATTCCTTTTTCTTTTCTTCTTATTTATCAAATTCAACCATGGTATCAAAATTGTAATAATCTAGATCTTTGTCTTCAACTAATTTCTTGTTAATTAGAAATTTTATAAGAAGATAAAAAATAATGATCAATTAAGATAGAAAAAAGATGGGAGGTAGAAAATAGTTTCTAACTAAATTTTTAGAAATTTTTTGGATGTAAAAGTTAATTTCAAAAGTCATTTTGATACTTGCATTTTGCCTCGTTAAATTTTCTTGTTTTTTTTTAAAGTCTTAAAGTAAGATACCTTAGCGGGTATAACTTTTAAGGGAATTTTTTCTACACTTTTCTTTGTGTAAAATGCTTGTTTCTTCCTCTCATCATAAACCTAAAGAAAAAAAATACTAGCTACCTACTCTTATTTTCTTCCTTTTCCTTTTCTACCTAAAGGAAAAATACTACCTACTCCTCTTCTTCTTCTTCTTCTTCTTCTTCTTCTTCTTCTTCTTCCCTCTCCTCCTTTCTCTCCTTCCCATCCATGAAATGCCTAACCACCCAATGCACGACCCATCAAGAAATGTTGTCATTCCTTCCATCCTATGTCACCACTATCAGCTAACCTTGACGCATCTCACCTTCCATTATTTTGTATAATGTCATTCATTTAAAAAGCTTGGAGTTTCATTTCAAGCTACGTTGTAACCTACCATCTCCTCCTCATTGAAAAAAGCTATAGTGAGTTAGTGGGTTGTTAAAAACTAAGCTGTAAAACTCTTTTAACCAGTGATTGAGCTTTTCAATAGGGGTTCTTGACTTCTATTCTTGAAGACCCAAAATGAGCTGTCTAGTGTGATACCTATATTTTGTTGTCATAATTTTTGGATTTTTAAGGTAATAGGAAAAATCTAGAATATAGGTATTGCAATAAGAGTAGTAAACATGAAAAAAAAAAATTAAGGCTTTTGGTATTAGAGAATGAAATAAGCTAAATTGAAAATATCGACTATCAATTAAGTTGTCATAATATTGATTGTATGTTTATTGTGCTTATATGGAACTTTAAGGATACCCCAACAGCTAAGGGTTTAGCTTAAGCTAGTGGTAGAGAGATCCACCATCATCTTGGCATTGTTTGTGAGTAGAGGATATCACCATAATGTATTTTTATCATTTTTTAAATAATATTATCCTTTAACTTTTAATCTTCAACTAATTATCTCTTAGGATAAGGTTTCTACTTTTGACCCTTGCTAAGAACAATAAATTGAAAAATGGTTAAAGTTCTTTAAATGTTAATACTGCTTGTATGATTTAGTAATGATTCTAATAATAGCTTTCTATATGGAAGTTTGGTTTAGAATTTTTTTATAGAAAGTTGATGTGCAATGTTTATTTAGTATATTACTAAGATTTATGGGATGTTGCAATATTATGAATGATATATGGCTTAGAGGGCTATAGGTTATGTTTCTTATTTTCATTTTTTTTCTTTTAAAAGTTCACGCTTTTGCAATTATATTATATTAGTAGGGAATTCTTTTTATTAAAAGGAACCTTGTTCAAAACCCTATAGCTGATAGCACTAATTGTTAGTCTTTAATGTACCTTGGCTTGAATCTAACTACTAAAGGCAAGGTGATGTAAGCCCTGTATGGATGTCAATACAAGTGAATTGATTAGATGATATTCTAGGGAAATGAATGAAGCAAGATGCTCATAATGGTTAGTTAGCCTTAAGTATTTGCTTATGTCTAACTATTATTCTTATGCACTATGTACCCTGTCTAATTAATTATCCTCATTGGTTATGTGCTCATGTTTATTATTAGTTTTATTTAAAAGTGCTCCCATTAGTTATATTTTGATGTTTCCTATGTACATGTGTTCTCAATATATATATATATATATAACATAATAAATTGACTTTATGATTTATGCTAGCTTTAATAATGTCTTTTGAGTTTTTTTTTGCCAATGGGTCTTATTTTGTTAATATGATTATTTATTTTTAATGTTTATATCATATTTTCCTTTCTCTTCCCTTAAATAGCTAACTACTTACTAACATTTTAAGTTTAAACATGATTTCCTTGCCAGTGAGCTTACTTTTATTATGTTTGATAACATATCCTTTTATTTAAATTTGTTTTCATTAATTAAAACATTTGTGCCTCTACTTGTCTTATTTCCCTATTATGGCATATATTATTTACAAACTGAGTTCCCAAAACTTACTTTTTTGTTTTACATATGGCAAATAATAATGTAAAGCCTAGCCAATTGTCCATAGCTTGGTTCATGATATGATTGTTTATTGAGCCCAACACCTTGGTCATGTAGGCCTTATAACTTCCTTTTATTCTCTTTTGAGTTGAATTTGCTATTATAACTTAAACTCACTCTTTCAATTTATATGTTTTAAATAGCATTGTAAAGCCTGACCACTTGTCCACGGCTTAGTTTGTGTTGTGATAATGTGTTAAGCTCAACATTTTGCTCATGTGGGCCTTATGACTTCTTTTTATTCTCTTTTGAGTTGAATTTGTTACTATAACTTAGACATTGACTCCTTAAATCACAACCAAGATCCTTACTTCCTATAGAGTTTATTTGAATGTTTATTATCTTAGATGTTAGAAACTAAGAGCAAAGTTCTTATGAATTATATTATAGGTTATTGACTGCTTTTCGGTTGTTGTACAAATTTGGAATAGTCCAATTTTTATGTAGATTTTACCAACACTTTTGAAAAAAAAATTGTTTGAATAGTAAATTAAAATATTCTAGATTTATGTATGTATATATATAGGTGTATGTCTTAGTTTATGAACTTAAAAGATCAATAAAAGTAATTAAAAATTGCTTAGAATCATACAATTAGTCATTGAAGATATTAAACTAGCAATGCAAATTCATACAATTTTGTTAAGTTACAAAATTAGGTCCTTCGTGACCTAACATGACCTGATAACAATGCTTTCCATTTTTTTATTTAATAAAACACAATAGACTTATGTTTTTAGGTGATATGGGATTTTCCATATTCAAACTTAAATTAAACAAGGTATTAATATGGGACTTTTAAGTTTTTTATTTAGACTTCAACTAAATAAGACACTAGTCTAAGACATTTCCTTTTCTATTTAGAGTTTAGAGGCTTTTCCTTCTTCTTTTTTTTTAATTCATGCTTTAATAGCAAGGATTACTATTTGTAAAGATTATCAAAAAGAAATAAGCAAAAAAAAGAAATGAAAAAAATTGAAGAAAATTAGAATAAAAGAGAAGAGTTAGTATTGTTTTGAGTAATCATATCCCAATGTCCAAAGGATATATATATATATATAATACACCTATAACCAGAAGTATAACTAATTCATAACTTAATAACAACATTATTAATTAATTCTGGTGATGCTAAGTATTCTCTACATCTCCTTACAAACTCAAGTTAGAGATTGTTTTAACTTTAAGTTTGGAATGATGGGAAAGAAATTGAGCATAAGATACAACTTTGATAAGAATGTATGTTGTATGCTCATGAAAAGGAACATGATACACCTCAATTTTTTTGGCCAAAACCTTTTCACAAACAAAGTAGAGGTTAAGTTCTATTTGCATTGGTAATCCATATGGGATTCGGTTTGCTGCAAGCATAACAACACTTAGATTGTCATAATAGATCTTGGGAATTGATAAAGAGGTGTGCTATAATTTTGAGAGAAGGGATTAAAATTATGTTACTTTTGAAACAACCAATGCTAGATTTTTGTACTTTGCTTCAACATTAAAGTGAGACATTACAAGTTGTTTCTTGGATGACCATGAAATGAGGTTGGAACTGAGATAGACATAATAGCTATAGGTGGAGCAATGATCATCTTGGTCAAATGCCCAGTCTACATCACATAAAGCCATTATATTTAGTGTTGATGATAGTTTGAGATGTAATCTATGATCTAAGGTACCATTTAAGTAGCATAAAACACATTTCATTACCTTTTAATGTTTTTCAATGGGAGAGTGCTTAAACTAGCACACTTTGTTAATTGAGTAAACCTGTTCTAATGTAGTGATTATGATGTATTAAAGTGCACTTATGATTGTTGTTGTCATGGATTTAGCAGTTTGGATTTCAACTTTGTTTAATATATCTATAATATACTTTCTTTAGTTTAGAAGAATGCCTCTTTTAGTGGTTATATGTATTTGCATACCCAAAAAATAATTAAGCTTTCATAAATCTTTGAGGGGAAATTTGTTGTTAACATCTACACTAAATTTTGAATAGCAGTTGTAAGAGGTAAAATGATGGTAATATCATCCACATATACAAATAGCCACGATGAAAGGTTATGTGATTGGTTGCACCTAAGTCAAGGTGCTACTATAAGGGTTATAGGACTCTTAAAGGTAGAATTTTTGTACTAAAATAGTGTTAATGTGAAAGAATGTAGATAAGGCCTATTAGAGTTTAGATTAAACTTGTGATAATATTTATATGCTTTATGTCCAAGTTTTCTACATAACTAACAACAAAGTTTGTTTATGTTATTCCATTGTGTTCTTACTCCTTTGAATCTTCCTCTTTAACTCTCTTTACCAATGTTTCCTTGTGTGCTATTATAATATGCTCCTTTTCCTACTACTAAGGCTTTGATTGGATTTAAGTCATAATGATTATTTCTTATCTATGCATTTGCAAGATTGGTAGTTACTGCATCTAATTCTTTCTTGTGTTTCTTTACTATATCTTCTTGTGCCATCAAAAGTGTCTCAAACTTTAGCTATTGTGAAAAGCTTTAGTCTAGATGAAAGTGAGATAATAAAGCTATCATATTTGGTTGGCAAGCCATCAAATATAGCTTAAATTTGATTAGCTATTATCATGGAATAACCAATTAATGCAAGGTTGTCAACTAATTGTTTGATTTTCAACAAGTAGTCATTAACAAGCATATTACCTTTTTTCTTATACTTCTTATTTAAAATTTAAATTGTTCAACATTTGCCATTGTTTTTTTTTTTCAAAAAACTTTGTGCAACTTGCTTAAGAAAACAAAGAAAGCATACTAAAGAGGTTGTAGCAAAAAGGTTTTGCCTCTAATGACATAAAATTAAAAGTAAACATACAAAATAAACTAGTGATGTGGCAAAGATCCTTCTTGACAATCTCCATATGAATTGCTTCCTTCCTATGAAAGTTAAGGAGGGAACAATGTTTTTTATTGACAAAAAGAATTTAAGGATCTCCATACTCATTATTGTGACTTGTCTTAACTTGTGAGATCTAGAAAGGATGTTTTTAATAACTATGAGGAACTCTAATCTCCTTGGCATGAGTTAGCCCACATCCTTATGAAAATGTCTTATTAGATCATGATTATGAAAAATTGTTACCTTAAATTTATCTTTCTGCTTCTTATGCATTTGCTAGAATGCATAATGATTGACCATCCCACTGGTAAAGGGTAATATAGATTTTTTATTAGGGTGTTTCTCTTTTTTAGGTTGATTACTTAGCCTAGATTTTGCATCCATCCTTCACTTGATTAGGTAATCTCAGTGGTTAGCCTCAATTCCTTTATGTAAGATTTTGTTTTTTAAGGGCCAAATACTATAGAGGATAAAGATAGCAAGTTTAATTATTTCTTCCCATAGCAGTATGTTATGATTGCATAGCAAGTTGCTCCATTACCCCTTGAAAGGTAGGGCCATTTGTTCTGAGTTCTAATAGTGATGCAAACTAAATTTCTCAAGCAAAGTCACATTTTAATGAAAATGTAACCCATGGTTTCCATGGCAAAACTATAAAAGAAACATTCTTGAGAGACTTATAGTTGATGAGACTTTAAACATTAGAAACTAGAATAGCTTTTTGGAGAAATTTCTAGATGAACATGAGTATTTTTATTGGGAGTTTGATTTTCTAATGGATTTCCCAAATCTTGAAGGGCTTCATTTAAAAAAGTTATTTTCCTTTCTAAGACATTTAAAACCTTCTTTTGCAAAGCCTGGTGATGTCTCCTATATAGACTGAGTGATTTTTCTTATTGAAAATTGAGAATAGAATCTACAAGATTTTTCGTTTAGCTTCATCTAAGTCGAGATTATTCAAAAAGTCCTTATTCCAGCCTGATTTGTTGTGCTAGATGAAATCTGATATCCAATGTTTTCTAATTAAATTAGGGTATTAGATCAAGGTGCACTGGCCACCAAAGATAGTGGTTGATTAAAATGGAGTTATCTAAACTAATTTTCCATGCTAGATGAGAGGTAATGAAAAGGCTGGATTTACAAATGCCCTTCCACATTCAAGATGTATGAGAGTGTTGATAAAGTCTTTTTGTAGGAAAATTCTTATAATACTTAGGTTTAAGAATTCTAGCTAGCATGCAGTTTCTTTTGTTATTTAGGATGCACCATACTTACCTTGCCATTAGAGCCTTGTTGACCAAATTTGTTATCACAAGGTTAGTTCTCCTTCCTTTACAAAGAGACATAGCTCCTTCTAATTTGTCAAGTGTATTCTAACTTTGCTTTCACTATTAAAGCCCTAAAAGAAGTTCTTACATTTGGCATCAATCAAAGAGTAGAATTTTCATGGAAGTTAAATACAAGACAATTGGTAAATTAAAGATGAATTGAGGACAAATTTAATGGAAGTTAAACAAGCAACTTCTGATAAAAGGTTGGTCTCTCATAATTGGAGCTTTGGCATTAATTTTGCTTAGCATATCCTAGTATATGTGGTTCTTGTTCTTCCATGTGTCCACCTAAGTACTAAGGTATTTTCCTAATCTACCAAAGGGTTGAATGCCAACAGATTTAGAGATGGTTTTCTTGAGTTAATTGTTAGAATTTGGGTTAAGAATTAATCATGATTTGAACTTATTGATAGCTTGATTATTGACTTCACAATAATGATCAATTGTTAACTTGATTTTGTCACAGCTGCCTAGTTTTACTTCAAAGAAAAGGATCATATCTTCTGCATAAAATAGATGAGGTACTAGCTTAGAATCTTTGCAGATTTTGATACCTTTCTATTCACCAAAAAGTTTTTTCTTCATAATGAAGTAGGAGAAGTTAGTACATAAATGTTTTTATAAGAAGAGAGTGGATCCCCTTGCCTAATTTTTCTTTACAGAAGCATGTGAGAGGCAGGGCTACTATTAATAAGAATTTGATATGATATGATGTAAACACACTGTTCAATCATGCTAAGCCAAATGTCTAAGAAGTTCATTTTTTGAAGCATGGTTAATATGAATTTCTAAGAAATTTTATCATAAGCCTTTACAAAATCAATTTCAAAACCCCTTATTTTTTTCTACCCTTCTTTTTTTTTAGACTTAGTTCATGATTTCAAAGACTAAGAGAACATTGTCTAAGATTAATCGACCCCTAAGAAAGGCACTTTGGTTATGAGTAATAATGTCATCCCAAATAAACTTAAGCTTGTTACATAGAACTTTTGAGATGATTTCATATGCCACATTGCAAAGGTTGATAGGTCTGAAATTTTTAAAGGTTTAAAGGCTACTAGTTTTAAGGATATGAAAGATGAAAGATTTATTAAGACTTTTTAGTGTGAAATCACATTCTTTGAAACTCAAGACCATCACCATTATATCATCACTCACTATATACAAATATTTTTGGAAGAACCTAGCATGAAAGTAATATGGGCTTAGAGCACTATCAGTTAGGAATTGAAGAGATTGCATCCTTGATTTTCACGTAAGTGAATTCAATCATAAGAGAGAGGTGCTAGGATTCAAAAAAATATGGAATGCCAATTTCCTCTAATCTCTACAAAATGTCAGTAAAAGATTTATCATTATCTTTTGAATGAACATTTGAAAAATAGTCTTATTGCCATTTTTTCTATGATCTTCAAATCATTTGTCCATTTATTGTTATGATCCTTTGCCATTGTTTAATCCTTTGCTATTATTTGTGAGGCAAAGAAAGCTTCAATTTGTTGTCAAACTTAATATCCACATTCACAACTCACCATACAAGTCATCATTTCTTCATTCATTGATGTAAGAACCCAAGAAAGTAGCAATTGGTCATGTTGTTCTCACAAAATAAACTCCTCTAAAACTTTGTTGAGCTTCTTGTTTTCTAGTGGGGTGAATTTAGCTATGACATATTCATATTTGGCTATGAACTTCTAGAGATTCTAGCCTTTAATTGTTGTAGAAGTTTGTTATTTCCACATCAAGAAATTGCTTTCATTAAGCTTTAAAGATGCTAGGTATGTAAATGCTTATGGTATCTATCCGGTAGATAAACTACTTGATTATGTAGCCATCTTTTGTAATATTAAGACGAAATGAGAAAGATTATCAAAGTTGAAGCTTTGATACCATGTAAAAATTATCAAAAAGAAATTAAAAAAAAAAAAGAAATGAAAAGAAGTAAAGAAGCATATATAATACCATCCTATTTCTAGAACTTAAATTCCACTTGTGGTCTTCACTCTTCATGGTTAAGTTGGCTTTATATATCTACCCAAAATAAAAGTACAGTGCACATTTTAAAAGTTATACAATTTATAGTAAAATTAGGTAGCTTCTACTTTCAAATAATTTTCTTCTTCATGAAAATAAGGTGATTTCATTGATAAGTATCACAACGATGTACAAAGGCCACACAATTTGGTTGCTCTTCGAAAAATTAAAAGCATGTAATGAAAAATGAAAAGTAAGGCTCTTTACTAGTTTAAAAAAAGTAAGTAAATTAGATAAATCTCCCCTGAGTTTTGTTAAAATTACACAAATCTCTTATTTATTTTCAAAATATATATTCCACTCTTTTAAAACCAAAAATTAGTCTAATTTTTAATTTTTTGTTAAAATGCATTCAATTAGCCTAAATGCATATATATATATATATATAAATCCCTGTAATAACCGGAAAATAAAAAGAATAATTTTATTTTAATATTTCTGATATTATATAAAATTCTTTTCTTCCTTCTCATCCCTGTTTCCGGACGCTCTCCCTGGGTTATTTCCGTTTCTCTTCATCCTCGCAGCTTCCGGCTTCATCTCCTCCGTTCAGCCCGCTTGTTCTTTCCGGTGGAGTTGCTGCACTTCTCTTCACCTGCGCAGCTTCCCCGGCGTTACCCAGGCTCCCTCGAGCTCTCTCTCCCTCCTTGCTGTTCTTTCTTCCAGACGACAGCGAAGCTCCTTCCTTCGGTTGGCAGCGTTTTTTTCCTCCAGTGGAAGACCCTCACCGGCGTAGCAGAAGTTCCCAACTTCCTCGCTGTTGCTACAGATCCAGCGAAGAGAGACAGCAACCAGAAACACTGCCAGTTGAGGTGAGCATCTTCTCTCTCTCTCTCTCACACCCAATCTTGTTTTTGGTGCTGTAATCTCCCTTAAACCCGTTGATTCAGCCATTTCCTCCATTTTGGCCCTCCCCTGCTCCAAGGAATGAGAAGGATGGAGAGATCCTTCTCTCCTTGGGCTGGCCGGCGCTGAAGAACAGAGCAAAAAGGGGTTTTTATTTATTTATTTATTTATTTATTTTTAGGCTTCCTAATGTTATGGGAGGTATAGAAATCCTTGAAATTTTACTCCCTTAGAATGGTACATGAACTTAGAGGATGAAGTAGGATCTAAATGAAGAGATTAAGTTACTGGTTGCTGCATATGAGTAGGGTTCTGTGAATAATAGGTTGTTAAATAGTTAGTAGGGAATGATAAATGTAAAGGTGATCCTTGTGAACCTATGAAGTGATTTGATGAGTTGGGTGTTATCAGGAAATCCTGTGAACACTGGCGGTGAAGGGAATCGGCATTTCAAGGAGGAACCAGTAACGTACCCAGTGTCTGTGAGTAAATAATAGATTCCAATCTCTTGCTATCACCATAAATCTCATTACTGTTACTTACTATTTGAAATTATCCTGAATGAGACAAAACATGGCTGAGAATGTATGTATACTTATATATATATATATATATATATAAGTGTATGCATAGAACTGTTTCCCTGGTTATTCATTTATTTATTTTTGTTTTACCTTTACGTGTATTTGCATGTTTACTTTTTTTTTTCACTGTTTCAGTATTGATCCTAATGAGTTGTTAAGATATAAATATGCACATATATATATAATAAAGTGATTGGTTAATAACGTATATGTACATATATATATACATATATATACAGGTATTTGAACCTAGAATTTTAGGTCCATGTGTATGTGTGTGTGCCTCGCCTATGAGTCTATGTTAGTGTCCTTCATTTGACTAAGTCATAGGTTGTGGAAGAATCTGGGTGGAGAAGGAGCTACCCGTTAGGCGGAGCCGCCCGAGTGAAGCGGGTAAGGGCTGCCAACGAGGTGTAGCCGCCCCCGGAATGGATGAATCATAACCTATGAATAAGAAAAGTAGATAATAGGGGCTGCCTGTTAGGCGTAGCCACCCGGGTGAAACGGGGAAAGGAGCTGCCAACACGGTGGAGCCGCTATTTACCTGACCTAATAGTAAACTTTCATCAGGAGATCACACCAAGAGACTCAGGTTTAAATGGGTCTCCTTCCATATGACGGTTCATGGGATCTACTAAATTGTGAAGTGTGAGGGTTTAGTAATATATATATATATATATATATATATATATATATATATACTTTAATTTATTAGTTATGATTCTTGAATAAGTTTTGAATCTATTATCTGCTCACTGAGTTTATCTCACTCTTTCAAATTCTAAATTTTTCAGATAGCGCCTCTGGACCTGATCCGCCTCCCTCATCTTAGGGCTGAGGCGTGTGGCGGTGAGCCTCTCTTTTGGAACTAGAGGCTCAACTAGCTTTTCTTTTGGTTTGGTATCAGTTGTAATGAATTGAAATTTATTTTGTAAAAGTATTTGGTGAGTAAGACAATGGATGTAGGTTGCTTTCCCCCTTCCCTATTTTTGGGTTTATTGATGTTGTTGACTGGATTGAAGAGAGCGGAGCTCTCTGTTGTTATTTATTTGATCTCTGGCTGTTTGTAGAAATTTCGGGATGTCCTAATTACAGGGGGCACTCTGCCGAAATTTCTATAAAAAGCTAGTGCCTAAGGGAAGGTATATTTTGTATATCCAATAAGGCTGGAGTACTTCTAATGTACCTGGACCACCTAAAGATTTATTTATTGTATAGGAAAGTGGGTGAACCTATAGCTAAGGACTACGTATAGGGTTCCAAGTCAGCCCCCTTCTCTTTGGAAAATGGGGCGTGACAAAGTTGGTATCAGAGCATAAGTTCCTGTGTCCTGTGAAATAAGCGCTCTCTAATGACGCCTTAGTTATCTTTATGAACCCGGGCATAATTATAACTAAGATATCATTAGAGACCTTATGGGGTGTAAGGGTTCCCTCTTAGGGTGTAAGACTTAGGGAGGCATGGGTTTTGTGAATTTGCATGTTTATGAATGATTCGGTTTCCTTTGTTTTGTTCTAAACCTGTGCTTTGGTTTTTATAGAACAATGATGCCGGCTGGATCTAGCGCAACTGTAGGGGCAGTTGCAGAAGAGAATGCAGATGAGCCTTCTGTTGAGGCTCCTGCCCCACCGATGGCCCCAGCACCTAGGGGTCGTGGTAGAGGAGCTGGTAGAGGTCGAGGTAGACATGGAGGGCGTAGTGGGCAAGGCAGGGCCGCCCCGCCCCTGGTAGAGAATGTAACAGGAGAAGGAATTATGTCTCCTCAATCGCAATTGGGATCATTGGATGCCTTGGTGGCTAGGTTACAGGGGACTGTGGAGGCACTAGCAAATGTGGTGCAAGCACAGGGAGCTAGAATTGAGCAACTAGTAAGTGTTGTAACTCCACAATCTCAAGCACAACCTCAGCCTGTTCCAGTGACGCAGCCAATACAGAATGAACGGAGGAATGCTGATGATTTGATATCGAGATTCTTGAAATTGAAACCGCCAATATTTTCTGGGTCTGATAGCCGAGAAGACCCCCAGCTCTTCATGGATGGTGTTGAGAAGGCGTGCCGAGCTCTTAAATGCTCGGGTGAAGAAAGGATAGAACTAGCCACTTATCAAATGCAGGATGTGGCCTATACCTGGCATGAGACCGTGTTCCAAGGAAGACCTGCAGGATTACCTCCGATGACTTGTGAGGAATTTAAGGAAGCTTTTATGGCCAGATTTCTACCCAAGAGCACCAGAGATGCAAGACGACGAGAGTTTGAGGTGTTGAGGCAGGTTCCTGGTATGAGTGTCTCTGAATATGACATCCGTTATACACAACTCTCACGTTATGCACCTCATTTGGTCTCTACAGAGAGAGATCGGATTGAGAGATTTGTGGACGGATTGTTACGCCCGCTGTATAATGCAGTAGCAGCTCAGGTTGAACACTTTTCCTCCTATGCTGCGGCAGTTGATTGTGCAAGGAAGATTGAGTTGCGAGGAATGGAAGATAATGCCCTCTTTTCAAAGAAGAGGAAGAGGTTTGAGGGTAAGCACCAGGGTGTGGGGTACTTGACTGGTGGGTCAAGACTCCAAGATCACAGCCAGACATTATCTCTAGTTTCAAGGAAACCTGCACAGTCTGCTGGTGTTGCAGTTAGTCAGCAAACAGATCAGAGTGCTGTTGGACGTCAGACCCAGTATGGTCCAGTCCAAATGGAGCGTAATAGAAACCGTTGCCTTACTTGTGGGAAACTCCACTCTGGACCATGTTATAGGGCAACAGGTGCATGTTATCTTTATGGGCAAGTGGGACATTTGAAGAAGAATTGCCCGCTTCAGCAACATGGGTCTAGTCATGGATCAGTTTCGTCATCTCATCAGACGACCCCCATTGCAGTTACACCGATCCAATCGATTCCCACCCAACCAACCAGGAGTGGTGTTAGGAGAGGTGCAGGAAGCAGGGGATCAGCCTCTGCGGGGAGAGGACAAGCTCGGGTATTTGCCTTGACGAGACAGGACGCGCAGGCCTCCAATGCAGTAGTGACAGGTACTCTCCGAGTATGCTCTTGTGATGCTCGTATATTATTTGACCCTGGTTCCACTCATTCATATGTATCTCCTCATTTTGCTAAGCGAGTTGGTAAGGGTTTAACTAAATTAGATGAACCCTTTATGGTTGTGACTCCTATTGGTGAATCGTTGTCCGTGGATTATGTATGCCGGTCATGTGAAGTTCTTACTGAGGGTAAGGAAACTTTAGCAGACTTGGCGATACTAGATATGAGTGATTTTGATGTCATTCTGGGTATGGATTGGTTAGCTTCTTGCCACGCTACGTTAGACTGTTATTCAAAGGTGGTAAGATTTCATATCCCAGGTGAGTCGCCCTTTTTGATACAGGGTGATCGTAGTGAAGTGCCGGGTAATCTTATCTCCTTGCTGAAAGCACAAAGGTTGCTAAGAAGAGGGTGCCAAGGATATTTGGCTGTCATTAAGAATGTTGATGCACAGACGGTAGACCTGCAACAAGTTCCTGTAGTGAAGGAGTTTGCGGATGTGTTTCCAGAAGAGTTACCTGGATTGCCACTGGATAGAGAGATTGAATTTCATATTGAGGTAGTTGCAGGCACGCAACCAATTTCCATGCCCCCTTATCGTATGGCACCGTTGGAATTGAAGGAGTTAAAGGTGCAGCTGCAGGACTTGTTGGATAAGGGTTTTATCCGCCCAAGTGTCTCTCCGTGGGGTGCTCCAGTACTTTTTGTGAAGAAAAAGGATGGATCTTTTCGATTGTGTATTAATTACAGGCAACTCAATAAGGTAACCATACGCAATAAGTATCCATTACCTCGTATTGATGATCTTTTTGATCAGTTACAAGGGGCGCAGTGTTTTTCCAAGATAGATTTGCGTTCCGGGTACCACCAATTGAAAATAAGGAAGGAAGATATTCCCAAGACGGCTTTTCGGACCCGTTATGGTCATTATGAGTTCTTAGTAATGTCCTTCGGGTTAACTAATGCACCGGCAGCCTTCATGGATTTGATGAATCGGATATTTAGGCAATTTCTGGATAGATTTGTCATAATATTCATCGATGACATCCTAGTTTATTCAAAGAGCCGGGAAGAGCATGAACAACATCTACGCTTGGTGTTGCAGCGGTTAAGAGAAGAACAATTATATGCAAAGTTCTCCAAGTGTGAATTCTGGCTAAATCAGGTGGCATTTTTGGGCCATGTTGTTTTGAAGGATGGTATCCAAGTGGATCCAAGCAAGGTAGAAGCCGTCCAAAAATGGCCTAAACCTACCACAGTCACGGAGATTCGCAGCTTTTTGGGTTTAGCTGGGTACTATCGCCGCTTCGTAAAGGATTTTTCCAAAATAGCTGTCCCGTTGACAAGATTGACGCAAAAGCAAGTTAAATTTCAGTGGTCAGATGATTGTAAAGAAAGTTTTCAGAAACTGAAGAAGTGTTTGACTTCAGCCCCTGTCTTAACGTTACCATCGGGGATAGGAGGCTATGCAGTGTATTGTGATGCCTCAAGAATAGGGTTGGGATGTGTCCTTATGCAGCATGGACGTGTGATAGCCTATGCTTCTAGGCAACTCAAAAGACATGAGCAGAATTACCCTACTCATGATCTAGAAATGGCAGCCGTGGTATTTGCTCTTAAACTTTGGCGGCATTATCTTTATGGCGAGACTTGCGAGATCTATACCGATCATAAAAGTTTTAAATATATCTTCCAGCAAAAAGATCTCAACCTTAGACAGCGCAGGTGGATGGAGTTACTCAAGGACTATGACTGCAACATTCTCTATCATCCTGGGAAGGCCAATGTAGTAGCGGATGCCTTAAGTAGGAAGTCAATGGGCAGTTTGGCTCATATTGCAGAAGAGAGAAGGCCGCTAGTGGAAGAAGTCCATAAGTTGGAGAATGGAGGAATGAAGTTTGAAATTTCTCAATCCGGAGCATTCCTGGCTCACATGCAAGCTTGTTCAACCCTCATAGAAAGGGTAAAAGCGGCTCAGAAGCTTGATCCCAAGCTGAGCGAGAGGATTGAAGGAGTAAGGAGCGGGAAAGATAGTGGATTCATTCTTGATTCAGAAGGAGTACTTAGAGTTGGAGGCCGGTTGTGTGTGCCTAGCGTGGGGGATATAAAGAGAGAGATTTTAGAAGAGGCTCATCATTCAGCATATACCATCCATCCAGGATCAACAAAAATGTACCAGGACTTGAAGCAATCATATTGGTGGGATGGTATGAAGAAAGATGTAGCCGACTTTGTTTCCCGTTGCCTAGTGTGCCAACAGGTGAAGGCTGAACATCAAAAACCAGCAGGGTTACATCAGCGACTGGAAATACCTGAGTGGAAGTGGGAGAGAATTACGATGGATTTCGTAACCGGTTTACCCCGTACCTTGCGAGGGTATGATTCTATTTGGGTAATTGTGGATAGATTGACTAAAGCAGCGCATTTCCTTCCTGTTAAAACTACTTATGGTGTGGCTAAGTATGCGCAACTCTACCTAAGCGAAATAGTGAGATTGCATGGAGTACCTGTATCCATAATCTCTGATAGAGGTCCTCAGTTTACCTCTCGTTTCTGGAAGGCTTTCCAAGAGGCTTTGGGTACGAGAGTAGACCTCAGTACTGCTTTCCATCCTCAAACTGATGGGCAGTCTGAGAGAACGATACAGATTCTGGAGGATATGTTGAGAGCATGTATCTTGGACGTTGGTGGTAGTTGGGAAAACCATCTGCCTTTGGTAGAATTTGCATATAATAACAGTTATCAAGCTAGTATTCAAATGGCACCATTCGAAGCACTATATGGGAGGCGATGTAGGTCTCCAATAGGATGGTTTGAAGTTGGTGAAGCCAAACTGTTAGGCCCTGATCTGGTACAAGATGCACTAGACAAAGTGCGGGTGATAAAAGAGAGATTGATGACGGCCCAGAGTCGGCAAAAGTCCTATGTGGACCACAGGCGGCGAGACTTAGAGTTTTCCGTAGGTGATTTGGTGTTCTTGAAGGTATCTCCAATGAAAGGGGTAATGAGGTTTGGTAGGAAGGGGAAGTTGAGTCCGAGATATGTGGGACCCTATGAAATACTAGATCGGGTTGGCAATGTGGCGTACCGGTTAGATTTACCCCAGGAGTTAGCAGGAGTTCATCCCGTGTTTCATGTGTCTATGTTGAGGAAGTATTTGTCAGACCCTTCACACGTAATCAAATCTCAGGATATTGTGCTGGATGAAAGGTTGGCATATAAGGAAGAACCTGTCTCAATTGTGGATAGGCAAGTAAGAAAGCTTCGTTCGAGAGAAGTGACAATGGTTAAGGTGTTATGGCGTAACCACTCACAAGAGGAAGCTACATGGGAGGTAGAAGGAGAAATGCGTACCAAATATCCCCACTTGTTTGGGTCATGAGGTTAGAACTCTATTCTCTTTTTCATAAGGGTTCTATTTTCCTTATGAAATTCGGGGACCGAATTTCTTTAAGGAGGGAAGACTGTAATAACCGGAAAATAAAAAGAATAATTTTATTTTAATATTTCTGATATTATATAAAATTCTTTTCTTCCTTCTCATCCCTGTTTCCGGACGCTCTCCCTGGGTTATTTCCGTTTCTCTTCATCCTCGCAGCTTCCGGCTTCATCTCCTCCGTTCAGCCCGCTTGTTCTTTCCGGTGGAGTTGCTGCACTTCTCTTCACCTGCGCAGCTTCCCCGGCGTTACCCAGGCTCCCTCGAGCTCTCTCTCCCTCCTTGCTGTTCTTTCTTCCAGACGACAGCGAAGCTCCTTCCTTCGGTTGGCAGCGTTTTTTCCCTCCAGTGGAAGACCCTCGCCGGCATAGCAGAAGTTCCCAACTTCCTCGCTGTTGCTACAGATCCAGCGAAGAGAGACAGCAACCAGAAACACTGCCAGTTGAGGTGAGCATCTTCTCTCTCTCTCTCACACACCCAATCTTGTTTTTGGTGCTGTAATCTCCCTTAAACCCGTTGATTCGGCCATTTCCTCCATTTTGGCCCTCCCCTGCTCCAAGGAATGAGAAGGATGGAGAGATCCTTCTCTCCTTGGGCTGGCCGGCGCTGAAGAACAGAGCAAAAAGGGGTTTTATTTATTTATTTATTTATTTATTTTTAGGCTTCCTAATGTTATGGGAGGTATAGAAATCCTTGAAATTTTACTCCCTTAGAATGGTACATGAACTTAGAGGATGAAGTAGGATCTAAATGAAGAGATTAAGTTACTGGTTGCTGCATATGAGTAGGGTTCTGTGAATAATAGGTTGTTAAATAGTTAGTAGGGAATGATAAATGTAAAGGTGATCCTTGTGAACCTATGAAGTGATTTGATGAGTTGGGTGTTATCAGGAAATCCTGTGAACACTGGCGGTGAAGGGAATCGGCATTTCAAGGAGGAACCAGTAACGTACCCAGTGTCTGTGAGTAAATAATAGATTCCAATCTCTTGCTATCACCATAAATCTCATTACTGTTACTTACTATTTGAAATTATCCTGAATGAGACAAAACATGGCTGAGAATGTATGTATACTTATATATATATATATATATATAAGTGTATGCATAGAACTGTTTCCCTGGTTATTCATTTATTTATTTTTGTTTTACCTTTACGTGTATTTGCATGTTTACTTTTTTTTTTTCACTGTTTCAGTATTGATCCTAATGAGTTGTTAAGATATAAATATGCACATATATATATAATAAAGTGATTGGTTAATAACGTATATGTACATATATATATACATATATATACAGGTATTTGAACCTAGAATTTTAGGTCCATGTGTATGTGTGTGTGCCTCGCCTATGAGTCTATGTTAGTGTCCTTCATTTGACTAAGTCATAGGTTGTGGAAGAATCTGGGTGGAGAAGGAGCTACCCGTTAGGCGGAGCCGCCCGAGTGAAGCGGGTAAGGGCTGCCAACGAGGTGTAGCCGCCCCCGGAATGGATGAATCATAACCTATGAATAAGAAAAGTAGATAATAGGGGCTGCCTGTTAGGCGTAGCCACCCGGGTGAAACGGGGAAAGGAGCTGCCAACACGGTGGAGCCGCTATTTACCTGACCTAATAGTAAACCTTCATCAGGAGATCACACCAAGAGACTCAGGTTTAAATGGGTCTCCTTCCATATGACGGTTCATGGGATCTACTAAATTGTGAAGTGTGAGGGTTTAGTAATATATATATATATATATATATACTTTAATTTATTAGTTATGATTCTTGAATAAGTTTTGAATCTATTATCTGCTCACTGAGTTTATCTCACTCTTTCAAATTCTAAATTTTTCAGATAGCGCCTCTGGACCTGATCCGCCTCCCTCATCTTAGGGCTGAGGCGTGTGGCGGTGAGCCTCTCTTTTGGAACTAGAGGCTCAACTAGCTTTTCTTTTGGTTTGGTATCAGTTGTAATGAATTGAAATTTATTTTGTAAAAGTATTTGGTGAGTAAGACAATGGATGTAGGTTGCTTTCCCCCTTCCCTATTTTTGGGTTTATTGATGTTGTTGACTGGATTGAAGAGAGCGGAGCTCTCTGTTGTTATTTATTTGATCTCTGGCTGTTTGTAGAAATTTCGGGATGTCCTAATTACAGGGGGCACTCTGCCGAAATTTCTATAAAAAGCTAGTGCCTAAGGGAAGGTATATTTTGTATATCCAATAAGGCCGGAGTACTTCTAATGTACCTGGACCACCTAAAGATTTATTTATTGTATAGGAAAGTGGGTGAACCTATAGCTAAGGACTACGTATAGGGTTCCAAGTCAGCCCCCTTCTCTTTGGAAAATGGGGCGTGACAATCCCAAAATATGTATAAGTCCCATAAACTTTAGATTATGTGTAAATAATCCTCCTGACCTTTAAAACTTAATAATGAACTGCTCCAAACTTACTTTTAATTTTGTGTAGATGACCTTGCAATTATTAAGTTTGTTATTTTACTAATAGAAGTGTGATATATTAAAGAGGTTATCTGCAAATAGTTCAAAATTCATGGGAGTTACATATACATGATTCAAAAATTTAAGAGAGTTATTTGCATACAAAAAAAGTTTAAAGGAGTCTATTTAATTAGATATATCACTATTCTACTAGTAAATTAATGAACTCATTAATGACAGAGTTATCTATATAAAATTGGAGAGGTCTAATGTCAAATTTTGAAGTTCAAAGGAATTATTTACACATGAATTTAAAGTTCAAAAAAATTATATGCATTTTGGCCTTTTTTTAAGCAAAATAGCTCTTTCAAATTTAACTACTCAAAAGAGTAAATCTAATGATAAGGAAATCTAATTTTTGCCCTAAAAAAAAAAAATCAATCAATACATATTTTGGTTAATGAATGATATTTTAATCAAAAAATTTATAATTAGACTAGAGTATATATTTTGGAAATAAAAAAATTATGTAATTTTAATAAAACTCAAAAGTAATATGTATAATTTACTCTAAAAAATGATATAAGTGAAGATGCATTTAAGTTTAACAAAAATAGTTCAAAATTGAGTTATGAATTTAATTATTAAAGAACTATATAAATAACATTAATTATTCTAAAGCAAAAGCATAAAATTATCACTAGATTCAAATATAAATAACTAGACCTTACTTTCTACAAGATGTAGGGAAAATTCAAAAAATGTTTCATAAATCTTAAAAAAAAACTTACAAAAAAAATAATGTGTCAACTAATATTTATACAGATGTAAATAATACATAAATAATATCAGCCTTTGAAAGTCACATTGTTCATGGGCCAAGATGGTCTACAAGTCAAGGTTTTCATTATATATATATATATATATATAGATATAGATATAGATACAGATAAGGCTACGTTTGCTTCGATGACTGCAAGGACATCATCGACGCATTCCATTTGCAACCCGCGTTTGATAATCGAATGCTGGCGTCTGTTCTTGTCGAAGCTCGAGCCTTGTTTGCAAATGATTTTCGGCCATGGATTCAGTTGTTCGCAAGCTCAAAACTAATCATTCCTGTTCATTGGTTTCACAAGATTCAAATCTAGCGTTTTAGGTTTTCCTTTTTTAAGATTTATCATGTTTTCACTCAATTGATGCTTGAATCTTGGAAAAGTATGTTAACTAGTAGGTTCGAAGCTTCGAAGTTCTCCCATAGCAAAAATGCCATTTTCGACCATGGAGGCATTCCTATTTAGTTGCATTTCCACAGTGAATCTTGTCTGCCTTTCCACGATGAAGCTTGTCTTTATCATTGCATTTTCAGCTGCATTTCAAACCATTTTCGGCCATGGATTCATTATAATTTTTTGCATCTCCTTTAACGTTCTCCCGGTTTGAAATTAAACAAGAAAGTTCGTTTTTTGGGTCAAGGGCAATTTTGCCATTTTAATGTCTTTTTAGTCTATTATAATCCAATTTTTATACAACCAAACGGGTAAAGATAAAAGTATTCTCTCTTTTTATGGGTCATACCAAATATAGTAAACGCAATTGCAAATACATTTATTTTACCATTACATAGTCCAAGATTCAGTGAATTGAACGCACTCTAAATCTTGCAGCTAATTATTGTTTGAATTTTGAAGTGATGGTATCAAACTACCAATTCGAGCACGTAGGATTGGAAAAGGTATTTATCATTTAAAAATAAACTTAAAAAAATGGCCGTTTTGGCTTTGGGGAGAGAAGCAAATGACAAAAAAGGCAAGTTATGAAGAATTTAAACTTATTCAGAGTTTAAATTAATTTATAGTCATTGAATGGTGTTTAGAAATTTGTACATTATATAAATATATTATTTATCATGAATTGATTCAACCAATGAGGACTCTTCATAGCATCACTATAATAATAATGTAAGATGAGAATTAAGAAGGAAGAATTAGGGATAGGCGGATTACTCAAAGCTAATTACAAAATTATTCATCTAAGCTTTGGTATGGAGATAAAAAAATAAGTTTATACACACACATACTCAAGACATTTTATTTTGTTTTTCTTGTCATTTTGTGTGAATAAATTTATATATATATATATATATATATATATATGTATCTTAACTAGTGAAAAATTTATTTATTTTGAATTTCTTTAAATAAGTGAATTTGGGTTTGAGGATTTAGTAATTTAATGAAAAAAAAAAGATGGGTTTGAGTTTGTTACCATTTTCAATACAAGTCTGGAGATGGAGAGAATAATTTTTTATAAGTCTAGGATGAAAAATTATTATATTTTACTCATATTCTGCACATGGTTATTTTTAGGAAGAATTATAAAACAATTGAAAAAATATTATCCAATTCCTAAAGAAGAAGGAAGGAAAATGTTTTTACTCATTAACTTTTTTTAAAAAAAAAAAAAAAAAGGAAAGTAACACCGCAGCTTCCTGTCTTGACAAAAGTTCAAACTTTTCAAGGCATGGACCTTTGACTAACTACTTTTCCAACCCCCCATCCCTCCCTGGCTGACTGACTCGTCCTTTCTTCCTTCTCTACTTTTCTCTTCTTTTCTTTTTCAGCTTTCTCAACTTTCCATCATTTTCCATTCTCTCTCTCTCTCTCCAGCTGATTATATGTATAAGTTCTCTGCTTCCTACTACTTTTCAAGCTCTCACTAGCCAACAACAAGAAGACAATTCATCCTCTCTCTCTCTCTCTCTGCGCTCTCTTGTATCCAGGTGGGATTTTTTTTTTTTTTCCAACGGGGTATTCACATTTCCATTATTTTCTAGTACTTTTCCTATGATCATACCCACTTCCTATACTTTTCAAAACCCTGGTCCTTAATTCTCTCTTTGATTGATCTTCCCTTTCACACACACCAGAGCTAATCACCTTGATTTTTCAATACCTTCATAATTTCATGACCCTCTCCGGATAGATAGGCCTGTCCCCCCAACCACAGCATGTCTTTTATATAGGTTTCCTTATTTGTCAACGAAAATTACATAACCCAAACTAAAATGACAAAGAAGATCAGAATCCCAACATTTTCTGATCTTCTTATTATGATGATAAAGCACAAGTTTCCGTAGCATCCATTTTTCCTTGCACCCATGGACATGGACACTGTCTTCTCCCTCCCTGAAGCTGCCAGAGCTAACTTTCTGCACTCTATAATGCAGTCCTCTGGCTGCTCTTACGTTTGTCTTTGGTCCTATGATTCCCTCTTATCCAAGTATACATATAATGCATATTGCATAGTAATATGGTGTACTTTGTTCGTGTGATATAGTTTCCTGGGTTTGCACTTACATTTCTGGTTTGGTTTTTTGTGCAGACGTTTGCTTTTCTTGGATGGTTTGTACAACGTAAGAATCGACCAACCGAGCTCTTCTTTGGGGAGTGTAGCTCAAAGGCTTTTTAACCAATATAGGGGTTTAGTATTTGATGTCAATGATGAAGAGTAATTCTCATTGTTCCCTAATTATTTGTTAATTTGTCTGGGTTTGTGGGTGTGTAAATTCTTTATTTTGTTTATTTATTTATAAATTTATTCATGTTTGCTTGTGTTTTGTATAGCCGTATTCCAGGACTAGCTTTCAAGAACCGCAGCCCTTACCTTGAGCTGCAGCAAGCAGATCTTCTAAGACTGGCATGGACACAAGTACAGACGCAATTTTATCAGGTAATTAATTAACTTTACGACATGAATATTAATTATTATTGAAGCAATGTTATGTTCATGAAGGATTTTTTTGGCTAAGGTAATTAACTTTTTTCCTTTTTTTTTTAACAGGAAGCAAGGATTAAGGTTTGCTGTTTGAAGAATGATCTTGACAAAATAATAATAATAAAAGTTGATTGCTGAGGTTAATTATGCAGAAAATCCAACCAACCTTCTAAAGCCATTGTTTTGTTTCCTTGTTTAACAGACTGCTGTCTTCATGGGGTGCACCAATGGAGAAATGGAGCTTGGGTTCTCAACCATGTCTCAAGTAAGTAAACACTTTTTGATATGTACAATCCCACTTCACCAATCAAAAAATTCAGAATATAATTCGTCAGGCAAGTTCTTAGGTAAATTCAGTCTACAAAAAAGTATTGTAGTAGATCCATGTAAGCATGTCAGTCTAGAGAAATCTATCTCTGATATGCTCACGTATCAATTCGTAGCTGAATTTTTATTTCCCATGAACTTTAATTTGCTGTGCAGGCTGATATTCAAACAGCACTTAGTAACTTGTTCCCAGAAGAATTTTCCAGATCACAATCATCCCATCAGCAGACAAACATTGATCAGAGTCAGAACCCACCTTCATCATCTTCATCTTCCTTGAGATCACTCTCACTATCCACAGGTAGCCCTGAATACTCATCCCTCCTATTCACCATTCCTGGCTCTTCTTCCCACTTTCCTCAAGAATCCCTTGCAGCTTCTAGCCCACACCAACAAGCCATCCAAGCACTAGCTCAAGCCACACACAGCCCATTTCCCACACCAGAGAGTGAGCATGATGCCATAATGAGAGCAATCCTTCATGTCATTTCTAATTCACCTTCTTCTACAACCTCTCTTCATCATCAACCCCACCAGAATTTGCCTTATGTGGTTCATCCTGAGGCCAGTGCTTTCAAGAGTTATAGCCCCATTATCACATCACAAATGGGGTCGGAATTGCGCAGGCAAAGTCTCTTTAAGAGGTCATTGACATTCTTTAGAAGCTTGAATTTCATGAGAATGAGAGAGCGTGTTCAAACAACGCGCCCCACTAGTACCCAGCTTCATCACATGATATCAGAGAGAAGAAGGCGTGAGAAGCTCAACGAGAACTTTCAAGCTCTTAGATCACTCCTTCCTCCAGGAACTAAGGTACCACCATAAACCAAGGGACATATCTAGCGAGAGGAACGGTTTATTGTGAGAAGCTAGATAGTCATGACTCAAGATTCAAAATTAGTGGTCCAGATTATCACAAAAACAATTTATTATAAGTGTTTGCTACTAAGTTTTTTTAATAGAAACACAATAGATAATTTTTATAATTCAATGCCATATGATCAGGTGTCTTAAAAAATTTTCTCCTATTTGTTAACAGATGAAGTAATAGCAAACACTTATGAATCGTCACTAAGTCTAGTGCTTTGCATTAATCTTGGTTAATAACTCTTCTCACATCAAAAAGTAAATCACTCCTCTCACCGGATGTTTTCCCCTCATAAACTACCTTCAAAAATTAGATATTTTCTCTTTTGAGCAAATAATCGAGCATTTTCCAGGTATTATTTCAAAAGCCTAAGAGAATGTATATGAATCTGGGTTTGTTTTAGAAAGACAAAGCTTCCATACTTACAACAGCAAAGGAGACACTGAGCTCTTTAATGGCGGAGATTGAAAAGGTTAGAGAAAGAAATAAGCAGTTGGAGGCACCATCATCATCAATGGCTGCTTCTCCAGTCAAAGAAGCTAGTAATGATCATGAAATCTCAAATGAAAGGTTAAGTGTCAGAGTTTCACATGAACCACAATCAAGCTCGTCAGAAGAGAGAATCGTAGACTTGGAAGTGACAGTGAGAGGACAAAGTTCTCAAGTTGATATTTTGATTCGATTATTGGGATTCCTAAGACAGGATCAAAATTTGAGCTTGATTTCCATGGAAGCTAACACCCATTTAGCACACGCCACTTCCTTCAATCGAGTAACCTTCAGACTAAGGATTGAGGTATGATATTTTGATTCTATATTTTTCCTATTAATTTCTTCAATAAATTTGTAACCCGTGTAAAATTTTCTTTTAAAAGAATTCAATCATATGTTATTGAATTATAAAACTATATTTGTGTACAAAAATCATATATTTATTATGTTTTAATTAAAAAATTTAATAATAAAAATATAAAAAAATTATATATAATTTTTTTTCATACAATATATTAGTTCGTCCATGCAATTTTATTAAAATGAATAATTTAGATAAAGGGATTCACTTAATAAATTTATTTTAGCGAGCTTTCATTAATTTTTTACTAGTTGGTTGTGCACATAATAATTAACCTAGTTCAAGCAAAACACAGGTTTTCTAGGCCAGCCATTCAAAGGGTAAGTATTCATATTAGGTTCACAGTTTAAAGAAATTATTAGATATATATATATATATATATAATGTATCAAACTATCAGTTACTTGTACAAAAAATCAATAAGTACAAAACTAAAATATATAATTAATCACTTTAATAAGTGTTATAACTATATTGTATTGAAAAACTAGTTGGTAGGGAGAAGACCATAAAGACGAATGATGTCATGATTTTAGAATAGTAAGATGTGACTAACAGATTTAGAACAAGTGGCAGCAACCTTTTCGTTGGATCCCAGAATTCTCTTTTGATTAGTATGAATTAAGAAATTGATGGATTTATAATTATAATATAACGTTGCTTAGTTCAATTTAGGAAGGAGCTAAGCAAGTGCATATGTTAAGGTGGTTTGGTGAAGATGGTATATTGTAAGTCACTTTCATGTTGATATGATCCAAACTACAAATTCAACCATTCAAAAAGAGCATTCTATTTTGGCAGCCATCAAATAAGAATCAGCTTTGTATATTTTGATCATCGTCACGATTTCTTGCAAATTTTGCACGTAGGATAGAGACTAGAAGGAGTATTTACTAATTAATTAATTAATTAATGATGATGATGCAAGGACCAACTTTGACTGTTTATCTATCTATATATATAAAAATTTATGTGAGATTGTATTGTGTATTGTTTATAAGTCATTTATTGTGTGATTTTTATGAAATTGCATGTTCGTATATTATTTATATCAGTATATATATTATTCATATATTATTTTTTTTATTTTAAAAAAAATTTTACGAGGGTCATAGGACATTTTTGAATTTTTCATACATCTTACAGAAGAAAGCACATAGTTTATATAAACAAAAAGGTCTTTAAATATTAATTATTACACTAATTATGGGTTGGAACTCATCCAACATCTTCCTTTGTCTTAATCAATGAAAACCTCTTTATGATAGAAGACAGTATTTTTGGGAATTTAAAAGACAAAAAGGTCCAATCAGTAATTATTGGAACTTTACACGAAGAATAATTAGTGAGTTGCTTGATCTGTGCAGGGAAGTGAATGGGACGAATCCGCCTTCCTGGAAGCAGTGAGAAGAGTGGTTGCTGACCTTGCACAGTGACAGGTGGGCCAATAGAGACAACACGCGTCATCAGCCCTCTTTAGGTCATTCTATGGCGGCGGCGCACGGCAGATGGTTTCTTCAATTTTGAATTTTGATAAAGTGTGTCCGTGTTGTGTTGTACGTGAAAAGAGAGTAAAATAAAAAATGAGAATATATATAGAATTTACCTCTTTTATATTTATTTATTTATTTAAAAAATACTTTATTATTTATTTGCTTGAAAGAATTTAAGTATGTGATTTGTTCAACCAACCATGTTGACTCAAATGGGGGCACCAATCTTTTTGAATAACACGTTGTATTAATTTCATATTTAATTAAATTATTGATTTAATTTTTGTGGACGAACCTATAATGTCTTAAGGCCTGTTTGGTATATCATATAATACTTTATAGTATAAGTTAATATAATATATTATAAATTTATTTTTTGTTTAATGCAAGTAATGTATTATATAACTTTATATATGATATCTCTCTTATATATCAAAATGATATATAACTTAATCATATTTTGGGAGTAGAATTAAGTCTGATTGAGTTTTGATATATAAAACCTTATTAATACTTTCTGATTTTAACTTCTCACTTATGAGAATATTCATTAGCTAAGTTGAGTCGAGTTTTAGCGTAACCAATAAAGTTGATCATAAGTCGAGTATTAGAGTAGTTTGATGTTCAACCAAATTTTACATCAAACTTCTTTTTCTAAGTTTAATGCTTAGGCCTTGTTGGATTTAATTAATATTAGTTGAAATTAGGTTAGTTAGACCATTTTTAAATTTTTGATAAAAATTGTAAAATTATAAAATAACCCTAAAAAAAAATAAAATTTTTATATAAGTCTTTATGAAATAATTTTTTATAAAAATTATAAAATGATCCTAAAGAAATAAAATTTTCATATAAGTCTCTATAAAATAATTTCTTAAAAAAAATTAATACCATTGAGATAGGTCAGCAAAAACTGATTTAGTATTGGATTCGGTCTAATTAGTTTAGTATAAGGTTGGGTTAGATTGGTTTTTTAAGCTAACTAAGTCACTTTTTTTTTTTCTTAATATTTGGTACAAATGATAAATTGATTCTTAAAAATTAAAAACTTCATATAAGTTCTTATAAAATTATATTTTGCTCTTAAAAAAAATAAAGTTTTCATATAAGTCCTTATAAGATAAATATTTTTTAAGAAAATTCACAGGATTAGACTAGGTTGGCTGAAATTGGCTAACGTGACCAACCCGACTTAATTTGTCCAAATTATTTTTGAGTTATTCAACCTGATGTGACTAGGTGGGATCAAATAGCCAGGTTATTATGCAGTATGTGCAGCCTTATTCATCTATTCTTTCAGTCTAAAAATTAATATAATACAATAAATTTAGATAAATATAGTGTATATTTTAAATGAAGGGTATTTTTTAAAAAAAAAAGTTATTTTTTATCTTATCCAATATTATATAGTATATCACCAAATAAATGATAGTATTATCTTACACAATACATTATCTTATACAGCATCATATCAAATAATGTATAGTTTTAAAATTTTATCAAACCTTATCCTATCAAATCTTATCCTATTAGATCTTATATTATACATCGTACCAAACAAGTCCTTAGTTTAGATCCATAGTGCTATATCATTTTGCTTAGTATCAACAAAATGATTCTAAGATATTTTCTCTAAGCAAATTTTTGGATTGAATAGACTATTAACTTAAAAGTCTCCATGACCAAATAGTTAAAAGTCTAATTTTTCTCAACCAGCGAGATGACTTGATCTTTTGCGATCCGTTAGATATTATTTTAGATTTGCTTGGTCAAGCAACAATTAATCAAGGATAAGTTATAAGCCTACAATTAATTTAGCTCTGAATAAATTTATTATCATTAGGTTTAAAGTTGGTATTCAATCTATATAATTCGTTATATTTGTCACTTAATTTTCTAATGACATTTTTTTTTAATCCAAACTTTGACAAAAATTTCAAGATAAATGTCAAAATAATAAATAAAAGTAAGACCCATGTAAACAAATAATGATACGAGGGATCCGCGCAGCAAGGAAGGCTTAAAAAAATTAAAATAAGTTTTTTATTAAAAAACAAAGGGAAAGGCTTCCTTATTTTGGGGACATAATGAAAGAGTGTGAGTATCATTTTCAAAAAATGTTAAGTTCAAATCTCCATATTCAAGATATAAGAAATAAACTTTTAATTTTTTAATATTTACATAACTTTTTAAAAAAATAAAGAAAAAATGTGGTACCTGATCGTTTAAGTGGATTAACCCATTTTAAATTATAGAAGACAAAATTATTTTGGGCTAAACCACGTACAAATAAACTATACTTTGTTCATTGTATATATGTTTCTTATACATGGATCAAACTTATGAGTCATGTTGCCTATTTTGACTGCAGTTTTCCAGAGAGAGGAAGGAAAAGATCCAAAAAGAATGATAGAGACATTCAATATTTCAAAGATGGTCAATTTTTATTTTAAGTCACAAAACAACAGGTGTGTGTATGTGGCTCTCACGCAATATTCCAAAAAATATATATATTAGTTGTTTGATTGATTCTGTGGCCAAGTTTCACGGACACTGATGAAAATTCTATTGTTAGTCAAAGAATTTTCTTCGTGGAAAATTCGAAGTGAACTTTAGAGACGGCGGTTTTGACTCATAATCACATGTCAATATATAGATTCAAAGCAATAAGGGAACTTTATACACAGCGGTTTTAAGAATTTGGGACCGTTTTCTTTTTTTCCTCTAAACATTATCTCTCCACCTAATAGAGAAAGATCAAAGGTCCATGAACCCAGAATTTGACAGGCACATATTACTTAAATTTAATTATAAATTTTGTTTAATGAGTAGATGTTTCAAGTGAACCAGGCAATAAAACAGGAGACAGAAATTTTGGATAGGGACAGAGATATTTTATTGGGGATAAGAAAGTAATACAAGAATAAGAGTTTTAGCAAGCTTGAATGAAACTTAATTAAGATTAGGTTGAAATGAGTAAACTATAACATGTCCTAACTCTTGTTATTTTGATCTTGATAGCCTTAAAAAGTTTCTTATCTATAATCTTTTTTAAGAGTATGCCACTAATGGTGATCAAATCAAGTGACTTAATGAAGTCGAAGAAGTTGATTGTTTAGAAAGACTTACCGTGCTGAGTAGTTTTAAGTTATACTATTTAAAGCAATTTAATGTATTAATTTATTGTATATAACTTATTAAATTGTAGTTATTGAGTTCTTTGGATTATTGAAATGAATTGAACTATCTTGGACTTATGAAAACTTTAATCTATAAGATTCCCATAACAATGAATATTTTAATTTTTTATTTAAATATTTATGTTAAAAATATTTAGACAATAAGTGTACAAAAAGTTTCAAAATATATTATGTGTCTTAAAAATGATAAAGGTTTTGATTATTCTTATATCTAGTATTTAATTTATTTTAAAAAATAAAATGTACATATATCAAAGTTCACAATTTTTTTAAAAATAAATTTTTATTTTGATTCTCAAAAGATGATATCATTATTAATTTAATACTCTACAAACTATTATTATTTTAGTAATGAAGTATAATTTAGTACCAATATTGTTAAAATAATATTAGTGCAGTCTTTTTAAGATAAAAAAAGATTTATGAAGTTTGACAAAATTATGCTCTCATATATTAATTAAAGTAATAAAAAATGTATTAAATATCTAATTGTTAATAATATTACATCAAAATAGATTTTTTATCATCCTTTTTAAATGTAAAAAGATAGGAGTATACGACCAATCATATGTATCATGAAAGTATTGCGTGTATAAACTAAACAAGTAAAATTGTGCGTGCATCTATACGCACACATGTATATGTATGTATGTATGTATGTATGTATGTATGTATGTATATTCGATCACTCTTGACGATGAGTATAATTGGTTACCAAAACATGCAGCTTTTAGGGACGTCAAATGGGTAACGTTTGTTTCAATTAGAACGCAAACATAGTTTATCAATATCGTTTCATTAATATGCCCGTGTAACTTGTTCAAACACTCTTCAGCGCTTAAATTTTCAATGTGGCAAACAATTGTTTTTCTTTAATAAAAAGTGAGAGAAAACAAAGAAATATATTTGAGTTAATAGTTTAATAGAACTTAGATTCAACAAATAATTCTTAAATGTACACTCAAATTCATAATTGATAATTCTAGGCAAATTGCATTTAGTCAAGATTCATAAATTTATGATATTTTGGATGAAATTAATTATTTAGCGAAGCATTAATATTGAACCGCTATTTCACTTCTATTTTCTACTTACTCATAGAAACTCCAATATCTTTTCAAAATCAACCACCCTGAAAATTTAAGTTGTTTAGGCTTCGATGATTTTATTTACATCAGTAGAGAGGAAACAAAGACGTTTCTTTTAAATTATAGGCGTGAAACGGGTCACTCTCTTTTCTCACTGACATTTCAATGTATAATTTCAAATGGTTCATGCATCTCCGATGAAAAGGGATATCATTTATTCATTGAAGTCAACAGAAAAAACCCTCCTTTTACAACTACTACTCGTAGCCTTTGACTATGCTATCCGTGATAATAGGGTTAAGTCATCAACTCTGGCTGCATCTAAGCTGAACAAGCTAAAGTCATAACTTGCATACAAGTTAATCATTACAGATACTTTAGTATGAAAGTTTCAAATTCGAAATTTGATAAGGATTAGGTAGATAAGAGTTTATGAGAAGCGATTGGAGCACCTTACAACGATCCAAATTCTGATTAAGGAGCAAAAAGATGGATTGTGATGGCAGGCCTCATAAATCATAACTACTATTGTCTACTTCTGTTGATTCACATAGCACATTGAAGAAATACTCTTAACGAATTCACTAATATAGATTCTTTCATATTCAGGAAATCCTCATGTGAGAGAGAAAGTACACCCCACACTCATTCTATCACTCTCCTATATAAAAATTTCCTGGACATAAGAGAATCTGTACTAACTCTCAATTAGGCCATAATGGCAACACCAATATCTCCTGCTTACCTGAATCTTACATCAGGGGTTGAAGAGCTGAGCATCAGCATGCATTTAATGTGTGTAGAATCCGGTTGATCAAAGATTAATACACTAAATCAATAATAAACAAACATTTAAACAAGTCAAAAGCAAATCATACCATATAATATGTCTCACATAGTTGCATATTTATTTATAATTGATTTAATCTTACCTATCATTTGTAAAACAAACCAACTCAAGAATTTTTCATAAATTTATCCTCATATAGATTTCAAGCAATTGTACTCAGATGCTTCAATGATTGATCCTATGCATAGAAAATAAAATCCGCTCTTCACACTGCTGACTTCACAATATGGAAATGTTGACGAATGGACAACAGGAAGGAGAGAGGAACAGAGAAAGAAAAACACCAGAGATGTTAAATGAGATAAATATGCACCATTATGCATGTAGGGTGATATCCTTACAAATCATTGGCAGTGACTCAACAATTAACTAAATGACCTTCCTACCTATACCAGTTGGTACTCTTTTTTCCGCACACAAAACTTACATATGCCATGAGTCATTTGGCATATATATATGCATATATATATATATATATATGACAATGTGCAGTAACTCCAACATTTGACTGCAAATAAGAGTGATATGATTCCAAGCAAGAAGCATCTGAGGATTTTGTCGCTTCTTAAGGCCTTCTCCATTTGAACTGACCAACTAATGGCCAATTCATCAGGCTCCAGCATACACAAATCATACAGGTTCTAATCCAAGCAGGGAAGATAGAGTGAAGCATACTTCGAGGTTATTACCAAAATCATGCTTCTGCAGCAGCAGCTACTTCATAAGTAGAATCAGGTGACACAACTTCTTCTGTAACATGTCCATCTGTCACCTCTGCTTCTGTCTCACCATTAAGAAGCTTCTCCCTGAGCTTCAGAATAAGCTCTTCTTGCACGCTATGATTGCCAGCCAGGAACTTCTTTAGAGCATCCTTACCATGGAAATTCTGACCGTTGTAATTGTAAAATGAACCAGACTTCGAAAGGAATTTGTGTTTTAGACTCAAATCTAAGATCTCTGCTTCTTTACATATACCCTTGCCAAACTCAAGCTCAAACTGGGCAGTTTTAAATGGAGGGGCGAGCTTGTTCTTCACAACCTTGACAAGAACCTGGCTTCCTATAGTCTGCATAATAAACATCATAAAGGACAAAAGCCCATACCAGAAATTAGACCTCAATGCATTCATTCAAAGCAATCTTCAGAACTCTAAAACGTTACAAAATCACATACAAAAGATCATGTGCTAAAAATATTGGTCCTATGACATCCAAAATAACTAGTGAAACCCACAAGGCTCCATGTGGGACTACATTAGATCAATCTCAAATCCAAAAAAAACAGACAAGTTAAAGTCCCAGCATTGCTTCACTCCTATATGCATCAAAAGGCAGAGATGCGCAGATGGTGATAATACTAAAAGGATGTTTAATATATCAATAGTTTACTGTTGACAGGGAAAGGCTCCAGTACGATCAATTCAATGTCTCACAACCTGTTTTTCCCCCAAAAATAAAAAATGATGACAAGGCCATTCCCCAAAAATTGACAATGTTGGTCCCACATAAATATTTATGTTTTTCTTCTATTTTATTGTCCACAGTCTATATTATTGATTCTATTCCTACCATGAGGCAGAAACAGCAAGCCACATTAGTTAATATAATAGTACTTAATACCAATAGGCAATAACTACTTATTTTTGTTGAACAATACCAACTACTTTTAACAAAGAGTAACTGTTGGATGAGGATAAAATTGATTGAAAAAGGGTTTGGGAATTGGAACAACAAGCAAGTGATCCAATGCTCCTATTTTATGACGTTTTGGACAAAAACTAATAGTAAACTATCAACATTGTAGTAAATCTATTTATGGTAATAGTTCTCATTTGCCAATAACTATGACTAGCCAGGTTACTGTAAGAGTATACCAATAAGTTCAAAAGCTTGACATCCACTCATTTTGTCCACATAATTTCAACCAAAGAAGCAACTCTTATGCTCCATTCGGTGTACAAAATTGTTTTTAATGGAATTAGAAAGGAAATGAGAATGTGAATCGAATGGAATAATTATGTTTAGAATAATATAAACATGTTTAGAATAATATAAAAAAGAATGAGAATACTATTCCATTTATATGTTTGGTTGGATAAAAATAATGTTAGAATGAAAAAGAATGATGGAAAAATGACAAAAATATCCCTATTTTGAAAAAAAAAAAGGTAATAGAAAGAGACAAACACTATTGAATAATGATTACAGAGGTATAATAGATTTTGTATAAATTAGGCTTCATAATTTCCATCCTTATCAAAAGGAAAGCATCGCTTGATGCATTCTATCTCCTTATTAGAAGTAATGATACCAAATGAGATCTTTGATGCATTCCATCTCCTTTTCTACTTCTAAGAGGCTACCGAAAGGGCTGTTAGGGTGTGTTTGGATGGATGGTAAGGGATGAAATAACATAGAATGGAATGGCCAATATAGGCTAATTTCTTAATATGGAATGGAATGGCAAAGGAGGAACTCCAAGACCCCTCCTTGCCATCCAAAACTCAAATTTTTCTGTCCCTCCAAATTCGGAGGTTTGGAGGGAAATGGAATGCACTTTCAATCAAAATTACAATTATACCCTCATAACCTCATAGGTTTCCCAAAAGCCCACGGATGCTTGGCCAGACAAATTGTACGCTCTCATCTCTGTTATCTACTGCAGTGGTGCCTTGCCTTTATTCTCTCTCTCTCCCCATTTCTCTCCAAATCCTTCCCTTGCAGAACTCTCATCGTTTGCAGAGCTATATTCCCATGCATAAAAGATCAATAACATGAATACAAATCTACTTACATTGTCTGCATTGTTAATCAATCACACACAAACATTTTCTCTTTCATCAAATAATTAATCTATTAAAAAAATAAATATAATAATTAATACATGAAACATTCTGAATTGAAAATCTTTTAATATTAGAATTAATATATTAAAAAAGAATATTGGTTCAAGCCTTCAAGATGGCATTAAAAAAGCATGAACCTGGCCCGTTTTACAAAATGGACTTCTCTAAATGGGCCCATTTTTTAATTGGGCTCTATTCTCTAGGCTCATATCAAAATTTTTGGGGCCAAATGGGTTTTCCGAATCATAATCAAGTCTATTCCCTTCTTTCCCTCATTAATCTCTCAAACAATTGAATGGCACATAACTTGTCATTCTACTCCATGTCTTTCCATTCCATCCCCTAATAAACTCCAAAACATAGCCTTAGTTTTAATTCAAGCCAAACCTTATTGATCACATACAATTCATCTATCCATGTTTATTTAACACTAGCATTTGAACAGGCAAGTCAATACAAAGCAGGAGGTAAAAAGACAGGAATTGGCAGATGTTTTGTACCTCCTCTCCCTTCTTAACAGATGCTATTCGCTTGATATTTAGCCGCACTGAAGCATAGAATTTCAATGCATTACCACCACAAGTAACGTCAGTTGGCCCACCAAACCCCCCAAAAGTAGAAAGCTTTGACCTCACCTGTAGAAACATACAAAAATTCCTACTATTATCATATAAATACATCCCTCAATTAATTTGAACAAAACCAGATTGCTCACAGTATATTCCAGAACATATATTTTATTTGGAGAAAATCAATAATTGTTTCTTATATAAAGAACTGGAAAAGAAGATATCATCCGTGTCAGTAGCATTCCCGACAGGTAATCAGATATACATCTCAAAACCAAGCACAACCAACTCCAAGCCTTGTGCCACAAGTTTACAAACAAGTTCACTGGCAAGTGGCCCATCCCATCAATGCATCGGTGCCAAAAGTTTAGCAGTATATCCAATAAATTCAGGTAATCTGGAAAGCAAAAGTATGTTAACACTCAACGTACGTTCCATCTTAGTTCATAGCTTAATGGGTCAGATATTTGCACCAGCAATGAAACCCTAACTATATTGCTTTCCTTAAAATCCATAAAAACTATAAGTAATAAAAAGAAGAGAGATAAAGAGGAGTATTCAAGAAGTTTTATTCAAATGAATAGCTTTTTAGGATACCATATGCTTTTTGTATCCCCTTGTCCAAAGTTCATTCCTATCAATTAATAGCTTAAGTTGTTGGTATATAAGGTTTATACAAAACAAAGTAATGCAGAATTTTGCATGCTGGCTATACCAAGAAAGAGGATGAAAAAGTAGTAGGGCAATAAAAAAAAAAGGCATGGTAATAGATTCATGAGGAAAGAGCAGCAGCAGAACAAGGCAAGAGAAAGTGGGAAAAAAAGGTCTGATATCACCACAACAATGAACAATGAATAATCTAGCCAAAAAAATAGAATTGATCACAATAGCTGCCAACACAACCAAAGCACAAACTCAACCTATAGCTGGAAAGTGAAAGCAATATTGGCTCAAAGCATCTGAGGTAAACTTGGACCAAGATGAAACTAGTATATAGCAAACAAACTGTAGCTGGTACCTGGTTTATAAAAATCAAAATAGTATGTGACATTGACAAAGAGTGGCACAATTTTCGAAGTGCCTGGCTCATTAACCTAGCCTGCATTGCCATGTGAGCATCACCCATCTCACCATCAAGCTCACCTTTAGGAACCAGAGCAGCTACCTGTCATTGGTTACAAAGCAAAAAATTAGTACACCTATATCCAAGAATTATTAAAACTTCCATTCAAAAAAACAAGATTTAATAGACAACCTAAATAATATTTAAGTAAAACGAGCATGAGAAATAGAGAGAAAAGGCAAAATTGAAAACAAAGTGAGAGTAAACACAGGTAGAGAAGGAACACTGTTAAAACTTCCCTCATTCTTTCTACTGACAAACTAAACCCAAAAGTCTACAAAAGAGCATTTAATAGGTAGTCAGCAAGATTCAAATAACTAAAAAATAGCAATACCTAAAATTAAATTAAAATAACTCTTTAAATTAGGCCCGACATCAATGCTTAAAATAGGTTATCTCTTCTGTAACAGTATCACCATCACATACATCACTCTCTTGCACTTATAGTCTCGCACTATATTGCTGTGCAATACAGACAGTAGTAGAGATCTCCAGGCAATGATCCTCATCAAAACCACAACTTAGAGAATATATTACAGAAAGCACAAAAGGATACTATCATAATAGTATAGCATCGAGTATAATTATTAACAAGAGTCAATGACCAATCAAAAATAGTATGAGGGGAAAAAAAGAAAAAAGAGCTCCATACTTACACTGTCAACAACAATTACATCAACTGAACCACTTCGGATTAAGGTATCAACGAGACTAAGTGCTTGTTCACCACAATCAGGTTGAGAGAGAAGCAAGTTATGACTATTGACACCAATAGACTCCGCAAGTGCTTTATCAAGTGAATGTTCAGCATCAATAAAAGCACAATAGCCTACATAAACAAATCCATGTCTGTATACAGGAAATATGAAATCCTTATCACAGATACTCTAGCAAGTTGATCGTACTGAATAAAATTGCAGGCCTCCCATCTTCATTATTAAACAAACAGGAAAACAAGCCTAAATGATTAAAATGTTCCCAAAGATACTTATCACGTAAAATTTACACAATAAGGAAGCAACTGATAGTAACAGTGTATATCTTCCTTTTCTGTTGAAGGAATAAGAAAAATGGGGAGCAAAATTTACACAACTGGAATTCTGCTACCACCTATAAACTGTTGGTGTAGCATGTTAAAACAGGGATAACTTAGATGGGAAACCAGGTTTTAACCACCAATTCAGCACTTTCAAATAATATTGGTCAACTGGGTATTTCATGAAACTGATTTACACATAAATTTAGAAGTTGAAAAAAAACAGTTGCATCCATCCAAATAAGTACCTCAGGCGGACATAAAGAGAAAGGGGGAAAAAAGATTAAAGCAATTGCGAGTTGTGACTACCACATTAATCAACACTACAAATGTTCATTATATCTATAGTAGCAAAAGTCCTAATAAAGTATAAAGCAATAAATATTATAATAATGACTGCAGAAGTAACACATAGAGATAACCTCCTTGTTTCTGGGCTTCTGCAATCACATGTAAGGCAAGAGTAGTTTTCCCAGAAGCCTCTGGACCATATATTTCCACAACACGTCCCTACAGATATTGAACAGTAACATATAATAATCAGTGTATACATATTGCACACTGCAACATAATGTTGATTCTCTCGTCCCTCCTTCCTATGCATATACACATACACACAAACCAATTTTGCATGGGAAAACCAAAATGCATGCAATGTTGCATTACCCAAAATATTTGTCCTTTGGAGTAAACTATCAAACCCAACTCGTCACTTACAAAGGTTTACAGGTGACAATGACCATATAAAACTACCAGACACTAACATTTTCCGCACGTCAGATAAAAAATGTAAAACAGAAATTCCAACAAACTTGCCAAGAGGAAATATGCAAAGGCAATGCAGAAAGAAAACCAACAAATGAGGAAAAAATGCATTTTCAAAGTCTATTCATGTACAACAAAGAGAAACCTCTTTAAGCAAGGATCTGTTGATACCTTTGGAAGTCCACCAACTCCTAGTGCTATATCAAGAGCAAAAGAACCAGTTGACACCACAGGTACATGTTTTGGAGAGACAGAGCGACCAAGCCACATTATAGATCCCTTTCCATATGCAGAAGTGATCTGATCCAGAGCTTGTTGTAGGGTCAACTCTTTCTTGGACATGTTTTCTTCACTTGAATCACTTCCATCTGATTTTGACCCCCTTTTACCTTTAAGTAGACAGAAATAAGAGTTATTGTCAACTTAAAATTAGCAAACAGTTAGCAAACCTCAAAGGGCATAACGCCACAATGGCAACAGGGAGAAAAAGCAGACTCTTAAGTCCAAGTATTTGCGGTTACTTCAATTCAAATACACAATATTCAAGTAACAATAGGTTCTATTTCTCGGTTCTATTTAATTCACAGTATCCTAAAGCTGCAAAAAGTATCCAGAGTCAACACAAGAAATGAATAGATGTGAGTACAAATCCATGCCCTATTAAATATATATTTTTACTGAACTCATGATCTACGATATCCAACAATTTGGTAAAGAAGCATCAGCGTCTTTTGTCCTTCCACCAGATTTCCTTTTTTCCAAGCCAAATTTAAACGGCTCAAACAGCCATTCACCGCACAAAGTGCAAAAATTGAGGACTCACTGAAATTACTTTTGGACTAACTAAGCTAAACCCCTGTGCTTGATTAATCTAATGTCGTTGCGTATGAATTACAGCAGGTTCCACGGGACAAATTTCAAAGACTATGGTGGTCCTTTTGCATCTTGTCTAGTATAATTTATTGTGCAATATAAAATAACTCCATCATATTCCTTTTTATTTTAACATCAGCTATGGATACAGGGGAGGGGTAGAGAGCAAAACGGATTCTTCGACAACCTCTTGTTGCAAAGCTCAAAATTTGAGATGTGCCCAATATTCCTCGTTGAAAGCCCTGAAAAAAAAAAAAGAGAAAAAAAGGTAAGTAAATTGGTGATTACGCACCAAACTCAAAAAAGAGGAAGCAGAAAGAGGGAGAAACAGTCATACATAACCCATTAATGCCCATAATGTTTTTCTTCTTCTTTTTTCTCTTTAAAAACAAAAAAAGGCATATATTCCTGAGAGGCAATTCAGGAAAAGCTTATGCTCCAGTACGTCATTTGATTTTCAAGACTAACAGTTCAAAAAACTAAAAATGACAACAAACAAGTGACCCAACTCCAATGTGCCCGAGCTGCAGTAGAATCTCTCAAGAGAGTATGTATAGAAAGAAGGAGGGGAACGAGGGGAAAATGCAACATTTCTCAGGCAACAAAATATGAGCAAAAATACAAAAAGAAAAGAGAAGAAAAAGTCGATTGCCGTGCATAAAGATAATGTACTGGTTGTAAAACAAGAATATTCAAACAAATAGAGCATGTACCACCGTAGTAACATCATGGCCGTAAAGAGAGCGCTTGAGAAGGAAAGTTTTACGATGAAGCCTCGACATAGTAGCACCCTGCAGGTTCTGACCTCCCAACTTCACAATAACACCAATTAGAAAGAAACTTTCTTGAAGATTAAACAACGAAATGCGCAAAGGAAGCTAGAGTGCATTTATTCATGGACAAATTGAAAATGAGTCGTCATAGTCTCACAGTGCACCCCATTGCTGGGTTTTTAGGGTTTTTGGGTTTTTTTTAATTGATTTCCCTCCATTTTGAATTCTGGTCCAGAGGGGTCGTGTATGCGAGTTGCGACTCTCGAGCGAGACTGTCGTTGTACTGGCTTCACGCCCAAAAAAAAATTTTGAAGAAATTATATTTAATATTTTTTATTTCAAAAATTATATTTTTATATAATATAAAATTATAATTTTATTCTTAATATAATAATAAAATAAATCAATTTATTTTTTGAAAAAATATATATTATACAAAAAGTTACAACAAAAAATAAATTAAAAGAGAGTTAAATATAATTTTTTAAAAAAATTATCAATTGTGATTTAGCTATTCTTAAAAAAAGAATATTATAATTTATTCAAATTTCTTAATTTTTTTTAAATGTTTACTTAAATTTTACCAAAATTACAAATCAAAACAACTAAAAAAAAAAGGCTAACCAACATTAAAAAACAAAAAAAGTTGCACTCGAGTCAAGTTTTATCTTGGCCTAAACTCGACCTGGGGTTCATTTTGGCCCAATTTAAAGTATGGCTCAAAAAAAATGGCCTGAAAATCAGCGGTTTGGTCAAAAACTGGGGCTAGGCTACCCTAACTAATTACTAGGCCAGACTTTTGTAATTTTATTTTATTTTTTTAACTTTACAACTTTAAACATTCATAACTTCATAATTATTTGATTATTTTGAATATAAAACCATTTATTTTAATAAATTTTTATAAAATATATGTAGTGAAAATGAAAAACATAAGTTTAGAATAAAATACAAGAAGAAAATACAATTTTAAAATATAAAACTTCAAAAAGTGATAACTTGGAGCTCCATAAATCAATTTGGATTTTTTTTGTGAAGATGGATGTGATACTGTTTATTTTTTCTTGAAAGAATCATTTATTATTCCAAATTTGAGATTTTTGTTTTCAAATTTAAAAAATGTATACTTTTTATTTTTATTTTTTAAATATAATAATCATCTTAGGAAGGGTTTGGCAAAGACTTTGACTTTTAACTATTTATAATTTATAAAATATATTAAAATTTTTTTGTTGAAATTACAAAATGATCCTTAAAATTTTCTCTTTTCATTTTAGTCTCTATATTTTTTTTAATATTATAATGCAAGCCAAGTTATGTTGGGCCACACTAACCAAGGCGACTAGTATAACTAATCTAACCTCACTTGACCTTTTTTTCTCAATTTAAAAGACTGGTCCAAGTTAGTTTGATTTAGTCAAGTAATACTAAGGCCATGAATACCCCTTAAAGTTACTTATAAATTACATTAATTTTTTTATTAAGCAATGCTCTTCCTATTATTGCACTTTCTTTTTTAAGGCAAATATATATATATATTAACTTTATTTTAGGCTTTATTTCATCTTATTTTATTTGAGTTTTTTTCTAATCACAAACTTCATTTATGTTTCTTTGTTTTGTTTTGTTTTAATTTAGTCCTTCAACTTTCAAAAATTACTCAAATTTGCCCTCCCCTTTAACACAACAACGATATTTAATAGAACAATTTTATATGACTTCCTGGTAAAAATTTAATAACCCTTTGCCAAGTTGGATCATACCTATTCTTACACGTTCCTTTATCACCAAAATACACTATATTTTATTCTTTATGGCTTTGTTATTGCAAGAATACCATTAATTTTCCATCACAATATCTTTACTAGAGACTAAATTAACTAAAGGGCTTTTGTCAATTCAACCGAAGCCCACTAATGTCTTAAAAACATTGGCAAGATTTAGGGTTTGTTTGTTTTCCTATTTTCAGAATAGTTTTTTATTTTTAAGAATAAAAAAATAAAAAAACTTGTTTAATAATATATTTTTAATGAAGTATTTTGTAAAACAAAAAAATATAATTTTATTTTCGGAAACAGAAAAATCAGAACATTTTTTTTATGTTTTATAATTTTTGTTCTGTAAAATTAAGAAAAAAATAAAAAATAATTACTTTTCAAAATAATGATTCAAACGGATTTTTTAATTTTTTTTTTCTCAAAATTTGTTTTAAAAAATATCTGTTTTGAGAACATTAAAACAAAAACAATTTCAAACAAGCCCTTAGTGTTTAAATAGAAATTATATTATCATTTGAAAAATAACAACCCAACTCATGACCTCATTTATTTTCTTTACACCTTAGAAATAGAAAATGGAGTGAAACAAAATCACCTGGGCTCTTCTCTTTTCTTACGTTTTTCTTATGCTATTACTTTAGTTTAACTATTGCTCTCATTTCTTTTCAATCTCTGTGATTATTGTCAAGGGGAGATCAAAGTTATTGCTTATGTTTACAATTAATATGCAAACTTTATAGAAACCATATAAAACTTTTCTATTAAACATTTTAATAGTGTTAAAGAGAATACAACATTTGAATAGTTTTAGAAGTTAATGAATTAAATTAGAACAAAATGAAATTAATACATAAAAGTGAAATTTAAAATAAAATTAAAGAATTAAAAGTAAACTTATGTCCTTTTTTTAATAATATGCTTTAAAGTATCATATTTTATACGAAATCTTCATGCTTAGTTAATATTTCAATTGAGCAGCCATTTAATCATGTTGATGCCAATAAATTGTATCGACATTAATTTTGCAGTAAAAACAGAACTCCCCAAAAGATAGGAAAAAGAGAAAGTAAAAAAATGCAAAATGCTTTATAAACTAAGAATTATTTACAAAATAGTCTCTTGAATTTTTAAAATTGGCAAGCAAGCTTCTAAACTTTTACATTTTAAGAATTTTATCTAATTTCTTTCTTCACAATACTAACCATTTGCCATGAGACTTCCCATGTGTCAAAATAGGTGTTTATGAAATGTAGTTTTCAATATAGCAATCTCCTATCTAACATACGTAGATTTTGAGATAGCAAATGAGTTAACTTCGTAGGAAAAGAAATAGATATAAGGACTTATTTCCTAGACTGTAAAAATATAAAGCCCTAATTATCAATATTAAAAGTTGAAGTTATTTATGTTTTACCTAAAATCAAAGGAAGCTTTTTATACTTTTCTTGACCCAAAAGGAAAGACCGGATATATCATGTGCCAAAGACATATGTAAAGATGCCAAAAATCCTAAATTTGAGAGCTTTTGTGAAGCTTATTTTATTTGAAGATATGTATTTGGAGATTTTTTCTTTATGGAGATAGGATGGGAGAAAAATCTCTCTAAATGTAATTTGGGACAGGAATGAGGATCATCTACTCAATTTCATAGATTCTTCATCCTTGTTAGTTTTATATAAATATTATAAAATTATTATTATTATAATATATATATATATATATATATATATTAGTTATTTCACTCTTTATTTATATTTGTTAATTTAAAATAAAATATATCAATGTAAATATTCTTATCGGTTTTTTTAACAACTCCCCATTATTTTGCTTGTAGTAAAATTTGTTATTTCATTTTTTTCTTTATTCTTTTGAACTTGATTAAGTTTGTTGAAGAACTTAAATAAGAAGGTTGAGATTTAAATTTAAGTTTTTTTTTAAATATATAAAATTTTTATTTAATACTACTTTTTTTGTTATAATTTTCTTTTTAATTTAAGTCCCTACAAGGATTAGTGGGGATTTGCATCACTGTAGAAAGTGGAAAAGGAAAATTTCTTCCCATGATTGGGAATAGGAATAGAGATGGAGGTAACAATTGGTGGCAAGGATGCAATTCATCTATTGTTATAGGGACTTGGATCTTCCGCTAGGCTTAAGGCACAACATAGATTTTGGTTCATTTTTGTGCAACATTCCAACCATGCCTCATCTATTATTGTTATCACTAGTTAAACTTGGATATTTTGTTGTACAACACATAAGCTACATAATAGAGAATCTATTTATGTTGTTATAATTATAAGACATTTATAGCTAGCATTAACACACACAACAATAAATTTAATGGTGAATTTTTTACCAGATGAGTATATAAAGAGTTTGAGTTTTCAGTGTCCAAATTGGTATATGATTATAAAATTTGTTTTATAGATTTCGAGAAGATCACCCAAATCTCCAATTTATTTATTAATAGAGATAAACCTTTATTTATCTTTTGAATTTTGTTAAAATCACACAATAAGAAATCTTTTTATTAAAACTTAAAGTATTTATTAAGAATATAAACAAACATCCAAACTTAAATTTTATTGATTATTCATAAGTCTGCCATCTTCAAAGGGAATTTGTGAATAACAATTGGTTATACCTATATATATAGGTAGAGTTAGATTACAAGATACTGTTGTCATCTCATTGTCTCAAAATAAAGTAATAAAAATCTAAATCATAAACGTGAAATTGTGACACGTATAGGGATATGAAAAATATTTTTAAATCATGAACTACATAGTTCAATAACAAATAAAAAGTAACTTAAAATTAAGAAATAACATATATATATATATATATAATGTTTAAAGATAATAAGTTTACACTAACGTTATGTTTGATATGCAAAGAAAAAAAATTTAAAAAATAGAAATAAAGAAAAAAAGTGAATGGATTAGATAAAAAACAATACTCTTATTTTTATTTAAAAAATAAAATGAGATAATACTTATTAAGTAATAATAATAATAATAATAAGTCTTTCTTATTCTTTTTCTTTAAAATAGTTTCATTCTCTAAATAGCATTTTGCACGGTATCAAGCATATCCCCAGAGTTGAGAGAGTAGTTAGCGGTCAGTCATAAATTTATAAATAATTGATTCTTAAAATGATCCCAAATATCTTTATTGGCCTTTTTCACAAAGCATAAGTGATACTCAACATCAATAAATCGCAATCACATTTTACACATTTCTGAAGCATAAAATTGCGCAATTTCACCGTTCTAGTTCAAATCACGCAAATTTATTCGATTCATTTCCAATTTAACCATTTACTCATAGTACTAGTTTTATGATTCATTAAATTACAAAATTGGCATCATAAAACATAAGATTTTGATAACTATTGATCCAAATATACCATAAGCAATAACTTTGTCTTTGACCAAAATAAAAAGGCGCGAATGAAATATCTTGTATTTTGTAATTTCGGAGAAGAAAATATATACCTGTAGCCATTCAATCTTGGGAGTTGCAAATACTAACAATAAAACACAATATATATATTTTTTAAAGCATCCGACATACAAATTCCAGCAATAGCAAATCACAACATTCCTAACTATATCTAACCACATTCTCTCCAAACGGATTGGGGGAAAAAAGGCGAAGGGGACTCTCAAAACCATTCAGATCATATAAGATTATGAGAGAAAAATGAATAAATAACCATAAAAAGCCGCTCGACATACACCCACTTTTGACCCGGCATTCAGGCACCCAAAGACAGCAGCTCAGTCACCAAAACAACCTCTGCTACTGCTGCTTGCACTCTGGGGGTTGCTCACCCTGCTGACCTCCTAGCTGTGCTCTTCCACTTTTCTGAAGACGTAGAGCAAAAATTTAAATTAGTGCAAATTTCGTAAAGCCAAAGTACCTGAGAAACTCGGATAGTGACACAGGACACAACATGACAAAGTATATAGTGTTTAATTGCAATTTGAAATGTCGTATCATGTCTAAAATGAGTTGAACATGTATTTGACATAATTGGCTCTGTTAAGTATTGGAGCTTCATAGAAGAGAAAATGAGTCGATAAACTCCATATTCTGTAGTAGATTTTGTGTGTCCGTATGTGACTAATGTCATCTCATTACATCACAATCAAAATGCTTTACCTTGTGTGCTGATGACTGCAGCAACATTCCGAACATATTTGACACCATAGAGAAGGTGAAAAAGAGAGAAAAAAAATCATCAGTTCATGTTCACACAGTAAATAAAGAGATTCCAAAAAATATAGGGAACAATTTACACAAAATACCTTCTTTTTACTCTTGCTTTCGTCCTCATCTTCATCCTCTTCGTCATCTTCATCTTCATCCCCCTCCTCTTCATCATCATCCTCCTCAATGTCTTCATCTTCATCCTCATCATCCTCTAGGTCTCCAAACTCTCCTTGATTAGCCTCCCCAGTAAACCAAGATACAGCATGGGGGATAATCTTGTCTCTTATTGTTGACCTAAACAAAGAAATAATAATGATTCAGGAAATACACAAACTTACAAAATATCAAAAAGAGGGAAATTCAGAGTCAACAATATGTTAAAAGGCCAGAAGAGCAACACGTCCAAAACTAAAATATGACACAGATCACACAACTTAAAGGCGATTAAGCTCACCCAATATCATAATCTTGCTCCATCTGGTTCTGAAGTTCCTCAGCCTGTTCAAAAAGATGATAATTGCCATAAGAATAGGAAAAAGATTCAAATTTATTCTAGTGATCTACTCTGTGGCTGAGAGGAAAAGTATACCATGTCTTCATCAATATCTTCATCATCTTCAGGGACTTGTGGTGGATTGAAAAAATTGAAGAAGCTTTCACAATTTTCAGTTTTGGTAATTGGTTTAGCATTCTTTGCACCCTTCTTAGGCTTTTTCTTAAGCAGTTTCTGTGTCAAACATTTTCCTGGGTACCATTCAATTTCCGTCCTACAAGAAAAGTGCAATAAACCAACCTAAGTTGAGAACAAGCTAACCCCTTTTAAACTGATTGTACACTAGGGACAGTAGATAGAGTGAAAGAATCAACGAAAAAAGAACTTACCCAGTTGCTTTCTCTAATATAGGTTCATCTTCATCAATCATATGATAAGTTTTGGTCAAGACAGAATTCTTAAAAAAAGGATTGGTATCAAAGAAAAAATCAAGCTTAAATCCTTTAGGGTTTTCTATCCGGCTCCACTTAATATCTTTGAGATACTTGAGGGCACCTTCATCTCGCTCGGAAATCTGATTCATAGCAGTGAGGAGAACTATAATTGTACCTTAAGTGTGAAACTCAGAAGAATTAGATAAAATGTAAACATTAAACACAGTTTACTAACCTCCTCAGCTAACACTTCATTATTTTTCATTGCAGTGAGCCAGAAAGCAGGCACGCCTTTCTCTATACAAGCACATAACTACATCAAGAAACTGAAACACTTTCAAGAGAATACGGTAGGCATTGTATATGGTACCTTTCTCCTCTTCTGTATCAGCTGCTGTTTCATTTGCTACTCTTTCCTCTTCAGCAACACCATTTACAATATCATAGCGCTGTATTCATTCAGTAAATGTTAACAGAAGGAAATAACAAATATCAGATGTCCCAATAATTCAGAAACAAAGAATTTTTAACACAGAATATTAAGATTTATTAAATAATAATAATAATAACAACTTGTTAGAATTGGATTAAGGAATTAGCAATTTTTTACCACATAGCTTTAATATTTTGGAAGAGCAGATTAAGCTAACTATAATATGCCACACATATGAAGATAGTACAGAATACTCCTAATACCTTTGTGTACAATGGTTGATACAATTTTTGGTATTTTGCTTCAAGAGCTGCCCTCTCCTCAAAAAACTTTGCCTCTAATTCATCATGTTGACTCTGCAAAATGGGAAAATTTCATTAGATGATGTTATGGAATTACAAATCCACTCCTCTTTGCTTACTTACAAAAGGAAATCACAAGATGATAACAGCAAAGCTCAGGAAACCTCCAGAGTATTCAACACATAAAATGCCATCCCCATCTCAACAGATACATTATCAAGCAACAGGTATTATGATCCATCTTCAACCCTCCATGATGAATGATATGCAATCATGCATTTCTGCACAACTGCTCCCCTAAGTTGAATGTCAGATTTCTAAGGTCATAGAAAGTCTAGCGACATTAGAATTCCAAGGTTGGTTCCTTTATCAACTTTAGCTTTACTAACTGGATTGACTTTGATAAATTTCTTATCCAGCTTACCTCCAACAGTGTTTAGAATGAAGTTATTAATCCGCACTGATATTGGCAAGATCCAAGTAATATGTACACAATTCGAGTTCTTCTGAATTCTTAGTGTATACAACATATCACAACCTTACTTAAGCTAAAAATAAAGATTTACCATATCATATCTGCAAACAACAAAACAGTTCACATCTAATATTCCGAAGCAACTCTAAATTTATGTGAAATATAAGACATTACCAACGGACGGACAAATAACAAACATGAGGAAGAAAACTAATCACCCCCAGTAAATTAGCATTATAACTGCATATTTCGAAAGCGAGGACATGCCTGGATCTCTCTGAGAACCTCAACACGCTTCCGGACATTAGGCGATAGACTCTCTAGAACATCTGCGTGCTGCCCAGCCAGACTCTGTATCTTATTCTGCAAAAGAAAATATTCATACAAGTCAAATCAACACCGACCCAAAAATAAAATTTGATATTAACACCCTAATTCCCCATGGTCCTGGCAATGAACTCAAACCTACGATTCATGAAAGAGTCAAGTAATATTCAATTAACCACGGCCCCCATCATCGATTAAAAGAAATTTGACAACAGTAAAGTAAAATTAAGCTAAGTTTCCGAGAAACAAAGAAAAATATTCTCCTCCAGCAGTTTCCCTTGAAACAAAGGACACAAAAAAAAAAAAGCAATACTAAGCACTAACAGCTACTGAAGATGAGCATACAGACCTTGAGAGCATTGACTAGGTCTGCTCGATTCTCCTCGTTAAGAGCTTCACAAAAAAATAAAAACCCAGAATTAAAAAACGTCTAAATTCCAACAAGAAAAGATGGCGAAATACAAAAGACCCAAAGGGATAAGTGTTGAACAGATAAGAAATGGTATGTCACCAGAGCTGAGATCCGCCATGTTGAGGTTATCCTTGTCGTTGCTCATAGAACCTTGCTTATAACGAACGAGATGAGTGAAGGAGGCACAAAGGAAGATACAGCGAAATTGCCAAAACCCTAGAGAACAAGCAACAAGAGGGTTTCAAAACGTGGCTTCCCTCGAATCCTCTTCCTCTCTCCTCTCCTTGAAAAACCGAACACTTGCCCTGTCTATTTATTTCTAGGGCAACAATATTTTTTAAGAAAATATTTTTTTATAAAAAGATTTATTTGAATTAAGGGGATGATTTTTTTTTCTTTTTATACCATAAGAGAATGAGATTTTTATTTTTAAGGTAACAATAACTTTTGTTTTTTCTCTTTTTTTAAATATTTTTTATTAAAAAAAAAGTGATTTGAGTTAATGAGATAATTTTTTTTTTTATCATAAGATGATAAGATATTAATGTTTTGGTATTAGTTTATTGTCTTTGTACCCAAAAATAACTGGTTATTAGATTTTTTTTGTCATATTGGAGATTTATTAGATGAGTAACTCAATGCAAAATAAAATATTTATAGAAATCCAAGGAACTTGGCTGCATGTAACAGTGCTATCCCTTTAAGAATGAGGGGTTGTGCATAAAAATAAACGAAGCATGAAATCCATGAGAAATAGGACCTTCCTGTTCCCACCAGAATAAGAGATCCAAGTCCCTCCACTTCATAACTAGAGTTTTGTCTCAGAAAAAAAAAAAAAAAAATCAACCTTTGCCAATAAAACAGAGCCCATTTAAACATGAACCAGTATTAAAATGTGGGTAAATATTGTTTAGGCTAAATTACATCGAGTTTTCTTGTGATTTAAAGGATGTTGCTTCCGTAGCCCATGTAACATAGACTCATGTGATTGAAGATTTAGGGGAGTTTGATGAATTGGATTCCACTAATACTCTGTAATTTATTTGCTCTTGAATCTTCAAGTCACTGCCTCTTACATAACTGGAAAAATAATTACATAAATGAATAATGAATAATTTTAATGTTAAGAGTATGTATTATTTATATCTTGAACAATTTTATAATCATATAAAATTCTTGCTTAAATTAAAATTTCATTTATAAATTAAACTATTAATCTCAGCAATGATTTTCAAACACATGATATTGTTTGAAATATAATTGAAACGTATATCAACAGCAAATGATTCATCATTTTTAATGTTTACCTTGTTATTTCTATTAAACTTTAAAAGATAGATATTACAAAATAATTAAGTTATAACATAAAAAATCACAAAAAGTTAAATTTAATGCAACTAAGTGTTACATTACCTTCTAAATTATCCCTTTTTCCTATATGATTTAATTTACTAAATTTCACCTAAAACTATTTTGCTTTAAATTATTTGATAAATTAATAGAAGGTATATGGTAACCTATCTAATTTACAACAACAACAAATAAGTTTTTTTTTTTACTAAGTGAGATTGGTTACATTGATTAATCGATACTCTAAAATTTTATCATAAATTATATTTTTAGACAAATTATTTAAATAACTTATTTAAGTGTAAATCTTTCTTAATAATTTCATTCATTGTTTTTCTTGGCCTCCTTTTATTTTTAACTATTGGATTACTCTCTATCTAACCTGCTCTCTTTATTAGAGTTTCTATAAGTCTTTTCCACACATGTACAAACTATTTAAGGCATGATTTTACAATATTTTCTACAATAAATGTAATTTTAAATTTCTCTCTAATGTATTCATTTCTAATTTTGTTTTATCTAATATATCTATTAATCCAATATAACATTCTCATCTCTATGACATTAAATTTATTTTTTTATTGAGTTTTTATTGCCCAATATTTTATTCCATATAACATTGTAGAACATATAATTGTGCAATAAAATTTACCTTAAAATTTAAGTAATATTCTTATATCACAAATAACACCTAAATTACTCCTCTATTTTATCTACCCTTCTTGAATCCTACAGTTTATATATTTTTTTATTTTTTCATCATGTTATATGATGATTTAAAATATTTAAATTGTGTGACTTGTAGTATGGTATGTTCTCTAATTTTCACTTATACATTAGAATTAGTGTGCTTTTTGTTAAATGTATATTTTATATACTCCGTTTTACTCTTACTTTAAACATAATCTATGTACTTTTAAAACTAATTTTCACATTTGTAACTTTTCATTTATCTTCTCTTTCGACTTTTTAACTATGATTATATCATTTGCAAAAAAATATACATTATGGCACATGCTTTTAGATATGTTCAGTGACAACATCTAAGGTTAAAGTAAAAATATAGAAGCTCAAAGTTGCCCCCTAATACAAGTTAATGGTTATTGAAAAATTTTTTGTGAACTCACATTAGTTATAATCTCATCATACATACATTGAATTGCTTGAACATAAGCAATACAAACTCTTTTTTTCTTTATAACCTTTCATAAAACTTCTCTTGGCACCATATATTATGGCTTTTCCTAATCAATGAACACCATGCATAATTTTTTTTATTCTTTCGATATTTCTCTATCAATCTTTACAACAAGTATATCTTTTTTATGGTCGACCTTTTTGATATAAAATCAAATTGATTCTCTGAACCATGAGTATCTTGTCTTTACTTATTAGTTTAATTCACCTATAATTTACACAATTTTGTATGTCTTCTTTGTTCTTATAAATAGAGATTGAAGTATCTTTTCTCCACTCATGCGGCATTCTCTTATACCTCATAATCTTGTCAAACAACTTCGTGAGCCAATTTATCTCTTTTACTCATAAACCCTTTTATACCTTAATATGTATATTATCTAGTTTAATTGCTTTGTCATTCTCTATTCTTTTTAATGCTTTTTTTACCTTTGGTTTTTAAATCCTACAATTAAAAGCATACTTTTAGTCCTCCTCTTTAGTATCTAGCATATTTGAGTACAATAAAATTACGTGTCATTTATTAAATGGCCTATAAAATAACCCTTCAACTTTTCCTTAATATCTTGTTCCATAACTAAGATTTTCCCTCCTTCATCCTTAATGCATTTCACTTTATCTATATCTTTTGTCTTTCTTTTCCTACTTTTAACTAGCTTGTAAATATATTTTTTTTTCTCAACTTTAGTACCTAAAAATTGATATAGCTTATCAAGTGCTCTAGTTCTCGTTTTACTCACTACCTTCTTAATATATTTTTTATCTACCTCATATATATTTTTTTCAATTTTCATTACTTTTTATATAAAGACCATGCTTTATAATACTATCTTTTAACTTTAATTTTATATTGCACGCTTTTATCATACCAAGATTCTTTATATTTAGATCAAAAACCTATTGATTCATCAAATATCTCTTTTGCCACTTTCTTAATCTTTTTAGCCTTCTCGTCACACATATTATTAGTACTTCCTTATGCTTCTCAGGACCTTTCCTCCAAAATCCTTTACAAGTTCTTTGCTTTGTCTTTCTCCAATTGCCACCACTTAATCCTTAACATTTTATGTTGGTCTTTGCCTTTTAGTTTCCTCTTTATTAGAGCATCCATAACCAAAACCCTATGTTGGATAATTAAATTATCTTTAGGCATAACTTTACAATCTATGCAGAGTTTTCTATCTACTTTCTTTGTTAAAAAAAAAAATCAATTTGAGAGCACTTCTTTCCACTTTTGTACGTGATAAAATATTTCTCATACTTTTCTAAAACAAGTGTTAGTAATTGTAAAATTAAGTGCTAATCAAAAGTCGAGAATAATTTTATTCTCTACATTTACTTCCCCTAAATCATATCACACATGCAAACCTTCATAACCTATAGATACACTCTCCAAATGACTGTTAAAATCTTCTTTTAAAAGAATCTTTTCTTTTAATGATATTCTTAAACTAAACCTTTTGATTCTTCTTAAAACTTTACTGTGTGACATTTTTCTAACTCTAATTGTGATGCATAAATTCTAATAACATTAAAAAATTTTCCTTTCACTATAAATTTTAATGCTATAATTATATTTTCTAATTTTTTTATATCCATCATAATATTTTTTAATACTTATCCACAATTATCCCTTTCTTATTTTTAAATTTAATCTTACTAGTGTACCATAACTTAAAACTTGATATCTCTAATTCTTTTGCTTTTTTTCTTACCCACTTAGTTTTTTATAAACATATAAAATTAATTCTTTTTCTAATTATGATATCTATTATTTTCATTAATTTACCTAAGAAAAAACCCATCTAGCTTAACCCTTTATAAATTATACCAATTATATTTATCCTTTGCTGTTGAAATATAAAACAAAAAATTTTTCAAATGCCATATGCTAATTATAAGTATTCACAAATGTTAATAACCACACAACTCATTTGGTAGCCTCACAGATACCGAAAAGAAAATGGAATGCTTTCCCTCTCAAAAGCATACGAATTGAAAGGAATTATAAAATCTAATTTATGTAAAATTTATTATACTATCTAATAGGGATATTTTTATTATTATTTTTTGGTCATTCTTTCTCATTTCAACATTACTTTTATCTAATTAAATATATAAATAAAATATCATTTTCATTCTTTCTTATATTATACCATTTACATCCTCATTTCCTATTAAATTCCATTAAAAATTCTGTATACCTAATAGGGCACTATGATTCACATGACACTAGCTTTAACCTTCAAGATTGTGGTAAGCTTGATATTAATCACTACCCATCTTATTTCCCTTGCTTTATGAATCAATAAGACCATAACCCATCAAAACCAATTAAAAAAGAAGTTGAATATGAAAATTCCAAGCAACTCGATTTGGTTCTCCATTCATGAAAATTTTCCAACCAAATCAATCCAAATACATATTTTTCTTGGTATACAATTTCAGGTAGGATTGGATATAGGACCTCCTGAATTCACAGATATGATCCACCCTCCTACTGAACAACTCATGGGAAGACTTGACTTGGGAATTAAGATGCATTCAATGACAAAGAAAATCAAGAACAAATGGAATTCTAAAACAGCTAATTTCAGCCCAAAAACTCAATATGAATGCCATCACAGGCTTGAGTTAATTTGGCACATGACTAAGTTGAGCTAGCTTCCTTGCCAGTCAACCTCTGCAATGTATTGTATATCATAACTCAAGTACTAATTTTCAATTTACATGCTAGACAACAACATATACCTCTATGGCTCTATGCACAATGATGCACTAAGGGGACGATAATGTTTAGCACAAACTACCCAAAATATCATCTTCTGAGTTACTGTGATGCAGAACAACAATGAAAGAGGGGAAGGGGAAGGGGAAAGAGGGGGAAACAGATAGACAAATATGAGGGAGAAGAGGCAGAACGAGGGAGATGGAGAGTACCGAGAGACAAGGAGAGGAGGTTGGGAGAGAAACAGAGAAGACTGAAAAATTCAAAATGGTCTCCAGTTTGCCTATTATAATAGATGAGGGCTTTACATAGGCCCTGATAATTTTAAAAGTAAAGCATAATTTAATTAAAACAAAAGTAATTTTAAATATTAATCTCTAATCCTAATCTCAGTTAAACTACTTCTAATTTAAATACTATGTCTTATATTTATCTTTAATCCCTAGTTTACAAATAACTACTGATATTTTTCCTAATCTCCTCTTATTCTCCATCATAAGGATTGCATGGAGAAGAAAATATAATTATGTACATACTAGACACCCACAGTGAAGTAGCAATGGCCGATTAAAGTTCTCCAACATATTATGCATTTATATAATTGAGTTACTTTACATTCAAACAGTTTTTAACAGTTGGCAAATTCTTGTTCCAAAAGAATTTTCAGTTTATTATCAGTTGATTAGCAAGTAAAAGCAAACAGTCAAATCCCACTAAGTCAACATGAACAATCCCTTGATTAAATAATGCTGTTTCTAGGAACGCATTTACAGCAAGATAATATTTCAAGATGCATCCCCAGGGCCAGAATCAAGATGCATTGCAGAAACATAGAAATCAACTAGAAGGTACACAGTGATGCCAGAAAGGCATCTTTGATGGGATAGAGGAATATATTCAAAATATAATGACTAATAAGAAACTTTCACTACTGTCCAAGCAACTTCCAAACAAAAGTTCCAAAGAACAAAATAACAGGTATTTCACCAGCAAGATAACCTATCAATTCATTTCCATGAATTAAATTTCATCTTATATTCAACAAGTAGAAACGTGATCAGACTCTTGCCCTGGCTTTAGATGACACATTCGCATCGCTATCTAAGCAGGCACCTCCAACAAACATATAGCAATTATTCTCTTCAGTTAACTTGTAGGCCAACTGAAAATAGAGATTCTGGAGATATACCTAGAATAAAAGGGTCCATAAAATTAAGAGAAGGACATCTTTAAAACAAAGCTGTAAGGTTTCTTAAGGAGTGGAAGTGTCATCTTCATTGCGGTCAGCTTTAACTGGCTTCTCTTGATTCAGGATACGTCCAGTTAAAGCATCAACAGGGCGTGTATCACGTGGTCCACCTTTACGCCCCATTGCCACCATTGGTGGTGGAGGTAGTAACCCTGCTCGGAATAGAAGACGCTCTACAGGCTCTGAAGGTTGAGCTCCAACAGAAAGCCAATACCTGGGGAAGGTAAGAGAAATTGATGCTGTCAGGATAGCAATTAACATTTATGTTCCAATAAATTCATGTAGATGAAGATAGGGGCTAACAGCCAATCAACCAAAAAACTAACATATTCTTCTTAGTGACTGCCTAAATCAACAACTATATGTGTATCGGAAAACTAAAAAACCACTTAAAAAAAATGTTACTTACTTCACTCTTTCAAAGTTTAGACCCATTCTTTTTGCATTGTCTTGCCCTGTACAGAAGTAGTGCAAGATGAAAAGAATTAAATGGTTTCATCTGAACCATCTATGAACTTTCTCATTGCTAAATAATAAAGAGAACAGACTAACAGATATAACATGAAAATCAGAGAAAATTTCTCTGTTGCTAGAGTGCATTAAATTTTGAAAGAAGGTAAAGGAACAAGCAATTTCACCACCAAAGATATTGCCTAGGCTTGAGTAAGCTAACTCTTTCCATTACAGTGTCATTAGATTTTATAAAATTCTACTGGCATTCATAACTTGGATTCTTATTCTGTTTCCAATGACTTCTTGATAGCTAAGGTTAACCCCACTAATTATCAGAAAAGTAAAGTGAAAACATCTGATTGTTCCAATGTCATTGAGTGCACCCACAAATCCACCATAACCTATAGTAGTATGGAAGCAACAAAGAACAGCTCTGCACCCCCGAGAAAGAGAAAATGTTCACTTTTGACCATTAGAAAGATACAAGTCTAAATCTCATAACTTGCATAGCTTTATTTCCAACAAGCTAATTTTGTCACTGCACTAAGCCGTTCTACTACAAGCAGTTAGGTTTGGGATTTGAGAGTCTGATTGTCTTAAGCCTACAATTCCCCTCAAAATGTCGACTTTCTCTTCCTTTCTCGCACTTTCTCAGAATTCAAACAGAAACAAGGATGCTGCAGTTACCGAAATAAGATCACCCATGCTAAAAGCAATCTTTCCCTCATATAAAAACACATGAACATGCAAAAACAAAAAGGGGATCAAGAGAGAAGTGAGAACCTGGTAAGGGATTGTAGTAACCTAAAACTTCGAGGTGTTTGCCATCTCTTGGGGATCTGCTATCAGCAGCCATGACCCGATAGAATGGCTTGTTCTTGCACCCAAACCTCGATAATCGAATCCGTACCACCATATTTGAGCTCTGTTTCTTTCTTGGAATTGTAGAGGGGATAACACACCAGGGATGACAACGAAGAACCTGGCTGCTCCAGTGACCACTATCAATAGACGGCAGGGTTCTGGGGTTTTACTTTTGTGTATACTCTACTTCAGTGTTGTTTATCAGCAGCCAAAATTCAAAACAACAAGAGAAAGAAAATAAGTAAAGTTCAGAAATCAGAAAAATCAAACAAAATTTATGAATGCTGTTTAGGGACGGCAATCAGCCAGGACGGGCTTTTCAATACATATCCCCACCTCGTTCTCCTCTATTTTGCCCCATACCTACCTCATAACCTTGTGATCTTTTCTTTTGGGTGTCATGCTCCGGTACTATATTATCCCGTACCCATGCTGCCCCGAAGACACAAAAAAGAAATATTAAATATTGGAGTTGGCAGCACCCCAATGCCCCTGTGAATCAATCAGTACTAAGCCTAACATGAAAATTATTTCAACCTACATACATCTTCCTTGCGTTTCAAAATCTCTCAAACAACAAATATATTAAATGGATGAGATCCAAGGGTTAAAAAAAAAAAAAAAACCACCAACCTGATGATGAAGCAACAAGGAAGTCATCCCAAAATGGACACTTGAAACTTTTTTACAACAAAGTGAATTAGGACATTAAGCAACTATGAAGTCATCTCAAATTTAAAAGAGAAGCTAAATTTTCTGTTTAGTGTCTGGATTTCGCTTTGGGGGTGTTGTGTGGGCAGGTTTGTGGTGGAGAAGAACAACATAAGAATCACAAGTCCGAATTCATTAAAAGGTACATATAAATATGCAATTGGGAATTTTGGATTCCCAAAGTATGGAGGAACCATGATTGGCTCTGTACTATACCCCAACGATAATCAGAGAAGCAAAACATCGAGTTATTTAGGCAGTAATTTTATCGAGCACCTTGAAGGCGTCAAGATGAGGACCAAGGGACACAGCCAGAACGCGTTCGTGAGGATCATTACCTCACTCTAATCACTCTGACTATCAGATCAAAAGAAAACAGGATTCCCAACTAGAAGATGAAGCTAAAGCTAAGACGCCCAAATCTCAAGACCCAAGTAGAAGATGAAACACACATTAAGACACCCAAATCTAAAGACCCAAAGTACCTTACCTTTAGCCGAAGAGCTGAAATTTGAGAAGAAAGCAACGAAGAAGATGAGATGGGGGGAGGCGAGTAGCGTCTTTCGTTCTCCAGATAGCTCTACATATTATCTTCCAGACTACAACAGGAATAGGGATGCTGAAGCTAGGCGGTTCTCCGTTTTTTTTTTAAGTAATATTCTTTTTTGAAAATTTCAATGTCAGAATGATCTAGTTTTTCATTAAGATAATTCTTTAATTCAATAGGTTCCAAATTATATTCATTAGCAATTTCTATTAAATTCATAACTTTTTATTTTTTTGATTTTTTACAATTTGATGAAATATGTCTTATTTCTCCGCAATTATAACATTGACATTTTGTCGGATGTTTACTATAATTGATTTGTTTTGAACCCTTTTTATAAAATGTTCTTGGTTGAAAGGGTTTCCTAAATCTTGTGTTATGTTGAAATCGAGATTTAGGATATTTGGTGAACTTATAGGAGTATTTCTTATTTTGTTGGTATTTTTTGGTTTTTCTTTCTGGGTTACATCCCCATTTATGAGGTGTTTCTAGTTTATGACATTGTAGAATAAGTTTATTTGTGTTATAATATTTCTTATTTCTCCAAGCTTCTTTACATTTATTACCAAACTTATAGGAGTATTTCTTATTTTGCTGGTATTTTTTGGTTTTTCTTTCTGGGTTACATCCCCATTTATGAGGTGTTTCTAGTTTATGACATTGTAGAATAAGTTTATTTGTGTTATAATATTTCTTATTTCTCCAAGCTTCTTTACATTTATTAGATAAATATTCTCTAAGATAATCTTCTCTTCTTCCCATAGTATCTACATATGGTAATAAATCTATTCTATCATTAAAAGCTTTTCAATATTCCGTTATAAGTGTTTCTGATAATAATTTTGGTAATTTGTGATAAAATAAATCTAAATAAAATCTCTTTTGTTCATAGTTTTGGAATCTTACTTCATAATAATATTTTTGATACTCACAAATATATTGATTTAAGATGTGAGGTTCTAAGGAACATATTTCTATTTGATGTAATTTTGTGATAGCTCTATCCAATTTTGTTTGTTCGTTTATTGCTGTGCTTCTTTCTAAGAATTCATTTCTTAAAACTTGTTCATATTGTCTTAATAGAGTGGCATAAAATTCTCTTCTAGTATTATAAGTGTCAATTTGTCGTATTTGTTGTCTTACTTCGTGTGTTAAGCTTTTCCACCATTCATGAACAATTCCTGTGAAACTTGATTCAATAATGAAAGGGGTTGAATTTGTGTCTGTATTTCTATGTGCTAAAGCTATTAATTGTGATTTGTGCCATTCTTCTAATCTTTTTTCGCGATCTAAATTACAATCTAAATTTAACCATATTCCTGAATTTGGAATTGGTCTTGTTTCATATTGTGCTAATGGAGGGGGTACAAAATTATTGCTTCTTGTTGGTGTATAGATTGTTTCAAACATAAAGGATTGATCTTCCTTCATTGGTTCTTTATGTTTTAGCTCTTGTTGTTGTATTTCGGTTTCCCTATTAATGCTAGTTTGTTCATTTCTTTGTTGATATGAGGGATCAGATATATTTGGTGGATTAAAAGGTTGGGTTTGAGGTCTTGGTTCCTCAACTTTTACAGTTTGCATATTGACTTCATAATTATCTTGTAAATTTAAATAACTTAATTCTTCTTTTATAGATTCTAGATTACGTTCTTCTTGACTCATTTGTCTTTCAATTTCTTCTTGTTCTAATTCATCTAAGATTTTCATCATATTAATTTGTTTAATCTCAACTTTTGGGTTTTCTATCTTGGGTAAAAATGGTAAGAATTCAAGTATATCTTGATCTAATCTATCCATTCGCTTCATAAATTCTAGTCTTTCCTTATTTAATTCTTTACATTCTTCAGGTGAGATATAATCACTTAAAGTTTTTTGATTAATTTTTTGAGAAGTTTCTGTTTCTTGAATAGCTTCATAAATAGTCCATAAATTATTATTTATAACTTCTTGGCCATGTTTTAATTCTTCAATTATTATTCGGGTTTCGTGAACTTGATCAGTCATATTCTTTGTTTTTATTTGTGGCTCAGTAATTGCTATCTTTTCTTCTTTATATAATCTCATCATATTAATTTCTGGTTGGTCAATAATTGGTTCTACAGTATTTCTTATTCCTAATACCTGACTTATTCGATCAATCTTTTGATTTATTAGATGTACTTCATTTCCTATATCAGATACTTCTATTCTAAGATCTTGAATTTCTGATCCTATTTTTTTTTTGGTTTCTTCTTTTGATTCATAGATTTTTTGTTCTAAGGGTTTTGCTAATTCAATTAATCTATATATTCTTTTGTGTTCTGGTTCTTTTTCTAAGATTTTTCTGATTTCTTCAGGTGGATTTCTTAAAGTGTGGATAAATGATATATCGGGGTCAACTACATATCCTAGTTGTTTAAGTAAATACATGTTTGTCCAATTACTTAAATTCCATATTGTATCACCTTCACCTCCTAACATGAAAGGTGAAGCTACAAGTGTGAAATTATGTGATGATGGCATAAAGCTACTTTTTGGTAAATTATCTTGATGTACTTCATAGATTCGAGGTTCAATTTTTGGAAATAAAGACATGATTAAACGATTAAAGAGAATTATAACAAAGCAAAAAGGCAGCAAAGAAAACAGTAAGTACGAAAGGAAAGGAAAATAGTAAATAATACTTGCAGTGGAGTAAGAAGGCAATAAGCAAGAGAGCAAGCACACAGAGCAGGTAGACTTAAGCTAAAATAATCGAAGATTAAGTTTCGTATTCAACATCTTATATTTCCATCCATGAAACCTTATTGATATCATCTCTGATACCATAAAGTAGCTCAATAATACCATTTTTGATACCATGGAGCTCTGATACCATAACGCGGGACAGCCTGGAATGAGCGAGATCAGCTACCCATCTGTGCAGTAATTTAGACTTAGGAACAGGGTTGACCGAAACTAAACCGGGTCATGGAAGGAACTCTGCCCTCTTTCATGCAGAGGTCTTTTCTATGGTCATAAGTGGCTACTCAGCACTCGGCTGGCCACTCCCACACTGGGGTTAAGACCAAGACCTTCCCCCTTCAGCTTAGTCCAGCACAGCCTTCCTTCATTTTCTACCAGAGGCGTACTGTTCCCATTTCTAAGTTACTGTTCAAAGGATCTCTAATCCTCATTCCAGTATTGACACAGCGGCGGATCAATTCATTTATGGAGGGATAAGATGTTGAATACGAAACTTAATCTTCGATTATTTTAGCTTAAGTCTACCTGCTCTGTGTGCTTGCTCTCTCGCTCATTCCAGGCTGTCCCGCCGTATGGTATCAGAGCTCCATGGTATCAGAAATGGTATTATTGAGCTACTTTATGGTATCAGAAATGATATCAATAAGGTTTCATGGATGGAAAGATAAGATGTTGAATACGAAACTTAATCTTCGATTGTTTTAGCTTACAGTCTACCACCTCTGTGTTCTTGCTTACTGCTCACTGCTCTCTGCATATTTTCTTATACTTGTTTATTGTTATTTACTTTTCTGCTTTTGCTTTGCTCTTACTTGCTTCGTTCTGTTAACATTTAAAATCATTTAATTCACCATGAATTATTCCGAGTATAATTATTCTGATTATTTAAATTATAATTATAATCAGAATTCAGATTATGAATTCTTATCGTTTATCCCTAGAATAAAACCACCTCAACCACTTAAAGAAGAAATTAAACCCTTAAATATATTCCAAGCCTTAGAAGAATTTGAAAAAGAAGAAAAGAAAAAATATATTCCCGTTTATTCTAGTTATTCTAGCTCTGTAGAAGTCGAACAAGTAGAAAAAGAAACTAGTCAAATAGAAAACACAAAAGAAATTAACATGATGCAAGGAGAACCTAGTAATACTAATATAGAACAAGAAAAAGAAGTTCACAATAAAAATCAAGATTATCAATTAGATACTTTAGATACTTTAGATATAGACATCGAAAACTATCTTACAACTATAGGTAAAATAAATATTGACGACCCAATAAGTAATCAAGAAACACTTGAAACTCAACCTCATGAAGAAGATAAATATTTTAACTATGATGAATTTGAAGAATATCAAAAATATATAGAATATATAGAAAATGAATTACTTAAACCCGAATATATAGAAAATGAATTAATTACACCAGAACCTAAACCACCTGACCCTATAAAACAAGAAACAATTAAGACTAAAAAGAATAAAAAGAAAAGTAATTCAAAGAAAAAATGGATATGGCTAAAAAATGCATATAAAAGACAATTAAGACAAATTAAGAAATTAAAAGCCAAAATAAAAGGAGAAAACTCTTTAATTATTCATAACCTATCATGAAATTTTATTATATCTTAGTTAGATTTAACTATGTAAAATATCAATCGCGAAAGTATCATGCTATGATTGATACTGGAGCAAATATTACCACCGCCAAGTATAATATATTACCCTCAGAATTATGGAAAAAGGACAAACCCATTAGAATGAGTAGTGCAGGAAAAGAAATTCATTTTATCGAATTATCTGCCAAAGAAATACCAATACAAATAGGAGAATATGAATTGAAAATCCCAATTTTATATCAATATAACGAAACAACTCCAGATATAATTTTAGGAATGAATTTTTTAGAACAATATATGCCTTTAATATTTACTGAGAAAACACTAATATTAACAACCCCTTGTAAACATCAAGTATGGGCAATTAGAATTCAAAATCCCTACAACCGAACTGATACAATCTTTAGAAAAAAGAAACATGATAATGAAATTCAATTTATACCTAATAATAAACCAATAGAAATTGAAGCTAAAAGATCTTTAAATCAACTAATAGGACAAAAAACAATTGAACAAAGACTAATTGATAATTACAGTGAAAACCCTTTAATTCATTGGGAAAAATCAAAACCATATGCAAAAATCGAATTACTTGACTATAGTAAGGAAATATGTAGTAAACCTTATCCATGGACACCCACGGATAAACAAGAATTTATTATGCACCTAAATGAAATGAAACAATATAATTTAATTAGGGAAAGTAGATCCAATTATTGTTCACCAGCAATGATTGTTATGAGTCATGCTGAAATTCAAAGAAATAAATCTCGAATGGTTATAAATTATAAAAAATTAAATGAATTAGCTATCAAAAACCGATACCCAATTCCAAAAATTGAACTATTATTTAATTTAATCAAAGGAAAACAAATCTTTAGCAAATTTGATTGTAAATCAGGATTTTTTCAAATCAAATTAGAAGAACCAAGTAAAAAATATACTGCCTTTCTAACCTCTGAAGGATTATACGAATGGAATGTCTTACCCATGGGATTCCATAATAGTCCAAGTATATTTCAAGAATATGTACAGAATCTTTTATCTCTAATTAAAGATTTCGCAGTAATTTATATTGATGATATTCTAATTTTCTCAGAAAATCAAGAACAACATGAGAAACATTTAGAACAATTTATGACTTTAATTGAAGAAAAAGGAATTAATATTTCACCTAAAAAAGCCAAAATCAGAAAAGAAAGAATAGCTTTCTTAGGACATTATATTACTCCAAATGGAATAGAATTACAAGAACATATAAGTAAAAAAGTAATAGATTTCAAACCAATCACAACTAAAAAAGAATTACAATCATTTTTAGGATTAGTAAATCAAGCTAGAAATTTTATTCCTACATTATCCCGATATACTGCTCAAATCTCCAAATTAGCTGGAGAAAAAACTATATGGCAATGAAATAACGAAACTGAACAAATTGTTGGAAAAATCAAAATTTTGTGTAGCAATTTACCAAAATTAACAATCCCAACTCACGACGATATAAAATGGATTATTTACACTGATGCTTCTGAAAATTATTGGGGCGCTGCCCTTTATCATTTAAATTATGATGAAGAAAAAGAAATTCTTACCAGATATGCTAGTGGAAAATTTAATGCAAGCCAAACCAATTACCATTCAATATGGAAAGAATTTTTAGCTATTGTAAAGGCTGTACAAAAATTCGAATTATTCATTGTTAATAGTAAATTTATTATTCGCACCGATAATACTCAAGTAAAATTTTGGTTACATAAAGGACTTCGGACAAACCAATTAGCCGATAAAATGTTATATCGATGGCAAGCCAAATTATCTTATTATGATTATATTGTTGAACATGTCAAAGGAAAAAATAACTTGGTTGCTGATTTTCTTAGCAGAGATGGAGCAATCATCACCTCAAATTCTATCTCAAAGCACCATTAATTATTAAGAGGAGGAATATTGATCCCCTCACATTCATCGAATTATACATTTAATCCTCTACAGGAGGAAAAGATGAGTTCATCTCATCAGATACCTATAATCCAATTAAATATCATTATCTAACTTGGACATTTGAGATTCTTATGTCAACAAGTTAGCAACACGAATATTATCTCGAACAATACCATTAAGGAATATAATTCCATCATTTTGATGATTCGGTAGAAAACAAAGATCTACCAAATATGCCATAAAGGTCGCCAAATTGCATCAATATCCTTGAAGGATAAAGCCAAACCAAAGGGATTAGCATTGAAAGAAAAGGCCAAGAGAAATGACAAAAAGAAACTTCAGAAAGACTAAGTGAAAGGACACAAAGATGAAATCGAAATGACAACACGAAGTGACAAGACAAAAAGCAAAAGAAAAAGATAAGATAAGATCAGAAGATAACGATATGACCACCGAATATAAATCCAGAAGAGATGACACGACAAAAAGAAATGATCCAAAGCTCCGAAAAGTCAAAAAGATAAAAGTCGACATGACAGATGTAAGTCGACGTGACAAAAGTAAAGAAGAAGAAGACAAAACCAAAAAGAAGAAGTGACCTCCGAATGACAAAAGTAAAGTTGAAGCGACATAAAGAAAAAGAAGATTTGACTCCGAGCCACCGACTCTGACACCTTTAATTATTACTCTTTATTATTATCTTGAATTATTGTATCGGCAGAGGGATGCCTCTCGCCTATATAAAGCCCTGTAAGTTTTCATTTAAGGACACACCAAGAAGACACACCAAGAGGACACACATCTAACACAAAATACTCTCTGATTCTCTCTGAGAATCTTGAGCACTCTCTCTTGTACTCACCCGCCTTCATCAATAAATTTATTTTGAAGTGTAAGGTATGACTAGCTAAACTCCCTCTCCGAAGATTAAGTGTAGTATTCAATTCTTATCCCTCCATAAATGAATTGATCCGCCGCTGTGTCAATACTGGAATAAGGATTAGAGATCCTTTGAACAGTAAATTAGAAATGGGAACAGTACGCCTCTGGTAAAAAACGAAGGAAAGCTGTGCTGGACTAAGCTGAAGGGGGAAGGTCTTGGTCTTAACCCTAGTGTGGGAGTGGCCGGTCGAGTGCTGAGTAGCCACTTATGACCATAGAAAAGACCTCTGCATGAAAGAGGGCAGAGTTCCTTCCATGACCCGGTTTAGTTTCGGTCAACCCTGTTCTTAAGTCTAAATTACTGCACAGATGGGTAGCTGATCTCGCTCATTCCAGGCTGTCCCGCGTTATGGTATATATATATATATATATATATATAAACTATTATCAGAGCTTTACTTACTAATATATATTAATAAATTAAATTATATTATTCTCTTCTAAATATGTCATATGTACTCAAACTTATATCCATATTAATAAATTTAAATAATATTAATAATAAATATATGGATACAATTAGTTACACAATATACATTTTACAATTGTGAAGTTTATTTTATACAAGTGATTTTTTTCATAAAACATAAAATTAAAATTCAATAATAGTAAAAGATTGACCACTTCATGGTCACATATTGGCTTGATTGATAAAAATATATATATTAGATTATTGTATTTATCATTTTTATTAAATATATAATTAATAGAATATAAAATATCAATATATTAATAATCACTATAAGATTCTCAATAAAGTATAATTCTATTATAAAGTTGTTTGCTAATTCAAGATGACTCATGAATATATTAATAAAATCAGAAAAAATTTAATATTATTTGATCTATGACTTAATAGTATATATAAAACATATTTTAAAATTTAATTATTGTTAGAATTTAATTATTTCATTTTAATAGAGTCAATTTAATCTTTCAATCTTTTGTTCTTAATTATTATATATCTATTTATTTAGATTATATAAAATTTTTTGGTAATAAAGAAACAAATAAGATTATTATTAATTTTATCATGTTTGAATTAAAAATTTAATACAAACATATATATATTAAATATATTCTTAATAAAAAAAGTAATAAATGTTAAGAATATATTTATATCACATATTATTATTTATATATTTTTATATATAATAATTTGTTCTCATAAGATAAAGATACATCTTTAGAACAATTGTCAAATCAAAACATTTTCATCCTTTTCAAATAAGTCTTTTAAAAATAAAACCATTATTAATAATAGTCCCTTACATATGAGTATTTTTAATTTGATAATAGTTATATTTATGAGGGATCAAATTAAAATAATTTTCTAAAAGATTAAATTCATAAATACACTACCTATAAAAAACCAAAATAAGGTTTTACTCTTTTAAATTTAGACCTTTTTTTTTTAAGCCTAACCCTTGGGCTTAAATACAAAAAAAGAATCGATTCGATCGCAACTTCAAATATGGAATTCAAAGGTATCAAATAGGAAATGATACTCCGAATCATAGAACTATAATGAAATACACAATCAACCAACATTTATTAACAAATTCGGGTTTATATACATTTATATACATATCTTCGATATAGCGAACCCAAAACTATGGAACTTGGGTGTGGGTATTTTGTCAAAATGGAATGGCCTTTAATGAACTCTATTGAAGAGTTATCTATCGGAACAATACTCTTATTGATCTATTAACAACAAATAGATCGATGCCAGGGGAACTTAGTGAATTATTTCAGCTCCATGCTTTCTTTCCTTTGACTCAAAATTAAATCAAGGGTCGTATTCTATGGTTACAATTCTATCAGGCATAAGCCTTAATTAATTAGGGCTAAGCTTGAGTAACCTAAAGAGCAGTACCAAACCCTATTTGACCACCCTTATTTACAAATAAACTTATTTAACTAAAGCACTCTTAAGAATAATTTTAATTATTTTCATTAAAAAGCTAAAATACATAGAATACCTCTTAACAAAAAAAGTTTACAATTGACCCTCCAAAGTCTTAATTATGTGCAATTGACCTTTTGCTTTAGCAAAACTATTAAGTCCTTTAATGGAACTTGTCCATGTCTACATACTCCTATATCCATGTGGCATCTAGCTAGCAAATTGTATCATAAAAGGGCAATTTTGTTGTTTCAAAAACCCCAAGCATCAAAGAGATTTTTGGCTTCTATCTCTATCCATTCATCTCTAAGCCTCTTTGTCTTTTCCCTTGAATCTAGTCGCATAAGACAAAGGAATTTTTTAGATCATCTTCTTCAAATTTTAAGCAAGTTTAACAAGAAAATATGAGTTAGGTGTTACAATGCAAAAGGTTATCCCTCTCAAATGCTATATTTTGGTAACACTTTTACCAAGTACTGCGTATGTAAGAAAAATACAAAATTCAGTGGCACAGCCACCAAACTCTACAATTCCTCATTGGAACATATTAATTGAAAGGGGAGGGTTTAGGGTAGGCCCCCTATTTAGGAGGCACACCCTCTTTTTTATTTGTATGCCTTTAAAAAAATTAATTTAAAATTTGCATCTTTTTTCTATTTGGGGGCACATTAAAAAATTTTAAAAAAAGACGACTCCCCTATTTAGGGCCATGAAATCCCAAAATAAACAACTCGATGATAGTATCACCAAGTTCAACAAAAGTATAGCATATGGGAGATAACTTTTGCAATTTTGGACCATTAATTTTGGGTCATGTACCATCTCAATCCAAAAGCCTCATCTTCTCACCATATGTAGCACACTTACATAAAGTAAAAGCGGAGTTTTAGTTGCCATTTCTATCCCTTTGTCCTCTCTTCTCACATCAGTCTCTTTTTCTCCATTTAAGGCACCTTAGTGACCACCTTTGGTGGCACACACTAACCATGGTTAGTCTACCACTACCACCACCCATTTCTCGTCACTATCAACCCTAAAAAGGGCAAGTCAATAAAGCATCTTCAATCCTAAGATTTTCACAAAAAGAACTATCTATTTATTGAATTAGTAAAGCTCAACCAAGGAACATAAAACCAAGAATCTTGGAGTTGAAGAAAACTTGATGAAAAAGAGGAGGAAATAAGAGATTTTCACAAAAAGGAACCATCCATTTGTTGAATTAGTGAAGCTCAACCAAGGAACACAAGACTAAGAATCTTGGGGTTGAATAAAACTCAATGAAAAGAAAAGGAAATCAAAGATTTTTATGTAAAAAGAGCTTTAATGAACAAGTGGAAGCTCAACAAGGAAAAGAGCAAAGCTCTATTATTATGCAAAAATGCATACTTGGCCAAAGCTTAATGACTTCGTGAGATAGACAAAATGGGATTTTGATTTCTTTTAAATAGGGATTCAATGTATAGGATTTAAGCACATGACATGCCTTGGAAGAAATCTTGTGATCTTAAAATTATTTGTGATGTGGTGATTTTTAGGCTAATTATTGTTACAATGATTATTATGAATCAAATTGGTTTGAAAATCATGATAAAATAAGACTCAATAGTATAGCTAATATCAAGAGAAAAAAACATGAATTTTGAATAATAATATTTTAATTTCAAGTTATGGTGTCTCTCTCTCTCTCTCTCTCTCTCTCTCTCCCTCTCTCTCTTCCCCCTTTTTATCTCCCTCTTTTTGTTGATGTATTTTATGTATGAATGAGAAAGATGGTAAAATTCTTTATCAAACTCATTAAACACACATGAATGGTGGAAAGTCTTCACTTACACATGAATTGTGAATCAAATTGGTTTGAAAACATATGCAAAGAGTAATTCCTTAAGGACCCAAACATTTCTTCTCTCCTTCCTTATACCATCTCCTTTACTAAACTTTTTCCACTTTCTTCTCGTTTGCAAACCCAACATCTGAGCTCCATTATAGTTTTGAGAAAAAACTCAAAGCATTTCTTCTTTTATCCCATTATCATTTTCCTTCAAAAAAAATTAAAAGCCTTCTTTCCCAAAAATCAAAACCCTTTTCCCTTTACTTATAGATAAAATCAAAACATCTCTAACTAACAAAAATATGAGAATATCATCTGTGAGAGGAGATTGGAGGTGAAGAAAAAGAAAAAGAGAAATTGCAAAAAGAGCATAAAATAAAACTTAATACCTTAGTTTCATATTATAATAGTAAATGAATAAGAAGCAAGATTAAAAGGAAGGTTGATAGGACAAAATTGCCCATACATGGTGCCACAAAGACATGGGCATCATAATGTATTGTGTACTTGTTGACATGGATGAGTTTTACTGGTAGACTTAGCAATTTTACTAATAAAGTGGGTTAATTGCACAAAATCAAGAGTTTGAAGTCAATTGTACACCTTTTAAGTTGTAAGAGGTTAATAGTACAAATCTTTAAATTGATGAAAGTTTTGTGTATTTTTGGCTTTATTGAAATATAACTAATTAATAAAATAGCAAACACAATATTGTATCATCCAAACTAAAATCTAGTTTTAAAGTTAGTATATAAACTTTAAAACATAACAAAATACCTATCGAACTTTAAAAATATAGTAAAACATCTTGTAAACTTTGGAAAAGTAATTATGTTATAAATTTAACAATATTTTACTCTTTCTCTCTCTCTCTTCTCTCTCTCTCTCTCTCTCTCTCTCTCTCTCGCTCTATATATATATATATATGAGATAAAGGGCACAGAGGCCTAACAAAACAAAGAAAAAAAAACTATAAACTATATAATCTAAAAGAAAAGTGAGACTAAAAAATGGAAGAATAGAGTTCAAATAATGTAACCCCAAAGAAAGGTCCAAGCTATGGTTAGATAAGAAGTTAACACATTTATTAGCTTCCCAAAGAACAAGTATTACTTTAGTAGACTAGTCTCTTTCTATAGTTCCTTTAATAAGCATAACCAATTTATTTAAAGAAATAAAGCCATAACTATTTTCATTTAAGGCCAATGTCATATTGTTAGAGTCCAGTTTAAGATGTATTTTATGAAAGCTAAGATTCCCAGCCAAATCAAGGCTTGTGTAAGCACCGCATGCCTTAACCTACATAGAATAATGCCATTCAATATTTCAAAAGAACCTTCTTAACCAATGCCCTTATGAGTCCTAAAAAATGCCTTTACCCTTAGGTAAGCTTAGGTTCCTTTTGCTAGCACCATCACAATTGATTTTAATCCAGGTATCATCCAAAGGCCACCAACATTTAGCATTCCTCACATTAGGCTTGAAAACAAAGCAAGAAAATTTAGACATAGCCTGAAGGATATTGGCATTGGCATTGGAAAACAAAGAGGCATTACAGCCTTTCCAAAAAAACTAGCAAGCTACTTTAAAAGTTATCTGTCAAGGAAGACCATTGTTTAAATCATAATTATCTTAAAGATTAAAGGCTAGCCAATTTGTGAAGAAGACATTAAAAAAAAAAACCTCTTATCACCAGGACCAAAACATTCCAAATTTTACTTGCCACCAAACAATTACAAAGCATGTGCAAAGTAGTCTTAGCTTTGCCGCACACATGATAAAAGAGAGTTCCACCACTACAAAAAAATAAGATTTTTCTCATGGAATTTTTCTATGAGAAAAACCTCAATATTCCATGAGAATTGTCATTCTCACAAATTTTGGGTCATAAAAAAATACTTGTAGAAATTCATAATTCTCATAGAATTTGTTTGTAAGAAAATCTTTTTGTAGAATTTTTTTTTTGTGAGAAAAATTCATGACAATGAAGTTATGAAATTTTTGTAACTTTTTCACATATTTTTTCATGGTAAAAGTTTGTGAAAAACCAAAAAAATTGAAAATTTTTTTAGAATCCCATGATAATTTTCCTTGAAAACTTAAAAAGTTTCAAATTATTTTGCTTTCTCATGGACTTCCATTGTGAAAAACTACAACTTGATTCTCATAGTATAATTCTATGAGAAACAAAAAAATTTCAAAATTTTTTAGCTTATTATGGAATTGTACTGTGAGAATAAATTTGTAGATTTATCATGGTAAAATTCTGTAAAAAATGAAAAAAAATTAATTTTTTTTGTTTCTTACATAATACTATCATGAGAATGATGGCCAATTTTTCCAAATTTCCTACAATTATTTACAATGAAAAACAAATACTACAATTTTTTGGTTTCACACAATAAAAAGTCATGAAAAAACGAAAAAAAATTTGAATTTACAGCATTTTCATAAAACAATTTCATGAGAAAGTTACAAAATTTTTGTAATTGACATTGCATTTGGACATTAACCCTTATTTAAACAAGTGGCTCTTATTTAAATAGTCGAAAAACACAATTTTTGAATTCAACCAACTAATTACAAAACTATAACAATAACAAAACAACAACCAATCAATAAATAAAAAGTAAATGCATGTAAAAAATATCACAAAGTAAATCAAACTTAAGATAAATATATGCTCAAAATCTTAAGGTTACAATTCATAAATCCATAATAATTTCACATAAACCATAGCTCTATAATCATTTTTTATCATCCTCATCCTTATCTCCATATCATCATCACTATCATGAGTTGGTTGAGGTTCGGAAGTGCCACCTCTCTTAGTGCTTATATTATATGAGACATAATTTGTTTCATGAAGACCTCTTTCTTGTCCTCATGAACTTTTTGCAAATTAGCAAAACTTGTCTCACAAATTTGGACTTGTTTTAAGAGTGTCTCCTTTACTTTCTTCTCAAAAGGCCTCTAAGTGCACTATCATTTGAGAAAGCTCACCAAGGCTATATTCAATATATTGTGTGCCATCAAAGGAGACCATCCTCTGACCTAATCTCATGCACTACCTCTCTTAATCTTTCTATTAGCAACCTTAAGTTATACGAAAGAGTTAGTATCATCTGACATTGACTTTTGAATTTGCCTTATCTGCTCATATTGGCTCTACATCAAGCAATAATAAGTAAATATTATATACATAAACAAATTAATCATATACTTATCATGTAGTAACAACCTTATTTATAAACTAGTTAAATAACTTACACAAGTGTTAAAAGGATTTGTTACTAACTCAACCTCATTTCTTTTTATTGTGTTAGATCCTCATGAATACTTCTAAGATTTGAAACTTTTTACCTAACTTCACTTCCTATAACACTTAAGTAAAATGCATTAGAATAACATAAATTAAAACAATATAAACATTAATCCAATGAAACTAGCACCTTGAAAGAATGCTTACTATCCTTCTCTTATTCTCTAAGAATGGCACATGCCTACTTCTATGTAAGCATTTTCTAGTATCTGTAGTCTTATTTGTCTTATTGTGCATAAACTTGGCCTTGAACTCATCGATTTATTAATACTCATCTAGCTTAACTTGGGTTGTTGCAAATAATTATTCGCCTTTGGTTTTTTCCATTTCAAGTGTCTTTAAAGGATGTACGAATTACAATGCTACACTTTTTCTTCCATATCTCATAAATCCGTCACTTTGCATATATATCTTAAGCACACATTTTCTACATTAGAAACAAGCAAAGTTAATTAATTAAAGAATAATACTAACACATTAATTATACTTATTTTACCTAAAGAGTTATAGAATTAACTCACCTTAAGCTCCATAAATCATAAGTTTTTTACAGTATTAGAGACTTTAATAAATGCTAGCTACTCGTGCTCAAACTTGCTATGGATTATTTGAAACAATATGATAACTAGTGGAACATGTGGATAAAACCTATGAAATGGAAGGAGATATATAGCAAAAGCACAAATAAAAGCAACAATTATAGTACCCCAAAAAAATTGTTTAAAGGATTCTTACTCATTAATACCATGAGGTCTAATAACCAATTGCCCACCACTCAATCTCACCATTGGCTCATATCAAATAAGATGAAAAGAAGAGCTAACCATATCTATGCTCAGAATATATATAAAAGGTTTTTCTAAACTAATGAAAATAGGCTGATCGAGTAGTGTTTGAATGTGAGGAGATGAAAAAGAAGATGATGTAAATACTAATCTCAAAAGGGTCCCAACATGTGAAAATAATTAAGGAGGTAATAGTTGTGTAACAACTAATGGTATCTGGATCAGCTCAGACTACTGCACAAGCTTTCTTTTGTCCTTCTTGGTAGTAGAAGATCCATCATCATTGTTGCATCCTTCGTTTGATATCTAAAAAGGAAAATAATAAAACATTTTAAAAGAAGTATGAGTAAACAATGCATGTAAGTCAAATAAACTATTAGGTAATAATCACAATAATTTACCAAATTAATATCAATCACTTGCTAAATAATCCTTTGACAATTATCTTCTATTTTATTGTCCATTTGATGATGATGCTTAAGAAGATCCATTAAACTTAATTTCCTTAAACGTTCACAACAAATACGTCAATTAAATATCTCCTAAGTAGTCTTCATTCTTATAAAGCACCACTTCTACTATAACTTTTGCCAATACGTAACAATAAAACAAAATAACAAATAACTTTAATCTTATAGAATTTCTTTGATAGTATTGGAATACCATACAAGGGAATCAATATAATCTAACTACTTAGCATATAAACCAAACAAGCACCCAATGGAGACCAATTGATTGTTAAGATTTCTATTGTCTTGGCGTAGATTAACCTTGCTGGGATTGGAAAATCCATTAATCCTTCTTATTTTTTAAACCCAAAGGAGAGGTTCTTATAAATTGAAAGTAAGGACATAGTCTCTGGAAAAGTAGGAATTGAATTATCACTTAAAACCAAAAATTTTGGCAATCTCTGCAAGTTTTAATTTCACTTTGAAGATTTATATTTTTGTTAGAAATATAATTGTTTTAAATAGAACATGGGAGCAAAAGTGTTGTCTAAATTCATATTTTTCACAAATCAAACAAATACAAAACATAATCAAACTGAGAAGAGATGGCTCACTCCTAATATAGCCAGACACAATTTTTTTTTTTTTCATTTCCTTAGCTTATTAGATAAAACAAAAAGGTTATCACAGGAGGAAGGAGCCCTCCAACATTGGACAATAAAATTATGAAAAGTTTCATTAATCAACTAAGCAGTCTCAAAACAAAAGGGTTTTTGCTCTGCCGTTCCAAGATTCCCAAAAAGATTAAGAAATAAAGGATGACGGTCAGAGCACCCTAATCTGGTTATCACCTTCACAAAAGCTTTATGGAAACGAATTTGCCAAGATTCATTGTAAAAGCCTCTATCAAACTTCTCAAACACTCTCTAGTATCCCAGGAATAAGAGGCCCACACCATGTGTAGGTCTGACCCCAGGAATGAACGTCAATGAAATTGCAATAATTAATCCTCCCCTGAAACAAATTACACCTTCAGTCATTAATTGGCACTCTACCTGTCTTTTTAGTAGAATTCCATATATCATTAAAGCCCTCAATCAAGAGCCAAGGCTTAGAAATAGAGGAAGACGTAGATTGAAGCTTTACCCAAAGAAGACGCTTATACTCTTCGCTAGGATTAGCATATACCACTGTCAGAAGCCAATCCTCTTCGTTAGAATACTGAAATGACATGTGGCGAAACTGAGGACCCCTATCCAGCACCACTAGTTTCACTGCACAAGAACTCCGACAAACCCAAACACCACCAGTGAAGCCAGCTCCAGGATCAACAACAAATTCATCAAATCTCAACTCACAGAAAATATCAGGATCTTTGGAAGAGTCATTGTGAGTCTCCATAAGAACCAAAACATTCATACGCTGCATACAACATAACATGACTGCGCTTCTTTTGAAAGCCTTGGTAACAGTTCCATTGCAATTCCATATCATAAACTGACGTTCCATAAGCATAAAAAGAATTAAGAAAAAGGACCCAACAATCGTTAGTAATCAGTGTTCTTATCCAAGGCTGGAGCCTCTTCCACGGCCTGATTACATAGCTGATACGAGTCCGATATAGCAGAGCACATTAACAAATCTTCCATACGTTCTAGGTCAGGGGGTTTCGTATTTTTAGGTACAAAAAACTTAGCCCAAACTGTGGAGAGCATTTTGAGGGGAAGCTTGCATATTTAAAGAATTTCCTTGAGGCATGTCCAGTTGCAGATTGCGTCTTCGGGCTGGAAACATGGGTTTCTATGGAGGCACTTCGAGTTGGTTTCTCGGTATGTTCAAGATGTTGGTAAGTCCTCCTCCGCTGTCTTTCTGGCGTCTCTGCCTAGAGGTGGGAGAGGAAGAAGCCATTACGCTGCCGCTTAAAGAGCAATTTGTTTTTTTCACTTTCTCTGCCGTTGCTTGAAGAGCAATATAGTTCTTTAAAGTACCGGGCATCGATAGTAAGTGTTTACTCATAGTAGATTTAGTTACAAAATATCTATTAGTTTCAGAGAAATAAATTCTTGTACTCGAGTTATTTTTTATAAGAGAATAATTTACTCTACAGATTAATTTATTTTTTAAATGCATAATCGTGTTTAAAATAAATAGTTCCAACTACAATGTTTATTAACCAAGGCCCAAAAAAAAAACTTTAATTGGAATTATGCTTTATATTTGTTTTCCTTTAAAATAAAAAAGAATTTCACAATGCATTGGCTACCTTTGTTATTCAATTTTCTAATAAAATTATCACATGTATAGTTTTTTTAAAAAAATCAAATTATGTATTGCTGAATTATAAAAATTCATATATTTATCTATAAAAAACTTTATTTATCATATTTTTATTAAAAAAGTTGATAATAAAAATATAAAAATGATTAGACTTAGATATACTTCTTTATATTTTGATATTAAATTTTTTAATAAAAATATGATAAATATATAATTTTTTAATAATAATAAAACAAGTATGTGATTTAATTAAAAAAAAACATAAGAATGACAATTTTGACCAGCCCTGCCCTATTTGACTCAGGTAAGTTAATGCTTGACAAGGTAACCAGTCGATTTTGGGAAAAACCTGACAATGTGGTTAGGGATTTAGGATAGGTATGCCTTGATCTCTACTACTCGCTGTGTGTATATTAAAATGTAGTTATTTTTAAAACTTAATTTTTTAAGGATCATATGTCAAGTTTACTTTTTTAAGAAAGCCAAATAGAAAATATTATATACAAAATGGTAATTTTTAAAGTTTCAAAAGATATTAGAGCTTCCCTTGACTCCATTATTGTAATTAGAGTTAGCTTAAATCACTCAACAACTTTGTAATAGAATTACATTTTATTAAAAACCTTAGATTAAGAATTGATACATTAATATTTTACATTCTACAAATTATATATTTAAAATTTTTAAATTTAACATAATAATTAATCCAATCTTGTCACTAAGAAGGTCCACTTTCTTATAAATTAATGTATTGATTATATCAAACTATTATATGATTCAATTTGATTGGCTACGATAAAAGAAAAAAAACAATGGTGTCAAACTTGTATTACAGTGCCAAAAGTAACATACCACAAATATTTCACTTATGGCACAGTGAATAGCTAATCAAGTACTAAAAAAGAATAAAAAATTATTTTCAAAACATAATAACTTGAGAATCCAAGTGCAAGATTTCTATATTTGCAGAGTAGAAAGTAATATGCATAAAATATATGCATCTTGTGTCATGATTATATTTTCAATATTTCTAAACTCTTGAAATGATTGAATAAGGATACAGTGTATCAAATATTTTCTATATTTTATGAAAGTAACATTACTACTACTTTAATCATCAAAGAGTAGTGGAATAACCAATATACTTAAATGAAAACCATCTACTATGTGAATCTATTTGATCATTAGTTTTAATGATTGAAATAGAGATGCATATTTGTAAGGATGTAAAATAATTAATAAAATGGAATGTTGAAATGATTGTTTTCAAGAGGAAGATACCAAAAGATAATTACTTTATGAATTTCCAACAACTCACCTTGTATCTCTCTCTCTCTCTCTCTCTCTCTCTCTCTCTCTCTCTCTCTCTCTTTCTATGTTTAAATTTTAAAAAAATTATGGGCTACCACAGAGAAAAAGACACATTTCTAACTCTGCCTTGCTTATTAAAAAATTATTATATTTTATCTTAAAATATAAAATATAAAATCATAGTGAAATTTTTTTTTGGAAATTTGTAAAATGATAAAAGATTTAAATAGTGGCTACGAATGTATATTGTAATAATAATAATTATATGTATATGCTAGATTAAAAATCATGGTCATTGTAGATAATTTATTTTACAAAAAAAATATCTTAAAAACATTTTAGAAAAAGAATAAAGCTAATTTCATGTTTTAAAATAATAAAAATTGTTGATTGTTAATAAAAAAAATTAATATCATGGAAGTTATAAATCTAGGAATGATGACCATGATTTTTAATTTAAAATATTCCTATAATTAGTATATATAAAAATTAGTATCATGGAGGGTATAAATATATATATATATATATATATATATTGATTTTTATAATTTTTAATTAATTTAGCCTTTTGTAATGATTCTACATCACATTAGGGTGGGTAGGATAAACTTACCCAATATGTTACGGATTTATTAGTTATTTGATATGAATATTATATTGTTTAAACTAATTTATCAGATTCATAATATACATCAAAATAATAATAAATAAACCTAAGCGTGGGGAGTAGGATTAGACGATGTCTCATTCCAAAATTTCCCATTTCAAGCCAGTCTCCAGAAACACCATCGCTCGTCCCTTGCTCATCCACCCCACCATTGCATCATTGCTCATCCCCTGTTCGAAAACTTTCCTTTCTCAGTTCGATAATCCATGGAAGATGTCATCTGATTGCTAGTTTCACGTGGGGGTTGCTTTAACCCTTAGAAAGTTACTTTATGATTTTTTGCTTGAACTCATGGTGCTTCTAGTGTATGCGAGTGTTTGGTGCTTCTAGTGTTCTTGCCTTAGTTTTCTGCTTTATGATTTTCTATTTGGTTTTCTACTTGAACTCTTGGTGCTTCTAGGGAGCCTGTCTTGATGTCTTGTATGGAAGTTCTTACACCCTTAAACTTTGCTCAAATGATTAAGTATTTATCCACAAATACGAAGACAGAATAGGGTAAAGGAAGTGAAAGTAATAAAAAGAAAAAGGTGCTTGAAATTGTTGTTGCTTTCTCACTTTCTTTAATTCTAGAAAACTAGAATGGAGCAAATGCATTACTCTCTGGAAAACCAAGTAAAAGGGGACTTTTCTGCTAATTAATCAACGTGCAAGGATAAAGAACTGCATACATGGAACATTACGTACCAATCAAACATAGAAAGATGAGGTAAGACTTAAAGGAGAAATGTTGGGTCGGCCACAAGCTTATTACATTTATTTTTATTGGCTTTTTTTCCTCTATGCTTTTGTTAACTAGTGAAACTCCATGATGGTCCTCTGTCCAAATTTGGAGGGAACGTAGATTTACTTATCTTAGATTTTAGACTCCAAAACAAGATTTGCATGCACTAAGATCGAACATGTCTCGTCCAGAAATTTAGACACAAATATGTCTCCCCCAAAAGTTGAATACAGACACATTTCGAAATCCGTATTCTACTTATATGTGGAATTGTTGCTTTTTCAAATTTTCTTTTTTTTTTTCTTGCTCTTTTCCTGGCCATTGACAAAAGTCCAAAACATATTGATAAATTTTGACTTATATATCTATTTAAGGAAGTAAAATGTTACCAATTAGACTTATCAATTGTTTGAAGATTATAAATTAAGGAAACAATTTGCAAGAGTCCACTATACAGCAACTAGGAGCTGGTTTGGGAACCTTATGTTTGCATTCATGGTGTTGATAGAGATCATCAATTATTATTTGACGATAATATAATTAAGATGGACTTATGATGCAAGAAAGGAGAGGGATTTATGAACCAAATAACAGGAATTAGAAAGAATCATAGGTAATGTTTGAAAAGAAAGTGAACTTTAATGATTAAGCATACTGATCTCTTCACATTACAAATAACAAATCAAAAACTAGTTAGGTCCACAAACTTCTATCGTTCTTTCTACTATTTCCAGTTTTCCTTGACCATTCCTTCATTTTTCTTAGTTTTTGGAAGATTGAAGTTGTGGTGCTTTTGCTTCCAATTCTACTATGTAACATAGTACATTTTGAGGGAAGCTGCATACATAAAAAACCTTCATATTTTGTGCTGAATTAATGGTTGCCAAAACCATAAAAAAATATTATCAAATTTATTATGGAGAGAAGTTGTTATATGTGGGTTCATTTTGCTTGGCACATTTTCTGAAAACATTAATGATTCGTTTGGTTGGATAATATAAAAAAAAATTAAAATATAAAAAAATAAGTAGATAAATATAAATAAAATAAGAAATAACTTTTATATTTTTATTTTTTAAAAATAATTTAATAATTAAAATGATAATTTAATAGATAAAATAATAATTATAAAAATATAATAGATATTTTAAAAATTCTCGTGAATCAAATGAGCGAAAATTTTTACTTATATAGCTGCAGGATGTTATTGCTCCTGATGCCATGTAATTCCCTTTGTTAAACTAATAAAATAAAACCTGACATTAAAGGGAAATGAAAGCCCATGAGCTCAAATTTGGATATGCAAATAGAAACAAGTTACTGCTACAAAATTAATAGTTTTTTTTGTCTTTTAATGATGAATTATTCTCATTGCTTTGAGGGCTGATAAGGACACAGAATGTTACCATTCCAAAAATAAAATTTGAGTTACTAAGGTCCTGTATTGTTTAAGAATGTTGTCATGTCGAACTATTTTTAGAAATTAACAATAAAGCCATGGTATGTATTTGTCTAAAGTGAGAAATTGGGTGAACTTTGTGAAACATAAACTTTTAGCAATTTGGCTAGGCTCAGTTTATACAAATTGTCAATTTTATAACAAACAAACAATAGATAAATTGTCAATGATTAAGCATACTGATCTCTTTACATTACAAATAACCTTGATGGGGTGGGTGGGGACGAGGCAACGTTCGCAGGTTTAGATACGGGTCAGAGGGAGGTAGTTAAAAACTCGTCCCACCCTATTGCTATCTCTAAACATTTGTTCGTAAAAACTCATGCATTTGTTAATTGTTATATTATTATTGAAATATTATATATTTATCATAATTTAATTAAAAAAATTAATAACAAAAATATAATAAACTTTTTCTAAATTTTTTCATATAAAAGTTGTACATTATTTTTTTTTTAAAAAAAATTTCCTGTACAGCAAAAATGACGGTCTTCAATGCGTCAGACTGGTGATGGAGGTTTTGCTACGAGATTTGCGTTTTCATCGTCATCGTCATGTTAGAGGCGGTTGGTGCCTAAAAGCGAGAGGTCTTTTTTTTTTTTTTTTTGTGATATAAAAGGGAGTGGTTTTACAAACCTAGGATGGGATTTCTGATAAGAGCTCTGCGATTTTGAACTGTTTTGCGTGTGACGGAGGAAGCTCAATTGGAAACTTCAAAACCCTCTGAAATTCTAATGGGTTTCCCTCGTTACCGTCGATCACATTTGAAGAGCGAAACCTTTCATACGCTGGTTCGTATCCTATCCCACTGCTGTAATGAGTCCCAGCTACCTGGTGCTAATCAAATTCATTCCGCTTCTCAGGAGCTGAAAAATTATGGTAAGTGAAAACCAAAGACTTTTTTCTTGTTTTTTTGTTTCGATTATTCAACAGTTTTCTTATAGATTTCAATCAATTAGATTACTCTAGAAGCTGAGGTTTAAGCTTTGGTTATGGGTTTGCTGTTTGTTTCAATTTAACTGTGCACTTCTCATACAATTTTCACCTTTTTTTTTGGCTTCAAGATAATGGCACTGATAGAATGGGGCAAGAAAACAAGGAAAAGGAGCCCCAGCACTTACAATTCACTCGTACTGATCTTATGGATGTCAAGGATCCTGTATCCCATGATGGTAGGGAGTTTAGGGGGGAGTTTATGATGGGAGTAGATGAAAATGAAGGCTCTTCTGGAAGACAGGATATGATGATTTGTGAAAGTGAAAGTGTTGAGGCCCTGCCTATGGGAGTTAATGGTTTAAATAAGGAACAGAAGAAAATAGAAGAGTTAAATCAGATTGTGGAAGGAACTGAAAAACTTGTCTTTGACAATGGTTTAACCCCCTTGAACTTGGGATTGGGTGAAAAACAGAGTGGAAGCAGTGAAGTTGAGTTGATGGATTACCAAGTAGAGTATGTTGAATTTAGAGGATCTGATATTAACACATCTGGAACTGAAAGTGAGTTACATGTAGAAGGAGAATTTAATCAACATACCTCCGAAGGCTTTCATGGATCTTTAATTGCCGACATTTCAACATCTGCAAAGGAACAAACCTCTGTACCACTAATTAGTACATCAAGTATAAAGCATGAGAAACAACAGGAGGAAATGGAATTGGTGGAGCCAGTTAGTGCTGCTATGGTTTCTCTTCCTACTACAGAGGAGGGTGAGTTTGAGAAGGAAGAACAATGTGGTCAAAAGGTTCATGAAGCAATGCACCTTTCTGTAGATGAGGATATGAAAAATAATGAAGCATTGAATTTGAGTATTAAACACGGGAGGCAACAAAAGGAAATGGAATTGATGAAACCTGCTTGTGATGCAATTGTTTCTCTTCCTACTACTGAAGAGGATCAGTTTGAGAAAGAAGAACAACAGGGTCAAAAGGTTCATGAGGCAATGCAATTTTCTGTAGATCAGGGCATGAATAGTGAAGCATCAAATTCAAGTATAAAGCACGAGAAGCAGGAAAAGGAAATGGAATCAGTGAGACCAGTTTGTGCTGCAATGGTTTCTCTTCCTGCTACCAAAGAGGGTGAGTTTGAGAAGGAAGAACGACATGGTGAAAAGGTTCCTGAAGTGATGCACTTTTCTGTAGATCAGGGTATGAATAGTGAAGCATTGATTTTAAGTATAAAGCACAAGAGACAACAAAAGGAAATGGAATTGGTGGAACCCGTCTGTGCTGCAATGGTTTCTCTTCCTGCTACTCAAGAGGGTGAACTTGAGAAGGAAGAACAATATGGTCAAAAGGTTCCTGAAGCAATGCACTTATCTGTAGATGAGGGTCTGAATAGTGAAACATTAAATCTAACTGAATATGGCGAAGAGATGTCATTGCTGGACATTGATATGTTGGAACCTAAACATGGAATGCAGCGTAAAGAAGAGCAGCCAGCAAAAATAATTTGTGCAAATGAAGCAACAACATTTTCCAATTATCCTGATGAGGAAGGAGCTGCTGAAGAGGGAGAAATTTCAGGTGGCTTTGGAATGGATGACAATTCATTTAATATGTCTTCTGCAGATTCTTTGATGATAGAACAGAGGAAAGATGAGGTTCAAAACCCAAAAAATGTAATTGAAAATATAGTATTTCCTTTTAATATACGGAATGGAGAAAAAGAAGATAATTATGAATCTACTTCCTTTATGATTCATGCACCTCAAGATGCCTGTAACAGTGGACAAGTAGAACCTAGGACAAGTGATAAAAATGGGTTTTCAATTGGAGTTGACATAGGAACCTCCCGGGAAATGATTAATTATGGAGATCTAGTGGAGCATGGTTCTGTGTTTGAGACTGGAAAAAATGAAGACAGAGACGGTGGCATTAAAGAGGCTGTTGACTTGCCACCAACTTTGGCTTACAACCAAGTCTTGCACAGAGGCTTCTTGGAAGAAGAAGCCACTAAAGATCATCAGAACACATCTGTAGTAAAGGTATGATTCTCACCTGCATCCTTCAGTAAATTATGCAATGAAATAATTTGATTTTCTTATGGTAACTTTGCACTTAAATATCTAAATATTATGCTTCATTTCATTTTAGTTACTTGATAGTTATCTAATTATATGCACAGAATGTTTTGATTGCTTGATGATCTTTCTTTTTTTGTTATTTTTATTTTTGTGAGTAGTTAAATTAAGATAGTATAGGCTTATTTTGGGCTCATAGTACCTTGTTCTACATTCTCTAACCAATATATATATAGGCTTGTTTTCCTTACCTTTTTATCTTAAATATGTTGAAATCCCAAAGCCTATGTGTCTTTTCATCAGTTCCCTTGTTTCCATGAACTGTTTGTGGCGTGGAAGATTTTGGGAAAAACATAAGAATTTAAAAATTATGGATATGAGTTTTCTTACTGTCTTTTGGTTTTTCAATGTGGATATGCTCATTATCCTCCACGTCCTCCCACCCCCCCTTGTCTTGATGTCTATGAATTGAATGTGCTCGTGCCAAGATGCCACTCCATGGTGCACATTCATATGTAGAAATTTTGTACTCTTTTTTTCTATTCAAGTCCTAGATGGTGAAAATTAACTTACAATAAATTGTGCTGGATTCTTTTTTGTTGTTTGGGTGTATGACCACTGTGGTTGATTATCTGCAACAGAAAGCTGGCATCAACTGTAAGAAAAAGCATGGTCCTCTTACTGAGGAAAAGAAAGCTAAAAAGAAGGTATTCTTATAATATATATTTTTTTGGTTAGTTTTATTTATTGATGTTGGGTTATTGTTTTAAGTTCTGATATGGATTTTAAAAGTTAGTTAATTCAATCTCCTTTGAAGCCATCCTAAGATCAGCCATTTAACTTTGTTTTATTGATAGAGAATAATCCATAAATCTCTATGTTTTCAATATGAGACTGATTTTGTATTTGATTAATTTCATTACGTAGGAAAAGAAAAGAAAGAAGCGGGCAGAAAAGAACAGAAAACTTGGTGTTAAAAGGTTGAAGTTGCATCCAGTACAGAAACCAAAAACTATTGCATATTGCCGCCATTATCTCAAGGGAAGGTGCCATGAGGTTGTTCATATGATTCAATCACATAATAATTAGCATTTTTCTTTTGCTTGCGAAAGTCAAGGGATGCATCTATGTCAAACTCTTATAAAATTTGCACCCTACATATGTGAAATTGGTCATCTGTTATGTCTGATAAATAAAGACTCTGCTTTAAGGCTGAAGCCACTCTATATTTGGGCCTAACTGTACAATCCTTTTCTTTAACAACAGAATATAGTGGTATCCGATGTTTAATACCTCTTGTTGTAAATGTAAATTTCCAGAAAACATTTGTCTGAAATCATGTGGAGGATCTTCAATTGCAGTATTTCAATTTTGGAGCATAACATATGATGCCATGCATTAGCCTGAACACTTTGAAATATATTCAGCTTAATGTGCAAAAGTACCCCATCTTGCTCATTATTGCAAGAGTTTTAGATGTATACATATTTTGTGAGATATATTATTAGTATATTGATAAGCATCTGATGACTCTAACTTCCTTTGCTCCTCCGTCTCCAAAAACCAATCTGACAGGGTGACAAGTGCAAGTTTTCACATGATATAGTGCCTTTGACAAAATCGAAGGTATTTACTTCCTAATAGTTAGTTCAGCGATATGTAACAAGGGCAATTAATTAGGCTTTGTAAATTTTAGAAAACCTCATTTATTTTGAAATTGCAGCCATGCTGTCATTTTGCACGTCACTCTTGCATGAAAGGGGATGACTGTCCATTTGATCATGAGCTCTCCAAGTATCCTTGTAGTAATTTTGTGACCAGAGGTTCTTGCAGCAGGGGATATGCATGTATGTTTTCACATCAGGTACCACAATAACTATATATGACTTCTCTTCTTGTAAATGACCTTGCAACCTATGATTGAACTAATAAAGAAATTACATCAATCAAGTTATTTTAATTATATATGCATTCATGGTATATTTTTTAACTGAAATGGACTCTTTCCAATACAGATGCCAACCAAGCAAGATATTCCTACATCTTCAAATGATAACAAAGCTGTAGCCAATACAAAATTCAGTAAGCCAACTAACATCAGTAGTAGTAGTAGTGCTTCCCAGCAAAACCGCATCTCTGATTCTAAGGGAATTCAATCTCACATCAATTCAGAACATGAGGTGGCAGACACTGTAAAGAAACCACCAACACTGGCACCTAAAGGAATTAGTTTCATCAATGTTTCAAAATTGTCATCGCTTAACCCTGGTACTACAAAACAAGGCATGGTGTCTCCAAACAAGGAAAGTGTTGTTCAAATTGGGAGCCTTAAGGACGAAACTGCATCTGGCACAGCTCTAAACTTGAAGAATCCTGGGAAAACACCAGTGGTGGCACCCAAGGGAGTTAACTTTCTTTCATTTGGCAAAGGTCGTGTTTCCAGTTTCAAAAGTTCTATCACCTCCTTTTTGAATTGGGAAAGTGTTATCAAGTTGTCTCAAAAAGAAAATTTAGGTTCGCCTGAACAAGCATCTCTACATAAGGATGATTGCAGCAAAGTTGGTAGTGGGACAAAGCAAAGTTCACTACAGACTACGCTGTACTCAAATGAGATTTTAAAGCAAAATAAATCTGTAGCAGAGGGAATGAATTTGGATTTTCCAGGGAAAGCTTCGACAGACCATTATAATAATGATGTACAATTTCGCTTGACCTCTGATCAGGACCACAGTCTTAGTAGATCAGTGCAAGAGCGAGTAAAGGCATATACTTCTCAGACTTCAACTGTGACCTCATCTATGCTTCCAGCTTCTCCATTTCTTTCAGGTCAATCTTCAAAACGCCTAGCATCTGGACATCATAAACACATATTTAACTCAGCCCAAAGGTCACTGTTATCAACTCTATCATTTGCAGCTGAGCATGAGTCAGATATTAAGCTAAAATGCTCTGCTGGTGCATTGGCTGAGATTAGAGATAAATAAGGATGTCAGTAATAGTAGTTCGTAGATCCCAAAATGCTTTCCTGGAAGTTTCTGAAATTGGTTGACTAAATCAAGTTGTAAAAGTCATGATTGCAAGTTCATTTACATTGATTTGATATAAAAGAAAAGTTTTAAGCAATGAAGCGCTTGGTGAATTACGGCACTTTATAGTTGAGTGGAAGATAACCAGAGGGTTGAGTGGTGTCTTCTGCTGTAGTCGTTCGGCGGCACCATTTTGCAATTGTTCATTCTATTTTCCTTCCTTGCTGCAGCATTGCAGGTATACTTGCACTTTTTTACTAATGTAAATTTCTTTGCATTTAACCTCTGATGGTTAATGGGAAGACCATATGATAGATTTAATTAATGTTTTGTCTCAAGCAATACATCTTTCTTGACACTAAACATTGATGGAGTACAATTACCCAGATTGCTTGGTTTTGGCACTATAAAATCCTCAGTAAATTTAACCATTTTAAAATTTAGTGCAGCGGTTTCCTGGTGATTGTGCTTTCTGCTATTATTGTAGGGCATGCAGAACCTTATGACGACAAATTTGCAGCAATGGTCATAAGATCACTTTCTAGCGTTGCGCTTGCAACAAGTTTATACTTTCGCAAGTGATTTAAAGGGGTTTATTGATTTTATAGGTATCATTCAGGTGCCTAGTCCTCTGTTGTTGCAGGTGAATTCTTAGTCAACTGGCCATGTCTTATTATTATATTACTGCATTACAGTCTACAGTTTTCACGAAAAGTTGTTAAAGCAACTGTCCAATTTTTGTTCCATTTATGATTCTGCAGGTAAATATCTAAATTTAAAATAATAATTATAATAATAATAGAGAGAACGTTGTCCTCTGGATGTGATGAAGAACTCTCAAGATCCTATGCTGGAGCTGTTGTTAACTCAAAGAAGAAAGTGATATATACTTGTAACATGGGTTAGCCAATTCATAAAGGAAGGTATCAATATAAATTGTAGGCAGAATTAGTTAAATTGTGCAATGTTGCTATATAACTGAATAAAGGACTCCATTAAAATTCATCTAACTTTCATTTAAACGTTTCTCTGTTAGACTTAAAATACAGTTCATAATTTGATCATTGAAGTTCTTCCACTTAGAATTTGCACTTATTATCTTTATGGATGGGTTTTTTCTTTAAGAAGTATCAATACTGATAGTCTGATACGACAAGATATGATAAGGATAGAAACATCTTGATGAGAGAAAATTTTAGGTGTTTTAGTGTAATTTAAATTGTGATATGACGTATACTTAAAGTGTCCAACATTGACAGTGTTCATCTTTCTAAGTGTTGGTCCTTCAAAGGTCGCTTTACCTCTGCATTGAATTGCGTTTGGATCTTCTGCAGGGCTATTTGTATCTGCAGTTCATTTTAGGTATTACCGTCATTAATTAATTGACATGTAATCTATTTATTTGTCAAAACTATGTAATTTAATTTTAAATTATGGTTAATTTGGATTATAAATTTTAGGCAAAAATTGCCAACTTACCAAAATATAAATGGCAGTAGTACTCGAGTTTTCAATATTATAGTAGTATAGTAAATATTTTATTTCCCAGCACCATTTGCATAAATTTATCATATATCCTACGGAATACGCCTTGCTGGAGTGCTTGTCTGTGAAGGGAAGGTTATTCTATTGTTTTTGACTTTGAAATTTTGTTTGCTCTTATGTATAATTGGTGCACAGATTTGAGAAATACAGCTTGTTAAACATCTTTGTGCTGACATTTTCGTGAAGGAGGAATTTTATTGAACATATTGTTTAGATCAGGAGATTTACCCCCTTGTGCTACCTTTTAAGGAAGGGTATAAAGAAATAGGAGAGAGGTTTGAAAGGATGAGATCATGGATTGAACTTGAGCATAATGTAGAAGAGGATCTAGACTTAAGAACCCCTGAGGGATTTGTGAGTCAATACTGTTGTGTATGCTTTCTCTTTTCCCAAGCATCCACACAAATCTATCCCAAGTTGGTTTTCTACTTTTTCTTTTGATATGACAGGTTACAATTACCTTTTTATTTCTTGGGTAATTCTATGTAAAATTTGACTTCTTTAAAGTGTTTAAGTGTTGGGACCATAAAATTTGTTTTGAGATTCTTATTTTATTAATGAAAAAGTTAAAATGAAAACTTTAAAATAATTTAATAATCAAAGCACTCAATCTTTTTGAAAAATTGTTCTCTCAATAAAATTGCCCATATTTTTGTACACAAATGCTCGGTGTGAGAATGAAGGAACTAATTTTTTTACAGCTCTTTTTGGATGGTTTATATTTTAATTTTCTTAATTTCAATTATTATTTTTTAAAGAGTTATTTTTATTTTCTATGTTACTTTTTCAAAATAACAAAATATATTAAAATAAAAAATTTAAATTTAAACTGTCTAAATTTGGACGATTCATAGATGAGCAGCGCAGATAGATGAAACCAGCTAGTAGCATCTTCCAGTCATTCATTATGGAGCAATTCGTAACAGGTCAAATCAACCAGTTGTGGTGTGGTCTTGTAACTCACAACTGTTCAACTCTTTTTTCATCTACAAGGCAAAGGAAACAAATTTGCTTTTTAATCTGGTGAAAGAAAATAATAGTGCAGATATGTTATTCTACCAATAACAATCAAGGTGTCAGTGATATATTCAAGATTTTTTTTATTCATCCTCTCAACCACACCTGCGGTTCCATTTGGTTGATGGAAAAAATTTTGGGTGGAATAAAAATGAGAATAAGAATAAAAATGGGTTTTGGTAAAATTAAATCCTACAATACATGATTATATTTGGTATAATTGAAAAAGAATAAAAATGTTCACTTTATAATTATGTTGGGTTAGATAAAAATAATATAAGAACCGAAATAAAAGTTAAACAAATGTTCATAGTGTCCTTAGTGCAAACGAAAGTTTGTAATTTGTAAATATTTTTTTTACCACTTTTAATAAGAAATAATAAAGTATTTATTTTTATTTTTTAAATTTTAAAAATGTCTTTAAATTACCACTAATAAAAAAATATTGAAACATTCATTCTTATTATTATTAAAATATTTATTTTTATTTTTTATTCAAAATTTTTTTTTGAAATACCAATAATAGAAATGGCATTTTAGTCACTTTATTCCAATTCAGCTGGTTAAATAATGTAAAGAGATAAAAAAATATAAAAAGTGAATAAGTGAGATAGAAAATAATTTTTATATCCTTATTTTTAATAAAAAAATATATTATTAAATAATAATTATAAAAATATAATAAATATTACATATAATTTAAAAAAAGATTCCCTCTCCCTTGTATCAAACGTAACGAGACAAAACATATTAATTCTCACAAATGAAATAATGGGCATTCCGGAGAACAGAGTCCCAAATTTTCCAATCAAACTTCCATATGTGTGAATTTCATTTGCCTCTCCCATTCCATCCCCCCAACTCCCACCAACCAACCCAAAGGGAAGCTTAATCCTGCAACTTTTATCCGACACCATTGCCATAAGAGTTAACAAAGGGGCATTATATCACGTACGGATGCCCCCATCATAATTGTATTTGCCTTTTATAGGTCACAGTCTGAACATTATTCAGGGGAAGAAAGAAAATACTCACAACAATATTACTCTCGTCACCTTTGTTTCTTTGAAAAAAAAAATATTTAAAGACTTTTAATTTTGTCTTTTATAAATATATATCTTTTTAAGCTTAATTCCTCATCTCTCGTCCTCTTGCCCTGTGCCCATTTGCGTGCTACGCTACTGCCTGTCCAAGCCTAACTCACCACCACTATTTAACCACGTTAGTCTATATTTACCTCCATCAATTTTTCTTTCAAGATGCATCTCATGCTTAAAAAAATATATAGCGTAAGTAATTATCACTTTTGCCTTTGAAAGATTACAAAATTTTTTAGACTTCGTTCAATTCATTAAGCTATTAACTTAGTGTCACAGAATGAGGCTGTCAAATTGATGAGATAATCGTGTTTAGTGTTAGAAAAGATAAAAATGGAGCACCATTTCCATAGCCTCTAAATTCATGGATGTTCTGTAATCTTTTTGAACACTAAGCATGAACAATTTCATCATATACTGACAATATAAGCATTCAGCAACTCAGTTGAATTTATGCCAGTTTGACTAGGAATGATCAAAATGCTCATAAAATTTACTTATTTTCGTCTATGATCAAAATGCTCATAGGTGTGGATTTGGGGAAGATGGTACCCACCCCTTTAATTGTAGAACCAACTTGAATGATGAGATTAGACGATTTCAAGTTATTTTGTTGAGTGTTTGAATAATATTAGTGCTTGTGAGAGTCTTTTACTTTTTTTTTTTGGTGATTATATATGAATAAATTCCATGTAGACAACTCTCAACTTGAGAAAAAAATTGTTAAATTTGAAATTTATTTTGGGTAAATAGGCCTCGATCTGAGATTGAGAGATTCGATAAGGAAGGCGATGACGATTGAATTTATTATTTACTACGACAGAGTTCCTAGATATGGAAAAAATTAATTTTCTTTGGATTCGGAGATGAGGACTACAGTACCCTACTTATATTCTACCCATAATTATTCGTAAATTTGACTATATTGGTTGGGAAAAAGGTTATTGACAGACCTATGCTTTAAAAAACTAGATTAAAAATTTTGTAAAGATAAAAGCTTTAATTTGCTTTATATTTTATGGTTAGATTGCAAGGAACTTCTCAATAAATTTCACTAATTTTAACCGAAATTATTATATTTTTAATGAGAAATTAATGAATTAAAATGCACATGTGAAATTGAAAGATAATTTGAATTCAAAAATTTATAGTGGAAGAATTTGTATCTAATATCTTCTTACTTTTTTCTTGTGCTCTACTCAGAACACTGGCTTTCACAATTTATACAAGGTCACTTAATAGGATTTTGTGCAATTTTTCACAACAAGTACACTCAAAAATCCTTGAAGGAAATAACTTATTTACTTTTTCTTTCTCTCGAAGCTACTTAGTTGCATTCCTTACGTGTGATGAAGCAAGACAAATGTTCTTTTAGATCGTTCGCTGAGATTCTAAGGGTTGATTGATCAAGGTTTGATCCTCCAGTCCAAGTCACGAACGAGAGTCTTAACCCTATGGAGAGTGAAGAATCTCAATTGAGCCCTGACGGGGTTTCGCTCTCATTGGTGCTCTCGCTTTTCATATTTTCTGTTACTTAAGTTATTATCCCATAATATGTGCATATACGTTTTCATCTGTCTGATCTCTTCCTCTTTCTCTTAGAAAGAGATCAAATAACCCATAATCAACCCTCTTTCAATTTTGAATTTAAATACAAAAACTTGCTCCAAACATGCTTAACACAACGCATGCACCTATGCATGCTTTCCCCCTAATATAATTCCTCTCATGTCATTCCTGTTCTGTGGGTGATTTGAATATCACCAAAGCTACTTGAGGTGGGCCTCACATATCACATGTGTGAGTAGGCTTTGTGTTGGTCAACTTCATCTCTGACCTCCAGCCTTCAAATTTTGTAGAATTTTTAGAGAGCTAAACATGGTCAAACTGCCATCTCTAAAGCTTATTATCTCCCCCATTTTATATCCAAATCACGGATAATATATATTGTTGGAAAGCTTGTAAAATGACTCTTTCCAACTATATATGACTTGCATATAATACTAATCTATGGAGAGAACACTCAGTGGGTTATTTATCATGTTTTCACAAAACAAAAATTTGTTTATTTTTTCTAATGGGTTATTTGTTTAATGTCAAATTTCATCTATATGTTTTACAACTTAATGTTTTAAAATGTAGGTCGCAATTTATGATGTGACCATAATATTATTGATATGGCTCACATTGCATTTCCATAAGACTACTTACAATACTTGTAATTTTTTTTATACCACCTGTAAAGTAATTGCAATTGTAATTACAATTTAAAATCATGCTACAATCTCTATGCACCATTTGGTGTGAAAATTAAGGCCTAAATGATTTTTGGGCTTTCTTAGCATTAATGGCCAAGGTTACCTAAAAAATTCAAAACTTCAAAAAATGGCGCACCATAAAATTTAGAGAAAGCATATCAAGACCTAGGCTCTAATGCCAATGAAAGATAATTCAAATTCAAAGATTTGCAATAAAAGAATTTGTAATTGAGGATTTTTTTTTCCCTTGTACTCCACTTTGATCATTGGCCAGTGTGATTTACAAAGGTCATTTGATAGAATTTTATGTAATTTTTCATTGTACATGCATTCAAAATCCCTTTGAGGAAATAGTCACTCTTCGTTTTTTTTTTCTTGGTTCTCTCTCTCTCTCTGTATATTTTGTAATCTGTCTAAATACATTGTTATCTATCTATTTTCTTCCTTTCTCTCTTAAGAAGAGATAAGGTATCCCACGTGTTTTACAACCTATATATGTCATTTGGTCTGAAATTTGGAGCTTAATATGGTCCCTATATTTTTCCACCTTGAATAGTCAAGATTGCCCAAAAAGTTTGAAACTTGGGAAAGTAACACACCATACATCCCTGAAAATTCAAGGAGAGCACATTGAGACTTAAGCTTTAATACCAGTGAAGGATAATTAGAATTAAAAAAAAAAATCACAACAAAAGAATTTGTACTTGATACTTTTCTAACTTTTTTTCCTATGCTCCACTCTTAACATTCGCCTTTGTAGTTTGCACGAGGTCATTTAATAAGACTCTGCATAATTTTTCACAGCAAATGCATTCAAAAATCCTTAAAAGGAAATAATTGCTTTTTTTTTTTCTACTATTTGTGTAAATACGTTATTATTCTGCCTACTCTTCTTTTTTGTCTTAAAAAAAGATGAGATAACCAATGGCCAACCTTTTTTTTACTTTTAATTTCAAATGCAAAACTAATTATCAAATAATAAGTTATATTAACTATTAATTAATTAATTAGTCGAGTTGGATTTTTAAGATTAGGCCGACACATTATGTACATTCTATAATTTAACAAAATTGATATTTAAAAAATATTGTATGGTGTAAAAATTGGTAGCTAGTCTAGTCCAAGAAGGGTAAATAGAGCCGGAACTGACACAGATTAAAAAGGGCCACGTTACGCGATGAAAGGCTTCTTGTTGGAAAAGCGAGAATTAGAGTTAAGAATTTAAAAATAAAAATATTTACTTTTAAATATTTATTATTATTAAGTTTAAAAAATTTATTTAAAATCAATTATAATCTATTTTAAATTTAATAGTAATAAGTTATTAAGAGTAAATATTTTAATTTTTGGATTCTTAACTCTAATCCCCCTTTGAAAAAGTAGCAATTTACATACTAGTAGCAGATACCTATAGAATTAGAGGTGTAAAATCAAATAAAATTGAAGAAAGTTTTGTATAATCTAAAAATGTTACGCCATTTATATTTTTTTCAGCACAAGGATAAGAAGTTACGTTAAATAGAGCTCACATTTCTCTTCATTTTTTGGTAGAAGTGACTTTGCAATGTTAAATGTGGAACCTGTTAGCAGTTGATGGAATATTTTTATGGAAAAAAATATATGTAGGAATTTAATAAAATGAAAAGAAATGTGAATCTCATTTAATATAACTTGATATATATTTATTAAAAAAATATAAATGACATGATATTATTGGAGCATGCAAAAATTTCTCTTAATAAGGATGAATAAAGATCCGTTTAAATGATTAGACACAAAAGAATTTTTTTTAATAGAAGAATTCATTATTAACATGAACCCTTACATTAAAAGGATTTAAACTCACCCGGTATGAATGTTTACCAAACACCTATGGAATTTTTTTTATCAAATCAACCAGCTTAAATTGTTTAAATTTTATTAATTTTTAAGTGAGAATAATAAATTTCGAATGAAAAATGAATGAATTGAAATGCACACGTAAACTCTATTTATTTATTTGTTTTTTACGGTGTGGGAAACGGCAATGTACACTGCACAGAAGAATTAGAGGGGCAGCCAAATGAGAATAGCACAAGTTCCAGGAAAGAAACAAGACAGAGAGGAGTCAAGAGGTAGCAACTGTGAAGGTGACACGTGGTGACCATGCAGCTTGTGACACGTGGTACTCATGCAGGTTGTGACCGACAACAATGATGCCATTGCCGGTAACCGCATGGACCGTACCCGTTAAAGCTCACAACATCTTATTCTTTCCCTGTTAAAATATTTTTTAAAAAAATATTTTTAGTAAGTTGGCCGAAAAAATTAATAACAAAACAGACATATAAATATATAAAGATTAATTCTAATAAAAATTTAAATTATTAAATTTTTTTATGAAAAATTAATAAATCAAGTTAATTATAAAAGAAATATATAAAACATAAAATACATTTATATAAGAAATTCAAACACATACTTTTATAAGAACTAATTTCATATGTAATTTGTCAAGGTTCAATTAGTTAAAAAATATCTAGACCAATACTCTGTTTGGTTGGGAGGAATTTTAATTTTTTTTAATGTTTATTATGTTTATTTAATATTTTTTAATAATTTTTAAATTATTTATTTATTTTTTAAAAATAGTGGTAAAAAATATTTTTTACCTTTAAAATTATTTTTTTTAATTTTCTATTTTTTTCCATTTTATATACCAAACAAAGTATAACTATTTGTATCCTTATAACTTTTATCCTTATAATTATAAATTTTAAATATCTTACATTGTTTTTAATTTCTAACAAAAGCAAAATAATGCCAAAATAGCGATGTCGTGCAGTAAAATAAATACCGCAGGGGATCTTTGCTCCGACACTCTCGTTGTTGTCTTTTGACACGTAGCATGCCCAAATTGTTCGGTTTTTTAGACCACTAAATTTCAAATGTTCATGAAATAGGAATTCAAGTCCGTTTTTTTTTTTAAAAAACTAACATGATATTATTATATTAAAGAAAAATAGACTAAGAGATGGAGATTCTGTACATTTCATTCTCTCACGTATGGAATTTATATCCCTTAATTTATTTTTCCTTAATATAATAAAAAAAAATGAATGAATCAAGATTCTTGTATTAGAGGAATATAGGTCTCACATTATTTAAAAAAAAAAATTCTATTTTTTTGGTGAGTAAACTTATCTAATTTTTGTAAATAAGAATTTTGAGTTGGTTTGAAACAAACAATGCAGCTACTTGCACCACTTTAATATTGCTTTGAAATTTTCAAAATAACTATGACTAAAAAGAATAATTACTCAACAGAAAATGCTCATAAAATAATTTTATTTCATAAAATAATTTTATAAAAAAATATTCAAAGAATAATGATTTTTTGGTTAATTGATCATGTTTAAAATTTGATTAGTATTAAACCAAAAAATACTTAAATAATTTTTTTTATCATCAATAGAGTAAAAAATTAATAAATATTCATTAAAATAAATGTCTTAGTAAATATGACTACATGAAGCAAGTCGTGTTTTTGAAAATTCATAAACTAATATGCATCCAAAAAAAATTCATAAACTAAATTTATTATGTAATTTTAGGATACTATTTATGAAAAATTATTAGTCTCAATTTTATTACAGACAAGTGTTCAGGTCCTATGAATACAATATTCGATAAATCAATAATTTAATTATTTAATTATTAAATCTATTAAGTTTTAAGTTTAAAAAATTAATAAATATATAATTTAATCTCTGAGAATAATAAATCTGTTTCATGTTATTTTTTTGTGATATTTTATAATTACTTAACAAAAAGATAAATATAAAAAATTAATTCATATTGTTATTTTTAAAAGAAAAAACTTATATATAACTTTTATATTTTTAATTTTAATTTTCTTAATTAAAATATAACAAATATAAAATTTTCTAATAGCAACATTGTAATTGTATAATTTTTTACAAACAAATATAAAATTTTTTAATTAAATTGTATACTTATTATATTTTAATTAAAAATTATATGTTTATTATAATTTAATTAAAAAATATGAAACTAAAAATATAACAAACTACATTTAAATATAATCTTCATTACAACTTGTGTTGTAACTAAATTTTAAAAGGAAAATTAAATAATTTATGAAAAACTTAAATTTTAAATAAATATGTAAATTTTAAACACTAGCGACTATATTGTAAAAAAAATTATTTTTAAAAATTTTATATAATGTTTATTATATTATTGTGATTATTATTTAATAAATTTTTATTATTTTTAAAATACAAATATGAAAGTTATTTTTTATATTTAAAATTTCTTTTTTTCTTATCCACCAAACGTACCATAAAGGCGACTGACTGGATGAGGACCGGAGAGTAGAGTGGGCCCACTGGTTTGCTACAAACGGCAAAAGCACAGACACGTGGCTATTTCTGTTAATTTCCATAAAAGGACAGTCACGGAGATACCCAAACCTCCTGTCACTTTATTCTATCTTTTTCCCTTTTTATTCTCGAAAATTATAGTTGAGATCTTATATTAAAATATTTATATTAAAAGATTTTAAATGTTAAAAATATTTTAAAAAATTCATAAAAAATTAAATTGTGAAAAAAAATATAATTTAGAATCGAAATTAATATTTTTTACTTTAAATTTTTTATTTAGAATCATATAATTTTTTATTTTCATTAAAAATTCATTCAAACCATTAAAAAACTATTTGTTTATTCATCGTCATCTATAAAGCGAAATAAAGCAGAAAAAATAGCTGAGTTTATCACTCTACCCTTCTATCCCAAAACTTGCATTCATTTCTCTCTCACTCTTCTATCTCTATCTCTATCTCTTTCTCTGACAGGCACTTTCAATCGGTATAGTAGTACAGAGACTCAATTTTGTGTATAAAGCAAGAGACTCAACGGTGGTTGCTTACGGTGGATCCGGTGGAATTGGCGGTGGTAGGTCAGAATCCATTAATAGAGTATTATTGAAAGAAGCTATGAGAGGAGTAGTACGAGTCAAATCAGAGCAAGTAATGGTGTCTGACGAGGACAACGTTCCTTCAAATTCTAGTGGGTACTGTGATGTTGAAGGTGAACCACACGATGACGTTTTCAGTGAGGATTCGGGAAGGAAGAGCTCGGTAGTGACGGAAGAGGGGTTTGTCGAAGCTGGTCCGCCGGTTCACGTCAAGCTAGAGGAACCGGCCGGAGCGGTGGATGCTGTCGACGGTGGCGTTGGTGGTTATTGCGGCGCCGGAGTTAATGGGTCGTCGTCTTCGTCGTCGATCGACTTGCCGAGACCGATGGAAGGGTTGCACGAGGTGGGACCACCGCCGTTCCTCAAGAAGACCTACGAAATGGTGGAGGACCCGGGGACCGACCCGATTGTGTCCTGGAGCGAAGGTCGTGATAGCTTCGTCGTTTGGGATTCCCATGAATTTTCCAAAATTCTTCTCCCCAAGTACTTCAAACACAGCAATTTCTCGAGCTTCATTCGCCAGCTTAATACATACGTGAGTAATAACACCTTTGTTGAATAGTGCAAATATTTCTAGCCCTCAAATTGAAGCTAAGAGAAAATTTTCTGTGCCCATGATCGAAACATCTGTAATGTCTCGGTTCCTATGAAGCTTCTTGCTAGACAAAAATAATTGGGTTACATGCATATTTTTCTATGGATGATTATTGTAATATTTGCCCCCCAAAACCGAGATTTTGTTTTACATGGATTTCTTTTAGCTTTTTACCAAGAAAAAAATCTTGAGTGCACAATTTTTTGTTGCAGATGTTAAATTTACTACTCATGTTCGTTTTCTGTTTGTTTTTTCTATCGTGTTTAAAAGCTTACTATCATATGCTCACTTTATGTTTTGCTCATTAACCTTTATGGTAATTTTCTTGATGAATCCCGTTGCTGCCTGGACATTAAATTTTGTCACGTGAGTATAGGGATTTCGGAAGATTGATTCAGACCGTTGGGAGTTTGCAAATGAAGGATTTCAGGGGGGAAAGAAGCATTTGCTGAAAAACATCAGGAGAAGAAGCAAGTATAACAAACTGCAACCAGGGGGTGGATTCACTTCCATGAAATCTAGCCTGGAGGCTGAAGTTGAGAAACTGAAGAAGGATCAGAATATACTGAAAGTGGAAATTCTGAAGCTAAGACAGCAACAAGAGAATTCACAGGTTCAGCTTATAAATGCTCAAGAACGTGTTCGGTCTGCCGAGTTGAAGCAGTTCCAGATGCTGTTTTTCCTGACCAAAATGGCCAGAAAGCCAACGTTGGCTCAGCAGTTGATCCAGGAGATAAAGCGAAAAAGAGATCTCGATGGGGGTGAGATCAGTAAGAGACCCAGATTGCTCGGAACCCGTTGCCCTGTAAGCTTCCCTAAGGCCATGGACGCCATTCCTGATGTCGGTTATAGACAAGGTCAAAAAGGCTTGGCTTCATTGCAACCAGAGCTCAATGGACTCTTGTCTGAAACAGTGAACAATAGCAGAATGCAGCCTGCAGCCCCTTCTCCTCTGGAAGATGAACTATGCAGCCCTATACAGGGATCAACGGCCAATGCTTCCAGAGCAAGTGCTAACGATGTATCTTCTGCTTGTTGTATGATGTCAGAAAAACTGATGGAAGAGAACTCTGTTGTTGATGAAGAACTAGATGTGAATGACTCAAATATTTATCTTGAATTGGAGGATTTGATTAGCAAACCAGCTGATTGGGTTGGATCTGCAAGTGGATTGGTGGGCCAAACTGGTTGTATCTGATCAATTCCTTGATAAGGTAAAGCTCTTTACAAAAACATATTGTTTTAGAACATTCCAACGCAAGAGTGTGGAAAATCAAGTGAAGGCATAGGAATGGTTTTATTATTATAATACTAACACATTACTTCACACACAAGTTTATTTTTAGCTTGGAGTGTGGATAAAATACAGGCTCACTATATCTTGTTTTGAAACTTCATTTTAAATAAAAAGAGTAGAGGAACATGGATCGAACTTTTAACCACTTGGACAGAAGGCTCTAATATTATGTCAAAGACTATATCAACTTAAAAGATTAAGCTATTAAGTAAAGATTAATAAATTGAATACTTTTATTATAATTTAGAACACATTGAATAATTTTTACCCATTTATGACATTGCTAGCTGTGTGCATTTGCAGGTTGCAAGAGTATGTCCACACTTCACACGGATGTTGGTGCTGCAGCAGCAATGAGGAGCATACTATATTTTGGGCTCTTCAAAATTACCAACTTGAAAGGTCAGCATCCAGATTGCTCCTACCAGTCATGATATAGAGAGAAATTAAGCTCTTTTTTCATTTTTCTTTTTTGGCTGGAGCCAAACGTGAATATTTTGTACAGTCCCTCTCCCATCTTTCATGTGTTCATTTTCATCTTTCCCTATGATGGTAAATTTTAGTTTCCCCTTTGTACAGAGTCCTGTATCAGCCAGTTCTCATCGCTGAGCCTTTTTTTTTTACCACACAATAACTACTTGTAATATCACTATCACTTGGTGCATTTTCCTCCTTCCTGTTTTGTGGCTTGAGTGCTGTTCTTATGTACCGAAACATTTTTTTTTTATATATATATTTATAGGTCTATTGAGTTGATTTATGATTCTTTACAAGCTGAATTTATTAAAATTTTCTCTTTTTTTTTTTTCAAATGTAATGGTCTGTTAAATTGAATATCATATTTCAATGTGAATTAATAATGTTAAATAAATAATATTTATGTTAGTAAATTGTTAAATGTAACATTAAATTTTGAATGAAAATATATTAGAAGAATAAAATTAAATTATTTTAAAAAATAAAAAGATTACTTATGCTTGAACCAAATAAACTAAATATTTTTATAAAACTAGAGAAATTATAAATGTGCTTAAGCCAGTCTTTCTTCTTGTAAAGAAAAATGTAATAGGTCAAATACTTATCAAAGGATAACGTCAAGTGGGTCCCCCACTGGCATTAGTCATGCCAGAAACCAATTATGAGAAGTCCAGGTGTATTAAGAAAGAGCCCCCGTCAATGAGCAAAGTACATTACCTTAAATGTTACAATTGCATTGTACTCTTCTATAATAAAATATTTTATATTTAAAAAAATTTTAAAAATAATATACATATATCTATATATAATTTTTATTTATTTATTTTAATTACACGTCAAATATTTATTTATTAAATGTAGTGTATTGGATATGTCATAATCTTGCCCTGTTTCCCAACTTGGAACATCTGAAAATTGGCGGGTGATATGATCTGCTACGTCCTTGTTCCCACATTTTCAACGGATCCATCACACATATGGAGATAAGGGATAGATAGATTTTCACTAGAAAGCTCGTATGCATTTTGCGTTCTTTGACTTGCCACGTACATGACAAATCCTATACTCTCTCTCTCTCTCTCTCTCTTTCCTCAGCACGGGGCTCTGGTGGGTCATTCAGTCCATCTTTAAGTCATTTTTGCCACCAAAAAGGGGTTGTTGATAAGGTTTTGTTTCCTAAATGGCATATCAGATGCTTAACGACGGATAATTTAAGAGATGAGCTCAAGCGAAGTCGTATTAGGGACGCATCTTGACTAATCTAAATTCTAAACCAAATGTTATTGGGTTTGTCCGATTGGTCTCTGTCGTTTTTGAAATTCATGTATCATCAAGATGTCCAAAGGTTTCACAGTAAAAAATATTATGGAAAATATTAAGTAATTTTATTATTTTAAGGGAGAATAGAAAATGCACTTGACAGCTCTAATTTATTCCCCTGGTAGAAAAATATAATTAGGAAGTTAGATTGAACCCAAATAAGTCAAGATATAATTCCAATGCAGTTGTTTAGTACAAAGAATCAGAAGTCAACCAATTGTTTTAGAACTGTGTAGTATAACAGTATAACAAAAAGGATCCCTTGATACGCAAAAGAAAACATTTAAAAAAAAAAAAAGCATACAACAAAACAAAACAAAATGGGATGCAAGAGGTGATCCCAACCCAGCAATATAACTAGCAAAGAATTTTTACTGTCAACTGTCAAATCTTATAGTCTACTGTAATGCAAAAAGAAGCAAGCAGAAAAGATTATCTGATGCTTCTCCATGTTCAAACAACTATCTTTTGGAGCAGTAAATGAGAAATGAAAGTTTGGTGAAGCTGGTCTCATTCCAGCCTCCATCTTCAACCTTTTGCAGAAGGGAAATCAAGCAAGGAAGGAAGGTCCTGTATGTTGAAGCCTTTTTTCCTCCTCAGACAAAACAAAAACTTGCTGGATTAAGCATCAAGTTTCCTTTGCTGCACATTGAGCTACCAAATTCAGAAAATCGAAAAAATCAGGTCAACCAGAAAAGTTGGAAAAGTTGCAGAGCACAAGAAGCAAGTTTCCAACGGCTACTTTGAAGAAGGCTTCACTATATTAAGGCATAAAAAATCAGAAGCAAATAGACAGAGAAGTGAACAGAACTGAAAAAATTCGTATTTCATCTTGGGCTTCTGTTTTACATACAAAAATAGTGCTCTAACCTTGGTTTTTGGCTTGATCAAGTTGTGAGAGCTTTTCTAGTGTTATGATTTGTAATCTCTTGCTGATAAGAGTTCTAGAATTCTCTCATATTCTTAAATTTTTTTTGTTAAGCGTGAAGAAAGTTAGTTTAAAGTGAACTAAATGAAAATCTATTTGTGAAATATAGTATCAAGTGAGCTTAAATTTAGATGTTGATGATGGGCAGTTGTTAAAACTATCTACTATGTAATTTTTTCCATTTAAATTGAAAGAAATACTTTGAAGATCAAGAGACTAAATATAAGCAAGGTTTGGCCAAACTAGGATAAAAACTTTATGCCCTGTTTGGTTGGAGAATGTAATGGCAAAGGAAATATAAAGTGTAAATAAGTGAAGGTAGGTGAGATAAAAAATTACTGTCCTACTTTTAAAAATATGATTTGATAGATAGAATAATAAGTATAAAGATATAATAGGCATTATATAAGTTATGTAAAAGGATTACGTTCACATTATTGTGAACCAAACGGAGCCTTAGTGTTTCTTCCTATTCTCTCTTCTCTGTTTCTGCCTTACTCACATTTGCTTGGCTGCTTTCCAAATATGTTACCATTTTGTTACAGTGAACAAATTCCAGCCTTATCTGTTAAGCTAATTTACAAAATTATATTCTAAAATTTCTGTGTTATTCTGTTTTGCTTAACTAATTAGTTTTTTAATTGCTGCTCTTAGTGTAGATTATGTTAATTTTAATTGGCCGGTGTTCTTAATCTTAATTTTCTAACTTTCTCATTATTCCTTTTAAGTGTTGTTATGTTTTAAGAGATTGGGAATTAAATTTGATAGTGTTAAACTTTTTCAGGTTAGATAGTCTTCTTTATAAATCAATTTAAACTGTTTAAAAATTTTTTTTTACACAATTTTTTTTTTCATTTTCTCTAAATGTATTCTTCAAGTAAAATATTGATTTTTATGAATTTCAAACTGAGAATTCAAACTTTATGTAATGGAGTCCGTGTTTTATTTCTTTTGGGGTATATTGGCATGGCTCATGGGGAAAGGTTTCGTTCTCTGTGGCTTTTTGATTTGAATGCATTGTTTTATTTAATTTTTTAGCTAAATCCATATTTGAAAAAATATTACACCCAAATCCTATATAAATGGTCAAAGTTGGATTCATTGAAGCCAAGTTTGGTGTAGCATGAATTTTAAGAGAAGAAATTGGATTTGTGAGAAGTAATGAGAAGGTAATAATTAATGAATGATAAGTGAATAATTAATACATAATTATGCAATAATTATTGTAAGTGGTTAAAATTAGTTATGGTTATTTGTTGTGATAGAATTAGTAAGTAATGAATATTAAATGATTAATTAGTTAAAATTAATTAGTATTAATTTATTTAATAAATAGGTAAAATGATTAATAATTAATAATGATTGTATGACTAGTTGGTTAAAATGATTGATTAATTTGTATGATTAATTACTTAAAATTAATAATTAATAATTAATATTAGTTATACAATAATTGATTAATAAATTTATTTAGATAATAAATACTAATAATTATTAAAGAAGTTCTAAAAAATAATTATTAAGGAATAAAATAAATTAAAATAAAACAAATGAAGAAAATTGCATAGAGATATAAATAAAATTATAAATTTTTGTGTTAAAAATTAAGAACAATATAATATGCTTTTAAATATGAAATAAATTAGATTAATACTATCAATGTTATTTTTTAACAATGCACAAGAAGATAATTTATTCGATCATATATATATATATATATATATATCAAAAGTAATGACTGCCAGTACCACAATGAACTCTCCGCCTTTCAAATTATGGTCCTTTGACCTACAAGTGCTTCATGTTCTTCATGTTGTTGATTTGGAGGATTGTTAGTAAGAGTAGACAGTGAAAAATTTAGATTAAACGCGGAAAGAATGCACAGGGGGAATTGGATGCTGAGGGGTCACAAATCCATAATGTGACGCTCCCCCAATTTCAAAAAATTGACCACCGTGTTCAGCATTGAAGATCATTGGGTCATCAAATAATAACATGAATGACCCAAATTGAGAGGGACCAGGAGATTCAAATTAAGACATTGGCGAAGGAGGCACATGATAGGAAGGACTAGCTTCTCCAAAGCCTGCAGATTGGTTAGTTGGCATAAAAGAAGATGGATCAACTGCACCAAAGTGTTGTTGTGTCACAGCACCTCCATCTAGAACAGATGATATTGAAGCATCAATACCAGGATGATTTTGTTCATCGAGGTCAATAATAGGTAATTGAGTTGATATGTAACCTTCACTTTACGTCTCTTGCCTGACCTGCCTTCTGGAATTTATGGCCGTGGTAAATCTGATGCAGGTGGAGCAAGTTGGGAGACCATCATGAAGCGTTGTTCTCTAAGAGCTAGTAAAATATTTATTTGGTTTCGACTCACTCTCTCTTGATAGTTATGATAATCCATTTGCAGAAGGTCCTGAATGCTTAACCTATAGAGGTCATCAGCAATATCGACCTAAAAAAAATTTACATTAGCAAAACAAATATATATAATATATTAAGAAAATAAAAATAGTAAATATGATAAGTAAAAAATGTACCGCAAAATCAGCAGCATCACTAGCGGGATGGATCCATAAACAAGTGCGGGTCCAATACCAACGCATATACTCAAAAGTACGATCCATGGGTGCTGAAGTTATAGATGCTTGAGATACAGCATTTTGCCATGCATTCCATACTTCAACAAAGCTTATTATGTTTTTCCTTGCAACTGTAATGTATGGCAAGCCCCTAAATTGACTTGAGAAATGGGGATTGGCTGCTGCCTACCAAACTGGCGAAACACACGATCTGGGTGGTGCCATTCAATGATATGAAAGCAAATGATGGGGCACTGAAGCTAGCCAAATGTCTCGAGATACCAAACAATATTGTGGAATAAGTTATCGCACATTGTTTGATTCACATGGCTGCCAAACAATCTATGCCCAAAATATAAAAATGACATAATTAGTACATCATATACAATAGTTGATTTAATAAAAATCAATTCATGCGAAGTGAAAAAATCTCATTATCTCGTATTGCATCTAATAAAATTCGATATTGTCGTAAGGCTATGACCCTAGGATGAGGAGGTTGTCCCACATTTTTCTATCTGTGGTTCAAAATAAATATGTCACAACATATTGATAGAAAAATAAAGAATATTTTAAATATATGTAATATATACACATTATTGATCATGTCTTACCTGAACCCTAAAAAAGGTAGCAGTGGATAGATATCTGTTTAGGGATCTGGCTGTGGAGGTCTTTGTGGTGCTAACATTGAGAATCTATCCCATGCCTATAGATGAAGTAAAGTCAGACAACCACCTATACCCTGTTCTTCTGGATTAGTCGCATTGCAAAGCTCTCTATACAAGTGAGCTAATAGTGTAGATCCCTAATTATATTCTTCAGCTTGTTTGAAATCCCACAACAATGGGAGGTACATCAAGTATACCTTGTAACTAGATCTATCCAGCATAAGAAAACCACCGATCAACCTCAATATATATGCACGTGCAAATCGTTGCACATCTTCATCATTTGCATCATCTAGCAGTTCATTGAAGTGCTCAGTCAACTAACTAAAGACAACCCTTTGTCCACTTATTTTGTCATCTGGGAGTGTGATTCCAAATAACCACTCACATGTTTGCGACCATATGAAGTTTGTACGACCAATGACAGGCCTTCCCGTACACGGAAGGCCTAACTGTACAATGACATCCTCCAAAGTGATCATGCATTCTTTACGGATAGTGTGACAAGTATGGGTCTTGAGTCGCCATCTCTCTATAAGTATCGACACAAGTGATAAATCATATTCAAACTGGCCTAATCGGGCAGCACCATAGAATCTAACCTGTCGAAAATAGTAAAAAATAACAAGAGAAGGTGGGGGTAGCCGATCACTATGCATGACACGTCGTGGCCAGAGCACTCGATCATCTTACAAAAAATTAAAAAATATTATACGTATAGTATTACAATTGAATCAAATTAAATATAAAGTATTATAAGTATCAAATTATCTTATGTGTCCAAGCCATAGATTGTGACACTGTCGTATCTGGAGATATAGAAGGGAGTCATCCTCCGGCCCTGGATGAATAACCTGCTGCAGACGTGCCATTACTCCAACCTTCTTGCAAAGCTTATTATATTATAAATAATACAAAATATGATAAGTCTTAATCATCAAAGACAACAATAATTGGTTATTATACAACACGATATTATCTATTAAAAAACAAAGTCCCAATCCATATATATTTAGGACAAGTTTTTATACATATACATATTCACGAATAATAAGATATATTCAAAAGTAAGGTCTTGACTCATACATTGCAACCAATATTTTATACATAAATATGAAAAAATTTGGTTCTACTATTGTCTAATGGGATGACGGTGTGGACAAATGGAACGATTATGACCAATTTCTTTGCATAACCCCCACTTATTTGGTTGACTTGATTGTATCCAATCCATCTCATTACGTATGCGTGGTGAACAAGAGCGGCCTTTTACTCGAATCATCGATGAATCGGGAATCAGCTTTGGCGAATCTATCTGTGGCCAATGAACTTCACCCCCAATAGATTGGAACTCATTGCTATATGCATTGTGCATCTTTTCCAATCAAAAAATGTGGTCAACAAACTATAAATAGTCAAGGCCAACATTACCACAAGTTGCAAGAGCATGCTGACACAGGTATTTTTCAATTTGAAACTCGCCACAATCATATTTTCTCTCAACTAAGTTTACCTTGCAACACTGACCAAATTGACGATTTTAGACATCATATGGCTCCTTAACCTCAAAAGATGCCGCTCTCCTACCAAATGCGCGGATAACACATGTAGAGGTAGCTTGAGTAATTAGAGCTAATTTCTTTGTAAGCATCTCACAAAATACTTGACCGATCATTATCTGTGCATGCACTTGTTGTATTCATTCAACAAAATATCTATTTACCCTGTACATGGTTGCCTTGGCGAGACCAGTTATAGGCAAACTCCTGACACCCTTAAAGACACTGTTCATTGTCTCGGCCAAGTTTGTTGTCATATGACTATAGCATTGACCCTCTATATCGTAGGCCCGTGACCATTACTTCTTAGGAATATCAGCTATCTAAGCAGCTGCAGGGCCTTGTAACATTGCTAATTCAGCTAAACGTGCATAAATATGACGCTCATATGCATATCCAATATTTATGAATTTTTTTTTCAACCAATTTGTTCCATGTATTTTATGCAAGTTACAAGCCACATGTCAAAGATAGAAAACATGATGCCTATATGGTGCTTGCCACCCTACCCTCGAATCAGAGACGGTAGATAAAATTGAAGAATGTCTATCTGATATCAAGTAAATTCCCTTTCTACTTTTGACGACACTTCTACGAAGATTGAAAAGGCACTATGCCCAAGCTCCTCGTGTCTCTCCCTCTACAATAGCGAATGCAAGGGGTACAACCTTTCTATCACCATCTTGAAATACAGCTATAAGTAACGTGCCTTTATATTTTTCATACAAGAAAGTTCCCTCGACTTAGACAATTGGTTTGAGGTGTTGAAATGCATCAATGCATGGTTTGAATGCCTAAAATACTCGACAAAACATCTCCATAGGTTACCCATCAGAACTGTCTTCCTAACATTGTTTATTTAAAAAATAGACAATTGAATTAGGCATGAAATGTTGAACAGCAGCCAACCACCTAGGCAATATTGCATATGAGCTTTCCCAATTTCCAAATGCAATGGCAAGAGCGCGGTGTTTTGCTTTCCATGCCTTTTTATAAGACACAGTATAGCCAAATGAATTATGTATTCTCTCAATGATTTAGGAAACTTTAACCTCTGGTTGGTCCGTCACCATTGCCACGATACACGACGATATCATATCAGAATCCAACTTTGAATGGTCTTGAGACAATGTTAAAGACAAACATATATATGGTCCGCCATATTTTGTGATCTCCCAATGTGTTTTTTTTTTTTTTTACTTTTTTACATGCTCTAACTCTCCAACTGTAACTGCGACCATAGTTAATACACCGATATTTTTCATTTTTTGCAGAAGAATGATACACATGAAATGTATGGTGCACTCGTATGGAGTAAAGCTTAACTGCACGACGTAATGTCTTTATATTTACATATTGCATGCCAACACTTAACTCTCGATTATCGTTCAGATTCATAAGCTCTTCTCTTCTAGGAAAATCAGGACCACTTGCTACCTTTGTATTAACTCGTGTAAAAAAGGCAAGTGTTGGGTCATTATATTCACTTGTAGTTTCATTAGTCTCTGCATTAGGCTCATTGTCATCTTCATCTTCATCATCATCATCATCATCATAATCACCAGGGATGGCAGAATTATATTCATCATCATCCTCAAATTCATCCATTAGGTCTTCTGTTGCATTTATGGGAGATTGAGATAGAGTATTGCCTAATGCTTGATGGGATGAACTCAGCTGAGACATGTGTTCTGTAGGAGGAATGTTATACTGATCACTATAGCTGGTTCGTGGATCAAAAGGGTGAACATCTCCAAGATATACGCTGACTAAGGATGTTTGTTCTACTGTCTCATTCATATTACTAGTAGATGGGAGTATTAGTGCAACATGATCATCCTCTGATTGTGATTTGAGGTTCAAATCCACTTCATTATTTGAGATACATGCATATAATTCTACACCAGTCAACTGAGAGGAGAACCGTGAATTTACTTGCCACATTTCTTGCACATCTGAATCATCTTCTAACTAATATGTTTGGTATTGTGTTGGATTTAATGACACTAGGCACCTATATATTAATTCAGATATAAATTGATTTGGATAGAGTCGTAACTTTTGTCCAACTATTTGCTTCAATCTCTCCAAAGTGGTGTTTGAATCAATTGTTATTATCTTCATTCTACCTCACTCAAATGTCACACCGTTTGGACCATAAAAAATTCTTCCATTTGCAAATATATATACAATCTCACTTCTATTGGTCATTATTTTTTCCTATAATAATGTTTTCAAATAAAAAAATATGAAAAAAAATTAATTTTAACAAAATAACTCAGATACAAAAAAAATATCAAAGACAATAAAAGTAAACAAAACTAAGATAATAATTAAAATAATTGCAATAAACATAAATATACTACAAAATAGACATATGAATAAAATTTAAGGAAATATTAACAAAATATATACAACCAAGATAAATATAAAAGTAATGTAAAGAAGCTAAATACAACCACAAAATTCAAAGTAGTCATAATTAATATAAGCAACGAAAATAAATGGACAAAACTAAATACACCACAATTAATAAATTCACATATAATAAATTTAGACAATAATTTGAATATACCTAAAATAAGTATTAAAAAATAAATAATAACATGCCAAATGTTGCCAAAACATAATGTCACCAAAATAAATACATCAAAAAATTAATGTAACCAAACAAAATAAATATAACATTAGGATTTAATAGACACAAAATAATTTTAACAAAAAAGGTAAAGATAATAAATATAACAGTAAGATAAATGCAAATAGTATAAATATAACAAAAAATGTAACCAAACAATATGACAATAAGTATAAATAAAATAAATATTACACCACAATTAATAAATTCACATATAATAACTTTAGACAATAATTTAAATATACCTAAAATAAGTATTAAAAAATGAATAATAACATGCCAAATATTGTCAAAACTTAATGTCACCAAAATAAATATATCAAAAAATTAATTTAACCAAACAAAATAAATATAACATTAGGATTTAATAGACACAAAATAAATATAACAAAAAAGGTAAAGATAATAAATATAACAGCAAGATAAATGTAAATGGTATAAATATAACAAAAAATATAACCAAAAAATATAACCAAAAATAAGTATAAATAAAATAAATATAAAGAAAAAAAATAAAAATAAACAACAAAAATTATACCTTAAAAATTTCTAAGCAAAATAGCCAACAAATTAAATATCATATAAATAAGTACAAAAATTAAATAAAATTAATACAAAATCAAATATAAACAATATATATAAACAAATATTAAATATCCACTGAATAGGTATAACAAAAACATCAATTTGAACAAATTAAATAAATAATGCAATATATATACACATAATTAATATAATAAAAAATTAAATATAAATATATATATATACACAAAAAATAAATGCCATTAAATAAATTTAACACAATAATAAATTTGGATAGAGTAAATAAAAAATAATTAACAACAAATAATTAATGACAACATAATAAATATAATAACGAAAATCAAACATTATTACAATAAATATACAAACATTATATGCAAGCTAAATACAAATAATAATAAATAAATGCAATCAAAATAAATATAATATTAATAATTTATGCATACAAATTTCTCATTACAATAAAATAAATATAGTCACAACAATAATTGTAATTAAAATAAATATAACAATATATTAAATATAAATATATAATTTAATAATTTATAAAAAATTAAAAAATCACTAACCTTGTTGAGTTAGAGAAAAAAGATTAAACGGAAGAATTGCATCCTTTCAACAAATAAAATAGATCAATAGGAGAATTTTTGTTGGTTGAAGAAGATGAAGATGTATGAAAGTTGAAGAGGATGTAGATGCCTGGAACGCTAAAGTGGATGAAGAAAAATTTTTAATTGATGAAGAGGAAAAAAAATATGTATATTTAAAGAAAGAGTAGATTGGAGAAGGGAGACTTGTTCAATTTTTTCCCTTGTATTATCAAATCAGGGTCTGGTAGTTAGACCCTGACTCTTTCAAAACTACACGCCTAACCTACAGGCTAGGCGTCTCGGCCTTTCAAAGGTGGAAGGCCAAACCTATAAAAGGCTTGGCCTTTCATGTTGCAGGCACAGCAAGCCTTGCCTACATATATATTTAATATATCATAGATTCCGACTTCCATGCAATTATTTTAAAAAAAAAATTTTAAAAATCGGAACCAATGGTTCCGTTTTTCTATTTAATTATTTTTAAAATTTTTTTTAAAGTCGTAACTAATGGTCCTGATTTTCATAACTTCTATGAGATTTCGTTAAATAATTTGTACAACAATGGATTTGACAATTTTTTTTTTTAATTAATAGGATCCTGCTCAAAATGCCATTCTCTGATATCTCAAATCATTCTCACCCTTGACAATAGCAAAAATGTTAAGATTTCAATTATAAAATATGGACCTGAATTCCTCGTCCAAAAAAAAAAAGTAAAATTATAAAGTAAGATTTATACAAAGATTATTCTTTGATGTCACATGTATGACACTATAAAGTGATACAATCTTTATGGCTAATTTGTAATGTTCATTGTTTTTAAAAGGATGTCTCAATCATTAACGGTTCGTTTGGTACATAGAAAATTAGGTATAGAAATGAAAATAGAAAAAAAAATTTGTAGATAGAAAATTATTATAATATTTTTACTTTTAATAATTAGATAATAATTAGATAATGATTGATAAATAATATTAAATAATAATTAAAAAAATAAAATTAGAATTTTTCCTTTTTTTATTATTTTTCACGGGATACCAATCATGCTGTAAATGATTGAAATTATACTATTTGATTGTAACATAAGTACTATTTGTGACATCAAAGTATAAGCCTTTATGTGAACTTCATACTCTCTCTAACTTAACAAGATAATTAAGGTACAATTTTTTCCAAAGTCAATATGTAGATAAAAATTGAAAGGAGCTACATTGTTTCTAAGCTGTAAGTAGGGCAGCTCCTTTCTTGGATTTTGTGTAGGTCAGGTTTTGTTTTCATTTTTGTTCCCTTTTAAATCTTGGTTACGTATGAATTCTCGTCTTATTACGCGGGACCCACAACTAGTTTATTTAATGCCAGCTTACGTTGCTGTCTGCGTGCTGGGCAACTTGCTATGAAAATGGGTGTCAAACGTAATTTGATTTTTCTACATCGAATTGCTTAGGGAGTGTTTAAAAATCTGGTAGCTTCCTTTAAAATCATATTTTTTTAAAATAATAAATTATTACTTTTATACGATTTACCACAAAGTTTTCAAACACACCATTAATATTGCTTAGATCAGTAAGTAGTACTAAGTTTGGATTTAGATGATTTAGATTTTTTTTTTTAACTAGCAAACATTATTCTTTTTGTAAAAAAATTATCTTTATTTTATCTTTTGCTTTTTCTTTTAAATAAAAAAATTCAAAAAAAATTTAAACTATCTAAAATTGTGTTGAGTAGTCCAAATACTTTTAGAAAAGAGCAACATGCCATGCTGCTCTTGAGCAGAGAATTCAAATGAGTGTCAAATAATAGAATTTATATTCATTAATATATATTATAAGTCTGAAAGAAGCCGTACTATAAATAAATCATCTTCACTGCTCTCTTTGAATTGCATGCCACTAGCTTTTTTTTTCTTTAAATCCCTTTTTAAAATTTGAATGGTTATACAAATCCCAATGCACAAGACCCATCAAAAATTTGAACTACCTATGCAACGATGCTAGTTTCAATACATTTTTATTGACTTCTTAAGAATTGCTCTTAATTCCCAACTTTTGTACAATTATAAATGACCTTATTAAGGGAAATTCTCAAATAAACGCAATCTAGAATAGATAATACAAACAAATTATTAACATTTACAAAAAGTTTTTCCTTTACCAGTTGAGTTTACTAACCCCTGAACCAAGCCAATAGTAAGAAGGTAAGGATAAAATTTTATTCAGCCATCAATCCTCTATGGTGTAGAGCCACAAAACTTTTTTCCCAGATATGCAGCCGTCGTGGTAAGAATCTGAAAAAGGATCAGCTATATGATCAAAGAATTGATTGTAAACGAACTTCATTTTTCTTTTTCTTTTTTTCCTTGTCAAGAGGAGAAAAAGGAGAAAGAATAATGAGTATTGCTTTTGTGCAAACGCAGGACAAAAAATCATTCCCTTCTTTCTAAAAATCAATCAAATACCAAATATATGATGGAGAGAGAATATGGACAAGGAAAAAAAAAGCTAGTGAGAAGTTAAACCAGAACTAACCATTGAAATTATAATGATACAACAACAAATAGATGCATCCCTATATCACCTAGGGTAAGTTTGGACCAAGGAGAATGAAAAAGAAGAAAAGTGGAAGTTTAATTTAGACCTTCCCCTTGATTCAAATTTAAATCAAACCTTTCGTTCCTTTTTTTTTTTTAAATAATTCTTCTCGATTCAAATATACATTTAATATTTGGTCTAGTTCTTCATGGGATGCCTCCTAACCATTCCTATTGATGTTGAAGATGATGACGAAACTGCAGACCTATCAAACTCCTCCTTGTCCTCATTAAAAGCCTTACCCAGAACTTCTTGGAGCTCCATGTACCTTCTTCTCTTCGCTAGTCTTTCTTCCGGAGTGTCATCACCCATACATGCAAGCTGAGATAAGTCATCAGCATCCATGATCTTGTTCAGTACTTCTGAGCAACGAGGGAAGAATCGTTTTCCTAATTCCACTGCCCATCAAAAGCATAAAGAAGTCAGTTTTCATAACAACAATAAGCTGTAACAGATTATGCTGCACTACAAACACAATTTAGATATCAATTAAAACGCTATTTAGTCCTCAAAAGGTAATGTCTTTACAAGTTAGATGCTTCATAGATATTTTGTATCACTCTAAAACTTGGAGTATGATATGTTTTGATTCTTTTTTTTTTTTTTTTTTGGGGGGGGGGGGGGTCATTGAAGATGGTGTTGATATCATTTTAGTACCTCATATGGGTGAAATTGGAACGAGATTATCTTTTCTTTTTTCTTTTTTTTGGGGGGGGGGGGGGGTTATCTTCACTAATGTGGTAAAAAAAATCTGTAGCACATCAAATTGATGATGGCAACATCTTTTGAGGACATAAACGGGGTTTTTCTCTTTAGATATTTCGTGTAAATAAGTGCTTCCAAAGGAAATTTTGCATCAAAACACATTGCTCCCCCAAAAATACAAATCCTTTGGTGGACATCATTCCCTTACCATGTCCAAGAACTGCATCAACAAAAAGATTTAAAAGAGTAAACTACTATTTTAGTCCTTGAAAAACATGGTTTGCATCAATTTAGTCGCCCAAGGAATATGTATCTCAATTTATCACATTAATCTTGAATTTGGACTCAAATATAGAAGGAAAATTTGGTTCTCTGAAGATTTACATCCATTTTTGACTTAATTGAGTCCAATTTTACCAATTAATGTAGTCAATTGATGTAATTCTTCATTAGATTACTAATTTGATGTAAACCGTATCTTTCAAGGACGAAAACTATAGTTTACTCAATTTTAAAACGTCTCCTTAAGAGGGAACATTGTCCACCTTTATCCCTAATTGCTAAATGAAATAAAATATAGATGCGAATCATCAATCACCAGTTCTAGAGAGTGCTCTCATCCTGAGCAGATGCTCCTCCTTAATTCTAAAAGGTGCCTCATTCAAGTCCACGGTTGTCTTCTGAGTATTAGTACCCGCATTCTGAGATATGTCTGATAATGGAAATTCACATGTTCCATCAACTTGAGCAATGTCCATCACAACTTTTGCTTCCATGGGGAACAATAGCTTTGCCAATCCAACTGAAAAAGAATTTATCATCAGCATATCATAATAATCAGAGGCTGTTTGGATTTAAAGATCTTGAAGTTGCTTATTTCTCATAATCCACTTAAGACTCAAACAAATGGCATGCTACTCTAGTTAAGAACTTCTTTCCCTTTTTTATAAGAAAACAAACAGACAATCATCAATCCAGCTGTAAATTTAACAAACAAAATGCAAACTTGTTGATCGTGAAACATGCGATGGTGCAAAACCAAGAAGAGAACATGCATAAGAACGCTCTAAAACAACTCAAATATCAGATTTATTAATACCAATAAAGGAGAGGTAACAGCCATAAACAGACTGAATATGGACCAAGATAGTCTTAGGCCCAAAATGCTAAGAAAACCCTAAGGCCAAAAAGCTTTATTCAAATCCTGATTGAAACCTAATTCCCAAATAAAAATACTCTATGATGGCAATTCACTCTCTGATTTTTATTTATATATGAAATTAAGCTTCTCCTCTATAACAGAGAGGAAGAAACAGCAATTACAAACCAGGAAAACTAAGGGACCATAAAATGTAAAAGAAATGAGCCCAGCAACTCCTGATGTTCAAGAGACCAGGACCTCTCCTACTTCAGCCAAAGATAATCCAAGCCTCCACCCCATGACCACCCCTCAGCAATATTCCTTCACACTCTCATGCCAGCCCCTACCACCTCTACTACCCAACAAAGGTAGTTATGCTAGTAAATCACTATTCTATCCCTGCTCTATCATGTCACCTCTCTCAACTCCTTGGGCTGTATTTTTATTTCTCCCTCTCCTGTCATAAACCTTTCCCCACCTCTTTTGGGTCCTCTTCCCTCTTCTTATGTAAACATTACTGATATTGCTAGCAGGCCCATCATTTGCCACCCCCACAAGTTTCACCTTGTCCTCAAGGTGAAAGGTGAGAAATTGTATATCAACAACTTCGCTGTCCTCCCATGTGCTGCCACAACCTGAAAGTCCTTTCCACTTAATGAGAACTCGCTGTTGGCCATTAGTTAAAGTTCTAACTTTCTTCACTGCTTCTCGTTGTACATGCAGTTCCATGTCCTCAGATAGAGAATCAAGAAAAGGCTGCACCTGAATGGAAGGATGTAAGGCCTTCTTGAGCTGAGAAATGTGGAATACAAGGTGTATCCTTGCAGGACCAGGCAATTCAAGTTTGTAGGCTACTTTCCCATACTTGTTGGTGATTTTATAAGGACCCCAGTATCGTAGGGCTAGCTTCTCACTTCTTTTTTAAGCTAGAGTCCTCAACTTGTATGGTTTAAGGTGACGATAAACCATGTCTCCCACGTCAAACTCTACTTCTCTTCTTTTCTTATTAGCCTACTCCTTCATCCTCATTTGTGCCACTTTTAAATGATTTTTAAGCTTAACCAAAATAGGATTCCGTTCTCATAATTGTGCATTCGCTTACTCCACCATAGATGGATCATCTTGCCACCTAAATAAGATAAGAGGTTCTCTATCATATAAAAGCCTTAAAAGGAGTCATTCCAAATGATCTATTATAGGATGTATTGAACCAATACTTAGTCCACGGTAGCATCTTAACCCATTGTTTTGGTTTGTCTCCAGCAAAGCATCTTAAATATGTTTCTAAACTTCTATTCACTACTTTAGTTAGGCCATCAGACTTTGGATGATAACTGGAGTTGTACTTCAAGGTAGTTCCAGCCCTTGTAAACATTTTTCTCCCAAAATTGTTAATAAAAATTCTATCTCTATCTGAGACTTTGGTCTTAGAAAATCTACATAGTTTAACTATTTCTTTAGTGAATACTTCTACTACCTCCTTCGTAGTAAAGGGATGAGATAGTGGTACAAAGTGACTATACTCAGTTAGCCTATCAACCACCACCATGATGGTGTCACACCCGAAGCTCCTTAGAAGACCCACAACAAAATCCATGCTAATATCTTTCAGCACTTGTCAGGGAATATGTAGAGGTTGTAACAATCTAGCCGAACTTAAAGACTCATACTTATTACATTGACAAATCTCCAATTGTGCTACATAGTTCTATATATCCTTCCTTATGTCGTCCTAATAAACTATTCCAGTCAACCATTTATAGCTCCACAAACAGCCTAAATTCCCCCCATAGGAGAGTTGTGAAATTCTTTGATAAGGGCCATTGTTTTTGGAGATTTTTTGGGCAACACCAACTTGCCATTATACATCAGACACCCACCTTTTATGCTAGATCCACTTAGAGCACCTAAACCTGACATCAATTGATGCATCAGTGCCTTGAGAGTACTATCATCTTTTACCTTCATATCAAGTTCTTCCAGTCCCTCATATTGCCAAAGAGACACGGCCCTCATCTCCATAGTATTCTCCCCTCTAGATAGAGGATCAGTGGCTCTATCTTCTTTCCCAAATTTATATTGAATTTCAAACTTATATTCCATTAGCTTTGATACTAGTTTCTTCTAATCTGGGTCAATTACCCTCTATTCTAATAAAAATATCAATGCTTTTTGATCAATACATATCACAAAGGGTTGACTAGAAAGGAAATGTTGCCATTTCTTCACTGCCATCATGATAGCCATGAGCTCATGTTCATTAACTGATCCCTACTTTGTTTTTTCTGTTAGTTGCTGGCTGAAGTAGGCTATAGGTCTCCTTTGTTGCATTAGAACAACCCCTACTCCATTACTAGAAGCATCTGCTTATACTTCAAATGGTGAATTGAAATTTGGCATGGTCAAAACTGGTACTAAATTCATGGCTACCTTGAGTTGTTCAAAGGCTTGTTGGGATTTGTCATCCCACTTGAAGAAGTCTTTTTTAAGCAAACTAGTAAGTGGGGCAACAATTCTTCCATAATTCTTAATGAACTTCCTATAATAACCTATCAATCCTAAGAATCCTCTTAAGGCTTTCAAGTTCTTAAGAACAGGCCAACTCACCATGGCTTTAATTAGCTTGAACCCTTCCCCTGAGATTATGTGGCCCAAATATTCTAACTTTTGCTATCTAAACATACATTTCTTTAGATTAATCACTTACTGATTCCTTTGCAATACCTTTAAAGCAATCCTCAAGTGTTGCATATGGATCTCCATATCCTTGATATAAATAAGAATGTCATCAAAGAAAACCAATATAAACTTCCTCAAATGCTCCCTAAATATATCATTCATGAGTAATTGGAAGGTTGATAGTGCATTAATTAATCCAAATGGCATCACTAAGAACTTATAGTGGCCATCATGAGTCCAAAAGACAATTTTAGCTTTATCCCCAATTCTGACCTGTATTTGATGGTATCCTAATTTGAGGTCCATCTTTGAAAATAAAGTAGCTCTACCCAATTCATCTAAGAGTTCATCAATAGTTGGTATAGGGTACTTATCAAAGATAATTATCTTGTTCAAAGCTTGATAATCTACACAAAACCTCTAAATCCTATCCCTCTTCTTAACTAAAAGTATGGGACTTAAGTATGGGCTAGTGCTAGGTTGTATGATCCTAGCTTGGAGTATTTCTTTGACTAATCTTTCGATCTCAACCTTTAGTGTGTGTGCATATCAATAAGGCCTCAATGTTAGGTGGCTGCTCTCCAGCTTTAATCATGATGGTGTGATCCTTGGACTTGTGAGAAGGTAAACCCAATGTGGGTTGGCATACTGAAGGAAATTCTTCCAACAATTTTTGCACCTCATCACTTCTCTTAGGTTGTCCACCTTCATGTTCCACCACGGATGCATTGGTCTATGTTGTGGGGTCTCCCTTAAGGCACACCTATTTTTTTTCTAATCTCAATCTTCATATAAGATTGGCCCTAATTGACCCTAATCTCTCCAAGTGACTCAAGCCGTGCAATTCCCAAGATCAGATCCACATTGCCCAAAGCAAATGGATAAAAAGTTTGGATAACATTGAGCCCTTGTAGCTTCAACTTCACTTCATTACACTCCTTTCTAGTTATGATTTTCCTCCCATCTCTAAATGTGATACTATAGCATTTAAAATCTTGCACTAGAATTCCCCACCTTTCCATCAACTCAGTAGATATAAAATTATGCGTGGTCCCGCTATCTATTAACACTACAACTTCCTCACCACATGAATTTTCCACTAATTTCATCGTCTTGTGTCCATTTATTCTCACCAAGGAGGTTAAGGATCCATTGTAGTCATCTCTTTCTTAGGCTTTTCCTCCTTTGCAACTTCATTGTCAAGTTCTATCCCATCACCTTCCTCTGTCAAAACCATCATTTGAAATTATTTATTCTTGCATTTATAATTAGGGCTAAATTTTTCTTCACATTTAAAACACAAGCCAAGCTCCCTCCTCTTATTTATTTATGCTTTTGTCAACCTTTTCTTATTGTTGCCATTGCCGTTGCAAGAGTTAGGGCATTTGATGAGTTATATCAAGCCTTAAGTACTAAAATTGGAGAAAAAGATATTTATAAACTTGTTAAAAGTAAAGAAAGAAAGATAAAAAACGTGGATCAAGTGAAATGCATTAAGAATGAAGGAGGGAGAGTCCTAGTCACATAACAAGTGATGGACACCTAAGCAAGGTGGAAAACCCTCTCCTAAAAGCTAGCTATTGAAGTAGGAGAACTACTCTACTTAATCTCATTAATTATCTCAACTACTAAATGTGAGACTTTGGCATCTCGTACTACCTTGGTATCCATCAATTGGCCGCCCTTAGAAAGCCAAGGTCCTGGTGATTACACTCTATGACACTTCACTTAGCAGTATTTCACTCAGTCTTCCGTTGGCAAAGCCCTCCACTGATCAGAACCCTCCATAGGTAGCCCTTTTCAAAGCTGCCAAGCACTAACCCTAATAACAATTGATTGGCAACTAAACAAGGTAAAGAACCCTCCCCTAAAAGTTAGCTATTAAGGTGGGATAACCACTCTACTTAAATACCCCATCAATTATCCCATACCACTCAATATGAGACTTTGGCATTCCATATTATCTTATTCTCCATCAACAAAATATTAAGAAAAAGTGGAAATGTTATTTTTATAAACTATTTAATAAAAGATACGAGATTTCATTGCATTCAATAAGTTAGACATTATAGAAAATGATCAAAATTATACCTTTTATTGTAAGATTTGAGAGTTAGAGGTAAAAAAAAAAACTTTAAAGAAGGTAGAAAATGAAAAAATAGTAGTACTAGATAATATACTTATTGAGGTGTAAAAAAGTTTAAGAGTAAAAGGTATAAGTTGAAATTTTGTAATAAGATTATGAGATCTAAGAGAATGCTGAACGAATAGAGAAAAAGTACCTTAATTCCTATTTATGAGAATAAAGGGAACATACGAAATTGTACAAATTATAAAGAAATTAAACTCATGAGTCACGCTATAAAGTTATAAGAGAGGGTTATTGAGTAGAGATTAAGGCAAAAAATTCAATTTACAAAAAATCAATGTAGTTTTATGCCTAAAAGGTCGACTATGGAAGCAACATACTTACTATGAAGATTGATAGAGAAATATCGAAGAAATAAAAGAGACTTACATATGGTGTTCATCGATTTGGAGAAGGCATATGATAGGGTGCCAAGAAATATTTCATGGAAGGCTTTGAAAAAGAAAAGGAGTTGGTATTACTTATATTCGAATAATTCAGAATATATATGATAGGGCTACAACAAGTGTAAGAACATAAAGTGGACCACCGAAAATTTTCCCATAACTATTAGTTTGTACCAGGGGTCAACTTTGAACTTCTATTTTTTTACTTTAATCATGGATGACTATTGCATGGGAACAGGTTCATCTTCAAAGTATTTTTCCCTTCTAATATTAGATGCAAATAAGGTCTAAATAAAATAAATATACAACCAAGAGCCAATGCCACAATGTATACCTTTTGCAGATGATATAGTCTTAATTGGAGAGTCAAGAGAGGAAATAAATGAAAAGTTAGAAATGTGAAAACTAGCTTTGAAAGTATATGAATTTCGTTTAAATATAAGTAAAACGAAATATATGAAATGTAAGTTTAGCAAGAGGCGTACTAATTCTAGCATAGAAGTGAAATCAAAGAACATATCATACTACAAGTCACTCAATTTAAATATCTTGAGTCCATCATACAACATAATGGGGAAATAGAAGAAGATATAAACCATAAAATTCAAGTTAGGTGGATGAAATGGAAGAATACTTCAGGTATTATTACAAATAAAAGAGCACCACTCAATTTTAATAGTAAATTTTACCGCACAACTATAAGACCAATAATATTATATAAGATTAAGTATTGGGCCATAAAAACTAATAGAAAATAAGCTCAATGTTGTAGAGATGAGAATATTGCATTGGATGAATGAGCATATCAAACAAAATAGAATTAAAAATAAATACATTAGAGAAAAAGTTGAGGTCACACTGATTGTGAAAAAAATTATAAAATTGCGTCTCAAATAATTTAGACATATATGGAAAAAACTTATAAAAGGCTCAATCAGGAGAATAGAACAAATGGAGAATAGTCTAATAATTAGAGGTAGAGAGAAACTAAAAAAAACTATAGGCAAAGCCATTAAGAAAGATTTAGACTTAAATAATTTATCTAAAGATATGATTCATAACAGAACTTTATGACATCATTTGATCCATGTGGCCAACCCCACCAAATAAGAAAAGACTTGTTGTTGTTGTTTGTTTGTTATTGCTATTGCCATTGTTGTTGGTGGTAGTACTTATTGGAATAGAGATTTTACTACTCATTGCTTTAGTGTCATCAACCGTTTTTACTTTTTGAATTTTTGCTTAACCACCCACTGTCCAAGCTTCTCTATAGCTCCATTGGACTAGAGAATTTGGAATAAGTGGGTTTGTATCCGTTCCATCAGGTTCCCAAATTGGACTTTAGCCTTTTTGACTTCCTTTCCTCCCTAGCTTTTAGTAGCATTAGATTTCTTCCCTCCACTTGATAGGCATAATCCATTAGTTGCTTCCAAGATTTGGGTTGCATCAATCTCACCTCAACTACCCCATTTTTAAAGGGAATATGAGCACCTCATTTGGAACATATACTAATGGTGCTGAGAGTAATTCAAATCTCTCCCTAAAATCTTCCCCTGTGCTTTCTTGTCTCAGCCCATCAACCTTTCATAATGGTCTCCTAATTGATGGCAATGAAATCAGTCCAACACTTCCTTCTTGAACTCCTTCCAGTTGCAAACAGGGGCTCTCATTTCTAGTTACTGAAACCAATTCAAAGCTTTCCCTTCCATGTTAACTACTACAGCATCTATCTTCTCAGGCTCTATAATTCCATTAACTATGAAATAACACTCTACCTTAAAGAGCCACCCTATGGGATCCTCTCCTAAGAATAAAGGAAGTTCCATTCATCTATACTTCCCCCTTTCCTTGTCCACAGTATCATTAGCCATTCCCACACCTGAGTTCACATTCATTCCTCCCATTAGCATGTTCTGTGCCACTTCCATCTCTGGATTCATATGCACTGTGCCCGTCAATACATTTTGTACCTCATCTGGCACCACCTGTCTTGTGGTTCACTGGTTAAACATTGCCCGAAAGTCACCCAACTACTCTCATAATTCCATCACAGCAAGCTTCACTGTCGATAGTTCATCTCTCATCTCACTGGCTTTGTTACAACTCCATCATGCTCCTTTCTATTGTATTGACTCTTCTTTCCATCGTGGTGCCAACCATTCCCCAACCATAACTAGCTCTGATATCAAATGATGGCAACTCACTCTCTATTTTTTATTTATATATGAAATTAAGCTTCTCCTCTATAATAGAGAGGAAGAAACAGTAATCACAAACCAGGAAAACTAACAAGGAACCATAAATTGTAAAAGAAATGAGCCCAAAAACTCCTATTATTTGAGAGACCAAGACCTCTCCTACTTCAGCCAAAGATAATCCATGCGTCCACCCCATAACTACCCCTTAGCAATATTACTTCACACACTTGTGCCAGCCCCTACCACATACACTACCTGACAATACACAGGTAAATCACTATTATGTCCCTGGTCTGCCATGTCACCTCTCTCAACTCCCTAGGTTGTATTTTTATTTCTCCCTCTCCTTTCATAGACCTTTGCCCACCTCTTTTGGGCCCTCTTCCCTCTTCTTATGTAAACACTATGCTATTGCTAGCAGGCCCATCACCCTACTTAACAAAATGGAATTGCAAAACTTATTAAAGAGGAATTTGCATCATATAAGATGCTCTTTGCATTAATTGGATGTGGCAAATTATTGCATTATTTTAACAATAGTAGTTTCCAAGATGCTTTTAAGTCTAATCAATAGTACTATACAAAAGCAAAAAATAAGGCATCTCAAAGACTCAAACCAACAGATAGACCACTTTCTATAGCTGATAAACTTCTAATTGCCTTCATACATAGAAGAAAGAAAATAAAAATGATATTCACTATACTCCTTCATTAAGAAAACTCTCCCACACTCACTCTTCTATAATGGCAATTGGCAATGGTTCAATATTATTAAAAGGAAGCGAAGCTATTCTTCCTGCACTCCTAGAGTAATTTGGTTGAGAGCAGCGGCACTAAAATTACAATATAAGTAAACTTGATCCTCCAACTGTGATGCTACATGAAACTTCTCATAAAGTATATTAAAGACACTTGTGAGATGAGAAAGGGAAAAAAAAAAGTGCAAAGAGTCTGGACCTGTGAGTAAATACCTCTGTTTTCAAGGTACAACAGTTTCATATGCAAGTCATCCCCTGCCATAGCAAGAGAAAGAGATGCCTCCCCAAGTAAAGGCTCTCTTCTCTCAGCTTGTTCTAATATCTCTATGCACAATCTATCCCTGGAAGATGCCTTTCCTTCCTCAGTATTATAATAATCCACAGCCTTAGTAAGGCGCTTTGAAATCTGAAGGGCTTTCCTACCATCCAAAGTGAGATCAGAAGGCTGGGCTCCCTTTGTCAAGAGGGACACTATAATCTTAGGCTCTTTCCTCATTGCAGCCACATGCAGCACACTATATCCCCTAGGATTTTTACAATTAACGTCAGCAAGTCCAAGATCAAGAAGCTCAGTTGTGGTCTTGGCATCACAGTATGCAACAGCATAGTGAAGGGCATAGGCTTCGTCTAGATTAGTATGTCCCTCTCTCAAGAGCAATTGGACTAACTCAACATCGTCAGAATCAAGAGCCCTAAATATTCTCTTCACATGTTTATCTGGTACACCAATGTTGTTGGGCTTGTCTGATCCAAGTTCTATTCGTTTATCCATGATTTGTTTCACAATATGTTGTGGCAGCACTTTTTCAAGTGTAATGACATCAACATCAGATTTAACAATCATCTCAATACATCTTGCTAATAGTGTCTCACAGGATTTACCACATATGTTTGCTACAGAAAGAACCAACAAAATGTCATCTGCTCCTACCTTGTCAAGAATGTGTAGTAGATGCCTCTACAAAGTAATCAATTCCACCAGTTAAGTATTTATGATATAAATTTGTAGTAATGCAGCAGATGAGTGAAAAAAGATAGAAAGTAAATTTAAGCACTTTACATTTCCTGCAAAGATAGCTGCACAAGCTATTTCTTATAACTGACTGTCTGGTGCCTCCCTATGATATTTTTAGTTCTTTGTGGTAATAAACAGAGAATTCTATTAGCCGGCTTTGTTTTCTAAAGTCAGCTTGGTTCCATGTACCAAAAATAGTGGCTTGTCACCAAGTCCAACTTTCTGTCACAAAATTATGGGTAAAAACAGTTTAATGGAGAAACAGAAAATAATAAATCCATTAAAGATATATAATAATGAAATATTGAAATTTCACTTTCTCTCTTTTGCCATCTTGGGAAAGGAATTCACATTCTTTATTGAAATACTTTAGAGTAACACAGCAGCAAAACGTATGCAAATCAAAGTGCCAGAAATGAGAATATCAATGTATCACATTGAAGCAACGCATTCTTTGATAAATAATGCCTACTACGTCATTCATAGACCACACTCACAAATAAGGCTTGTCACATACGATTTAGAGGAGCTCCAACATATTGAACTTGTGTACATTACTAACTCTCACTCATTTATAAGTGCGATACATAGATGATGTAATAGACACGACCTACAATAGAAAAATTCATCAATCTATAGAAATTCACAATATATCAAGGTCAAACCATTCAAGGGACATGAAAATGAAGAGCAAACTTGCATTCAAAGTACACTAGAAAGGATTATAAAAGTAACAAACAACAAGCTAAGAAACATGGATACAGACAAGATACAAAACACAACATGATCTAACACTATAACACAACAAAATATGTAGTGCCATGTTGTGGCTAACATATTGGACACATATTAGATACTATAGGTTTCTGTTTTTGAAGTATTGGATTTTTAAAAAAAGCTGTATTGCTCTTACCTGATAGAGAGCAACCAACTCAGATATTTCAAACGTAAAGGAAGCATAAAGCACTTCAACCGTGAAATCCACAACAGGTCGACATCCGAAATGGTAGCAATCATCGTCCACACACACACAAACACCCTTCGGCAATGACCTCACTTTCCCACTATACAAATAACCCACAACACCCACAATCGCATCGAACCCAACCTCGTAATCCCTAGCCAATTCCTTCAATTCCAACTTGACTCCATTTCTCTCCTTCCCAGAAAACACGTTCTTGAAGAAAGGGCTCCTCGCCGACAGAATACAACGGTGTACCGGAACTTCCCGACCGTCGCCGAGAACGATTCTGGCGTCAGCAAAGAAGTCGTCGGATTCCGAGGTTTCGAAGATTGATTCGAGGTTGTCGGAGAGGCGCCTTAGGGCCGCGATGTCTGGAGGTGGAGGCTCTGAAGTGTAATGGGTTTGAGTACTGTTGGTTAAACAGCATATTTCGCTTCCATTGCTGATCTCGTTCGAATCGGAAAATGTAACTCTAGAGTCCATCAGAGACAGAGACAGAGTAGAAACAGAGAGTATGAAAGTTAAGAACTAAGCATATGCATATCCTTTAAATAAAGTAGCAATGGCTACGCATATCCAAAAGACATGACATTTAGGAGGAGTGCCATGGAATTACAGAGAGCACAGAAGGTCAGAAGAGAGAGAGAGAGAGAGAGAGAGAGAGAGTGAGCGAGAGCTTGCACCGTGGAGAATCATGGGCGACGAAGCTATAAGCTAAGACGACATTGAAAACTAAAAGGGCTATTTCTATTTGCGTAATTTGAACTTCGTAAATTGCGTTTTGTCCATACCACATTGATTCCGAATCCCAGTTTCTTCTGAGAACAAAACGGGGGGAAAAAATTGATATTTTAAAATTTTTATACTTTCATTTAATTTTTAATTAAGTTTTTATAATTTAAAATTTTATAATTATTTTAATTTAATCTACGTTATTATATTTTGTTGATATTTTTGTCATATATATATATATGGTAATTTTATTTCAGTATTTACTTTTACATATTTTATTATTATAAATTATTCATATTTAGAGTATTAGAATAATATATAATTATTTATACTAGTAAAATTAAATAAAATTTTAATGGGAAGGATTAAATTAAAAATTTTAAATTATAAAAATTCAATTGTAAATTTTTAAATTATAAAAATTAAATTAAAATATAAAAATCAAAAGTATAATTTTTCATAACTAAAATTTTATTGGGCTTAATAACACATTACTTGAATTTGCACTTATTGTGCCCTATTTCTAGTTAAAAGTTAGTTTTAAAATATTACTTCACATCTTGTATTTATCTCTCTCTAACTATACCATGTCAAATTGCCCCTTAATTACAAAGGATCTAAATCCAATTTGCACACACTTAACTTTGAGTTCAGATCCTCTTGATTTTTTAAAAAAATTAATTATGTCAATTTAAAAAAAAATAGATACAAAAAATGTAGACGTTACTTGAGTGATGGATTTGAGAAGAGGTCCCTTCTATTTTTTTTTTCCCTTAGTTACTTGTAAGTTTAAAAAGAAAAACAAAAACAAAAAAGAAAGGAAATATGTGGGACCCATTAAGGAGGCCCCATGCACTCTTTTTCTCTCTCCAAATTTACAAGAAATTAAGGGATGAAGAAATACAGATTTTCTCTTGGTGAAATTTAGTTGAATATATGAGCCTTATTTGAATAATAAATTCCATACACTCTATGTATATTTGCCTTTAAAATTATTAGTGTCAATTTTAAATAAAAATTAAAAAGATTCATTTCCGTTCAGTTTAACAAATTAGTTCTTGAACATACCACACCTTGTTTCAATTTTCTAAAATTTAAAACATACAAACCTGAAAATATATAAACATTGTAGAAGTTATTTTTAACATCAAGTTTTTAATAGTTATCATTTAAATTTTGGTGTTCTTGGTTGATTTGATTGGCCTATTATAATTTACATAGCCCATTAAGATATAAATAAGTCAAATTCAAAAGGTTGGAACACTTGGCATACAACAATTGGACACTGTGATTACACTGTGTTCTAATTGGCTAATTTGAAGATGAGTTATTTGCTAGCACATTCGAAATTACTATTTTGCCCCCCAACAAAAAAAATCTCCATGTAAGGCCAGGATTCCTTCTATTTTTTGTGTCTGCTTGCTCTCCTCTTCTCTCTTGGGGTATTTTAGGCGGGAAAAATTAGATTTTAGCCCCTTTTTCTTGCAAGCTGATCCTGTTTGAGGAAATATTTGGGTGGGAAAAATTAGTTTTGGACTCCACTTGTTGCCCGTTGGCCATGTTGGGGCAAATTTTTTGTCGGCAAAATTTCTTTTCTGACCTTACTTGTTACATTCTAGTTGCGTTCTAGTTGTTGGTGGTCCAAGTTTTTGGCTAGAGGAAATTATTTTCTAACCCATTTTTCGTATCTTATTCCTGAGCACGTTGTTGATATGAACGTTAGGAGTAAAAAAAAAAATATATATATATATATATATATGTAAATTTTGATTTGTTTTTATAATTTCTACTCCATTTAGCTCTTTTGCTTGCTAACTCTTTTCCGCAGCAAAATATTTTGTCACTCTCCTGAGTTGTAAACTGTCATTGAAAAGAGGCAAGGAAAGTGCAGTATAATTTTTTTTAATGCAATTTAGTTTCTTGTCGTAACATTAGCATAATATTTAGCGGAATATTAGTTATGTTTTTAGATACATATTATGTCTTTTAGATTAAAAAAAAGGTTTTTTTGTGGGTGAGAAAAAGAATAAAGCGAAGAAATAATAAAAATTTTGAAAATATTTAAAAATAAAAATAAATTATTCAAAAATATTTAAAAATACAAATGGCAGTATAAATAAATAAAGTGAAAAGTAATAAGTAGTGTAATAAAAATAAATCATGATGCAATCCAAAATTATTTTTGTGTAGGTGAGAAAAAAATACCAAACTGAAGAAATAAAAAAATTAAAAACATTTAAAATAATAAAAAGGCTAAAATTATTTAATAAAAATAATAATTTCAAAAATATTTAAATATAGAATTGGCAATATGAATAAATGAAGTGAAAAATAATAAGTAGTGTAATAAAAATAAATCATGATGTGATATATAGTGAACTTCGATAGAAACTTTTCTTAAAGAAATAATGCATTGATCTACTCATCACTAAAGCCACAAAAGGACTCGATATTTATTTCTTTTTGTTAATAAGCTCACAAATTAATTTTGTGTAGGTGAAAAAAAATAATAAAGTGAATAAATAATAAAAATTTTGACAACATTTAAAATTAATAAAATTATTGAAAATTCTTATTTGAATAAATAATTAAAAATAATTTTGAAAATATTTAAAATTCATTTAAAAATATATATAAGTTCGATGTTATACACACATTCTAATTTAGGAATCAAAATGAGCAATAAGGTGAAGTTTGTGCATTTATATATATATGCAAACAGAGAAATTTATGATAATGATCAAGGTATGACCTTTAAATGTGCTAGAGTCAAAGTAATAAGAGCAGATCCTAGCATCACCCTAAAGAGATTAAAGGAGACAATTGGAGAAAAACTATAATTTAGGCTAAAATAGTTTCTATTTAAGTGGGTGTACAGACACCTAGTGGTGTTATGTCTAAAACGGTGTCATGAAATAAGTTTGCAGGATGATGACAATGTGCTAACCAAATGGGAAACTAACATATGGTTTCCCTAATAGCTACAAAGAGTAGAGTTGTACACATATATCACAACCATAGACTAGATCTTAACAGAGAAACTTAGCAAATTGATGACTATGTTCAATATACATATGTTTAATATACATTCCCGTCCACAGACTACGTTCATGGCATAGACGAACAACCCTTCTTATTCAGTTCATACCTTGTAGGTGTGAATCCATTCTATCCTCAGCTTTTCCATGCTCAACAGTATTACAATCCTCCTATAGATCACACATCCCAATTAAGATTATCGTATCCACTAATTGGTAGTGGTCAACCTCCTTCCCCCATTGCCATAATAGAGGATATAATAGATGATCTTAAAGATGAAAACTAGTATAATGCTACTTTTGATGTCAATCAGTTTGATGACAAAGGTGATAATGGCAAGGAGGTTCTTGCAAATGACATTCCTTTTGCACTAATGGCCTAATATAAGGATCTTACTATTGCTTTTTCCTCACAAATTAGCATGGATGTGAGGAGGGATCCTAATTTTCCTAACATGACAATGGTTATGAATTTGAACAATAATCAAGAGTTGTATATCAACTTCAAGTATGAGGATAAGTGAGCTTTACGGTGTGCAATAAAAAAATACTTTGTGTGAACACACTATATATTTAGGGTGCCATACTCCTTTACAAAATATAAAAAGTACAAATGTATTCACTATAGTGTTAGTTGCAATTGGAGGATTAGGGCATACCAAAGGGCATATGGAACCCACTAGGAAATTACTAGATATGGAGGACCCTATACATGTGTATATGCATTGTTATCTCATGATCATCTAAAGTTAGATTCTAATGTGATACTATCATGTATCGTGGGAATGGTAAGCGATAGGTTAGAGATGCATATATCCTAGATAATTAAGAGAATGTAGAATATGTGACATACCTACTTATTACTCATTTGAATGTAGAATTCACATGAATTAATTATTGAACAATTAGGTCTAAATTTTAAAGGTATACTATTAATTAAATTATTTTATATTTAGTTGATAGTATAAGTTCTTATATATATATATATATATATATATGAAAATAAATATATGAAAAACAAAAAAATCAAATTACATTAAAAAAAATTAGCATGAACCAAACCAAATCAAAATTAAACCAAACTAACTATAAACCAAAATCGAATAAGTCATTAATTTTACAAAACTGACTTGCTTAAGGTAGTTTGGTTTTAGTCCAAAACCAAACCAAACTGAACTTTTGAATACTTATATATTTGGTTGTCAAAGCACCTCTCTTTGATTCCTTTAGCCTAGTCAACTCTATCATTAACTCGAAAAAGTTAGTTCCATCAAACCAAACCAATAATGTTTACCTACTACTAATTCCAATTAAGGATGACAAAACTTTCCAAAATTCATGGATCCCTGTATGGATTGCCTAATTTAGGGATCTACATTTAGGGATTTCTTTCTCTTAAAAAAAGTGATGAGAATGAAAATCTCCCTATGGGTATTTTAGAGATGGGGATAGGAATTATATCCCTCCATCCTATAATGTCCCCATCCTTGTTAAATTAAAAAAGTATCATTCATGTTGGTATTTATTTTCAATGCCTTCTTTAGTCATTTCTCTTATATTAATATATATTTTAATTTGCAATATGAAAAGGAACCCTATAACCTTCTCAAATTAGAATTTAGAAACCCTAATCTCATATTAAAAGCTTTTTTCCCTATCTTCAACTTTATTCATTGTAAAAATGTGACATTCCCTTATTGTCATTGAAGACATATGTTATCGTGTTGCCTCAGGGATTTGCAGAGATGTGGACAAATTCCTTTTACTGTGAAGATTAAGGATGGGAGCAGGGGAAATAGTTGATAGTGGAGACAAGGAATGGGGAAGTACTCCTTACCCCTACCTTATAGGGTTACTCTAGGGTTGCCATCCCTAGTTTCATTTGGACCAAACATAAGAATATTATAATTGGATAGAATCACACAAGACTAAGTTCTTTACACCAAGGACCAATAAACTTTAGGACTAATAATAAATACCAACTAGCCCACCTAGCCCAATATGACCTAGCCATCCTAAATCACTCATTAAAGATTATGGTCTAACCTTCACTGACTTGTGAAAAAACATTAACAGCATTACAAATGATAATATAGGAATTCCAACACCATGAAGGGACCATCCATGTATAGACTATACATGTGTGGACACACACTACCACACCATAACAACCAACCTTCTTTGTACATAATGACACATGGCACATGACCTAATATAGTCCCCTTAGGCATAATTCCATTCTAACCCTTGGCAGTAACTATATAAGGATTAATCACCATTTATATATTTTTTACGTTCTTTATCTCATTGTATTTTACTAGCATTTTCTATCATATCCCATTTTACTAGTTTGAAAAATCTCCTTTTTATTAGGATATAGATCCTCTCCATTTAGATATTAATTTGTAAGAGAAAAACAAGTAAGACAAATATAAATCCTCTCAATTTAAGGGCAAATTGAAGTTGTCAAATTTAAGAACAAAAAGAGTAAGGAAAAAAGTGAAATGATAAAAAGGGAAATTCGGATCATTTGCATTTACATAATAAACATACAAGGTAAATTTGGAGGGTGAAAAAAAAGAAAAGAAAAGAAAAAGTGAAGAGAAAGTGTATAAGGCCCACTGATAAGTGCTAATTTTTATATATTTTTACCCACATTTATTATTATTTTTAATGATTAATTTAAGCTTAAATGGATTTATTATGCAATATTTGAAGTTTTAGTCAATTTTGGAAAATAAAATAATTTTGAATTAATTAGGAAAATTTTTAGATTTAAATTGCTAATATTTTATTTTCCATATTTTTTTGATAGATTGAATATTTTCAAGTCTTTTAAAATATTTATTAATTGTGTGCAGATTTTTGGACAATTAAATTGAGATTTAAAATGGATCAAGGTCAAGATTGGAGCAGAAATTTTTTTTAGTTATTTTTATTAATTAATTGATGATGGCATTTTTGTAATTAGAATATTAGGTTTAATTTGGTTTTTCTTGTGTGTTGAGGCAGGAGGCGCGGAAGACCATTGGAGGCTACTGTTTCATTCAATTCTTCTTGGCTTTGGTTCTACAGACATTGAAGACGCAGAGGAGCCTCGAACGAAGAGAGCTGGACGCTGGAGCACGAATTGGGGTGGCTTCATTCATTCATTTTCTCCTTCTTCATGCTGCATATAGAAGCACCACTCTCCCTGGACCAGATTATCATTCATCACTCTCCTTCAGACTACACACAGAGAGGCGCCGAAACAGTGGGGGAGAGGCTGCTACTGCTTCATTTTGATTTCTTCAATTTTCTTCGGACTTGACGCAGAGAAGACGCTGGGAGGCCTGAAGGAAAGGAGCTGCTGCTTCTTTTGGTTTTTCTGAATCATCATCCATGGAAGCTTGAAAGAAAGGTGGCACCAAGGTGGAGCATAGAGGAGGAAGGCTTGACTCTTAATTTACATGGATTGAAGACTATTGGAGAGTTTTTTTTTCTTCTAACCTTTTCCTCTTTCAATTTCAAGAACTTAGGAATTTTCTAGTTTTAGGAATTTCTATGTGGATTTAATGTTGAGACCTAGTTTTAGGTTGGACAATTATTTTATCTTAAATTATAATTGGAATTGATGTTATTTGGGATTGGAATTATGTTTTGTAGTTGCTGAAATTTTGGTTTTTCTAGACCTTATAATGTTGATTGAATTGATGTTTGAGTTCTCTTGTATTAATTTGATTAATATTATGATTTTAATTGCATATCTTGGTCTCTTACATTATTTGATTGTTGAATTGGGTAGTATAATTGCTTAATTGTTTAATTAGGTAATTAAAACCAAATTTTTTAGAATTAATTGAATCTAATTGTTGAAGGATTTGATGAGTTTAATTAGCTTAATTACTTACAAATTACTTGAATTAGCTAAGGGTTTCCTAGTTAAGTCAAGTGATGTGCATTTGAGTTTAGGGTTTCCTATCTTTGGACTAAGTTAATTAAATGCATTGTCCTATTATTTAATTATTTCTCTTAGTTTCAATTAATCTTTGGTGAGTGATGAGAGCCGAAATCCCCATGCAAAACCTTGGTTTTCTCTTGTTTGTCTTTGCATTTTCATAATCATTTTGATTTCAATTTAGAGCATTCTAGTTTAATTACTTGTTTAGTTTTCTTTTAGTTGAAAATTAATTTCTGCATTTAAAACTCCTTTATTTGCATAATATTTTAAGCATCACATAATTACCTAAATTCAATCTAGTTAACCCCTAAATTGCTCCTTAGGAAGAATGACCTAAGGTTGATCTATACTGCATTAAATCAATCTTAGTTTAATTGAATGCTTAAACGACTAAGGCAACATCAATTTTGATGCCGTTGCTGGGGAGCAATGGTTTAGGTTTGAGTTTTTAAGTGTTTTTCTCTGTTTTTTTTCATTTTGATTTTGTCATTTTGGTTGAATTTTCCTAAGTGTTCAATTCTAGAATTTTGTTTGTCATTGCCTAAAAAATTTTAATCTTTGGTTTTCCAAGGTTTTTGGGTATTTTGAACAAGACTAATACCATTAGGTCTAGTATTTTTAGGGCAAATTCAATTGTTTTGACCACTTTTCTGAATTTTCTTTTCTTTTTACGAATTTTTCTTGAATTTTCTAATTTTTCCATATTTTCTTTTTGAATTTTTGTGCGATTTTTCTTGTGTTTTCTGAGTTCCCTAGTGTGTATTGAATCTTTTATGTTGTTTTGAATTAATTTCTTTGGTAGTTTGAATATTTTGCATTTTTTTTATTACTTTAATCCTACTTTGTTGATGTTGTATGACTCGATCCTCTTTTGAAAAGTTATTTGATTTTGATCCTAAAATTGAGAGGACATTTCATCAACAAATAAGAGTTAAAGTTAGTAATCTTGTAGGTAGTAGTTCTTCTAAATCTTGTTCTGTTGAGTCATCTATTAATTCTTCTGATTCTGAAACTAAAATAGAAGATAATGAGGGAAATATAAATAATCAGACACGTTTAGAGCATGTTGATGTCAATACTGATAATAATATTCCTGCTATGACCATTAAAGAGTTAGTTTCACTTGATTTACATTTTCAAAATTGATGCATTAATTATCCTGATATTAATACTGATCTTGAGTTGAAACCTAAATTTATACACTTACTTCCTAAATTTAATGGACTTGCAGGTGAAGATCCATACAATCATTTAAAGACTTTTCATATGATTTGCACTGCTATGAGATCTAGTGGTGTGTCTGAGGATCAGATTAAGATGCGTGTTTTCCCATTTTCTTTAGAGGGGTCTGCTAAGAACTGGTTACTTCAACTACCCCCTGAATTCATAACTACATGGGACCAACTCAAGAAGATGTTTTTGGAGAAGTATTTCCCAACATCTCATACTTTCTCTATTAGGAAAGAAATATGTGGTAGTCGACAAATGTCTGGGGAGTCCTTGCATGAGTATTGGGAGCTGTTTAAGACGTTGTTATCTAGTTGCCCTCATTACCAGATCTCAAATACTTTATTGATACAGTACTTTCATGAAGGTCTTTTGCCTCTAGAGAGGGATTTATTAGATTCTGCTGCTGGAGGTGCTCTTCTTCACTTAACTGTTAATGCTGCTTGGGAATTGATTGAAAAGAAAGTTGAGAATACTTAACAATTTGGTATTAGACAACAAGCTAAAGTAAATGAAGTTAGGTCATATTCCTCAATTTCTGAGTCTTGTCTTAAGAGCTAGATAGATAAGCTTGCATCTGTTATGGAGAAAATGGCTATGCTCTAATTGCATAATCCTTTCAATATGGCCAATTCTATAGGATCTTCTACTTTTTTCACCCCACAACCGAAACTCTTGAGCTCTAATTAGCCCACTTTGCTTTATTTGCTCATTAGCTACTCATGTTACTAATACTTGCCCATTCTTGAATGATAAAGCTGAGCCTTGCAATGCTGTGTATTCTTCTAAGCCTATGAATCAAGGTGGCTAGATGATCCATATTCCACCACATATAATCCTGGACTGATCACCCAAACCTTAGATATGGTAGTGGCCAACCTCAGCAACCACGGTTCAATCAGGGTGCTAGTTCTAGTGGTCAGGTGTTCCAACCAGTTAGGCAAACTGTGTCTATTCAAGAAGAGAGTTCAAGGTTATAGAATAAGATGGATACTATGATAAAACTTTTGATGAATATGTTAGACCAAACAGAGAAAGAACATCAACAAAAGGATTTGCAACATAGACAAAGGATTCAAACTCTTCAGACTCAGATTAGGTAGTTGTCTAATGCAATTAATAACATACAGAGTCAAGATTTAGGAAAGCTTCCATCCCAAGTGGTAGTTAATCCTAATGTTGGGACCTAACAGAATCCTAATCATGGTGAAGTTAATGATTCTCCTTCCACCTCTACATCACAGGATAAGCCCACTTTAGCAAAAACACAAGTGGCACCACAAAAAGAGTAAGAAAAGAAAGAGGAGGAATTGATCAGATAGGTTCTATCCTTTCCTATTAGGGTAGCTAGGACTGAGAGGAAAAAGAAGGAAGCAGAGATGTTTAAAGAGGTCTATGACATTTTCAAAAAAGTGGTGATCAATGTTCCATTAGTTGACTTGGTTGCACAAGTGCCTAAGTATGCAAAGTTTTTGAAAGAGTTGTGCACCACAAAAAGAAGGCTTAAGCATGACGGTAAAGTTGATTTGGGAGCAGTTGCCTCTTCTCTTTATCAGATGCCAATGCCAGTAAAGTATAAGGATCCTGGTAGTTTCTTTATACCATGCACCATTGGTGACATTGAGTTTTCAGATGCTTTGGCGGATCTAGGAGCAGCAATCAATGTTATGCCAAAATCAGTCTTTTCTCAACTTCAAGGAGTAAATCTCAAGCCAACTAGCCTGATTGCCTCCCTTACTGATAGAGGCTGTGTAGTCCCAGAAGAAGTCTTAAAGAATGTCCTAGTTAAGGTAAAAGATTTCATATTCCCTGCAGACTTCTATGTTCTTAATATGGATGATAGTAAGTTTAGGCAAAAGGGACATTCGTCTTTGATTTTAGGTAGACCTTTCTTTAAAACTGCTAAGGCTGTGATATATGTACATGCTGGTACTTTGATTATGGAATTTGCTGGAAATATTATTAGATTTGATGTACTTGATTCTATGAGACACCAGTTGGATTATTGTGCTGAGACAGGGGTTAGTCTTATTGATATGCTTGTTGATGATTCTGCTACGGACTTTAGAGATAGCATGTTGAGTAAATCATGTGATATTGTTAGTTTAGATGATTTTATCTCTTGTTCATGTCTTGAAATTGATGGTTGTGATGCTTGCACTGGTATAGATCTTGTTGATGTTGATGTTTTCACTGATTTTGTTGAGAGTGTTAGGCATGCTAGAGATGATGTTTCTGTGCCTATTCATTGTAGTGGTGGTACTAATGATTATTTATCCACCATTTCTATTGATTTAGATAGATTTTCTCAGTTACTTAGTGTGATTGATGCTATAAATGAAGTTGATATGTGTTCATTACCTGATTCTGAGTTGTTAATTAGTATTGATCATACTTTTGATGTAGAAGTTGTTTCTGATTCTGTTTTGGATTTGAGTGCTACTGATGGCACTACTTCTGTTGATGATTCTGTGGATTGTGATGTATTTCTTGATTTTTCTGCTATCACTATTTCTACTGATGATTCCCAAGTTGGGAAAGTCTCTTCTTCTGTTTGTGAGTTTTCAGTGCAGGTTTCTAGTTTGGTTGACATTGATTTGAAGCCGCTTATACCTTCAGCTGAGCAAGCTCCTTCTTTGGAGTTAAAGCCGCTTCTTGACTCACTGAAATATGTTTATTTGGAAGAAGGTGAGAAGTTACCAGTGATTGTAGCAAGTAACATAGCCATGGAAGAGGAAATTCGCCTCCTTGAGGTGCTTAAGCGAAGGATGAAAGCCATTAGATAGACCCTTGCTGACATACCTGGGATCAGCCCTGATGTATGCATGCATCGAATTTTGCTAGAAGATAGTGCCAAAGCTGTACGACAGCCACAGAGGTGACTCAACTCATTAATCCTTGATGTGGTAAAGAAAGAGGTTTTTAAACTTCTTTCTGCAGGTATAATCTATCCTATTTCTGATAGTCAATGGGTCAGCCCAGTTCAGGTAGTCTCGAAAAAGACTGGTCTTACTGTGATGCGTAATGATGAGGGTGAATTAGTTCCTACTAGGTCTAGAATAGTTGGAGGGTATGTATAGACTATAAGAAATTGAATTCTGTAACTAGGAAGGACCATTACCCCCTCCCTTTTATTGATCAGATGTTAGAGAGACTTGCTAGTAGATCCCATTATTTGGTTTTTCAAGATATTTTTAGATTTGTATTGCACTTGAAGATCAGGATAAGACCACATTTACATGTCCATTTGGAACTTTTGCATATAGACGCATGCCATTTGGCCTATGTAATGCACCGGGCACTTTTCAGTGTTGCATGGTTTCCATATTTTCTGATTTACTTGAGCATTGCATGGAAATTTTTATGGACAATTTCACTGTTTATGGTGATTCTTTTGATGCATGTTTAGCTAATTTAGATAAAGTTTTGGAAAGATGCATTAAATATAATCTTGTGCTGAATTTTGAGAAATGTCATTTCATGACTAGGAAAGGAATTATTTTAGGACATGTTATTTCTTATGATGGCATTGAAGTAGATAAAGCTAAAGTTGATATCATTTCATCTCTTCCACATCCTTCTTGTGTGAAAGATGTGCATTCTTTTCTTAGGCATGCTAGATTTTACAGGAGATTCATTAAGGATTTTAGTAAGATAGCATTGCCATTATCTCATTTACTGCAGAAAGATGTGAGTTTTAATTTTGATGATGCTTGTAGGTGTGCTTGGGATGAGTTAAAAAAGAGACTTACTACACCTCCCATCATTTAGCTGCCTGATTGGAACCTTCCATTTGAGCTTTTGTGTGATGCTTCAGATTATGCACTAGGTGCAGTTCTTACCCAAAGAGTAGAGAAACGACATCATGTCATAGTCTATCCCTCAAGAACATTAGATGCTACTTAGGCTACTTACACCACCACGGAGAAGGAGTTGTTCGCAATTGTCTTTGGGTTAGAGAAATTCTGATCCTACATTATCCACACAAAGGTGATCATCTTTATAGATCATTCAACTATCAAGTACTTGTTCAAGAAGCCGGACTCCAAACCCCACTTGATTAGATGGGTGGTATTAATACAAGAGTTTAATGTGGAGATTCATGACAAGAATGGTGTAGAGAATATGGTAGCTGATCACCTGAGTAAGATTGCGACACCTTTAGTAACATCTTCTCCTCCCTTAAATGATTTTCCTGATGATAGGCTCTATGTGGTTGGTATGCTTGTTCCTTGGTATGCTGATATAGCTAATTATCTAGCTGCATTTATTTTGCTTACTCATTTGAATAAAAATCAGTTAGATAAATTTAAGAGAGAGGCTAGGTATTATATCTGGGATGATCTTGATTTGTGGCATATAGGTAGTAATCAAGTGATTAGGCGATGTATTCCAGAGCATAAGTATGAGTCTATATTACATTTTTGTTATACTCTTGCATGTGGGGGACATTTCAGTGCTGAGCGTACTGCTAGAAAGGTGTTAGATAGCGGGTTATTTTGGCCTACCCTATTCCATGATACCCATGTGTTTTGTAAAAATTGTTCAAGATGTCAATTTATGGGCAATCTTTCTAGAAAGTAAGAGATGCCTCAACAACCTCTTTTGTTATGTGAAGTTTTTTATGTTTAGGGTTTAGATTTCATAGGGCCTTTCCCTATTTCATTTGGCTATCTATACATTCTGTTGGCTGTGGATTATATGTCAAAGTGGGTTGAGGCAATCCCCACTAGTACTGATGATTCTTTTGTAGTGGTTTCTTTTGTCAGGTCTTACATTTTTTGTAGGTTTAGGATTCCATGAGCCATCATCAATGATCAAGGCACTTATTTTTGCAATCGGAGTATGTAAAACTTGTTTAGCAAGTATGGTATGATGCATAAGGTCGCTACTCCGTATCACCCTCAAACCAATGGCCAAGCAGAGATCTCCAATAGAGAAGTCAAGCTCATTTTAGAGAAGACTATGCAACCCAACCGAAAGGATTAGAGCAAGAGGTTAGATGATGCACTTTGGGCATATCGCACAGCATATAAGAGCCCTATTGGAATGTCTCCATATCAGATAGTCTTTAGGAAAACGTGTCACTTGCCGGTAAAGGTGGAGCACAAGGCATATTGGGCGATTAAGAGGTGCAACCTAGATCTTACCAGTGCTGGTGTTGAAAGAAAATTGCAATTGCAAGAGGTTGAGGAGATCAAAAGAAAAGCCTATGAAAATTCTAAGATTTACAAGGAGAGAACCAAGGCTATCCATGACAAGTTTATAGTGAGGAAAGAATTTCAAGTGAGCTAAAAAGTGTTGCTTTATGTTTCTAGATTGAAGTTAATGCCTGGAAAACTCCACTCTGAATGGGAGGGCCCTTTTATTATTACTAATGTTTTTTCTTATAGAGTTGTAGAGATCCAAAGAGAGCCAACCGGGAGATGCTTCAAGGTCAATGGACATCGCTTGAAACCTTTCTATGAAGGATACCCCACTCAAGCAGTGGAGGTTACTGCACTACAGGATGCCATGTAACCCTGGTCGTATTCCTTCCCTTTACTCTTTTTATTTTGCATTGTCATATTACTGAGTTGGGCTGTGCTGGATGTTATTTGTCCATGATTTACTCTATTTACTATGCATTGAAGACAATGCATTGTTTAAGTGTGGAGGAGGGATTATTTAATTTTGCTTGTAAATAGTTTTGTTGAGCTTTTGGTGTTTTGGAAATTTATAAAAATTTTGTTTTGAATGTGACAATTACAAGCTTTCAAGTGGCTTAGATCTGATACATTCTTGATTTGAAGAGTAATTGATCATATTTTAAGTAGATAAAGCTAAATGGCAATTGTTCTTAGGTAGATCTAGGCTAGTAGTTATGACCTAGTGAGATTTTTGAGCCTATTGCATATTTCTTTTCATGTGTGTATATCACCTATCTATTTCTTGCTCTAGAGTTTAGCTTAAATCTTGTTTGAAACCACATTTTGTGCATTTACATGCATAGAAATAATAAAGGCATTCATTTTGTTTTTATCTAGTGAAAAAAAAAACCTACCATTTCATGCATTTTATCCCTTGTTTTAGCCCTTTTGAGCCTTTATTTGCTTTCTTTCTTTTAACCCAAACCCATAGCCATTAAAAATATTTTTTTTTACCCTTGTTGAATGTCTTGAGAGTTGATTAGCATGTTAATTTGCCTGTTTTGGATGAAAGAACATGGAAATAATTAGAATTTGGGTCATTATAAAGAAAAAAAAAAAGAAATAAAATAGTTAAAAGAAATCAAGTATATGCAAGTAAAAAAAACAAAGAAAGAATGCATGTATATATTTAAAGAACAAAAAAAGAAATAGAAAAGGAAGTAATAAAAAAATAAAAAAGAAAAGAATAAAGGCCCTATCTAAGTTTTATTTGTTTATTTCATTCCATACTCTTTTATGTGGCATTACTTTTCATTCTCCTAAGGTATTCAATTTTGGTTTTTTTTATCATTTGACCCTTCCTTTTTCTTAACCTTAGCCCAGTCCAACCTAATAAAATCCTTTTAATTTATGTTTGTATATGCTTGTAGTGGTGGAGAGCTTATATTTTTTTCAAGCTTTTGAAAAGAAATTTGGATAGGTTGATTTTGAGTGTACATACAAGCCTAAACACTTTTGAATGAGAGTGATATACACATTACCTTTAGTAAGGGATTGCTAGCTTGAGTTTTCCTTTGTCAAGTTAATTGCTATGATGTCTTTAACCTTAATGCATGTAATAATTACTTAGATAAGAAAGATGTTAAATATTTTGATTTACTTTTAGCTTGTGATTAGAGCATTCACTTTTTACAGTTTTGTTTTGTTCCTCTTCTTTTTTCCTTGATTTTGTTTTGCTTTGCCTAGGAGTGCAAAGAGATAAGTGTGGGGGAATTAATAAGTGCTAATTTTTATATATTTTTACTCACATTTATTATTATTTTTAATGATTAATTTGAGCTTAAATGAATTTATTATGTAATATTTGAAGTTTTGGTCAATTTTGGAAAATAAAATAATCTTGAATTAATTAGGAGAATTTTTAGATTTAAATTACTAATATTTTATTTTTCATATTTCTTTAATGGATTGAATATTTTTAATTTTTTTAAAATATTTATTAATTTTGTGCAGATTTTTAGGCAATTAAATTGAGATTTAAAATGGATCAAGGGTCAAGATTGGAGCAGAATTTTTTTTTGTTATTTTTATTAATTAATTGATGATGGCATTTTTGTAATTAAAATATTAGGTTTAATTTGGTTTTTCTTGTGTGTTGAGGCAGGAGGCGCGGAAGACCATTGGAGGCTATTGTTTCATTCAATTCTTCTTGGCTTTAGTTCTACAAATGCTAAAGACGCAGAGGAGCCTCGGACAAAGAGAGCTAGACGCTGGAGCACGAATTGGGGTGGCTTCATTCATTCATTTTCTCCTTTTTCGTGCTGCATACAGAAGCGCCTCTTTCCCTAGACCAGATTATCATTTATCACTCTCCTTCAGACTACACACAGAGAGGCGCCAAAACAGTGGGGGACAAGCTATTGCTGCTTCATTTTGATTTCTTTGGTTTTCTTTGGACCTAACGCAGAGAAGACGCTGGGAGGCCTCAAGGAAAGGAGCTGCTGCTTCTTTTGGTTTTTCTGAATCATCATCCATGGAAGCTTGAAAGAAAGGTGGCACTAAGGTGGAGTATGGAGGAGGAAGGCTTGACTCTTAATTTACATGGATTGAAGACTATTGGGGAGTTTTTTTTTCTTCTAACATTTTCCTCTTTCAATTTCAAGAACTTAGGAATTTTCTAGTTTTCGGAATTTCTATGTGGATTTAATGTTGAGACCTAGTTTTAGGTTAGACAATTATTTTATCTTAAATTGTAATTGAAATTGATGTTATTTGGGATTGGAATTATATTTTGTAGTAGCTAAAATTTTGATTTTTTTAGATCTTATAATATTGATTGGATTGATATTTGAGTTCTCTTGTATTAATTTGATTAATGTTATGATTTTAATTGCATACATTGGTCTCTTACATTACTTAATTGTTGAATTGGGTAGTATAATTGCTTAATTATTTAATTAGGTAATTAAAACCAAATTTTTTAGAATTAATTAAATCCAATTGTTGAAGGATTTGATGAATTTAATTAGCTTAATTACTTGCAAATTACTTGAATTAGCTAAGGGTTTCTTAATTAAGTCAAGTGATGTGCATTTGAGTTTAAGGTTTCCTATCCTTGGATTAAGTTAATTAAATTCATTGGCTTATTGTTTAATCACTTCTCTTAGTCTCAATTAATCTTTGGTGAGTGATAGAGCCGAAATCCCCTTGCAAAACCTTGGTTGCCTCCTGTTTGTCTTTGCATTTTCATAATCATTTTGATTTCAATTTAGAGCATTCTAGTTTAATTATTTGTTTAGTTTTCTCTTTTAGTTGAAACTTAATTTCTGAATTCAAAACCCCCCTATTTGCATAACATTTTAAGCGTCACATAATCACCTAAATTCAATCTAGCTAACCCCTAAATTGCTCATTGGGAAGAATGACTTAAGGTTAATCTATACTGCATTAAATCAATTTTACTTTAGTTGAGTGCTTAAGCGACTAAGGCAACATCACCCACTCAATTGGTCTCACCCCCACTCACCCTCTCTCATTGTCTTTATTCAAATGCAACATTATAAATAGTATTGCCCAAATGTAATACTTTTAATGAATTCAGTCAAACTATCATCAAGTTCTTTGCCTACATAAAAAAAATATAGAACACCAAGTTCCATAAATTACATTTAATTGTGCCCCACAAAAAGTTATTTAAAAAAAAAAGGATTAGTGTAACCCTCTTATCTATGTGCTCTCAAATAATTCGGTGGTTGTGCTGCAAAATTTGAAAAAGTGTGTCATTTCTAACATACTTTTTTGAAACTCAATGACAATATGACTAAGTTTTAAAAAAGTATTGCATCTAGTATAAATACTTTTGACACTATTCTATCTAAATCATTAATATTTTTTTATTATTATATCTCAGTAAAGGAACCTTTACCAAATCAATACATAAGATTTAAGTTATGAAAAGAGAGAGAGAGTAGTTCTATACACTTTCTCTCCCATTATGCAATAAATTCATTTGTGGTTAAGATCTCCCTACATGAGTTTCGTACCTTAATCTTTTTTTTCCCTCGCTCTCTCTCTTCCTCTTACTCCTTCATGTGCATGGCATAGTATTCACATCCAAATCCATATCATCATGGGATGCTTACGAACGACTCTTTGCTATCTCCTTTATCCTTGGACAGACAAGATTTGTAGGATACAGCCCACTTGGTTGCCACATTTACAAAGGAAGAGGCTATAGGAGATAATACAAAGGGCCTTTTCACATGGTCTTCCTTGAGAAGGAAAGAGTGTGGTGTTTATCAAGTGAAGCTAATAGTATTTTTAGTTGGAGGATGTAATGATGAAGGGAATGTAAAATGTAGATAGGTGGAGGTTAGTGAGATAAAAAACGACTGTTTTATTCCTACTTTTTAAAATATAATTTGATAGATATAATAATAAATATAAGGGTACAATAGACATTACATAACCTATGTAAAGAGAATGCGTTTGCAATTTCGCAAACCAAACAAAATCTAAATTTTAGCTAACGTTCCTTTAAACACATACGTTTAACTTGTTTTAATAACAATGTCTTTATATAAAGAGGGAGATGGAACATAAAGTCTAAATATAAAGTATTCGAATTTGGGGTGCAACAAGGAGTTGGTTCAGATTTCATTTGGAGGGTTTATATATATTTTTAAAAATTTTTGAATTTTAATTGTTATTTTTTTAAATTGATGGTTAAAAAATATTTTTATTTTATATTTTGAATCTTTCAATGTAAAAAAAATTTTAAAAATCCAAAAATATAAAATGCCATCCAAGTCACACCATGCTGCACACGAAATTCAAATGGAAACATGGACAGGTCAACATGACAAACCTATCAACATGACTTCATGACCGCCGGTTTAGGGCCTTTGTGTTGTGTCCTTATATGCTAACCTTTTTTCATATAAAAAAATAGATAAGTTAAAATAATTATAGAAAAATATACAAATATAACTTTAAACACAACCTAAATAATAATGGTCAACATAATTTATCTAATTACAATAAATCAAATTTGTTGTTTATATTGAATTGAATTTATGAAAAAAAAGCTAAATTAACAATCTAATTCCTAAATTATTAAATTTTCAATCTTTGAAAATTATAGAGTATATAAGTTAATTTCAAAAAATAGTAAATTTACTGTACATTTTACCCTTTCATATTACAAAAGAAATAATATGTCATGAATTTATTATTTTAAAAAATAATAATACATTTATTAATTTTTGGAGACCACAACCAAATAAATTTAATATTCTATAAACCAAATATTTAGTTTAGCTATATATATTAGCTACCTTCTCTAGGAAGGCAGTTCCAGCCCCAACTCAGCTGACACAATGGAGTTCAGAGCTCCAAAAGTTGCACTTTAGATTTCCCGATATGATATCACAACTTGATGCTGATTTTCAGGCACCAGTTTTAGGGACAACAGTTGAGCTCAATTTATGTATATATGCCCAAGCATAGCATATATATGGAAGCATAAGTGGAATTGGTAATGTTTTTAAAGGGAAAGAAAGAGAGATGAAATAGGTTTAAATGGATTCATCTATACAAAGCTCACATCTCTCGTCATTTTCTTTCTTCCATAAAAAACTCTCCTCAATCGTACGGCCATAGTGCTAGCACCACTGCTACAACGCCACAAACTGCGCACGAGCGTCATATAATGATCCATCCTAAACATAATACCACACTACCTGATATTACCGTACTGTAATTGCCACTACAGAGTATCGTTATTTGAAGGTAATGATGATTATAAAAAGAGTTAATTATTTTTTTTTAAGAGATGCTTAAATTATAATATTTTTTATTATAAAAGTATACACAAATTTTCTTCAAATTATATTATTATCTAAATATTTTTAAGAATAATATTAATTTATTTTATTAAAAATATGATTTATTAAAAAATATTTTTTCATCATTATTTATTTTTTATTGAAAATTATAAATTTAATTTATTCTCAATTTAAAAAATTGACTATTTTTATATTTTCAAATATATATATTTAATAATTATTACATTATAAATATATATAAATATATATAAAGGTATTTGAGTCAAAATATGTATAAATGTAACTAATTTTTTACTGAGAAAAAGTAAATGTAATGTATCTTTTAATTTCAAAAAAGAAGAATATAGATTTTCAAAATAAATAGAAGAACTATAATTTGAACATCTCTCAAGCAAAAAAAGTATAATTTATCCTTATAAAAAATACAAAATAGTTGGGTAAAGGCATGTTTCAGTTTCCAGTATTGAAACAAACAGTTGCAGCTATGCAATGAGAAGATAAAATAGCAACAGAAGTAGATTTCATAGAGGCCCAAGAAAAGAAGAAAAAAAAAAGAAAAAGAAGGGAGGGGGGGGGGGGGGGAGGAGAGGAACACCCTTCAAAAGCTAAAGTCTCCGAGGTCTTAATTTATCCCTTCATAGATTATTCTTGCGAGAAAGAAAGGAAAAAGATATAGAGTCATGAAAAATATGACTCACCAGCAAAATAAGTTAAATGACTATGACGGACATTGTGATAAAGCAACACATGGTGCACAGCAGCGTCGGTGTAATGCTCATGCAAATTACTTGACAAAGATAAGTCTGTTTTACCGATAGAAAGTGGATTGCAAGATGAATTATCTTCTACATTTTCTGTTTGAACAAGGTGCTTTTTTATTTCCTTATTTTCTTTTCCATAATCAACAGCATACAATATCTAATTCACCTTGTGCAGAAATTTCCAATAAAATTATACCAAATTAAAAAAATGTTGTCAAAGCAAATGCCTTGTAAAAATGTATCGAGAGGGATGATAATGTGCAATGTAAAGAGACATTACCATTCCCGCTAAACAATGCCTGAAGATGTAAACAAGAAAATAAGGTATGCAAAGAAAAATTTGCATGTTTAAACAATAATCAGTAACAAGAGAACACCAATGCGTTATACATACCTCTTTCTCATCGAAGACAAAAAGGGTGGGGGTTAAGGAGGAAGAGGAGAATTTCATAGGTCTCAGATAAAATTCCTAGCTGGGAGGGGAGGATACACTGAAAAAAATTATATGCATATATTTATTGTTCATGTCATTCACACTAACTCTTGTCCAACAGTCAAACTGAATACTTGTACCATCCTTCTATGGTGAGGAAAAGACACTGTCACCTTTCTTTTTTGGGATGCATTGCTTGAACAACCGCTTCAAATTCTTCTTTTACTCTCTCAAAGACATTGGGACCTTTAACTTCATTGTTAGGGGTATTCTCATCAATATCATCGCTCAATCCATGAGTTTCTTTATGATGACGGGGAGGTGACTTATCGTGGTGGATAATAGCATCAATCTCTTCTTTAGCTCTCACAAAAATGTTCGCTTTCTTTGCACTCTTTTCTGCCAACAACAAAATGATCAAGGGAACAGATTTTTGGCCGACTCAGAGCTTTGCATAAGCCTTCAATAATTAAAGTAGACGCGATAGTAATTTTGGCAGTCACACACAACATAATGGAAGATAATGGAAAAACTTCTATGATTCTTAGAAAACAAATGAGTAAGGCAACCGAAGGGGAAAAAAAAACAACAATAGCAGACATGTAGGTCTATATATTTAGTTAATCAAACAGGAAACCAACAACTATAACATTATCATACATAACTTCCACGGAAGAAAAATCCCAAATAAATATAAAACCAGTTCATTGCCTTTCAACATCAAAGAACTATTTTCAGAAATGCTAACACGTTAACCTATGGTAGACAATCTCCAAATGACCGAGCAGAAGCAACATTTCTAACAAAATAACATACCTGATGGTGAACCTGGTATCTTCTGTTTATCTTTAGACTCTGCCATTTTAGTTTCATCCCTATATTATATATCACAAAACAAAACAAAAGATGTAGAAATCAGAGTGTGCTAAACAAAATATCTGCTTTCTTTAGTCAATTTCGATTAAAAAAAGAATAATAATAAACGAGGGTATAATTTCAACCTTCTGTCATGAGTTGGAGACTCTTTCTTGTGATGGAGCGCTTGAGCAATAGCTTCAAACTCCTCCTTTGCTCTCTCAAGCACATTTGGAGCCCTAACATCATGTAATGAGTTGTTCTCGTTGAAGCCATTATTTTGCAGCCCATGAGTTCCTTTATGATGGCTGAATGATTTTTTATGATGCATCATTGCTTCAAATTCTTCCTTTGCTCTTTCAAACAAATTGGGTGCTTTTACTCCCTTTTTACCTGTCAGCAGATAGAAAATCATCCGATCAAATAGGTAATTAGGTATTCACTCTTAGTCAAATTTTCTGGTTCCTGAATGGAAACATGTACATAATACCAAATTCACTAACCTCAAAATTATATATCTTCATAATCAGAGACATACAATTTATTATAGTACGAGGAAAAGCCTAATACTGCAACATCCCAACATCCCATCTTGATTAAACAGAGGGGACCTACCCACCAGCCACGGACAATAAAATTAAGAGAAAATTATATTTAAGGATCTAATTTTTGTAAAATTTATAATAAAAGGCCTTAAAATTAAAATTATTTCTTAAAACCAAAATTACTACCACTTAATATCAGAATTTAAAAGAAAAGTTACCACTAAAGTTATTTAAATTGTAATTTTTTGAAGACCTAATAATAAATTTTCTAAATCTAATGGTAAGTCTTTAGAAATAATTTCAATTTCTAAAATCTTTTATTGTAAATTTTATAAAATATAGATGCTTAAATATAATTTTTCCTAAAATCAATACAGGAAACACATAAATGTATCTTCTAAGGTATTTTTCAAAATACAGAGCCTCCTCTTCTATGTGCCAATCTCTCTTAAATTGTGCATGATAAATTTCATTTCAAGCTTTAGAGGATCAAATTCCAAGAAACACTCATTCAGGATTAAATACTACAAAAATATAAATGGGTATGCACGAGATACAAGCAATCGCGCACCAAAGTTGTAACGAAACTAATCCTGAAACTCAAACAAGGGTACCCATTTCATTTGAATGGTAATCAATCACAAATCAATCCTATTCTCCATAATCGTACCTGGGACAGAGTTTGTTGGGTTGGATGTAGATTCGGCCATGGTGAGTTTATGGCTGGCTGAGAGGGTTTTCCCGACTTTAGATTCTGCACAGTTGTAAATACAGTGACGGATTGGTTCAAGACAGATCGGCAGCGTAACGGGTAAGAGAGAATAAGATCGAAACGCTCACTCGTTAAGGCAGCGCTTCGCTCCCTCATGCAGTGCTTGGACCTAGCACGTGAAATGCGTGTTTTCTCGCCGTTGGTCATCTTTCTCAATATTTTTATTTTTAGGTGGGGTGTGCAAAATTGTCTCAGACGGTTGCATCCGCCGGGACGGGTGAAGAAAATAAAAAATAAAAAATTTAAACCAGGTTGGATTTAGGAATAGTATTTCGGGTAGGTATATATATATATATATATATAGGGGTTAAATTAAAAAAATTTTAAAAGTCTTTTAATAATTTTAACAAAAAATTTTAAATATATTTTATAAATTTAAATAATTAAAGAAGTCAAAATTTACATTAGAACTTCTCTAAATATAATTATCATATTTATGTAAGAAAAATAAAATTAAAAAATATATATATTTTAAAATTTTAGCTACTATATATTTTTTTATTTTCTCCTTTGAGTTTATATTTTTTTATGTTTATTGCATATATTTAAAAAAATATATTAAAAAATAATTATATGTCCAAAATAATCAAACAAATATAAAAAATATAAATTTAAAAATTTAAAAACTTTTTCTTAAAAAATAAAAAAATAGCCTGTTGGCTCAATTGGCTCGGCTCAGCCTAAGATAAATTTTTTGTCTCAAAGTTGAAATTGAGCCGAAATGACACTCGAATTGAAACAAATCCCAACCTGTCGCCTCTGATACCCACTCCTATTTTTAGGTAGAGAGAAATGAAAAAGACGGGAGAATGAGAGAAAAAAAAAAGATAAACATTTAAATTATTACTTTTACAAAAATGTAAAATTTAATTCAATCTATTATTTTCTCTACGAGAGATATGGATGAGTCTAATAGAATTTATATACGTGAGTTATATTTTTTGTGTTTCTCTCTCTCATGGGATGGAGAAAAGTATAGAAAGAGATTTAGAGTCCAAAAAGTGTTGTCTTAATAATTTTTATATATATTAAGAGTCTCATGTTATTTATACATTTAATTATTAAAATTTTTTTTGTACATAAATTTTATTTATATTACACATAAACTTCATTTATATAAATTAAATTTGATTATTGATTAAATTAAGTGCACATAAAAAAAAATTTCATGTTTTCTTATATATTCTTTCTTTATATATGATGTTATTATGTTTGAAATACATAAACACTAAATATAAAATGTAACATTGAAAGAGAATGAGAATATATGAAATTCACATCTCTTACCCTATTTCTTTTCAATAAAATAAAATCTTGTATAGGAGGTGATCTAATTTGAAAAATAAGAATTAAGTAAAACAAATACATTTTGGGTAACACTTGCTTTGCTCTTACAGAATTCAGTTAAAAAGAAATAAGGGTTGTTTTTAAGTCTGGAATAAGTTAATCATTTAATTTCAAGAATTACTTTTGTTTTAATTTAATAATTTAAAGATTGAACAATACAATCTAATCTCTAAATATTTTTTAATTAAAATAATCCATTTGTTAAGCAAAGTAACAATTTATTAAAATTAACTGACATATGACATGATATAAATAAAAACGCATTAATAGATAATATAAATTTATCTAGATGTCTTGATTTTCAAATAATTTAATTTTACAAAACCTAACCAGCGGTCGCTTTGTTTCTGAACTAACTATAAAGGTCTTCGTCCTCAAAATTTTGAGTTTGGGATCGAAGAGTCAAGAAAGGTTATTTTGCAGTATTTTAGAGATTCGATTAGCTTTTAGTAGTTGTGCCTTTTGAATCCTAGTTGAAAAGTAAGTTCAAGGTTAAGAAATGGAAGAGCCAAATTGCTAGGATGGAAAAACAAAAGCTAAAGAAAAAAATAATTTTAAAGATAAAAATTAATACATATCCTTATTTAAAAATAATAATAATAAATAATAGTATTAAGTAATAATTATAATAATATAAAAAATATTATACAAAATTTTACCTTTACCATTCTCTTTTATGTTATCCACCGAACAAGCCGTGAGAAAGACTAAAATTCTGGAGTCACGCCTTTTCCAAGCAAAATTCAGCCAATCTACCCATAATAAATATTTGGATCTTTAATTCCTCTCTGTGCAAGATTTGACCTTGTGGCAAAGTCTCAAAAAAAAAAAGATTTAACTTGGGGTGTCCAAACTATTTTCCATTGGAAAGAAACATGAGATGAAGTTCCCTGGCCCAATAAATTATGCCCCCTCAATTAAATCATGCAAAGACCTGACCAGTTGCTGTGATACTTCTCCCATAGCCAAATCGTTTTATCATCCACTTCGCTCAATTTGTTGAATTTTTCCGTCCCATAGGTATAACAACGCCTTCAAATTCAAAACATTCACCTTCCAAACTTTGAGATCATAATAAATCAAAGACTACACAAAAGTAACTCCATACAAACCATACAAAGCCACAACAATGATGAATTATTTTTAATTGCTTCATAAGCATCCAACTAAAAGTAACGTTCCAGAGCTGATTTTCATCCTTGCCCCAGGCTTTCTTTAAGTTCGAAGAAACACCATTCCCTTACATCTATTTAGATTTGCTTCACCAAGCTAAGCCAAATAGGATCATCACGCCTGCAATCCTGAATGGCGTGCAGGGAGGATTCACAATGCATGGGTGCTCCACCTTAGACACATACGTAGCATCTGAAGTAAGGCCTTTGGAAAGCCGGGACTCATTAGTTAGAATTCTACCATGGATCAAGGTCTATAGAAACACAAGAAACCTTTCAGGACCATTCCACCTCCACACATTTTTCTATATATATATAGTGTCACGATGAAGCAGTAATATACTCGTTCACCGTAAGTTGTGTTGAGACCGGCAGGCGGCAGAAGAATTGAACGTGGTTTCCCTCAATTGGACTTATATGCAAGATCTCAACAGAGATATCTCTACTAAAATAAAATTGTTACAATTTTTCTACAGATAAAAATGGAGCTCCCCTTTTGGTCAATTCTCCAAAACCTTTTTAGTTGATCCAAGACTCGCCTTGTTGTGATACCTAAACAATAATCAATGGCCTATTTATGATTTGGGCTTCTCTCCTGTCGTCTCTTTTTGTTTAGTTGATGTAATTAGTATAATTGAATTATTTTATTATTATTATTTTATTTTTACTTAAAAAAAAAAAAATAAGAAGAGGTTGAATGTCCGAGATTGAAAGGACTAAAAAGACTTTAAACCAAACACTAAATGTTTTATATGAAACTTTAAAAAACTATTATAACAAATCTTTTTTTTCTTTAAAATCTCACATAATTTTACTATTTTGTTAAAGAATTGAACTCTCTCTCTTCCTTCACCTTCCATCTTTAGTGGCAAGGCATAAGCATTAATAGATATGTTTTTTTCCTTCCTTGTATAACTAAATTTTTTTCTTTATACATGTTACACCAATTTCCAATATCAATATACTTATACCTGTATAAAATAAATTGATCTAACGAAATAATATTAACTCCACCCATAAGTTCACTGTTTACATAAAGAATTTTTTTTTTAATATTACTAAATGGTAACAACAACAATAATACCAAACTGCAATTATTGCTTCTTACCAACCGAAAAGATCTGCAATTATTGCATATTTGCCTTTTTTAAGTAGTTTATTGAGGGGCGGGGGGACGTGTCCCATTTCTTCGATGTCTTCATATCAACTTGCAATATTTTTTTGCACTTTTGCCTTACCATTTTTCCACAATTTGAAGATTGGTTTCTGGTACACGTCAAAAGAGAGAAAAAGGACAGAAATGGCAAACTCTACTTGCATTATTAAAAGTTCTCTCTGAATTATAGTTTTGCTTGCAGTAGGCAATTTTCTCCCCTTTTTTTTATTTTTTGAGTTTGGAAATAAAAAATAGAAGATAAAAATTACAATTGAAAAAAATAAAAGATTTTAATCATTAAAAAAGTTATATTTTATAATTTTTAATTATATAATATAATTAAAATTTTTAAAATATAATTTTTTTATAATTAAAAATTTTATCTTTTACTTGCAGTAGGTAATTTTCTCCCCATTTCTTTTAATTTTTGAGTTTAGAATTAAAAATTAAAAATTATGATTGAAAAAATAGAAAATTTTAATCATAAGCAAAAGTTTATATTTTAAAATATAAAAATTATAACTGTAAAGATAAAAATTTTAATCATAAAAAAGTTATATTTTAAAAATTTTAATTATGTTGTATAATTAAAATTTTTAATTTAAAAATTTTAATTATACAACATAATTAAAATTTTTAAAATATAACTTTTTTATGATTAAAATTTTTATCTTTACAGTTATAATTTTTATATTTTATTTTTATCTCTAAACTTAAAAAATATAAAAATTAAGAAAAAACTAAAAAAAAAAAAACTTCCACAGGATCATCTGTAGTAATGCTTGTCACTGCGGGCAATCTATATTCTATAAGTTCAGTGCTAAACAATCTTCTCTGTTTGCATCATTCTTGGCTTTTCTTCTCTTAGTAGAGACACAATATTTTGAGGTTTAATTATGTTTTTAATCTCGCAAATGTTACAAGAAATTAATTTGGCCTCTCTAATTTAATTAAATTAATGTTCTCTTTTAATATTTAAAAATAATGTAATTAAGTTCTTACGTTTTAATTTTATTACTATGATGCCAAAAATTGATAAGATTGTAGTTAACTCGTATACGTGAATATGATTTGATCACATAAACTCACTAAATAGCATTAAATAAAATTTAGTCATTTTAAATTTCAACCTAATTTTGAAAAAAAAAAACTTTAAGAAGGGATATATTATAGGGTGTAGGTTTCACTTAGCTGTTATCAAATGAATGCAAATGAAATAAATTGCTCTATGTAAACAAATTAACTAATTACATTAGAAATGCGAAAATAGTTAATTATATTATTTTTAAAGATTGAAAGAAAATATTGACTCCATTAAAATTAAAATAACTAGATTAAAATTTTTTAAAATACTGAAAATTGAAAATATATTTAAGTAGTTATTATCATAATTATCATCATATCATTATTATGATGTCAGGTCATGAATGATATATTTGAATTTTGCTCAAAAATAAATTAGGGGAGCAGGTTTCAAATGTTAATTTGGCACATTTAGATATCTTTTATTACAAAATAGGTTTTTTTTCTTTTCTAAATATATACATTATAATACATTCTAATTGACAACGGAAGCTCTAAAGTTAAGCACCCCCAAAAAAATCAAAATTTTTAATTAAAATATAATAAATATATAATTTTTTAATAATATTATGACAAATATATAGTTTAATTGAGAATTATATAATTATTTACAAAAACTATATACTTATTATAGTTTTATTAGATAATCAAATACTTATAATGTTTTAATTAAAAAATCTACTAACAAAAATATAAAAATTACATATAACTTTTATTTATTTATTTTTTTGGTATTCATGAACATCACAAATCAATGCAAGTATGTAACTTGCATGTGCATGGGTTATAGTTTTTTTATATGCAAACTTATATAACTATATAATTGTCGTTCTAAAGGCATTTTTTTAATAATAAATTTAAAAAAAATTATATTTACGCATTTTGATTTTTGACTTCAATGGTAAGGTTCCTTGTGATTAAGAACATAGACAATTCATGATCTATTAATTCTATTTCAATAAGCTGCCTATTATCTAAGTATAAAAATTTTGACAAGATAAAAATATTATAATACTTTTCCCATTATTTAATACCTCATCTATGATTTTCTTCATCTTTTTCAATCAAACTATCCATCTAAACTTCAAATTTTACAATTCCAAAATCCCTTTCAATATCATTCTCAAGTGAACCCAACAAATCATTAACAATCTCCTTTTCTAAATCCTTGTTCACGAGACGATTAATACCGAACTACAAAAGCAGGATAGTATTGTTTATAAGCCTCCTGAATGTAATCTTTCAACATGCACTCATTCTCATCTTCAAGTGAAATGCTTAGTTAATGTTAGGAGATAACTTGAAAAAGCTTGAGGGGTATATCACAACTTAAGTGGTTAATTATACCTAAACATTGTTGAAAAAGTATCAATGGTGTATGACTTAATTAAAACATGTTTACAAGTTAATTGGCATTTGACAGAGAGTAACCAATAAAATGGTAGACAGTAATTGGTTAACTAGTTCATCTCTAAAAAGCAACAATTGAAAACAAATAGTAGTCGGTCAACTAGTTTGTCTTTAGATACTACCTTAAGAGCAACCAATTGATTGGTTGAATGCACTTGTAAACTAGTTGGTCTTTTGACACCAATTTGAGAGAAACTAGTCAACTGATTAAAAGTATTCATTAATTGGTACAACTTTGGACATCATAAAACTATAGAAATCTAACAATTAAAATCATTGTTGGTTTTAAAAGTTCATGTAGATAATAGTTAATTGATTGTTGGAATGATTAGAAGCAGTCTAAATATCTAAAAAGTATAGTGGGAATCTTAATTTAAAATAATTTAATTTATAAGTAAAGGCATGTTAGTTCAAAATCAATTGTATAACTTGACTTTGAACTCAAAAGAAAGGTATATTAGAAGAAAACCAAAAACTTTATTTCTACATCATTATTATTTAAACCTTTTAGAATTATTCCTGAGGAGAAAATTTCATAATTGTTCAATAAAATTCTCTAAAATACTTTGGATAAGTTCTAGAAGTGTTTTTCTTGAACTTTGCGGCAACTAAATGAAAGCAAATATCCCCTTAAAGATAGTGCATACTACATACATTTCAAAGCCTACTATTATGTTTTTAACTCCATTATAGTTTTATATTCCCAATAATCTTAAAGCGATATTTGATGGAGTCTATAAATAGGTTTGCCTTCATAGTCACAAAACCAGGATTTTGTCAAAACCAATTGATTCAATGGCGTAAACTTTAACCTATGGAAGGACGAAATGATATTCTTGCTGACTGTAATGAGGATTGCCTATGTTTTGGATCCAAAAATGCAACTAATTCCATAACCTTTTAATAAGTATATTAATCAAATCAAGGCTGAAAGAAAAAATATGATTAAAGATCAATTGTTGTGCTGGGGCCACATTCTGAATACTTTGTCTGATCGCTTGTACGATCTATTCACTTCAATATCTTCTCTAAGGCAAATTTAGTAAGCATTGGGATTCAAGTATATCACTGAACAACAAGGGAGTTTCTTATTATAAATTATTTTGTTTATGTCATGAATGATCAAATTTCTATAATGGATGAAGTCTATGATCCACAAGTGCTTGTTCCTAAACTTAAAGATTTAAAGGTTGACAATTTTTAGTCATTACAAGTTAAGGCTATAATTGTAAAATTGCATCTAAGTTAGAGTTACTATAAAATGAAATTAATGCATACTATTGAAAACTTTACTATGGAACAAATAGTGCAACACTTGAGAATTAAAGAAGAAACTTGCAATTTGCAAAAGAAACATTTAGAATTTGTTTTTAAGGTCAACTTCGTAAATGTGAGCAATAAATCCTAAAATAGTTTTAGAAATAGCAAGAGGAAAAACCTTGAACATGATTCTTCCAAAAATAGACTAAAGAAGATTTCAAAGTTTTGTTATCATTGTAGAGAAAGAAAGGACATTTTAAGAAAGATTGCATATTTAGAAAGGATAAAAATCGAGTAATACTAATAATGCAAACATGGTAGGTAGTGAAAATAATGAAATAGTAGCCATGGCTTTTTATTTTCATATTATTATTATATTCGAGTAAAATGTGGTGACAATAACCAAGTCGTTTGATTAGTAATATGACTTATCTAGTGTAACTATCCATTTTTGTCATGACAATAACCAATTCACGACTAATAAAATTGCAAAAGAAGGACAAGAAGTCCTTTTGGAAAATGGTAACATAGAAAAGGTGCTTAGGAAAGGCAATATTGAATTGCAATTCATTTTTAGAAAGAAGTAAGTGATGATAAATGTACTCTATGTTTTGGACATTAGAAAAAATACAATACTTATAAATCTGCTATGTAAGAAGGGATTACACGCTATCATAGAATCTGGCAAAACTGTAATATCAAAAAATGAAGTATTTGTGAGAAAGAGTTACTCTTGTAATGGCATGTTCAAATCAAGTATAAAAAATAATATGTCTTCTACTTATATTGTTAAGTTTCCTATTTTTTAATGGCATGATAGATTAGAAGATGTTAATTACAAGTCTTTCAATACATGTCCAAAATGGGTTAATTACTTTTAATCAATAAAGTTGATGATGATAAATGTGAAATTTGTATACAAGTAAAATGACCCTAAAATTGTTTTCCCTTGGTTGAGAAAGCATCAGAATTCTTAGATTTAATATATTATGATATGTGTCAATTCAATAGTGTCCTAACTAAAGGAGAAAAAGGATATTTTATAACATGTATTGATAACTATTCTAAGTTTACTTATGTATATTTGATGAAAAATAAAGATCAAGTTTTCGATATGTTTTAAAATTATAAGGCTGAAGTTCAACATAACAAAGGAAAGAAAATTAAAGTTTTTAGAAGTGACAAAGATGGAGTATTTCTACAATGAGTTTTCATTATGTTGTAGGAAACATGACATTATACATCAAACTAGTGCTCATATACACCACAACAAAATGTAGTAATAGAGAGAAACAATATAATATTAATGGATATGGTAAATGCCATGATCTTAAATACTAAATTGCTAATGAACTTATGTGGTAAAACCTTGTTAGCAACTTGTCATATAATCAATAGATTACCTTCAGAAAAATTTAAAATCATTTCATATGAATTATGGAAAAGTAAGAAGTTAAATATAAAATCTCTTAGAGTTTGAGGTTGTTTAACATTTTATAAAGTTCCTAATCCTAAGAGAAGCAAGTTAGGACCAAGGGTCTTGAGAAATGTCTTTGTTAGGTATGTAGAAAATACAAATGCATTATTAGATGTCAATTCTAATATTATAATTGAATCAAATAATTGAATCAACTGATGTTGAGTTTTTTGAAAATAATTTCATCGCTCATTCTACTAGTGAACATAATGAACAATTGTCCAACAAAGAAGTTAGTGTGTGATCCCTCTTGATGTAATAAAAAATATCCTAATCTTCTTAATGAACCTAAGAGAAGTCAAAGAACTAGAAAGGAGCAACACTTAAGATCTAATTATATATCTTCTCAAGCAATCATTTTCCTAATAAAAGGTGAGAAGAATACAAATTTAAGTCAAATACCCTATTTACTTTATATAAAAAGAGAATTTTAAAACTTATAAGGAGGCTATAGCATCAAGGGATGCTAGTTTTTGGAAGAAAGATATTAATGATGAAATGAACTCAATCATATCCAATAACACTTGGATTTATGTTGATTTACTTTTAGTATCTAAAAACTAAAGGATATAAATGGGAATTCAAATGAACATATAATATTGATAAAATAATTCAAACCTTTAAGGCTCGATTAATAACAAAGGGATTTCGGCAAAGAAAGAGTATAGATTATTTTGACACACATGCACATGTGGCTAGAATAACTTCCATCAGAGGGCTACTTGCATTAAAATTAATTTATAATTTATGTATACATCAAATAAATGTAAAGACCACATTTTTAAATAAACTAAATGAAGAGGTATATATGAAACATTCCAAAGGGTTTGTATTATTTAAAAATAAAAAGAAAGTGTATAAATTGAATGTGTCCTTATTTGGTCTTAAGCAAGCACCAAAGCAATGATAGAAATTTGATTTTGTCATATTATCTTATGAGTTTAAACATAATAATGCTAATAAACGTATTTATTCCAAGTTGATGGATAAATATGGTGTTATTATATGTTTATATATTGATATTTGGAACTAATATGCTTGGTGCGGATGAAATAAAAAAAAGCATTTAATTTTACAATTTAAGATGAAAGGTTTTGGAAAAGTGGATACTATCTTAGGTATTAAAATTAAAAGGTAGAATGGTTTTTTTTTTCCCTTGAATCAATCTCATTATATCGAGAAAATTTAGAATAAGTACAAATGCTTGAACATAAAAAAGAAAAACACCATTTATGATGCTTTACGAAAACTAAGAGAAATTTTAGTGAGTCAGTTATATAACTTGAGTATACTAGTGTCATCAACAGTCTCATATATGCAATATAATGTACAAGACTAAACATATTATTTGTAATTTGTAAACTTGTAAGGTATATAAGTAATTTTAGTATTGGTCATTAAAAGGTTAGTATAAGGATCTTGGGGTACTTGAAAAGTACAAATGATCTAAGATTATTTTACAATAGTTTTTATGCAATATTGGAAGGATATATTGATCCTAGTTAGATGATTAGTACAAAGTTTATGTTTGGTAGGATATTTACTATAGGAGAGAGAGCTATCTCATGGGCATCAAAGAAACAAATATATATAACTCATTCCATTATGGAATATGAGTTTATAGCATTAGCTTCCCAAGTAAAAAGATTGAATGACTAAGGAATTCATTATTGAATATAAAGTTGTGGCTACAATTGATGATATTTCTCTCTTTACATTGTGATAGTAAGGCTACTACATTTAAAATGTATAGCAAAATATATAATAGGAATTCTAGATATATTAGCTTCATATATGAATATGTCAAGCAATTTTTATAAGGGCAAAATCATACTTCTATTTATGAAAGCAAAGAACAACAATAGAAATTGTGAGAAAAACATTATTTAGAATAGGGTTAAAACCCATAATTAATATTGGAAACCTAACCTTTTCTTAGACCATATCTAATCAAAAGATTTAATGGGTAACAATAAGTTACTAATAAGCGACTATAGAGCATTAGATAATTTATAATCCATTCAAGGATAGTGCATAGTAAAATTTTAGAGAGTGAGTATTATACTTTTAATGATGATAAATTAAACCTTAAATCCATAAGGTTTTAAAGAACTTCACCTATATGAACATTAAGAGTATAGTTGTTCTTAACATAAAATTAGAGTTAATTTTTAGATATGTTCATATATTTTAGGGGGTAGCTATAACGACCTTAACCTCTAAACACATCAATTAAGCTTAATTTGTCTCCTAAACACAAGTACTTAAGGTCACTCATTATTAATAAATACGTTAATAGTCGAAAATATGAGAGAATTTAAACCTTTTTAAATTAGTCCTAATCACTAAAGAGGTAGCAAGTGAATTCATAACTAAAGGATATTAAAAATTCTTTTATAAGATTTCCATTCTGTTTACATATAATTATAAGAGACATAAAACTTTAGTTTACAAGTAAATGCATGTCACTACCCTAATGAAAACCAAAGTTTTTAGGCTAAAATGAGAATTTGGAGACTTAGGCCACAACTTAGATAATCCTCATCATGGCTAAGTTAGCTATTAGAATAAAAAACTACCTTGTTAGACTTGCGCTGTGACTTGGTATACTTGTGCCATAACTTAACACTCTATTATAGCTCAAAAACCAAAACACATGACTCTTGCTGTAGCCAAGGCTCCCTGCACTGTGATGAATTTATTCTTGGGAACTTCCTATTCTCTAAAAATTTGATCCTCGCCATAACTTGAACCATTTATGCCACGGCGAGCTTCTTCTTTGGAACTCCGTAACCAAAAATTTTCGCATCTTGCCATAGAAGCCTAGATGACACTGCAATGAGAGATTTATTGGAACTCTCCCTTGCATCTCACTCGACACTTGTCATGGTGAGTTTGCTCTCTGGTACCCTCTGAACCTGAATTCCTCATGTTATAGCACAACTCAAAATCTCGCGCCATAGCGCCCTAAGCTACTGTTACCTTGAGAAGCACTTTTGGTTACGACTCAAGCACTTTGAGCCACAACTTCACTCCCTTTTGATCCTATTATCTTATTTTCCCACTATTTAGCCATTTACCATTAATTCTAAATGAATTCTAAGGCTTTCATAACTAACATACATGGTTTTATAGACCTCCCAGCTTCTAAATACCACAATTTACTAATCCCTATAGTTTTGAGACTTAGAGGGAATTCACATCAAGTGATTATCACTACATATCAGCACATCTATATATTATGACAACAATAAGTACTCAAACCACTAATAACATTATTCAAATGGGTATTCTAGCAAAGATTCCATACCACCTATTCAAATTGATCATTCATTGCAAAGCACATTGATACTCTTAAAAGAAAGTCATAGTTTTTCATTAGCAATAATCCATATCAGATAATAGTTAAATGTAATGCCCAATATGTTGTAAAAACACATAAACGGGCCCGTTTGAAAAGCAAGTCCCCTGAGATGAGTGATTCAAGGCCAAATAAAATTTAGATAAAATGTTAGTTAGAAATATATAATGTTACATTAAGTATATATATTAGATTTCAAGTATAACATAATCTATCTTCCTAAGGAAATTAGTCTTAGTTAGAAAATATAAAATAGGCCTACAATGGGCAATATGAGTACATCATGATGCTATACAGAATGAAGTACAGAAATAATAACATCAACTCTAAATCCAAATGGTCTAAGTATAGAGAGCCCACAAATAGCCTCCAAAATAAGGGTGCTCATCTCCTTGTTTCCCTTTTCCCTTATCCAAAGAACATCCACTTGAAATTGTTAGCCTATAAAATGAGATGAGATATGAATATCGGTAATTGAAGGATAATTTCATACACATACACAATTTAATAAGCATAAATCCATATTAAACATAGTTATTGAAAGCATAATCATCATCATCGTTAATAAATAAACAAGTTGGGCTACTAATGACTACTATCCCATACTAGCAATCACATATGTCATGTTAATGACCAACAACACAGGGAAAGGCTAGCATAACTTGGGCTCAGTATATTTAAAGGTTTAATCACAACTCAGTGTTCGATCGAAGTATAATGTACGGTTGGTAGCCGCACCACAACTCTACCAAGGACTCACTTATAGTCCAAATACAATAATTCAAGTATCCAACTAATCATTTAGCAAAACAAATATACATTATGCAACAATTATCAGATTAACAAAGCACATATGTAAGGAATTAAATTAAACCCTAGTTATTTCACTTAGATACGCCAAATTCTAAAGTAAAAGATAAGTGTTTACACTCTAGAAATCCTAATGTATCAAAATCAATTTCTTAGTTAACACTAAACACCAAAATCAGTCACTTACCATTCCTTATATCTAAAGCATTTAAGCACTTACCTAGACTCTAATAAATCAAATTTCGGATGTGAGCCTTCCCACACCAGAAACTTTAATATATCACTTTAAATTCTGGATATTTTTGCACAGAGACAAAGCCCATTATGTAAATTAACTATTGAGGCCACTAACTAATAGAAAATACATTAAAACAGAGTGAGGATACTTACCTAAATCCTTTCTAGCTCCTAACTTTGAAAATCCATAAGAAATCCACCAAAAGAGCAAATTTCAGATTCGGGTGATAAAGAGAATTCACTAAACCAAAAATTACTCAAACCAAAAGGTAGAAGAAAATAAGAGAAACAAGTTTCATATAGATTACCTTGGTTAAATCTTCTTCTAGAAGTAGGAAATGGTGAAAATGTGCAGAAAGTCCTAATCTCCTCTCTTAAGATGCGAAAATGGACTTTCCTTGGCTGGAAAAAAAGTGCGTCTATAGAATAAAGGAGTGAGGGCTAATTATGTTAGGGTTTTAGATGGGTTTGGGTAACCTAAAGACCTAAAATCCATTCAGGTTCAAATGTGTGCTTATTAGGTCATAGGTTTAAGGGTTTAGTTGATGTAAATATGAGTTGGGCTCATAAGAAATGATATTGAATCTTTTTACACACTAGGAGTAGGCTCCCCTACTTGGCTCATAATATAAATGAATTGATCACAAGGCTCAAATTAAATGTTCATCTTCTCTTAATTAATTTTACTAATTAAACTCATAACCATAATTAATATATCTTTACCTAATAATGACAAAAAATGATTATTCATCTCAAAATGTCTAAAATGATATATTTCTTTAAAAACATTATTTTCCTTAATCTTCTTAAATCTCCCTCGTTAATCCCTAAATCCATCATAATTAATTTTAATTAATTTCAAGATGTTACAGTAGCATATGGCTAAATATGTGCTCTATTTTTATAAGCCTTTTCAAAGATATTTAAATTTAGGTGTGTAATAGTTTCAGTTTCAAATTGTAGAATTATGGTTCAAGGAAATATCCTACCTTTAATTTGTTAAAGATTTGAACTATTTACAATAATAAAAGGTCTAAATCAAAAGATACGTTTCTTATTCATGGTTCTATGAGAAAAAAAAGTTACTTACTTTTTTGAAACTAAATGGGAGATTGTTAAAGATAGTTTGAAAAAGGCATTGAATGAATTAAAAAGAAAAATATGAATATGCTCGTAGACAAGCCTTCCATCACCTTCATCAAGTCCTGCTACAATTAATAGCTAGAGTAAGACGGGAAAGCTCATGTGGCATGTCACCTTGGGGCACATGAGGAATCCAAGGCATCATTGCAACTTTAATCTTTGCAACATTTTTTGTTACCTTCTTTCCACTTCCAAGGGTTCCTTTGTTTGCTACTAATGCTAAAGAATATTTCCTCATAACTAGGAAATTAGCAAGCCTTGAGGAAGGATAGGTTATTTGCATTGAGCATATGCTTCAAACTAGATCGGTTATTGCTTTGGAGATTTGTTCTTCAATTTGTTCATTAGCAACCAAAGAAAGAGGAAGCTAAACAATGGTTCTTTCTTTGTTCAAGAGATATGTCTCAACTTAAGTAGTTATGCCTATAAACAATTAGAAAAGTGTTAGTGTTGTATAATTCAGTTGAAACATGCTTACAAGTTAACTAATATTTGATAGAGAGTAAGCAATTAACTGGTTGACAATAATTAGTCAATTAAGGAGTCTCTAAAAAGCAATAATTAAAAATAAAAAGTAACTAATTGATTGATCAAAAGTACCAATGGACTGGTAAATCTTTGGACACCAATTTAAGAGCAACTAGTTGATTAATTTGTCTTTGGACACCAACTTAAAAACAAATTGATAGGTCGAAGGTATTAGTCAACTAATATGAGTCTAAACATTAGAACACTAAGAGAATTTGACATATGAAGTGATTATTAGTTCAAAGGGTCATATGATTTAACTAAATAATAATCAAGTTATTATTGGAAAGATTAGAATCAATCAAAATGTTGGGAAAACATTATGGGAATTTGAATTTAAAACAACTTTCTAAGTAAAGGGCATGTTGGTTAAATTGATTCTGAACATATGAGAAAGATGCGTTAGAAGAAAACTAAAAACTCTATCTCTACAATATTACTCTCTGAACCCTTTAGAATTGTTCTTGATAAGAGAATTTCATATTTACTTAACGAAATTCTTTAGGGTGTTTTGGATAATTCTTAGAAATAATTTGGCTAAATCCTACAAATGTGGAAGCAAATATCACTTAAGGACAATGTATCTAACACACTTTTCAAAACTTACTGTTATATTTTCTAATTTTATTAGAGTCTTATATTCCTAATAGTTAATTTCAAGTCCAACGTGTTGCCTCAAACGAACAAATTCAACATCTCCAATGAAAAATTCTCTAATGAATTATGAAACATATATTTTATTAAATAAACAAGATATTTTAAGGGTTGTAAAATTTGAAGGACATAAATAAATAAGTTGGTTGGAAAAGATAAAGAGAGTGACAACAGGATTATTCAACAATAAGAAGGGTTTTTTTGTAGTAATATTTTATAGTTAATATTTCTAAATATATATAATAAGAAGCTTATTGCAATGGAAGTAACAGATTAATTCGATTGAGATTTTTTTTCAAATTAGAAATAATACTATAATTAAAAATAAAAATGAAGATAAATAGTGCAACTTCTCCGTGTGCTTCAAGTGCTCAGCTTAGATTGTGTTGTGTATATTAATGCGGCTTGGTTGTTGTTCAACTTTTCAATTGAAGACGCTATATTTTTTGAAAAACGGATATAATTATTAAATTGAAAATTGTCATTCTTTACAATTTAATAAATAGATAATTATATTCCATGCAATATATAAGAACGAACAAGATTATACATGTTAATACAATACAATATTTTCATAAAAAAGATTCAATCTTGTACAATATTTTGTATATACAAAAAGTAGTTAGAATTTATATGGACAAGAATTTTTATCAAGAGAAGTGGAATAAGCATTGATATGAAAATATTGTACAAAATTTTCAATTGAAGAATAATTTTTAGCCTCTTTTGTCGTCTCTTTGCTATCACAGTTGTTAATTTGTCGTTGTTGTCACGTCCACTCACTATCAAGTTCATCTCTCATAGCTGGAGGCCACCTCGTTGATCATCAATGCATTTATTAGCATTGCCAGCCACCATAATTCATAAGTACATAATAATGTTATTATATAATTTTATATATCATGCGTTAAATATTATCAGCAGATAATAATTTATTATTATCTTGATAATGAGAGATGCTTATTTCATAATTCACATCAAATTAAAACAAATTTTTTTAAGAAATCAATAGGATTTCGAGTTATGCTAATTAATTTCATTAACAGAATTGTACACCAATTTTCTCCGAATGTAAAAAATTAGTAGTTAAATGATTAAGAACTAATCAAAAAATTGGTAGTTAAATGATTAAGAACTAATCAAAACTTCATATGCAATTATTTTTTGCTGTCATGTATTACTAATCATCCATGTCAACCACTAATATTATATTGTTCAATAAAGATGGATACATAGCCATCGCTGCTTTCACGTGGAAATGGTAACTGAATTATTTTGATGATTATATTAAAAAAGAATTATTTTGATGTAAAGGGTGAAAAGTCGAAGCCTAGATAGTTCATTAGAGCCATTTACATACATAGAAATGTTTCAAAACGGTACGTGTTTTCCTACTTTAGAGCTATTTTATAAAGTTTCATACTTTAAGGATTCAAACTCTTATCTAAATTGTCTATTTATTTAAATAAAAAATGTTATGGCATTTATAGTATTTTGTCTAGTTGAAATTAACAATTAATATTGATATGAGAATTCTTAAATTATTTAATAATTAGTAATAATAACTCATTAAATAATCAATACATTCAAAATAGAGTAAAATACAATTATTACCAAGCGATATAATCGATTTACAATGGATTATCTTGTGATTTAAAAATTTTTCAAGCAAACTTGTTTGACAATGCATAAATCGCCTGAGAGACGAGTAAGGATTATCACGTGAAGAGTGTGAAAGCTTGAATATGCAGGTTTTAGAAACGTAATTACCTAATTAAGGCATCAGGCGGGGCAATTGTGGGGTAAAAAATTAACATAAGAGAATTTGAATACGTAATTATTAATTTAACTTTAATAAAAGCTTAATGAATATGTAAGTATTGACTTTATTTTAATATCTATAATCAACTATAAATTAAAAAAATAAGAGATTTTAGTTCAATTTAGAAGGACAAATGGAATCCCATTTGATAACATATGGAAGAGGAAGATAGAAAATAATTTTTTTTATTTCTCATAGTTAGATATTGTCTAAATGTTAAAAAAGAGATGGAATCTATTTTTTAGATAAGTGCATAAATGGAGGATAATTATTGCAAAGTTATTATGTCCTCGTTTTTATCATTTTTTTATTATTTTTTAACATAGGGATATAATAGTTATATTTTCATTATTTTTTAATTTTAACATTATTTTTATTTAACCAAACATATATAGTATTCGTATTCTTTTTCATATTATATCAAATATAATTATTTTATTTTTATTTTTTATTCTTATATTTATTAATTTTTGTATACCAAGTAAGATGTAACACATGCTTATTTCGTTCAAATTTTAATGAAAAAGTAATACATTGTAACAAAATATTAATAGAACAAATTATAAGACACTCAGATTAAGATTTTTGAACCACAAAGTATAGTTGACTGCATATGAAATATGCCAATCTAAACATTATCTATTCATATAAAAGAGACCAAGAAAGCACGAGGAAGGAATAAAAATTAGACTATACAACTTTACGAACACGTGGTTTGGAAAAAGGGGTTAGGTTCCAAAAGAGTGGAGACACAAATTATTGAATGTTATTGACCCGCACGGTACCATTGGCCAAGCATTTTGTATTAAGGGTTATACTTGGAATTAAATCAAATTAACTTTATCAATTTTTAATTTATGATTCTTTTAATATTATCAGTAATTTTTATTAAGTATAATAAATCTAGCCCAAGCCTATTTAGGATATAAAAATAAACATGGAATACGATTCTTTAAAAAAAAAATTAAGAGGAGTATATAATTAAATAATAGAAAGATATTTTTGTAATTTAATAAATATTTTAAGTAGAGAGTTGAGTCATGAGACCGTGACTTTTAGACAGGGGAGCAATGCGCGAGGCTGATTTCATATAAGTATATGTTTAATGTATTACTAATAAATTTAAGAGTAAATTATATAAATATTTCGTCTATTTTTTAAAAAATATATAAATTTATCTTGAAACAAAATCTAATTTCATATTTTAGTTTAATTTTAATTTTTTTATTAAAATATCTTTTATTAACTTAAATACATATTTTTTAAATTAAAAAATTTAAATAATAGATATTCTGGTTAACAAATTTAAAATTAGACTAAAGTATATAATAATTTTTTGTTTTAAAAAAAGTTTGTATATATTTTAAAAATAAAAAGAAGATTTGTATAATTTTAACAAAATTTAAGAAATATTTGTATAATTTTTTCTAGATGTAAATATATTAAAGCAAAACAATTAATTTTTTATAAATATCTATATATTCAAATGAAATTTTAAATATGAGTTTTTTCAAATTTATTAAAGCAAACGCTTATCAAGGGTTGAGGTTAAATTGACAACTAGACTGTGTCCACCTATGTGGACATAGCATTAAAAGAGTTTATACTTAATTGCTTCGGCCATTATCACCAAGTCGTAGCTTAATTTAATGACATCCGGACCTTTTTCCATTAAATTTATACATATTTGTTACTCCAATATCTTACTTATTTTGATTTGATTTCTCTAATAAGTATTTTTGGAGTAAATATTTAAATCTAATATGTTATTATGCGAGAATGTGCTTTAATGTTACAACAACAAAATTAATCTAAATAAAACCTGATGAAATAATAATAAAGTTTGCTTGATTTTTGAATAATTTGTAACGAAATTTTTAAATAAAATTTAGGTATCACACCATTAGGAAAAAAAAAAAAAGTAAACTTTTACCTTTTCTTTTTTAAAAACTTTCTATTTTTTTTTGACATTTATAACATATTGCAAAAGTCTTTCTTCTAAGCTTTATATTTTCTATCAACAAAGTTATTTTTTTGGGGCACAATATACATTTTTTTTCAAAGTTAAAACTATTTAATTGTTTTTATTACTATATTTATAAAAAATAACTTTGGTAATAAAAAAAATTAGGGAAGAAATTTTTATAATATCTATTAAATATTAAGAGAGTTAAATAATATTTTTAAGGTGAAAAAAATACTTTTTGTCCCTTAACTTTATTTAGTTCCAATTTAGTTATTTAACTTAATTTTGGGTTTTATTTTCATCTTTTAATTTAATTTTAATTTAATTTTTAAATTTTACCTTAGATTTCGTTGTTATTTTATAATTTAACCTCAAATTTCACTTTTATTCCTTAATTTTATTTTATTCTAATTTGTGCCTTAATTACTAAAAATTATTCTAATATTTTTCCCGTGGATTTAATTTGATATTATTAGAGGAAACAAATGAGTAATTTTTAAAAATTAAGAGTCAAACTACAACAAAATAAAATTAATGTATAAAAATAAAATGTGAAGCAAAGTTAAAAGATTAAATTAAAATTTAATAAAATTATAAAATGAAAATAAAACTTAAAGTAAAATTAAGGGACTAAAATAAAATTAAGAGATTAAAAATAAAATTTAAAATTAAATTAAAATTAAAAGACAAAAATAATAATAATATTTTAAATAAAATTAAAAGATTAAATTTTTTTTTGCCTATTTTAAAATAATAAATACATTTGCTATAATTTAATCAATTCCTACAAAATGGTAGTATAATTTACTGAAAAAAAAGACAGCATGGTAAATAAAAGGAAAATTAAAATGGACAGTTGGGTGAGGTATCGGCTCGAGGAAAATATGTGGAATCGTAGCAAATTAAATATTTTATGTCACAGGAAAATGGCATAAAAACAGTAAAGTTTGTGTAAGTCTTATTTCCTCTATTTATATATATTATTCTTTATCTTTTCAAATTAAAAAAAAAATATATATATATATATATATATATATATATATATATAAATAAAATTTATAAATATACAAGATGAGGGGTAAAAAAGAAGGCAGCGATAACCAGCAATAACCACAGTATGCAGCTACTAACTCGCGAGACACGGCGCGTGACCTCAGCCTTGGCCTACCAAAAGGCCGTTTGACTGCTAGAAACGAGAGAGCTTGGAAAGGCAATTCGTGTATTTTCAAGGAAGCCCACACCACTTCCTTTCTTTGACCCGCTAGCCTCTATCTCTTCCTTTCTTTCTGTACCGTGGGGTTGCTGCTGATGTATGTAGATATAAACATTACACCAGTGGGGGTGTTTACCCGAAAATCCCAAAGGTCAAGCATTGAATTCATCAAACTACAACTGGTGGCTTTTGAACCCCGAAAGAAAACAAGAAAGCAACCTTTGAATATTGCCACTACCCACTATTTATTTTCCAATCCGAAAGCGCGTCAGCAGTTTCGTTGCAGAATTCAAAGACTGCAATTTTTCTTTTTTACAGTTTTTGACACGCATTTGAAGACCCTTTGGAATTTTATCCTTCCTCAGAGAGGTATATATAAGCAAGGGAGCCACTGAGACAGACCCATCATACGTTCTAATTCAGTGGTTGTTTGTGTTTGTTCTTGGAGTTGGACTTGATTTCTATTGAGCATACCAGACAGATATCTTGACGAGCCATACCAGAAGAAGGTAAATTATTCATGGAAGGTCTTTTGCTTTGAAGCTGTTTGTTGTATGTCCATAGTGAGCTTAAAAAACAAACTTTATATATATGTATATTTATTTATTGTGGTTGCATAATTTTTGAAAGATCGTATCTCATTTCTTTAATTTGAAGCTTAAAAGGAATATTATATATTTCAAGGCGTCTAGCGATTCCCCTCTTTCAACAGATAATAACAAGAACTTCTTTATTTGGCAAAAAGATTCCATAATTCAATTCTTTGACCCTTTAATATGTATTCTCATACTTTGCTATGTCTGACAAATATGTGATTTGGCCAGGACTCAAAATAAGTGGGTGCTTTCTTCAAAGTTCAAGCAAATTGAATTGCTTCTGTAGACATCTGCAGCTCTATGGGATTAGCACTTTCCTTACTCTTATCGGCCTGGGAAGAAATTGTTCGACATTCACTATTTGGTTTGTCTTTCAACTTCAGTTTTGGTTCCAAAGAGGGAGCTAGGATTCTAAGATCAGGTGGTAGCCTCAAGAAAAGAGAATCAGACACTACCATATTGTCAGATGGGTCCAAAAACACGAGCAGTTCAAGCAAGTTGAGAGATCACAGACCTCAACATGTAATACTTGAAGGAAATCTTTCAGGTGTTCAAGAGAACATGGATTCTGATTCTCTAACAAGCAAACCAGTGCCTATACTATCTCTACCTGAAGCAGTAGTTTTCTCTTCACCCAGACCAATCAGTGAGCTCGATGCTGCTGCAACTAAGCTTCAGAAAGTCTACAAGAGTTACCGTACTCGAAGAAATCTTGCAGACTGTGCTGTGGTGGTGGAGGAACTCTGGTTAGCAGTCTCAGTATAAGCAATGAAATTTGATGTATTGGTAGTTATTTGCCTAAATTCCTGTCTTTGTGTTATTAATTGACTATTGTTAATGGGTGTAGGTGGAAGGCATTGGACTTTGCCGCCCTCAAACGGAGTTCTGTTTCCTTCTTTGATGTCCAGAAACATGAAACCGCTGTATCACGGTGGGCAAGGGCCAGGACAAGAGCAGCTAAGGTATTCAATTTTCTGTAAAGTACCTTTAACATACTTATATGTCTTTGTACGATTAGTTTGGTTTATCTACTTTATATAGACGGAGGCTATCTAATAATATTTTTTTTTAATGTTAATTTATTTGGGGTCTAGCTCTAACTGCTTTTTCACAGGTGGGAAAAGGTTTGTCCAAGGATGAAAAGGCACAAAAACTAGCACTGCAACATTGGCTTGAAGCTGTAAGTCCTTGAAACCTTCTTAGTTCTTACGCATTATTCCAATATGCGAGCGACGAAGAGTACCCTTTATGGCCTTGAAGCTTTTGAACAACAAATTTGATCTATTATTAAGTATTAACAATGTTACTCTCTTTTTGTTTACTGCACAGATTGACCCACGTCATCGCTATGGCCACAATCTGCACTTTTATTATGATATATGGTTCGAAAGCCAAAGTACCCAACCATTTTTTTACTGGTAAGCACTCATTTTGAAATCTAAGCTCTTGACTGTAATTACCATGAAGATGGTAGATGAGGAACCAGGGATCTGGATGGCTAACTTACTGCTTTTATTACACTTAGGTTGGATGTTGGAGATGGCAAAGAAATAAATCTTGAGAAATGTCCCAGGACCCCACTCCACCGCCAATGCATTAAATATCTTGGACCAGTAAGTTCTCACTAATGATCTCACCTTTTGATAATATCCTTTTGTCCTATAAAAATTTCTGAAGTAAACTACCAATTTGGTCAATGAATGGTTAAGCTTATTTAATTTTTTATCTTTGAAAATTATTGAATACACCAATTAATTCTTAAAATTATCATTCTTAATTGTACATTAGTCATTTTGTGACTAATGTGTAATGAGTTTATTATTTTCGGCATTCGATTTAAGTACTCACCAATTTTAAAAAGGTAGCCAAATTGTGAAGAAAGATATAAATATATTAGACATACGTTTGAATTAGATTCACATCTAACATACTTATTTATCTATATAGGGTTTACTATTTTTTTTTTAATAGACCAAGTCTACCTAAAAATTGCTCCTATTGTATCTCATATAGACATAGTTGACCTTTGTTGGCACCATTGCAGAAAGAAAGGGAAGCATATGAAGTTATTGTTGAAGAGGGGAAGCTGGTGTACAGACAGGATGGGGAGCTTTTGGATACTGATGAGAAGTCCAAATGGATATTTGTTCTGAGCACCACGAGGTCTTTGTATGTGGGCCGAAAGCAGAAGGGTGTGTTTCAGCACTCCAGCTTCCTGGCTGGAGGAGCAACCACAGCAGCAGGCAGATTAGTGGCTCATCGGGGTGTCCTTGAGGTAACGTTATATCACAAAGCATAATAACTTTCATTGTATTATTTTATCTTTCTGTTATTTTCCTGGAAGCAAATCCGCTTACAAGTGTTCTTGTTGTATAAATATTTCAGGCTATTTGGCCATACAGTGGACACTACCACCCAACAGAAGAAAACTTCAGAGAATTCATTAGCTTTCTTGAGGAGCACAATGTAGACCTCTCCAATGTTAAGGTAAAAAAAGTTTGGTTATTTGATCATCATTTCTCAACCAAAGCGTATCAAAGTTGCTTAATTGAGTTTAAAAGAGATTCTTAGGAGGCATTTAAAACACCATCTTGACCTTGGTATTTTAAATTTAGTCGATAAGTATACTGATATTTACAATGTCTAATGTTATTTAAAATATCAAGAAGTATGGGATGACATTGATTTGGGTGAGATATCTTATACCATCCAAAAGCCATAGAAGTCTCGCAATATATCACTTTTAGCTTTGTTAGCTTACACCTTCTTAGAAAGAAATAAAATAAACTAATCATAAATAAATATATAAACCTATTAGAGTTAGATTCCGTTAAAAAATTTGCCTAACATACTTAAATGTATATTCATAATTGACTTATATACTAATCCTTTGTAAAGTATATCTAGGAATTATTTATGATTTCAATGATGAAAAAGTTTGAACTCAAAGAAATTACCTGATGGATCTGTTGTATACTTGGGCATTACAGAGATGTGCAATTGATGATGATGCTCCTTCGTTCGCTGCAACAACTTCATTTATTGAAAATAATGAATCACAACAAACTATGGGTCCCACTACGCAACCAGGCCTTACAAGGGCAATTGATGTCAAGGACAATGCTAAGGAGACCAGTACTGGTGTCCCAACAGATCATAAAGAGGATGCAAAAATTGTTGATGATGACAAGAAGGTTGAAGCCCCAGTGTTTGACTTGTCCAGGAGGTTGTCTTGCAAGTGGTCCACTGGGACTGGGCCTAGGATTGGGTGCGTCCGTGACTATCCTGAGCATCTGCAATCACGAGCTTTGGAGCAGGTTAATTTGTCACCAAGGCCCAACTCTGCACGCCTGACCAACTACGGCCCAATTCCTTCACCAAGGCCCAGCCCAAAAGTCAGGGTGTCCCCTAGGCTTGCTTACATGGGACTACCCAGTCCAAGGACCCCTATAGCTGCAGCAAGTTAAGCCTAGCTTGTGGGGATTAGGGTCATTCTTTGGAATAAAGACCTCTGAACCCTAAAATAGCCAAGGATGGGTCAGAAGACAAGTTGAGATTTTCTGATATGCAGCAGAGAGTCATTGAAAAATATAAAATTAAATTAAAAATAAAAGGGACAACCCTCATATATGTACAGTAGAAAATTCGGATCCCCAAAGAACTTATTTGTGTGGGGGGCAAAGTGATTAACCAGAAATGCCCTCTAATTTTTTTGTTTTTTCCTTGAGGAATTGTTTATTCCTTTATTCTTTGAAAAATTCAGGAATTGATATCTTTCCCCCAATTTTATCCCTGTGTTTGGGAAGGAGGGTTACCAAGTGTACGTTATTGGACTTCAATTTTAAGCCAACAAATTTTTGTTTTAATTTATGTGATCCTTAATATGAGAAAAGAGTTTACGAGTTTTTAAACATAAGCTTAATTTCTGAAATTTCGAAGAACTCAAATAGCTCAACATTTCTGTTGAGCCTAATCATCATATCATTGAATTTTTCAATTGATATGAAATATATTTTCCTGGAATTAAAAATAATCCATTGTCTCTAAGAAAATAAGTTTTTCTTCTAAAAAAATGTTATTTACAAAACTTTTACGCCTATTATAAAATAATCGTATTTACATTTATTTGAATAATTAAATATGTGAGATTTGTTTATCTAATGTATGTGAGAAGGCAGCAACAATTTGTGTTTTGGTGAGAAATTATAAAAATGTGACCAACTAAAAAAAAAAGAACCTAATAAAAATATGAGAAGATTCATAAAGGAAACATTATAAATGGTAGTAATAGTTATAAATAATTATATATTTGAAATTTAGTTGAAATATAAAGATCCTTTTAAATATATTAAATTTAAGGCAACCATAATTATTTTTAAAAATATTTTAAGGATATTTTTCAAATTTTACTTAGACCTTTAGGAGGCACTAAAAGAAGTACTTCTAAAAGAAAATTAATTAAACACAAAATTTGTGACTTTTGCTATCAGAAAATACCAGATGCAAAAACCATCACAATCCTCAACAAACTCTCTAACTCCATCCTGTGACCTCTGTCTAACAGTCCGTTCGATACTTGGAGAAGAGGAGGGAAGGAAGAGAAAAAAAATTAAAAATTAAAAAAATTTAATTTTAATATTATAATAATTATTTAATACTCTTTAATAATAATTATTTAATCATTAAAAATAAAAATATTATAAGTATTTTTTATTAACAAATTTTTTTTTTCATTCTTAACTTTCTACATACTAAACAAATCTCTTAAATCTCTATATTTAAATCCATTTATTGGAAAAGATTTCAAATGAATAAAATTTTTGATACAATTTGTTTATATAAAATAAAATATATTAATAACTATTGATAATTTAGGAGTGTTCAAAATCTTTTAGACTAAATTGAATTAAACTGACTGAAATTGAATTAAACCAAAAAAAAAAAGGTCTAGATCAATTTTTTACATGTTAAAACTGATTTAATTGATATGATTTTTTATTTCGTTTGTTTTGTTTGGTTTGATTAAAACAGAACCAATGAAATAAATATGAACAATGGAGTATTTTTGTTGGATTTTCCTTTCATGTATTAGAACCTAAAGCATGGTATTGGAATGAATATGAAAAATGAAGATTTTTTTAGAAGATTTAACTTGTAAGAATTTAGATTTGTATATATGATTTGAAAATGAATATTTGAAAATAAAAAAATGAATTAATCATTTCATAAAAAATTAGTGACTAAATTGAACTGAAACAAACGGAACTAACAAATGGATTATAATTTAAAACAAAATACATCTTTTATTTTGTAAAAATAACTTGCTTGATTCAATTTACTTTAGACAAAATCCAATTAAATTAAACTTTTAAATACCCTTAATTAAAATAAATCAAAATATACATAGTATTTTTTATTATAATTTGTTAATATAAATGTATATCATACTATTTAAATTTTAAACTCAAGTCCTTAAAACTATTCAAGAAACATAAATTTAAACCTGTTTTTTATTTTCATATTTAAATTCAAACAAATAAATTTTGTAAATAATCATAAAACTTAAATATCTTGCCACGCTTGTCCGAAGCGTTGGGCATGTGAGCAACAAATACAATTGGATAGTGTATAATCAAATCACTCAATCATGCTAATGATATATTGACATTACCAGACAAAAAGGCAAAAGAAAAAGCAAATTGAAGCCTTCGAGAACGCTGGCTGAACATTTTTAGGGTATGTTTGTTAGCAATCATGTAATAAAAGGGTAATTGTAATATTAATTATATTTTCGTAATTATTATTTAATATATTTATCTTTTATTTTTTAAAAAAAATAAAAAAATAAAAATATTTATTTTATTATTTTATTATTCTTTTTCTATTTACATGTTTAAGTTTACATTCAACCAAATAATATCTTTACATTATATATTTTGTTACATCAACTAAGTTAGTCAAAGGTACAAATGCCCCAGTCAGCTTTTTTCATCCTGAGAGAGAGAGAGAGAGTGTGTTCTCTGTCTTCTTTGTGTCTTCAGTCTTCACAGCACAGACTATACTGCACCAATATAGCTACGCAGAAGCGGCAAATCCCAAAATCTTATCGAGGGAATATAACTAGATTTCATTAATTAAATTAATCAAAGATATAAATATATTAAAATTCATTTTCATTAGAAAATATATTCATATATTTATATATTAAAATTTTTGAGCATATATTTGATAATGCTTTGAATATAAACGAGAAAATTCTTTTAAACAGATTCTGTCTAACAAATAAAAGATAAAAATATATTTTAAATATTTTAACTTTATGTCAAATTTTACTATCAACTCTTAGTTGTATTTTATTTTAATTTAGTTTTTCTTAATTTTATCTCAATTTCAATTTTATTTTTTAATTTTATCTCAAATTTTATTTTTGATCCTTAACTTTATTTGATTTTAATTTAATTCATTAACTTTAATTCAAATATTATTTTTTCCCCTAAATTCATTTTATTTCAATTTATTCAATTAACCTTCAAACACTATTTAAATGCTTTCTTTCTTCTAACACTAAGGAATCACACAATAATTTTCTGTTCAGTATAAAAAAAAACATCTGAATGGTTTTTTTTTAAAATTTAAGGAGCAAATTTGAACAAAATAAAATTAAAAGATATAATTGAAATTTAAGATAAAATTAAAAAAATTAAATTAGTGTAAAATGAAGTTAAAGAAAAAAATAAAATTTAAAATAAATTTAAATGACTACATTAAAATAAATAAAGTTAAAAAATAAAAATAAAATTTAACATAAAATAAAAGGATAAAAAGCATATTTTAGTCTAAATACAATGGATATATATATAAATAAATATTTGACTGCTTATTATATAATTTTATTATATAAAATACTAAAAAATGCAACAATCTTACTTTCTACCTCAGCCTGCAAGTGCAGGCCATCAGAATCGAAGTTTATTTGGATTCTGCATAATCTCTTGCCATCAGTGATGATAGACCCTTCTGTTTCTCTTTGTTAGGGTAAGGCTGGTGGGATTGGGTCCTTGGTTCTAGTGTTAGTCCTTTGCCTTTACAGGGGCCTTCTGCATTAGGATTGCACAGAGTAATATATATTGCCCCTTCTTTCCCTTCTTTCTTATATTGCTTTATCAGCAATGGTGGTGGCTCCATCACGTACCTTTCACAAACTATTCAACCTTTCTTTTTTTTTTTCACAAAATATTCTATAATAAAAAATTTTAATATGAGATTATGAACTATAAGTTATCTTGTAAGATTAAAATTATTGGCAATGGGATTTTTTAAAATAATTTTAAAATTTAACATTTTTTAATATAAGTATTTTTAATTTAAGATTTAAATTGTAAATTTTTTTTGGGGGTAAAAATGATCCATGAAACTTATACCACATAATTTGTCAATATTCCAACTCTTTAAAAAATATCCCTGCTCTAGATTTTTTGCTCTGAGAAATGGAAAAGTCATCGGAAAAATGGACTCTGGGACCAAAAATTGGGCTCAATCAAGGGTAATTGTTTTTGTCTTATATGAGTTTTACCTTTCAAAAAGAAATAATTGTTTTGATTACTAAATTTTTTTAATTTTACTTAATTTTTACTAATAAATTAAAATTTTAAAATAAATCTACTAGTTAAAATACTTAATTTTCTAAAATGTTAAGCTCTCTATAGAATCATGAAATTCTAAAATGTTGTCTTTTTAGCCTTCAATAGGATTTACCATATATGTTATATTGTATTATATTGTGTAACATATATTTTTTTTTTTGTTGAATGATATAAAGACGAAAAATATGTAAAAAATGAGTAAATAATATAAAAATAATTTTTACATGCTTATTTTTAAAAATAATATAAAAATAAAATACTATTAAATAATAATTATCAAAATTTAATAAACATTATATACAATTTAAAATGAATTTTCTTCTTCTTTGTAAACAACCAAACAAAGAAAGTCTTTTCTTTTTAGGTGGCTAATTTTTAAAATTAAATTCTTTTCCGTTCAAGTCATATCAATTAGTATTTTTATTAAAAATCAAATAACTCAAACAGATTTCGGCCAAGCCTAAAGATTAAAAGTTAATTAATGCCAACTTTAAAAAATATGCACTAATATTTCCGTACTTTTGAAAGTGTATGCGATGACATGTCCTATGTTAAACGAATATTACAACATAAGATGCTATTCAAACTCTGAGGTTGTCCTGCCCAACATATTAGTCTATAAACCATCAATGTCTAAGACATTAAGACATTACCACGTAATTTATATATTTATTTTAATTAATTTAACATTTATTTTTAATAGATTAATTCTACTCTAAAATTTCTCCTTAAAAAAAAAAAAACCATTTCATCATTCAGCTCTTACCGTGTCTTTGCAAGTTTATCTGCACTCTGGTTCGATTCCCCAAATACATGACTGATCTTGGCCAGGAGAGCCAGTTGGCAGTGGGGGAATTGCTACATACGCAAGCAAAAGTGGCAGCTCCAAATGTTCATCAATGAAACCACATGAGTGAGCCCCTACAGGTAGGAAAAGAGAAAACTTCTTGACTAGGAAACCAAAACACAAGTCTATTAATGCAACTTAGCAAATTTATATGAAAGTTACAGTCACATTTGCAGAAAGCTTACAGATAGTAAAGACCTTGTACCGAGTCTGAATTATGAAATGACCAATCAGAGTAAGGCTTTTTTTTTTCTTCTTCTTCCTCTTGATGTGGTCAACATCTTTCACCTCTTCAATTCAAGCTTCTTTATGGAACTTGAATCCTCATTACTGTTAAATAGAACTGAAAATGGTGACTGGACAATGATCCAAGTCAGTTAGAAAAGTTCTACTGATTGGGATAAGCCATAAGTAAAGACTGCCCCACATATATATCTATATATATATATATATATATATTCACTAGTCTAACCAAATCTGTATCATGAATCACCCTCCCCAATCCATCTTTGACCATTAAAGTGATTCAAATTCGAAGTTCTTGAGCAAGATTTGACTGCATCTTCCTGTTCCCCACTAACCAACCTGTAAGAAATTGGCCTCTCACCATAACAAGTGTGTAGTTCAATTGTCAAGATCGTGTCTTTATTTCTCAGTTCAGGCACATTCAATTATAGCCAATTCTATGTCTCTTGCGGCTTTCCCTCCGTGAGATCGCTGCAGATATCTTGCTAGTTACAGACAACATAAAAATATTTCATCAGAGCGTGCAGATTCTGATGAATTCTTTTTAATATTAATCATTATTTTTTTTATTTTTTAATATCAATCATTATTTTTTTAAAATTAATTGTTAAATATAATATTTATTTTGTATTCTACGTCTTAAAAAAAAAAGTCAAAATACTACGAATAACTAAAAAAATCCAAACAGTTAATTACAAATTTGATTGCTGACGACGAGTAACTCGGTGCTGCTCCTAGCAAACGCTTCATCCGAGGAGCTTGAGTTGGACTTGGAAAGTCAATTCAAAACAGTTGTTAGAATTAAAAAAAAAATGAAAGATAAGGCTCTGCAGTCTAAGCAGCCTAAAACTTTTTGCACTATTTCTAATGAATTATATTTATCAAGCTATTTATGAATCACATCAATAAATAAAAATTAATAATAAAATATATAATTTTAATATTATAATCCTATTAAATTTTGTGTAACTAGTTTAGTTGTGAGAATGATTTATGACTAATGTAATAAGCACTTTCTGCTAAAAATTATTCATTCCAAATTAAGTTCCAAAGGACTGCTCAATAATCAATTTGAAATAGCCTTCACAGTATCCCACCAAGACTGCAGTCTTCATAATTCTGTTAGGCAGCAAGTTGTAGAATGAGGAAATAGGAATGTTAGTTGTAATAAAGAAGTTTCAGTTTCTGACCCAAAAGAAAAACAAAAACCTAACAGTTTGACGTGATTTTCTTTTAAATATCTCAATGCAAGACAAGTGACTTGCCAAAGAAAATGTTAAGAAATGCTAGAAACTCAGCAACAGTACAAAAGGAAGCTCAGTGTTACAAGAACCGATGAATGAAAATAATATATATTTTATAAATTTTGTACTTCTTTTTTTTTAATCAGATATAAATTTTGTACTTTAAATTCTCACGTTTATATTATTATCATTATCTTGTTATGTAAGCACCAAATAAAAAGAGCAAGAGCGAGAGAGAGAGAGAGAGAGAGAGAGAAGCTCAACCTTTGGAAGAATTCTTAACCTCTTTTGTTCTCCCTCTTAGATCTATAGGTTTGCTTGTTCTCTTGTGACGTCTTAGGCCAATCTCATTCAACACTGATGATGTTTGGTATCTTCAAGTGAGTGTGATTCACCAAGCCCAGATCTACTTTGTCTGTCTCTTCTCTCTCTCACACCCTTTTGTATTCTCAAGTCGGTAATCATTCTCAAACATCATTCCAAGATCTCACCAACCAACATGAAGACAAGAATGTGCTCCTTCATTCTCATGGCCACTCTTCTAGTTACAACATGGGTTTCTGTAGTAAGCAACATGCCTCTGTTGCCTTATGCAGCTTCCAATCCACAAGGTCAGTACAAAACTTTGCAAACTAATACACGTTACCACTGAGTCAGTCATTTTCACAAACACTTCTCCTGCACTGTGTCTTCACTCTAAGTAGTAATTTCCCAGTCTCTTTTTTTCCCTTAGCAAGTTCTGTCTTTTTTACCTTTTGGTGATCACCAACAGCATTATTCTCAAGCATTCTACCAATTGTCCACAGTTGACCAGACACCCAGAACAAAAGATGTCCCAGAACCAGGTTTTCACTCCACACAGGTACCTGTCTGTCTCTGTCTATGGTTCTCCATGTCTAGGAACCTTGTTTAATGCATAAACTTTCTCTATTTGATGTGGGTTTGAAGGAAAATGAAGGAATGGCAAATGGGTATGAAGATACAGGGAGGGGACTGAGCAGGCTAGGGTCAATACCACCAAGGTGTGAGCACAAGTGTGGAGGGTGTGTGCCTTGTGATCCCATTCAAATCCCTACAACCACAGGGCATGTGGGGGTTCAGTATGCCAATTACGAGCCAGAAGGGTGGAAATGCAAGTGCGGCACTTCTTACTATAACCCCTGAAATATTATTAATTAAGAGATTCCAGTTATATGTTGGGTAGTGTATAGAACTCTTAGTATTGCGAGTGAAGTGACCTTCTATTTTATGATGCCGTATTCGTTTGGCCTTAATGCGTAATATGGAGATGGAGATGAACGTAGTTGGAATGTTTCTGCTGGTTTCTCTTCTCTGCAACTGCCGAGGAAACCTAGTTCTTTTGCCCAAGAGAAATGGAAAAAAAAAAAGAAGAAAAAATTGTGTAACTTTTCGTTGTTTGTTACCACGTTTTTGTTACAAAATGCAACGAGCAAATATATATATATATATTTTTTCACAATTTAGTACCATATAACTATTTTTTTTAAGCAAATTATTTCTCTTCATCTAAAATCTTTTAGGCATATTTATTATATTTTTTCATAAAATATTTATATTTTAGTTTAATTTTAAATTTGTAGATTTAAATATTTTTCATTAATATAAATACATTTTTTAGTTAAATTTAATAAAAACAAAGTTTTTTAAATTTTTATTTGGAAAAAAATCTAGTTTTTTTTAAATTTTTATTTATGTATATTTAGATATAATATAATTTGTATATTTAGGTTAATAAAAAATATTTTAGTAAAAAAATTTAAAATTGAATTAAGGTGTATATTTTGAAATATAATAGACGATTGTGTATTTTTAACAATATTTATGGAAGACTTTGTAATTTACTCAAAATTTAATAACAAATACTTAACAATTATATATATCTTTTTTAAAATTTGCATGGCTTTTAGATGAAGACTAATCCACGGATGCAGAATCTTTGAATTATGGAGCGTTTGAAGTGTGTTTGAAGTCTATAAGTTCCCAACCATTGAATAAATTTGGCGGATCAAACAGAACCACGTCATCACGTCATGCGTTTGATCAAAATGCACCATTTCACAAAACGGAGCATTTTGACAAGCAAAATCTCCCTAATCTATCACATGAATTGCATAAACCCACCTACGGTTGTTCATAAATAGAGTCGGGTGGAACATTTAATAGGTTCAATGTCTGATCAGATTAAGACATTAGGTTTATTTTTATACTCGTAATCCAACTCAACTCAAACTAGCTCAATTTTATGTTGGGTTATGGCAAGTTATGACCACTTGAGTTAATATATATATATTTTTTTATGAATTGATATTTGAAATTTAAAAATGTCTTTTTATACAATCATAAACATAGATTTTCAAATAATTGACTTATGGAACCCTCATATTTTGATCAGTAAAATAATTTCAATAAGAAAATAACCTAGTATTATCAAACAAAATATAAGGTACACTAATATAATTAACCTTTGATAAACATGTATTTTTATTGTTCAACAAAAGAAATATTAGTAAATATACACGTCAATGACAAAAACAATGAAGAAGTAGAGAGAGTTTGTGTGGATAATAAAAGCTGTAGCTTCAGATAAAATAAAAAAAAAAAGAAAGGTATAAAGTGATAAACTGTTGATAACTTAAAAAAAGTAACTATCAGACTGGATTGAGTAGAATATATTTTTACACATGGGTCGACCCAACCTTGTATAGTTTTGTTAAAATTATATCCATTTATATTTTTAACCTGACTTGATTAAGCTAAGTTACGTGGGCCCCTCGGGCCAATTGGGTGAATGAACTGTTGGGAATTATGGGAGGCACACAGCGGAAACATTAAAAAAAATTTTGATCCCAATTCCCACCAAGGATCCGCCAAAATCACTTAAACTGAATAGGTTCAGAGAATTACCTTTTTTTCTTCCGATTGAGTTTGTTGTTTGCTTTTATTTGGATCACAGGAACTGACCGCAGATCAGCTCCCTCTACTGATATTGTGAACACCGTATTTTGTCTGAACTAATTACAAAAATATAAAATTAAAAAAAAGAGAAAATATAAAATTAAGAGCAAAAAAAAAATAAAAAAATTAATTAAATTAAAAAAGAAGCTTAAGAAAACAATATAAAAAAAATTAATTAAAAAAAAAAGAAGGCCAATTTGAAGCCCAAAACTCCCAGGCCCACCTTGTTAAACCCTGTCCAATCCTGCTGAAGCCCAAAATTTTTTCGGATTGGGCCATTGGGCCGAATCCACATCCCCCACTCAATTTCCCTTTTCGGACTCTCCCAAACGACAGAGAAGACGACACACACAGAGGGGCAGAGTTCTGAAGCACAAAAAAAAAACAGGAGGCAGCGTCCAACTTTTGAGAGAAGCCAGCAGAAGAGAGAGAGGACGATGGAGCATAAACAGAAAAGGAGACAGAGCAGCAGAAAAAGAGGGGGTGACAGCGGGGATTCAGAAAAGGGGAAGAGGAGAAAGGGACGCATCAGACTGGTGGAGCAGAGGCGATGGCTCTCCGGGTATGAAAGGACTGAAGGGAGATGTGCAGAGGGGATTCGGGGAGGAGTGAGAGAACGGAGGGGGGAAGCCTTCTGATGGAGAGGGGGAACGAAGAGAGCGAAAAAAATCGAGGGGTGCGAAGCCGAAAAATCAAAGGAGAAAAATCGAGAGGCTGAGGGTATTCTCTTCTTCGGATTCGAATGAAGGATGTCGCAGGAGACCGAAAAAATTTAAGCGACACAGGGGATTCGGAGAGGTGAATAGCGAAGGCATCAGAGGGTTATATGAAGGAAGAGAGAAAACTGAGAGGGGGGCTTTCTTCGGTTCGAGCCAGGGAGCATCAGAAAAGGCGGACCACACAGCAAAAAAAGGGCGAGCGAACAGGGGGCGTAGGGGGGACAGGACCAGAAAGATCGAAAAGAAAAAGGGGGCCTTTGGATTTGAGGGAACGAAGGAGGGAGATCGTAAGGGTTGCTGGAGAATTTGGAGAACAGAGCGAGAGACAGAGACCGAAAGAAAATCGAGAATCAGAGGGAAGGAAACCGAAAAATCGAGAAACAGGGGATTCGAAAAATCAAGGAGTAGGGCGAGAGAGACCAGAAAAAAAACTGAGAGGTCAGAGTCCTAGCTGGTTAGTGGAGGATTCTGGGTTCCGGGTTCGAAGGGGGAGCAATGAGGAAAGGGGCAACTCAAGTGCAGTAGGAAGGCAGTAAAGAGGAATCCTTGCGTTGGTCACCATTCCTACAAGTAAGATTCTACATCTGGTGCCAATTTACAATAGCCTGAATATGATATTGGTGTACTGGTTTATGCACTGGGATAGAGCTGATGAACTGGTATAAATTATCGCATCTTGCATTTGTTTTAAAGAGTGCCCAGTGTGTGTTCGATGAAGGGTCTAAGAGGAAAATCTGAGATTGAATTAGATATCTGGCCTCTGTAATTGCTATGTTATATGGAATCCCGGCTGTGATTTCAACCTCTGTGATATTGTTATTTTGCGAATGAATGAGACATTGAGATTGTGCATTCTCGCTGACTGGGACTGGATCTGAATTATAATTTGAGGAAGAACATTTCGAAGCATCTCGTTATTTCGTTATTTTGCCATGTTCAAATTTTAGTCATTATCCGAAATCAGTTCTTTTTCTTTTTACTTTGCTTGTTGATTGGATTGATATTCACTGACTGGTATTGAATTTGAATTATGCTTTTCTGCGTAAAAGAGGAAGATTTCTGAGACAGCTCTCTATATTGTCATTCTGCCATATTCAAACTGTGATTGTTGTCTGCAAATAATTGGCTTCCCACGCTGATTGGATTGGTTTGAGACTGCTGATTTGGTCCTAAGTATGGATTCTGTCAACCCCTGCGTTGGCCTTCATTTGCTGGAATGTTATCATGAAAGTCCTATGTTCTACCTTTGTATATTTGTTTCTTTTAACTGCTAAAATGCCAAGTGGGTCTGCTGACCTTATGTGTTTATTTACGGATGCCATGTTGCTTCATGAGTAAGTATGCTTTTGTAGACACTTATGCATATTTTGCTTTCTCTGTGTGAGGCTTACGACCTGGTGGTTCGTGATTTGGTGAATTGATGTGCAAGGGAAGCTCTGCCGAGGGACTTAACCTGGTCAGGAGAAAAACCTTATTTTTTAGGCACTACATATGAGATGTAAAATGCACTTGAAATATCTTGTTGAATGTATTACGTCACACACAAACACTATTTACTGTGTGTTTGTAAAATATATTTTATTTTATTTATTTCTTTTTCTTTATTTAAGATCGTCGCGTGAGATCTAGTATCTCCTCAGGCGGTTAAGAGTGACTAAATGCTGTGTGTGACAATAAGTCACCTCAGTTACTTAGTTGGGTCGTCAAAGATTTTTTATATTAACTTTGAGTTTCCATAATTAATTGAAAAAAAAAGGAAGAGTTTTAGAACAAAATAAAATGAATTATTTTTAAGGCAAATTGTATCCTTTTTTAATAAAAAGAGATTTCACGAATTAATAAAGACACATAATCTTTGAAAAATTAAATGATTTTACAAATCAAATAAAAAAAGGAGAAGAAAAAGTAGAACAAAAAGAAAGTAACTTTTAAAAGTTAAAAAATAATAAAATAAAATAAAATAAAATAAGAAAAAGAGAAGCCTACTGTTTAAAAACTCCTTCCTTTAAAAGAAAAGCTTAAAGTCAATTTGAATGTTAAAGTTTTATTCTCTAAAGGTTCTTTGCCAAAAATCAAGAGTAATAAATCAAAATAAAAAAAATCACAAGAATTAAAAAAAAACAAAAATCACAAAAAAAAATGTATTAAAATAAAAAATGAAAAAACAATAGATTAAAAATAAGGAAAAAATTAAAAAAAACAATTATCGAGAGAGGAAAAATAAAAAATACAAAAAAATCAAAGTAAAAATGAAAAGAAGATAAGTAAATTAATTAAAAAATCAAAAAGATAGGAGTATTCTTTATAAATAAAAAAAAGTTTTCAAAATTAAAATGGAGTTTTTCTTTTCTTGAAAAGTTTGCTAAAATCAAAAGAAATTGATTTAACAAAAAAAATAAGAACAAAAACAAAAACAAAAACAATAAAAATAAAAAAAACAACAAAAAAACAAAAACACAAATAAAAACAAAACAAAACAAAACAAAAAATAAAAAAAAACACAAGGACAAAGAAAAAAAGAGGAAGGAAGTAAAATTGGTTTTATCTTTTGCAAATAAAAACACCTCAACCAACTTCAAATTTATTATGTTTGTAAAAGTCAAAATGATTTTTACTCTTTTCTCTTTAAAAAAAATAATGATAAAAAAAAAACCAAAACATAACAAAACAACAACAACAACAAAAAATAAATAAAAACAAAAACAAATAAAAAACTCAAAAAGAAACCTAAAACAAAAAAAAACAAAAAAAAAACAAAAACAACAAAACACAAAAATACAAAGACAAAACACCAACGAACAAACACAGTTGTTAGTCGAACTACGTGGACTTTGATCCCTCTCAAAGGGTACGTAGGCTCTAGGCTTTCATCCTAGGTCAAGTCCGTCTTTGTAAATAAAATTTTCTTATCTTAATTTCTCTTATTTTACTTTTCTAATTTTGTGTGTTTAATTTCTTTCTCCCTTCTTATTTTAATTTTATTTCTTTTGTTTCTATTTCTTATTTTGCATATGATTTGTTGAGAGAATTAAAATAGACTAAAGGCCATATTGAGTTTGTACAATCGACTTATGGTAACCGTTCTTAGTAACGGGTGTAGTGGGGTGCCTAACACCTTCCCCATTCACAACTGACTCCCGAACCTATTTTCTGATTCGTAGACCATTTTTCTTATTTTTCAAATAAAAAGGCTTTTCCAAAGTTTTGCCTTTTCAAAAATTAAAATTTTGGTGGCGACTCTACTACGTATTTTAATTTTGATTTCAGTTTTCATTTTCTCTGGAAATTGAATCGAAATTGTTTCTTTTCAAAAATTTCTTTTTTAAAAGCGCCACGCGGTCGCATTTTCGGGTGTGACAGATATCCACACGAACGGGGTTCAGCAACTCAAAACAGTGTGCTAGCAATCAGTCCGTACAGTCCGTACGACGTTTGTACAATTCCGTACGACGTCTGTACGATGTCTTTCTCTCTAAGGATTTTGGAGGTAGCTCTAGCTCTAGCTATGTATATATCTTTTTCTAATATGGAAACCCCTATTTATAGACTAGAGTTTCAGATATATTTAATTAATCAAAATTAATTAAATATATCTATTAGTTTAAATTCAAATCTATCCTATAGTTTAAATTTAAACTAACAATATCTAGAACTTAATTTAAATTATCTGATTAGTTTAAATTTAAATCTATCTGATAGAATTAAATTTAAACCTATCTGGTAGAATCAAATTTAAATTATCTGATTAGTTTAAATTTAAATCTATCTGATAGAATCAAATTTAAATTAATCCATATATATATATAATATCAAATATAATATATATATATAATATATAATATATTTCGAATTTAATTATTTATATATATATATATATATATAAATAATTCCTCCATCCTAGATATTCATTGAATCTAGACACATTTCTGATTCAATGAATGTGGACATTTTAGTTCGAGTTGGTCCGTTCTTGTGTGCGACCCTGCAGGCCCATATGATGTTGGCAGTGGGCCAACTACACTGTTTGACCCACAAATCACAAGCGGCCTCTAGCAAGACATTGTGACTACCCAAATCATGCGGGATCGGTGATCCGATGCAACCTATCTTATAACCCTATCATATCCCTTTTGTCACACGATATTTAGATCGAGTATGAGACATGGAAATGTCATTCTCAACTTGTTCGATCATAACTTTCTCGATCTCCGAGCAGACTGATATAAGATGGAACCCTTTCCATTTGAGCATGGCCATGCATTTCTCAGTCACACTCATCGAGGGGCCCAGAGATATCTCTCTCTATTAATTAGAGGGACAAATTCCATCTTGACCACTCATCTTCCTCTGCATGAATTTCATTATACCTGATCATAGTCTTTATAATCACCCGGTTAAAGGTGACATTAGACTATGCCAAAGTACAGTGTCCTTCATGTAGGAATCTATGGTGATCTCAGGTCCAAGGGATCAATGACATAGTTATATATGAGATAAATTTATGACCTAATCCATGTAACTTATCTCATGACGGGTCTATCCAGCGTCCTGTTCTCTAACACACGCCTATGATTTTGATTCATATCATCATATATGATTAACACTTAATCAATCAAAATCATACTAATCTTAATTCATCGTTGTTCCCACAAGGATGATTGATTAGGGACATTTTGGATAATTCAAAAAATAATTTATCCATGGATATTATTATATATAAACATGCAAATAATATAATAATATAATAAAAAGAAAACTCTTATTTCATAATAATAAACAATGTTCACAATACAATGATTGGCTTAGGGCACAATCTCTAACAACTCCCACTTGCACTAGGTTCAATCATTAATGTTTCTAATACCCATTGACCTAACATGACAATCATGCTTAGCCTGTGCAAGCGGCTTAGTAAGAGGATCAGCAACATTGTCATCAGTTGGTATTTTACATATCTTTATATCACCTCTATCAATGATTTCTCTGATAAGGTGATATCGCCTGAGTATGTGTTTTGTCCTTTGATGTGACCTAGGTTCTTTAGCCTGTGCTATTGCACCATTGTTGTCACAGAACAAATCTATCGGATTTGAGATGGTAGGTACCACCCCTAGCTCAGTGATGAACTTTTTAATCCAAACAGCTTCCTTAGCTGCATCTGATGCTGCTAGGTACTCAGCTTCTGTTGTAGAATCAGCCACAGTGCTTTGCTTTGAGCTCTTCCAACTTATTGCTTCACCATTCAAACAGAATACAAATCCTGATTGCGATCTAGAATCATCTTTGTCAGATTGAAAACTTGTATCTGTGTAACCGTTTACAACAAGCTCGTCATCCAATCCTCCATACACCAAGAATACATCCTTAGTTCTTCTTAAGTACTTTAGGATATTCTTGACGGCAGTCCAGTGATTCTCACCTGGATCTGATTGAAATCTACTAGTCATACTCAAGGCATATGAGACATCTGGTCGAGTGCACAACATGGCATACATGATAGATCCAATAGCCGAGGTGTATGGAATCTTACTCATGCGCTCTTGCTCATCACGTGTACTAGGACATTGAGTCTTGCTGAAATTGATGCCATGAGACATAGGTACAAAACCCCTTTTTGAATCTTGCATACTAAATCTATGCAATACCTTGTCTATGTAGGTGCATTGACTTAAACCGATTAGCCTCTTGGATCTATCTCTATAGATCCTAATCCCAAGGATATAATTGGCCTCGCCTAAGTCTTTCATTGAGAAATACTTTCCTAACCAAGACTTGACAATCTGCAAGGTAGGAATGTCATTTCCAATAAGTAGGATGTCATCAACATAAAGCACTAGAAATACAATTGTGCTCCCACTAACCTTCTTGTAAACACAAGGTTCATCAATATTTTAGATAAAACCAAAATCTTTGACTACTTCGTCAAAGCGATGATTCCAACTTCGAGATGCTTGCTTCAATCCATAAATGGATTTTTGAAGCTTGCAAACCTTCCCAAAATCCTCTGGACACATAAAACCTTCAGGTTGTGTCATATACACATCCTCAAGCAGCTTTCCATTAAGGAATGCTGTTTTCACGTCCATTTGCCAAATCTCATAATCATAGTATGCAGCAATGGCAAGAAGGATTCTGATTGATTTGATCATAGCGATTGGTGAAAAGGTTTCATCATAGTCTATACCATGTGTTTGTTTGAATCCTTTTGCAACCAATCGTGCCTTGAAGGTATGCACTTGGCCATCCATGTCAGTTTTCTTCTTGAAAACCCACTTGCACCCTATGGCTTTTATACCTTCAGGTGGGTCAATCAAGGTCCATACCTGATTGTCATACATGGATTGCATCTCAGACTTCATGGCTTCTAGCCATTTCTCAGAGTCTAATCCCATTATAGCCTCTTGATAGGTGGTTGGCTCATCTTGATCAATGAGCAACACATCACGATATCTTTGAGGCTGATGTCATGTCCTATCAGACCTTCGTGGGCCTTGTGTTACTTGAGTAGGCTCAACAACTTGTTGTGAGTCTTCTCGATTTTCCATCTCAGGTTCAATGCGATTTTGTGGCTCTTGAACTTCTTCAAGATGTATCTTACTCCCACTGGTTCTTTTAGAGATGAATTCTCTTTCTAAAAAGACACCATTTCGAGCAACAAATAATTTGTTCTCAGTGGGGTTGTAGAAGTAGTATCCTTTAGTTTCCTTAGGATAACCCACAAAAAGACATTTTATAGATTTGGGTGCTAACTTATTTGAAGCCTGTTGCTTAACATATGCCTCACATCCCCAAATCTTAAGAAAAGATAAACTGGGCTTTTTCCTAGTTCATATCTCATATGGTGTCTTTTCAACCGTCTTAGATGGAACACGGTTTAGTGTAAACGTAGCTGTTTCTAATGTATAGCCCCAAAAGGATGGTGGAAGATCCGTTTGACTCATCATGGATCGAACCATATCTAATAAGGTTCGGTTCCTTCGTTCAGAAACGCCATTCCATTGTGGTGTTCCTGGTGGGGTTAATTGTGAGACAATACCACAATTTCTAAGATAGTCAATAAACTCTTGGCTCAAATATTCACCACTTCGATCGGATCGAAGTGCTTTAATAGATTTACCAAGCTGATTCTGTACTTTATTTTGGAATGTTTTGAACATTTCAAAAACTTCAGATTTGTGTTTCATTAAATAGATGTAACCATATCTACTATAGTCATCTATAAAAGTAATAAAGTACAAGTGGCCTCCTCTAGCAGTTGTACTTAGTGGACCACATACATCAGTATGTACTAGGCCCAATAAGTCAGTGGCCCACTCACTGTGTCCAGTGAAAGGTGCCTTAGTCATCTTTCCTAATATACAAGATTCACATGTGTCAAATGATTCAAAATCAAATGATTTCAGAAGTCCATTTTGATGGAGCTTTGAAATGCGTTTCTCATTTATGTGGCCTAGACGACAGTGCCAGAGATAGGTCGGATTCAAGTCGTTAGTCTTGATCCTCTTGGTAGTTATGTTATAGACATCTTGATTATTGGGAATATCAATATTAAAATAATAATGACCACCATGCAAATCACTATCCGCATAAAAAATGTCATTACGATAAATAGAACATTTATTATTCCCAATAATTGAAATAAAACCTTCCTTATCCAAATAAGAAAGTGAAACTATGTTTCTACTCAAAGCAGGAACATAATAGCAATTGTTCAAAATTAACAAAAGCCCATTGGGCAAAACTAATTCATAAGTGCCTACGGCTAAAGCAGCAACTCTTGCTCTATTTCCAACTCGTAGGTCTATTTCGCCCTTTTTCAACTTCCTACTCCTTTTGAGACCCTGCACATTTGTACAAATGTGAGTTCCACATGCAGTATCTAATACCCACGTAGGAGAAGTAGAAAGATTAATTTCTATAACATAGATACCTGAAGTAATAGCCCCGCTATTCTTCTTTTTCTTTAGATCTTCCAGGTAGAGCTTACAGTTTCTCTTCCAATGACCGGGTTCATTGCAAAAGAAACAAACTCCTTCCTTGGGAGGCTTTGCCTTCTTGGTTTCAGGCTTGGGTTTGGGCTTGTTTTGGTTTTTGAACTTATTGTTTAGGCCCTTTCCTTTGCCTTTGCCTTTCTTTTTCATTCCTTTACCTTTCTGAACCATTAAAATAGAGCTTGGATTTTTCTTAATATTTTGCTCGGCAGTTTTAAGCATCCCATGCAGTTCAGAAACAGATTTCTCCATGTTGTTTATATTGTAGTTCATGACAAACTGGTCATAACTTTCAGGGAGTGAGTTTAAGATCAAATCTGTAGATAACTCCTGACTTATAGGAAATTCGAGCCTCTCAAGGTGATCAAGGTAGCCTTTCATCTTCAAAACATGAGTGCTAACTGATGCACCTTCAGCCATTTTACAGGAATGTAAGGCTTTGGTGGTTTCAAACCTTTCCTGCCTTGCCTGTTGTTGGAACATTTCCTTGAGATGCACAATCATCTCATAAGCCTCCATAAGTTCCAGATCTCTTTGAAGTTCTGGGACCATGGTGGCTAACATCAGGCATCCCACATCCACAGAATCATTGAGATGCTTGGTGTGGGCATCCTTCTGTGCTCTTGGAGCATTGGCTACAGGCTCCTCAGGAATGGGCTCATCTAGGACATATAGCTTTCTTTCCTGTTTGAGAACAATTCTCAAGTTTCTAAACCAGTCAAGAAAGTTTGTCCCATTGAGTTTGTCCTTCTCAAGGACGGATCGCAATGATAGTGTAGCAGAGTTATTTGTCGACATTTTTCTACAACAAAATATGTAAAAATCAAATTAATAACTTTTCACTAAAAATAACCCTCAATTTAATTTAGTGGATTAAGACCCATATTTCACTTAATTATAAGTCTGCTTTGGCAAGACGCTTAAAATTAAGTTATTTAGGTAGGTAACTTGTTTACCAATTACATTACATGTAACTCTTAGATCTTTTATAGGATTCATTATCACATGATTTGGCATGTTTAATCCCATCAATGCCTTGAAACCCAAAACCATTTTGATAGTTTCAATTAAGTCAAACCACTATAAAACTTATGAGTATCACCATTACCCAATCTGTCTTACTAAGATAACCTAAATGTATCCCATTTTGGTGGAACCTACAGTCAGGTGATCAAAGTCTTGACAGATGTTCATTAGTGTGCAGCATTATAACTTAAAATTTTATATGAGGGATTTTATTTCATTATTTCATTAAAACTAGTTGTCACACAATTATATACTACGATGGCATACATACATGCATATGATCTCATCATAAATCTTAAAATAAATGTGACACAATATGGCCCATCTATCCTATCTCCTCCCAAGCTAATGAGAAGATTCCTCTAAGATAAGATCTATATATACAAAGAGAAACCTCGTTTAAACATTCGAGGGGAGTGTGAGATGAGAAAAGAATGTACATTCAGAATGAATAGAGAGAGGTACGACACGCAGGTCGTATTTAAAAATTACAAACCATAAGTATCCTAGGGGCATATCATGCACCATACCCATCCAAGCAAATCACAATACATATATTACAAACATCTCATTTAATATGAAAGGTTGTAAATTTAGTGAATTAATTTTAAAATAAATTGTGTTGTGCTAGGATTAGATAGCAATGACGGATTCATTCAATGTATCACATACATAGCGAAACGAATTCGCATTGAAAATATAATATAATCTGTACAAAATAAATATACATATGTAACAGATTAATAATTATGTTCCCAATCACATTGAAAACTATACATATATCATATATATATAAACGAATTCATTAAAAGAACTTCTACGCTTAGATTTCATGCTTTTTTTTTTTTAAATAATTTGATCAAATCAATATCGCATACATATCTTATATTAGCATATGCGAAAAAAAATTGATTATAAGATAAAATTTTTATAACACACATGTATTCAATTTAAGCAATTATTGACGTGGCTCTGATACCACTGTTGGGAATTATGGGAGGCACACAGCGGAAACATTAAAAAAATTTTGATCCCAATTCCCACTAAGGATCCGCTAAAATCACTTAAACTGAATAGGTTCAGAGAATTACCTTTTTTTCTTCCGATTGAGTTTGTTGTTTGCTTTTATTTGGATCACAGGAACTGACCGCAGATCAGCTCCCTCTACTGGTATCCACACGAACGGGGTTCAGCAACTCAAAACAGTATGCTAGCAATCAGTCCGTACAGTCCGTACGACGTCCGTACGATGTCTCTCTCTCTAAGGATTTTGGAGGTAGCTCTAGCTCTAGCTATGTATATATCTTTTTCTAATATGGAAACCCCTTTTTATAGACTAGAGTTTCAGATATATTTAATTAATCAAAATTAATTAAATATATCTATTAGTTTAAATTCAAATCTATCCTATAGTTTAAATTTAAACTAACAATATCTAGAGCTTAATTTAAATTATCTGATTAGTTTAAATTTAAATCTATCTGATAGAATCAAATTTAAATTAATCCATATATATATATATAATATCAAATATAATATATATATATAATATATAATATATTTCGAATTTAATTATATATATATATATATATATATAAATAATTCCTCCATCCTAGATATTCATTGAATCTAGACACATTTCTGATTCAATGAATGTGGACATTTTAGTTCGAGTTGGTCCGTTCTTGTGTGCGACCCTGCAGGCCCATATGATGTTGGTAGTGGGCCAACTACACTGTTTGACCCACAAATCACAAGCGGCCTCTAGCAAGACATTGTGACTACCCAAATCATGCGGGATCGGTGATCCGATGCAACCTATCTTATAACCATATCATATCCCTTTTGTCACACGATATTTAGATCGAGTATGAGACATGGAAATGTCATTTTCAACTTGCTCGATCATAACTTTCTCGATCTCCGAGCAGACTGATATAAGATGGAACCCTTTCCATTTGAGCATGGCCATGCATTTCTCAGTCACACTCATCGAGGGGCCCAGAGATATCTCTCTCTATTAATTAGAGGGACAAATTCCATCTTGACCACTCATCTTCCTCTGCATGAATTTCATTATACCTGATCATAGTCTTTATAATCACCCGGTTAAAGGTGACATTAGACTATGCCAAAGTACAGTGTCCTTCATGTAGGAATCTATGGTGATCTCAGGTCCAAGGGATCAATGATATAGTTATATATGAGATAAATTTATGACCTAATCCATGTAACTTATCTCATGACGGGTCTATCCAGCGTCCTGTTCTCTAACACACGCCTATGATTTTGATTCATATCATCATATATGATTAACACTTAATCAATCAAAATCATACTAATCTTAATTCATTGTTGTTCCCACAAGGATGATTGATTAGGGACATTTTGGATAATTCAAAAAATAATTTATCCATAGATATTATTATATATAAACATGTAAATAATATAATAATGTAATAAAAAGAAAACTCTTATTTCATAATAATAAACAATGTTCGCAATACAATGATTGGCCTAGGGCACAATCTCCAACATTAACACCCTTAAACCCACCTTATTATGAAGTCTTGAATACTCTAAAATGTAAGATTCCATGGCTAAGCTAGCTTCAGCTCCTTTATGGAAGAAAGGAAGAATCCTGAAGAGGTTAACTATGATGATGGTGTAAAGCCATCTTCCTCTTAAGGGAAGAGGGTGATTTGTTATGTGTAGTAGTGCTTTGGTCAGTGTAAAAGGGAGAGATTGAGACTCAAACCTATTACTCTTTCTTGTGTGTAATGAGAGTTGCAGAAGAAAGTGTAAGGGAAAATAGAGAAAGAGAAAAGGTACTAGTGGTGGCAATAGAGTCTTCTGACAACAAGGGTTGGCCTTCAAAAGAAGGCTTGAACTAGTTTAGCCATGGAAGTAATCTTTCATTCTAGAGGATCCAAAGCTTGTAGAACAGGATGGGCTTCTAGAATTTGTATGTTCTGGACTTTTGGCTTTACCTTTAAACTCTATTTTTGTTGCACCTAGATTGGGGAGATTTCGCTTGTCAAAACACTATTTTTGCAAAGTGAAACGGTGCGTTTTGACCAAACTTATGACATAGCTTTGTTTGGTCCATTAGATTTGTTCAACAACTAGGATTTTACATACTTTAGAGGTGCTTCAAATGCCTTGTAATTTAGAGGATTTATGTCTCTAATCTACACAATTTAATTAAAATTCATTAATATTTTATGTTTTTATTTGATAAGTTTTTCCGTGCTTTCGGTGAAGAAAGAAATTTACAAAAATTTTATAGTACATAATCACATCACATGATAGACTAATATGTACAAGTTCACTTTTAGTTCTTAAAATTTCTCCCAAATTTTATTTTACTATCAAATATTTATTTTGGTTCAATATATAAATCATTAAATTTTCAAAAATAGTTTTAATATCATCAATTTCCTTAACACCATTAATTATGATTGAAGCATATACATGGCTTAATAAACTAAACCAATGTGAGACTTCTATAATGTGTAGGGCACTGTTATGTGTGTGTGTGTGTATGTAGTGGGGTAGGTTTTGTTAACTTATGTATTCATAATTTGATACAACAAAAGCAATAAAAAAAAGGGCAAATTAAACATATTAAGTTTAAATTATTATAACAATTCAAATGTGTAAACAAATCAAATAACTGAAAGAAAACAACTGAAGCTATGTAATTATTAGAATAACAAAGAAAGCAAAATTAAATCATAAATTCTTTATTGTGATTTTTTTTATATGTGTATTGTGAATATATTAGATAAGAAAAGTACATTAGTTTAGTTTTTGCTTTCCCAAAAAAGCATGATTACTAATGTTTTATAAATTTGCCTTCCAAATATATATTAAGCAATCTCTTATTAGTTTCTCAATCAAATGTTTACAATTATTATAGAATTAAAAAATAATATTATTTGAAATAAATAAGTAGACTTTTACTATAATACTATTAAATATTATAACTTTTTGAGAATGAAGGACTTTCAATATAAAAAAAAATTCTTTAACTAAAAAAATAATACATCGACCAAGAAAAATTATACCATTTCAATTGAAACTAAAAATTAAATCCATAAATTACTATATTTTTATTACATAATCAATTAATTAAACTACTTAATTCAATCCCAGCCAAATACATTGAAAAAATAATTAAAATAACTAAACCATAAATAAACTTTCACACTATAAAAAAGTATCATTAAGGTTGAACAAGGGTTGTCTTCATACATCATCATCAATTTCTATTCACCACTATACCCATCAATCATAAATAATCCATATTTAAATCCATTCATGAAGCTAATTTCATCCCTTCAGATCTTAAAGGCCTGAAAAATGTGGTCATCTGTAGCACTCATTATATTATGAGTAAAAGGAACAGAAGTGATGGTCTAAATCTTAGACCATGTAATAAATTTGTGATCATTAGTAGAACAAACTTGCATATGTATAACGTAATCTTTTTCAAAATACTTAATGTTAAAGGAGAGAAGGCTTAGCTTATCTTTGTAGATAGCCAACTTGTGAAATATTTACTTAATGTTATCAAGAATGTTAATTTGATAATACCTTTGATTATGAAAGTTTAAGGCTACCATATACTTAGGGTAGAAATAAAAATGCTCACTACTTCAAAACATTTTACCATTTAAACAGATGTTCTCATGGTCAATCCATTGATATTGATTATTAAATTTAATAGGTTTTGGCTAGCATGCATTAGTTGGGGAGATTAAAAATCCAATAGTCCCCATTGTCATTTAGGTTTTAAAAAATGACAACTATCTTCCAATTATCTTCCACATGCTATAACCAAAACATTCTAGGGTTCTCCTTGCATCAATCAATTGCAAAAACAAATTAACATCAATAACTAAAACCTAAAAAAAGAATAAAATGAACCTTTAAAATTGTTACCTTTCATATGATTAATCCACCTAACATTATTACCTAAAGCATTCCAAATTAAAAATGCAAATTCAAAATCATGCATTAAATAAGATATACAAAGCAAACCATTGGCAACACCAACAACTTTGAATGGAAAATACAGATCATAAGGAATATGAAATTTGTTCTCTTTTAAAAGAGGATATTCAACATTCAGATCATGGTATATGAAAGAAAACATCATTTTGAAAATGAAGAAAGACAATAAGCAAAGATTTACACTTCTTCAAAGATTTGAGGTAATTTTTTTTTTAACAAAAGTACCATCCTTCACATCTTGATTTCTAGCTCTTGGACAATAAGGGAAAATGCTTGATAGTCTTTGCGAGGAGATGAGTAAGAATAGATTCAATAATTCAACCATGATTATAATAAATTTTAGTCATGATAATACATTCTTCCAAGATTTTAGCTATGATTTCATAAAACAATCTTTTGCTTAAAGTATCAAAGCTTGTAGAGGTATTATTACAACATGGAAATGTACTTTCATGTTAAAAATTGTTCATATGTAAAAAAAATGGATTAATTATCATGATCAATTAATGTTAAGGGATGAGTATAAGTGGGCATGTTTGTTGATGATAAATATAAATGGATTTTAAATAAAAAGGTACCATATATGCAAATTGATGAGTATATTTTACACATTTAAATAGATATAATTTTTATATTTGAAGTAATATAAATTTTAGATATTATATAGATAATAAGTTGATTATATATATATATATATATATCTTTCCATAGTTAGTTAGAGAAAATAAAAGAAATTTTGTTACATAACTTATTCATATTCTTTTTTTTATAAATATTTATGCAAAAAGAAAATAAAAATAAAGACGTGGCAAAGAAGACTAATACATATCTCCTTTGAAATTTTAAAAAAAGAAGATAAAGATAGAGACGAAATAAAGAATGCTTATAAAAGGAGAGATTGAGGGGGCACAAAGAACAACTCAAATTTGAGATCTATTTTGATTCTTTTCTTCCCATATATTTTTTTCATTTTCATTTTCTTTCTACCTTTTTACAAATTTCTGTAGAATTTTTATTGAGTTCTTCAAAGTCATGAGTGGCTAGTCTTTTAGTTTCTTAGTTATGGTTATTAAGGGTCTGTCTTAATGAACAATTTATGAGAGTATTGATTTATTTGTTTTTCTTTTTTAAGTATTGAAATGTTTTCTATTTTTATGATATTATTATTCAATTAATTTAAATTGGTACCTTAATTTAGCTAAATAATTATTGATATCTGAATTCATAAATCTATACTTGTTTATTAGATTCAGTAGATAACAATTCAATATATTTGATAAACCAAAATTATCTTTGTATATTGATGAAATATTTCTTTCATTTTAAACATGCGAGCATATGTATTGTTAAATGGTGGTTGGTGACTTTTCTTACTCTTAATGCTGTTCATAATTTAAATTTTGAGAGCTTATTTAGGATTAATTAATAAATAAGATTTAATTGAAAAATTTGTTCCCTTTAAACATTCTTAAGGAAGAATAAAATATCAAAGCTAATTGATATTCATAACTAATCTATTTTAAAAGAGAAATTATTTATATTTCTTTTGAAATTTTGATGATCAAATTGGTTAAATTAGACTTGAAATAAATTTTGCCTTAGGGTTGGTTGCATTGAATTATTTCTAAAAATATTTTCTAAATTTATTTATTACTATTTTATTAAATAGAAGAATCTCCTTTATTTTTTTCATTTATATATTTTAATTTCAAATTAAATAATTTGATTAATCTCTGTAGAATATGACTCTATTTACGACAAAAATTATTTTGAGAGTAGGAAATTATTGGTGTCTTTGACACCTATCATAAATGCAATTAATTTCTCATAATTAAAAAAAATACTTTTAGCAATAACTTTTACTGGCAACAAAAAAAAGTTGTCGCTAACAGTATATTTTTAATGGCAATTTTAGTAAGTTATTATTAAAAGTTGTCATTAAGATATTATTTCTCATTTTACCAAAACTTAAGTGGTGACACAAAAAAAGCCATCACTAAAAGCATTTTGTGACGACAAAAATGTTGTTACAAAATACTTTTAGTAACAACGCTAATATAATCATTATTAAAAGTAACTTTTAGTGGTGATATTTTGTTACCATTCAAAGTTTAGCAAAAATTTTTTTTGGGATTAAAAAATTTTTATGTCAAAACTTTTAGAGGCGATCAAATGTGGCCACTAAAAGTTTAGTAATTTTTTTTTTAAGAACCAAAAATTTTGGTGTCCACCATTAAAAGTTTTGGCTAAATTTTTTATATGTAAAAATGTCATTATTGAGACTCAAAGTAAAGACCCTCAAGCAAGTTACTAACACTTCAATTGATTGTATCACAAGCTTTTAACAGTCATATTATGCATTGTTTAATATATATACACTTTTAAAGAAAATAATATAACAAGAAACTATATATATCATATATAATATATAAAAACATCTACACTAATATATATACTATTTATAATTATAACTACATTTTTACTTTGGTTAAATTTTTTTATTTCATAAATTAATTTTTTTAATTTATTATTTCTATGCCATTTGCTTTTTTTAATTTTTAATAATAGTGAAATCTTAATATAATTTGAGAATTCTAAAAGTTTAATATTAAAATCTCTCAAATTTTAATTATGGGTAATTTTAATTTTGAGTTAAAAATGACTTTTAAAATATTTTAAAAAGCATATAATTAGTAATTAAATATTTAAAAATTATTATCATTTATTTTTTATATTAAAATTTTAATATATAAAATTTAAAAAATATATTTAATTATTACTTATTCAACCACAATAAAACCAATGAACTAGAATTAGTAAATCTATTATATTAATGATCAATCTAGTTTTAAAAACATTACATATTTAATATTTACTCATTCATAATTAAATGTTGTATGATAAATTTTTTTGAGAATTATATACATATATATATATATATATATATATATATATATATATATATATATATATATATATATATATATATATATATATATATATATATATATATATATATATATAACATACTTTTTTTAAAAAAATGTAATTAAAAAAACCTAATTCAACCCTAGATTTCATCTTCTTCCTTTCTTCTGGCCATAAATCATGTTTGTGTTCAGTTTTTCGTTACTCATTTATTCATTCACACCAATACTCCCCTCCTCTCTCTTGATTTGGCATTTCTTCTTCTGCAGTATTCAAATATCATTCTCTTTTCCAATTTGTCTATTGTCATTTGAAGCTAACACCAAAGTTTTGTGGACTTATATGCTTCTTTTCTTAAATTTAAAACCTCTTCTCTATTTTGCTTCAAATTTGTTTCCCTTTAAATTCAAATTCAAATCTATTTTTGATCTACATGCTTCATCTTCTCTCTCTCTCTCTCTCTCTCTTAACAAATGAAATGAGTGATGAGAAAAAGGAAGGAAGAGTGAGAAATGACATTCGTTGTAAAGAGCATGACAAACTTGATCAAAGAAAGAGACCTAGGTGTCTTCCTTATAGGGCTTAAGGAACACCATTTTGGTTTATTTAGTAAATGCAATGAAGTGGGTAAAATAGCTCAGTTCTACATTTTTAAGAGTTTCTTTTTAATTATTCTTTATATAGTTTTAAGATTTATCTAATCATTAATCAAATATAAAAAATAAACCAAATGGATAATTTTATTATGATTATTTAATTTCTAATTAAAAAGATAATTACACATTTATAAAATAAATTTGCACATCATTTATTAAAATTTTTATAATTATCTTATAAGAATAATATTATTGTAATTTAACTAATCTTGAAAATACATTTATCACTTAAGCTTTTTTTTTATTTATATATCAATTATTAGTAGTTTCTTTTAATTTGTTCTTTATATAGTTTTTTAAGTTATCTATATAAATCAAATATATAATTATATTTAATTAATTAATTTCTAATTGAAAAGATAATTCTTGAAAGGATGAAGCATGTACAGTCATAGAGCCTTGTCCTTTTTTCTCTCCAATCTCCATTCTTTTCTATAATAAAGTAGATAATCCCTCTTATCTCTTCTTCCTCCATCTCTCGCAATGTGCAGCTTCCTTTTCTGGTGAAGTAACCCATTAATAAGTAGTTTATTAACTAAATTAATAATTACGTAAATTAATTTTAATTTGCCTAATTAACTTATGAGTATAGAGTTAATTAAAGATTTAATTAGGAATGTTTTACCTAAACCCTAACCCACCTAACCCAACTTAAGTTACCAGCACTAACCTTCTCTCTCATCTTCATAATTAATGTTGTGAGTAAGAGAGGAGAGAATGATGTTGTCTGAAGGGGAAGCTACCATCTTTAACTTTTGGAGATTAGATAAGGGTGAAAAATACTAATTTCACCAAGGTGAGTTCAAGAAAAACTTATCTCGTCTCTTTTCATTTGGGGTAAAATTTTTTTAATTTAAGGTTTTAAAAATTAAGGACTTTTGGCTATTTGGGTGAGAAAGTGGTAGAAAAGGACAAAAATCACAATTTAAAGGTGAGTTCCCTTGCTTTCTTCTTCTTTTCAACCTTGTTGATGAATTTAGACTCTTATTAGTTGACCATGGTATTGGCCAAAACCTAAGGAACTCAAAGAAGAAGGGTTGTTGACTTGAAGAGATAGGATGTTGCTTTAGGTGCCTTAGAAATTGGAGAAATAAAATTTTTGGGTGAGAATCTTCCCTTATGAGTAATTGCTTATGGGTTTCAAAATTATTAATGGTTGTTTGGTATTATTATTGATTCTTGGGTGTTTAAATTACTATGAGTATAAATTAGGAATCTCAAGTAGGGAATTCATGTATTATGCTTGGGAAAAGTTTGGCATTTGAATTAAGTTAATCCCAAATCTTACCCCTTCCATATTGTGGTGTATGCTTATGATTATGGGTTGTAATTTTATTGTTCTTGGTTGAAGGGTAAAAGAGAAAATAATGGTCATTGGAGTTTAGAAAAATTATTAGAAAGAGCTTAGGAATTTTAAGAATTTAATTAGAAAGCCTTTTTGTTCGACTAAGTTCATGGTTCTAGTTTTAGAATTTGACTATAAATTGACATAAGCTTCTTTATTATTGATTGGGTTGACATGAGAAAGCTTTAGTGAAATTGGAGGTGAAACAATTTGGCTTGGAGCCTTGAGAATTTGGAGGAATTGAATAAAGAAGTTTCTTTATTTTATTGGAATCCAAATTCTACATTCTGATCTCTGCACATGTGGGGGTTCTATTTTGAGGTTAAAAATGCTTTATATGACTATGTTTTTTGTGTAAAATCTTGGTTTAAGTGGCTACACATGTGAGGGTTCTATTTTGAAATTAAAAGTGCTTTATATAACTATGTTTCTTTTTTGCGTAAAATATTGATTTAACTAGCTGCACATGTGGGGGTCCTATTTGGGATTAAAAGTGCTTCATATGACCTTTTTGGTTTAGGTGAAATCCTAATTTAACTGGTTGCAAATGTGAAGATTTTGTTTTAGCCTAAAATATTGCACATGCACATGCTTTTACACAATATTTCTACATTAAATTAAATTATTGTATTACTTATGGTTGTATTTTGGCTTAAGAAATATTGCTTATGCCTATGTTTCTACACAAATAGTTTTGCATTAAGTTACTGCACTACTGTTTTGGCTTAAGAAATACTGCACACGCTTATGTTTTTATGCACATAGTTCTGCATTAAATTACTGTAATGCTTGTGGTTCTGTTTTGGCTTGAGAAATACTACATATGCTTGTGTCTTTGCACAAAGAGTTTTGCATTAAATTACTACACTACTTGTGGGTTTGTTTTGACTTAAGATCGCACATGCCTATGTTTTTGCATAATTTTACTACATTAAGGTTTTACATATCATATGATTATGTTTTGTATTGCATAAGGTAAGTTTCTACACAAATTTTTAGTACAAAAACCATTACACAGCTTGTGATGTTGATTTGGTATGTAAAATACTACATATAGCATGTTTTTACATAGATTGAGATGAGGAAGATAATGGAAGGAAGATGATGAATTGTCGTCATAAAGCTTCTCTCTTACTTCAATCTCTTCTTTCTTTCTTTTTCTTGTCTCCAATTGCAAATTAGTAGTTGTTCATGATAGAAGGTATGGCTTCACTTGCTTTTGATTATGAGAGTGCTAATTATACTTCATGACTTCATAGCTAAATACTTCATAGCAAAATACCTTGTTAATTGTAGTATCAAAGTTTGAAGAAGCATGTTATTAGTTATAACTTTCGCTAAAATTTACCTATTTACATTTGCTTGATATATAGATTATATGACATATGTTTAAATATGAACTCCTCTTAAATATAATATTTGTCACTAGGCCTTGTCTAGAATTGGTGATTAGACACTATTGAATTTCATTTATACTTTCCAATTTTCATCACTTTTCAACACTGCCAAACATTATTTGAGAAGCATGTTTGGTAAAAGAGTATATTCACTTCCTTTTATGATATTATTTGAGCCTTAATTTTGTTTTTATATCAAATTGATGCAGTTTTTCCATTAGTAATGCTCATTGGTTAATATGAAACTATGGTTGCTTATACTACATCTTCGAAAAAGAAAATGATGCTATGTTATCATGTTCTAACTTCATGTCTTGTGTATTTATTTTGTAGCTTTTAGGGAAGAGTAGTGGATTCTAAGTAGCTCAATACTGATGCATAGGATGAATGCAAAATTGAATACTATAATTATGCATAAGTATTGATACCTTAGAAAACTAAGTATAGAATTTCTAACTTTTTTATAACAAACAAAAATAATAGTTTAAAATATTGAATAAAAAATTATCATATTAGATATCCTAGTAATTAAGAGTTGGATGCATCAGTATTTGCACGCAAAGTAAAAAAATTATTTTGCAATCCTCGTACCTTTTTGTGGCTTCTATAATTTTAGCCTAAATTTACAATTATATCAAGTATTATTATTTCTAATTTTTAATTCCTTGACATAATGAGAAGTTGGTTTTCTCACCCATATTACATATAAGAAGACATCAATTATCACAATGCTTTACCTACTATCATTGCAAGAAGCAGCAGTGAAGGGTATTGTGAAATTCTCTTATTTTAATTTACCTTCAAAACTATTATTTTTAAGGTAAGCTTTCAAAATTTACATTTTTATTTTGAACTACTGATTATACTTTTAATTTTTTCCCCTTCATGGAAGCTTTCCTTCCTTCATTATGTTATCGTTCCTTTTCATTTTTATTGCTTTATCATTTTATTTTTTTGCTTTTCAAAGTGTTACTCCCCATAAAGGGGTGAAGTTGGTATTGCTTTTATGTTTCTTAATGCTAATTATACCTAAAGTATTTCTTTCCTTGTTTGTCACAAATGAAACACGAATATTGTTAGTTTTTTGATAAGCTATTAAAGTTTCTTAGGAACTATTAAAACTACTCAAAAAGTTGTGCAGAAATCCAAGGAGTTTGATATAGTAAATCTTGTTCTAAAATTGTACTTATTTGGTCTAAATATTGCATTTGTAATAGCTATAGTGCTGTTGGATCCAGGCAATAATAATTGTGCTTTAACCATTACAATTGTGATTTGAAAGTGACTTAGTCCTTAATGAACTTAATGTATTGGTAATGTTCTAGGATGTTTTGAGATTTTCAAGTCTTTTTATTTTGTATGTTTACTACTATTACTTATATATATCTATATTAGAATGGAAAAGAAAGGATTATGAAATAATTTTCTTTTAAAAAAATTAATAAACCTTTTAGTAATGACAATAGTAACTATTAATTTTTTTTTAAATAATAAAACTTTTAGTGTTGACTATTATTGCTACTAAAAGATTCTTTTTAGTGGCTACTTTTACGGTTGCCACTAAAATGGTACTTTTAATGGTGACCAATATTACCATTAAAAGTTTCATTTAGTCTACAAAAGTTAAATTAAAAGGTTGTAGTGATGAATTTTGTCGCCACTAAATATAATTTTTAATGGCGACCTTCTTTATTGTCACTAGAAACCTTTTGTTACGAAATTATTAGTTATGATCTAGTGATGACTAAATGTCACGATTAAAACTTTTAAGTAGTGATTATACTTATATTTCATATATTTTATTTTACTTCTATTTAAAAGGAATTTATATGCTTCCAAAATTAATATCTATATTTTTAACTTTTCATTTATTTTCTTTTTCAATTTTTTAACTAGGACTATATCATCTGCAAAAAATATACATTATAACACTGACTCTTAGATATATTTAATAAATACATTTACAATTAAAGTAGAAAGATAGAAGTTCAAAGTTAGCCCCCTAATACAAGCCAATGGTTATCAGAAAATCTTATATAGGCTTGCCTTTTATTTTCATATTAGTTGTAACTCTATCATATATATCTTCTCAAATATAAATAATATGAACCTTTTTTATTCTCTAGAGCCTTACACAAAATTTCTCTTAGTACCTTATCCTATGTCTTCTTTAAATTAATGAATATCATGTATAAGTTTTTATGATTCTTTTGATATCTCTTTATCAATTTTTGTAACAAGTATATTACTTCTATGGTCGATCTTCCTCACATAAAACTAAATTGATTATCTATAATGTGAGTCACTTGTCTTAATTTTCACTCAATTACCCTCTTCCATAACTTTGTAGTGTGTCTCATGAGTTTAATTCTCTTATAATTTACACAGTTTTGCATATCTCTCTTATTTGTAGAAATAAGAATTAAAGTACTTCTCCTTCACTTATTCAACATTCTCTCAAACCTTATAATTCCATTGAACAACTTTGTGAGTTAATTTATACATTTTATTCTTAAATCCTTCTATACTTTAATAGGTATATTATCCAATCTAACTATTTTTTCATTTTTCTTTTATTTTAATACTTTTTTTTCTCTAACTCTCAAATCTTATAATAAAAGGTAAAATTTTGGTTATTTTCTTTATTGTCTAGCCTATTCGAGTGCAATAAGATCTTGTGTCATTTATTAAATAGTTTACGAAAATAACCCTTCCCTGATATCTTGCTTCGTCACTAATACTTCCCCTACTTCATCCTTAATGTATTTAACCTAGTCCATATCTTTTATCTTTTTTTTCTCTACTTTCACCTAACTTGTAAATATTTCTTTTCCCAACTATAGTATAAGGATTGTAATAACCAATCAAATGCTCTAACTTTCACTTTACTCACTATCTTCTTAGTATTTTTTTTAGTTACCTTATATTTTTATTAATTTTCATCATTTTTATATGAAAGGCCACACTTTATAATACTCTATTTTAACCTTAATCTTATCTTGTATGCTTGCATCCCACCGCTAAGATTTTTTATCTTTAAATCCAAAGCCCTTTAATTAATTAAGTATATTTTTTGTCACCTCCCTAATCTCTTTAACTATCTCATCCCACATATTATTAGCACTTGCTTGTGTCTGTCATGACCCTTCTTTCAAAATCCTTCTTTGTAAGCTATTTTTTTTTTTATCTTTTTTTAATTGTCACCACTTGATTCTTAACACTCTATCTTAGTTTTTGCTCTCTATTCTCCTCTTTACTCGAACATATATAATTAAGGCCCTAAGTTAAGTACTCAAACTCTCTCCATTTATAACTTTGCAATTTATGCGAAACTTTCTATTTGCTTTCTTTATTAGAAAGAAATCAATTTAAAAGTATATGCTTCCCACTTTTGTACATGATAAGATGCCCATTGTGCATCCTAAAACAAGTGTCACTTATTATAAAATTGAACGTTAATAAAAAGTTTAGAATAATTTTACCATCTACATTTGTTTCTCATAAATTATAACCCTCATACGAACCCTCATAACATCTAACATGACTATTAAGATCCCCTCTTTAAAGAATCTTTTCTCCTAATAGTATTTCTTAAACTAAACTTTCTAAGTCCTTCCAAAATTTTATCTTGTGGTAAATGTTAATAATATTAAAAGTTTCCTTTTCTATTACAAATTTTAACACTATGATTTTATCTTTTAATCTTTTTGCATCAACTACAACATTTTTTCAATAGTTATCCACAATTATATCTATTCTATTTCTAAATTTAGTTTTACTGGTGTACTTGAGTTTAAAATCTGATATGTTTAATTCCTTAGCTTTTTTTCCTATTCATTTAGTTTTTTATAAGCACATAAAATTAATTCTCCTCCTAATTATGGTATATATTATTTTTATTGATTTACCTATAAATGTACCTATATTCCAAGGTCAAAATGAATCTTACTCTCATGAACTAACTTTTTTATGACATTCCTTCATGAATTATGCAAGAATCCTTACTCATTTTTCACTACATCCAGGCGTTATTGCAGTAACTCTTGTTCATTTGACACTATATTCAAGCTATATAATGCATTGCTTCTGAGTAATAACTAGCACTAATTTTAGCATATTGATTATTCATCATATAAAAATTCGACAAAGATTTACATCTGCTGTTGATTGTCTAATAAACTCTTGTCTTTTTTTTGGATTTGAGATCGACTATGAAATGATTTGCATTAAAGTACAATGTAGGCACAGTCCATGTTGAATTTATTTATTCTAAATCATTTCTACATCGGGATATCAAACCAGATAATTTTCTCATGGGCTTAGGAAGGCGTGCAAACCAGGTGACTAATCCCATTTACAATTTTACATTTTGACTTTTCACACGATGTATGCTTAGGTATTAAGGTGGTCAATGCTTTTGATCTGCTTGCAGGTTTACATTATTGATTTCGGTTTGGCTAAGAAATATAGAGATTGTTCAATCCATCAACACATTCCTTAAAGGTGTGAAGGGTTTTGCTGTGTTTTGATGCGTTAATTTTAGTTTTTCCTCGGGTGAGAGGAGGAATATTATTTAATGCCACAAGTAAGCCAGAAAGGGGTTTGTCATTTGTGATGTCTGTATTGATGTAAACAGTAGCACATTTGAACAGAACTAGAGAATGAAGGAAAACTGGGATGGAGAGAGAATAAAGGAGATAGAATTTTTTTTATCTCCTGATACAACTCTGATGGTAAAATTTAAATGCTTGAAGTTCTCTGAAACTATAATTCTGCATAGGCATGTGAAATTAACTAATTCTTGAAACTAGTTCAAAGTCAAGACAACTATGTGACGTAGTTCCTGTGTCATTTAGATTTGCAGACTAGTTTTCATTTGAGGGCATTGCTTGATTTTCTTTTGGCTGGTAATTTATTCACCTACGGATTGGTAGTGATTAGTGTATTAATATACATAAATTGACTTCAGGCATTGCCACATTATCCTTGTTTCTGGTTTCTGCCCTCCTGGATCAATGTTGATCCTATCTGTAATGATACATAAAGTTTCCTGGTCCTATTCTGTTATTTATATGTTTGTAGACAAGATGCATTATCTATCTAGTCCCTAATACTGCAGGGAAAATAAGAATTTGACAGGAACGTAAGATATGCAAGCATGAATACTCACCTTGGCATTGATATGTGAATGTGACATCTTATATTTCTGCACAGGCATTCGTTTAATGCATGGACAAGTTTCATGTTCTATATTGGATACATGATGCTTGTTCTCTTCTGGTAATCAATGCATAGAGCAAAGCCGAAGAGATGATTTGGAGTCCCTTGATTATGTCTTGATGTACTTTCTAAGAGGAAGGTGATTATTGCTGCCTAGTCTACTTTGTTGTCTTCCAGTGCTTTGTTAAGAAATGAGAACCATTTGTCTGATTTGTGATTTCTCTATAGTCTTCCTTGGCAGGGACTCAAAGCAGGAACAAAGAAACAAAAGTATGAGAAAATCAGTGAAAAAAAAGGTTTCGACCTCGATTGAGGTGTGTTGGTTTATTTTTAGCCTCATTTCATACTATCTTCTCTTGCATGACTTCCACTGAGAATTTATTGCTTATTCCAGTCCTTGTGTCGAGGTTATCCAACAGAATTTGCATCATATTTCCATTACTGCCGATCATGAAGGTTTGATGATAAGCCGGATTACGCTTACCTCAAAAGAATATTTCGTGACCTCTTTATTCATCAAGGTTTGACTTTTTTCTTATTTAGAATATATTTGCATTGTATGGAGGACCATGTTGTAAGCTCACTTTTGTCAATGCTTGTGGCATTTGGACAGGCTTCCAGTTTGATTATGTGTTTGACTGAACCATTTTGAAGTATCAGCAATCACAGCTGGCTACTCCTCCAGCACGCACCCCTGTAAGTGTTACTGTTATTATTACTCCCCGGGATCTTCTTTATCACCAGCCCTAGGTGAACTTCTGAGATGCTTGTTTTTTAGGGTCCTAGTGCTGCAACTAGTTCTGGAATGCTTCCAGCTGTAACTAATGCTGATGGAAAGACAGGTAGTTTCTTTGATGTTCTTCGTAGAGTAATAGGTTTTACATTTTTCCTCTGGTATCTGTAATTCACAGTTGTGTAGATACATTCAAGTATAGCCCATGCAATGTCTAATTTACTGTCCTTGACACCATCAACTTTTAATTTCTCATATTTTATTTCAAAGATAATTTCTCTTTATATAATCTCCAAAAATTATTAACTTTAGAGTTCTTTATCTATTCCGAGCGGCTGCTTTAGTATTGTTAGTTTTATTCGTTAATTTTTGCATGGCTTGTCCAGTTTAATAGCTTTTGACCTTTTTGGTTTTTTCTGTTTCCTTCTATTCTTTCACAGATGAGGAAGAACGGCGACCACGTGGTATGGTTTCATTGGATTCCTCTAGGCGAAGAATGTCAGGGCCCATTCTAAGTTCTGTAAGTTCTCTGAAGCAGAAAAACCCAGCCACCAGAGAAGGACTCTGTTGGGTTGCTTTGTTTGTAATATATTCCATGGGTTTTTTTTTTAAGTCAGAGCTCTGACATTTGCTTCTTTGTGTAACTTTCACACTGTTCTAAATGTGATGTAAGATGCTAATATCGACAATCAACCATATACTATTGCAAGTCAAAATAATATGCATCAGTTGTGATCATGCAGTTATCAAGGGGGGCCAATATCTTGGGTCAGTCAAGTGGGTCATCGAGGCAAGTTGCCCATTCAAGCAGCCGCAATGCATTTGTGGATGGGGAGTCAGATCTTCGTACTCGTACTCCTAAGACTAGTCCTGGAGCAGCACATAGAATTTCAAGTGGGCAAAGAAGTTCACCAATTGGATCTTCAGATCCTAAGCGAGTGTTATCTGCAAGAAATGCTTCTCTCGTCAAGAATTATGAAACTGCTGTGAAGGGCATTGAAAATTTGCAGTTAGAGAATGACGGGAGGACCCATTAGTACATTGGCCTCTTTTCATCTTGTATGTGAGTTGATAGGCACCACTACTGCTATAGTTGCGTATGTTTCTAAGTTGTGGGGTGAAGAAATTTGGATCTAAACCCAAAATCTGGGTTTGGATTGTGAACTCACATTGCACATGCAGATAAAGCTAAGAAGCTGAAAGAATTTGAGGTAAATTAAGAATTTCTCTTGCCGTAAAGCTCAGGTCTTATTGCCACTTCTCTTCTGGCAGGAATTTCTAAATTTTATAACCTTTTTCATTCGAGTTTGTTGGGTTTTCCAAATTTTATCAACAATCGTAACTAACCAGCGTACCCATGTCTTGGATGTGACTAAATTTCCCCGATGCAAATGTCCAGGGAATTACTATGGTTCTTGGTTCTTTCTCGTGAGAATATCTATAAGGCATTATCTTTTTTTCTTTTTGGCCCTCTTTTTCCGAATATTTGCATGGCATAATTTGATTTTGGTCTGATTTGAAACTTGATGCCCTGAATGATATATACCATTGGGCTTCTGAGTAATGTTAGTTCTTTGCAGGTGGTTCTGGATCAGCTTATTGTTAGCTGATTTCAATTAAACTCATAATTCTCTGAAAGTTAGAGAAATGTTGTTAGTGCAAGACTTGTTTTTAAGAATGCCATTTCATCTCACAACTTTAGTATGTTAAGAGAAGTTGTAATAACTAGTTGAAGATCTTTTCCAAACCATTCAATTTTCTTTTTTAAATCCTACTGGCTGAAATTTACTCCAAAAAAAAAAAAGGCTTGATTTGCTCTTCTTCCGCAAGGTATTCTACAAGCTTTCACCAGGCCAATTGTTCTAAGATTTATTGCAAGAAAGTAATCAGATACTAAAATAACATCCATGATGTATTTGTTATTTAAAAAAGATAAGGAAACATGACTCTCAAGGACCATAACCACATCTTGTCTTACCAGTGCAAGAAATTACAATGACACGTTATCAATCTCACAGATCAACTCCTAAACTTTGCCTTTGCTACATGACTGGTCATCTACTGAAGCAATGGAGCTAGACTTTCCACACAGTTACACTAAGTTTGGATGGGGGAGGAGAAAAGTGGGGAGGGAGAAAAGTGGAGAGAAAAGAGAGGGAAGAGAAGAGTAAAAAGAAAATATTTTCTCTTAATATATTTATATAGATGAAGAGAAAATACAAAAAAAAAAATATTAATTTTTAAGGATAATGATACTCTTATTATCCAATATTAGGAATCTGTGTTGAAGGAATAATTTGAGAAGATAAATAGTGAAAGATTTTTTTTTTAATTTTTTTATATTTGGAGAGAAAATTTTTTAGCATGACTCATTATTTTTTCTCCTTAACTTTTCTTTTCTTTTTAATTTTTTCTCTAATCCAAATAAAAAAAAATCTATTTTTTGATCAAAATTTTTTTTTCTTTTTAATTTTCTTTCCATCCAAACAGAGGACTAGAGAAATATTCATGGGGTAAAAAAGAGGTAAACTCCGTAGTAAACATCTAGCACATATGACTATGTGTTCAATCAAAAGTCCCCAAAAGATTTTTGGCAAAAAGGTTCTAATTATTTAAAAATTAAAAAATAACATTTACAAGAAAATTATTTTGGAAAATAACTTTACAGGATTGAAAAATAGCTTTTCTAAGAAAATATGAGTTTTCCAAATTCGGTCATTATTAATGTGTTTCTTTACTTGGGCTGAAAGTCCGTCCTGTTAGTTTTGATTAAATAATGGGCCACGTTTTTATTGTTTAATCTGAAAAATGAATACCCTAAGACGCCCAGATCCTTTTGTTGCAATTTTAGATTAAATGGACCTTGAAGCATTGGGAACATTAATATCGACTTTTAAATCTGTCTCTTGTGCAGCATTAAGTATTATTAAAAAGAGAAAAGAATTGTAGAAGGTACATGATTGAGGAATTATTCAATCTTGAGCTAGGAAAGTACTTTCCACACTTTTGACAAATACTTGAAATTGAAATAAGGAAGGACGGAGCATAATTTTTCTAAACTGAATGAGTAAGCATCGCACCAGTTCAAGAAACGCCAACGTGCCAATGCCCAAACCAAAGTGCTACGGCAGAATTTCGGCTATTACAATTTTGCTTTTTGAGATACAATGAATTCATATTACGCTAAATTATTTTCTTTTCCTTTAAAAAAATTTAAATTCTATCATTCTTTTTTATTTTAAAAAATATACATAAATCAAAATAATTAAAATATTTTCAAGGACAATATTGATTTCTTTTATTAAAAATATAATTAAAAAATATTTTTTAATTTTTAATTTCAATTTTATTTATTTTTATTGAAAAATATAGATTTAATTTATCCTAAATTTAAAAATTAACTATTTTATATTAATCAAGTGCATATTTAACACTTATTATATTATAAAAATAATAAACATAATGGTATTCTAGTAAAAATAAAATGTAATTGTAACTTATTTTTCATTACAGATAAGGTTAATATAATGCATCTTTTATTTTTTATTTTTGTGTAATGATGCATCCTTTAATTTTAAAAAGGAAAAAAATGCAATTTTAAAAAAAAATCATATTATTTACACATTTTTTATAAGTAAAAAATGTAATTTATCCTAAAAGAAAAGGTAGCGGTGCAAAAATGAGGAGATTGGTTTCTACTTTGATAATTCTTTCCAATGGGAAAAAAATATTTTAATAAAAAATGAAAAAAATATTTTGGTTGCCATGCTGTCGAAACAATTTAAATTGATTTACTAGAGAAAATTTGCACTATAGATTTTTACTGCTGATATTATTTTGACTGTTACTCTATAGTTAAAGTCGCTTTTAATTTGTTACAAATTGCGATAAAATACACCTAAAAAGTATTGAATTAACTATCAAATGTTTGAAACTTCAGTGAAAGAAATATTTTGTTTAGGAATTTAGTTTTCAAATAAAAATTTATTTTTTTAATCTATATATGATATTATCATTGCAAATTAAACTTTCTTTCGTTGTTAATTTTTGCTATTTTAACCAATGCCAAGTAACATACTCTTTATATTTATTGAATAAGATTGTTTTATAAATTCTACAAAATTTGTCTCCTAAGATCATTTAAAGGATTTAGTATTCGTACGTTAACTTTTAAAATAGGTCTACCATTTTCTGTTGGTATGTCAATAGAAAATAAAAATGATCATATGTAAAATATAAGATATTGTAGTCCCTATGTGTCTAAATTCATAAGAGAGAAAAAGTATGGATGGAGTAAAAAAAAATAAAGAGTAAGAAACATAAGTTCAGTTTGGTTCAATTAAAATAGACGCAAACTTGAAAAAATTGACAACTCAATTAACTTTTTTTGGTTTTGACAAGCCAAATGCTGATTTGAACCTCATTTTAATTAATTTTGATAAATTTTTATTGGTTTAGTTTGATTTAATTGGTTTAGTTCAATTTTAAATACTTTTAACATAAAGAAAGAAGTAAAAATTTTTTTTTGTTTTTGTTAAGAAAATAAATGAAATGGGCAAGAAAGAGCATTTAACAAGATAATAAATTTTGAAAAAAAGTTTTATCTCTCTTTCTCAAGCTCGACAAACGTGAAGCAAAAGAAGAAGATGATGATAATTTGAAGGAAAAGATAGCAGTGCAGAAGAGCAAGAAAGCCAAAAAGAAGAGAAAATAGATTCAAAGTATTATTATTTTGTCTTTCCTTCTCTCGTAAAATTTGGAGCATTTAATGCTTACGTTAAAAGCTATTTATTAAACATGAGAAAAGTTAGAAGAAGGAGCTCTCTCCCTCTCCCCCCCTTCCCCCAATATTTACTGATTCAAAAACACAAAGAAGATGAGGGTAGCCTATGTAGTTGAAAGTGTGACTTGTTATTCTCCATAGCTATCTTTCCATTCAAGTTTCATTTTCTCTCCTTCATTGGTTATTTTTGAAGGTTCTCTTCACGAAAATATTTTGAAGCTCATATATGTTAGAAAGTAAAAGAATGGAATGAGATATAATGGAAGCAAAGAAAGAAAATTGAAATTGTATTGCAGTTACCTTTGTTTTCTTCATCTACATTTTTTAAGCTTAGTTTCTAGTTTAATATAATTTGTGAGAACCTAAAGGGTGAGTTTATTATATCTCTTTTGTTTAAAAAAGCTCTTAGCTTATTCTCATATTTTCTGTAAATTTTTTTAAATATAAAAAAAGTAAATCGAGGGATGAATTTTGTAAAAAACTTGTGTGTAAAAAAATTTTGGATAAATTTACGTAAAATCTAAGTGTTGTAAAATTTGAAATGAAAAATGTAAATTGAGAATGAGTTTTTGTTTAAGAAAATTTTGGATAAATTTACGTAAAACTTAAGCATTGTAAAGTTTAAAATAAGTTTAAAATTTATATTGGTAGAGAGTATGTTTAAAATTATTTATATTATAATTTGAGTTAATATTGAGTTAAATTTTTTTTTTGAGATTTACGGAAGTTAGGTGTAGGTTAAGGCTGTTCGAATTAGGATAACATACACTGCATTTTATTAGAAAATTCTGTGGACAAAATCTTGTTTAGTCCACTTGATCTTCAAAACATTTACTTCCTTTCATAACATTTTCTCGATTTGATTTTCTTGGATCTATAACATTTTCTTATCAGGATATTTACTTAAAATTTCATATTTCTACAAAAACGTCTATTCACCCCCGTTTTCAATCAGCGAAAGAGCACTGCCGCGGAGAAGATCCAAGTATCTCCAATGCTCACTCTTTCTCACAAATTCCCGCAGACATGACCATTGTATTTTTTCACTCTACCCCCAATAAAACTCTACAATTCTGCTATTTTAAATCCAAACCAAAAATTACCCAAGTAAAATTACGTGCCGTGGTTTGGACAGCACAAGATCCATTGGTTCTATAATTTTTCTTTCTTAAGTTAAAGCCTCTGTTTTTCTTGTTTTTACCTTTGGGATAGATGCAATTACTGTTTATTTGAGGAGTTGATGAATAAATTTCAGGAAGTAGGGTTTGCTGTAAATGGTGGGGGGAATTGAGGTTCACTGCGTTCTTCAAGTTCTCTGTGTTCTTCGACGTTCTCCACGACTTCCCGTGCATCTTGCCTCTCGCGAGTCTTGTGGGTGGAGAAGGGGATAAAATGAAAGCAAAAAGGAAGGTAGCCACTTAAACGCAGCATATTGCTGATCTAAGAGTGGGAAAGAAAACAAAATTACATGTAAGCACTAAACGTCCCACATCGGCATTTAGCTCTCTATGTTACTCAATTAGTAGCGACAACTAGATGGAGCGACCAAAGGGTATGATTTGTGAGGGGCTCAATTGATTAAGAATACATTTATCTGTAAAAAACAAAAATAAGATTTTACATTTTTTTCAATCTATATTAATTTTTTTAATTGTTTCACTTTTAAATTGAAAAAAATTATAATTTTAAGACTTGAAATTGATGATATTTATATTAATTTTTTTTAAAAATTTAAAATTATTTTAAAAGTTTTAACTTAAATTTTAAGCTATAACTTTTTTAAATAGTTCAAATTTTTAGTCTTAGAATCATGTAAAATACTTTTAAATTTAAAATCTTTTGATATAAATATTTTTAATTTAGAACATAAACCGTAATTTTTTCTTTGAAGTTGTCTTCTCTACGTTGGCATCTGTGAGCAAAGTGTGTGATTGCTTCCCGCCCCCATCACGTTGGACGGGCACTGCATATGCTTTTGCCCGAGAACTGTGGGTAAAGAATCATAGACTCAAATAAGATGAGAAGATACCATATGTGAAAGACAAACTGGTAGAATACAAGTAGACCGAGGAATTTCTCATGCAATTTATTTAGATTAAAGAATTTAAGAACCAAATGACTTTCTACACTCCATGATAATCTCCTTTCGTGTGTTTAAAGGCGATACTTTCAGAGAGAGCTCTGGAGCTCCTTGCTTTGCCCGATGGTTAAAACTCTCCATTTCTCTCAAGCATTAGTTCAGGAAACATGGCATTGAATTTTTATTGAGGGACTTACTGGCAATCACGCTTCTTTTTTTTTTTTTCCCTTAGGATTTTAAAATGATCATAAGCATATATAACCATCGCTTCTATTTCATAAGGGTTTTGTTTTGGATTGTTACAGAAAGGTACAATAATTTCATCAAAACATGAACTAATCTATATAATGATCTCTGCTGGTGGAAACTATTTGCAGTCTTACCATGGGGATATATCCTGTTTATTTGAAATTATAACTTTCAACATAGCTTTTCCAGGTACTTTAGCCGGTAATTGTGGTAGAAGGACAATGACAAAATCTTTTTTGCAATTCTCTTATAGTTTAATCTGTTAAACGGTGCGTTGAGAGTTTCGCCTTGACATTCTCATAATCTGAACAGACATAAATAAGAGGCAAAACAATCAAATTGATTGCTTGAGATCCATACTCAGTTAATGGATATCAAATCATTATGTGATGTGTTAATTATTACGTACTTTGTATATACTTGGAAACCGGAGCTTGTCAAACCATTAGGGACTTCGTTAGATTGTGGAATTAGGACACACTTCACTATTTTATCCATAAAGCTTTGAGTTTAATTGATGAGTATTTTTATTTTTATTTTTATTTCTAGTATAGCTTAAGCCAGAATGTATGCTTGCATTATACCATGGCTTTCTGTAGCTTGTGGATCAGGGCTTAGTGGAGAGATACTTTCAGATAACGGACTGGATTGGGCTGGACACTTCACACTCAATGTTCAGTGAGTCAATAACGATTTATATTGTTGACCCTGACACTTTCCATCAAAATGGTCCTTTTGTCAATCTTTTTTGCTTTTTATTGATGAGTATATATTTTTTCTTAAGTCTAGATATTGCAGTGGAATAAGAGGTTGAGAGTAGCATTTGGATTGCATGCAGTAAGAGATTCAACTACGTCACGTGCAATAAAGCGTTTTAATGTCCTTTTTTTCCCATAAGAATTAAGAAATTTGATAAAAAAGATAAAAATTATAATTGTGAAAAAAATTATATTTTAGAAAATAAAAATTAAAAAAAATAAAAGTGACCTTTTACTTGGTGATATGGGTCAGGTAACACCTAATTGCACATTTAAGAGTGTTCTTGTGCATTGATATTCGAGTTATTTTTATACAACATTTTAAAGGATTATCAATTGCTTGATGATTTTGAATTACTTGTATCTGTTTCAGAAGTTCCTTTTTATATCATGCTCTTCTTTTATCATCAATGTCTGACAATCCATATGTTATGTGCAACTAATAACTTTTTTTAAAGAAATTAGATGCTAGTTTTGTAATTTGCATTTTTTGTTTTTCCTTATCTTTCACCTGAAATTGTTTCAGGGTTTAGGGCTTCGTCCGGGAGTTATTGATGGGATCATCAGCATCTCTGGTCTTATCATGTTCGCTTTCATTATTTTGTTCATATGTATTAATTTTAAGAGCTTGCTTTAGGGTATTTATTATTTAAACCTAATGTTTGCTATGGTGTTACGTTTTCTAATGGACAAAAATTATTTTTTACAATTCAATCTTACATGATTGATTCATTTAAAAAAGTTCTTCCATATATTCTATGATGTTTTTTTATTTATTGGAGAATTCGATAACACAAATTTAAAAGCTTTATTTACTGGATTATTTGGTACATAGAACTATTAGGATAAAAACAAAAATAGAAAAAAATAATTTTACAGATGGAAAATAATCTTTATATCCCTAATTTATAAAAGTAATAAAAAATGATAGATGCTATTGAATAATAATTATATAAGCACGATAAACATTACGTATAAAAATAAAAATAGAATCCATTTTCTACACCTGAATCAAATGGCTGATAAGTTTTGTCCTTTTTCTAAACCCCATCTTTCTTTTTTGGTGTTAATAAACTACAAATTTCATAAGAAAGCTCCCAAGGGTTGAGCTAAGTGCTGTAGAAATATAAATGTAGGCACTCCAGGGCTAGGTGAAACAAACAAAAGGAAATAAATGAGAAAATTATGTTAAAATAAATTACCATAAGATAAACATCATGTTAATTTTGAGAGAGTAGAGTCCTGAGAAAAGCTCTTAAACAATGGGGGAGAAGAATTGATGCCAGATACATAGTGTCAAAAATAACTGTTCATCTTTACAATGGAGCTCTTTTATATTTCTAATATATATGCTAAAGAAGTTAATGTTTTTCTACCAAGCTTGAATGGGCTTGTTTCTCATTCACTTTATCACTTTTTTTTTTATGGACTTATATATGGTGATGCATTGCTGATAAATAATCTCACGATCCAAAATTAAGATTGAAGTATGTTCCTGCTCTTATTTATTATTGTACTGCAATTCTATATAACTGTGTAATTGAGCACATTCATGAATATAGTTGTATTTGTCGTTTGGTTTTTCCTCTTAATTTTGCATATTGCTCTATTGAAATATTGGACTATGCCGGAAATTATCACAGTTCCTCTAGGGCAGCCATAACAACATATCTTCCTTTTTTTTTTTCCTTTACTTGTAGGGCTTTATGTACATCTTTATACAGGTGCTTATGGCAAATGGTGCTGGCTAGAGCAGTGTTTCAATGGTATCCTAAAAGCGTGAAATGATTTTAGCTGAGGCAATGCGTGCTGGATTTGCTGGTGGTATAGTTGTAGATTTCCCTACGTAAGATTCCAGGCTTATTTGTTTCATACAAATAATTTGCTAGTAAAACCTTTTTCTGCATTCTTTAGCGTTTGGTCTGCCAATCAGCACAATATATATCTTTGGTCTTCGAGTGTCTGGTGAAGTAATCATATTTTCTGGTCAATGAAAATTAGTCTTTTAATAGGAGAACAAACAATAAGTTGCTCTTTATCTCCTTTTCTTAATGGTGGAATTTATTTTCCGGAACAAAAGACAACTACATAAAATATGTAACAATTTTGTGGGTTTGGATTAACAGCTTTTTGGGATCTTTATCCAATTTGGAAGAAGATTGTGTTTTTAGTTAGGAGTGTTCAAAGATTCGATTTAGTTTGATTTTGAGCCAAAACCAAATTGAACCAATCTAATTGGTTTAGTATTTTGTTGGATTTTGTCGATTTTAAACTCTAATCAGTTTGGTCCATATTTTTTTTTTCCCAAAAGTGATTTTTTTAAAAGATTTTATTCCTTTGCAATATGTAGAATTTAACTTTTAATATCTTGCATCTCTTAAAATTTTGACCAATAATAATTTTGGAATAATTTATTATTTTAATATTTTTTTTATCTAAAAAAATTTCATACATTCACAAAAAACTTTAAAAAGTGAAAAAAAAATAAGAGTAATATCTTATAATAAAATAGTATAAACAATTTGTATGTTTCTTGAACCATATAAAGAATGTAGTTTTAATATAAGTTTAATTGACAAAAGATCCTATTAATCTAGAAAAAATATTAAATTTTAATTAATTACAAGTTTAATAACTTGCTTAACTAAACCAAACATTAAAAAAATCGACAACCGAACTAATTTAATTGGTTCTAGAATCATAAAAACCAAACCAAACTAATTTTTAATTAATTTTATTCAATTTTTAGTGATTTGATTTGGTTTAATTGATTTGGTTCGATTTTGTTTACCCTTATTTTTAGATTCTTTATAAGGCTTTATAATCTCTGTCATATTTAACTCACTAGGAGATGATTGTTTTTTAGATTTTAGAAAAATTATAAGGATAAATTATATGAGAAGTTTTTTATATTTAAAAAATTTTTGACAATTGCTATAACTTAAAATAAATATTTATGATTTTTTCAAAAGTACTTGTGCCTTTCAAAAATCACATAAAAGTACAATCTAGAGAATAAAATAGTTTTGTAATATTTTATAGAGGCACAAGCATAAAAAGAGTACAATGTCTTTTAATGGGATTTAAAGAGAGTTTTGAAAGACCAAGGCTCTCCCAAAAACTTTAGTCCAGTATGGTATCATTGTAAAATATAAAAAGAAAATAAAAAAATTTATGTAATATTTATTATATTTGTATAATTATTATTTAATAATATTTATTTATTTATTTTAAAGTAGAGATATGAGAATCATTTTTTATTTGCAAAATACCTTTTTCATCTTCATTTTCATTTCTAGTCTAAACTTTTTATTTTTGGTTTTTGACCACCACTAAATGATTCAATGGTTGACCAGTTGCTATTGTTGCAATTATAAAGATCCAATTAGGGGTAGTTATTGTCCAAGCACGGAAATAATTGCTACTAATTGCAATTAATTACGAAATAACTAGACTCTTGTTTATGCCATGTCAACTAATTTATTAAATGATGATAACTTTTTGAGATGCAATTTTGATTATAGGAAAATAAATTTAAAACAATTAAAAAATCTTATTTTTGAAAGACCAAATTAAAAAAGGGTAATTTTTGAGAGACTAAATCATTAGACCAATCAATTGAATATTGATTAATACGTAATTGATGGAACACTAATCATATACTAAAAAAAAGCTTGAGTCAAATTCAAGCTTACAAAAGATCAGTTCAACTCTTTTGCAATGCCAACCTTGGCAGCTACATAGATGAAGTAACTACTTTCATACAATATAACATAGGGAAGCTTTTCCTCTTAAATAATAGAACATAAAGCAACTACTTGCAAAAAAGTAATAATATCCCAGAATAACATATCCATAATGTATTTGCAGGAATTACATGACTTTCAAAGATCAGAACCACATTATGTCTTAGCAACACAAGAAGTTACAATTACACAATAATGACAACTGAATAACTTTGCTCTATTGTTACATGACTGACTATTTATTGAAGAAATTGAACTAGAATTTCCACATAGTTAAAGTAGTTCTATGTGCTTGCTGAGTCTGAGAATTATACAAAACCATAAAACTCTCATAATCAAATCTAAGAATGTTGTCCTCTTTCTAAAAACCCAAGAAAAGCCTAAAACTCCTATTAACAGCTATAGGTCATCTGTGTAAGTTTTACTTCAACTCCATTACCATACTCATTCTACTAGATTTATCTACTTATGATGAGATAAATCTTAGTTTAACTAAATATTTTAATATTTGAATTAAGTTATTAAATAATTAATTATTATAATAATTGGTAATTATATCCCAAAAAATGTTGAGATAATTAATATTTAAATTTTAATATGGACAACTCTATCTTATTAGTTGGATATATCTTATCAAATAGACTAAAGTTTTATCCTACTAAAACTTTGCTTGAAAGGTTTATAAATAAGAGGTTAAGATGAAAGCTTACTGTGTTTTTTTTTTCTTTTAACTCACACAAAGAGTTTGAGAGAAAGAATTTTGGCAATTTCTACATGAATGCTATAAAATATTTAAACACTAAATCATGTCTTAATGGTGAAAGTATATGAAAAATTCCTTGAGCGCCACTTGTAAACAATTCAAAATATCACTTGTTTACATTTCAAACTATCACTTGTTAGCATTTCAAGAAAGTGAAATATGCCAAACTTTATTTATATAAGAGTGATTTCATTGAAGAATTTCAATACTCTTCATTGAAACATTTTTTGAATCAATACTTTATAAAAATATATATTAAAAAAAGTGAGATATGGGTTTGAAATCTTGTTGAAATTACTAAATAAAGGGGTAAGAACATTAGGGTGCTTCCGTAGCATTGAGAGGACTTTCCTAATTTCTAGCAAGATGACACTTTGTTGTGTATTAGAAACATGAGTGGATGAAATCTTTTAGCCAATGATGCTATGCTTCGTTATCTAGTATGACATGTTAAGAATTGGTTGTGTAATATAAAATGAGAAAATTAGTGTTGGTAAGAGAGTGCTCTTACCTTTTCCTTTGATAGAAAAATTCTATGGGAAGAAAAAAGAAAAGCTAAAATGACAACATGAAGGTAATGCTTAATGCGTGGCATAAAGACTAACTCCATTTTGGTAACACTAATATTGGTAAGATATGATTTGGATTCTCTTCATTTTCTTAAAAATTTAACAATATAAATTCTTGTTTTAAAAAAAGTATGTAATTTAATTATGGGTAGGATTAATAAAATTCCTATTATATCACATATTTTGATTTTTTAAAAAAAATTTGATATTGTTAATTTTTAAAAAAACACAAATTTAATTAATGTAATATCTAATAAATTTATTGAAAAAATAAAAACATTTAAACTCTCTAAAATTGCATAGATCTAATTATATTAATTTGTGATAGTCGAGCAACCATACTTATACTAAAAATCAGTATTAAGACAAAAGTAAACATAGAAAGTGTGAAGTATAATTTTATCAAAGATATCATAGTGCAAAAAGAAATTACTCTACAACATACTACTACATAACAGATGATTGTTGATCCTTTAATAAAGCCTATACTTGGAGATGTATTTATAAAACATTTAAACTTTTTAAAATTGCATAAACTGTAAAGTTATATTTTCTGTTAGTCTTGTTTCAGATAAAATGTATGGTTGTGTTTTTTAATAAACGAATAAGTTTTTAATTCCATATATCATAGTAAATACATATATAATATAGTAGTATGTCATATAAATTGGTAAGATTAACTTCCTTATGCAAACAACTATCTTAAGCGCTTACGAGAAGCAAGTCCACATGAGGCATTTATGTTTCTTAAGCACGAAGGAAGGCTACCAAAATGCAATGGGTAGCTAATAAGAACATAATGAAATTGATAATATCACCTTGGTGAGAGACCAATATGAGATATGAAGAAGTAATATCATATAAAGGATTGAATTATGGATACCCACCATTCATAATATCTAGCCAGATGTAAGACCTTCTTTAAGTATCATGAAAGGCAAGTAGAGTGGGAGAACTCAGGTTAAGGGCAAGATGTTCTTAGATTAAGATCTATATGGTGTGAAATGATGAAAAATCAACATACACTATAGCATGTATTTCATATCTCATGTGCTTTTTGACTATAATTTGGAAAGAAAGTAAATAAATATTTTTTTAATTATTGTGTAAGTCCTGGAAAGGAAAATAATTCTTTCATTGTCGCCCTTATAACTTTGCTAGTATCATGAAATGATGTGTTAGTGCAAGAGAGAGTTATGATAATGTGACTGAAATGGACAATGTTAGAAAAGTAAGTAACTTTGAGTTCAGTGATACATCAATGAAAGGAAGATTGGGTCAAGTATATACATAGTATACTTGTGCTTGAGACATGTTGATTGTGAAGGTACTTTTTGAAGCATCATAAGCGTAGATACAAGGCATAAGAACATTACAGCAGTAAAGATATAAGTAAATAAAACTCATAAGAGATTAGAGATAACTATTCTAAACACATGACTGGATAACCATCATGATTTTTATCTTTTACAAGAAAAGAGAGAGGATCTGTTACATTTGGTGATGGAGGAGTAACTTGCAGAGTTGCTATATTTGAAAATTAAACTTTACAAATATTAACTAGCTATTATAAATCTATTCTAGGAAGAGATTTTATATCAACCTCTTTACATTTGAATAGGATTTACGAGAGCATTTCATTTTAAAGGAAGTTAAATAATAAACTAGAATAAGTAACTTTTAAGCTTTTTATTCTTATTTAAAAAAGAGATTTTCTAGATACATAGCTATTGACTTGATCACAGAGTAAAGCTCAGCAGCTCTATCTACATCTAAAGTAGAATATCAGGCAATTGAAAATTGTTGTACTCAACTTCTTTGAACGAAATAACAATTAGATGATTTTTTACTTAGGTTTAATTAGATTCCAATATTTTGTGGCAATAACAACACCATTTGCCTAACCAAAAGCCCTATACAGGGAAATATATTGGCGGCAGCAATATGGTTGGCTTTCACTATCCATTTGCTAGTCGATAATAATGGTTGAATTTTGTAAATTTTATGTAATATAATTTGTGTAATTAAGTTTATATTAGATTTTTTTAATTTAATATTTATTTTATAAAATTATATATTATATATTTGGTTAATAAATTTAATTATATATGAAGTGTATATAGACAAATATAGGACATTAGAAGCACATTAACAATACAACAAGCAAATGAAAAAGTTAGTAGACTCTTATGCTTGTCCTGAAAATATTTGCTAGTATAATAGCTTCCAAAACATAATACCAATGTAGTCATGGCAGGCACTTTGTATGAAAACCCACAAAGAAAGGCTTTGTATGAATTTATTCTATCACTCGTCAATGGGAGATGTTTGTTTTATCTAACCATAATAGAATAAATCTTAATTCAATTGAATATTTTAATATTTAAATTAAGATATTAAATAATTAATTATTAAGATAATTGATTATTATTTCACAAAAAGTTGAAATAATTAATTATTTAATAATTAATATTTAAATTTTAATATTTGGAGTTATATACTATTAATTGAATATATCTTAGATAAGAGTTTTATCTTATTAAGACTATATTTAAAAGGTCTCTCAATAAAATGTTAGGATGAAATCCTAATATATATATATATATATATATTATATTTAAAAAACATTTAAATTCATACAGAGAGTTCAAGAAAAAAGATTAAGGATGATTTATTGTAAAAACAATACGTGAAGACAATTAAATAAATACTTTATTTCTCCTATGATTATTATTCTTTTAATTTGAAAATTTTTATTTTACATATATTTTTTATCCGACACATTCTCATACCAGTTGTCCTCGATACCATGCACATTAACATAAGAAAGATGATCATTAATGATAGCACAAGATTCTATGTATAGGTTTTCAAATACATTGGGGCAGCTCCATTTTTGAGAAGGTATCATTGCTAAAACCGAAGCAAAATACAGCTTTGCCATCAAGGTCAAAGGTCAACGAATGATAGACCCCATTAAGGTCCAAGGATTAATAAGACTGTAGACTTCAGCTGAAGTTTGGTGACCGTCAGCATGTTCTACCCAAGAGTACTTCACAACCATACCCTGGCAGAGCCGGGAAGAGTTTCAAAACTTTGGTGTATTTGGTATTAGTTATGATATTATTTTCTTACATTTTTTGAAAATTTTGAATCCACTGAATTTATGTACAAATATTTTTAACATAATTGGATTATATAGCTCTGTAATTTTTTTTAAATTATTTAACGTTTTAACCTAAACTCAATAAACTTGCATATTTATGTATATAAAGTCTCATAATTTTTTTCTTATTTTCCTTCTCTTCTTTTTTTTTTTCTCCCCTATTTTCTCTCTATTTTTCTTTCTTTTTTCCCTCACAATTGGAGCTTTTGAGTGTGAGCTTCTTGAAGTAATGTTTAAATTCAATTTGGAATTCTTAGCATTTTATTTGAACAATATATTAACAAAATATAAATTAATTTTTTAAATAAGTTATGAAAAAAAAATTTAAAACTCAATTTATCGCTAGTCTAAAGTCTTAGCTCCGCCACTCCAACCATGATAATTTTGTTAACATTTGTTTTGAGATCAAAACCAAATCCATGTTGGAAAAACTGCCGCCTTTCATCATTTTCAGGACAGCAACCAGGTAAAGGTATAACCTTGGACTCTCTTGTTGCAGGGTTCCACAAGGTTAGGTTGTGCATGGAATCAAATAGGTCTTGAATATATTCTCATGCAGGCAAAAGATTCCATTGCAATAATCATAAGGTGTGAGGCGAACTAAATCTTTAGTAACTGGCAATTCCAAGTTGTGATACTTCATGGGTAATAACCAATGATGAGAAATGTTTAACTCTCATTGTATCAGCAGTATCAAAGGTGATGTGTTGGGGACGATTTGTGGAAATGATTTTAGAGAAGTGAAGATGTTCTTGGATGAATCTTTGATCTGTGATAAGAGCATTACAATATTTGTTCAAGATTTTGAATCTCATCAAGGACTTCACCAGGAGCCTCACTCGGATATGAGATAGCAAATCTTCTGGGAAATTGTTTTGAAACATTTTTGCAATGTGGAGGAAGAGATCAGGAGAATAGCAAGAAATGAGAAGGGAAGATAATGGAATGAAGATGATAGGCAAGGAATGGCTAATGTACTCTGTTTAGTATTTTATTTCCTTGAATGTACGTAGGTGAAAAGCAAAAGTAATGGAGGATAATGGAATGAAGACGATAGTAGTTATCTCATTTAAAAATAATAAATAAAGGTTAAAATATTTTTTTAGTCCTTATATATATATTTTTAATTTTTAATTTGATCCCTATAATTTAAAGATTTACAGTTGAATTTTTATAATTCTTATAATTTAGTTTTTACTCTTGAATTTTTTGTCAAAATTTTATTAATTTTTGCTGACATGACAAATCATGTACTAATTTAAATACTCTAATTATCCGTGATTTATATCAGTAAAAAAAAAAGAGCAAATAATAATAGTTTCATGCAAATTGACAACTTCTTGCCTTCAAGCTGATATGTGGTCCTCACTCATTAATTCTTCCTTCTGTTATCTTTCGACAATAAGCGAAAAAAATATACACTAAATGACACAACTAATGGTTGATATCACATTATTTTTAATCGCTGTATAATTGAAATAAACTTAATATATTTTGATACAATCCTTGCTCCCTAATTAAGTCATTTGAAATTAGAGCCATATTGTGATGCAAATTATGTTGAATGAATTAGGTGAGATTAACTTAAATTATAAATATTTAGAGTGCCAAGATAGTATATAATTAATCAATTGACAAAATTTAATAGAATACTAATAGAAGTTTAACAATAGTAACTAAATTAAAATTTTTTAAAATTATAAAAATTCAATTATAAATTTTAAATTTGTAAAAGATAAATTAAAAATTATATAAAACTATAAGAACTTAAAATAAAAATAATTTAACTAAAAATAAAAAATATTAAGGAGGATATTTTATGGCTAATTAATAAAACAATAAATTAAATTGATAAATATATTTTCTTTTCTGCCTGATTCATTGTGTTTCCAACCTTATTTAAAATTAACTATGAAATTAAAAAATGATTATGAGTATAATTCTTCTTTGAAACCAATATTTAACAATTATTATATTCCTTTTGAATTTCATTTCGCCCCACCCCTTCAAACGGACATAGCTTCTCTCCAGTCCAGTGTCATTCTAGTTGGTGTAGTCTCAAAGGTTGAGCCTTCTTTCACTTTTTTTTTCTTATTTTTTTTTTAAAAAAGAACAAAACACATTAAAAAAGACTCATTACACTGATTGGACCAACTGCAAAAAAAGGAAAGGACAGGAGAGAAGCTGAGGCCCTTCAAACAAGCTTCTAACTTCTCTTCTGTCATTGACAAGAACAAGACATCTAGACTAGTCATTTTAGCCTTTTTTTTAATTTTTTCTTTAAATAAAAAAAATTAAGGAAGCCCTCTTGTTCTCGCCAAAGACAGGAGAAAATGAACCCAAAACTTCAATTCTATGCACATAAGAAATGATAAAGTATGTCATATTCAACACTTCTTGATGATTCAGATTTTATTTTATTTTTTTAAATTTTAAATTTTTTATTTTAATAAAAGCAGAGTATAAAATTAAAATAATTTTTAGCTGCCAATTTTTTTAAAAGAGGTCATTTATATTAAAAAATAAAAAATTTTAAAATTTAGCTCATTCATATTAAATTTGAAAGACCTACAATGCGATGAGCACCCTTGATATGCACAGAATCTAGGTCCAACAAACAGTTCTTTTCTATGCGTTACCCAAAAGATTGTACTTGCTGTATTTTAGTCAAACTGAGAATGATACCAACGTTAAAGTTATCTTCAAATATTATTCTAAATTATCTCTGATTGAATTCCACAACCAAAACAAGTAGATTCATCCCCACATGTGGCATATCAATTTCAAAATCAAGTAGATCCACAATGTATTAGTTATACAATACGAAAGGAAACTTCAAGGATGAAGCGCCAACCAAAACAATAGAAAGATCCAAAGATTTTTTTTTTTAAAAGACAATTTAGATGTTTTTGTTTTAATCGTTTGCTATCATATTCTTTAATAAATAAAAACAGATGGTTTCTTCAACTAAAAAATGACGTGATTAACTTTCTAAAAAAGAACTTCATATACTATATTTTAATTAGAGAATTTAATAACAAATACTAGATAAATTTTGTCTAAGTTTTGTCCAAATAAAAATTGATACCACCAAGGTTAAAACTGACAAGAAATTACTAAGTCCAGAGACCACTCTATGGCTCTCACTCTCTTATTCTTCTTTGTAAAGTTTCTGGAATCTGGCCTTACATGACGTGACTGATTTGTAGCTTAGCTCCATGCCTCAATCCACGACAAAGAATAACAAAGGAAACTATACTTTTCTCATAATTAAATCTATGGAACACAGTTGCAAATGAATTTGAAATTTCTATATTCGATGAATATGAAAGTTATATAGAACCAACAAACTGTTGTCACCTCAATTTCTTCTCTATTGTATACATAGTTCTTTCTAAACTATATCACAAGGATTAAACAGGGCTAATAGATCCCTCATGATGGTGAATCAGAATATTCCAAGAAAAATAACCACTGCAGTCACTGCAGGAAACCATTAAATTCAGCACAATCAAAAGAGGATTTTAAATTTTTCTCCAAGAATATGATATCACAACCAGTATTTCACCCCTAGCATCGATCATGAGAATCCAGGAGTGTTACTAAGAAATATAAAAGAGCGCTACAGAGCAAAGCAATTCTGTGGGTAAATGAGTTCAACATTCAAAGGCTGTGAAAATTTTTAAACCCCTATGGAAGATTTATTATTTATCCTCATAATAATCCATCTATTACCCTGAATTATACTTTTTGCCTAAATGCCACTCCAGGTCAGATGAGAATTCAATCTGTAAAAGTTCTTTAATTTTCCACAATTTCTACTTCTTTTCCATATTTATTTCTCAAAGAACCTCCAAAATCCCTTTCTTGAAGTTTGACTAGTAGTTAGAATATTTCCATTATAGATAGATTCTCAAGCAGCTCAGGGCTTATGCTTATCATGAGTAGAAACATCCGTGCATTCTATTAATAAATAGTGTCATCCTTTGATAATGTGTAAGATGAGATACATTAGTATAAATATCCATCAGTATGTCAGAAAGATACAGGGGCATGTTTCTTCCTAAATAAGTGATTAGTTGCTACACTTTTATGCCACTGCTTCCAGAAATTACTTCAGATTATGTTACTCATAAACGTTACAACAGTGAACACGTGTGAGAAATAAAGCATAACTTCCAATGAGAAGCTTGAAGAAAGGTAAAATGGGATAGAAAGGACTTATACATATTGGAAAGAAATGCAGCTGATAACGTTATCTGGAAAATCATCTGAAGAATAATATTATTCAGCTGATAATATTTATACTTGTTTCGCATTGACAAAAATTATAGAGCGAAGATCTTCTTGATTCCACTTGCAATCTATATTTGGAAACAGGCTTGAGATAATTCTATTCAGCACAAATGAGCTAGCCATTGTAACAGCCTTTAGCCAAGAGCAATTATCATATGGCTTATCATTTTTCTAGGGGCAACAAAACCTGTCTATTAGCTAATGCCTTGGTCAACAAATCATGGCTGAAATATGAAAGTCCTATAAATTGGCTGGCAAGCTTGTTACTGAGCAAAGGCAAGTTTAAGGGATGCATATTACTAAACCTGAAACAATTTGCTAAGGAAAAAGGATACTTGGAAAAACTGTAATTAAAGCCTGCACAATATTCAACCACTTTCAAATTCGCTGGCCAAAATACAAGTCTGTGAGTAAAATGCAATTGTAAGTCCAATTACTCTTTGTATTTCAGCAGTGACTTCTCTTCTTGCGAAAGGCCCTGAACCTCCAGAAAATATTACATCTAACAATAGCCATATCTTTCTTCCCCAGCCACAACATTATTGTGCAGAAAAGTAACAATGCCATAGAAGACCTTAATAGGGGGATATTCAAGGTATATATTTATCTGAGTCACATTGATTTTAGTTTAGATGCATGATCGGAATTTATGGATATCAATGAATACACTATTTTTATAAAAACATTAATGAACTAATTATAAATGTTAAATGAATATTAAAAAGTCAGTCTAGGAGGAAATTGGCCTTCACAAAATACCATCACACTGCCATTCCCTTCCCTGAGTAACCAAGATTATTAGACTCTATAGAATCCAAGGTGAACATTTAACTCATAATTTATCAACCACATTACATTCGATATTTATACTTGCAGATTCGGAAATAAACTCTGATCAGTAGATAAACAAAGGCAATTGATTATTCATCAATCAACAAAATATAAGATAGCCAATTGAGGGATTCATGCTCCTTTTCAAAGTTCGACGTACCACTGAGATCCTCAAAACTAGCAAGCACTACCATCCATACACAACTCTAGTGCACCTGTCCTTGAGCCACTTGAAGCTCTTCCTGAAAGACCCTTTCAGTTTACCCTCAACGGTATATACCTTGTAACTAGCAACCCTCTTCTTCCTCTGCAACTCTGGATCATTGAAACTCCAGCTTTTCGAAGAAGACCCATTGGTGGACTTGCCCTTCTTGAACTTCACATCGTTAATTCCAATCTGGGTTTGGGTTGTTGAAGAAGGTACAGAGGATGCGTAGGAAGCGCTGTAGCACCTGAGATCTTGCAAGCCATGGACTCCGCCGGCCGAAGCAGTTCCTATTCCAGAGTAGCTCTCAATCTGCATCCTCCCATCACCGTACGATTTGGATCTGAAATCTTCCATGGAGACACCGAAAATTCAGAACCCACCCCCCTCAAGTGTCAAGATTCCCCTTTTCCAAATGGGGTTCTGTAAAAGCAGCCTCTGCCTTGCTTTGGTATTATGAAATTTTCCACTGAGAAAATTTAATCGACTATGACTTCGAGGGGCGCTCGCTACAACGGTTTTGCGTCGGTGATGCCTATAGAGAGAAAAGTCTTTTGTTTTCTAGGGAATTATAAAAGAGGAGTTTTGATAGACCAAAATTAGTATGTGGCAAGGAAGATTGTGAGGTCTCAACGTTTGAGTATGTAAACAAATTATATATATTTGAAAGAGGAATACTTGTGGGGAAAACAAAACAGTTGATGAAGATTACCTACTTATTTAATTTAGACTAAATTTTTATTTTTTTATCATTGACTCTTACATTTAATTAACTTACTTGGTTACAATTGAAAAGGAAGCTTAAACAAATAAACGCAATTTATAACATTGTTGCTCATATCATATAGAAATCATATTAAACACACGACTAATATTTAAAAGCCATTTTAACAAAATCTAACGAATTAGTATATATTTTAATAAAATTGAAAAGACTTTTGAGAATACTGAGTCGTTGAGAATAAAAACAAATCTTCTCATTCGGAGTTTTGACTAGAAAAGAGATAGAAATTATAGTAGTTTGAGTCATTAGAGTTTATTTCCTCATCAAATTTAATTAACTAATGTCAATGTGGCGGTTGTTCTAGATTAATTTTCCATTCCAAGTTGGGCACCATTAAGCTTTAAGCATCTTGAAAAACAATATGATTGAAATTAAGCTGAATCTCCTAAGCTAACTAAATCAAATTAGGAAGTTGGACTTGTAATTTTAACAAGTTAAAAGATGAAAATTATTAGAATAAAATTTATTGAAGGACTGAATTAAAAGGATTACATTTTAAAACACCAAACTGGTAAGTTAGTAATTTATCGAAGACAAAAATAATGTACTCTTTAATTAATTATTTAATTACATTTTAATTTAATTAAGATGATAACTTTGATAAATATTTATGAAATGTTAAAGATTGATCTCTTCATAATTTTCACTTGATGAATGACTTGATGAGGATTATGTGCTTATTTAATTAATTATGTAATTACTTTCTAAATATTTTAATAAAATGATGCCTTTGAAAAAGACTTGCTGAACTCTTGTTGAAGATTGGGCCCTTCATTACTTAGTGAGGTTTGTTGACTTTTGATTTTGAATTTGACTACAAGAGGAGGACTAACAGTCTGACACAATCATTAATCACTATTCTTTTAGATAAAAAATATAAATAAATACAAAGATGGTTATTAAATTTTCAAAAAGAGATCAATAATAGATTTGATAATATTAAAATAAAAATATAGTTAAAATATGATAGATTTATAAGAAATATAAATAAATAAACAAATAAATTAAACGTTATCAAAATGATAATAGATAAACAAGATATTAACAAAAATCTAATTAAATAAATTTAAAATGATTATCTGAAGATTTAAACTGAAATGGCACTACTCCTTATGTAAATAAGTTCGATTCCTAGTCCTTTTTTCTCACCCCATACGCTCGACTGTTTCATTTGTAATAAAATTAAAATAAATTCAATAAATTATAAAGAAAATAAATTAAAAAATTAATTGAATAAATAAAAATAAAATTATTGAATAAACAAGTCAAATACAAAAAAAAAAAAAGTAATTAAAATATGATTTTTATATGGCTAGTGCATTACTTACTATTGATTTCATAACGAAGAATCATAATTTTATTTTAATAAATAATAGTTAATTAAAAAATTGAACCTTAATGTAAAACCATGCTGAAGCATGACAAAATCCTTATTTGATTAATTCTATCAATTCCTATAACTTAATTTTTTTCATAGGATTTACAAAACTGATAATAATTTAAGTAAACTAAACGACGGACATCCCAAACTCGACAAAGCAATGTTTTTTCTGAGATCAACGCGATAAAGGAATAGAAATTTGCTGCCCGTACTTTTATTTCAATATTCATTGCCTACTTTTTGAATTGTGATGCTGAGTAAGTACCTGATAGCACTCACCACAACTAAAGAAATTGGAGAAAAAAATTGAATTGAAAAAAAAAAAAAACTAGTTATAAGTGTTCGGTTGAGATATTTGGAGCAACCAAAAAAAAAATCAATTCCATCAATGGAAAGGAGAGACTCGTTAATAATAATAAGGTAGTGTTTGCATGAGTAATGTAAGGAGTGAAAATTAATTTTGAAAGTATTTGTATTATTTCATTAAAAAAATTTCATTTGCGTAAAGAGGGATTGAATTTTGAAATTATTAAAATAATTTAATCTAGTAAATTTTAAAAGAATTCAAAATTTTGCTTAAAGAGATGAAGTTTGATATTTTTCTTTTCACTTATTTTTTTTTGGGAATCCAAAGGGCAAAAGCCCAAAGACACCTCACGTTCGCTCAAAGAACCTAACTTGCTAACAAATAGCATGATGTTCAATTTCCTCTGAACAGCTCATATGTCTCACCAATCCTGGTCTGAGTTGCACACTCCAATTAGCTAAGAAGTCTACACTATAGTTTCCTTCCCTGTATGTACGCTCGAATTTAGCCTCCCAATCATTCTTCAAAAGTTGCACAATTTTCCTCAACATCTCAATATCTCCCTTCCCCATTTTCTCACACTCCCCCAGAACAACAAAGGCTTTTGAATTTCAGTCAATCTCAATCTTCCTATATCCCAAGTACCAACTGAGTCTCATTCCTTCCAGCTAAGCTCGACATTCAGGTTTGAAAGAAGTATAACTATCAGTGTTTCTAGTGAAGCTTCCTATCCACTCACCATCTTTGTTCCTAATGATTCCACCACAACCATGTGCCCCTGGATGGATTTCCTTTTAATGATCCATCAATGTTCAGCTTGACCTACTCTTTAGCAGGTGGTTTCCACTTGACATTGATGACATTTCGACTTTTTCCTGAAGGCCCATTTTCTTCCAAGAACAGATTACCATTGAACAACTTCTCCTTACTCCTATTAAACATTAGTTCTTCAACTGGTCCACAGAAGTTATCTTGCATCAATTCAGCGCGCCTCCATTTCTAGAACAGCCAACGTAAAGTGGCCCAAATAATTTTCCACTTCCCCCTGATTGAGACCTACAGAAAAGAACATGTTTTTTTTCCCTGGTTTAACCAGGTCTCTCTGCACTCTGCTAACCATTGGACAATCCTTTTAAAGCATGCAAAACATCCTGAACTTTATTTCCATAGAAACTGCAAAGACCGCCTCCTAGTCCCCACTTCAGTCTTCTTTCATTCATTATCAATCTATCATGTCCAGCTAGCCAGAGGAAAATTCTCACTCTCTCGGGCCTAGGCGGTTCCAAATTTTCTTCTATAGTTCCTCCTCTTTCTGCCAAAATTTCCCAGTAATTCCCTTATTGGCACTTTTGACAGTGAAGTCACCATCCTTCTCAAGCTCCCATTTGAAGCTATCAATATCATTTAACTCTGTTGGTGGTTCAATAGCATAGAACGACATCCCAAATTCCTTAGGGAGATAGTGGTTCAGTGTATTCCAATCCCATTCATCATCAATAACAATATACCTTACTGTCCTCTGTAGTAAGTCACTGTTGAAATTAATATTAGCATGCTCCCCTAATCTAACACCCTTTTCAATCCATTTATCTGTCCGGATCATGATGTTTTTGCCCGTTTCCAATCCTCCAACTGTAGTGCTCATTGATTTCTTCTTTCCAGCTTATACTTAAGGACCAATGGGTTATTCAGATCAAATTCAACAGACAACCTAGCATACACTTCCCTCACCTGCAACTCAGTCGTTACATTAACCCTTATGGCCTCCAATACTATCCCCTAACTTTTTTAAGAGCTTCACACCTTAACACTCAATCGTTAAATCTGGAACCTTACCCATACTGCTACACCATCAATTTTCGCCTCCTTTTAGGCCAACATTAGGTGTCCAGCTTCTGATTATGAGATAGAGGTCAAATATCATCCAAAGCAAAATCATAATCTTCCTTCCTAATGAATTTAACTAGAGAGAAGTCATTACCTAAATGGATGATAGCAATGACTCCGTTCTTTGCCCATATTGCGTTTAATTTGTTCCCCAAGACATTGAAACCAATCTACCTTTCCAATAGCTTGATTATTACTATTAGTAATGGCTGCCATCGTTTCTTCATTCTTTCCTTCACTTTCTCCGATAAATACGCCGCTGGGTATTTCACTGGTCCCACATCTTCCCTTTTTACCACAACTCCATCTTCCTCCTCTAGCTCGTTGTCAAACATTTTCATCTTCATTCTCATGGTCAGATTCTTCTTCTCCTTCACCGCTACTCAGACGTTCCTTCTGTTTGTCACACCCTTCCAGAATTTCCATGTAATATTTACTGTTCAATTCCTCATGGCCTACATATGCACACACGTCCGAGCACACTTGCAAATACAAACACATACGCGTGCATACACACATATATATATACATTAACACATGCTTGTATATACGGATACAAACACACACATGCGAATACACACACACACACACACACACACACATATAATATATGTATGTATAAAATACTACTAGAAGGGCCACAAAAGCACCACTAACCTGCAGTGAAACTCCACCCTGCAGCATCAACTTGGTCCTGCCAACCTTGCAACTGCGGGACAACCAAGGGTACGCATTCTGCCTCTCCACAATGCAACCTATACGTGGTGGCTAGCCGACATAGGCCTCAGAGAGCCAAGACTCAATACTTTGTCACATGTCACACTGTGAGAACGCTCTTAGGAGATTTTGACAATTTATAGCTTCTTGTCTAATGGCTTTGATACCGCAATACAAGGGGATTGATAGAATAATAACATATAATGAAAACAGTTGTCAAAATAGTATAATAAGGAGAAAATATGAGAAATGATACAAAATTTTATAGATATAATTATAAGTACTTATAGACTGTTGGAATAAGAAAGATACAAACCGAAATCAAAGAGCAAAGAGTGAAAATAGAACAAGAAAGTTTTGGAGATGACAGAATGCTCGATGCCCTTACAACTAAATTTCTAACTATATATAGATTAAATAAGTGGAATTCAAAAGATTTTAAATCCGCATAGTATAGCCCATGTGAAACATAACATTTCATTACTAAAGGACTTTTACCAAAGCTAGCAAGATTCCTTGTCTAGAAAACTGCTTGTATTAAAAGTAGATTCCTGCTCTTTGGAATAATTTTAGAGAGGACTCTTTTCTTTTCATAAGGCTATCAAGAATTTCTTCAACAAAATAGCCACCTATTGAATAACTCCAAAAGGCAACCCATCCAAATAACCTTGTTGATTAATTGTTGAATTCTTCATTGTTATTAAGTTTATCTTTGATATTAATCCATAACAATTGTCTTTATTTTGAGGAGTGCAACTGAAGCTGTCTTCCTTTGAATGAGTTTGGGATAAAACCTCTTTTAACTTCTGCGAAAACTCTTCGGGAGAAGAAACCGAGACTAGTTATGCTAAAATCTGGGTCTTTGATTTAAGAAAAGGGGAATTGTCAAGTTCTTTGATAGAGAGTTCAGTATGTTAAGTAAGCTATTTATGGACTATTTTAATAGTATAATAATCATAACCGTATTTAGGTTAGCACACTTAACCCTAATAGTCCTAACTATGTTATTGAGAGTCTTGAGTAATACTCTTGACTTAACAAAATAATTCCATGAAACAATCCATGAGGCTTTGAAATAAGCAAAGAATATTATAGGCTTAATTTCTGGTGGATAATTGGTATGAATTTTAAATAAATCATAGGCTTTTAAGATTTCTTAGGGTAAGATCTTTTGAATTGGTCCCAAAAAATGGAACCATTTTGTAAGAAAATTCAGAAATTTCTAGGACAATGTCAATGGAACCAAATGGATCATGAGTGTCTAAAATTTTTGCAATAAAAGAAATTGTATCGAACATGTTGGTAATCTATATAATTAAAAGATGACAACTCAAATTGAATTGAAAAATCCTTCTGAATAAATGGATGTTGTTTCCATTTTTCTAAACTTAATATTTGAGTAATTTGGACTTAAAAATATTCATTGCCTTAAGGATTCGTTTTTTGAGTAATATTGACAAACTTAGTATCTATTAAAATCAATTCATAAAACACTCTAATTTTCTTAAAGTCTATTGGAAAAAAAAACTGAATTTGTCCATTGGATAATTTTGGTATAATCATCTTGGCAATTTCAAAGGGGTTTTTGTTGGTATGGTGTTTTTCTAAAAAAAAAAATAATAGAATATAAATTCCCTTTTTAACACAATTGGGATTGAAATCTCAAAAAGATAAGGGTTGTAAACTAAGGGAGTGTTTGGTTGGAGGTTTTTGGAGGGGAGGAGGATAAAGTGTTTAGTTGGATAAAATTGGAGGGGAGGGGAGGGGAGGGGAGGAGGAATGAGGCAAATTTGCCTCCCCTCCAAATTAGGGGGTTTTGGAGGGGAGGGGTGGGGTATTTTTTAAATGTTAATTTACTTTTTTTGTCCTTTTTAGTTTTTTAATATTTTAATATATTAATATTTATTAAAAATTAAGATAATTTTTTTATCAGAAATTAAAAATAAAAAAAAAGATTGAAATTTATAATTTTTTAAAAAATTATTGATATAAATAATTTTTTTATAAAAAATAAAATTAAAATAATATAAAGGGTAAATTTGTCCAAATATAATTACCTCCCCTCCCCTCCCTTCTTGAACCAAACAATAATCTCTCCTTCCCTCCCCTCCCCTCCAAACATAACTCATTAAATCCCCTCCCCTCCTCTCCATTAATCTCCCCTCCGTTGAACCAAACGGAAACCTAAAGGTCTATTTAAAGGTCTTGAGTATTTAGTGTTGGTCTAATTGATGAAGAAGGAGAGGAGACAATGATTGGTAATGGTAAACTATTATTTGAGTAATTTGTTGATGAAGGTATTGTCGAATAATTTGCTGACAACAACTTCTTTGAAGTAATCACGTTTCGTATAATTTTTTATAGGGTTTTTCCACATCTATTACATATCTTTGTCCCTATAAGAACTCTTTTATAAAAAAATCATGACGGGAAGTTTTGTTCTCCATTGATAAATTCAATATTGAAATCAAAGCAACTTAAAAATAGTTTACCATATGATAAAAATCTATTTTGAAATAAGATTTTTTATATTCTTTTGTAAAATAGCTTTGTCTACTTTGCAATCAACTCTTAAAAGAAGTTTTTTTTTAGTCAAATTATCTTAAAATTTTGCAATGCATAATATTGTAGATAAAATTTCTTTTTTAATAGTACTGTACTTTTGCTAGGCTTCCACCTAAGATCCAAATGGTATCTCATGACTTGTTCTTTCTCATCAATCTTTTGTTTTAATATACCATTGAAACTTAATTTCGAAGGATTGGTTTCTACAATCTTAAAGACTGTTTGGTCAGGAATGCCCAAATGAGGAAGAATCTTAACTTGGGATTTTAAAGACTATCTACCTTAGTCATTACTTTATTCTAGATTGGTGGATTTTCCTTAAGTCTTGTGAACAAAGTTTTGCATATAATTCTAAGGTTTGGGATGAAATTTGAGACATAATTAAGGCATCTTAAGAATCTTTGAAGTTGATTTGAATCCATCATTTCATTAGGAAATTTATTACTAAACTATATAACTCTACTTATTAGATTAATTGTCCCTTCGCGAATTTCAAACCTTATGAATTTGATTTTTGTTTGAAATGATTTCATCTTTGGTGTTGATACTAGGAAACCATTTTCTTTGATTATCTTACAGAATTGTTCTAAATAATTAAAATGTTATTCTATTGAGTTTGAATAATAAACCAACACATCATCAATATATACCAAAGTAAATTTTATATAAGAATTAAATATGCCATTCATGATATTCTAAAATTCGGATCAAGCATTTTTTAATTCAAAAGGATGAACATTCCATTTATAATATCCAAAAGACAGTATAAAGGCCATTTTGTACCTAACTTTTTCTTTAATTTGAATTAGATAATAACCAAATTTCATATCAAATTTTGAATAAATTAATGAACTTAAGAATCTATTGAATCTCCCTTGTTGGGTATAGGATATCTAATCCATTTTAAAGCTTTATTTAAGAGTTTATAATTAATTACTAATATTGAAGCTCCTCTTTCTATTTCAACATGGTTTTAAACATAAAAAACTGCACAATTCCATGATGACTTACTTACCTTAATTAAATTTTTATCTAATAAATTTTGAATTTCTTTTTTACAATATTCCAATAATTCTTGGTTCATTTGGATTGACCCAGCTTTCATAAGGATGCTTGATTCTTTAAAGTTTTTTTATAAGGCAAATCAACCTCATCTTTCTTTCTATTCCAAAATGCATTTGGTGACTTTCACATGTTTCTTGCTTAAATTTTTCTTCTAAAGTTGGTATTCTTTGTTAAATTTTCGAATAACTCAATCATTCCACCATTCTTTTATAATAAATTTCTTTATTGAGAAAATTAATTTGTTGTCATTTTCTTTTTATAATGTTTATTGCAAAAATTGAGTCTTATTGTAATAATTTAATTTCTTTAGTAATCAACAGCTTTATCCATTGGAAACATATTTTTCTATTATAATTTTTTGAGGAAATACTTTTAATGATAACCTTAAAAAGCATAATCTACTATAAAAAAAGGTTACTGATATTATTGCTTCATTTAATTTTAACTAAAATAAATACATTATTAAAGCATATCCTTTGATTGCATATACAAGCATTATATAGTTTATAATCTATTTTCATTTTTGAATTATTGGCTACTGATAGCTTTTCTAAAGTTTTTTATAATACTTCGTAAGAATTAATTCCTTTTGTATGCAATCCATGCCAACTTCTGAATCTATAAGGGCGACTATAATTTTGTGAAATTTTTTGTAAATTGCTAATTTTGTTTGATAATACCACTTTTGGTAAGTTGTTTTGAATTCGATTGATAAAATTTTCTTCATTTATTTCTCTAGGTATTTATTGGTTAACATCTTCCTAAAGTAAATCAGCATTTGTTTGAATATGATTTTATCGGTTTGCTTTTAATTGTAATATTTCTAAATCTTGTTCTAACTTAGTTTCCTTAAGTTCTCTTATTTCTTCTTTAATGATTTTGATTTCTTGTTGTAAATTAAATATGGTGATCGACTGTTTTTCTTTTCTAATTCTTTGATAAATATCATTAATTGTTACAAGTTCCATGTGATTGGCTTTTCATTTTCTTCTAAGATTTCTTTTAATTTAAGTAAATACTTACTTTCATTTCTAAATCTTCAATCTTTTATATTACTTCCATTAATACCTTAATATTTTATTTACTTATAGTATTAATGGATTTTACATAATTTTCACAAACACAGAAATTTTGACAAGTGTCTTCTTCTTTTCTTGAATTAATGTCTTCTTCTCGTATTGCATAAACATGTTCTTCTTCTTCTTCTAAAGCATCTTCCTCTTCTTCAGAGAAAAAATATTCATTTTTTATTAAAAAATTTTTTTAAATTCTTCAATTAGGTTTAATTGCCTAATTATTTTTTCCCTGTATAGTAAATTTATTTGAATTATGTCCAAATTTTCCACATTTATAACAAATTATTTCCTTTTGGATTATTTATTTCTATAAGTTCTTTTTCTAAAGTTTTGTTTAAAATCTTTGTCATAATTTTTTGGATTTTTTTGGGAATAGTATTTCTTTGAATAAAGCCTATAAAATGGTTTATATTTTCTAGCATAAGTATTCTTTTTTGAATTTTTCTTAACTTGTCTTGAAAGAGCAATAATTTTCTTAAAATCATATTGATCAAAGAAATTCCTTTCTTTTTAACTATTTCTCATAATGTAATTTGTTCAATAATTTAAAATTGTTATACAGTCTTAATCCTACAATGTTTATTACATTGATTAATTGTCCATAGATAATATTTTCGTAAAGAATTGTCACATTATTATTTTCCTTAATTTCATTTCTAACCTTTTTTGTAAATAGTTTTAAAAGTTTAGATATAAATCTTTCTTTCCAGAAATTTGTATTTCCATTGGGCTTAAGATAGACTTTCGAAATAAAATTGTCTTTATATCATTTAAAATCAAATAAATTAGGAAAAATTAGATTAATAAGGATAATAAAGTGTCTATCTTGGCATTAGGTAGGATCTTCTACAAATTTCTTAGCTATGGTGTAAAGTAGTTATGTTATGTAATCACTTACTTGTTTTGATTGCCTTTGAGCATCTTGTTCGATCTTAATAGATTGACTAATGACTATTTTTTGTTATAGAGTTGTCATATTATCCCACCATCTACGGAGTGATCCTATGAATCTAGTGGTAATGGCTCTTAAAACATTTTATTCAGAATTTGTTTTTCGATAAATAGAGATGGCCTTTGTCATCTCTTGAATAGTATTTATAATTACATGTTTACTTTTTTTTGCCAATATTCCATTCATGAATACTATTTCCTTCAAAACTTACAGCACCAAATGTATTCCTTTCTTCATATTGAAGGTTTGAGAAAGGTCTTGGATAATAATTTTTTATTGATTTCATCTTATTAATAAATGGTTTTGGCTTATAAAATAGTTATTCAACTTGTTCAATTGTACTTATATTTCTTGGCTTGATTGTCAACTTATCTATCTTTTTCACAATTTCTTCTAATAATTTATCAATTTCTTCATAATTAAATTTATTTTCTTCTTCTAGGGCAAAAGGTTCATACTTAAAGATTAGTTTTTGCATATTAACCTGTTGAGAGACCATAATCATATCTAAAGGTTTATTTTGTAAATTAAGCTCTATTTGATCTAATTGTTTTGCTACAATATGCAATACTTGATTGGTATAATCATTTTGTCTCTGAATGTTTTGTATGTCTTTTTTTTGTAACAGTTTGTTATAAATTTGAAGGATCTATCTTAAAAGGCGAAGCTATTATCTCATAATCTCTTATATTAAATTTTATTTTTTCTAAGGGTAGATGTGTTGAGGTAATACAATTATTGCTACAAGTGGTCCAATTTTGAGTAATTTTGTTGGTAGCATTAATATTTGGATGGTTTTCTAAAAATTGGTTAAATATTTGATTATTAAAGTTATACATTGATAGCCATTAGAAGAAATATACATTTTCCCTAAGTTGTATCATTTCTTAATACTGTTGTTACTTAATTTTCTCTTTCTCTTTTTCTAAAAAGGTTGAGAAAAAGCACTTTCTTTCTTTTCATGTATTTTCAACATAAATTCCTTTCTTAGTAATTCTTTATTAATTGAAAATTTTTCTTTCTTAATCATCATAAATTGAGATTTAGTAAGTGAGTTTTGGAATTTTTGATCTAGCTAATATTGTGTTCCTAAATTAAGCTCTTGCTAATAAATGGGTTGAGTTATGGTTGGTTCAAAATTTACTCCCCTAAGTTCACTTCTTATGGTGGTTAATTCTAATGAGCTTACTAACTTTCTCGAAGGTTCTATGGTTCTAACAGTCTTAAAACTTGAATTTGACAAAAGAGTTTTATTTAGTAATGGCATTGGACACTCTCTTATTAAATTTACTCTTTCATTAGAGGTTTGAGTAAATCCACTAATGTTGGTGACTTGATGAGTTATTGGTGGTGCAACATTTAGGAATTGCCATGATTGAGAAATTGAGATCTCATGATGCAGGAGTCTCCTTGGTGTTATAATAGCAAAGTGGGTTGAATTGGTTTCCATAATTATTGTTTCATTTCTTGGTGAAAACCTAATTAGGTCAAATGCTGTTGAGAAATTTGCTATGTTAAACATAATTCTATAGAGGAGGTTCCAATATCACTTGATGAGTTATTGGTGGTGCAGCATTTAGGAATTGCCATGATTCAGAAAATGAGACCTCATGATATAGGAATCTCCTTGGTGTCATAACAGCAAAGTGGGTTGAATTGGTTTCCTCAATTATGGTTTCATTTCTTGGTGAAAATCTAATTGGGTCAAATTCTGTTGAGAAATTTGCTACGTTAAACATAACTCTATAAAGGAGATTCCTTCTATCCATTGATTATTATTTGTTCAAATATCAAGAATTAAAACCTTATTAGCTGGTATATTTGCTAACTTAATATTATAATTGGGATATCAATTGAAATAAACTAAGTCATTATGTAGATTTGACTATAAAATTGTTATTAAACTTTTGAGATAATCTCTTTTTTTTTTTTGGGTCTCTTAATGCTAAGAGCACTAGAGACCAGAGAGTTTATTCCTACTCTAAACAAATATTTGGCTACTACTTGAACCATTCTTATGTGAAGAAATTATTATTTTTTCTTAAATTTTCCCAAAAGTTTGTAGTGATAAAGAAGTATTGATTCATAGTTTCTGCTGACTTCTACATCCTACCTAATTGTTTTAATTATCCATTTTTGAGTAAAATTAAAGGTAACTCTAACAGTTTTTCAAAATTTTCTTCACTATTGAGTAATGGTAATTTTCAATTTTGAAATCTTGAATAATCTTCAACAATAACTTCTTGTTGATTAACCACTCCTAATATATTGTTTTTATTAACTGTTATTAATTTTGAAGATTCTCTAATTTCTGAGTTATTATCCCCACAGTTATTAAATAAGTTCGGCATTGTTCATAGAATTAACTATGTTTTACTAAAATTGAGGAAGGTAGCATTGAGATATATATATATATATATATATATAGTCACACCTAACGAATTTTATAAATACTATCATTATCCATACAAGGAATTTAAAACGCAAAGAATTCAAAATGTAACAATTTGAATTTTTTGCATTTTAAATTCCATGAAATTCTAAATTACACAATCCAAATGCAACATAAAGGGTTGCTATGAAAAACTCAATCTCCTAAGACGTTGGGTATTTCTACCCTTACACTATAAGCTATGCACAGAGAATACCACTTGTCAAATAAGATATTACACATTTTAGAAAAATAAAAATAATTGTAAAAATAAAAATGATTCATGGATGAATATACTCAACTTTTCATGAGGCTAAACTTCCCTACAATAAATTTACCTCGCAGTTTGTATGTATGATTTACACTGTAAAGAAGGTAAAAGGTATCTTCCACGCAACATACTGATGCAGTAATACAGAAAATGTCATATAAAATGTCGTCATTATTCATTTATCAGGAGAATTTCCAGACCATCAAAAATCAAATATATTGAACCTAAACCATTTACAACTTTCCCGCCAGTGATGAACGAAAACCAGTTACACAGCTACTTTGGTCCTTTTCATTGCTTTCAAAATTGCTCACTTACATAAGGTAAAAGTGCCAGAGCAATTGAGTTCAGAAGAAATGCTGCGTAGATCAAAGATTCGAGAACCTCAAAGAAGCTTCGAATTACGTAGAGCCCAGAGCAATGACATTGCCAATGGATAACAGAAGAGGGCCACAGATATACAATTTTACTCTATGAAGTGAAAAACTCATCATCCACGTGCATGCAATGCTAGCTTAGTCAATTCCCCTATTCCTGTTCATCAAGTCATGGTAGTATAACAGCACGCACATAGGTTGACCAAGAATACTGAATATGAACCAAAATACCATATTTCCAACCTGGCATGAAGAAAACAATACAAAAATGCAATGAATCAAGTTGACAATACGTAAGTTACGCATATGTGTGCCTATAATATAAGTAGACCAACATATAATTAAACAGGAAACTGAGACGTACCATTGAGTTTGTAAACTTATGTTGCAGGTAATTAGTGATCAAGAGCAAAGGAACCTAGAAAACGAGAAACACAATTGCCATTAGGTTACATTTGATATGTGGGAAGGGAGACTGAGGTAATGGAAAAGAGAGGGGGGGGAAAAACATAGTGAGATAAAAAATGACACTCGTGTCATTTCTTTAAAAATAATAATAAAAAAAATGTATTATTGAGTAATATTTACAACGGTATAATAGATATTTCTTTTTTTTTTTTAACTTGGAATTCCATAGAATCTTCGAAGTCACATACCAAATGTGGCATCATAGGGTCAAGTGAACCTAAAATACAGATGACATCGGAACCATTAAGAACAAGTAAGCCACAACAAATTCAATAGTAGAGAGAAGAAAGCTTCTTTTCTTTCGGCCATGAAAGAACAGAAATTAAAAGGACTTCATCATCTTTTTCTTTCCAGGAGAAGAAAGGGGCAGGGGGGATGCTGTGGACAGAAAGAGAATATTACAGTGTGCTTGTTTACCTGAAACATCATTCCAATAAAAGCCCACAACTTAAATATGTGACAGGGAACAGCAATGCATAGCTGCACTTAGATGAAAAAGTAATCATGAGCAGAATTGATAAACTCAGGTGTTTCTAATTAAAGAAAGTTAATAATATCTGCATAAATACTTCATTTGGGAGGAAGGGCAACTAGACTTCATAAAAAAGGAATCAAGACATGCACAGGAAAATGACTCGAACACATTTGTATGTGATTATGTTGATAAACACCATCCGTAGTTTTGGTGCCAATATTATGACAAATGACAACAACAAACTTCTACTGACGTCAAACAGATGGCTATTTAGCAGCCAACATATTGCAAAATGAGTTTGTCCTCTTATCACTCCTCATGGCATGAAATCTACCATCTCCTCTTTTTATCTTTTTTTATTTGATTCTCTCTCTCTCCAAATACCTTTTCTACTTAGATAGTGTCTTCAATTTTGCAGCAAAATCCAATGCATATAAAAAATACAACAGAAAATAAAGAAATTGAAAGTAGAAAGTAGGATATATAATCCATCCAAGACATAGGTCAGCAGCTTTATCATCTACATGATCCTGGTTACATGCTATAAGGTACTTGAGGGGTTGGTGTTGCTAGATAAGCTCATGTGAGGTACGGACAGATCAAAGAAAATTAATAAGTAATGTCATGTGGTCATTTCTAACTAATGAATCTCATAGGCACACGAACAAGGTAAAGAAACTTCCCCTAAAACCTAACTATTAAGATGGGAGAATCACCTTAATTAAGTACTCCATTGAGCATCATACCACTCAATGTTGGATTTTGACATCTTATACTACCTTGATTTCCATCAATTGGCAGCCTTTGGTAAATTGACATCTCGGCAGCCTCACTCTGCAACACTTCACTTGGTCTTCTACCAGTCAGAACTAATGTTTTTAAAATCAGACTAGTCATTGAATCGATAAAGATACTGGTTCAAGGTTTAGTGGTTCAATTGTAATTAAACATGGTCCAACAGGTGGTAATAAATATATATAATTATATATATTATATAATTTTAATATTATTTTATAAGTATATTTATATAAAAGTTTGGTATCATTATCACATACTTGATATAGTAGACTTGGTCATAACATTCCTTTCATTTCACATGATCAAAGGTTCAATCCATAGCTGCATTGTTTTGGCAGGAATGGTTAATGTGTGTGTGTATATATATATATATATATATAATTTTGCGCACATATAATAATAGACACTTGCAGGTGAGGTGGTGATAATCCTTTGTGAAAAGCCTAAGGGACAGGGTTCGATCTATGTGTTGCAGTCTTTTGGTTTGCATATAAATATGTGTGTGTGTGTGTATATATATATATATAAAAGTTTGCATATATCTAATGACAAGCACTTGCAGGTGATGCGGCAATCATCTTTTTGTGAAGGCCACTAGAGGTGTACATCGGACCGGGCGGCCCTAGGGGCCCGCCCTAGCCCGGCCTAATCGGGCCGGGCCGGGCCGGGCTAAAAATATAAATGGGCAAACTTTAAACCAAACTATATCGGGCCGGGCCGGGCCACGGGCACAGACATCTGCCCAACTTGCTACCCTAATAGTTATTTTTTTTAGTTATTAATATATTGTCATCTTATATATATATATATATATATACATATATATATATATATATTTATGTTTATTTTATCTGATTCTCTTTACATGCTGTAATTTTTATTATCTATTTAAACTTTTCTTATTTTTTAATTATTTTCATTATTGATGTGTATGCTTACTGACATTTCTTTTATTGAATAATGAAAATACACGTATTTACCTAAAGCTAATTATGTTAGTATAAGTTATATTTTGCTTGATAATTTTAAGCTATCTTTTTATTATTGATAAAAACATGAAGGTTCCAAAAGCTTATTGTTTTGAAGTATATACCTATGAGTCTACAAAAAAATATTTTTATATTAAGTATCAATTCATTAAAAAAAAAATTTCGGACGGTTTAGGGCCACCCTAATCTGTCCTAAAATCGGGCTTGTTCGGGCCGGGCCGGGCTACGGGCATAAAAACAAGCCCGATGTCTTAATCGGGCCGGACATCGGGCATACTAGATGCCCTGTTTGGGCCTGCCCATGTACACCCCTAAAGGCCACGAGGTATAGGTTCGAGACTGGCAAGAAGCATAACATGAAATGTACCATAAACCAGTTCAACCAACAAAGAAAACAATGGTTCCCAACAAAAATCGGCCGTTCAAACCCGATTTTTAACCGGCATTGATCAGTTCTTGAGACTGGCAGTTTTCAGGCTTCTCCGGACCAGACCATGATCCGGTTCACCGGTTTACCAGTTGAACCGACCGATTTGGTTTGATTTTAATTATCATGGTTAGAACCCTCCACAAGCAGCTCTTTCTAGAATTGCTGACCATTAATTCTGATACCAATTGATGGGCACCCAAACAAACTGAGAAACTCTCAAAAGTTAGCTATGGAGATGGGAGAGTCATCCTACTTAAGTACCCCACTAAGTATCCCATAGTATTTAATAGGGGATTTTAGTATTTCATACTACCTTGGTCTCCATTAGAATCACAACTTTCTCTTTGTAATTCCAATCCTCTTCCCCCTCATCCTGCTAGGGAAAAAGGGAGGGGGAAAACTACAGTAGTAAAGCAACGCAAGCTCTCCCCAACTTTTAACAATGCATCACCTAGACAAGCAGAAATAGCCTTCACAACATATTGGCCAAAGAGGGAGAGAGAGAGAGATGAACCGCATACCTCATGGAACACAGCAGATAAAGGCAGAGAGAGACAGAGAGAGAGAGAGAGAGAGAGAGAGGGAGGGAGAAAGAGATGAACCACATACCTCATGAAACACAGCAGATACCAGAAATGAAATTAGAACAGCAACACCCTGGACAATATTGATGATATATCATTTACGATATACTTAGAAATCAGAAAAGCAACACATCTATGTTATACAAGACAAGATCCAAATATCAGCCAATGAGAAACAATTCCATTAATAACAAATAACTGGGGAAAAAGGTCTGGGAAAAAGATGGCAACAAGGTTGTTGAAGGAAGGAAAAAAATTAATTCAGCTCCTCTCCCATGCTTGTTTAACCATGTGAAATATGATCAGCTGAGAATATCATTGGAATTTGTTTATTTTTCTTTTCTGTTTGGTTTAAACAGTAAAAACATTTTCTCATTCGATATGATTAGAGAATATTACCCATACTTTGTTAACAATTAATTCAGTCCACCAAAAGACATATCATACAATATTTTATAAAAATATAATATCCATTTCAATTCGATAATATTCAAAATAAACATGTTAAGACAACCTGAGATGGTGAACACAGACTGACAATATCTTAAAGAAAAACTCTTCATACAAACAAAAAGGTGTTTGCAACCAAAGTTCAGACTTCGACTGGAGAATAACTGATTACCTTGGGTATACCATTCCTTAAGCATGGAAAATATAAATGGCGGACCATCCATTTGTGCACAGGCTGTGATCAGAAAGAATTCCCTCGGTTATATAGTATTGGCTTAGAACAACACTAAATAATAATTGCTGATATGCATTATAATGGTTTTAGAACTATTCATTAAGTGGTAGATGGTTCGAAGCTTAACTTCTCCTTCTTAATTTTATTGTTAACAAAGCCTTCAATAAAGTTGCCAACCATTGACCCTGTTGGCATGGTTATTAACTTATTATCTCACTGTTTTAGCATTATCCAACAAAGGATTGAATAAACACGTACTTTAACCAAAATTGGGAAGGTATGTCTAGAATGTTTTTACTTACTGAATAACATATATCTAAATATAAATTAAATAAATAGATGTATGTGTGTGTTTACAGTAATGGATTAACCAAGAAAGTTGTTCCTTTTTCGTAGTCTACAATGGTCCCTTTAGCGGGAAAGAAAAAAAATGAATTAAGGGACTTAATTGAGATTGTGTTTGGGACCAAAATCTTACTTTACTCTATAATCACCATGAGACTAGACGAGAGACTCAGAAACAATTTTTCAAAATTCAAAAGAATTTAAATGAACATAAAAAGATTTAGAAACATAAAATTTTCAAGATCAAATTGGATTAGTTAAACTCAAATGAGTTGGAATTAGAATCGATTAGGCTTAACATGCAAAAAAATATAAAGAAACGAATCGACCTTTTGTCCCAGCCCCAAGAAAGAAAATACATTACTACTACCAACTAGGTCTTTAAAATTATTTACGAACAAAGAAGCATACCATATTCCACATTCTCCAATACTGATGACAGCAGCAGCACAAATTCATGAAATAAAGACAAATAAGTCAAATTCCCTTCAGGAATGAGTTTGTAAATAAACAACTAAGGAATATTCCATGACTAAGAACCTACTTCTTTAACAGTTTGGGCATTCCACCAATCTTTGTAGAATTCACGATCACCAAAGCGAAGAAGCTCTGCAAGTATATTTAACCTGCATTGCAACACTACCCCTAAGCATAAAATGTCTCCAAAACAAATCAAAGCTGAGGCATACTTTTAACATCGACAAGTAAGACAAATACACAAGTACTTGTGCATACAAAAAGAGACCTAAATTATTATTATTTTATACAAGAAGAAATTGACAAAGGAGAAACAAGGGGTACATGTTAGAGGAGGATAAGATATCCACATGGCAATAACATACAAACTCATCGCCAAAATAAGTCTCTCCAATCTCTTTGGATATCCTTCCGAGAATCAATTAAAGAAACCATGGGTGGTGCACTAAATAGATGCCACATAATTAATTTTACATGTTAAGGAGCATATATCTCAGACAACATGGTATCAACATGCAAAAATTTGAACCAGCTAGATTTTCCCATCAATGCAGCAATTATTCTAAGGGGTGAGTAGGATGGTGCATAACATATTAAATTTCAGAGAAAAGCTTAATGGATCAGTAAGTTGCACACACTTAACATGGTCATGTGAGAATTGCTAGAGCACAGAAGTCAAGTTTTCTTAACTGCTAGTGCTGCTGCCTCTACAATGCAAACATTGAAGAAAAGACTATAAACTACAATCCTTAAAAATATGGGGAGTGAAGACAACCATACTAAAATGATGTGAGAAAGTACATACATTTAGACGAGAACAACGATGGAATACACACCAAAGGTGAAAAAAGCAGTAGAACATGCAGAGCCACACGTATAAATTTGGAACAGAAAGCTTCAGAACTCTCTCGATGGCATATAGAAGGTTTCCCTTCAAAGGATGTTGAGAATTCTGGACAATGGGATTAATATACTGCAAAATTATATCATCAAACCAATTTCACAATATTTTTAGAATTACAGAAAAAAAAAACTAGAGAAAAAAGGATGTAGAATAGTACACCAAATTTACAAACAATTACTGCTTACTTGTTCTATTATAAATCCCATGACTCCTGTAAATATTATCAGCTTAACAACTTGACGAAACACCCAACTCTTTCGAACGGAAGGTGTGCGAGGATAGCTTGGCTATAACAGCAAGGCATTGCATTGGAGATAATAGAGTGCAATGTATAAGTGAGTCAAAATAACATTAGAGCTTTTACTCCCATAACAAAAATGATTGACAAATGCAATTCATATGCAGTTCCATTAGCATAGACAAATGCAGAAACAAGTCAACAGCAGAGATTTACTGATTAAAAGAAAGTATCAAGAGCAAATTGCTCTACAGGTAAGTTGTAACCCATTGTAGTATAACTGTAATTTTTATTTTTTATAAGGACAACCACTAAAATAAGAAAAGACAAACTTAGTACTTTCAAAAGGCACCAAAAAATGGTATAATTTATTTATTTTTGAGAAATGATATATATATATATATGTGTGTGTGTGTGTGTGTGTGTGTGTGTGTGTGTGTGTGTGTATGGAGAGAAAACCCTTTTAGCGGAAATGTAGTCAATGAAAACTGAACGAATTGATCCACATGACACCTTGTATTTATGGGTAAATGGTACAAATGAAGTCATTAAACTATAGTAATTACTAAGATATTACAGCCATAGTTATGGCCCCAATTACAGTCATATCATGGTCAGCATACAACTTATATACAACAAGCATTCACACTATTCATTAATTCCAATAGTGTTCACATCAAGGAGTCATGTCACACTAGGTCCTTTTAAGTGAACCTCGATTCCTAGGGTCAATCAATCCCCAAGCCAGCCCTACTATATTTATAGAATGCAACCAGGTCAGCAGATCTGTCCTACTCTATATATATATATATATATATATATGTCATGTCAGACAATAAGAAACAAGACAGAATGCAGCCAGGCAGCAGGTCTGCTTTTTCTCCCCTTTATAATGATTGTGAGATTGAGTAATACATAAGGAACAGAATTTGAGCTAGAAACTAGTTAAAGGAAAGGTGGAATGGCTACAGGTAGGTAATAATGCTACAGAGTCACGTTTGGAATTTTGCTGTTAGGCTGTCTAAAGGCATGTCAAAGAAATGAGTGTCGCAAATGAAAGGAAGGAGGTCAAATTCTGGTTATATAAAATGTGCCAACTTTGGGCTCTGTTTTGACCCTTTTTAGATGATTGCTTATAACAAAACTGCCAGACTGATGGTCTTGGGTACCAAAACCTGAAACTCATTGGTAAAACTTGTGAGGAAGACCTTATAGAAGAATTATTTCATTAAATTTGATATGTAAATTTCATTTGAAGGTTTAATCAACTTGTTTTGCTTTTTTTTTTTTTGGGTCTTTTTTTCTTTTTTGAGTTTACATGATGTTTAGGGAGAGGTTGTTGTTGGAGAGCACGTGTTTTTATTTCCTTTACAGCACATGCTTTTTATGTGTGAATATTTACTGTGTCCAATAATTCCTGATCTATTTCCCTTGTATCTCACTGATTAGGAGATCTTATTATTCATTTGTTCTGATTGCTGCCTTTGTGAGATTGGATGGACTCTGGTTGTAACCATCCCCACTATTTATGTACTTGAAAGAACATTGTAGAAATAAGATGAATCAGACTAGCAAATTCTGAATTCTCCATTTCAGAATTCTTCATGGTATTAGAGCCCACAAGGGCTTGACCTTTCCATAATCACATTTGGCTGTGTGAAAGCCCTTCAGCGCCAATTAGTGCTCTTCATGGGCCCGACGAGACCAAATATTTAGTAAGCCCAATGCCTAACTTAATTAAGACATCAAGGTTGTTTTTATGCCCATAGCCCTACCCTGTCCAACCGAATAAGTCCAGTTTTATGTTGGATTAAAGCGGGTTAACGCCACTTGAGCTTTTTTTTTTTTTTCCCCCTCCTCTTATGAACTAATACTTGCAATGTAAAAATATCTTTTTGCAAATTCAAAGGCATAGATTTCAAAATAATGGGCTTTTAGAGCCCTCATGTTTTCATCAGTAAAACAATTTTAATAAAAAAATAATCCAATATTATCAAGCAAAACACAAACTACACTATATAATTAGCCTTTAAGTAAATATGTATATTTTCATTGTTCAACAAAAGAAATGTAAGTAAATATCCACGGCAATGACAAAAATAATTAAAAAGCAGGGAGAGTTTAGATAGGTAATAAAAAGTTGCAGCTTGCCAAAAGAGGCAAATGAAATAAGAATAAAGAGAGGTATGATAAAACGTTGATAACTAGAAAAGAAAAACAACAAACAAACAAAGTAACTACTGGGTTGAATTAGGCAGAATATGTTTTCACTCGTGGCCCGACCCGACCCAGTATAGTTTTTTTTTTTTTTTAAATTCTACCTACTTACATTTCTGGCCTGGTCCATCTCGACCCTAATAAACACTCCTAGCGCCAATACCCAAGGCTCATCTTTTGAGTCCTCAAGCCCATCCTAACAACCTAGCTATGGCACCACAATGGCTGCCCCAATATTTGCAGAACCCACTCCTGTATTGATTACTAGCCACCACTTCAAGGGAAACAACTACTTGGAATGGTTGTAAAGTGCCCCCATGATTAGGAGGGGCCAAGGGAAGGAGGAGTATCTCATTGAAGAAGCTGTCCAACCACCTACTTCAGATCTAAAGTACAAATAATGGGTAGCTGAAAAAACTATGTTGATGTCATGGCTGGTTAACTCCATGACAATTAAGATGGGAAAAAACCATTTCCTATGCAAAACGGCCAAGGAAATATAGGAGGCCACGCGTGAGGCTTACTCCTTCCAAGAAAACACAGCTGTTCTATTTCAGGTGGAAGGCTTGATTCATGACCTTAGGCAAGGAGAGCTCATTGTCACAGACTATTACAAAGACCCTCTGTTGTTATTGGCAGCAACAGGACCTATCTGAGACTCACAACTGGTCGTGTTCCTCTGATGCAGAATACTATTAAAAAAAATTGGTTGAGAAAAGGACTTACGAATTCCTACTTGCCCTTAATTCCACATTTGATGAAATAAGAGGTAGAATAGTGGGTGCTCAAATTCTTACAACTTTGAGAGAAGTTTTTTCTATGGTGAAACATGAGGAGAGTAGGAGACTCACACTTGGCACACAATCCCCTCAACTCTGTTCTGAAGGTTCTGCACTAATGATCCATAGCACAAGAATTAATGATCCCAAGCCCCGAAAGCAAGGAAAACTATTTTTTGATCATTGTCACAAAACAGGCTGGATGGAACTTTATGGAAAACCAAGCAATTGGAAACCAATGCACCAGAAGGATACCAATGGCTTGACGGTGACAAGTGAGGACAGCCTCAAAGTCAAAACCAAGTCCAATCTGTTCAGCAAGGAGCAGCTTGAGTTGCTGCAACAAATGTTTGACAAACAGGAGCTCAGGTGGTTGCACGAAAAGGTAATACTTTGATGGCTTTAAACACCCAAGTCCCATAGAAAAACACATGGATCGTTCACTCAGAGGCTTCCTACCATATGACTGTTAACATCCTTCTTCTGGAAAATCTTGTTCCATGTTCCAAAAAATTATTTGTTAGGATTGCTGATGGAACTTTGTCTGAACTAAGTGGACTTGGTGAAGTAAAATTATTTAATGACTTGTTCTTGAAAGATGTGCTAATAGTACCTAAATTGGCTTGCAATTTACTTTCCATTAGTAAGCTTGCAAAGGACTTCAAATGTGTTAGTAATTTCTACTCTGATGAATATCAATTTCGAGACTTGGAATCAAGAAAGATGATTGGCAATGATAAGGAGTATGGTGACTTATATTACTTTCCTAGAGTCAAGAAGAGGAATAAAACTGCTATGACTACTTATGTTTCATTTGAAAATAATTTGCTCTTGTGGCGTTATAGATTAGGCCACCCAAGTCCTCATTACATGAAATAAATGTTCCCTCGTTTGATGGAAAAAAGTTCTCTTCAAGTTTTTCAAGTTCAGTGTGAAATCTGTCCAATTTCCAAACACCTATGAAATGCTTATCCTTCTCACATTCACCAACCAACCAAGCCCTTTGACATTACCCACAATGATATTTGGGGCCCAACAAATGTTAAGAGTTTAAATGGCGCTAAGTAGCTTGTTACTTTGGTCGATGACCATGCTCACTTAATGCGGGCATATCTTCTCAAAGATAAAACTGAAGTGATCAAAACCTTCTAGACCTTTCACAACTTTGGTCAAAATCAGTTCCAAAAAGAATAAAATTTTTAGGTCTGATAGTGCAAGAGATTTCTTCAATTCCACCCTTGGTCCTTACTTGAATAACTGTGGTATTTTACATCAAAGTTCCTGTGTCAATACCCCATAGCAAGATTGGGGTAGTGTAAAGGAAAAATAGGCACCTTCTTGAAGTATCCCAATCTCTTATTCTTACATCTCATGTGCCTAGTGGGGAGAAGCAATTATAACAGCTACATATTTGATAAACAGGATGCCTTCTCAAACCTTAAACTTCAAATCTCCCTACTAGAAACTATGTGAAACTTTTCCCACTACTCCTATTATGTCTAATATACCTTTACGGGTTTTTGGTAGTACCTCTTTCATACATAATGATCATGGAGGGCAAACTTGATCCTAGGGATATCAAGTGCATCTTTGGTTATTCCCCAACCCAAAAGGGCTACGAGTGCTATTCACCCCATAACAACAAAACCTACACCACCATGAATGCTACCTTCTTCGAAAATCAGCCTTATTACTCCCAAACACTACAATCAATGGCAATAGCTGTTTAGGTGCAATTTTGGACCTTAAACCTCTGAATCTTTCAGTACTGAACCTGAAGAAACCTGTCCTTTACCTGAGGCCACCACACAATCTGCCCATATTTGTCCTCTTCCCGAGGCCAATTCTCACACTGAACAGCCTTGCCAACCTTCTGTTTTTCAGCCCATTTCAACCAATAAAACCGTCATATCCGAGACCAATCCCAAACCTTATCATAATGTCACTTATCGAAGGATGTCATGGCGTATACAAGGAAAAGAAAGGGCCAAGTTGCTGATCAACAAGGTACAGCAGTGCAAATAGAGGAACAGAATGTACTCCCAGCATGACCAAAGTTCTTCCTCTATTCCAAGTACTAAAGGACAAGAAGAGTTGGATGTTCCCATTGCCTTAAGAAAAGGAACAAGATCTTGTACTCAGCACCCCATTGGGAATTTGTGTTCTATGATAAATTATCTCCCAATTTACAATCCTTTGTTGCTCATGTGGGTATGCAAAAATTACCTAAAAATGTTTACAAGGCAGGGGAGAAACAAGAATGGAGAGATGCTATCCAAGGGGATTTAAAAGCTCTTAAGAAGAATGGAACTTAGGAAGTGGTTGATCTACCTCATGGCATCAAACATAATCCCGATGGTAGCATTAATCATCACAAGGCCAGATGTGTTGCCAAGTGGTTCACTCAAACCCATAGCATCAATTTCTAGGAAACTTCTGCTCCAATTGCAAAGTTCAATAAAATAAGGGTGCTGCTCTCTATAGCTGCCTAACTTAGACTAGCCTCTTCACTAGCTAGATGCGAACAATGCTTTCCTGAGTGGTGATGATGAGGACGCATACAAGGAGATACCACCAGGGCTTGAGACTGAATACAATTCCAACAGAGACTGTAGGCTCCCCCCCCCCCCCCTTTCTTTTTCCCCAAAAAAAATCTTTATGGGTTGAAACAGTCTTCTCAAGCCTAGTTTGAAAGGTTCACCACTATGGTTAAAGGCTGAGTACCTCAATGCCAAACTGACCATAATTTGTTCATTGAATTATCTCCTGATTGGAAGTTGGTTATTTTAATTGCATATGTTGATGATATTGGCTTAACAAGAGAATATTTTGATGAAATTGTTCTATTTTAACCTTTATATTTTATATAAAATTTTATTATTATGATCTATAGGTCATACTAGAAATTATCATGCCTTTGAATTCCTTACTTAAGCAATATAGTATCTTACACTACATTAAAAATCTTTGGTTTTCCACTTTGGTTTTATGCTTCGCTTGTATGAGCCCCTTGGTAATTTCAAGTGAAATCTTGTTTTCTAAAACTGTAGGTCAAGTGGTCAACCATCAACATTTTCGGCTAAAGAGAAAAAATGAAATAAGCAAAAAAGATACTTCCCAAAGACTGCAATACATCAAATGAAGGCAATGATGGAAGAGGCATTTAGAGAAATCCTAATAATTATGTAATCACAATTTACACAGAAACGCAGATATTCAGGATCAACTAACCTTGGATGAGAATTCAATTCCTAGCATTTTAATTATCTGTGAATGGCACATTTTCTGCTTGGGCCTTGTTTCCAGGCTCATAAACTGTCAGAACAAAGGCTTCAATGATTTTTTAATTATGTCATTCATTTAAATTAATCAAGAATTTGGAAAATTATTTTCAAAGAATATTATTACATTATGGGCTAAAACATTTAAGAAGCTCAATTTGGCCACCAAAGTAGCTTACCCAGAGCTGATGGCCAAAACTAATGATTTTACACTAGGGACAATTTGTTTAAATAAACAAGAAATTGGGCCATTCATGATTTTCATGTCATAATGATGTTTCAGCCCAAACAAAGTTTGAAAGAACTGAATCTGCATCTTTGGCCTGGGAACTCAAATCTCTACAACATTCAAATTAGCATCAGGACAGAAAAGATGGCAGACAGCGTGATGAGAAAAACTTCATTACTCTGTCTGCCTCCTGTTTCTCTCTCTTCAAGAGACCCACTTTAAGTGGACCTGAGAAGAGAGATATAAACATACAGAAACATTCCTCGCACTTCTCTCTCTCTATATCCCTATCAGCTCTGACCTTGCAATTAATGAAGTAAGAAGAGGGGTTTAAAATGCTCCAAGCATTGAATGTAGCTGAATTGAGCGTTAAAGGAACAAAAAGCTGCCTTGAGCATTCAATGTTGAAGATTACTAGCCGTTAAAGAAGATCCACATATTAATGAAGCAGGAGCTAAGTAACAATTCCAAGTTCAATCGTTTGTAGTTGAGAAAGCTCCCTGGAAGATGGAAGATAGTGAAGAATGCACATTAACTGAGTGATAACCAGCTGCACTTCTGTATTGTTGAAGCTTATTTGCATTTATTCTTCACACTGAGTTTTCAACAAATTGTTGAAAAATGCTCATAGTAAGCCTGGTTTCTACTTTGTGCAATCTTTGTTATACTATGTTTAGGCATTTAGCTGAGTTGCTAAGAAGCTTGTTAAGATGCTAGGTTGGTGACAAGGCCGTAAAAGCATTTGTATTAAGAGAGTGCCTCTGGTATAAAAGGCTATAAAAGCAATTGTGCCAAGCCCTTAAGGTTGCTTGGTTGTGAAGGCGATAAAAGCTAGGGAACTATGCCTTGTGTGAAGAACTACCAAATTGTAATTGGTTGTGATTAGCCAGTGTAATAAAATTCCCTTGTGTGCTTGGGGAAAGGACATAGACCACAATAGTCTGAGCCTCTTTAAATCCTATTGTATTAATTTTTCTCATCCCTAAGCATTTACGTCTTGATTCAATGAGTTACTGTGAAATAGAAACCTGATAACACTTTGTTTTATTTATTAAGGTTCTAAGCTCATTTCATTACATAGGTTAAAAATTGTTTTTATTTTTTGAAATGTGTATTTTCAAGAAAGGTTTGCCACTGAAAAATAGAAACTTGTGATTCCTTATTTGAAAAGAATTTCAAATAATAATTTTTTAATTAAAAGGCCTAACCCCAATTCAACCCCTTTCTTGGGACCTTCTAGACCAGCAGAAACAGTGAAGGTTCTTTACTGATGAAGTTATGCCTTGAGGTTAGAAGGAGAGGAAGTCTATAGTGAAGGAGGTGAGGAAGACGAGAGACTTTAGACTAGCTAGTGTGTGTGCGCTCATGGTGGAGAATGGGTATCTCCATGGAATAATGCTCTGATGTGTCCCCTTTGCCCCCCCCCCCCCTCTCTCTCTCTCTCTCTCTGTGCCTCTACCTTCCTAAGTCAAGTGGTGGGAATATATAGATAGGAAAGGGTTTTCCAGAGCATTGTGCTGATAGAGATATGTGAAAGAGTGACATGACTGGTCCTGTGGGACCATGTCAAATGCGCGTATAAAAGGAGCTTATATGTAAAATAGAGTCTCTTACACTCTTATACATAAATGATGTATGCCCTATCTAAGTTCCTCTTAAGAAAAGGTATAATACCCTCTAAACTTAAGGTACAAAAATGACAGGGTACGCTTTCACCACTATAATTATAACACTAATTAATACATTAAGCTAGATTTGGCCCACCAGACTTTTACCCACCTTAACAACCCTAGGCAAAATGCAAATAAAACAAATGTGGTGTACATGATATGGCACCTAAAAAGTGACACCAGAACAGACTTCTTACTGAAAAACCTATACAAATTTGAAGCCAAAGATATAGGAGTAAATATATTGCTATAGCAGTGCCATTTGTCCAGTCCATTGAGACAACAGTGGATGCAAATATCCACAAGAAGTGAAGTCAAATGAGGCAAATACGACAGATGGATAAAATCTCTGTACCAAAAAATAAATAGATATATCATTTGGAAGTGCCAATACCTGGTAACACAATGTAGGAGCAACCATGAAGTATGCCAAGCTCTTGAAGCTCACAATATAAGAATACTCTACATTCAAATTATTGGGCAGTTCTTCTCCCTATAGCACGGGGAACATTATTGGATAAGGGAAACAATTATCTATCACCGACCAAAAACAAGAGACTATTCTAGTACGTAAGTATTTAGCAATACCCAAGGAGTATTGGAGAAAGCAAGCTGAATGTAATTGTAATAAAGATCACATAAATAGTGTGTTTTGGCATGTGATGATGTTTTAGTAGTGTAGGAACCATAGACTAAAGTTTAATCATGCCGGACTTTAAGAGGGGGGGGGGGAATAATGACATATAATGAACAACATGTTCTCATCTTAAATCTATTATTTTGCATTTATACAGAAAACAACATTCTGCAATGGTTATCTAGAAACTTACAAACAGTACTTCAATGTTACCTTTTCAATTGATTTGCTAAGTGCTCTCAAATCACTGTTTGTATGCGCATAAGACACCAGTTTCAACCACACAATGCAAGCAAATAACATCAGTGTGACACCGGCTAAAAAGGCAGAATCACACCTGCAAGGGAAAAACCACAAATCATTATACCATATCCCCATCAATGAAATAACCAAGTATCTAAATCCAGTACAGTTTTCTTTTTTCTTTCTTTTTTTGTTGGGTGATTAAATCCAGTATAGTTATTTACTCATCAATTAGACATCTTCACTATATCCCTACTAAAGTAAATCATAAAGGCACAAATGAAGCCACAAATTTGGTAACCCTTTCAATATGCAAGCATAGAATTTGAGATGACCTCATAGTTGTCTAAGGATGCGTAAAGGTCACATGTATGTAAATTAAACCCATCTGACAGCAGATATGACTTCATGTTTTGTTTCAACTGGCCAGGTCGCCTGTATACACCAATAAGGAAAAGGTAGCAACTTACTTGTTTTCAATTTTTCCAGGTTGACTTATCCTTACGTGTCTCCAATAATAACTTGCAACATAATTCAACTCCAACATCATATGAGCCAAACTTTGAATTAAAATTCACCAAAGGACTCTAAATCCCTTCTCACTGATTGCAATAATAATTCTTTTAAAGTTCTCATGTTGAATAAAGTTTTCTAATTAGAACAAAGTTCTCATGTTAAACTCACTTCCACTAAGCAAATTCAAATAAAGTTTAAATTAAAGCCCCAAAATCAATTTTGAACTCTACAGGAAATAATTATACGGACCTGAGGATTACTAAAACTGGATATAAGACTGCAGCAGTTGTAATGAATATATGAAGTGAAATAACAGCCTGCAACATTAAAGCCAATATTCCAACATATGTAGTAATGTTAGTATGGGACGTTGTGATTGAAAAAATCACACCACAACTAACCATATTCAGAAAAAGCTATAAGTTATACAACCGACAAGGAGTTCACACAGTTGCAGAACATTTTTTTCCTGTGTAATATAATAAAAGCTTACTTGTCCATGGACTTACTGGTTCAGATATTAGCTTTCGTTGTGCAAGAATTTCCACCAAAAAGGCAGCAACGGGAAATATTGTAAGTGTAAGACTGCGAAGGAAGCATAACTTTAATAACATAATGGCAAATGACATTTTAAGAAATGATCCTCAACAAATTATACAATGCATATTTATTATTTAGGGAATTCATTAAAATCATTACCAACACATGAAGAGCGGCCAATCTCTCAATGATTTAGAGCTAAACCAAAAGCCATACTTAATCAACCAACCATACTGCAAACCAAATGGTAAAATTAGACCCAAAAAAAAAATGAACTGCTTTAAGGCTGGGAAGGAAAAGCTCTGTAGACAAATGCACAATCATGCATAGGTATGAATATCAAGAACAAATGGAAGACTCAAACCTTCATTAAATTCTCAATGATAAGTCTGCTATTCACCGCAACAAGCACTACTATACAGAGATTTAATAGGCCCGCATGACTCTGCAATCCATGATTAAGTAATATGAAAAATAATCACTACTGATATATTGAAGAAAAGCAAAAGCAGCTTAAACGACGAGTCATACGAAACTAGGTTGTAAAACGTGGTTTTTCCCTTTAAATGTAAAAACTGATCGGGTTAACAACAAATACACAAAAGAAACAACTATCATGTTTCCAAGGCAACAAAGCCATCCAAGTAATCACTTTAGTTAAGCATAGGAGCTGGTTTTGGCAATCCATTTATGCGTTGGAACTGTTCACCAAAGTAAAAAATTACGTCGTCAATGCAACGTGATGAGTAACAATTCAATGGATTGAAAAAGAAGTAAGCAACGCCTTTTTAGAACTACATTAAAGCCAATCCAAATTTCTCTCAATTAAATCGTTGACCCTAACGAAACACAAACCATTAAGTTCTAAACTAACAACTAGCGCGAGAATTCAACAGTCACAACCTGTTTGAAGATTTTATCGGAGCTGAGCGGGCTTTCCTTCACTGTCCGATGAGCTGGAACCGAAGGACGGTAAAGGAATTTCAGCGCGGAGACGTCCATCACCTTTTCTCGATTCGCTTTGGCGGCCGCGTCGTCCACCTTCACACGATCCTTATCTTCCTCACTGGTCTTGGCGGCGGTGACGATATCGTTGGAGCCCGAACCTCTAACCATATCTTGCGCAGGAATGCCCCGTTGCAGAGACGAATCGTCGAACAAGCCTCCGACGGATGACCTCCGGCGCAAAAGAGAGCCGCGGAGGATATCCCAATCGCTTGTGGCGGTCGCGGAGGCGCCCTCACTTTCAGGCACTTCTGATGTCGCCATTGGCGAAGAGGAAGCGACTCTAACTTTCCGATGCAGAATTTGTTTATTTATTTATTATTCTGATAGAATAAAATGAGTGAATATTAACTGAAAATGGAGGGAGGAAATGAGTTTATATATTCGGAGAGAGAAACAGGAAGGAGAAAGGTTAGCTCGTGAATCGTGACTGAGAATAAGGGCTAAAGAAGTTGGAAGAATAATAAAAAATAAAAGGGAGTGTGACGTTGCGAGGAGAGACTAGAGAGCGAGGGTAGAGATTCCGCATGTTTGGCAGCACGTTGTGAAATCACGTGAAAAGTGAAAACTTTCATTATTTGCTTCATATCAAACCTGATTTGAAAGGGATGTAACGTGTATCAAAACGCACCAATTGTTGTCAGTAGCAAATCTGGAGTCATGAGCAGGCAACAGCTTTCATTGACAGTTGACGCGTACTGCTCCAATTATCTCCGTGCGCAAACGAGCGTTCGCTTCATTTTCGCGGGGCTTGTATAGAAATTTTTAAATAAAATAAAATAAAACATCAGATCTAACACGGCTTCAACTAATTTATTTGGGATCAAGTTCGGTCTGAATAAATTAAATACATTTGATTTGAATTGACTGAATTTTAGTTAAAATTTTGAATATAAAAAAATTAAATTTAAAAAATAATATATAAGTTAAAAATTTTAAATATTTGTAAGATAAATTTATTTATTTATTTATTTAAGATTCTGAAAATAAGTATTCAACCCGAGCTATGCTGTTGTTTTCCATTTCCCCCGTGTCCTGTCCAGAAGCTTGAATTAGCTTTGAGTCTCAAGAAAATAAGATGCTCTCTTATCCAGGAGAGGATCTTACAGGAGAGAAAGAGATATATGGTGTGGGCCTCACATAACAGAAATCTATCTCATATCTTGCATTCATTCATAAGATTCTCCTCTGAACACTAGTTTCAAAATAAGTGCCTAAATTACCTTTTTTTTTAAATTATTTTTAGATATTTGGATCATGATTTAAGTTTATCTACGATTCACCCACGGCTTTGCTTTTATTTTGAAATAATTTCTGAGTACTTGATCCTTTACCAAGCTTTCTACCATTACGCAATATAAGTTTAAAAAAACAAAAATAAAAACAAAAACAAATTACATATTATGATAGTAATTCAACCCTTTATGTCATTTAATAAATTAATTAACTTACCTATTTCTTTTTAAATGATCAAGGTGTTTGGAAGCAGGCTCAACTAAGGGTAAAGGACATTTGGATGATGCCACTAAGTCAAAGGGTTATTATTTATTTCAATTAGAAGTGCCAACCAATAGGCAAGTTAGGTGGCTTAGTGGAAGGCTTTATAAGATCATTGGAATTAGATGTTAGGTTGTTCCACACCAGTTGTCATGGTTGGAAACAAATTCCAAATGCTAACAAAGAAAATTGCTATAAGAATACTACAAAAGGTAATATGTATTGCATTTTCTTTTCTTTTTTTGAGCTAACTAATCAATATGTGAGTTAATTAATTTTGTTCATTATACTGTGAAGGTAAAATTTCATTTTAAAAAGGTTATTAGGAGAAAATGAATCTTAGAAAGTGTTTTAAAGCACTAGAGGGATAACTGCAACCAATTGTTCAAGGAATTCTACAAAGAAAAAAAAATTCTAACACATCTTGGATGGATTCCAGAAGACCAATAGGCTACCCTTATTAATTATCAGTTAAGTCTCAATATAGGTAATATTGAGAATTTTTGCCATTGTTTAAATAAGGGTTGACAAGTTTCTTTCTGTCACTTAATTCTTGTAACATCCTAAATTTATAAGCACTGTCTGTGTAATATATTTTATCAAAATTTATAATTTTTCTGCTTAAATAATATGAAAAGTATAATGGTATGCTAAATAGCTTTGAATAATTGTGACTTTAATCTACATCAGAGCTTGAATGCTTTGGGGTTTAATTAAATGTGGTCCATTGTGACTTTAATTTGTTATAGCCACGAGTTCTAGTTATAGTTAATTTAGATGCAATAATATATTATGGATTAAATCTATTTTTCGTGCTAGTCCCTTTGATCTTCTTGGTGCCCTTCTTGAAACATTATTATTAGAAGGAGGAAGAGGAGGAGGGGGAGGTGATCGGATCCCATTTGTGACATGTGCATGATACTCTTTGCATTCCAAAGTCATGAACATAACGGATAGGATGTATCAGTCCATGTGCCTCTCTTTTAAACTCTATTCTTCATGGCACCGACCCCATTTTCGATTTTTGAATCAGATGCAACAAAAGAAAAAAAAAAATCACAGAAGGTAACAGAGATAAAATTGTTTACTCTGAGAGGTAACAAAAGGTTGAACATTGTGTCTGAATTCAGAACTACAAGTTCCAAATTCAGACATTGTTGCGTGCGACGTGACCAGTCACAAGGAAATGGTAAAAAAAAGAAGGGGCTATGTTATCCGAATACATGGCAAATTTTGATTAGTTGATGGAAATTTTCGAATATTGTAAGTGGCAGAAAAAACAAATGTACAGATAATGAAGCGAAAAAATTAAAATATTACCCTCATAACTCCTCCCTGTAAATTTGCCCAAACCCAACACTGCAAGGGACAACTTCCTTCAGTTCTAGAAATTTAAATGAGGAAAAAAAAAAAGTTCTAGATAGTAATTAAAATATGTTTTAGAAATGTGTCAGGAAAAAATAGTTAAAATAAGATGAATGAGAAAAAAAAATGTTTAAAAATTGGAAATAACTAGAAGGAGAATTTTTTAATTTGGAGAAAAAAATTAAGGAATGTTAAAAAGTTATAGGACATAACAAAAGGTAAGTAGTTTAAATTATTAAAATGAAAAAATAATAGAGAAAATTTGAAATAATTAAGGAAAGAAAATAGCTAAAATAAGGAAGGTGGAAAAAGGAAGTGAAAAATAAATAAGGGAAAAAAATAGTTAAGGTAATAATTAAGGAGGAAAAAAAAAAAAAGAAGGAAGGCTAAGAAGTTATAGGACATAGCAAAATGGAATATATTTAAGGTTAATTAAATGAAAAAATAATGGAAAATGTGAAATAAGTAATTGAAAAAAATGGAAAAAAATGTTGGAATATATACATATTTATAATTATAAAGATTTCAAAAATTAGTGAAAGATGATAATTTAAATGATGAAAAATATATATTAAATAGTAATTCAAGAGATAGTAATTTAAAATATAAGAAAAATATGTTTTAGAACTGTTGACAAAATTAGTTAAAACAAGTAAAATGAGAAAAAAAAAAGTATAAAAAGTTCAAATAAAAAAGGAGAGCTTTCAAATTTGAAAAATGAGAAAAAATGCGAAATGATAAAATAATGAAGTTAATTTGATTTATATAGTTGTAAAAATTGGAGAAATTTTTTGTATTTTTTATTTATAGTAAAAGAAGTAAATTTATATAGAGGTGAGTAAAAAGTGGGGAAAAAATTTTTTTACTTTTTGTTGATAGTTGATAAAGGGGGGAAAATGTGAAATGATGAAATAATGAAGTTAGTTTAATTTACATAATTGAAAAATAAGTGTAAAATATCTTTTATTTATAGTAAAAGAAGTAAATTTATATAATTAGCATAGAAATATATTTTATATTAATAATTAGGGAAATTATGGTGGAATAAATAAATATATATAGTTAGAAAATAATTGAAAAAAATTATTTATAGTAAAAGAAATAAGTTGAAGGTAATTATAATTGAAAAAATTATTTGAAGAAGGAAAAATTAAGAGGTAAATTATTTTTAAAAAAATTGAAAGGTAATTATTACAAATATAAAAAAGTAATTTAAATGAATATGTATGTATTGGATATCTATAAATTTGTTATAACTTTAAATATTTGGAGCATATTTGTAATTAGAATATTTGAAAAGAGAGAAATAGTCTAGAAGAATGAGATTATTTGCATTTATGTGAATGACAAAATTTATGAAAGTGCTTAGAGTGTGACATTTTAACATGCAATGTCGAAATACATAACAGTGAGTACTAACATTAACTCAGAAGAGTTAAAACATGCAATTAGTCAAAAGCTCCAACTTTCCCATAATCATATTATGTCTAATTTGATATATAGACTTCCAACAATAATAAATTCAACATGATACCAAGCAATTATATTTGAAGCTGATTGTGATGTGTAAAAAATATAGCAATCATTCTCACATTTCCTATCGCAGTTGAATGTAATTGAAGTGTATGCGAACATCTCAAGTATTGGTTCACAATTAAGTATTGAATTTCAGTCAAACCCAGTGAACAAAATGTTGCTCTCATGTAATCTATTATATCAATTGCTTAAATATACTCAATATTATCAAATTGTACCAATAAAGGGCAATTCGCACCTAAGTTCCTCCTACCCAACAATTGGCTTTAATGAATTTTTTCTCCACCTAACTTAAAAAAAAATTGTATTAAAAGACTTTGAATATAAAGATGAATACAACACATGACTTGACCTTGATTATGACAATGAGGATGAAGATGATGGCAGTGAAATTGATGATGATGATGATACGTTTGATAGTGAGGGTGATGATGATGATGCCTTTGATATTGAACTAATGTCCCAATATGTTGACTTTACTATTGTGTTCTTCTAGCAAATTAATTTGGCTTTAACAAAGGGTGATGAGTTTGAGGAGGTGGAAAATCAAATGCAAATGAACAATTAGGAGTTCTATGTTAGATTAAATTATCCGAATCAAAAGGTGTTATACCTTGCTATGAAATTGTATTCTGTAAGAGCATACCACACTTTTAAGAAGTACTTGACGAGTAAAAAGTATAAAGAATGACAGTGTGTGAATTATGGCAAAAGCTATAGATAGTAGATTGGAGCATGTAAAAAAAACACGAGAAAGGGATCGTTCTGGCAAATTACAAGATATAGGGGTCCACATACATATTTGTTTACAACATTATTACAAGATCATCCAAAATTGGGCTCTGATGTTATCTCATCATGTATCATTGCAATGGTAATTGAGACACCCAATGTTTCAACTAGCTAGATCATCGAGCAGATGAAGAGTTTGTTCAAATACACTATATCTTATAGAAAGACATGGAGAACAAAATATAAAGTTATCACAATTACTTTTGATAATTGGGAGAACTCGTATGCCACATTGACCAGATGAATAATAATAGTACAACATTTCATGCTTGGCTTGTATATTAAGTTTGTGATGAAACAATATCCATAGAACACCTCTATTAATAAACCAATTTTGGTATTTAAGTGCGTATTTTAGTCATCCAAGCCGTGTATAGATGCATTTGAGTACCTAAAATTGATGAGACATTTCTCTATAGTAAATATAAAGGGACACTATTGATGGCAATAGCACAAGATGGTAACCGATATATTGTCCCCTTTACCTTTGTTATTGTGGAAGGAGAAATACAATTAGCATGGACATGATTCTTATATAATCTACACAGGCAAGTAATACCTAGATGACATGGTATTTGTTTGATATTAGATAGACATCCATCGATTTTATCTGCCATTACTACTCTATAGACTAGTTGGCAACTACCATATGATTATCATGTTTTCTATTTTCGACATGTGGCAAGTAACTTTCACACTCACTATAGGTCATCCAATCTAAAGCAAAAATTAAAAAATATTAGTATATTTTATCTCACTACCTAACTATACATGTCATAGATGATTAGTAACTAATAGCAAAGTTATTAATCATGTTACACAAGTTATAAATATGAGCGTCAGTATATCGATGAGAAACTAACGGAGGTAGTGACCATACATGAAGAGGTAGCAATTGTAGAAATTCCCCAAGAATAGTGGACTCGTACATATGATGTGAAGGGCTGGCGATGTGGCCACATGATGAACTTGGCAGAGTGTATGAATAGCATCTTAATAGGAGTCAGTCTTTGCCTATATTAGGAATAACGAATACAACATATTAGGTCAACTAGTATTTCATGTAACATGCTCAATAGATCAACGCTTAGATTATGGCAGGTCAAATTTACTCTTAGTTCCTAATAAAAAGAATGGCAATAAATGTATAATACTCCCATTCATGTGTTATGCAAATGTTCAATTAGCAACCTACATTATTCGAGGTCGAGAAGCTATATGATCAAATGAATTGCTAATACAGTCATTGCTACAAGGTTAATTTGATCGAGTGCATATATGATTGTGGTAAATTTCAAGTAAAGAAATACCCATGCTAGCATGCTCTTACAGCATGCACAGTAGTAGCTCCTGAGCTATTTTAATTTGTAAATCCTGTATTTCGCCTAGACACCATGCGTGTTATATACAATAATATGTTTCAATCTATTGGAGGACAAGAATATTAACCATAACCAACTGGTCCAAAGTTGGCTCCTGATCTATCAATACTCCATGAGCGAGGTTGGCCTCGTTTGATCGTTATTAAAATTAAATAGATTTTAGGACTACGGGACAACCAAGTAGGTGCAACCTCTATAGACAAACTGTGCATAATTGTGCCTTGTGCCCACATCGTAATTTTGCCCCTTAGTAATATATTAACAAAAGTTGTAAATGTTTATAAAGAGCTATATTATTTATTCTTTGTCAGTGTAAGTGGATATAGTATGACATTTATGCTAGTAACTTTTAAAAGGATAATAGTTTCTTATTTTATTTATACATGTAAATTTTAAGGTAATAATTATACATTATGTTATTTGAACATGTCCATTTTCAATGAATAACAATACATTGTGTTATTTTACCTATAAATACTATTGTTGGAATTAGACAACCTATTCATCTAGATCCAAAGAATGACTCACTTCCATACTTAAAGGAACAACATATATCATAAGTCGTCTAGGATGGCAAGATAAGATAAATTATTTATTACTATTTCCTGTTTCATTTAGTTACTTTGTTATATGATTTATCCCTATTTGTAGGATGATCGAATACTTCACTCACAATGAATTTTATATGATGATCATTTAGGTGATTAGCCACAAACTATTGTGGACTATTTAAAATAGTCTGATTTTTATGGCATTGCATAAGTCGATTAGTTTAAGTATGATACATCGTTGGTCAAGACACTATTAGAATGGTGGTACCCGAAGACACATGCTTTTTACAGCACTAGAGGAAAATGCATGATCACCTTCAAGCATATAGTAGTGCAACTGGGCCTATCGATTGAGAGAAATCATATTGTGGGTGGGATAGGTTTCAATTGGCTTGAGGTGTGTTAATGGCTTTTAAGAATTATGCCATCAATTGATTAGATTGGCACATAACTTTGCATATCTACTGGATGACACAGAGGATGAGCAAATGCATTAGTTCATCTGTGCTTATATTCTTTATATAAATAGGGATTAATTGATGCCAAATAGATCTAGTTAAAGAGTTTTACTTGCCCTTAGTTGATGACTTTGACTAAGCTAACCGTTTTAGTTGGAGATTAGCGATTTTGGCTTTTTTCTTCTGTGAACTTTGCAATGCTGCCTATAGGAATGATAGTGGCATAACTGGATGTTTAACGCTGCTGCATCTGTAGGCATGAGATTGATTCCTTATGCTTGCACCCAAGAGACCACCTACTCCCGATCCTTGTATTAAGGAATATCCTATACTTTCACATTTAGATTTCAGGTATGAATTAGCATTAAAATTTTCACATATTTAATTTACCCATGTTAACTCTATTATTATCATTATTTATCGAATGTGTTTGCTCATTGTAACAGATAGAAGAATGTTGACAACCTTTTTATCTGAGTGTGGGAACCCTCCAGTTATACAAAACTTTACTAGATGTAATGAAGGATGATGAGGTATGTACTATACTTTAACTTATGATATGCATCATTTTTTGACTATTTAATAATTATCTATTGTTCTATCATATGTTGTCCATAAATTGTATAGCACTTATACTAGCTACAGGTAGTGCAAAAATTGATTCTAAAGTACTATTTGACTTCTTCAGGCATTTAGATTGCATTGGTGCCACTCAATATACTTTTAAATTATAGAGTGGCACTATCTAAATCATGTTCTATGATAATTTGGTCTCACCTGCCAATTTTTCAAGAACTAGTTAGATTAGACTTTCTTCATAATCTACAACTTCAAGAAAGAACCTAAACCAACTAGGTATTTGAGTATAACATTTTTATCCAACGATAGTATTGATGGCAAGATATTATGTCTCAACCCCCTATTATTAAGGAACCCTTTGATTGCATGTCTGAATATATGCTATAATACGGACAACACACTCGTCAATGGATCCATAGATTAAGTGTTGCTTTTAGATATGTAGTATAGTTTTTTACAATTTGTCACTTTCATCATCATTGTTTTTTTAATTTATTACATGTTCATATTTAATTTAACTTTTTTTAGTAAGTTGATTTAGTAAAAAGGCTTTATAGAATATATTTATAAAATCTTTTACCCACAAATTTTTGTGATATCATCAATTAAGACTCTAGCAAATGCATTGTTTGGTCTGAGAGTTTTGGAGGGGAGGGGAGGATTTTGCCTCTCTTCCCTTTGTTTGGTATGAAAAAATTAGTCCTCCCCTCCTTTTATTTAGTATGAAAAAATTAGAACCCTCCCCTCCAAAAGTGAGGGTTTTTGGAGGGAAAATTTTTTTTTGTATTTTATTAGGACTAAATTACCCCTGATATAATTTTAATATCTCATTTTTGCCTTCACTAAAATCATAACGCAGGTCTTATTTCCCTTCAATGGGGTTTAAGATAATTTTTTATGAAAATAAAAAATAGATTTTGAATAGAAATCAGAAAAAATTATTTTTTACAATAGAAAGTAAGAAAAAGCCTTTTTTTTATAAAAATATCTTAAAAAAAATTAATTCTAATGTTATAAGGATATAATTATCTATTTAATTTTATCTCCCCTCCCCGCTCCTCCTTAACCAAACAAGATTTCATTAAAATCTCTCTACTCCCCTCCCCTTCAAATGACCTAAACAAGGTATCATTAAAACCCCTCTCACTCCCTCCCCTCCTCTTTGGTTGAACCAAACACTATGTAAAGGATCGACGTATTCAGAATTTATAACGCTGCATAAATCGATTCCTCTAATTCAATCCCCATCCTTATATTTAAACATAAATCTTACAACCCAAGAGCAACAAGAATCAAAACAATCTAGGCAACAACGACTACGGCATGAAAAGAGAAGAACTCGTCATGGCATCGAAAATCATTTACTATAAATATATTTATAATATTTATATTGATGTAATTTTTTATCAAATTTTACATTATTTATTTATTTTTGTTTTCTATTTAATTTTTCTTTACATTAACAAATATTAAATAAAATTAAAATTTGAAAAAATACTAAATACTCTTAACCAAACAAGATTTCATTAAAATTCCTCCCCTCCCCTCCCCTCCCCTTCAGATGAACCAAACAAGGTATCATTAAAACCCCTCTCCTTGCCTCCCCTTTAGTTGAACCAAACACTATGTAAAGGATCGACGTAATCAGAATTTATGACGCTACATAAATCAATTCATCCAATTCAATCCCCATCCTTACATTTAAACATGAATCTTAAAACCCAAGGGTAACAAGAATCAAAACAATCTGGGCAATAGCGACTACTACATGAAAAGAGAAGAACTCGTTATGACATCAAAATTCATTTACTATAAATATATTTATAATATTTATATTGATGTAATTTTTTATCAAATTTTACATTATTTATTTATTTATTTATTTTTGTTTTCTATTTAATTTTTCTTTACATTAACAAATATTAAATAAAATTAAAATTTGAAAAAATACTAAATAAATATTAAGTTAATTTAATTCAACAATTATTAAGTTAATTTAATGAAACAGATATTTAATCAAATCAATATTAAATAAAAAATTTAATAGAACAAATCTTAAGTTATTTTAATAAAATAAATATTTAATATAAAATATTAAATAAATATTAAGTTATTCTATTAAATTAAAATATAAAAAAAACTATTAAAAGAAATTCAAATTGAAGCAATCTGAATTCTCTTTAAAATATAAAAAAAAAATTATATCCATCTAAATTACCTTTGAAATACAAAAAGAAAAAAAAAATACATGGATGTAATTCGAATACCACCGCTCTAAATTCAATAAATTTATTACCTTTTGATCATTTCTTTTTCATCTATTCTCTTTCCGTAATTCCAACCTTCTAATATTACTTTCCAGAAAAGAAAACACACACCCCCCCCCCCCCCCCCCCTTTTTTTTTTCTGATCCCTATTTGTATTTTATTACCGTTCTGGGGCAAGTTCCAGGAAGGTATATCACAGCGTCTCTCGTCCTCGTTCTCTAAATGGCCAGCGTTCCTCACGCTGGAACCCCAACGGCCTATTTAAACGAGAATAATGCTATGAAATATTGGACCATTTTTTCTCCATTAAATATAGATCTTAAAATAAGAAATTTTATAAATAAATCTTTTATAATACTACACGGGATACAATTTAACCAAAATAAAAAAAATACTTCTAACATTAAAAACTACTTTCAAAATGTTGATCCATACCCTCAATCTATCTCACTAACTTGGCTTATAAATTTATCCCCCGGGCTCTCTCTCCATCTACACCATGTAATTAAACTTATCCCTAAACTACTAAAGATCCGAATTCAAAAATTCCACTTCTCAATGAGTCAGACTCTGCATCACAAAATCCTTAAAATAATTACTACACAATTGCCATTAGCACTTCTTCCTTTTAAAAGGATATAAAACCTGCTGCTGTCCCAAAGTGACAACAATTGCTGGAGTGCTCAAGCTCCTTATAACTTCATATTTGAAGCAACGAAACATAGAGGGCTTCTGCAAAATAAAGGCAAGTTATCTTCGAAGGTGGCACCAACGAGGAAAGAACATGCCAGGACCCATTACCAACACAGATATTGGTTAAACTTTCAATATAATTACAGAGATTCATGGAGCAGAGCAAGCCTCATGATTCTGGAAACCTACTCAAGATACCCATAATTTCAAACTATTGCTTCATCTGTGCTTCTACTACAATTTCAGCCGCAGGCATTCCAACACGTAATTGTAAATAGAGCTCAGGAAAAGGGAAAAAAACAAGAAGGGAGGGGGGAAGATCTCCAACTGAGGCTTCATAAAGACCTACAGCTTCAAACCAACCATTCCATCTCATATCATGGAAATCAAACCACCATATAACACAATATAGAGATGTTAAAAACATGTGCAAGAGCAATAACACCTCGGCTCACAATACAATGGGTATCTCTCCATCCGTGAAAAATCTATTAGTAGAACTCGCCAAATATTGCAACAGGGAGAGCAGCATTGATTAGTTGAAACGGTACAAGGTTTTATTATACGACAGTGTCACTTTCAACCTGGAGAAATAATGATGCAACCAAGAGAATGAAATATTTCGAAGCAAAAGCATAGTATGCACACTACTCACAAAATGAGTCAGATGGCATACCTCTGCCAACGCATAAGTTTTACAAAAATAGAAAAATTAAGCTACCTTGATATATGTTATATTTAGTAATATAAAAACGTATAATAGAAAATTGCCTGCCAAAAATGTGTAACAATGGCCATAACCTAGTTGGGCAATAACCGGACTCCACAGTGCAAGAATTATCTCTTGGACATTCAGACAACTGAATTTAAATTAAATTACTAGGCCTATTAAACAAGGTTTAAAAGCAGAAATATAACAGGAAAGGGAAAAAAGATAAAAAAAGAAAAGAAATATTACATAACACTTACCAAACAGAATCCAACTATGCTCTAATACTAACGCAAGACAAAATCTCATTAGAGGAGTTCAGCAACATTTGATGGCAGCTCCTCTACTACCACATTATAAAACCTCTGGATGTCAAACAGCATTCTTTCATCATCCCTTGTCACAAAGTTTATGGCAACACCTTTCCTTCCAAATCTGCCACTACGACCAATACGATGGAGATAGTTCTCAGGCTGTGTTGGGAGATCATAGTTTATAACTAGAGACACTTGCTGGACATCAATACCACGCGCCAAAAGATCTGTTGTTATTAGAACACGAGAAGAACCAGAACGGAATTCACGCATAATAATGTCTCTAGTATTCTGGTCCATATCTCCATGGGTTGCTGAGACTGTGTGGTCCCGGCTTCGCATCTTGTCAGTAAGCCAGTCAACCTTCCTTCGGGTGTTCACAAAAATGACACTCTGAGTAATAGCTAATGTCTCATAAAGATCACAGAGTGTGTCCAGCTTCCATTCCTCTTTATCAACATTGACATAAAACTGCTTTATACCCTCCAAGGTGAGCTCATCACGCTTCACAAGGATCCTAACAGGTTTATTCATAAACTTCCTTGTGATCTCCAGGGCCTCAGGAGGCATTGTGGCAGAGAAAACTCCCACCTGAATCTTGCTTGGCAGTAGCTGGAATATATCATAAATCTGAAAACAACCAAAAAAACTGTTACCAACTAAACTAGTCTGTCACTAAATTTCTTGAAGAGCTAGCAAGCAAATTAAGAACAGCAAAAACAAATTTAATAATCAAGGGTAGTTGAAATATTGTAGGGATTTTTATGGTCTATTATAAGTATAAGAAATTTCCCATAAATAGGAAAAACACATATTGGGGCAGAGTAAAAAGCTGAAAATACCTAAATGCTGGAGTTCTAGACCCCCCACCCAAAAAAAAAAAAGATTGTAAAAGCAAAAGTGGATGAACAGGTTAAAGGCATGTTTAAATAACCACCAAAACTTACTCTTCGCCCAATAGAAGCAACTGTAGTCAGTTATTGAGAGGGTTCCAAACATGCATTAACAAATATATAACAGTACAGTTTATTTATATAAATGAAAATGAAGTTAAAAATTAAAAAGCACCTGATCTTTGAAACCTCGGGAAAGCATCTCATCTGCCTCATCCAATACAAACATCTTGATGTAATCTGGCCGAAGTGACTGCCTGCGCAGCATATCAAATACACGGCCAGGAGTACCAACAACAACGTGAACACCACTTGACAGAATGCGTTGGTCTTCACGGACACTGGTTCCTCCAACACATGCATGCACCTTCACACCAAGATAATCTCCAAGTGCTCGCATAACCTTCTCAATTTGTTGTGCAAGCTCTCGAGTTGGTGCTAGGACCAAAGCCTGGCATTCCATCAAATCATAGTTAAGTTGCTGCAAAATTCCAGAGCAAAAAGTTGCTGTCTTCCCGGTTCCAGACTGAGCCTGTTGAATAACATCAAGTCCCTTGCAGAAGGGAACAATTCCCCTTTGCTGAATAGCCGACGGCTTCTCAAAACCTACAGCACAAACATCCTATTACAGAAATTTGAATAAACAAATATGCAGCGCCCCCCCCCCCCCCCCCCCCAAAAAAAAAAACAGCAGTTTGTTAAACAGACATAGAGCAAAATGAGGACAAGTACCATGTCTGCAGTGGTATGCAGCCACCTTATATTTGATAAAGTAAAATTTAATAGCATAGGAAAGAAGCAAGTGTGAAGAGTTCAATATTACAAATTACCAGGACAACCAAATTGAATAGAAAATAATACAATCAATCTTGGGGACTAAGCAAAAATAAATAAATAAATAATAAAAATCAGATACAAAAAGGATTAGTAATCTACCGTATGCATAAATGCCTCTCAGGAGATTCTCCTGCAAGCCCATAGCATCAAAACTATCATAAACCTCATCATAAGATGCAAAGAAATCCTGTCCATCGTCCGAAAGTCTGTAATCAACAAGTCAGCAATATCAAGTAGAGATTATTAGCATCCAATTGCAATCATTCACCATATGTAAGACAAATCATGAGCAAAAGCCTGAATAAACATGCTTAAAACTAGTTAGAGGAACAAGATAATCAGTAATTCTTACAAATCATTCATCTTGGCATCATATTGACGAGCATCAAACTGTGAACCCTCAGCTGCTGTTCCAGCCATAACTGCAAGATGCAAAGAAATAGTTACACTACATAAGCTATAGCAGTGGATCAGAAAGAGTAGACCTAGAGCTAGTATAAAAACGAAAACACCAGCATCTAAGAATATAGTTTCCCTAACTACCAAAAGTAAAAACTGTAGCATTCCACAATGAATCATAGGTCATGGCCCCTGAGAATAGGTAGAAAAGAAAATAGGAAGGGATGTAGCAAAATACACATCGGACATTCATATAAGAGAGATGCTATTGCACCAACATTTTTCACAACCTACCATCACAACTCTTTCCCAATTACCTACAGTTTTAGGGAACCTACTATTCCACTTCAAAATAATTACCGCCCGAATATAGAATAGGAAACCAGTATGATTAACTTAAAAGATTAAATATTTGTTTGAACTATTTAGCGGGGAAGGTATATTGTATTGTTAAAAGCTGATTTAGAAAAATTTACTTTCCATCTTTTAGGCCACCAGCAAAATGGGCTAATTTGGAAGGAGTTGAAAAAACGGTTGAGGGAATCGGTAGTTCGACTAGCGTTTCTCTTTAAATATCATTGAAGAAGGAAAAGAAAACAAATCAACAGTTCTCCTGATCTGCCCAAGATCTCAGGACAGGAAGGACCATACATAAAAAATTCACTAACATGACTATCAGAAGCACACAATACCTTATTAAACAAAAAGCTACCATGCAAAATCTAAACATTTAGTCCATCAAAGATGATTCAAAATAGCAAAAACTGACAACCATGCTGGACAAGTAAAACAAAATTCTCAGGCCAAAGCAGCATAAACAGATTGAAGCATAGAACAAATATCGATCGAACTAGAAGAAAACTCCAAACTAGTTCAAACAAACTACACCATTTTAAAGCAATCAAATCATGGAAAAAGCAAAGGGGGAACAAAAGACCTTTTGACGATCAAAATAGCTCGTTGATCGGAGAAAAGCGATTGCGAAAAGACTGCGATGGTGTAGTATTTGATCGAGGAGTGCTATTGTTTCAGAAAGCAGTTAGGGTTTCCCAAACTCCTCGGATCTACGCCGCGGAGTCGAGATAAGGAAGGACGAGACGCTTGGGCAAAGTGGGTATATGGGAACTGAGAGAGACGTGCGAAACCGCGGGTTCTAAACTTCACGAAGTACCAAAAGGGATTGCCCCTTCGGGCGTGTGCTATTTCCCAATTTGCCCCTGCCTTTTCCACATAGTCAACGAGTACAAGTTGATGGGCTCAAGCCCAAGAAGAGAAAGAACCCGGGTCTTGCCGTAGTACTGAATTGACCTTTTTTTTAGATTAAAATTTAACTAGGGTTTTTTTTCTTCTCAATAAATAATTTGTTAAGATAATAATTTTATTTTGTTAAACATATCAAAATATCTTGTTTCACAACATATCACATATATTAATATAATATAAATTTTTTTATGACTATAAATTTTCATATATATATATATATAGTCTACTATATTAATATTAGATATTAAATAGCATAATTCAAGTAACCATCTTCTTCCGATTATATTTTAATTTTCAAGATATATTATAAGCTTTAGAACCACAAATTGTTCATCCAACTCTAGTGGGACTTAATTGATTGCAAAAGAATGCATATATTATACAACAAAATTCTAGAGAGAAAATGATCCAAATACTAAAATAATTAAAATATAACCATAATAGAAATTAAGAACTTAATCGAAATGATGTTAGAAACGTAAATTCAAATATTAATTGAAGTAGATAGCAAAATAATGTTGTTACACTAAAATTATGTATGAAAATATAGAAGTAACCCAAAAAAAAAGAGAAATGTAGCTTAGGGTCTAATACTTTTGTAACTTCCCAAATTCTCCCTTTTTGGAACATGTAACTTTCTATTGTTATCAAAACTTTCATGTGAGAAGTTGAAACTAGTTAATGAATCACAATAATGATTAGCAATAATTATATCTTTCTAAATGTAAATAATAGAATCTTTTAACAATAAAAAGGAATAAGATATGACTATTAACATATTGCAACAAAAGAGGAAATATCATATCTATAAAAAATAATTGTATATTCCAATAGATAATGTCTAGCATTAAGCTTACACTATAATCTTTTATTTCGCTCCAAAAAAATACATTATGAACCAAAAATTAGGAAGAAGATAAGTGATAAGGAAGGTGGATTTATGCTTGTAAAACACTATAAGGAAGTTATGTGATAAGTTTCCTTAAATCCTTAAGGATGTTATGTTTTGAAATGCCAAATAACTCATATTGTTTAAAATTTAAAATAGCAATCAAAATATGCAATACAACATTATACCAAAACTATTCCAAATGCTTACTCAGTCTTGAGCCATAGTTCCTCGATCCAAGTAAACAAATAATATTTATCAAAAGACATAACCATTCATCAATATAATATCATTTATGACTTGCATATGCTTTCAAAACAAAAGATTATTTTCTCAAGGAAAGAAAATAATTACAAAAGCCAGTTAATGATGAAAAAAAAATAATAAGTACTTATGTTAATAGTAAGCTATTCCAAAGAAAATATTGGTAAAAATTAAAAAACTTTACTAAACCATTCTAACACATTTCATTGACCTAAAGATCATCTCAAACCTAAAACTTTAATATGTTGAAGTTTTTTAAACAATTTCAACATGGTTATATGTAAATTCACAAAAATAATAATGTAAGAAAAATATATGAATATTATAGAATTTTTTAATCATTAATTTTAGAGTACTAAACTAGATAAAACAAAGCACATGAGCACTAAACATCTATATAGCATATATATTAGGAAAACGAAAAAAGAAAAAATGTTACGTTTGGTATCATTTTTCCCTTTTTGCATGGTAATGTTATACAGTTAGTCTAAAATGAAATTTTCTTATCTTCTCATGCATCAACAATATCATAAGTGGCACCAAGCAATATAAAATGAAGCCATCAAGTTTTAATTAGTTAACAAACATAACAGAATATGAAATAGTGAAAAAAATTCACATAGACTATTGGATCTTGAAATTTATTGTGTATTATAACATCAAAACATGTAGTTAAGTAACTAAAATAATTGTTTGGAATGAAATTTAGAACCTCAAAATAAGCAATATGATTCATTCTTGAGTAGGGGAATGGGAATACAATATGAATCCTAGTAAAAATATTTTGATTGAGATCAAGAAATTTAAGTCTTTTACAAAAGATAATCATCATAGCCAAAGTCTCTTGAATATATTTTGTGATAAATCAAAAGTTTGAATGTACCTTTATTTGGCAATGTCATTTTGAACAAACCTAGAGAAGGACTTGCCATAAAGAACCAAACTTTGAAAATTCACAAACCTCTAGAAAATTGCATATCACCTCATTCCATGAACAAGGGTTTTTACTTGAAGAATTCCAATTTCTCAAAGACCTTTTGGAATATGTGATGGATTTCCTTAGTGATAATTAAAAGTGTAAAGCCTTTGAAGTTTAAAGGATTTACTAGTCCAAGAGAGCTAAAAAGCAAAAAAAAAAAAAAAAAGCAAGAAGTCTAAAAGAAGAATTTTCATGAGTGGATTTTGTAAGGCATATGATATTGAACTCAAACAAAGAGAGGCAATATTTACCTGAAGCTTTGGCTATGGATTTTGGAGTTAAAAATTGATAACATGTTTGTCCATCATCCTACATGGAGAAAGCAAAGGTACAAAGAAATTTAGTAATTGAAATAAGAAAAAGATAACAACAAGAAGAAAGGGTGGGAATTTAAGTTATTATCAAATATCATTAGATATAAATTATATTATAGAATTGGGTAGATAAGAGATTTAAATTTTTTCATTTTTTAAAATAATTAAAATTTTAAATATTAACAATTTTAATAGTTAAACATAAATAATTCAAATATCATTTCACTAAATTAAATTTTAAAATTTCTATATTTATAACTTTATATATTATCTAATTCAAAATTTTAAAATAATCAAGATTTTAATCGAGAAAGAAAAAGAATTTGATGTCAATTTTAAATTAACTTATAAAATTAAACTTAAAAGTTACCTATGTTTATCTTAATCTAAATTTATAAATAAATATTATTTTTAGTTTTAAAAAAATGACAATTTAGATAGAATTTTGAGAAAAAAAAAAAAGAGATGTGAAATTTAATGTTTTGGAAAAATTAAAATTTTAAAATCTATGTGATTTCAATATAATTTTTTTAAAAAATATTAAGAAATAAGAAAATATTTTAAAATAGATAAAAAGTAAGATGATATAGAGGTAAAAGAAAAGAAAAGAAAAGAAAAGAAAAAATAAAAGGTGGTAAGTGCAGTATTATATATATATATATATATATATATATAAGATTTTGCTTTCAATTGCTATTCATTATAGTTCATGATCAGTATGAATAGTAAAAAAGAGCTTGTTGATTAAATAAAAAAGAAAAGAGCTTATAGCTTTTTGTTGGCATTGAAAGTATAACCCAAAAAAAAAAAAAAAGAGAAGCTTAGCTCAGCCCAATAACTTTATATTATTTAGTTCTTTAAATGAAATACAATGAATTTATCACCAATGCATATTGTGTACTTGGGATAGGGTGACCTCTTTTAAGAATAATGATTAAATGAAACGTCTTATCTTTATATATCTAGGAATTAGTGCCAACTGGTACTTGGTCTTAAGGTTTCGCGGTGTCTCCTTCTTGTGGGCCTTAGTAAAGTAGGCTAAATGGCCTTTGAGCTTACGGGGTTAGTATACCTATAAAAGTCATTATAAAACTTGCACCCAAGTCTATTAGCAAAGTCTTGAGCTGAACAAGCTTAACACAATGCATTTTTAAGCTTATTATTTCAAATTTTTAGACAGTTGTATTGCCTACATCATCTTAATGACATTTAGGGTTTCTTGTTGGGAGTGAATACAATATCTCTTTTCTCTTACAAAAATTTACTCGACCTCTTATGGTTTATTTGTTATGGTGAATTTTGTTATAGGGCTTCATTTTGCTTTGTCTTTGGCTTAGTCTATGCATTTTGTGATGACTAAAAAAGATTTGAAGATTTTACAAAAGGAATTTATCATCCCCGCTTGCTTTTGGTTGTTTTTAAGAGAGGATTTCCTTAATCTACTATACATTGGCTTTGAAGCAATGCAGTGTGCATACAAAGATTATTTATTTTATGGATTTGGACTCTCTCCTTATCCTTTCATTAGGATAATTTTAACGAAGTTCACTTTGTCGTTGACACGATTGCTCCCTTTTGCTACTACAATGAATATGAACTTTGTTCTATTGTGTGGGCAAGTTATGTTGCCATTGCACTTTGCAATTTTTGCTACTTTTTATAGTCTACAATACTGTCAAGGCGAAGATGAATGTTGATGGGAAATGAGGGGTTTCTTTAGAGTTCCTCCTCTATTTTATTGATTGGAAGCATAATTTCTTTCTAGTATAGCTTTGCACTAGCTCTAAGTGTCTTACCATTTATTTAAATTAAGGTTGGTAGGAGCTTGCACCTTGAAGATGCTTTCTGGATGCTAATCTTTCAAGCAAGACTAGGGCTTACATGCTTTTGCGAAGCCATTTCTTGACAAGCAAAAATGAAGTTAGTATTACCAAGGTTGATCCTGCCCTACGGCCCTTTAGTTTTAGCTCGAGCTTGTGAAGGTTTAAGTTTGATATGTTCTTGCTTTTTCTTTTCTGCTTTCTTTTCAATGTTATATTTGTGGATGCTTGTCACATATCCATATTTGGATGAACGTGCCTTAGGTGTACTTAGGGTAGGTTGTTTTTTGGACATTACCTAACCATTTATCTTCCATTTCTTTCTTAATTTCTTTGGTATTCTTTTGTTTTGCTTGCTATCATGATTCTTTATTATTTGCAACTCCACAATGAAATCTAAGGGTAAGAATATGAATAAAGGACCTTTCCAAGTTCCCATTTAGGGGAATTGAGAAGTGAACTTACCAATTCCAATGTGGACCAATTAAGGAAGGAATATAAAGTTTCTCTAAGTTTTGTCTAGGTTGTTCCTATCCAAGACCATAGCATATTCCATGCGGGGGATGACATTATTGTTGTTACTCATTCTTACTTTATCGCAAGTATGTTTGGTGAGTTTTTAGGGTATGGGCTTCACTTTGTCCTCTTGTGCTTTACTTGTTATTTAGATTAAAGGAGTGATTCCTTCTTGTTTGCACCATAATTCTGAAGTTGAAATGGACAAGAGAACCAAGGCCCTTTACTTAGAGCATCAAATGTTTTGAGTTTGAGGAATCACAATTTGAAACAATTTGAACAATGAGGGAAATCAAATGAAGTGAGAGATCAAAGAGACTCTTAAAAGAGAGAAATAATGACAAGATAAAGTAAAAACTATATCTATTGGGCTTAATAAGATAAAGTTATGTGAGGTGGTATAGCTTGCTATGCTGATGATCTCATGTGTGTTGATGAGCTTTACATATCTTTCCTTATGGCATGAGGGTCTTTATTTATAATTTTCATTAGTGTTATGTTGATGATGATAATCAGGCCAGATTGCCTAATAAACCTATAGAAACTATTTAATTAGAATGGCTTGTTGTATTGAAATTGTTATGTTTAGAGCAACATAGACAACTTACGTGCCTTTTCTTTATATAAGACTTGATGAATGGAAGCATTAAGCCTTCTCGGATTTTTAGATATGAGTTGAATTAGATTGGGTCCATTTGGGTAAGGGACACAAGTATAATATGTGTGTCTTTAAAGCTTATTATTATTATTTTTTTAAGGGATGTAAGTTTAATAGATTTTTTAGTTTTAAGAGAAGAAAGTGTAATTTTTTAATATAATGCTTCTTAAAAAGAGTAAAATAATTTTTCCTGAATAATTTTGATGCGGTTAGCTATAAAAAAGACATTGATAATTCTATATAGATATATAGTAGAATTTAAAAAAAGACTAAAGGAGTTATTTTCCAATAAATTAAATATGACATTGTTTTGGTGTATGTTTTGTGTACCAAAAAGAAAAAAAAAAAAGAGTTCTTGTTGGTTAATCCCGACAAGAGGTCCAAACTACACTCTACGATCGACCCAAGGTACAAACGGGGTTTGTCCTCCCAAAGGACAATCCTCACGCAATTGGCATTCGCCATTGCTTTGTTCGCGCATCTCGGAAAGCAGCTTTTGTCAGAAACCCTAAAAGATACCCCATACCATTCCAGCAAGAAATCCATATTCCAATTATCCTTATTCCTATATTAGCTTCTCAATTGGATCTGTTCCGCTATCTCTCAGGAACATCGTTCATCAAAACTGTGAGTTACGCTTAATTTTATTTATTTCTATCTTTATTTTGGCGATTTATTAGCTTGTTGAATTTGAGTTACTGATGCGTATTCTGATAGTTGTTGTATCTTTGGCTCTGCTACTGTCAGGTTCTGTATGTTTTGCTTCCAAATTTTCGATATGAAATTTTGCATTAGCTGCATTGTTTAATCATCAGTTCTTCACGTATCGAGTAGATCAAGGATATTTACTGATTGATGTTTAATTTTCGTTTGAGTTTTGAAATTTTCCATTAATTGCTTCGCTCCATCTTATTAATATTTCAGCAGCGTTGAATGCCTGATATGGGTGATAGCAGTTCTCCACCTGGGTCTTCAAAAGAAAACCCAGATCATGTTGATGGAGACAAGGTTGCCAAGGTTGATAGCTCAATGGAAACCATTGCTCAGAGGTTCCAAGATTCATTTTCTCTTGGCAAGAGACATAAGTTCTGGGAAACTCAACCAGTAGGGCAATTCAAGGATATTGGAGACACAAGCTTAACCGAAGGCCCAATCGAGCACCCAACACCATTATCTGAAGTCAAACAGGAACCTTACAATCTTCCAAACGCTTATGAGTGGACCACATGTGACATGGACTCTGAAGAAACATGTTTTGAGGTTTATAATTTGTTAAAGAATAATTATGTTGAGGATGATGAGAATATGTTCAGATTCAATTATTCTAAAGAATTTCTAAGGTGGGCATTGCGTCCTCCAGGTTATTACAGGAATTGGCACATTGGTGTTCGTGCCAAAACTTCAAAGAAGTTGGTTGCTTTCATCACAGGCGTCCCTGCCAGAATAAGAGTTCGTGATGATGTTGTGAAAATGGCAGAGATCAATTTCTTATGTGTCCATAAGAGGCTTAGGTCAAAGAGACTTGCACCTGTTATGATCAAGGAAGTCACTAGGAGGGTTCACTTGGAAAATATTTGGCAAGCAGCTTATACAGCTGGAGTTGTTCTCCCAACACCAATAACAACCTGTCAGTATTGGCATAGATCTTTGAACCCAAAGAAGCTCATAGATGTTGGGTTTTCTCGGCTTGGTGCTAGGATGACGATGAGCCGCACCATAAAACTTTACAAACTACCTGATTCAACGGTTACTCCTGGATTCAGAAAAATGGAGCTCCGGGATGTCCCTGCTGTCACTTGGATGCTTAGGAACTACTTGAGCCAGTTTGTTGTTGCACCTGATTTTGATGAGAATGATGTTGAGCATTGGCTTCTTCCAAAGGAGAATGTGGTGGATAGTTATGTGGTTGAGAGTCCTGAGAACAATGAGATCACAGACTTCTGCAGCTTTTACACTCTTCCTTCTTCTATCCTTGGAAATCACACTTACTCGACTTTGAAAGCTGCTTATTCATATTATAACGTCTACACCAAAACTCCATTGCTCCAGTTGATGAATGATGTGCTAATTGTAGCGAAGCAAAAGGATTTTGATGTATTCAATGCCTTGGATGTAATGCAGAATGAGAGTTTCCTCAAAGAGCTTAAGTTTGGACCTGGAGATGGGCAACTTCACTACTATTTGTACAATTACAGGATTCGTAATGCCTTGAAACCGTCTGAACTTGGGCTTGTGCTCTTGTAATCTGATAAATAGAGTTTTGGGTTTGCTGTGAAATTGGCAAAAGAGTCATTGTTTAGCGAGCTGTGTCTCAACTTTCAATCCTATTCCTTGTTCCTCTGCAATATTGACAATTAACATATGATATTTGCAGTGTACGTGAGAGCACACATTTTTCAGATCTTGTCTACTCTGACTGTTCTAGTCTACTGTTTCATTCACATGTTACCTCTATATTTTTCTTAGTTTATCTATGCACGTACTCGTGGTTCACAAATCATACAAAACAAACTTAATATTCTTTTTGCTAAGTGTGGTTGCTAATGCTCATCTAATCTCTCATTTCTGGTATAATCCTAGGTTTGATATTCATGTATATCTGAATAAGTAGAATTTTAGTGGTTTATTTAGTGTGTTTCATCTGCCACCTCACTTTCTGCACCTGGTTTATCAAATAGGTTCATTTTTTCTCCAGTTTTTTTTTTTTTTTGAAGGCGATTGGCATTTCTTTCGAGTTGTAGGGCTTTAGACAGTGGAATTGAGTTAAATCTTAGCATGATTAAACTTGTTTATTGAAAATAGTGCGACTTCAAACAATTCACAAATAGTGCTATCATGTCATGTATATTTATATGAACTTATAAAAATTATGAATTTTTATATTATATATGTGTATGTCTACGAAAAAAGTTTGTAAAAATATATATAACGGTGTTTTAACATGCATAACCTTTTGTATTCATCTAGAATTTTTATTAAAATCATATTTGAATATAACTCGATTATATAAAATAATAATTTATTACTAATTGAGTTGTTTACAAATTTAACAAGCTGAACATTAAATTGCTCAAACTTTTGGCCAGCCGAGGAGTTCACGAGTAATGTGGGTCTTTTATAGCTCATAATAAGAAAAGGACAAAGTAGTTTTCGTATTATTATACTTTATATCTTCTTGTTATTATACTTTATATCTCCTTTATATTTCTGTGTTTACAAGTCAAGTCAATAATAACTATTATTATATTTTAAAATTTTAAAATTTATGATATCAATTTAATTTTTAGGAGAAACTACGTTTTACTTTTGATCTAAAATTTAATTATAAAATTAGTATATAAATTTTAGAATACAATAAAATATTCTCATGAACTTTAAAAGTTAAAAATAATTGCTAGAGGCTACATGATTCTCAAGTGACCCATCATGTCTACATTTTTACAGGAAAAATTACATTTGATCTCTTTAATTAAAGCTTATTTACAAAATTGATACAGAGTGTAATAAAACACCTCATAAACCTTGGACAAAAATAAAGACATTAAATTCCATTTAAAAATAATGGCCAAAGGCCAAGTGATAGCCCCACATTATATGGGCGTGCGTGTTAGAGAGTGGGAAGGGGTAAAAAAAGGAAGGAGAGAGAAGAGAGTAAAAAGAAGAGTTATATAAAATGTTTAAAATTAAAGAAGTAATAAATTTAAAAGCTTAAAACAATTAAATGTTAGCTCTTACTAAAATAATTAATTGTAATAATTTAGTTTCGTAGTTAAAAATTAATGAATCAAATAACACAGTGTTGATTTTTCCTTCAAAATTTATTAAATTAAGAGAACTTGAAATTTTAAAAAATAGAGGACTTTGTAAAAATTCAAGTAGTTGGCGCACATGACCATTGTTGGCTTAGTACGGAGACCAGTATGCGTTGTTTTGAGTTTAATGGGCTGGGGTCCAATACTTATTCCCCCCAACGCAGACACAAAAAAAATGTTATGGGCTTAATACTTAAACCCACACACATTGTTTTGGGCTTTGATAGAGTCCAGCCATAAAATTAAAAGTAAATTATACAATTTTTTTTTAAAAAAATTTGTTAAAATTATACAAACTTCTCTTAAAACAAAAAGTTATCTTATATTTTAATTTTTTTTTGACTAAAATGCCATTGATTTAATTTTTTTGGTAAAAAAAATTATATTTAGATTAATAGAAAATATTTTAACAAAAAAAATTTAAAATTAAACTAAAATATATGATAATTTTTTTATTATAAAATAATTCGCGTATATTTTGAAAGTTGAAAAGAAATATATGTAATTTGAACAAAACTGAAAAAAATCTATATAATTTACTTTGAAATTAATTCAGTTGATTAATGAATAAGTATTAGTGTTTTCCAAAACTTGAATTGTTAGTCGAAAGATAAATTTGACACGCCCCAATGATTGGAGAGATATCTTTTGTCGTAAATTTTCACGAAAGAGCCTTATACCAAGTCAACTTGAGTGTTATTTTCTCATACCCAACCATATTCTTAGAGAGGTGTCTTACTCCTTCTCTTGTGTGAGATGAGAAAGTTATGATTGGCGAATGTCACGTCACTACTTGTTTTGTGTGAGAAGGAGAAAGCTATGATTGGAGAAAGTTGTGCTAGTTTCACTATCTTTAAATACAACTCAGGTCTAGAAACAAAGTCGTTCCCTCAGGGACACACTCAACTAGCATAAAATATTAAAACGTGAAAGCATAGAAAATTAAAGCCAAGCAAAAGCAATATAAGGCCTGATTCTATTTTTATTTTATTATTTTTAAAATATATATTTTTAAAATAAATTTTAAGAATAAAAAAAATTAAAAAATTTGTTTAAATCATTATTTTAAAAAGGTAACTATTTTTTTTATTTTTTTATTCTGTAAAATAAAAATTACAAAATATTTAAAAAAATTCTGATTTTTCTGTTTTTGAAAATAAAATTTTATTTTTTTGTTTTACAAAATAATTCATTAAAAATATATTATCAAACAAGTTTTTGTGGTCTTAAAAATAAAAAATTATTCTAAAAATAAAAAACCAAACAAACCCATAACTTCTTCTTTTTGTCCTCCACGATGATAAAATTGGGAACCAGTACCAGAATTTCCACTACAGTGACATATATTACACCCCATTTACATTCTACTTGATAATTTGTGTAAACATGAAAAATAAAAATGTGAAATCTATTTCTTTTATATAAACACATGAAACAAGGATAATTATTGTATTTAATTTGTGTAAAATCTATTATATTCTTCTTATTATTTTTTATATTACTTTTTTCCAAATAAAAATATTTGTCATTTTTCATCATTTTTATTCAACTAAATATGAAATGAAATAACATTCTTAATTTTTTTATATTATATCAAATATAATTATTTCATTATACTTAAAGTCTCATTCTCTTCCTATTTTTATTAAAAACAATTATATGTCACGAACTGTTGGTAAGTTAGCTTGTATATGTACAATTACTGAATTATAAGCTTTGAAGGAAAAACTGTATCAAAACCGTAATTAAAAACAAATTAAGTATAGAAATTGTTATTGCATATATATATCAATATCAATATCAATTTTAATGATAATCATGATTAGGCATATGAATTAACAGTAATCTTAAACTAATGGTGATGGAATTTTTATATCATCTTGCCCCTGTAGATGGTTGTCATGGCAGGCTCAATGAAGCTTCGGTTGTTAATTAAATATTAAGGATACATTGTTTATAGCAATATTTGATATATCAAATTATTTAATAAGGGAAAAATTTTATAACGATATTTACTACTTTCCATATAAATTTAATAGTTGACATATGAAGACTTACATTTTGTTCAAACCATGGGTGTCATAAAAGTCATGACACTATTTTATATTTTTTGTTAATTATCTAGATTCTTTATCATTAAATCTCACCCACAAAACTTTTAAATTATTTTATACTCCATGCAATAGGGGAAAAAAAGAAATAAAAAAGTTCAAATAAGACACATGTAAGATTCATTCAATATTTTTTTTCGGGTTTCACCGTATACAGAACGGGAGAAAAACTTGTCCCCTATCATATGAGACTTCCAAAATTATAAAACAAGTTAGAAACATATAATGATATCTTCAAAAATTAAAATGCACTAAAAAGGTCTTAAATTAAACAACGGCAATGAAAACAAGTGTTTTCAGTTTTCCACAATACATATATATTTGGCAGACTTCATCAGCTTCGGAATTGAAAGTTATTTGATATAAAAATTTGTTATATTTTACTAATAAAGCAATATAAGTCACTTTCAAACCGATTGACCTATTAAAATTTGTTTCTGTGTTTTGCACAAATGTCAACATTTTAAACCTTGCCATCAAAATTGAAATTTAATATTGTAAGGACAATATATATTTAATTTTGTCCTTGCATTACATAAGTCGACAACTCCTTACCGGTATATTGGCTATACTTGATCAACTTTAAAATTAAAATTTGTTTGATATAAAAATTTGTATAATAAAGTAGTATAAGTCACATCCATAACCACATAGGCATATAAAAATTTGTATCTCCATTTTCTTCTTCTTTTTTTTTAATATACCAAAAACAAGTATTTCATACCAAAAAAACCACACAATATAGTAGAAACATAACAAAACAAGCACAACAAGCCAAATAAAAGCCAAACAAAAGCAAAAAAACCTACGTTCGACTATTGCACTACCAAATGAGTAAGCCAACAGCTAACCAATCGCCTCCTTATCATTAGGATCATATGAGGCTAGAAAACAATCCCTTTCCAAAATGATAGTTCGAAGGGATGGAGGTGAGGTCACCCACTCAGGAAGGCACACCTCTTTAGCTATATTTGATGTAATCTAGTTGGTAGCTTTGATTTCAAACCAAACACATCTTCCAAAATAGCAACACTTATCCATTCACAAGCATAAGAATTACCCTTTAGTATGCTCTAAACACATCCTCCAAAATAATAGCACTTGTCCATTCACAAACATAAGAATTACCCTTCATTAGGCATCTAAACAAAACTTCACAATATGTCTCCACACAAATTCCTTTATTAGAATACAATGAGGCCATTTTCAATGCTTTATTCAGTGCTAGGACTTCTGACATAAAAGTAGAATTTGACTCTATGAATCGACTAGATTTATCTCTACCCACAATTCAAATGCTTGCCTTTTTTTTTTTTTTGGGTTGAAAGATCCATCCATATTAAAGTTCAATTGATCAATACATGGGAGTTTCCATAAGAGGCATCTAGCATCAGCTTCAACATGGGAGGAAATATCAACATCTTCAACCATGCAAGAGAAGCTTTTTGCCACTTAAAATTCAGACATAAGAGAAATAACACTAGTTACAAGTCTAAATCAATTAACCTCATACTCTTGCAAGGTTGTAGCACATCTTTCCTTCTAAATTATCCATCAAATGCATGCCATAAAGGTTTTCCCAAAATTATCTAGCTCCTTAGACTTAATTAAAATGTCATAGCACCACTGATCAAATCTTTTAATATACTATCTCTGAATTGTTAAAGACAAATAGCTTCCAAATCATACTTTTTTTACCCATGGACATAGTAGCAACGCATGTTCAATTGATTCACTTTTAGATTTGCAAATTGGACACTTAGGAGACTTTGTGCACTTCTTTTTAGAAAGGACTTTTATGGTAGTTAGTGCACTTGAAATTACTCTCCATAAAAAGTGGAGAACTTTTAGGAGGAAGCTCTAAATGCTAAATCTCAACCAAGAAGTACTCTAGAACTGTAAGAGAGTTACATGGCTTATCAGGCATAGCTTTGCTCACTTGATTTTTAGCAAATTTATAACCAAATTTGACATAATACATGCCATTTTTAGTTTTAGACCCCTTCAATTTGTCACTTCTAACCTGCAATGGAATAGTATCCTCAAGATGGCTTCTCTAATAAACTCATCCACACTATTAGTTGTTAAGGATAATTTCCATTTGCCTTCAAGAAAAAGATTAGCTACCATCAAATAAGTAAAAACTTCATTTTGATTACTAGGAGTCAATTTATAACCTTTCACACGAGAGACCCAACTATCACCCTAAATCTTTATAGAATTCCCATCCTCAACCTACCAGCAACAACCTTTCACTAATAGGTCTCTCTCTTTTAAGTAACCTGGACCAAGTCCATAAGGCTTTTTGTCCTCTTCTAGCATCAAGGAAAGAAGAAGAATTTGGATAATATATCCCCTTTAATACTTTTATCCATAGATCATGAAGGTTTTACTAGATTTTCCAAGCACTTTTGCTAAAAGTGCAAAATTAAAGTTGGTAAAATTTCTAAACCCAAGGCCACCATCTTCTTTTCCCTTTGTCAAACCTTTCCAAGTTTTCCAATAAATTCTTCCCCCTTTACTTTCTTCTCTCCACCAAAAATTAGAGATAATTCTATTAAATTCCTCAAAAGTTTTCTTTAAAAATTTGAAACAAGACATTGGGTATATAGGCATAGCATTCATAATAGCTTTGATTATTATTTTTCTTCCAGCATGAGACAACAAATTTTGTTTCCAGCCCTAAACCTTATGTGATGACTTTTCTCTAATAAAAGCCAGAGCCTTTACCTTAGATCTTTCTCATAAAATAGGAAGGCACAAATATTTTCTTGGGTCCTTTGCTTTTTTGATACCTAGGATGCTACAAACCTCCTTCTTCCTATTATTCAATATGTTACTAGAGAAGAAAATCCACAACTTATCTAAGTTTGCCTTCTACCTAGAGGCATCCCTACGAATATTGAAGATTTGAAATAATTTTTACAATTTGTCTTACTAGCATTGAAAAAGAATAAGGCATCATTTATAGAAAAGTAGTGGGATAGAATAGGGAAACTCCTTGACAACTTTACCCTTTTTAAGTCACCATTTTCCACATGTTTAAGCACCATACTTAAAAGCACTTTTGCTATAACAATGAATAGGCAGGGAGATAATGGATCCCCTTATCTAATCCCTCTTTCTGGATCTAAAAAAGTAATCTTCTTACTTAAGAGGTTTATATTGAAGTGTACTAAGGAAACATAGCCCATGATCTTATCAACCCATTGGTGATAAAAGCCCAATTTCAAGAGAACTTCCTAAAAAAAAAATCCCACTTCACTCTATCATAAAGCCTTATTCATATCTATCTTTAAAGTAAACTTAAATTTTCCCCAATCTTTTTATTTTTCAAGTATTGAAATACCTCGTGAACAACAACAATGTCATCTTAAATCAAAGGCCGGGCACAAAAGCTCTTTGATTTTGTGAAATATACTTAGGGAGCAAACAATTTTTTCTATTAGCCAACACTTTAGAAAATGATCTTGTAGCTAAAATTATATAAGCTAATAGGATGAAATTGACTCAAGTTTTTCAATTTTTAGAATTAACACCATATTGGTTTCATTCAACTTTGCTTGAGATGTACCCTTCTTTAAATAACTTTTTATTATCTTAAAAACATCCTTCCCAACTTCTTTTCGTGCTATTTGATAAAATTGGCTTGAAAACCCATCATGCCCGGAAGCTTTTTGGTCTTTTATTTGAAACATAACTTCTCTTACCTCTTTTAATGAGACTAGTTTGGATAGCATCCTGTTATCCTCTTCAATAATTAATTCATCCACATAGCTTAAAGTAACATCAAGAGGCTTACCACTAGAGTTAGAAAAGAGCTCATCATAGAATTTTACAGGTTCTCAAGCAATTAACTTGTCATCTTCTAGCCAAGAACTATCATCTACCTTCAGTCTCAAAATTTTCTTCATTTTCCACTTCAAACCCTTTCAATTCAACATTGTAAACCTAGTTATCAAAATAATATTGTAAGGACAATATTTAATTTTGTCTTTGCATTGCATTGCATTACAAGCATAGGTTTACAACTTGTTACATGAATATTTGCTATACATCATCAACTTTAGAATTGAAATTTATTTTATATAAAAACTTGTATAATAAGGTATATATGTCCCATTTATAATCCACTAGCATATACAAATTTGTTTCTTTGTTTTTTACTTCAATCTCACTAAATTGGCTTGTGTTTTAACATTGTAAACCTTCTCGTCCTTCTGAATAAGCCATTATGAATCTTCACTTTTCATGTATGTGGAATAATTTACTTAACTTACCAATTTAGTTGGAAATTTTAGTTCATTCACTCTTTAATTACCTTACTTAAGACTATGTCATGTATCTCAGTTTTTTTAGAGTAAATTAATTTTTTTAAAAAATATTTAGATTATATGACTCTTACTTTTAGTTAAATATACTATCATCTTTGTAAAAGTAGAATGATTAGAATATCTTTAAAAATAATGTTTTTTATTTAAAATAGACTAAATTACACATAACCTTTTGGACTCTAAGTCATATATATAGATAATCTATTTGACCTTTAAAATTTGACAATAAATCTTTTTAAATGTTCACATTTATGTAGATAACCTCTTTGCTATTAGTTAATTTGTTAATAAAGCATGATTGTATTAAAAAAAATAAAATTTAAGGAAATTTATTATTATTAAAGTGTTAGATTTTATTAGTAAAATAATAGACTAACTGATGATAGGAGTTATTTGCACAAATATGATAGTTTAGAGAGATCCATTATCGAATTTTAAAAATTAAAAGAGTTACATGACTCAAAGTTTAGGGTTTCTATGAAATTTAGTTTTTTAAATGCAACATTAAATTTTTTAAAAACTATTATTTTAATTTTATTCATTTTAGATTAAAAATTATAATAATTTATTTTAAAATTTTATTAAATTTATGATAATATTTATGTTTATTAATATATATTCAATACAAATAGTGTTCTTGAAATTAAATTATTATCAATAAATTAGTTAAACTTAAAAAATTATTTTGTGAATCTAGTCCTTGTTTTTAATAATTTTTTTAAAAAAGCTTACAATTTGTAAAATTTATGAAATTTTCTATTTTATATTAATCAAATATATATTTTATATTTGTTATATTATATAAGTAATAGATATAGGAGTATTTTGATCAAAATAATTGTAATTATAACTTATATTTTGTTATAAAGAAGATACGTAACGCATCTTTTGGTTTTAAGGGAAAATAGGATATATTTTTAGAATAGAAAAAATGAGAGTCTAAATCCTCTTTTGCTCAGTATAAGTAGGACGACATCTTGTTGGAGAAAAATAAAGAGTAAAGAGGGAGAGGGCAAAAAGAGAAGAAGTGGGCTTTTAATACATTATTGGTCTATATTAAAGAAATGACTGTATAATTTTTATATTTCTCAAAAGAAAGAAGATACGATAGTATGAAAATATTCTTGAATTAATTGATATGTAAATAAAAATTAAACATTAGTTAATAAATCATTTGCAAACCCAAGTCTTACTCTTCAAAAGTTACAAGCATAGGTAAGAAAGCTGGATTGAACTTGCTAGTTGAATTGAAAACTTAATGAATTGGTCATAGTTTTAGTTTGGTTGATTTTGAAAATTGACTGGACAAATAATAAATGAAAAACTAGTCAATCTAATAAAAAACAATTATTAGCTAGTTTGGCAACTGGTCAAAAACTAGTTGTTGTTGTTGTTTTTTATTTTAGAGTTAAATCAAAATTTTGGCATTTTACAATATAAATTTATAATATTTATTAAACTCTACCTAACTCATTTCATATATATTTGTATGTAAATGTTTTATTTATTTATTTTTATATTTTTAAATATTATTTTACAATATAGATATTTTTATTTAATTGTAAAATATTTTATGTATATTTTAAAAAAATAATTTGATTACGATTTAGTTGCAATTAAATTATTAAATGTGAACGCTCATGATCTCAATTCAATGATGAGTTTAGTTTTTAAAACTTTGGCTACAAATTAGTAGATGACCTTTGCTATCTTCGATGCATATATCCAAAAGATTCTATATGTGAAGCTTATTCGAAATATGTCTAATTATATTAATGTGAATACTAATTAATAAATATAAATAAAAGACTATAAACAAGATTAAATTAACTCCTTAGTTTATAAAAGTTTATTCCTTTTTATAATTTAATTCTCTCAAAATAAATTCTTTTAATTCAGTTATTAAAAAATTACTTTTCTTTTATTTTGGTCCTTCAAAGATAAAATTTTTCAATTTAAATTCCTCAATATTTTTCCAAGCAAAATGAAAAGCATTTATGACTTTTTGATGCATTATAATCCAGATTTTTTTTTTTGGTTGAAGACCTTGGAACAAATGCATATTATTGTTTAACAATGAATGAGATCTCGTTTGTGTTTAGGGGCACTTAATTTCATTGAAAAAAATGTTTGGAAAGCTAAATTAAAAAATCTTATTATCAAAGGATCAAATTAAAAAGATAATTTTTTAGAAATTAATTTAGCTAGTTTGGATCTCTTGTATCCCATTCGCTGAATCAGTCTTTTTCCTACAAGATCCCTCTTATATCGGAAATGATGTAAACTTTAATTTATGTAAGTGTGAGTACCAAAATACGAAGAAGTTTCATCTTGAATAAAATTTAATTAAGAGATGTGTATAGAGACAGAAATGACTCATAAGTTTAACACTTTAAGATTTTGGATGAAAAGATAATATCAAGCCAAGTATAGAGACAATGGGCTAAATGGATAGAGGCCTCCCTTTACGTGGTGTGACACTTGAAGAGGGAATTGTTGGCGTCAAGTATGAAAGCCTTTAACATCTCTTAGTGCTTTAGCAAATGACCTATCCCTATCTTTCCTCATGGCTTGGAGTCTTGTTAAAGTTAGTCACATATTTATGATATTACTTGCATATATTTTGGTGGGATTGCTAAGAAAAGTCTGGTCAAGAAATGGGAGAGGTGAGTGTGAAATCAAACTCACCTATTAGAACTTCAAAACTCTCATACTTAAAGAAAGTGTCATTTATGTAAAAAATTTTTAGACAAAATTTTTTACTCCACAACAAGGATGACATTATATATTAAATTTAAAATTTTCATACAATTTTTTTGTATGATTATTCACTATATTAATTCTTAAAAAATTATATTTGATAAAAGGTTTATATTTATTCAGAAGTGGAGTAATGAATTGAATTTAAAATGAATCTTTTGTCGACTACTTAAGTTTTATAACCATTAGATCAAACCTAATGACTTAATTGTGACACTTTTAAATTATTCCACGCAGGATGTAACCAGATGAAAAAGAAGTAAAGAAATACATCCCAATCAAATGGGACTCATGTAAAACCCATCTTTTATTTATTTATTGTTTACAATAGCGTACAAGGGTTAGCACCTAATGGATATGCAAAACATATAAACAATATGTAAATGTATATGAAATGCTTTCAAACTGAGTTTCGCACTACTAATGTTGGACCCCGATTCTTTACACATGAGGGATGCTAATTTTTTCTAGATTTGTCCAGATTTGATAGATTTAAATGGTTTATATCATAATTTTTTTTTTAAAATTTGATATTTTTTATTTAAAAAAATGTAAAATAAAAATAAATTTTTAATTGTCAACATAAAAAATAATAATAATTTAAATGTTAAATTAGTATGTTTAGTTCCTTAATTTTATTTAATATTTTAAATTAGTCTTTTAACTTTAAAGTGTTTTAAAATGGTCCCCTAATTTTATTTAATTTTTTAAAATAGTTTCTTAACTTTAAAATATTTTAAATTAGTCCCTTAATTTTAAAATATTTTAAATTAGTCTCTTAACTTTTAAAATTTTAATTTATTTAATATTTCAAGTTGGTCTTTTAATTTTAAAAGTTAAGGGACCAATTTAAAATATTTCAAAGAACCTTTTAATTTAAAAGATTTATTTTGATATAAAATATTTAAAACAAGTAATTTAAAAATATATAAAATTTTTTTATAGATAAAATTATTGAAAAAGTCATACAAAAATACTGTTTTAGTGTAATCACTTAGAACAAAAAAGACACTTATCATAAGATTTTAAAAACTAAAAAATACTTAAAAAATTCAGTAAAATAAAATACTTTAAAAATAATATTTATTTTGATATGAAATATTTATAAAAATAATATTAGCAATGAATTTTCATATCAAAATAAATATTATTTTTTAAAATATTTTATTTTAGTGAACTTTTTAAATATTTTTCAGGTTTTTAAAATTTTATAATAAATATTTTTTTATTCAAGTGATTAAAGTAAAAAAGCATGTTGGTATTATCTTTTTCATAATTTTATCTATAAAAAGAATCTTTATATGTTTTCAAATTATTTGCTTAAATATTTTATATTAAAATAAATATTTTAAATTGAAAAATTCTTTAAAATGTGTCAAATTGATTCCTTAACTTTTAAAATTAAAGGACCAATTTGAAACATTAAATAAAATAAAATTTTAAAAGTTAAGGGACTAATTTGAAATATTAAATAAAGTTAAGAGATCATTTTAAAATACTTCAAAGTTGAGGGACTAATTTGAAATGTTAAATAAAATTAGTTTTTAAATATTTCACAGTTAAGGGATCGGTTGAAAATATTAAATGAAGTTAAAGGGTCAAAATACTAATTCAACCTAATTTAAAAAAAAAATTAAAAATCTAAATCATCTAAATTAACATGGCGTGATCATTCCCTCGAATGTGCAAGGAATCTAGGTTCACGAAGAGTGTATGTAACATTTAGAGATCTTCTAATCTTATGAAATTGAATGTGGAACCCCATATATATATATATATATATATATATATATATATATATATATAATATATATATATATATATATATATATATATATATATATATATATATATATATATATATATATATATATAATAAGAATCCTGAAATTGTGTGGGAAGTGGATACAATATTTCCTTACATGATCCCTGAAGTCCCGGTATTTTCAAACCACGTCCTGTAGCTATTGGCAACGGGCATAAACGGCTACATACAGGATTGGAGAAAAACTAGGTATTCTCCAATGATGAGACCTCCAGGATTATATAAGTTAAGGAGATAATGATATTTTAAAAATTAAAATGCACTGAAAAGGTCATAACATTGCACTATGACAATGAAAAAAAATGTCTTCATTTTTTCACATTACGTGTATATTTGGTAACTTTTATCCGCTTCAAAATGGAAATTTATTTAACATAGAAAATTGTTATATTTTAATAATAAAATAATATAAATCACCAATTGACGTATAAAAATTTGTTTCTCTGGTCTATGCTTCAATCCCGCACAAATTAACTTGCATTTCAACATTGTAAAAACTTTCTCGTCTATTTTAGTTTTTTTTAATCATATGATAAAATTATTTTTAAATTAATTTATATGTTAATCGATGCTAAATTTCTCTCGAAAAATAAAAATGTCTAATCATATATAATATGAAGACAAATTAATAAATTTAAATAAACGGTGACTATAAAAAATTTGTCTCCAGCCAAAGTCCTACTCCTTAAAAGTCACAAGTCTAAGCCTTTGCCGGCTTTGGCAAATGACCTTCACTATCTTTTCTTATTCTATGATGTCCTTGTCAAAGTTAATCACAAATTTATGATATTACTTATATATATTATTTTGACAGGCTGAAAGATTTCTTAAGAAAGTCTGGCCAAGGAATGAGATAGAGGCACATCAAACTTGGTGTATTAAAATTTTATAACTCTAAAGAAAGTGTTCTTTCAGTAGAAAATTCTTAAACAAATTTTTTAGTACACAACGAGAATGTCATAATATAATAAATTTAAAATTTCCATATAAGCACAATTTTTGTATTCTATTATCCACTACATTAATTCTTCAAATTTCATTTGATAAAAAGGAGTATAATTATCCAGAAATATCAATTATAGACGTCTTATGAGATCAGTCTGGGATAAATATTCTGTGTGGTTCAGTTGTGCATATAATTACTTTTGAAGTTTTTTTTTTTAAATTACAAGTACAGTGTGGAATTCCAAAGTTCTCACTAAATTTTAATTGTTAAAGATAAATACAAGTTTTCTTTTTTCAATTGCTAAACCTATTACCGGGACTCCCTCATCCACGATAAATTGGTACATGGACAGTGAACGGGTTCATTTGTGTAACAAACATGAAATTGATATTACAAATCTTACAAAATGTTTTCAGCAGAAGTAAAAATTATCTATATATATATATATATATATAGCGAGCCTAAAGATGTTTATATCCATTCCAATTCATGAATCACTTCTAACTCAAAATTCAAACGTCTTGCGGGAATAATGGTGCTTGTATTAGTAGAAGCAGTGAAGTCAAGTGGAGCAGGGGATACCTTTAATTTCTCTCCTCTTTCCAGCATTTGTATCACTGTTTTCATGGTAGGGCGGTTTATCGACTGCCATTGAATGCACCAAAATCCCATGATTGCTAGTTTCTTTGCAATTCTAATATCTTCTTCATCTTCTATGTGTATATTTATGTCTCCTGCTTCAATCAAATTATAGATCCATTTTGTTTATATAACTTGAAAAGTTTCCTGACTTGTGTTGATATTTTTTTTCCTCCAACCATTTCTAGCAGCAACATTTTATAATTATAAATATTTGATTTATACGACATATTTTCACAAGTTTTTTAAAAAAATTTAAGTACAATATAACCTAAAGTTTTTTTCCTTTGCAGTCATCGACATTGTATTTTGATTTTTAGAGTATAATTTAGTTAGATCAAAATTAGAAATCTTAGGAGTGAAATTGTGATCTAAAAACACATTACGATGATTGATGTCAAAGTGAAGATTTGATAATGACAACCTGAGTGGAGATATTCAATCCTCATGTTAAGAGTTATTTGTTACAGCTTCAGCCATCAAGGGAACTCTGTTTGTTGTCTGGGGAAGATATGTAGTGAACCATTTGGAAAAAAGTCATAAGCAAGAGCGCGGAAACCATCAGCACAGAAGCCTAGCAAACGAACAACATTGATGTGATGGATTCTACCTATGGTCCCCACTTCATTAATGAAGAATTTACCATTCTCGTCTGGGTAATAGAGCGCCTTCACAGCCACCGGAATCTCAGTGGATAGGTTACCTCTGAAGACTGCTCCATGAGCTCCTCCGCCTAATTTATTTGTGATTCTTTTACTATCAACAGCACCACCAGCACAAGTGAACCTGCAGTTACACGAGCACATTAATTGAACATTAAATTTCAAGCCAGGGAACATTCCCAAAGCCAAATGAAAACAAAAGTAAGAACGAAAAAAAAAATAAATAAAAAAATAAAAGAAAGGGGGAAAAGCAGAGCCAAATATTGTCCCCTGTAGCTGGTAAAGCGATTCTGGGTATCTTGCTGGATTTATGCTTTTCAACATCACATTTTGGATTGGACCATCTGAGTCCCAAGCAGTTCCACTGAAGGTCAATCACGGGTACTAGCGAAACTAACTGAAACATCTTAGTGCAGGAAACGAAACGAGGTCCGTGTCAAGGACACTATCATCAGAGCCCGCAGCATAAATCGGGCAGACGAACATGTCTTGTGCAACTGATGGAGATGAGTAATGGTTTTTCAGGTATCTAGACCCAACTGAAGAACAATCCGAAAAAGTAATATTAGTGGTATCTTCCGGATATTCTGAATCAAATAGGAAAGGATAAAATGATGAATGGTAGAGTTGAGGAAAGAGTCTGGGAAGACAACGTTCAGGATCACATGTGAGTAAGTTGAGGAATTCATAGTCCATGTATGTGATGGAGAGCCTTACTCCTCTAAGAGCAGGAAAAGCAACCATCGTCACATTGTTTATTGTAGAAGAACAAGATCGATCGACGCTAATATATGCAGAGGGATCGCTATTAGTCTTGAGCTCTGCGAGTTGGAAGGCAAATGCAGTATCATTATTAGGGACACAGTGGTTCCGACCATTCCCCAGGTTCATAAGCAGCACCAATACCTGGATTATCACTAACAAACAGAATCTATGATAGCAAAACATTGTAAGCAAAGCCTCTTTGTCTGAAACTTGGATTCAGATTCCTATGATAGCAGGGATCCCTATTGTACCAATCTGAGCATAGAATCAGGTCGAACATTCGTTTATCCCAGATTCAGATTGGGGTTCATTCCCAAATGGTGGAAACTTATCCTACGCTGATATTCAGAGAGTGCTATCCTATGGATTTGAGGTTTACTGGTGGGAACGAGCTTGTGTTGATCTTCCTTGTCCTGCTCTTTCTACCCTGACACTCAAATTCTCCAATGCTATCAGTCTACGATCTGTTCTAGTCCCATAGGAATAAATCATAATACCAGTTATGGTAAGTTTCTTTTCCTTTCTTATTTAAATTTGAGTGTTAAATTTGATAATCTGCTAGTTTGGGCATCATACATTTACTTGGTTTTCCTAACTCAACTCAGATTTAACAATGTTTTGGCCAAAACCAATAATTAAAAACATAACTAATTTAATTGAAATTAATTAATTTCATTCAACAAAAAGAAGAGAATTCGATATTTAACATGATAACATTACCGCATTACGCTTTAAAGACATTTTTTATCTGGTTATGATCTTTGAATTTTGAGTTAATATTATGTATCATTATTAGGTGATGTAGGAAAGCTGCCAAAGCTGTGCATTTCTGCAGAAGGCATGATTTTCTACCCAATCTTAATTCTTAAGTAATTTTTTGTCCAAAAAGATAATAATTCTTTTAATTTGGCACTTTGAAATGTAACCCTTTCAATTTAGTCATTAAAAGTAACTTTACAATTTGTTCCTCTAAAGGGACAAAAATCATTTTAAAAAAATTATCAAGAGATTAAATTAAGTAGTCTACTTTAAAAAAACCAAAATAAGAAGTTAATTGTTTACCAAAAATAAAAATTGGTAATTTACTTTTAATTCTATAGTTTAGGGTTAATTAAGGATTTTTTTAATAATTTACTGTTGAAATTAATAATATATTTCCTAATTAATTTGTTAAGTCCATTTAATTTAATTTCTAAAATTATTAAGTACATGCAAGTTAATTATAAAAAATAAAAAATTCATTATATTAATATTATATAAACATAACATTACTAGCCTATTGCACATATTATTATTACCCAATTTATAAAATTAAATTTTAAATTTATTGAGGTCAAAGGGTTTTTTTTCTTAATTTTGTTTTAAGTCATAGTGCTTTTTTTTTTTTTGCGTTTAAATATATTATTCTTAATTGAAATGAGCTGTCACCGGTGCCTATGCACTACTAGCCTATTACACTAATACATGCTAATGTGCAACGTCTGAATCAAATTGCTATTTCATTAAGTCATTTTTCTATGAATAATGGCAGCATACTTGGTCTTCGTGTCTCTTTTTTGGTCAAGAATTGATGTGCTCATAAGCGGTTTAAGAATTTATATTACTATAAGTCTTCAAGGAATCTGGACGGTAAGATACATATTTTGATATCATTCATAGTACACTCACATATAATAAATTTTTATGTTATGCAGATAAAATTATGTTAATAGATTGTTAACACAATGAGTTTTATTATTATTTTTTTAAGTTGACGCTATGTGTGTGTTTTTTAAAAACATAAGAGAAGTTAGTAGGTTTTGAAAATTTATAGGACAACTCATCCAAAGATAATTTGGGGTTTTTACATAGGTAAGAGCAAGTTAACTATTGATTATTCAATAATTATATTAGAATTTTTTAAATGAGAAATATGTGTGTGTGGGTGGTTTATTTTAAAATATAATATATATTTGTGTAAATTTTAAAAATAAGTAACATATCATTATAAAATAAAATAGAGACTGGAGTATTTTACTAAAAAAAATTCTTCTCATCCATTACTCCATCATTCTTTTCAGTAGTTATTTTGTTTTCATAACTATCCTTCCCGTTGTAGACCTTTGTAGACTTTTCTTATAGAGTATCTCTCTGTAATTTATAAAGGTGAGGTTTATAACTTGCGTTATACGTCTTTTTTTCTAATATTCTATTAGTTTAACTGTAATTTTAGTCTCTTAATTAATTAATTAATTAATTAAGAGACTTTAGATATGTTTCACATTTTCCTTTAACTTTAGATAATGTTTCAAAATGATTTTTGATGAATGTAATGAAAATGAATAAAAATGACATAAATTAAAAGTCAAGAGATTAAATTTTTTTTAAAAAAAGGAGACGGAATTGAAATAAATAGATTAATTAAATGACCAAAATAATAGCTAAGCCTTATTTTCATTTGTATAATGCTTTAATAAACTTTTTTCCCCCTTATGTCAATTAGTCTTTGTACGGTTTAACTAGATGCATAACTATACATGTTCATATTAAGTTGGGTATAGGTCAAAGTCCAATAATTTTTTAGATTTACCCATACATTTAGTCTCCATACTTTGATTGAATTTTATTTAAGACACTTCATTTTCATTTTTACAAGTAAATTCTTACACTTTTCTATCATTTTCAAACAATTCCACAATATTAGGTCTTGTCATAACATTCTCGATAAAAAAAACTTGATATGAACTTTATGTTATCCCATATGAACTTTCACTTCTTTTTAATTTGGTGCCTATACTTTTACTGTCTGTGAACTTTCACTTCTTTTTAATTTGGTGCCTATACTTTTACTCTTTTTAATTTAGTCCCTCAGCATGAGCAATGTCAATTGTCGCCTAAGGATTCCGTTAGCCATGCTAGCAATTGTTTTTATGATGTTTTGACAACCACTCACGGTGGGACCGCATATGGTTGAGATCCTATAAAACGCATGTTACATCGCCATATTTAGTGGGGCACTTGGTGTGACTTCGTTGGCTCTACCAGGTGAAAAACAAAGGGGACTTGAATGTGGTGATCCAATGGCATACATTCTGTGGAGTTGTGGTCATGCATGGTCTTCCCTTTGAGTGACTATTGTAACACAATGAAAAATAACCGGCTTGGCTAACGGAATAGTTAGGTGTAAACTAGTGGTGCTTAAGTGGAAACAATAGTAAAGTATGAGGAACTAAATTGAAAAATATATGATAGTATAGGGGCCAAATTAAAAAAGAAGTGAAAGTTTAAGACCAAATTAAAATTGTATGTGGATAAAATAAAGTCCACATCACCTTTGACTTGTGACTCATAAGCAATTCATCAGCCAATTCAGTGTGAGTTTGATGGTGCTATGACAAAACTAAACATCAAGGACTAGTTTGAAAGTATAAGGATTTGTTTGCAAAATATATAAATTATAAGGACTTAATGAAAAACTCAAACAAAGTGTAAAGACTAGATTTATAATTTAATCAAAATTTGAAGTGTTGGACTTTGAAATTGAAGCCTTTGCTGAATTTGGTTCATTAGTAAAAGAATGAGTAACACATAGGCTTAATGGATAAAGCTTGAACTTAACCTAAGTTTTATTTGCACATAAAAATAAGTGAAAACTACTTTTTTTCACTCTCTTGAACAAACACATGATTACAAAATTGGTACATAAACTTCAAAACATTACAAAATACATCTTCTGAACTGTGAAATGTAATAAAACACCTTAAAGTATTGTTTGGTATTTAAGGGGTGTGATGATTATGTCGCGCAATCTCAAATAAAACTAGGTGGCAAAATAAATTTGTAGATAATGGTGCAACCTAGGTCATTTTCCCAAGGAGTTTGTGCCTCAATTTATTTATGAAAGAGTGTTCTAAGTATTACTAATTAATACTTGTTTTGGGGGGGAGGTTTTGAAATGCTAGAATTTAATTGAACTAAAGTTAATTGACAAGAATTAAAAACTTAAAACTAAGTTCAAATGAATAGTCAAACAAATGTGGTAGCTAGCTTTCAATTGGATTTCCTAGATTTCAATTGTCCTTGCTCTTTTTAGTTTACCAATTTTTTTGATTAAGTTCTTGCTCTTTAGTGCATTCCTTGTAAGGCTCTTGAATAACCATCCAAGATTCAATTCATCAATCATTCAAGGAATTTTGCAACCACAAGAAACCTTAAACAACTAATTAATTGAATTAAAAATAAGAACACACTACAACCAATTTTTGATTGATTAATGAAATCTACTGCACAATCCACTAAAGATGCTAATTCACCAATTAGATTAATTAATCCCTCAAGCAATTAATTGCACAAAAATTCCAGCCAACTAATCCAATAACCATTGCATCAATTAGCTTAAAATCAAGAGGAATTTAGAGGTAAATTGTGCAGCACTAATTATGGAATTTTTACAAACATATGATGATCACAAATAAAATTCCAAAATTCAAATTAAGCTCAATCCAAAAATTAATCCAATCCAGTAATTTCCAGCAATTAAATTCCTAAATCAATAAGCTAAACCTAGTCAAATTAATAAAGGAAATAATGCAGAAATTAAAAGATTGAGCAAGATAGTTTTATCCAAATTGATGAGGAGATGTGGAGCTCAAATCTTCATCTAGGAGAATCCAATCTTCAGCTAGCCACCAAATGGAATTCAAGCTGCCATGGAGGAATCAATTGGAGGAGAATCGATCAAGGAAGCTGCAGCCATCAAGAATTCAAATGAGAATTTCTTTCTCTTCAGCACTGGAACCTCCAGCCCTTTTCACGTTCTGTCCCTCGTTCTCTTTGAACCCGATGAACCTCCCTCTTTTCACGTTTTCCTCCAGCGTTATTATTATCTCTCCAGTCACTTTCTACCCGTAGCCTCCTCCAGCGTTTTTTTTCTTTCCTTCTCATTAATTCATCACGTGCTCCTCAGCTCCTCACTTTGCATGTTGAAGTCACGCAATTCTTCTCATCTCACAGCTCATTTCCCACGTCAGCCCGTAGCCTTCTCACGTTTCCTTTGCTGAAGCTGCTTCTTCGTGTATCAATTCCCACGTGAGATCATTCAAACTTAGCTCCAGCTCACTTCATTAATCCACGTGTTCCTCAGCTCCATATTTCAGCTTTCTTAATTCCACGTGCTCAGCTCCACATTTAAGTGCTGCCTCCACATGGTGCTTCAACTTTCCCGTAGCTAAATCCAGCTCGTGCTTTCTCTCAAAGAAACAGAACCCATGTTTACGTGTGAGCTTCTTTGTGTTTCCTCGAGCCTTCTCCTTCAACGTAAACCCAAGCTCATTCATGTTACTTCATCATTCTCTGCTCAGCGTTGTTTCCATTAACTCGAGCTCATGGCTTTCCTTTGTTTCTGCTCAAAAGTTCTAGCCTTCATGTTACCTCCATCCATGCTCTGTTTTCAGCTCATCTTCCACATTTCACTTCCGTAGTGCTTTGCTCTTTTATTATAAAAGAATGTGGACCCCACTTGAAGCTAAATATAATTTTTAAATTCATGCAAGCTTCTTTATGTAGTGCTTTGCTTTCCTCTGTTTCAACCAAATCTTCCTCATGAGCTTCAATTAATTAATTCTTTCACGTGTTCTGTCTGAATACTGCCTTGCCTGAGTGTTTATAGGTGGCTGTTCATAGTGTGATGAGCTGCTGTATTATTCTGAACCCGGACTGCATCTTGGACTCATAATTCAAGCTTCCCACGTGTTCTCCTTCAGCCCGTAACTTCTTAAACTTCCATATCAGCTTTGCATGCAGTTGTTGACTTCTTTTACGTGTTGCTTCAGTTGATTCTCAGCTCCAAAAGGCACCAAAACCTATAGCTTTTCTTCCACTATTTCTGCATGAATGTGTTTGAACTTTCATCCAATAAACCAGTTGTTGCATCTCTGTTCAGCTGCTGCCCCTGCATGCATGCTTTTTCTCCTCTTAATCTAGTGTCAAATCTGCACATGAGAATGGGAAAGATGAAATAGAAAATTCACAAAATTCATTTAAGATGACTTATGCATTAAAACCCATCATTTTGTCAATTATTTTCTAAAGTGCAATTAATGGCTAGCAAAATCAAATTCCAATTAAGTAAATTCATTAAGCCTCATTTATCTATTAAAAAGGTTAAGTTAAAGAGAATTAAGTGTATGAAAGATCATGTTTATCAGGGTGTTTTGTCATATTTTAAAGTTTAGAAGGAGTGTTTTATTATGTTTTAAAATTGATGTACTAATTTTATAATTAGACTCTAGATCAAGGAATAAAGTATGGTTAATCCTAAAAATAATTTTGTTTAAATTTGATAAAAGAATTTTTTTCTATGAATTTGTAAGTTATTCTACATAAATAACATTTTTATCTAAAAAAAATACGAAAGATTAATTTAAAGTCAAATTAGTACCACTTTCATTTTTGTCCAAATAGTCATATTTTTGTCACTAACTAATTTTGTGACCATTATGGAAATATACACATGTAGGACTACAACAGATATTAAGGGAGGGTACATACCAACACTATACTTATTAAGATTTTCATCTAACAAAACTTGCAATCTCCTTGGGAGTGGTCATTGGAAGATGTGTTTTGCCATTCATTAAATCCAGACTTATATTTGGTATCCCACTCTTGTTTGCATTGTTGATTTATACAATGCCGAAGAAGACACTTATCAATGTATGAAAGTATCAAAGATTTTCTGCAACTCCATAACTTTACTCCAATAAGGTACTCTTGCAAGGAATTAAAGACAATGACCAAAGGTTTCATGAACAAGTTAGGTGAAGGAGGCTTCGACGCTTGGCGCTGTATACAAAGAGATGCTAAATGGTGGGCCTGATGTCGCTATTAAAATGTTGGGTAAATTCACGGCCAGGAATTTATTAGTGAAGTGGCAACCATCGGGGAGGATACACCATTTCAACCTGGTACGCCTTATTGGGTTCTGCGTGGAAGGAGCAAAGCATGCTCTTGTCTATAAATTCATGTCCAATAGATTTTTGGATAAATATATATATATATATATATATATATCCATTCAAAGAAGTAAGTGTCTTTAAGTTATGGCAAAATATAAGAGATATCTTTGGGAATGGCTCGTGAGATTGCTTATCATGGTTGTGACATGCAAATATTGCATTTTGATATCAAACTCTATAACATTCTTCTTGATGACAACTTTGCCATAAAGGTTTCAGATTTTAGACTCACGAGATTAAATTTTGATGATGATGGTATTGTCATTTTGAATGCAATGAGAGGAATAATAGGGTATATGGCTCTTGAATTATTCTACAAAAATATTAGGAGAGTGTCCTATAAGATTGATATTTATAGTTTTGGAATGCTTTTGATGGAAATGGCGAGCCGAAGAAGAACTTGAATCCACATGTGGAGCATTCAAGCCAAAACTTTCCCTTTTGGATTTACAACCAATTCAATGAAGAGAAAGATATCAAAATGGAAGATTTGACAAAAGAGGGAAAGGATTTAACAAAGAAAATGTTCATAGTAATACGGTGTTGTATTCAGTTGAAGCTTACTGATCATCCTTGAATGAAAGATGTTAGAAACAAAAGATGTTGAAATTTTTGAAATGTCTCCAAAACCTTCTCTGTATTCCAGTGAAATGATTCTAGTGGATGATAGATCCAACTTTGACCAAACAACATCCATACATTCTCATAGTAATCTAAGCGAGGATGCAAGTGTTGCAAAGTAATACTTTGATAAAAGAGGCTCAAAGCTTAGTAATTTTTCAAGTTAACTCATCAATTTGTATTTTATATATAACAATACTTCGGCACTGCCTTGATTTGAGTTTTGCTTCAATAATTGTAGTATCCTATTTTCATTTCTCAAAAATGATGTATTGATATTTACACAAACTACTAATGTCTTTCAAACTCAAAAGCTACTATGTAATTTATTATTGAAGAAATAATCATTGGTCTAAATCTTTGATATAGATAAATTACTTGGCGAAGCTAACTTTCAAGAATACTCACATTCATGATAAGAAGATCAGTAGAAACAAATAGATTAGGTAGCATAATTAAATGATCACATTTTCCTTCTAACATATGAACAGCTAGCAATATGCATGGAAGTACGACCCACAATTGTAATTTTTTGAGCTATCTCAGCGTATTTTACACCTATATCAACACCATTGAAGTATAAAAAGAGACTAGTGAAAGATTGGGATGGATCCCCTGCAGTCACGTGGCATGCATTCAATTATTTTAGGCTAATTTTATTTTATTTTTTGTTTTAAAAGTTACAAATTTCATTTGTAAAAATAAAAATTGTATATGAGAACAAAAATTTTAATTGTGAAAAAAATTTACATTTTAAAAGTTCTAACTATAATCACAATTAAAACTTTTATTTTTACAGATATAATTTTTATCTTCACACATGAAATTTGCAACCTCTAAAACCACCAAAAAAATAAAAAATAAAAAGCCAAAAACAATTGATTGCACGCCCTACAATCAAGGGATCCATCTGCGTAGAAGATGCATGTGAATATATTTATACATTATATTCATTTAGGGTATATACACTACCACAGAAGAAATAGGATATGTTAATGTACATATGTTGGCAGTTCATAATAAACAGCTAAATAAAATAAATTTGTTAGCATTTATAATAAAAACCACCAACAAAACAAAAAATATAATTGGCAGTTCCAAAACAACACCAATTATATAATTATAATTGGTGGTTCTATAAAAATCACTAACTATAACCAATACAATTGGTGGTTTCTCAAGAATTTCCAATTATATATTTTTTAATAATAAAATATTTAAAAAACTAATAAAATATATAATTGGAAGTTATTAAATAATCACTAACTAAAAAAAAATATTGGCAGTTTTTAAATAATTGCTAGCAATGATCAACTTTAGTTAAGGGTTATTTAACCACCAACTATATATATTTTTTATAATAAAATATTTAAAAAATTAATTTAGTTTAGTCGACAGCCCCTAAATAACCGCTAACTAAAGGAAGGTCATTGTTGGCGATTGCCAATTATATTTTTTAATAATAAAATATTAAAAAAAAACTAATAAAATATATAATTGGTAGTTATTAAATAATCACTAACTAAAAAAAATCAATATTGGTGATTTTTAAATAATTGCCAATAGTGATCAACTTTAGTTAGGGGTTATTTAACCACCAACTATATGTATTTTTTATGATAAAATATTTAAAAATTTAATTTAGTTTAGTTGGCAGTCCTTAAATAACCGTTAACTAAAGGAAGGTCATTGTTGTTAACAATGACCTTCCTTTAGTTAGTGGTTATTTAAGAACCGCCAACTATATTTTATTGTTAATAAAATATTTAAAAAATTAATTGAGTTTAGTTGGCGGTTTTGAAATAATCACTAACTAAAGTTATCAATGTTAGTAGTTATTTTATAGTAGCCAACTAAACTCCACTCAAGTTGGCGGTTTTTCATACAATTTCCAATTAATGTTTTTTTAAATTTATTTTTTTGTTAGCACAGTTTGTAAAATCTATTTCCATAGTTGCAGAAACTTGCGCATAGCCGTATACTCTCATCCACCCCTATCCATTGTCTTTGTCGCATTTCTTTGTGGTTTCTCTCTCGATCTTTGATAGCTTCTGTCCTTTTCCTGTGTCTTCCACACTGACGACATTAGTTTCACCCTTCACCAGTTGATTTGGCCCCTCCCCCTTCCTCCTACAACTCGTGTTCTTCTACCTTGTACGTCAATTTCTTTTTTTGTTTTTGTTTTTAGATTTTTAATTTCGAATGATTTACTTGTTGTTCTTCTTGCATTCACTCTCATTTGAAATGACTTACTAGTTGACAATTTTGATGCCTTTTGGGTTGAACAATCATGTGTTTTCATTTGTGAACGTTTAGATGACTATAAGAGTATACAAAAAATACATAAAAGGAAATATGATTGGAAATAAAACTTTGAATTTAATAGAAATATTTATTTTAAAATAAAGATATGATGGTTTAGAATCAATATGATCACTAGTGGGTTGGGAAAATATTATCTTAGTAGTTAGCAACAACAGTGGCAAAAGAGATGGTAGTTAGAAAAATAAGTATTTGGCCATTCATGCATGAAATATTTGACAATTCATTACTCTATTATTATAGACTGTTGGATTAATATTGTAGTTTTAGTTTGAGAGAAGGCTTAGCCTGAGAAACTTTTATTTGTAAGTTATCACGCTGTTGAATTTTTCATGAATTATTTGACAATTCGTTGCTCTATTATTATGGATTGTTGGATTAATATTATAGTTTTAGTTTGAAGAAAAGGCTTAGCCTGAGAAACTTCTATTTTTAAGCCGTCATGCTACCTTTATGTTTTCTTATATACACACGACTATAAAATGGTGTTGGTTACTAGTAATTTGTTGTTTGCATTTGGTGATAATAAACTATAATTTGCTATTATTAGCTATAAAGAGAGGCTTTAAAACCCGAAATATCTCTAATTTTAAGCTATTATATTGCCTTTTTTTAAACTAAAAATTGCTTCAAATGAATATTTCTAAACTTTGATCAAATTCTAGTTATCTAACTTAAAATTATTCTTACTTTATTTTGCATTACTTCCCGAATTCATATTACAAAAAATAGTCAAATGCTCAAATAGATGAATCCAGGAAAGAATGGTCTCAATATGTGTTTCAATAATGTTTGTTGGTTTAATTGTGTTAATTTAGAGCTTTGTTTTAATTTGATTATTGATTATAAATTGTTTTTTGATTGTTTAATGCAAAAAGAATAAAAGTTTTGATCTTAATTAATTGATTGTAATTGTTTTTATACTTGTTCTTTGCAATCTTCTAAATAATTGATGGCTGGGATCAAATAAACTGTAATTGTTCTTTACAATTTCTAAAATAAAAATGAATCAAATGGCAAAAGGACCTTTAGGTACATAAAATGAAAGTGGACCCAAAAAAAAATGTTGATGGTTATACTTAGAACCACTACAAAATTATCTTTATTCGTGATTACTTTTATAATTGCCAACAAAAGGTACCATTTGTTAGTAGTTTACAAAAAACTGTCAACAAAAATCGTGACTTTTGTTAACAGTTTGATAACAACTGCAAACAAAAGGTCACTATTTGTCAGCTGATGTTAAGTAACCACCAACAAAATATTTGATTTTTGTTGGTGGTTATACACTACTTTTGTTTGCGATTATTTGTAAATCGCTAACAAATATTGACTTTTTGTTAGTGGTTCTTAATCGCCAACAAAAAGTTAACCTTTTATGTTAGCATTTAAATTGTTGGCGTTAGAAATCGCTAATAAAAGTTAAAAATAACCACCAACAAAATCGTTCCCTTGCATAATAATAGAAAGAATTATGAACTAGCATACTTACTATACATAATTTTTTGAACAAAATAGTAATGCAGATAGGGTTATTTCAATATTATTAGTCAAAGTGCCACTAGCATGTTTTGAAATCTTTTATTAACTTGGTAAATCTTATGTCTAGCATTAAAATTTGATGCCTAGTCAGAACCTAATGAGAGGCAAATGAATACCTCCCTAGTCAGATATCAAGGGATTTCCTTAAGGAGAGATGATTACTAATACAGACTCCTAACTGTAAAAGGATTTGAACGATACAATAAGAAAGATTACAAAGGTCTATCCCCCTTAATTATCAATTGAGCCAACTAAATTTCGCAAAATCATTTCAATTTTACATTAAGATAATGAAATTTATGTTTTAAATATAGTAATGACGTAAATTCCCTTTAGAGTATGTATCTGCACAAGTTCGTAGATAAGCCCCTCGTCAAAATTATAATACTATGATGATGTATCCAAGTCAACTACGAATAGTCTGCTTGTGTTTATATATATATATATATATATATATATATATATATAGTTGGAGAACAAAACAAGTAAGTAATCTTTAAATTTTACGTCATATTTTTTCTGGCTAGTTTAAGACAATTTACATAATATTATTGGATTAATTGTTTGATAAATATAATTACATATTGTACGTATGCTAGTTCTAATTTAATCAGCAAGCGCTTCCTTGTAAGTCGCTATCAAATATAGTCCCATATGTTAGTACAAGCGGTTTGCCAATTTTGAATGCTTGTGATATATTTTGAGTCTTTAATTAGATTTGGTCAAAAATAGAAGTATTGGTTTGGATCGATGTATTAGAGTACCATGTATTTGTTCATCTTTTTAACAAACAACGACCCCCCTCCATATTATAATGAGTCAGTCAAGGCAATGAAAAACACATTGTCAAGAACACCCTAATCAATATATCCAAACAGCTCTATATAATAATTGCATGCTTGTAATATTACTTATTTTTATCGATAAAATATATGTAGATTGGACATCTAAAACTCGAGCAATTCCCTTAATTAATTTTATAGATTATCACCACTATGCTGATATTTTGTTTTTATTAATTATTTTATTAAGTAATAAAATTAATCAACAAACATCTATTGATATTATTAAAAACATAAAAAAAAAACTATAATCAAAACAAAGGATGCACCTAATGATAATAATGGGCCGCTCAAACTGTATCGACCAGTTTGAGGTCCCTTCAGGTTCAAAAACAGGTCTTTTATTTATTCCAAGAAATGAATAGAGAGTGTTGCCCTTTACAAGGGTTATATTTGGGTGATTTAGATTTTTGGATTTTTATTTTAAATAATGCAAAATATAAAATAAAAAAATTTTTAACAATCACTTTTAAAAAATAATGATTAAAATTAAAAATTAAAAATATATCAAATTTGGACTATTGAAATTTAATATAGATAGTTTCTCTGAAAGTAGCACCGTACTCATCCCAAGAAATATGTCGAGAATCCGGACTGTTTAAGTTCATCGTTCACCTTTACTTGCCACTGCCTCCACATCAACCACTGGCTTCTCCAACATATTTGTTTCTGCCTTTCAATTTGGTCGAATAATTTAATATTCAAAGTTACATCTTTATCATTTAACTTTTCTCCATTAACGGAGAACGAGCATTATAGCCTCCAAAAGAGTGATTGTAAAAGAAACTGAGCCTATCATTTCTGTGTGTACTTTAAAACTTGTTTCACCCTCAGCAACTAAAGACATTTCTCAAGATAAATCATTCCTCACAAGATTATAACCTTCTCTATGACCAGAATGGTTTAAGCTTTTGATGAGAGATTCATGGTGACAACAATAAATTTATCTTTTTCCCATTCGATATGTAGGATAACCATAGCCTGAGGAAGGCCTATCTCTTAGAACAATGGAAGCCAACAAGTGTTTTTATTATTTGAAAAGCTTGTTCCCCTCTTTTCTACTTAGAGAAATATAGTTCTAACTATAAAGCACTGTCTCTGCTATATGTTAATATTCAGGATGTAGATGAAGTAGAATTAAATCATGTGTTTAAAAGTTAGTGAGCTAATAGATGGCACTTGTTAATTTAGATAGATTTCATCTCAAGAGTTTAAATTTTTATTCTTATTTGTTGAAAAATAAAAGTAAGCAAACGATAGGAATATATATGTGCCACTAGGCTTTTTGACTAGGTTGCTAAAATAATAAGAACATAACACTAAAATATTCAATTGCCAAAACTTATTATTAAATATTTTATTTTTTATTTTTTAATAATAGTTCAGAGGAGCATTTTCTACATTCTGCTTAATTTTTTTTTAAATTACCTTGAATGCGAAGTAGAATGCTCTTTATTCAAATGAATTTTTTGAAAAAAAAAAATGTTAACAGAAACATAAGACCACATTTCATAAAGTAATACGGGAGTGTGGGAAGAATTGGGAGGGGGCGGGGCACGGGGGATGGGGGAGGGGGTTATATATATAAATATAATATTTATTTTATATAAAATTTTTATATAATAAATATTATATATATTATATAAATAATAATAAATATATTATATATCATTTAATTTTAATAATAATAAAATTTTAAATTATTATTTCATTGATAATGTTATATTTCTAATTATAATTTAATTTTTTAAAATTTATTTGCATAAAAAATATTTTTTGATCTAATTAAGAATCTTATAAGAAAAAATAATATCAATTTATTTAGAATAATGAACTAGCATAATTCACTAAGAAAATTTTTATTTTATTTCCTGCACCCAAAAGCTAAAATGCGATTGTCATAAAGGATGAGGTAAATCGCATCCCCCTGAGCCTCATTTTCCAATTCAAATATTTCCTAATTCCAAAGTATAGTTATTTGTATATGAAACAATTGAGAACTAATTCACATGAATACCTCCATATTGCATATCAAATCATTAAAGTGATTTTTAGTTTCATCTATTAGTAAACATTTTAGCAAAGTGTCCCCTAGGATTTTGCCTTCTTGAAATTGTTACAATTAGACAACCATCCTAACAGATCAAATGAGAGAGTTTCGCTCCTATTTCTATCTACAACAAGATACATATATCATGGCGAGAGGATCCTACCTGTGAGTTATATAGAGCTACATCAGTGAATATAACAAAACAATAACGCAAAATACTCAAAAATAAACTTTGCCCATGCATTTAATGTGATGCTCACTAGACAAAAGGACAACCTATTCTAAAGTGACGAGGGAGGCTCAATATTAACTCTATTATCTAAAATACCAAATACTTAATTAGTAAATAACATCTCATAATGGAACTAATTAATAATGAAATAAAGAGTAATCAAATAATTTAACTATAGATTGAAACATCATAACAAGTACATTTAGGTTATACCAAGGCCAGAAATTTGTACCTCTCAATGACATAAACAATTAATAAGCACCCAAATACAAAATCATTTTAATAATTATTTAGTGCTATGACAAATACAAATAAGTGAGAAATGATATTAATAATAAATAAGCATGCAACTTTCAAAAATTTATATTGATGATCTTTTGAAAACTTATTCTTATAAACAATTTTGTTGGAAGAACCTAATTAGAACAAAATAGCTATCGTTGACACAGAGTCGATGTGGATAAGTAATAGTTTCATTATAGGTTTGCAGCCTATGTGAGCCCATTCGAGGTTCTCAACTCAAATAAGTCTATCATGAGTCTTAGCTCATATAAGTCTGTTATAAGTCACAACTCATTTAAGTTCCTTACTAATTTGGTATGAACCATAAGGACTAACAGATTTGCTACTAGCAACAAGTATTCTAAATCTAATCCTACTATAAAACATTTTTGTCATGTACAAAATCATACCACCTAGATCATATGTAAATATTTCTTATGAATAATCAATATCTAAGCTTGTAAGTGAAATTCCTAGGATTCTTCCTATTAATTCCATACAAGTATCTAGGGGTGTACATCGGGCCGGGCAGGGCCGGGCTAAAAATATATCGGGTCGGGCCGGGCCACGGGCAAAGATATCCTGCCCAACTTGCCCTAATAATTTTTTTTTTAATTATTAATATCTTGTCATCTTATATATATATATATATTTATGTTTATTTTATCTAATTCTCTTTACATACTGTAATTTTCATTATCTATTTAAACTTTCCCTATTTCTTAATTATTTTTATTATTGATGTGTATGTTTATTGACATTTCTTTTATTGAATAATAAAAATACACATATTTACCTAAAGCTAATTATGTTAGTATAGGTTATATTTTGCTTGACAATTCTAAGCTATCTTTTTATTATTGATAAAAACATGAAGGTTCCAAAAGTTTATTGTTTTGAAGTATATGCCTATGAGTCTACAAAAAAATATTTTTATATTAAGTATCAATTCATAAAAAAAAAAAATTTCGGGCGGTTTAGGGCCGCCCTAACCTGCCCTAAAATCGGGCTTGTTCGGGCCGGGCCGGGCTACGGGCATAAAAACAAGCCCGATGTCTTAATCGGGCCGGGCATCGGGCATACTAGATGCCCTGTTTGGGCCTGCCCATGAACACCCCTACAAGTATCCATCCTTTACAAAAATAAAAAATTTCAAATTTAATTAAAATGCTTTCAAGTAAATCATCGCTACAATAAACTTTTCAGACTAAAGAAGAATCATGAGATTTAATAAAATGTAAATGACATGGCAAGATTAGTTAAGTCACAAAATTTTAGTGGGTTGTTAGTTATTTACCAATCAACCACGTACATAGTCTTTTCGACTACCTCCATATGAGTGCTTTCAACTTTAAAAATCGCTATTATGACAGTACCAATACCATTACTAATATATCCATAATTCCATGTAGAACAAAATTGACCTATTAATTCTTAAAGGACTCAATTGGGCCATTAATTCCAACCCTCTAGGTTTTATTAGTCATACAGCTTTTATAGTTTGACCCATTGCTTCACGATCACATTTTTAAAATATTTACATCATAACAATATTTTACTACATAAACTTACATGTTTAATAGTTCTCAACAAGGATCCCCTTGTTCATAAATTTCAATGAATAAAGTCTTTCCAAATCATGAAATTTAGGTTTAAACAATTATCCTAACTCTTTATCTTACTTTTCTAATGTACTTTCATTTCTAACTCAATTTCAAGGCTTATCCCTTCTATTTTCTTATCCTAATTATTCCTTAACCTAATTGCTCTTAATTTTAACATTAAGTCTAAGAGTTTACCTTAAGGAATTTGAAATTTGAAGGTTATAATGAATGGGTGTTAGGTTAAAGTATAGCCAAATAAAATTAACCATAAAAAATGGTTTAAATCAACTTTTATTATTAGATTCTCTTTTAGACAATTTATCAAACACTTGATGTACACACATTAGACTATACCATGCAATACATATTAGTACTTAGATCTATCTTAAAACACTTTGAAGATTAAATCCTAAAGATTAGTCCATGATAGGTTATCACGCAACCACATAATAGGATAGGAAAATAAGGTTTAGAAAGCCACAAAGCCCAACAACTAAATTGAACTCAACATGTATGTAACCCATTATTTGAAACCCATATTCATGAACTAAACCCCTAACAAGATTATAATCAACTAACAACATCCAAGGGCACAAGTTTGCCCAAAGTCTTCATAACCCAAGACCCAATGCTTGATAAGTTACTCTAAACTAATAGTCTTTCAATTTTGACCCACTTGAGTTCTTTATAATAATGCAAATCATACCAATCACATAATTCACATTCTCTAAGCCAATTCATATCCAATGAATACATGTCATTTGCATAAGCATAAATAAAGATACAATTTGTCAATAACCTATTATACTACATTGACTAGAAAGGGAATGCATTAGAAAGGGATTTACTTTACTATTTGGCACAACTCTCCACATCGAGTGAACTTATGGACAAAGGGGAGAATTTGCTAAAATTTACAATTAAGACTACTATAATACCTAATTATAGTGATTTATGACTAAAATTAGTGAACAGAATGGGATGAAAATTTAAGCGGCACCACTAGATAGAATTAAGAACAATCAACTAGAATGAAAGAGGAACATTTAGGAGCATAAAAATTAAAGTAGCAAACCAAAAAATTGCTAAGCTTACCCTATATGAGCATGAAACAAGGGATGAACTATATTTGGATTTCCTGCTTGTCATGTCCTTCCTTAGCGCCTACTTGTCATCAAAATGCACAGTTTTAATGCTTAAATCCTAGCCTTTTATGTCATTTGACAATCTTCCATATGCAATATAACATATAAACAAAACACATATGGGATGTTTATCTCCACATGATTATGGCTGTCTAAGAAGCCCTCAAAATGGTTTGTTTAACACTACAAAAAAGGGGCAAATGCAATGTACAGTCTTCATCTTCTTTAGCCAATTCGAAATTTGCAACATAGAGGTTCGATACTCTTATATATCATAATCTTAAGGCTAGATTTGCCAACTCTTTCATTTTCTTTTTGTAGAAAAATTGTGTATGTTTTCTTACTAGACCCATTGTTTGCATTTACATATATAGTAAGTGAGTTTATGAAGGCAATCATATGATCATGATCATTATCATCTAGTAGCTACTCTTTTTTTTTTTTCCTTTTTTAGGAATTTTGTGACATAATACTAGTGACTAGATTTTTTTTTTTTGAAAAATTATAGACTTAATGACATTGGTTTCATTCTAGATAAAACCTATGCAGCTTAGTACTTAGATACCATTTATCACCTTTCTTGTTAGAGTTTATTGTTTGATTTCCATTGCGTCTTTCTATATGGATAGGTCGGATATAGATATAACTTATCTCATTATAAAACTTGATGATTTGAAGGAAGAAGGGAATATAGAGATTTGATTTTCTTTTCTCAATTATTTTGAAGTTAATTAGCAATGTGTAGCTTGATAAGGAGAGTCAGAAGGAATCTATTTTCAAATCAGAGACTATTGAAATTATTTATCTAATTACACCAATCTGTGTTCTTAATTATAGCTTTTTTCTATGTTATCTATAACTAATTTTTTCTAAAGTTATTTGATGTTTTTTAATGGCTTTTCAGTTTACTAGGTTTAATTTCAATAATTATTATGGTACACATGCTTGTTTGGGTGAATAAAGAGATATTAAAACTCTCGTTCATAGGACTTCATTGTTTTATAAAGCAACTATGATTCAATTACGGTAAATGCTTGAATATGTCCTTTTTTGTGGATTTGTTGTTTGGTTACTAATTCAAATGGTTTTATATAGAAATGGCTATGTACAATTCTTGGCCATGTATATTCTATTCTATTAAGGCAATTTTCATGAAAGTTGGAATTTTTGCCTAGGAAATATGGACAATGTTAGGGCATATAAGAAGCTAGAGCTAAAGTAAGCATTTATGTTTAAATATATTGGATGTGGATTATGCCTCTTATAATACATGTGATTCTTTTTTATTATTATAGGTTGGTCTTTCTTAAAAGGGTGGACATCTGCTTTATTAGTCACAAGTTATTACAAGGTTAGGATTAAAGAAAGTTGCAACAATATGATTTAGTTATATGATTCAACGAGAAGATTTTACTCAACTTTCTTGTGCTGAATAATTTGAGTTGTATGAGGCATAAAGCAAGTTATAAGGAGATCATCTTGCAAAAAAACAAGATTAAGCAAAAGATAAAAGACAAACATTAACAAAGCATGAACAAAGCAATTACCTTCTTCTTCAACTATTGCATGAACCCTTTCACAAAGGCTTGTCATGTCATTGATTGTATCCTATCAAGAGAAGAAAAGAGAACAATTTAGTGCTAGTGAATAAGGACTTATACATTAATTATATTCTATCAAGAGGAGCTAAAGATACAATTTAGTGCTATAGGTTCAATGCAATGAATAGGCACTTGTACTAAATTTATGTTGTACTAAAGAGGCTGATGTACATAAATAGATTGTTTTAATTAAATTCCATATTTACTTGCCCTTCTTTCAAACTATTTATTGCAAAATTACTTGTGCTTACTTAGTTGTGTTCCACGTGAAATATTCTGATTAACTCTAAGACTTCAAATAATGACATAGGAGTACTAAGTGGCACCTATATTGTAAAACAATACTAATCATAATATAATCACTTATTACCAAGAATGAAGATCTAAGTATTAATGACTCAACTATTCTGACCATTAACATCTTAGTAAAAGTAAGATTACTCTAAGTTGTTTGAGAGTATGCATACAATGTGAGAGGTGCAAACAATGCTTGAAGTGCAAATGGTACTTAAAGTGTGGTGCTAGAGGTGCTTGCATGCATTTGATTATCTTAAAAGTGAAAGGCAACATTAAGGTTTTGTGAAAACTATTCATAAAATAGAGACATGCACATATAATTATATCGTAGATCGATTGCTTTGTGAATGTCGGTCTCAGTGAAGCAGACTGTCTTTTTCTCTTAATTAGATGCTTTACCCAATTTATATGTTATCTTCCTTATGCCATCTCTCTTTTTGAGTCCTTTTGCCATTAGTGGTGTTGTGCTCATATTGTTATGCTTAAACTCTTTTGGCTTAAACAAATGTCAATCACTTGCTTGCTAGCGTTATTGTCATATGAGAATGCATCTAGATACTCTACCACCTCAATTGTTAATCTTGTCATCATAAGACAAAATTGCCTATATTGTTGTGTACTTTCTCACTTAGAATCTACTTGGACCTTATTTCCCCTGGTATTATGTATGACACCATTCCTCACTTCTTTTGTCCATCTCTTTATAAGATCTTGCTCAAAGAGTATTTCACATCTTTCATATTATATGCTTTCAAAGCATAACAGTATAATATTCTAAAAGTTTCAAACTTTTAATGGCTAATAAAACTAACCTATTGTGTGTATCAAACCAAACTTTCCATTCTCCCTTTTTGTCAACCACATTAACAACACAGTCAAATAATGTATCACTCTTATTGTTGTGCCTTATACAAGTAGCTGCACATAAATTCTACTGTTCTTAGAATAAGTCAAAAATAGGGTTTGTGTAAATCTAAGAAAGTTAAGGGAACTTTGTACAATCAATAGATGCTTTTTTTCCCTATAACTTAAACTCATACTTTAGCTTATTATACCTTTTACCTTTTATCACCCAATCAAAGTGTTTGAAAAATTTATTGATGTCCACGTTTGGTCTCATCATACTCTAGATATCTACATTCACACTTTTGCTTATTTGTTTGCTCCATATGCTGAGTGTGAAAATATTCTTCATATGACACCACACCTACTTCTCTTTTATATTATAAAATGAAGCTAACCATGTGTTATCATACACATCATAAGTGGAAAGTATAAGGCTCTATGCTTCTTCAAACTAACTCTCATCTTCATATTGATATATGTGCTTCTTAAAATCAAGTAGAAAATATGATCCACCTTTCATTAAGTTCCCTAGATGTTTAATGCTATTTTGCATCAAATGCCACATGCATAAGCCATGCTTCATCTCTAAAATCACCTTATGCAATACTTTTACCATTGGTTGATCTTAATTGGCGAAGATAGTAAGAGGCTTTTTTTTGCTTGTATGCCTTCAAGAAAATTTCTAATAACTATTTAAATGACTCTATTATCTAATTGTATAGCAATGCTACACCAAAAATAACCATTCCCTTATAGTGATTAAGGCATAAAAGAATAGAAAATGGTTTATAATCACAATTTGTACCATATGTTATGTCCAATAACACTACCTTACCAAAATAGACATAATTAAGCAACATTTTAGTATTAGCCCAAAAGACATTTGTAATTTATTCTTCCATATTTATCTGATAGGCATAATGAAATGATAAATTTTCTACCAATTGTTCTTGATATAGTGCAATAGATATCCAGCTTCTCCATACAACATGTTTTTATGTCTTTTGGTCTTTAAGTAACTTTTTAGATCCAATTGGGTGTAGCCAACATTTTCTTTTCCTCAAGTTTGCATACTCATTAACTTAAAAGATGCTTTCTGTTGAAGTCCAGAATCTTTAGCCAAATCAATTTTATTGACTTTAACTTTGGTTAATTTTAGTTATAACACCAATATGTGAATAGTTTCTAGAAGACAAAGTAAATGATTATACTCCCAAATGAATACATTAATTATATATATATATATATATATTATCCACCTATGCAACAAATATTTTTGTATTGCAATTAGTTCTAGTCTCAGGTCAATGTGTCTTAAAGTTTGTTTTGTCTTGTCTTGTTTTCATCAATTCCCTTTAGAACACATGTATTTGTATGTTGTTATTTCCCCATCCTTTATACTCTTCTGTGAAAGTGTGTTTCCTCTCCCTAAATTTGGTTTGGTCTACATAAGTAACCTAAAATTTTCATACTTCCTCTAGGTTGTTAAATTTTAAACCTACATTAGGGGTCAATTCACCCTTTATAGAATGCAACCTAAAAAAGAAAGGTCAACAAAGTTATTTGAGTTTTTGTTTTACAAAAGATAGCAAAATGGAGATTTAAGGAAAAAAAAACTTGACATATACTTGATCGTGTATCGAGGCAAACACCATGAGAAGTTTTAACGTACTAAAATGACTACTATTTTAGTAAAGAGAATTTATCTCTTTAGTTAAAGATATATACTTAGAGGAAGCAAATGAATAAACAAGATACTAAAATAAAACCTCTTGTATCATAAAAGTTATGACACTTTTTTTTATGGTACATGATTGGATACATACATGAATTTAAGATATTTTATTAATTTCTCAAATTTTTATTATTAAACCACATTTGATCACTTAATTATGACACTTTTAAATTAAATTATACAGAACAAGAAATAAAAAGATGAGTCCTATTCAAATAGGACTCATGTAAGATCCATGTTCTACTTTTTCTTACTTGCACATTGAGTGCAGGACGGGAGAAAAACTTGTTCGGTACTAAATGACACCTCTATAATTATAAGACAAGTTAAAAAGAGATAATAATATCTCTGAAAATTAAAGTTCATTGAAAAAGTCATAACATTAGATAACGACAATAAAAACAAATGTCTTAAGTCTTCCACATTACGTATAGAAAACTTGTCCCCTACAAAAGAAGACCTCCAAACTTATAAAACAAGTTAAAAATAGATGATAATATCTCCAAAAATTAGAGGCATTGAAAAAGTCATAACATTGGACAACATCAAAAATAAATGTTTCTAGTTTCCCACATTACGTCTTTTACTAAATGAGCCCTCTAGAATTATAAAACAAGTTAAAAAGATGATAGTATTCCCAAAAGTTAGAGTGCACCAAAAAAACGATAACATTGGAACAAATATCTCATATTTTCTACATCACGTGCATATTTGGTAGAAAACTCATCCCTTACTAAATGATACCTTTATAATTTTTTTTTTTAAAAAAAGAAGTTAGAAAGAGATGATAATATCTTCAAAAATTAGAGTGCACTGAAAAAGTCATAAAATTTGACAACAATAAAAACAAATGCTCCAATTTTTCACATTAGGTGCATATTTGGTTGAAAACTCGTCCGCTGCTTAATGAGACCTCCAAAATTATAAAACAGCTAGAAGATATGATAATATGTGCACTAAGAAAGAGATAACATTGTATGACGACAATAAAAACAATGTCTCTAATTTTCCATATTACGTGTACAGCTAATGACCTTTGCTATCTTTTCTCAGGCCATGTTGTCATTGTCAAAGTTAATCACCATTAATTATATATTTTTGGGTAGACCGAAAGATTTCTATGTAAGGTCTAATAAAGTTAGCAAGAGATAATGATATTAAAAAAAAAAATCATTGTTGGAAAAATTGGACTGGATGAATCAATTCAACCAGTAAACTGATGAATTAAACCGAGGTCTAGTTTGGACAGCCTTGTTAACTAATGTCTCTAAAAAACCAATCAATGCTAATAAAAAACTAGGCTTGACTAATTGGTTTTATATGAAAACCAATGTTGACTAAATGATTGAACCAGTTCGTTGTCCAAAATTTGGCACAATTGGTTACGCATGAAGTTAAACCTCGAACCCTATGCCTTCAAAATGAGCTAAGATCATTTATCCTCCAAGAGAGACTTACCTAATATATGCAAAGTTTACATGACAAAAATGGCAACACATTTTACTCATCTTAGAATTGAACATGGGGCATGAAATTTCCAAGAATCACTTTCACCAATAATCTTACAATAGTGGCTTAATTAGTATGTGCAAAATTTATATAAATATACTTATAAAAATAGAGATAAAACTATATGAGATATATTTATAAAAAAATATATTTATATTTAATTATCACTAATCTAATCATAATTAGATTAATAAACTATGAATTATTACTTTTACTGATTCAATAATGAATATAATTTTCAAAACATTGCTAAAAATTAAAAGTGCCCTAAAAAGTCATAACATTTGACAATGACCATGAAAGCAAATATCTGTAGTTTTTTAGATTTGAAAATTATTTGATATAAAATATTTTACTAAATTTTAATAATAAAATAATGTAAGTCACGTTCATAACCCATTGGCATATAAAAATTTTTTTCTCCATTTTTTGCTTCAATCCTGCACAAATTAACTAGCATTTCAACAGTGTCAATCTTCACTCTTCATCAACGTGGAATAATTCACTTGACTTACAAATTTAGTTGGAGGTTCATTGACTGTTTATTTACTCCAGTTAAAACTATCTCATTTATTTTAACTTTTCTTACCATATGATAAAAATATTTTAAAACAATTTTATATGTTAATTGATGCTAAATTTCTCCCAAAATATAAAAATATCTAATCGTACATAATATGAACACTAATTAATAAATTTAAAAAAAGTGAGAATATAAAAAATTTGTCTCCAAACCAAAGTCCTACTCCTTAAAGTTCACAAATCAAGTCTATACTTTTGTTGTATCTCTTAGGGCTTTAGCATATGACTTTCAGGACCTACTTGGTATGCACCTAATAAAGTTTTAAGATTATATAATACTTTATGTAATACTATATAATATAAATAAATAAATAAATAAATAAATATATATATATATATATATAAGATAATACTATTCTATATTTGGTGATATATTATATAACACTAGATAAAATAAAAATTAACTATTTTGACGAGAATACCATTTACTTAAAAATATATGATATTTATCTAAATTTATTATATTATTTAATTTTTGGACAGAAAGAGTATAGGTGAGTAAAGTTGTACATGACACCTAATAGCCTAGTTACATTAGGCTAGGTTGGATAAGGTCTTAAGAAAAAGGTATATTAAGCAAAAAACTAATTTGGTTTGGCCTGACTCAATACTAAATTATTAGGTCGAGCCAAGGCACTAGGTTTAAGAAGGTAGCTTATTGCAAAATCAAATCGATCATCAAGCTATAAGGGTGATCATTGTGCCCTTATAGCTTGGCCAATCACCCTTATAGCTTGGCCAACCCAATCACATCAAGCTGGCATATTGGATTGAGCCACATGATCGAGCTAGGTTAGCCTTGGCCAATTAGTTGAGCTCAATCTTATTAATTTTTTTAAAAACATTTTATAGGGACTTAAATGAAAAAAGACTTAAAGGTAGAATGTAATTTTATAAGAATTTATATAAAATTTTTTAAAAATCATTTTATAATTTTTATCACAAAATTAGGCTGAGTGGGGTTAAGCCTAGGTATTTGGCTTAGAAGCAAAAGCTCATTGTAAAATTGGGTTGGGCACCGAGTTAAGTTAATACTTAGCCTATGATCACCCCTATTAAATTAAGCCAAAATCTAATCTGGTCTAATCCATTAATACCCCGATGGGTAAAGGTTAGAATGAGATAATGTTGATAAGACATTATATGTCAAAATTAAATCAAGTCTAATTCTACCTTCAAATATATGATTAAATTATATATTATTTTGATATATAAAATAAACTTGTTGTATAAACTTATACAATAGATGCACCAAATAAATGTACGAGACGAGCCCTTACTATTTTTACTCATTTCATGGTGTCCTCAAAGTTAACCGCAAATTTATGATATTACTTGTATATATGTTGGTAGGCCAAAAGATTTTTAAAGAGAGTCTGTTCAAGGAATGAGATAGAGGCAAATCAAACTCAGGGTATTAAAACTTTATAATGCTAAAAAAAGTGTTATTTGAGTAAAAAATTCTTAAACAATTTTTTTTTAAATTCTCCACTAGAATGTCATAATATGATAAAATTAAAATTTTCATATAAACAAAATTTTGTATTCTATTATCCGCTACATTAATTCTTCAAATTTAATTTGATAACAAGGTGTATACTTATCCAGAAGTATTAATCACAAACGTCTCATGAGATTAGTCTAGGATAACTAATTTGTTGCTCACTTATGCATATAACTGCTTTTAAGGAATTTTTTTGGAAAAAGATTTACAAGTGCAGTGTGAAATTCCAAAGTTCCCACCCAATTTTATTTGTTAATGATGAATAAATGTTTTTTTTTAACCCATTACCAGGACTCCCAAATCCACAGAGACAATGTTATATAAAAGATTACTATGCTGAACAGAAAACATAAATTGGTACATGACTAATGAACGGGATCATTTGTGCAATAAACATGAAACTAATATTACAACTCTTACAAAATATTTCCCAATTGAAGTAAAAATTATATATTTTTGGCGAGCCAGAGATGTCTGTATTTATTCTAGTTCACGAATCACTTCTAACTCAAAATTCAAATGTCTTGCGGGAATAATGGTACTTGTATTAGTAGAAGCAGTGGAGTCAAATGGAGTGGGGGGCACCTTTAATTTGTCTCCTTCTCCTTCTAGCATTTGTATCACTGTTTTCATGGATGGGCGATTTACCGGGTGCCATTGAATGCACCAAAGTCCCACAATTGCCAATTTCTTTGCAATTCTAATCTCTTCTTCATTTTCTATGTCAATATTTATGTCTCCTCCTTCAATCAAATTATGGATCCATTCCGGATATAGAATTTGGAAAGTTTCCTGATTTGTATGGGTATTTTTCCTTCCTCCAACCATTTCTAGCAGTAACATTCCATAACTGTAAATATCTGATTTATATGACACATTTCCAAAATTTCTTGAAAAAACTTCAGGTGCCATATAACCTAAAGTTCCCTTAGCCGCAGTCATTGATACTGTACTTTGATTTTTAAAACACAACTTAGCTAATCCAAAATCAGAAATTTTAGGAATAAAATTGTCATCAAGTAACACATTATGAGGATTGATGTCAAAATGAAGAATCCGATAATCACAACCATTGTGAAGATACTCAATTCCTCTGGCTATGCCAAGAGCTATTTGTTGCAGCTTTAGCCATCCAAGAAAACTGTCCTTGTTGTCTGGGGAAGATATAAACTTCTGTAGCTAACCATTTGAAAAAAAATCATAAACAAGAGCACGGTGAAAACCATCAGCACAGAAGCCTAGCAAGCGAACAACATTGATGTGATGAATCTTACCCATTGTCCCCACTTCATTAATGAACTCTTTACCATCCCCCTCTGCGTTATTGAGCAACTTTACAGCAACCAAAATTTCAGGGGATAGCTTACCTTTGAACACTTCTCCATGAGCTCCTTCACCTAATTTATCTTTGAAATGGTTTGTAATTCTTTTTAAATCAGCATAAGAGAATCTAGTAGGCTTGAGTGCCTTGTAATCCTCCAAAAAATTTTCAAGTCTTGCTTGATCATCTCCTTTCATTCTGAAGTAGCAATATATTTTGAGGAATGCGATGAACAATAACACCAGCACAATTGAACCTGCAGTTACACGAGCACATTCATTGAACATCCAATTTCAGTCCCCGGAACGTCCCAAGGCCAAATGAAAAACGAAAGTTAAAAAAGAAAAGAAAAAGGAGGAAAAGCAGAGTCAACTATTGTCACCTGTAGGTGGTAAAACCATTATGGGTATCTTGTTGGGTTTATGCTTTTCAACATCACATTTTGGTTGGGACCATCTGAGTGCTAACCTGTTACTCTCAAGGTAAGATGCTGATACTTGCGAAACTAACTGAAACTTCTCAGTGCAGGAACCAAGGCCAGAGCGAAGGATACTCTCGTCGAAGTCAGCGGCGTAAATCGGGCAGGAAGCAGGGCAATCGAAGAAAGTAATGTTAGTGTGTGTTTCGGGATATCCTGGCTCCAATAGGAAAGGACGAATTGGTGAATTGTAGAGTTGCAGAAAGATTCTGGGAAGACAATTTTCAGGATCACATATGACTACGTAGTCGAAATAGTTTACATCTGTGATGGGGAATCTTACTCCTCTAAGAGCAGGAATAGTCGGGAACTCAACCATCGTCTCATCTTTACTTGAAGAAGAACAAAATGGATCGACGCTAATATAGCCACAGGGATCACTATCAGGCTTGGGCTTCACGAGTTGGAAGGGAAATCCAGTTTCATTATGAGGGACAGACTGGTTCTGACCATTCCCCAGATTCATAAGGAGCACCAATACCTGGATTATCACCAACAAACAAAATCTGCGATGGCAAAACATTGTAAGCAAAGTTTTTTTTCCCCCTATCTGAAACTTGGGTTCAGATTCCTATGTATATAAATATCAAGTAATCATGTCGCATCGCATCGCATCGAATCCGGCAAGAAAGCAGAGGAAGGGGGATGCAACTTGGAAAAATCATTAGTGGAATTGGACAGAAATTTCTAGTCAACTTTGGAAAAAAAAAATCATTAGGCCGTGTGGAGCCGGAACAAAGGAAAAAGACCACAATATTTCGAGTCAACGTAGAAATAAATGTAAGCCGTGTGTAGCAGGAACGAAAGAGGAAGGAAAATGGGGCATGTGGCCTTGGAAAAATCGTTTGTGAAACTGGAAACGAAGTTCGAAATTACGGAAAATAATAAAATACTCAATTTTTAATTTAATTCTTAAAATTAAACTTTTATAATTTAAAAATTATTAATTTGGTATGTGTCATTAAATTTGTCTTCCATTATGTTACGCTAACGTGGCAAATTATGTAGTATATTAATAGTCATTTTTTTTCTCTATTTTTTAATTTATAAAAATCTTATAATAAATGACTCTTGAGAATCTTGACTCATGAATAATTTAGATGAATTGACATAAATTACATATTTAAATGTTAAAATAATATATAGTTAATTATATTAACATAATTTAATGGTAGAGATTAAATTAAAATTTTTAAAACTTATAAATATCTGATTATAAATTTTTAAATTATAAAAATCAAATAAAAATTAAGTAAAATTTTAAAATAATTTAAGAAAAGAGACCACAAAATTTCAAGTCAAACATAGAAATAAATGTAAGCCGTGTGGAGCCGTAGCAAAAGAATAAGGTACTTTGGTCATCAGTTATTATCATGACTAAGTATTTTTTAGAAAAAAAAAAAAAAGGATCAAATCAGATAAGAAGGGGTAAGATCTCAGAAGTGGAGCTGCAATACTTGCGTATTTGCTTATCATTCAGTATAATGGGTAGAGGGAAAGGCTTAATAAGGTGGTGGTGTTTAGTGATGCTGACTCTGCTTCTAATGCATGGAGCAATGAGTTCTAAGGAGCGGAGCAGAGCCTGTGCCCCGTCTCGGTGCGGTATAATCACAAACATCAGTCGCCCATTTCGTCTCCCAGATGACCCACCCAACTGCGGGGACTCCGCATACGAGTTAGCCTGTGAAAACAACGTCACTCTGCTTCATTTGTCTTCAAACAATTTCCCGGAAATCAACTACACATACCATGTCCTGGGAATCAACTACAACAACTTCACAATCCGACTCGTAGATCCTGGTATTCAGCAGGGCAATTGCTCCTCCCTCCCTCGCAGTGTCTTATCCCCATCTTATTTGCACGATTATTATTATAATATGTGGTATCCCTATGGTGGCCCTCTGACAACGTCATCATTCCAGCCCGTCCTTTACTTGAACTGCAGCGATGCAGTGAGGGACGATGCAGAGTACGTAGATACGGCTCCCTGCGTGAATTGGGAGTCCAAAGGCGGAGGTCATATTTATGCCGTGGTTGGGGACCTAGCGGTTGGAAAGACGAAACCAGAGTGTCATGTGGAATCGGTGGCAACCATTACCTCAGAGTGGGGTTCATTCCTAAAGGGTGGAAACTTATCCTACGCTGATATTCACAGGGTGCTATCCTATGGATTTGAGGTTTCCTGGTGGCGACAAGCTTGTGCTGATCTTCATTGTTCACCTGACCAGTCCTGCTCTTTCAACCCTCACACTCAAAATGTCCAATGCAATAAATTTGAGGACTGTTATGATCCCTTGGGAATAAAGATCCGTTGCGGCAAGTCATTTTTTCTCTTCTCGTATTATTCATCTAAAAGTGTCAAATTTCGTAATCTGCTACTTTGGCCATTATTTATTTCTCTAACTCAACTCAGATTTAACAATTTTTTGGCCATGACAACTTTTCAAAATCAACAATTAAAAACAAAACTAAATTAATTAAAATTAATGAGCTTTATTGTAAGGGGTAGAGAATTCAATATTCACGGAATATTCCACATGATAACATTACTGTGTTACCCTATACACATCGCTTATTTAGTTATGATCTTCGGATTTTGAGTTAATATTATGTTTCATTGTTAGGTGATGGTGGAAAGCTGTCAAAGCTGCGCATATTTGCAGAAGGTAATGACTAACTATCCACTTTTTAATACCTCACCAAATTATTATTTAAAAAATAATTAATTTTTCAAATTCATCCCTTCAAATGTGTAACTCTTTCAATTTAATCATGAGAACTAACTTCACAAATTATTCCTTCAAAGAAATGAAAATGACTGAGAAAGAATTATTAAAAGATTAAATTAAATGAGTTATTTTTAAAACATTAAATTGAAAAGTGAAATATCTTTTAGGAAAAAAAAAATACTTACTTGTAATTCTTTTGTACGCCAATTAACAACTTTCTTAATAATGTAGTTCCTAATTAAATTGTTGAGTCACTTTAATTTATTCTCTGAAATAAATACAAGTTAATTATAAAAATAAAAATTTCATTACAATAAAATTCATTATATTAGTATTCTATAGACATTATATTTTTTATCTGCATTAACATATTATCACAAAATTGATAAAATTAAATTTAAAATTCATTGAGGTTAAAGGATGTTTTTTATGTTGTTTTTAAGTCGTGATGCATTTTTTTAATCTTTAAATATATTTTGCTTGATTGAAATGATTTGTCTCCAGTTCCTGTGCACTTCTAGTTTTCTACTACAGACATGCTAAATGCGCACCATTTGAATCAAAATGCTATTTCATTAAGTCCCTTTTCTACGAACAATGGCAGCATACTAGGTCTTGGTACCTTCTTTTTTTTTTAATTTTGGGTCAAGAATTGATGTGCTTTTAAACGGTTTAAGAATTTATATTACTATAAATCCTAAAGGAATTTGGAAGATAAGATACATATTTTGATATCATTCATGGTACGCTCACATATAATGAATTTTTATGTTAGGCAGAAAAAAAATCATGTTAATAGATTGTTAACAAAATGAATTTTATTATTATTTTTTTAAGTTGAAGTTATTTGTGTGTTTTTAAAACATAAGAGAAATTGGCAGGTTTTGAAAACACGTTGAAGAACTCACTTAAAGATAATTTGAGGTTTTTAAATAGATAAGAGCAAGTTAACTATTATTTTTAGTAATTATGTCAAGATTTTTTAATAAAAAGCATGTGTGGCTTATTACAAAATATATGAGAGATCTACGTTGAGTTTTAAAAATAAATCATATAATATATACTATATAATTTTAAAAAACAAAGATTAAAGTATTTTACCATAAGAGATTTCATCCTAATTCAATTACTCCATCTTTCTTTTCAATGGTTATTGGGTGGGTTTTCCGTGCTATGCACGAATATCAGAGAAGAGAAAAAAAAAAAAAGTATCAATCATTATGTGAGTCATAAAATCTATATTTGTTGAATTTGGTGCTAATTATTTATAGTGCTTTTTATTTAAATTAAATTTAGATAATTTAGATTTATTTTTTTATTATTTTAATCTTATTTATTATTTTTTAAGTTGATAACTAAAAAATTATTTTTATTTTATATTTTACATTTTTTAATATTAAAAAAATAAAAAATAATTTAAATCGATCAAATCAAATTCAACAACCCAGAAGTCGCACAACTCATAAATTGAACTCGTGAGCCATGACTTTGGTGGCTTGTGAATAGTGTCTAAGATGAAATTTTTTTGTACATTATATATATATATATATATATATATATATATTTGTTTTCGTACCTATTCTTCCCATTGTTGACTTTTGTGAAATTTTCTTGCAGCATATCTCCTTGGTATTTATATAGGTAAGGTCCTGAACCTATATTGTATCATTTACGGGGTACATTTTTGTTTATATTCTTTTGGGTTTAACTATTATTCTGATCTCTTAATTAATTAATTTGTTTTTAAATTTTTTTATTTTAATTTAATTTTTTAGTTTTTAATTTATATTATATTTATCCCTTAACTTTATTTAGTGCTTCACGTTAGTCTTTTTTCTAACATTTTGAAATGATCCCTGGTGAATGTAAGGAAAAAGAGTAAAAATGTCACAAAGTGAAAGTTAAAGGATTAAATTAAAAAAAATTATAACATCAAACTAATACAAATAAATAAATTAGAGAACTATAATGATAGTTAAGCCTTATTTTAATTTGTATAATGTTTTAATATCTGGTATATGTCAATTCATTGTACGGTGTAACTAGGTGCATTATAACTATACATATTCATAAGTTAAGTCAAGGTTAAAGTGCAGAAATTTTTAGATTAAATCATAAAATTAAATTATGCGTAGTTATTCCTAAAAATAATTTTGTTTAAATTTGATAAAAGAATTTTCTTTTGAGTGACTTTGCAAATTGTCCTACATAAATAACATTTTTATCTAAAAAATTAAATATTAATTTAAAGTCAATTTTGTACCACCTTCATTTTTATCCAAGTAGTCATTTTTTTTGTCACGAACTAATTCTTTAACCTTTTATGGAAATACACATGTGCAGGACTACGCCAAATAAGGGGTGAGACAATCCTTGACTTTAATGGCTACAATGCAACACAACCTCCATATGCCTTAGGAGTAGGCACTGGAAGATTTGTTTTGCCATTCATTACAGCCAGATTTCTTGTTGGTATGGCATGCTTGTTTGCGTTGTTGATTTATACATGTCGAAGAAGACACTTATCAATTTATGAAAACGTTGAAGATTTTCTACAACTTCAAAACCTCATTCCAATAAGGTACTCTTACAAGGAATTAAAGAAAATGACCAAGGGTTTCAAGAACAAGTTAGGTGAAGGAGGTTTCGGCACTGTATACAAAGGGAAGCTAAGTAGTGGGCTTGATGTTGCTATTAAAATGTTGGGTAAATCCAAAGCTAATGGCCAAGAATTTATTAGTGAAGTGGCAACCATTGGGAGGATATGAAAGACTTCATGGATATATAGAAACACATTTATAATATCCAAATGGAAAAAAATGGATCGAAATGTTACCTCCAGCCATTGCCCGAATCCTCTGTTTTTCTGGTCAGAATTTTGACGTATGAAATGCCAGGGATGCTTCTAAACTCTTGTTTTACTGAATGATGGTGTGTAGCGATGTAAAACCGAGCTCAGGGACCCTGTATTTATAGGCAAACTCTCTCAACGGCAATTCCATCATTTGCCGAGGAAAATGCCACGTTCTGAGTCGTGGGAAGTAACCTCACGAAGCCTTAATTTTCGGACCATTATGGAGATGTTGCCAGCCAACGTGATTTGCTCCCACGATCTGCATTTTTCACACATTCTCACGTTCTCACGTTTTCACGTTCAAATGCAACATTCTACATTCTCCCACTTGGTTCGAAAATGGCTTCTTAAGATTCAAACATTTAACTGAAACACAAATGCATGAATCATAGCGGTAGTTCCTCTACAAGTGAGTAATACCTTCCATGTATCACAATGCATTTTGTTTCCTTAACTTTATGAATAAGCCATATGCTTATTCTGGGTCCTCTTAATGTTGTTATTCTCAAACTTAATGTATACGCATGAATGAGAAAACAACTTAAAATGAATAAAGGCTTTCTTACAAATGATATATTTATAGTATATACATCAATAACATAAAGTGGAACTAAGTCCCATTCTAGATACATGATCCCTAAACATTACTGGTGGCATGCCTTTTGTCAAAGGATCAGCAATCATCAACTCAATGCTAATGTGTTCAATAATAACTTTATTTTCCTTGACACGTTCACGAATGGCTAAGTACTTAATGTCGATATATTTACTTCGACTTTCACTTTTGTTGTTCTTAGCCAGAAAGACAGCAGCTGAGTTGTCACAATATATCTTTAATGGCTTAGGGATAGTGTCGACAATTCTAAGCCCAGATATAAAGCCTTTAAGCCAAACACCATGTGAAGTTGCCTCAAAACAGGAAACGAACTCTGCCTCCATAGTAGAAGTAGCAGTCAAAGTCTGCTTCGCGCTTCTCCAAGATACGGCTCCGCTGGCTAGCATGAAAATGTAGCCTGATGTTGATTTCCGTGAATCAACGCATCCAGCGAAATCCGAATCTGAGTAGCCAACTACCTCAAGGTTTTCAGTCCGTCTATACATCAGCATGTAGTTCTTAGTACCTTTAAGATACCTCATTACTTTCTTTGCAGCTCTCCAATGATCTATACCTGGATTACTCTGATATCTGCCTAACATTCCAACTACAAATGCAATGTCAGGTCTTGTGCAAACCTGAGCATACATAAGGCTTCCAACAGCAGAAGCATATGGAATGTTATGCATCTGTTCCTTTTCTAAATCATTCTTTGGGCATTGGTTCAAATGGAACTTGTCACCCTTTACTATAGGTGCTATACTTGGTGAACAATCTTTCATCCGAAATCTCTCCAAGACCTTATTGATATAAGTTTCTTGTGACAGACCCAAAATACATTGAGTTCTATCTCGATTGATCTTAATGCCAATGACATAAGATGCCTCACCCATATCCTTCATATCAAAATTCTTAGAGAGAAATTGTTTCACCTCATATAACAACCCCTTATCATTGGTTGCAAGTAATATGTCATCCACATACAATACAAGGAAACAGATTTTACTCCCACTGACCTTCTGGTATATACATTGGTCCATGACATTTTCCACAAATCCATATGAGGAGATAACATCATGAAATTTTAAGTACCACTGGCGGGAGGCCTGTTTCAATCCATATATGGATTTCTTTAAATTGCACACCAAATGTTCACCGGCACTAGAGAGGAATCCTTCAGGTTGTTTCATATATACCTCCTCATCTAGTTCCCCATTGAGGAATGCTGTCTTCACATCCATTTGATGCAACTCTAAGTCAAAATGAGCAACTAATGCCATTATTATGCGGAGGGAATCTTTCTTAGATACAGGAGAAAAGGTCTCCGTGTAATCAATTCCTTCCCTTTGAGTGAATCCCTTGGCCACGAGTCGTGCTTTATATCTCTCGATGTTACCTAATGAGTCCCTTTTCGTTTTATAGACCCATTTGCATCTAATAGCCTTAGAGCCATTAGGCAACTCAACGAGATCCCAGACCCCATTAGACGCCATAGAATCCATCTCTTCCTTCATGGCATTGTGCCACAGTTTTGATTCTCTGCAACTGATGGCTTGTGAAAACGTTTCAGGGTCATTCTCAGCTCCTATATTGTAATCAGATTCTTGTAGATACACAGTATAATCACTAGGAATTACTGACTTCCTCATCCTAGTTGATCTTCTTAATGTTGACTCAACATTCTCTTGGGGAGCATGTTGTTCAACTATTTGTTCAACAGTCCTTAAAGGCTGTTCATTAACTGGATCAACTTGGTCAATGTCAACAGGTTGTGGATCCTGAATGATTAGTTGTTCAATGCCTGTTTGGACTTGAGGGGCATGAATTACAATCAATCTATCACTTGATGTAGGAATTTGAACATTAGACTGATCATTTTCAGAACTTAAGTTTTGAGTTTGATCACTCCCACTGATCAAGTCATTCTCAAGAAATTTTGCATTCCTTGATTCCACAATCCTAGTACTATGAGATGAACAATAAAATCTATAACCCTTAGACTTTTCAGCATACCCAATAAAGTAGCCACTAATAGTCCTAGGGTCTAACTTCTTCTCTTGTGGATTGTAAACCCTAACCTCAGAGGGGCATCCCCAAACACGCATATGTCTTAAACTTGGTTTCCAACTCTTAAATAACTCAAATGGCGTCTTTTCAACAGCCTTGGTAGGAACTCGATTAAGAATATACACTGCTGTTTTAAGGGCTTCAGTCCACAAGAATTTAGGAAGTTTGGAGCTAATCAGCATGCTCCTCACCATGTCCAACAATGTTCGATTTCTCCTTTCAGCTACACCATTCTGGTCAGGTGACCCAGGCATAGTGTATTGGGCAACAATCCCATGCTCTTGAAGAAACCTAGCAAATGGACCCGGTGCTTGTCCATCTTCAGTGTATCTACCATAATACTCACCACCTCTATCAGATCTCACTATTTTAATTTGTTTACCACATTGTTTCTCTACTTCTGCCTTAAATATCTTAAAAGCATCCAGTGCTTCAAACTTATTATCGAGCAGATAGAGATACATGTATCGTGAGTAATCATCAATAAAGGTGATAAAGTATTTCTGACTACTAGAGTCCAAATCTGGACTACAAATATCCGTATGTATGATTTCTAATATGCTAGAACTCCTCTTAGCACTTTTCTTAGTCTTGTTAGTCTGCTTTCCCTTAATGCAGTCTATACAAGTGTTGAAATCAGTAAAGTCAAGAGTATTGAGTACTCCATCTTTTACTAATCTTTTCACTCTCTCTATTGAGATGTGACCAAGCCTACGATGCCATAATATAGAGGAATCCTCATTAGTAACATTTCTCTTAATACCTATACTGTTAGAAACATGCATTGAGTCATAAAGGTTCCTATTTCGTAATTGAATTTGGAATAGACCATCACAAAGTGTACCATTGCCAATAAAATTAGATTTATAAAATAATTTAAATTCATTACTTGAAAATTCAAAACAATATCCCAATGGTACAAGTTTAGAAACTGAAATCAAGTTTCTAGAGAAACTTGGTACATAAAATGTCTTCTCCAAATTCAAAATAAAACCAGAATTAAGGACTAATCTGCATGTTCCTATAGCTTCAACAGTTGAGCCCATCTTATTTCCTGAATAGATGTATTGCTCACTGCCCACCGGCTTCCTTTGGCTTAGAAAGCCCTGCAAGGTATTAGAGATGTGAATTGTTGAGCCAGAATCAATCCACCATGTGTTACTACTAGCATCTACCATATTAGATTCATAACAAAAGTATGAGATTGAGTTACCTTTCTTTTGAAGCCAAGCTTTGAATTTGACACAGTCCGTCTTTATGTGTCCTTTTTTTTTTACAAAAGAAACACTTGGACTCTTTCTTAATGTCCTCAGGGATGGGAACCTTGCCCTTCCCTTTTGTTTTGGCCTTTCTTTTCTTCCTTCCTTGTGTCACTGTATGTACACTTTCACCCATCTCTGCTATGAGCCTTCCTTCTTCTTGTACACACATAGTTAGAAGTTCATTGATTGACCACTTCTCTTTATGAGTGTTGTAAGAGATTTTGAAAGGCCCATATTGTTGTGGCAGAGAATTCAGGATGTAGTGCACAAGAAAAGAATCTGACATCTCAACCTCAAGTGTTTTCAATTGAGCTGCTATATCCCTCATTTTCATGATGTGTTCTCGTACACCTCTTATGCTAGTAAGTTTCATGGATGATAACTTTGTCATTAGGGTGCTTGCTAAGGCCTTATCCGAAGATTCAAATTGTTCATCAATAGCCTTAAGCAAACTTCGAACGTTTTGATGCTCTCCAATAGACCCACGAATACTAGCTGATATTTTAGTCTTAATGTACATCATACTAAGGCGATTGGATCGCTCCCAACGTTCATAAACATTTACTTCTGATGTACTACTAATATTCGTGGGTTTAGGAGGTTCATCTTTTCTGATTGCACTTTTCTGATTGCATCATCAACGTCCATCCACCCTAATTGGAGAAGTATTTTCTCCTTCCAAACATTATAGTTATCTCCAGTTAATTCAGGAACTTGAAAATCAGAAATATTTAAAGGTTGAAAAGCTACACAATTTACATGCTATGTTAATAATTTGAGACAAATAAATATTCTTAAATGATATGTCATGCCAATGCAATACATATCAATTCAAATTATGAGCCTAGTAACAAATAAAATTACCTGTGGGTTAAATTTTATTTAATTAGACTCATATACTAATGATAAAACTAGTAAATTATATTCTTTTCTTAATTCCTGCGGGTAAATCAAGAAAAGAAAAACTTACTATTCCATCCTAATTAATTACATGAAATATGATAATATTCCTGTAGGATAATAATTATCATATTAAATATAATTAATTACAATTTTGATGTCATTTTACTTTATGTGATTATAACACTTAATGTATAATTTTAAAATAATTAAAGGTGCTGCGGCTAAACTTTAATTAAATTAAAAATACACAATTCACATGACATCTAAATGAAATTACAAGCTTGAATATAATTTAACATAATGTATAAACAAGCATACACAATGAGAATTTCAATAATTAATCAATTAATCAACAAAATATGACTAATTAATTTAATTAATATTCTCTCTAAATGTGCCATAAATATTGCCTAAAAATAAAAATTTTGGCATAAATTAAATGACACCATAAATTAATTATTATAATTAAATATGCCAAAATTGCCTAAAATTAATTAAAATTTTTAAGATTTAGGCAAATTTTAAAGCATAAAATTAAGTTCATAATTATTTTGACAAATAAATGACTAAATATTGTCAAAATTAATTTTAATTTTATCCATAATATTTTTTGCCAAAATTTGGACAAAATTAAAATGTACTTCATAATTTTAAACAAAATAAATGGCCAACAAAACAAATTACTTTTAATTTTTTAATTAAATATTGGCCAAAAATATTTTGTTCAAAAAAAAAATTATTTATTTATTTATATATGTATATTTAATATCTAAAAGATAATATATATATATATATATATATATATATATATATATATATATATATATATATATATATATATATATATATATATATATATAAATCAGAGAAGGGAAATAAATGAAAATTTCATAAAATTGAAAAAAAAAAAATATATATATATATATATATATATAAAATGTTGCGTACATAAGTCAGCAACAATGCCTGGCTTCAGTGGTTAAAGCTTGCGCCTTAATACCCAGGGATGCGAGTTCGAATCCTCCATGCGCCAAAGGAGTCATTTTATTTAAAACAAAACACCCAAAACGACACGTCGTTTACGCCCATATTCAATAATAACGTAAACTACCAAAACAACATGTCGTTTACCGAAGGACTCAAAACGACTTGTCGTTTACGTCGTCCCTAACCTCCAGCCGGGTCAGACAGGTCGAACCGACCCGATTACGACCCGTTTCGGACCCAAATGGAAACCCGATCATTTCTTGAGTTTCCGAGCTCCGTTTTGGATGATCCAGGAGTCCATTTTCATCAGAATTTCGTGTAGATTCCATTTTTGATATCAAAATGATGAAAAAATGGCTCTATCAATGAACCCAAATTCACGAAAATTTTAACGTTTTTTGAGTTCAAAAACACGGCAAGACAGAGGTATATTTAAGCTCTGATACCAACTGAAAGACTTCATGGATATATAGAAACACATTTATAATATCTAAATGGAAAAAAATGGATCGAAATGTTACCTCCAGCCATTGCCCGAATCCTCTGTTTTTCTGGTCAGAATTTTGACGTATGAAATGCCAGGGATGCTTCTAAACTCTTGTTTTACTGAATGATGGTGTGTAGCGATGTAAAACCGAGCTCAGGGACCCTGTATTTATAGGCAAACTCTCTCAACGGCAATTCCATCATTTGCCGAGGAAAATGCCACGTTCTGAGTCGTGGGAAGTAACCTCACGAAGCCTTAATTTTCGGACCATTATGGAGATGTTGCCAGCCAACGTGATTTGCTCCCACGATCTGCATTTTTCACACATTCTCACGTTCTCACGTTTTCACGTTCAAATGCAACATTCTACAGGATACACCATATCAACGTGGTACACCTTGTTGGGTTCTGTGTGGAAGGAAGAAAGCGTGCGCTTGTCTATGAATTCATGTCCAATGGATCTTTGGATAAACATATTTTCTCCAAAGAAGGAAGTTTCTCTTTAAATTATGGCAAAATATATGAGATATCTTTGGGAGTGGCTCGTGGGATTGCCTATCTTCATCATGGTTGTGACATGAAAATATTACATTTTGATATTAAGCCCCATAACATTCTTCTTGATGACAACTTCATCCCAAAAGTTTCAGATTTTGGATTAGCAAGATTATATTCTGTTAATGATAGTATTATCACTTTGACTGCAGCAAGAGGAACAATAGGATACATGGCTCCTGAATTGTTCTACAAGAATATTGGGGGAGTGTCTTATAAGGCTGATGTTTATAGTTTTGGAATGCTTTTGATGGAAATGGCAAGTCAAAGAAGGAACTTGAATCCACATGCAGAACATTCAAGCCAACTTTATTTTCCCCTATGGATTTACGACCAATTCAATGACGAGAAAGATATAGAAATGGAAGATTTGACAAAAGAGGAAAAAAATTTAGCAAAGAAAATGTTTATAGTAGCATTGTGGTGTATTCAATTGAAGCCTGCTGATCGCCCGTCAATGAACAAAGTAATAGAGATGTTAGAAGCAGATGATGTTGAAAGCCTTGAAATGCCTCCAAAACCTTCTTTGTATCTTAATGAAATAGTTCAAGTGGGTGACAGATCCAACTCTGACCAAACAACGTCCTCTATCTCCATACATTCTCACTATAATGTGGGTGAGGATGCAAGCGATGGAAAATAATACTTTGCAATTGATAAAAGAGGCTCGGAACTCGATAATTGCTTGAAGATAACTTATCAATTTGTATTTTATAACAATACTTAGTTATTGCCTTGATTTGCTTCAATAATTGTAGTATGCTATTTTCATTTCTAAAAAAAATGATGTAATGGTATTTACAAAGATTACTATTGTGTTTTAAACTCAAAAGCTACGATGTAATTTTTTATTGAAGAAATAATCATTGGTCTAAATCTATGATATAGATAAATTACTTTCAATGAAGCTAGCTTTCCAGAAATTCTCATTCATTATAACAACATCTGTAGAAGCAAATAGATTACGTAGCATACTTAAATGATCACATTCTCCTTGTAACATAAGAACAACAATATGCATGAAGTACGATCCATAATTGCAAATTTCTAAGCTATCTCAACATATTGTACACCTATTTCAACACCATTGAATTATTATAAAATAATAAAAAAATTGCTTTTCAATGTATTTTTTACTTTAAAGGTGACATTCTTAGAAATTTAATGACCTATCTATTTTTCATAGCTTCCATCCTGCTAAAAAATGTTATATAGCTCACATTTTACAAATATTTGGTTTATGTTTAAAATAAAACTTAATGTACGGTGGGCTATACTATTTTAGATTATTGGTCTATAGCCCAAGACCATTTTGGTTATTTATGGGCCAATAATAAAGCCCTAATAACAAGATAGGCTAAGATCATATAAATCTAATAAGAGTAAATAATACTTTCTCTTCACTTAAGGATTAATAAAATTTAATTGACAAAAAGAAGGGGTTAATAAAATTTTAATATAACCTTTTAAGTATAAACCTTCAAAATTTGTCTTTAATATTTTTTTTACAATCTATTTGCTCCTTTTTTTTTTTTTAAGGTTAAACTAATATGTAGTTAAGTGGGCATGCTTAGTGTGCATGTAGCACCCTTAAAATTAGTAAATATTCAAATTCATTATTCTTTAGAAGTTTATTAAGAAAGTTTTGATAATGTCCTAAATTACAAGATATGAAGGAAATTATTAAGCTAATTATGAATTTTTCTAATTTTTAGGAAACTTAATTTGAATTATTTGTTATGATGAGAATTATCTAAATAATAGATAATTCAATAATAAATTAGATTAGTAGAAAATTTATAGAGTCTCTATACATTTGCAACCATGAGAAATGAAGGAAAATCTTGGCACAACAATAATATTTAGGAAAAATTTTAGGCCAAAATATAAATATTAAAAGTTTAAGGCCAACAATGTAATTTTTGTGGGACTAAAACATAATTTTCACCAAGAGAGACTAGTTGCATTCTAGATGTGCAAACTAGTTGGAAACCATGTAAATGATTAGAATAATCCTCAACTACCTAGTATAGATTAAATAATATGAAAGAGAAAAAACTTAGATTCAATCAAGATTTTCTTAACTTGCTAATGTTGCTATAATAAAGGAGGTGAGAGATGCAAGAAAGGTAGGGAGAGAGAGAAAGAGAGAGAGGGACTTAGTAGCAAGCTAGCTATGCTTATTTAAGGCAATTTTCAAAACTCGCCCCCTCACATTCCCAATATTTAGAAAATTTGGGAGTCAAAGAGAGAGAAGGACGAGTTAAAAACAAAAAATGACCAAAATAGAGAGAACAACAAAAAAGGAAGTAGGAGAACTGAGAGGAGCTACAACTATAACTAGAACCTTTGCAAATTTAAAAGTGAATACTCCCTTTTAAGCTGAGATATGATTGCAAGACTTGCTTCTTCTTCTTCTTCTTTTTCTTCTTCTCCTCCTCCTTCATTTTCTCTTAAAATCCCACATAATAGCCTATGGAATTTCATGGATGTTTAGAATGATTTGGATGGATTAATTACTTCATGGATTATGTTTTTAACTTAAGAAGTTTATGGTTGGTATCTTAATTCATGTATCCTAAGGCCTTGAATCTATTTGCTTAAGGGAAGCCATGAGAGATTTTATTGACTTAGGAAGTTCTAAGACTTTACATAGTTTCCTTCACACACCTATACTCTTATCTTATTCTTTTGATGTTAATTTGATGCTTGGATGCTAAATAACTATCTTTAGGAAGCTTGTAAGTGAAAAAATTGCTTAAAATCTTATTACCGTGTGAAATCCTTCCCTTTTTGTGAAACACAGCATTTTTGCATATGCCCCTTGTTCAAAGACATTTAGGGTCATGTAACAATATAAATTCAAACACATGGATTGTGTGTTGCCAGATAGCCCTAAATCAAAGAATTTGCATGGTTTAGCCATATGATTCTGCATGGCCTATGTAAGTTTTAGGACTTGATCTTCATATCATTTTGAAGCAACTGCATAACCCACCTATGTAAAATCACATGGGGCTATGAATAGCATAGAAAATGGGAAAAGATGATTTTGGTTAATTAAATGAATTGTATGATTGTATGATTATGCATTAGCAAAGAACAGAGTGTCTTAGTAGCTTCTTTTGGAACCTTAGAACATGTAATAAGCTAGATAAACTATTGTATAATTTATAATAATCATATATATATATATATATTATCTTGAATATGATTATTATAAATTATACAAGCTATATATATATATGCATGCAATTATACCTTGGTAAGGATGAATTTGATATTAAATTGAACTATTCAAACATAGATATAAAGATTTTTATACCTTTGGCATAGACATAAGTGATCGTAACATGAATGACCTGGGTAACTCAGAATTGTACAATACAAAGAGTATTGTGGACTAAAGACTTAAAACACGAAGGATGTTAATAGAATTGATAATACAGTTAGTGGGGTTGCATTAGAATCCATGTAGATCTCTTTCTTTATAATATAATGAGTTGTTCCTATATATGTGTTTGATTATCATAAGTTATATGCATTATGATGATATGTGAATTGCTCATAGATTGATTTTAGTAGGCCATATCCATAGATATTACTATTGCTATGATTTTATCTATAGCCTATAAAATGAATACTACATAATCTTACAACACTCTTAATATTGAGGAGACAGAGTTCTTAAAGGAGTTAGTCCCAATAGGATATGATCTCTAGGGAAACAAAGTTCTTAAGGATGGTAGTCCCAATAGGTGATGGTCTTCAGGGGAAACAAAGTTCTTAAGGGGGTAATCCCATTAGAAGATGGTTTTAGATCACATGTTATGTGGATTCACTTTAAGGGACATCCTAGATATACATGTTATTTATAATTTCAATATGTATTAACAACTATTTATGATATGAGATTGATTACTAGTAGGATAAGCATATCAGATAGCATACTTCCATTATAGAATTGTGATGCTATATATGATTAGATATACCTTGTTTGGGATTAGCCAAATATAGTTTATACATATGACATACTATTTTATATGATTGATAATATTAACAACGTATGCCATGTGATAATTGCTATATGATATCACCAAGTATGACTTGTAAATTGAGTATGCATATAATAATTGTTTGGTAAAGCCATGATGAAAAGCATCATAGATTACATGATATTTGGGTATGTATATAGAAGATACACTGAATTTTATGCTCTTTATTGTTTACATAATATGGCATTGATTGATATGTTAAGTCTTGCTATCTACCTTAGAAAAAAGGAAAGAAAATATTTTCTATATATATAACAACTGAAACAATATTGATCTTTCTATAATGTTTTTTATTGAGAATTTAAATGTGTTCAGATGCCAATAGCTCGATTTATCACCAAGGTTAAGTAAGCTTACATGGAGATCCCTAAGATCAGGTGATTGTAAAATATAGTTTATATAGGGTGGCTTACAGTGAATGAAAAAGGGATGACCTTTTTTATGATTTAGCATGATGGACACTATTGAATTGACAATTACAACTTTAAGAGATCATACTATCATCATTGTTAGGACTTTACAACATATACAAGCTTATGAAAAATGGAAATGACAATGGCAACTAGACCCCTGCCATTAAAACTATTAACTCAACACCAAATCTGACATTGAATCTTGTGCTAAACCCAAACTTTTTAGGGTTTGTCTGAGTTTAGGAAGGCAAAACCCCAAACATTCTGAAGAAAACAATCTTACCATAGCTAATGAATGGCTAGAAGAACTAGAGAAGATCTTCAAAGATTTGGGGTGTATAGACAGGCAAAAGGTGACTTTTGCCATATAGATGCTAAATAATGAAGCTCGAAACTAGTGGAAAGAAGCTAAGGAGTCTAGAAACTCTAGAAGAGTAGTTGGCTTAGAAGAGATTCAAGGCTACTTTTCTAAAGATATGTTTTCCAAAAAACGTCAAGAATGGAAAACAGATAGAATTCTTATACCTAATGTAAAGAATGTTGACCATAAACTAATATGTATCAAAATTCAAGAAGCTATCCAAAGTTTTCATCTTATTTGAAAAAAATTCCATATGAGGCATGAAAAGTGAGAAAATTTAAGGCCAATTTAAGAATAAAGATTAAGAATGTTATGGTTGCTCTAGAAATCTGGGACTTTGCTGAACTTATGCACAAGTGTCGATTGATAAAGAGAGTGTTGACCCATATAGAAAATAAGAGGCAAAGAAAACAATTCTAGAAGAGGAAAAGGGTCCAAGATAACTAAAGGAAGAATTTCAAGCCCAAGTTAAACTATGGGAAAGAGAGGAAAGTCAATAAAAACCTACCCATTGCCTTATATAGTAAATATGAAAAGCAACATAAGAATAAGCCATGCTACCTTGGCTAGAATGTGTGCTATAATTATAGGAAATCAAGATACTATGCTAAGGAGTGTCCATAAACTAAGAAGAAGATGTCGAAGGGGAAGACATTCGACCAAAAGCCAATAACTAAAGGGAGAATTTCTGCTATAAGCTGGAAAAAAGCCAGTCAATCTCTTAATTTAGTGAAAGGGATTTATGTTATTCAAAATATTCTCTTACTTGCACTATTTGACTCGAGCTATCCACTTTTTCATATTTTATTGAATGTGTAAAGAAATTAAATTGTTTGTTTTTAAATTACCCTTTAAATTATATATTTATACTTTTACAAGTGGAAGTTGTGCTTTGCTTGTTTGCTTAAACTATTCCATTCAAATTGATAATAAGTCATTCATTGTTCATCTAATTTGGTTGCCTTTACAAGACAATGATGTTATTCTTGGAATAGGCTAGCTGTAAAAAAAGAATGTGGCCATAGACTACAACCAAAGGATGATGATCTTTTCATCTACTTTGAAATATAGAGTGTGTCTCCTTAGGATCTTTAGAAGGAGAGAAACATTTTAAGTTGGTTAACATACCTATAGTTAAAGACTATCCAGAAGTCTTTTGCCTTAAAGTAACCATTTTGCCCCCCAAAAGAAAAGTAAAGTTTACCATAAACTTAGTTCCAAGAATAGGGCCTATTTCCATAGCCTTATCTAGAATGTTTGTTTTGGAATTGAATGAGTTGAAAACTTAAATAAATGATCTCTTTTCCAAACAATTCATTCACCCTAATATTTCACCTTATGAGGTTCTTGTACTTTTCTTAAAAAACAAAGATAGAAGTTTTAGATTGTGTATTGACTATAGACAATTGAATAAGGTGACCATTAAAAAAAGTACCATCATCCAAGAATAGATAATCCATTTGACCAACTAAGGAACCTCCATATTTCCTAAGATTGAACTTAGATTAAGATATCATTAGATTAGAGTGAGACTAAGAGATGTCCCAAAAATTGCATTTAGGACAAGGTATAGACATCATAAATTCCTAGTCATGCCATTTGGACTAATCAATGCGCTAACAATGTTCATGAATTATGTAAATAGAATCTTTAAATTTTACATAGATCAATTTGTTGTATTATTCATAGATGACATATTAATCTATTCCAAATTAGAAAGAGAACATGAGATGCATTTTAGAATAGTATTACAAGGGTTAAAAGATAAATTGCAAAAATAGAAAAGTATGATTATTGGTTAAAAGAAGTAAAGTTTTTAGGATATGTAATCTCTTAAGAAGGAATAACTATAGATTCTAACAAGATAGAAGCAATGGTTTAGTGAAAGAAATCTTATAATATCATGAGATCAAGAGTTTCTTAGGATATCCAGATACCATAAGATATTTATTCAAGAATCCTCTTAATTAGCCTTACACATAACAAGGTTAACTAGAAAAGGGAAACCTTTTTGCATGGACCCCAAAGTGTGAATCTAGTTTTCAAAAGTTAAATGAGAAATTGACAATTATACTTGTCTTATTTATCCTTGATCCCTTAAAATTTTTTGAAGTTTATAGTGATACTTCTAAGAAAAGTTTAGGTTGTGTGTTGATGCAAGACAAACAAGTGGTGGCTTAATGCTTTAGAAAACTTATGCCTTATGAGAAAAGTTACCTTACCTATGATTTAGAATTAGCAATTGCACTTTTGCCCTGAAGTTCTAAAGACATTACTTGTATGGAGCTAACTTTGAGGTATTCAGTGACTATAAAAAGTCTTAAGTATCTCTTCAACCAAAATGAACATAATATGAGATGGAAAAAATAGATTGAATCAATTAAGGACAATGATTTTAAACTAAAGTACCACCCAGAAAAAGTCAATGTGTTAGTTGATGCCATAGTCTTTACATATGGCTAGGATGATGATGGCAGAAATCAAATTGCTAGAGTATTTCAAAGACTTCAAACTTTCTATGACCATTTTACCTCAAAGCCTACACTTGAGTAAATTGAAGGTAGAATATGACCATAAGTCCCAACTTAAAAAAGCCTAGAAGACTGAGCAATTCTTGTGGGAATAATTAAGACATCGAGATTTTTCTAAATCCCTAAATAGAACCATCCTATTTTGAGGAAAGATTTAGATTCTAGAAGCTAAACCATTACTAATCTTTCTATTATATGTTTATTGAGAATATAAATTCTCACTCATTGGGATAATGTGTTCAAATTCCAATAGCTCACTTTATCATTGAGGTTGAGTAGGCCTACATCAAGATCTCTGAGATCGAGTGGATCCAAGTTATAGTCCATACGAAGTTGTTTGCAATGAATGAAGAAAAGGTGGCCTTTTTAATGTTTTAGTGTCTTATTATATGTCATAAATTGACAGATTAGCCATGGATCCTTCTTTTGACGTAGTTATATGTATGCTAACATCATGACTATATTATTAACATTTGACAATAGAATTTGATGTATTAACCTAGAAATTGTGAAACTTATGAAATTCCAAGTTGAAGTAAATATATAGAAGTACGTTTTATTGTGACTAGTGTTGTTAGGAATTTTATTCTTTGCTTCTCGCTAATAATTTCCATTTATGATTAATTAAAAATAATAACTTAGAAATAAAAATTATGTAAGATAGCATCTTAAAGTAAGAGTTTTACAGTGCAAAGAGAGAGAAAAAGTACTATAATCATTAAATTTATGGATTTTTCACAAATTACACTTGATACTTTTTGCTACCACTTGTGAGTCTAGTTCATGTTACTTCAATGACATCATTTTTGTTTATGCCTTGAAAATTGTTAAAGTAAGAAAGTAGCCATTTGCAATTAATTTTAATTGAAATTTAACACTTTATTTTAGTTTAAAGTTAAGATGGGAGCATTGTAGGCATATACAAATCCCATAGGCTCAAAGTCATCCAGCCCACATTACTAAGGCTCACAAGACAAAAGAAACCCTATAAAAACCTAGGACCAGGTGATAATTGGCACCAATCCAAGGTATACAAGTACTCAAACCCTATAACATAGGGATAAAACTCTTACATTCGACTACTATCCTTGAAAAACAACCATCCCATCTCAAGCATACTCAACACACATTGATGACTATAAACAACCTCTATTACTTCTCCTAGCCAAGAGAAGAAATCGATAACATCTCATTTTAGAAACTAAGCAATACGAAGCTCTTGAGTTAAGCTAAGTTTTCTTATTCTTTCTTTACCATACCTTCAATGTTAATAGAAGTTCAAGGGGTGTTTTTGTTACCTTATAAAGTTTATGTACCAATTTTATAATTTAATCTTAGTTCAATAAAGTAAAATATACTTTTACTAATTTAATATTTGCATTTTTAAAAACTAATTTTATCCCCAAAAAAATTGCATTGCCAACTATTATGTAATACACTTCATTATTTTACACTATAATGATTACACTTGTTATACTGAATTGTATACAATTGCATATCTCATTTACTTTGGATAGTAGTTCAAACACTAACTTAAGTCCTCTACATTTATCTAGTAAATGCACTAGATAAATTTGGAGAGAGATAGAGAGAATAAGAGTGAAGGTGGGACACTTTCTCCTCATAGTTTATGATCTTTTGTAGTAATACACTATGCATTTTAGGAAAGAGAATGACACAAAAAAGTATAAATATGTATAGGGTTTACTTCCTCTTTTTTCATTGATTTTTTATTTTTTCTCCATCTCACTTTAAATGCACACAATGCATTTATTTGCTAAATGCAGAGAATGCAAATCCCTCTCCTTACTTTTTCTCTTATTAGTATATGAATCCTTTGTCACTTTAAGGAAGCAACAAATTTGGATTGTCCATATAGATCTGGATTATTTATATTTTATCTTATATATATTTTTTATGACCATCTATTTTTTCTTAATTTTAAAGGAAACAAAAAGAACCATTTGTCTATCTGATGTAAGTTAGAAAGTTGTTTTTATTTTGGTGTTTTGCTTTCTTTAAAATTAAAAAATATTAAAATAAAAAATAGATGATTCAGATTAAAAAAATAAAATAAATAAATTAATTAATTAATTAAAATTAAACCATTTAGATCTGTTATTGTAGGCAATTTATGCCTCTTCTCTGTTTCTTTTCAGGTTTACCTTATGCATTTATTATGTTAATGTAGGGGATTTGAAGTTTTCAAACAAATGTCACAAACTGCCTACATAATACATTCTCATGGAAACAAAATGCACACTTAAATGTTTTTCTTGAATAATTTTGATACAAAATCTCTTTCTTCCTATATATTGTTTGGTTCATTCAAAATATGATTTAAAATATTTCATGAAATTAATAAAAATATTACATTCATGTGTTTGATTTAGTTACAATAACTTTGAAAATTACAAATAATTTTTATTAGACAAATTTAAAAACTTTTATTTTACTAATTCAAAAATTTAAAATACATCTAATAATATAAAAAGTTCAATAAGAGAACTAGAGCTCGTTATTCAATTACCTAATCATTAAAAACTAAAATCAATATTATGTGAGTTGTTTATTTTGTATACATAAAAGAACTTATTTTTCCTTACATCAAATGTGGCTCGGAGAAATTTGTATAAAGATTTTTTTTTTCAATTATAAAAGAGTCCTCAAATCCTTTGAAATTTGAACAAAGCGTAATTTAAAAAAAAAAAGAGTTTAACATCAAACTTATCTATAAAAAATAAATAACTTATCTTAGAACTAAAACTAGCATTTAGATAGGATTAATTATATGACAAACTAGGCAAAATAAATAATAAAAAACAAAAAACAAGGAGCTCACCAACAGAAAACTTGTTATAATTGACCCCGAAAAATTGTTATTGGGTTTTTGTCTATTCTAAAGGTATTCACCGACTAAGTCTTTCTTATGACAAATTCTTTTTACAGTAAAAAAAATTAACAAGTCTTTTTACCAAAAAAAAAGTCTCTTAATTAATTAATTAATTTTTTATTTATTTTTTAAATTAACATTTTAATATATAATTTGTATCGCATTCATGATTTAATTTTGCTTAGTATTTTAATATAATTGTCATCCTTTTTTTAATATTTCAAGATAATCTTTGATGGATGTAATAAAAAAGGAGTGAATATAATACAAATTAAGAATTAAAAAATTCAAATTAAATTAAACGAATAAAAAAGTTAGAAGATTAAGATAATAGCTAAGAAAGAAAAAGATACTATTTCATTTATTTTTAAAAACTGAAAACTATTTTCGAAAACAAGGATTCAAACTGGCCCTCTGTTTGTTACTCTGTTTCTCATTCGGTTGTGACTGAGAATGTCTCCACGTACCAGAGTGAGCTATCGCCACAAACCCCCAATCACGGTAGGCTTCTCTCTTCTCTCGCAGACGCCTGGATAAACTACAAACCCCACCTTCTTCTTCTTCGGCCTTTCGGTGAATCCAAGAAAAAGAAGAACACCCACAAGAAAACAAAAAAACCCAGAAAAACTCAGAGGGGAAAAAAAAAAGGAAAGAAAATGTTGAGCGCCAATCTTCCCGAAGATCTCGTGAAGGAGATTGCGTTGAGGCTGCCTGTCAAATCCCTGCTTCGATTCAAATGCTTAGCCAAATCCTGGTACGCTCTAATCACCAACCCATCTTTCATCACCAAACAGCTTGAATGGTCCGATTCGATCGCGAAGAACCACCGCCTTCAGCTTATCTTCCGATTGCATAGTCTCACTCTGAAGCCCTGCATATCTCTGATTTCCAACGAGGAACTCAGTGTGTCAAACGATATAGAATTGCCATTCCCTGAGAAGGATGTGGAATACATATTCGTTTATGGTCAATGTAATGGGATCTTCTGTCTCTATGGGGTCCATAGAGGAGACAATCGTAGGGGCTGTTCTTCTTCGGGGGGTGGTGGCGGGGCCAGCATAATTCTATGGAACCCAGGAACAAAAGAGGTGAAGGTTCTTCCTGCGTCTCAGGGGCAGACCAAAGACATGGTTTATGTCATATTTGGGTTTGGGATTGATATCATTACAAAGGATTACAAGGTTGTTCGACTTGGGAATTTGGCTTTTGAAGGAAGAGAACAACCCCCAGTTGAGGTATATAATCTTAGTACCAATTCTTGGAGAACAATAAATGCTGTTGTCCCTGCTTTTCGTTTGTGCTATCCAAAGTGTAGGGCTTATTTGAATGGGGTTTATCATTGGTTAACTGATGACAATGATGATAAGGCCATTATGTGCTTTGATTTTAGCAAAGAGGTGTTTGGGAAGATCCAATTGCCTCCTGTGATTGACTACTCTTGTGAAGCAAATGTTGCTATAACTTATGAGAGTCTTGCCTGTGTTGCTACGTATTACACGGCCAATTTTCGGTTAGAGATTTGGGTGATGAATGACTATGGCGTTGAGAGTAGTTGGACCAAGAAATTTGAGATTGGACCACGCCCCGAGTTTGGGTCCTTCTTAGGGTTTTGGGGAGATGATGAGATACTTGTGGAAGAGGAAGGCCAATTGGTTTCATATAATCCTGGGAATCATCAGGTACAGAGGTTTCAAATCCATGGAGTTCCAAGACTATTTAGGGTGTTTGGCTATGTCGAGAGTTTGGTTCCTCTGGCAACCTAAGGAGATGGTGACTTTGATCTGCTAGATAGTTATATGCGGATGGCTTTGGTGCTACACAGCACTAAGAAAAAGAATATAAAAATTTTTTAAAAAAATCTGACCTCTTGTATAAAGGGTCAGGATCTGCGAAGCTGTGCAGTAAAAAAACCGGATGCAATTATATCATGTGAATACAGATGGGAAATAGTTATTGCGCAGGACAAGAAGACTTTTGACCAATTTATTGGTGTTTGCCTTTTTTATTTTTTCCCCTTATACAAGTGTACTGTTAATGTGATAGTTTTCACATTTTCTTTATAAATCTAACTTGTGTATCACAGACTTTATTTTCACATTTTCTTTAGAAGTCTAACTTGTGTATCACAGACTTTATAGTACATGTTTTGAACTGTTATTTGAAAATATGATTAATATAAATATCATTTTAATTTAATTATCTTGTTAAATAGCTTTGTTAATATTGGATCTAACTAATATTTAAATTTAGATCTTTCAATTCTGAAGATGATTTCAGTATCTAAGTTACTTAGTTTCTGGGGACATAATTTGTCATTCAATAATCTTAAATTCTAGAAAATATGAATATTAACTCGGATATAAAGGTTTTGAATTGTCAATATATAATTTAAACTTTTGTTGTATTATGTCTTATACGAATGTTTGACACACATAAAAACTAGAACAAAAACGCTGCTAATTTAAAAGTGTTTAAAATACAAAGATGTGCCATGCTTGTGCTAAATTTACTGCCAGCGACACTTGTAGAGGATGTTTCAAGATATAGGAAAATCACAATATTTAAGTCTGACTCCTAAATTAGAAGTGTGCTTTTGGTAAACATATAAGATATGAGAACACTTTAATATATAAGATGCAGAAGCATATAATGTTCAAACCTCCCAAAAAGACTAGGGAATTTAACATCAATGAAAAATATTTTATTAACTTTTATAAAATAATAATAATATCTTTCTTTGATAATTTCCAATCATCCCACGAAACATAGAAATCTAATACACAAACTTACGTAACTTATACCTATTCTAACATACTTGAAAATCATTCAATTCTTTTTCTTTGGAACTAGAACAGGGAAACCAAGTATGGCTGGGTATTAATAGGACGGCAAATTCGTAACCAAAGAACAAAACTGGCTACATAACCTATCTTTTCACGAGGTATTTAGGACCCTGTACTTTCATGAAGCACAGCATTCGGATTGTTAGAAATAGCAAATAATACTCTTCATATTGAAAATCCCGTTTTCCTAAGATGCCAGAATCAACGTTAAAACAATCGAGGTGGAGTTTCAAATACAAATAAAAATAACATATAGATATTTTTTACATTCCAATAACACGTGATTGGTTATTTCAAAAAAAATCTCTCATGTTATATTTTTACTAAAAAACCTCATAACACTTAAAAGACTTGAGTTTTGTCCTAAAATTAACACAAGCTTCTTATACTTAGCTGGGAATAATGCGCCAGAATCCTGATTTGTCAAATTTTTTCCTGGTTTGTTCTCTGCACCAGTACCATAAACATGAGAGCCAGGCAGAAACTTCTCTGCTTCTAACAGTTTTCCGTCATTCAATGTCATTCTCAGAAAATGCATCTGGGTGATTTTGTATTTGACCCAGGTCTAAACAGCTATGTTAAGATAGAATTTTTGCAAGTGCATCTAATCTAATTTAAATTAAAATTGGGGGAGGCTGGAGTACTTATCTCTAAAATTTACAGTTCCTTGTGTGCCTCGTTTAGAGAAGTTGCTGGTACCACTGTTCTGTTTCGTCATTGACCTCATCAATTGGGTGCCTACTCATTCTCAGACTTTTTCTTTGATAGACAACACGAGGACCTTCTAAGAGCTCATCTATTTTAGTAGCACTCTCACTCAAGTACACTCAAATGCAAAATTTTGGTTGGGAACCGATGCATGTCATTCTTAAACTTCTTAGATATAGCATTTACCCATAATCCCACCTATCACTTAATACTAACAACTTCAACAAAATTCCCTCCCCTCCCCGCCACCCCCAAAAAAAACCAAAAAAAAAAAAAACAAAAGCATTTTCCTCATCACTTCCTAAGTTCCTAGAAGTAATTAAATTTCCTGTGGTATTTAATAGTATTGTGCTTCAATAGTGACTACGCCTAAAATACTAAAATAATGACTGGATACTTAGAGATATAAAATAGACTATCAATTGAAAGGCAAAAGTTCCCAAAATCAAGATCTTTGCAGGGACTGCCTTATTTGAGGGCTACCATTTGGGAATTTTTTCGCCATGGGGATGGGGAGAAAATCTCCCCAAAGATAATTTGGAAATAGGAATGGGGATCGTACTCCCCACCCCATAAGGTCTCAATATCTGTTAGTTTTATATAAATACTTTTAAGGTTTTTATATATGTCTAATTACTTAGTGTCTTTTTTAATCATTTTACATTTTATTTATATTTATATTAATTTAAAATAAAACAAATCAATCTAAATATTCTCATCAAATTTTTTAATCAACTCACCATTATCTAATTATTGTAAAACTTGTTATTTGAATTTTTTTAGTTTTTTGAACTTTATTAGAGTTTGTTAGAAAACTTAAACAGAGAGCAATAAGAAGCTCAAGCTTTTGTTTTTCAAATATATAAATTTTTTTAGTTATTTTTATTTAAAAAGATTGAGGTCCCCATCGAGATCCACATCCCAACAGGGAATGGGGATGAGGAGAAATTCTCCCTGCAAATGGATATGGTGACAAAAGAAATAGTTGATGGCAGGGACAAGGAGCGAGAAGTGCAAGATTGCCATCCCTAATGTCAGATTACTTTCTTGATGTATTATTTTGAAGTCTTGAGGAAGAAAAATTAGAACGACCAGAGATATAATCTCAATCTTCAAGTAAAGATCAAAAAATAATGGATAAGAGGAAAATAATTAAGAGCCAAACCTAAACATTGATGTGCTAACTTTGTTGATCTCTTTTACTCTTCTAAATGAATTTGGATATCATTTGGTAGTAGATGATGCACAATAGCTAATCCAATACCTAGACTAAGCAACCTTCCAATATATCTAGTATTCAAAATAAAGAACAAATAAAAAAAAGACAAACTCAGCAACCAACACATAATTCTTTATTTAGCAGATTAGTCCAAGATAAAACAAAGGGACAACATAATTATATATCCATATAAAAAAGAAAATAAAAATCCTGCTCTATGGAACAAAAGGAGCACAGTTAAGGAATCACTATAAAAAAATTCATAAAATGGCACAAATTCTGGCTTTGTCACAGAAAGGAAAAACATTTACCAAGGAATTCGTATAATAAACCATCTAGTGGCAGAAGTAACTCCTCATGTACCTAACTAAATTACATTACTAGACGTTCAGCAAAGTTAAAATCCTAAAACTTCCTCAAAACTCCATGAATTTGAAATATAGGTCAGAATCATCTTCTTAAAAAAAATTCATCTCATTGAAACCCTTGTGAAAGATTCATTCAGGATTAACGCATCTTTTTGTTTAGACCTCATCTTTTTGGACAATCGACCATTCTCTTTCAATTTTTCATTACATTTTAAGTTTTTAAGATAATTGATTAATACTTTATCAAGATGGCAGGCTACATTTGATGAATCATGTTTCCATAAGCTTCTAAACTTGTCTAATGATATGCAGTTTTGATGGAACTTCAGTATTTTACTTAAACAGTCCCACCCAAGTCAGAAGAACAAGGTAGAATTGAAGAAATGTAGTAGGGAACAAATGAAAAAAAAAACTAAGGGAAAGAGAAATGAAAATGGTCCTCTAGCATTCGAGAGGCTAGAATCTCTCTACACTGGTTTGCGTAATTTTTTGCCTGCCCTCCTCCTCACAAGTCTCTCACCATATGTCCCCCTTCTCATCACTTCGTCTTTCTCTGCCAGCTCACCCCACTTCCCACTCGGTGCTTCATAGTTAGTTACATGACTCTCTTTCTTGGCTCTTCTAGAATTGGTTCTGACCCCTTCAGGCCCAAATCTCTTTTCTACATCCTTTCTTCTATTATAGATCTTCAATACCCAAGGCCTAATAACTTTGGGTCCATCATTTCCCTCCCCTTCAAGTTCCACCTTATCCTCAAGGTGGAAATTTGATGGTTGGATCATAGTAACGCTAGGCATCATCCCAACCTAACACCATTAAAATTACCCTCTTCACAATCTTTCACAAAATTACATGATAGCTTAAGTTCATCCTATAGCAGAATTAAAATATAGTGCTGAAGCATCTCATCTCTATTTATCTTGAACTTTATAACAATCCCTTGAAACCAATTTTTAGTGATGAACATGCCTTGAGGACCACCACCAATTCTCTTTGTTTTATAAACTTTCTTTAACACAAAAAGACCAAGAACAAGAGAAACATACTTTTGGCACTTCTGTAGGGTTTGAGTAGGTAAAATCTTTTGGACTTCACTCCCCCTATCCACTATCAACATCACCCTGTTATGTGGTGCCAAATACAATTGTTCTTATCCTCTTATCTGAATTTTCTCTTCAATCATCTTGTTATACTGACTAGATTAAAAACAATGATCCACATCACCTTCTCTCCAACATCTTTGTGTATTAATATGAATTTTTTTAGTGTCACCTGAGTCCTGTATTAGCAAGATGGCTTGGAACTCTTTATACTGAACATAGATCTTCCTTGCTGCTAGTTTTGTATTTTCTCAAGTATTAACAGCAACTCCTTCTATTTCAGAGCCAACAATCTTCCCCTCATGCAAGTCATCTGCCAAGAGTTGACCAGCCAAATGCTCAAAGAATTTCTTTGAGGAATGATCCTGTCCAAATGGTTCTACACTAGGGCCATCCTAGTTAGAAAAATAGAACACACACTGCATTGCATTCCCTTTACTCACTACTGCTTGTAAGAGTGTTTCAACAAACCCATTGGTGCCCATAGTTGTTTTGGCCTTAATATCATTATTGCCAGCAAGTGCAAGTGAAAAATATCCTTTTGTGGAACTTCTTGAATCAAGTGTGTCACTCTCTTTGGCCTGGTCAATTGGAATTGCTGCCTCAATAATCACATGCTCATGCATTGGTTTATTAATTATGGGCCCCTTGAGCCAGTGAAAATGTGGATTTGTTAAGGTAGCCAAGCTCTGCTTCCTTTGAAATTCTATAGAAGTAGGCGACAATCCAAGCTTAGCCGGTACCATCTCTCCTTGCTCAATGGAACAAAAGGTTCTCATCTTAAAGCCAGGTGGTTGGAATAAAAAATCCAAATATGTGAGGTCTTTACCAAGGCCAATACTCCTTCCATGGCCATGGAACAAAGTAACTTTCGTGCCATACTCATTGCAAGCCATTATGACACATTCCTATGCTCTGTAAAGTTCCCAAACAGTAGTGAATCTCCCAGTATCTTGTGCATTTTTCTAAAAAAACTCCACCACAAGAACATAGCTTACATTTGAAGCTATTAAAATCACGTAAGTTCCAAGTGACTCATGCCCTTTTAATTCCCCTTTGAAAACTTGTGGTTCGCTGACTACCAAGCTTGTGCTTCCCTCAAGGTATATTTTGCATTTGTTACTTGTTGTCAGAGGAAATCGAGCAACAAAGGTCACAAAGGTGGAACTAGAATGATGGCCTGAGACATTTTAAGTAAGGAAAACTCTTTTCCACCGAGAAAAGAATCCTTGCTTCCTTGTTACTGTGGGTGCTTGAAAACCTCCATAGTCTTTCATTAATGAAGAATATATGTTGTTGCTGTTTGGGGCCTTAGACCCACTTCCTCCAATTGCATTGGGACTTTTGCTTGATCCTTGGGTAATATTTTCGGGTCAAGTATACAAACAACCCACAACAACCTGGTCTTAGTCCCATTGCAAGTTTGACCAGAACACTGTATTCCTTCCTAAACTTGACCTCAACTGTGTTCTTTACTATTGCACTTATTCCTTCAACCTTGTAGATCTTCAATCTTCTAGCTCAACCTAAATTCCTTCATTAAACCTCTTTTGGATTGCGACATTCAACAATTCCTAAAGAGCTTCCTTCAACGGTATTGATACATGATGCACCTCCTCCTGATCTTCCCTAAGCATTTCACTGATTGAAAACCACTCTCTTTTCTCCTCTTCTTACTGCATCACCATCATGCCAATGAGAAAACTCCACTATCTTACGTAACATTGTAAACAAGAATGAAGCTTCTATTTCAGTTACATAATGCTGTGTTTCAGCATGCGCAATGAGATCCATGTTTTGGGTGGGTTTTATCGGGTCACAAGGTTGGGTAACCCAATAGTGATAAGGCCCATTGAACTTTTCTTCCAAAAAATGTTTTGGGCTCCTAGACCATCTAACCTCTTTGAACCAATCCATGACCCTATTTCTTTCCACCTATTTGCCCTCTTCCATCAACCAAGTTATTCACTGTCAATCATTGCTCACCTACTCGTTTTGTCTCTGTTCTTCCTTCCATCACTATTACGCTTCAGTTTTGTTCTTCTAACTTTCTTATCATTGAGAGGTTGCTGAATTGCTCTAGATTTGATTGATGCAAAAACTGTAGAGTTCTCTCCATCACCTCGTTGCGCTTTCTTATGCATTGAGGATGTAAGAATCGATTTAATTTACTGAAGCTTAGATTTATCAATGGTGGCTGATTGTACCTTTCCTATGGGTCTGTTTGGTGCTGACTTGATAGGTGTGGAGATAAGAAGAATTTCTAGTTTCATATCTTTTTTTAGGCTATTTTGGAAAGCAACTAAGCCTATTGAAGCCTCTTGACCTGGTACACTTTCATTCATTTCTTCTTCATGCATCTTCTTTTCAATAGCTTCCTTTACATCCCTTTTGGTTTCTGATTCAGCCAAGTTTTCTTCCTCATCCGATCTCCCCTTTATGATTGACCAAGGCGATGGCTACTGGTGAAATCGTGGGCTGAGGAGGTGGCTGGTGGTGGTTGAGGCTACAAGTGTGAAACTGCGAGCCTACTGCGATGTGTGTGCAATAGTCTACTATGGTGTAAGGTGGTGGATGGAGGGTGCTAGGGCAGAAGCAGAACAAAAAGAGAGGGGTTGTGTTGTGCTGTTGTGTGTATTCATTGATTCATTTCATTAAAAACCAAAAAAAAAAGAAAAATTATTTAGGCCAAGTCTATCTCGAGCTAGGCTTTTAAAAATATCCAAGCTCGATTCTTTTTTTTTTTAATGGGCTTTCTAAATACATGCATTTTTTTGGACTTTTTTTTAGGCATATATCCATTTTTTTTAAAGATTGGGCCTTATTTGGTTTGGTGGGCTTCTTGGCCTATGATCACCTCTAATGTGCACCATCTGAATCAAATTTCTATTGAGTTAAATCTTTTTTCTATAAATAATGGCAGCATACTAGGTCTTCGTGTCTCTTTTTTGGTCAAGAATTGATGTGCTTTTAAGTTGTTTAAGAACTTATATTACTATAAATCTTCAAGGAATTCAGACGGTAAGATGCATATTTTGATATCATTCATAGTACACTCACATATAATAAATTTTTATACTATGTAGATAAAATTATGTTAATAGATTGTTACCATAATGAATTTTATTATTATTTTTTTAAGTTTAAGTTATCTGTGTGTTTTTTAAACCAAAAGAGAAGTTAGTAGGTTTTGAAAACTTGTAGGACAACTCATCTAAAGATAATTTGGGGTTTTTAAATAGATAAGAATAAGTTAATTATTAATTATTTAATAATTATGTTAGAATTTTTTAAATGAGAAATATGTGTGTGCGTATGTGTTGGTGGCTTATTTAAAAATTTAAGAGAGATTTGTGTAAATTTTAAAAATAAATAATATTTAATTATTAAATAAAATAGAGATTGGAATGTTTTACTGAAAAAAATTCTTTTCATCCATTACTCCATCATTCTTTTTAGTAATTATTTTGTTTTTATACCTATCCTTCCCATTGTTGACTTTTGTGGACTTTTCTTACATATTATCTCTATGGAATTCACAAAGGTAAGGTTTATAATTGGGAAAATTACATTTAAGGACCAAAAAATGAAAAAATTTATTTTTAAAAACCTTTACCACTAGGCTTAATTGATTGTTGCTAAATTTAATAGTAATCATCCTAAAACAAGTGGTAACAAGTCCTTAAAGATAAATTTCTTCACTTTTTGATCCTTTATTATAATTCTCTCTTTATAATTTGTATTATACATCTTTTTTTGGTAAATTGCATTATACATTTTTTTAATATTCTATTAGTTGAACTATTATTTTAGTCTATTAATTAATTAATTAATTAATTAATTCATTAATTAAGAGACTTTAGATAATGTTTCACATTTTCCTTTAACTTAAAATAATGTTTCAAAATAGTTCTTGATGAATGTAATGAAAATAAATAAAAATGATACAAATTAAAAGTTAAGAGATTAAATAAAAAAAAATAGAAGACCAAATTGAACCAAAGAAACTAATTAAATAAGAAAAAAATAGACAAGCCTTATTTTATTTGTACAATGTTTTAATTAATCAACTTTTTTTTCCCTTATATCAATTTAGTCTTTGTGCGGTGTAACTAGGTGCGTTATAAATATACATGTTCATATTAAGTTGGGTATAGGTCAAAGTCCAATCATTTTTTAGATTTACTCATACATTCACTTTATTTTTTTTATAAGCAAATTCTTACTGATTTCTATCATTTTCAAACAAGTCCACAATATTAAGTTTTGTCGTAACACTCTCAAAATTATACTGAGTTGGTTAATGGACTACTTATCTATCATAAACAAGAGTTGATATGAACTTTATGTTATCCACGTATGATTTTAATTTGGTCCGTAAACTTTCACTTCTTTTAATTTGGTGCCCATACTTTTACTTTGTCCCTCAACATAAGCACTGTCAATTGTTACTTAAGTATTCTGTTAGCCATGCTAGCACTTGTTTTTATGATGTTATGACAACCACTCACGGTGGGACCACATATGGTTGAGATCCTATGGAACACATGTTGCATTGCCATATTTAGTGGGGCACTTGGTGTAAGGTCATTGGCTTATGAGGTGAAATACAAAGGGGACTTGAATTTGGTGGTCCAGTGGCATGCATTCTGTAGGGTAGTGGTCATGCAAGGTCTCCACTTTAAGTGGCTATTATAACACCATGAAAAATATCCGACTTGGCTTATGGAATACTTAGGTGCAAACTAGCGGTGTTTAAGTGGAACCAATAGAAACTTATAAGGAACTACAATAAAAAATAGGTAAAAGCATGGGGGTCAAGTTAAAAACAAGTGAAAGTTTAAGACCAAATTAAAATTGTACGTGGACAAAATAAAGTCTACATCACCTTTGACTTGTGACTCATAAGCAATTCATTAGCCAATTCAATGTGAGTTTGATGGTGCTATAAGAAAACTAAACATCAAGGACTTGTTTGAAAGCACAAGGATTTGTTTGCAAAATATATAAATTATAAGGACTTAATGAAAAACTCAAACAAAGTGTAAAGACTTTATAATTTAATCAAAATTTTAAATGTTGGACTCTTAAATTAAAGCATCTATTGAATTTGGTTCGTTAGTAAAAGAATAAGTAACACATGTTTAATGGATAAAGCTTGAGCTTAACCTAAGTTTTATTTGCACATAAAAATAAGGGAAAACTACTTTTTTCACTCTCTTAAACAAAGACATGATTACAAAATTGGTACATAAACTTCAAAACATTACAAAACACATCCCCTGAACTTTGAAATGTAATAGAACACTCTAAAGTATTGTTTGGTATTTTAGGGATGTTTAAGTTCAGAAGGAGTGTTTTATTATGTTTTAAAATTCATGCACTAATTTTATAATTAGACTTTAGTTCAAGGAGTAAAGTATAGTTATTCCTAAAAATAATTTTGTTCAAATTTGATAAAAGAATTTTTTTCTTTGAATTTGTACTTTTTCTCAGTAAATAACTTTTTTATCTACACAAATACGAAAGATTAATTTAAAGTCAAATTAGTACCACTTTCATTTTTATCCAAATAGTCATATTTTTGTCACTAACTAATTTTGTGACCTTTATGGAAATATACATATGCAGGACTACATCAGATATTATAGAAGGGTACATACCATCACTATACTTATTACGATTTTCGTATAATAAAACTTGCAATCGCCTTAAGAGTGGTCACTGGAAGATGTGTTTCGTCATTCATTATAGCCAGACTTATATTTGGTATCCCATTCTTGTTTGCATTGTTGATTTATACATGCTGAAGAAGATACTTATCAATGTATGAAAATATCGAAGATTTTTTGCAATTTCATGGTTATGAAGTAAGATACTTTTAGAAAGAATTAAAGACAATGACCAAAGGTTTCAAGAACTAGTTAGGTGAAGAAGGCTTCGGCACTATATGCAAAGGGAAGCTAAGTAGTGGGCCTGATGTTTCTATCAAAATGCTGGGAAAATCTAAAGCTAACGACCAGGAATTTATTAGTGTAGTACCAACCATTGGGAGGATACACCATTTCAACGTGGTACACCTTATTAGGTGCGTGGAAGGAACAAAGCATGCTCTTGTCTATGAATTCCTGTCCAAAAGATTTCTGGATAAATATATTTTTTTTAAAGAAGGAAGTGTCTCTTTAAGTTATGGCAAAATATATGAGATATCTTTGGAAGTGGCTCGTATTGCTTATCTTCATCATGGTTGTGACATGCAAATATTGCAATTTGATATCAAGCCCCATAACATTCTTCTTGATGACAACTTCACCATAAAGGTTTTAGATTTTGGACTCACAAGATTATATTATGATAATGAGGTATTGTCACTTTGACTATAACAAGAGGAACAATAGGGTACACGGCTCTTCAATTATTCTACAGAAACAGTGGGGGAATGTCCTATAAGATTGATATTTATAGTTTTGGAATGCTTTTAATGGAAATGGTGAGTTGAAGAAGGAACTTGAATCCACATGTTGAGTATTGAAGCCAAAACTTTTCCTCATGGATTTACAACCAATTCGATGAAGAGAAATATATCGAAATGGAAGATTTGACAAAAGAGGAAAAGGATTTAACAAAGCAAATGTTGACAACAACACAACGGTATATACAATTGAAACCTACTGATCACCCTTCAATTAATAAAGTAATAGGGATGTTAAAAACCAATGATGTTGAAAGTCTTGAAATGCCTCTAAAACCTTCTGTATCTAATGAAATGATTCTAGTGGATGATGGATCCTACTTTGACCAAACAACATCCATACATTTTCATAATACTCTAAGCGAGGATGCAAGTGATGCAAAATAATACTTTGCAGTTGATAAAAGAGGCTCAGAGTTCGGTAATTTTTCAAGTTAACTCATCAACTTGTATTTTATAACAATACTTAGTCATTACGTTGATTTGAGTTTTGCTTTAATAGCTGTAGTTTCTTATTTACATTTCCCAAAATTGATGTATTGGTATTTACAAAAACTACTAATGTCTTTCAAAATCAGAAGCTACTATGTAGTTTATTATTGAAGAAATAATCATTGGTCTAAATATTTGATATAGATAAATTACTTCGGGCGAAGCTAACTTTTAAGAATACTCACATTCAGGATAACAAGATCAGTAGAAACAAATAGATTAGGTAGCATAATTAAATGATCATATTTTCCTTCTAACATATGAACAACAATATGCATGGAGGTACAATCTACAATTGCAAGATTTTGAGCTATCTCAGCATCTTTTACACCTCCTTTAACACCATCGAATTATCACTACAAGAAAAATAAGAATTAGCGATGGAATTTTCCGTCGCTAAATATGGATAATTTCGTTGCAAATTGGTTAGCGACAGATTATTTCTGTTGATAATTTTAGCGTCGCTAAATAATTAGTGATAGAAATAAAAATTTCGTTGCTAATTTACGACAGAATAGTCCGTCACTGATCCAAATTCTGTCACTAATTGTGGGTATAATTTATTCCAAATTGGCACAGACCAGTGACGGAATTTTCCGTGACTAATTAGCGACGGACCAGTGATGAAATATTTCATCACTAATTTATGACAGACTAGTGATGGAATGTTTGTCGCTAATTTTTAATGGATCAGTGACAGAATATTTTGTCACTAATTTGTGACAGATTAGCGACGAAATTTTTTCATCAGTAATTAGCAACGGAATATTCCACCATTGATCCATCACAAATTAGTGACGAAATATTCTGTCATTGATTCGTCACTAATTAGTGATGGATTATTTCGACACTGATCTGGCCCAAATTAGTGACAGAATAGTGACAAAAATGTGCTACTGATTTAATTTTTTTATTATATTGTATTTTTTTAATACAGCGTCAATATTACTTTTGCTACCCATCTAATAAAATAAAATAACACAACAATATTCAATAAAAAGTAATAGATAGATTAAAATGATCCTCAATTAAACATTTATAAAACAAATTATAACAATCTTTAACTTAAAATACATAACTTAAAATGACATAAAAAAATAATATCACATTTATAAAAGTGGACAATCATCGGGGCCTATCTTCTCAACTAGTGATTCTTCTAGTACAGGATTTGATGTGGCACGAGATAAACGCGATTCAAGTTCTTGCAACCTATTAAGTGCTTGCTGATGTTGGTCTAACATAGATAAGATTTGTTGATTCTGTTCTCTAAGCTCTTAGTTTTCCTGTCTCAAAGTGTTGTCTCAGTGGCAATCCTCCTGTGTAATTTCTCTTCAAAATCTGAATGGAGTCCTAAGTTATTAATGAAAGAAGAGGTCTCATGAGAACAAATAGTATCAACATCATGAGTTGCAGATCCTACTCTAAAAATGCGACCCTTCTTATTCTTGCCACCTACAGCCTCTAACCATAAGGCAACTTCATCATCATCATCATCTATATCATTTGATGTTATGCCTGGTAGGTCCTGAGTAGAAGTTTTGACATTCTTAAGCCTTAAATAATCAGCCTGTTAAAAGAATCAAAGAAAGAAAATTTTAAAATAAAGAAAATAGTGACAATTCATCCAGAAGCAAAAGTATGCACATGTTTAAGTATATTTTATGTCATAAAGTATCAACATGATTTGTAATCATATAATAAAGACTAAGTCTCTTGAAACTATAAATATATTAAGCCATCCTAATCAAAGGTATCAAATATTGAAATTACACAATTAGGTATATGAAAAGAATATGCAATGATATTGCTAGCAACAAAGTAATAAAATAAGTAAAAGACACTAAATAGAAGATCAAACAATTGTAGTGACAAAGTAAAAAGATGAAGACTAACACTACAACTAGTTAAACCTTCAGCTATAAGCACAAGTTCAATGATAGTCAAAACCAAAAATCAAGATTCACATTACAACTAGTCAGCCCTTCGACCATCAGCACAAATCCAATGACAATCAAACACAAATAATAAAAACTTATATTACTACTAGTCAAGTCTTTTGCCGTTAACACAAGTCTAGTGATAATCAAAACAAAAAATAAAAACTCATACTACAGGTAGTCAAATCTCTAGTCATCAATACAAGTTCAGTAATAATCAAAACAAAAAATAAAAAAGCACACTACGACTATTCAGGCCTCTAGTCATCAATACAAGTTCAATGATAAGCAAAACCAAAAATAAAGACTAACACTACAGCTATTGAAGCCTTTGGCCGTTAATATAAATTTAGTTTCAATTAAAACTAAAAATAAAGATTCACAATATAGCTAGTTAAGACTTCAACTATCAGTACAAGTCTAATTACATTCAAAATAAAAAATCAAGACTCACATTAAAGGTAGTCAAGCCTCTGGCCATTAGCACAAATCCAATGACAATCAAAATAAAAAATAAAGATACACTATAGCTAGTCAAATCTTTGGCCATTAGCATAAGTCCAATTATAATCAGAACAAAAAATAAAGACTTGCACTAAAGCTAATTAGGCCTTCAGCCATCAACACAAGTCCAATGACAATCAAAACAAAAAATAAAGACACACTATAACTAGCCAAACCTCTGGCCATCAAGACAAGTCTAATTATAATCAAACCAAAAATAAAAACCCACACTACTACTAGTAAGGCTTTTAGGCATCAGCACAAGTCTAGTTATAATTAAAGATTCGTTAATATGAAGTTGCAAAAGATGAGATGTTGAAAGACTTTCTCACTGTATGTTCACTTGGGCATCCCTTGAGGTAAAAACAACCCACGAGGAGGAACAAGACAAGGAAAAGCTAGAACGCCCTTCTTCTGAGGAAGGTTCCAACCATGTACAACGTAAACATCATCCAATTTCTGAAACGAGCACACAAATATATATATATATATATATATCATGGCCTACATTGTAGCCTTTTTGAGTTGTGATCCTATTTTCACTCTTCTTCATGTGTTGTGACTCTGGGGAAATGGATGTTACGAAGATTTTTGAAACAGAAGTAGACAAAAAATTTACCATGCTCTACTCTAAAATGCTTTGAACTGTGATCCCATTTTTTCTTTATGCACCTGAGAATGTGCTTTCATTCTTAAGATGGCAACTAAGTGGCTTTATTATTATAGAAGAAGTTAATAATAAAAATATAAAAATTACATTCAAATCTTTTTCATATATATATAAAAATTGGCTTTTGATGAGCTTGCTACTTGTGAGTAAAATAAAGACGTTGACAAAGCTACGGTGTTGCTGCATAAAGAAGGGACAAATATGGTAGTTAATAGTGATTGTGATTGTGTCAAAATGTTAATTTAATATATAAGTCTTCCATTTTTTAATATATATTGAACTAGATAATTAGTGAAATAGCTAGCTTTATGCAAGTTTATGCAGCAATCACAATCTTCCATTTTGAAATAGAACATGTACTGGACTCAATTCCCTTATGTGACACATGCACACTCCATACCAAGGGTCATGCACACTCTGGTGTTCCACCATACACAAATGCTCACGGATAATTTTATTTTATTTTTGAATTCTGAAGTGGTGAAGAGATATATATATATATATATATATATGCTTATTATATTCTTAGAAGGTGGCACACACTAATTGTGCTGTGCGACAACATGGTATGTTGAATTCTCTTTATTATAGTTTTTTTCTGAAATTTCATAGAAATTTCTAGCTAAATATGTCTTTTTTAAAATAAATAGATCAAAATTAAAAAAAAATAAACACATATATAGATTAGGGATGTAGCCCCTATTGAAAATCTATCATATTTATATGTTTATTTATAATTAATTTAGTTTATAAATTATCTTTTATAATAACAAATAAAGAAAAAAAATTACATGACAAACTCGTTATAATTTTCAAACCTAAAAGTGACTCAAAAATTAAGTAAAAAGGGCCAATACTGAACAAGAAAAATAGAGAAAGAAAAGGGTAATTTAAAAACTACTGCTAGATGAGCCAATATTTGAAGAATATGCATAAGTAAAGATTATGTTTTCCTTGAATATTTACCGTCACGCTTTCTAATTAAAAAAATATTGTACGAGCAATTTTTTTTCAGTTCAACATATTATCAAGTTCTCTAACACCATTGATTATTTACTTCTGATAAGAAACTCGACAAACACTTAAAAATTACATCTAAATTTTTTCGGCAATACTTAAAACTGTAGCAGAGATGAATTAAAAATAATTCTTTATTCTATTTTCGTTATGTTTTGCAGATTGTTCTATGAGGGACAATTCCCTGTCTGTTGGAGAAAGGCTTAGTTACATTGGTTACTTACAAAACCATTTATCAGTGCATGAAACATGTAATATATTTAGTAGCTTCTTGGTATTGGATTAGAAGCACATACGTATTTATAAGAAAAAAGGGAGCTACTTTAGACAGAAATTTTGTACGCTGAAAGATATGCATAGTATAGCCTATTCTCATTATAGGCACATAAAGATATATGGGAATGGTGCTATCGTTTTCACATTGTTGTTGATGGTTGGCACCTTTAAATCCTCTTTTTCATATAAGAGATATATGCATGCCAAAATATAATGAACCTGTTAATCAATTCTACTTCTGTGATAAAAAATGAAGTCCACTCTATTCAACATGAATACATCAAAGAACATAGTGTCCTTGTTATTCTACTCAATCTATCTTGTTGGATCTGTTATGGCTTTTCTAATGTTATTATCTTCACTTTTCTCCTTATGAAAAACCACTCTTAGTTTGTTGTCATTGTTTCCATACTCGAATATCATCTGACGTATAGCTAGGAATAGGAAGTCTGGTTTTTCTAGGTTCCCATAAAAAGAGCTTTCACCATTGTCCTTTTCGATCGAATGGCCCTATTTGGGCCTCAAAACAAGAGAAAGTAAGGAGCTTTGGTTTTACATCTGTTGCTGTTATGCATTTCACCTATTGAAGATACACTATGTACTTTTCTCTTTGTTGAAGTAATTCAATATGGGGGTGTTTCATTTTTGGAAGTAACTGGCAGCCATAATATTGCTACTATATGTCGTTACTCTATCAAGTTTGCAACAAATACCTATTGCCAGAATATAAGAAGGACATATTACGAAAATTTTTTTATACAAAATTCAATAGAAGACATATTTAGTGGAAATCAAAGAAGCAACAAATCACACAGCAATAACAAATCATAATAACAAACAATTTTCTAAGGGAGAAGACAAAAAGCATATACATTGATTTTGCGCTAAAAAAATTTATACCCAGGGACACGATGGAGAAAGGGTAAGAGAAAGACAAACCTTAGCTAGTAAAAGAGAGCACTTCGTCAATGACAGCTTCAACAATGACCCTCACAGAGCTTCAAGCAGAGATGGCAATAGGGGGATGAGTTTCAAATGCAAGGGGATGATTTAGGGCTTTTGGCAGAGAGTGCAAGGCGTGTGAGACAATAAATGAGAAGCGATGCCCCAAGATCCGACAAGCCCAAGAGAAAACTGGAAAGAACTTAAAATTCTAAAAATGGATCCAGCATTGACAAATTATCTGGCATTGCATTAAGCCCATTGAGAAGAAGATTCCTATCCCTGTTCTCGTGTTATTTATTTTATAGCAAAAAATATAAAGTTAATCCGAAAGAATATATGATTTCAAAATGATATCTTATAAAACGTGGAATAGCCCAATTTTTTGTTCCTTTTAAAAGTTGGGTGCGTCTTCGTTTGACCAATGTTGGGACTGGCTCAATTTATGAAAAGAAAAATAAAAAACAAAACAAAACAAAAAATAGAAACAAAAATGTTGTGGGCGTTCTAGACTGATAAAGGTTGGCCTATTTTTTTAAAAAAAAAAGCGTCAGGACACAAACCGTGACCAGCCCAATTTCACAAAAAAAAAAAAAATGAGAGCAAAACTGAATGTGTGTTTTTTTCAAAATCACATTTGGGTCAACAAGCCATTCACAGATTCTATCTCGTGCCAATAAAGTCAGGAGGATATTTGGCATTTTTTTTGTATGTATAAATTACTTAGATTCTTTAAATAGTAAGGTAGCTATGATTTAAAGGATTTTTAGTATTTGCACATTTATTAATATACTAGTAAATTAATTATATATCTTTTTTAGGGTTATATTTAAAATTAAGATTATTCATTTTTGTAAAATTTCACCTAATTTTTTTTAAGTTTTATAAATACGAAGATCTCCATAAAAATGTATTTGGGTCCAGGTTTAGGAAAAGGGTCAGTTTTAAGTTATATTAATCGTATGTTTAAATAATATTTATGGTTGTAATATTTTTTTTGTTGATTTTATATAAATAAAATTTATATAAACAAATCCTAATTATTATATATGATGATATTTGTTCACAAGTTTCTAATCATCTGTCGATAATTGGGCTGTTCTTGGAAAACATTCTAGGTTCATATAACAAGTGGTCTAGTGGCTCGAAAATGATCTGTAGAGGCAAAGCTCCTCCTTATCTTATGGATAGACTTGGGAAACTATAATACAAACGGGTTAACGTCAATCAAAATTCTTATTTAATGAGCCTCAACAAATATTTATAGTTGACCCTTCCAAAAATAGGAAAAATTAATTAGTTGATCCTTCTAGTTTATTTAAATTTTTAATTTGCCTTTTATATTTTTTTTAATAAGCTTTTTATATTTTATAAATATATACACCTTCGTCCCCAACATTTAAATTTGCGACAACTCTATTAATTTGAAATTAATTAAATTAATGAACGATGATACGTCATTTTGTATAGGAGATAAGTTGTTGCATAATTATCACATATACACCACGTGAGACACACCTTCAATTTGAAGGCTTAGAATTCTCTACAGTAAGGATCCCAAACATCATCTTCGTAGTGAAATTTTGGATGATAGATGTTTTATAGTCACTTACGTAATTGTAGAGAGTATAATCATGTTAAAATAGTTTTTTTTTTTAATTTTAGATATCAAATTATAAATTAAAAAAAATTAAGAAGTCAGAAATTATAAGTACAAAAAAAATTATAGACCTATTTGATTCTATTCTAACTTTTTAATGTTTGTCAAAATAGATGTTTTTTAAAACAAACTTTGAAAACAAAAAAATTAAAAATTTGTTTGAATTATTATTCTAAAAAATTACTATTTTTAATTTTTTTAATTCTGTAGAACAAAAGTTACAAAACATTTAAAAAATATTCTGATTTTTCTTTTTTTGAAAGGTTAATTATGTTTTTTTGTTTTACAAAACACTTCATTAAAAACATATTTTTAAACTTTTTTTTTGTTCTTAAAAATAGAAAAATTTTCTAAAAATAGAGAATCCCTATACTTTTAAAAATATAAAGTTAAAGGTCAGATAAGTATAACATGTTTTTTGATTTAAAAGAAAAAAATATCTTTTTAGAATAAATGACAAATTTGAATAATTTGGACAAGTCAAGAGGGCGAAAAGTAATTTGTTCATATATAAATGAAACACAATTATCTTATTAACCAAGTATTTCAGTATCTTCACTTTTATATATATACACCAAAAAGGAAATTAAAAAAAAACTACTAATTATTAAATGATGTTTAGGCTTTTATTGTCTGGGTATTACTTTTGCGAGGATAGAATTGTAAATCCATAACATCTTTTATAAATAATTATTAAATAATATTTTGTTTATTTTATTAAATTTAATATTATAATTATAAAAAATAAGTTAACTCTGTTAAAAATTATAAATTGTTCAATAAATCAAAAAATTAATAAAATACCATTTTATTTGTAATAATTACAAATATTTCCATATTTGTAATATTATTATTTTATTTTTGTTATACATGTCAATACTCAATAATGAACATTGATGAATTTAGATTTGGATCCCTTGCAATCCTATCAAGGTGGGCTGCAGGGATCTAGTTAAGGTTGAAAATAACATTTTTTTTAAATCATATATTTAAGCATCAAATGATAAAATTCAAAAAAACAAACATCATTGGAAGGTCAAAAATTGTAATAAATAATAAAAAAAATTCAAGAAATTGTAACTATACAACAAATTTAAATTTTTTGAAGTATAATTTTTATTTACAGTTACAATTTTTTGTCCTTCTATTATATATATTTTTTAAACTTATTATTTAGAACACAAGTATAAAAAAAAAAAGACTAATAAACAACTTCACTACATATTTTATCCAAACATTATCCTTTAAAAGGTAGTTTTCTTTTAATTTTTTTTAAATTTGTTTTTAACTTTCTCTAATTTAGGGTCTACAAAGATTGTATTATACAATTCTATGTTAGGATATTTCTCCTTTTGTTTTGCTAAATTGGCAAAAACCTTTGGAGAAAATGATATACAACAATTCAAGGGGATAAGTATAAATAAGAAAAATGTAGGGAAAATTCAAAAATATATACAAATATTTGGGTATGCTTCAAAATTTATATATGATTATTGTTGAATTAAAATTTTTTAAACGCAAATATTATTTTCATCTTTCAAATATGATTTTAATACTGACTTTTTTCAACATTCCTTCCAAAAAAAATTTCATGTATTATTTAATAACTTATTAAAAGTGTAATTCGTTGTTTTATTAACTCTACCAATAAAAACTTGATTATTGAATAATAAAAATTAATAAAGATAAACAATAAAAATTTAAAAAATATATAATTTGATGAGAGTGAGGAGTTCAAGATTTGAAATAAAGCCTTAAAAAATTAATAAAATTTGAGAATTTTCGTACAAGCTTTATTTGAAATATAGCACATTGATTTTTTTTGTTGACCATTTTTTCAATTAAGAATTTGAAGTTGTTAGGTCTTGGTTGTCTTATTTACTACATGGATTATTATTCAATGCTTAAAGTATACATTTATTACCAATTCAATTTTTATACTAAAGAAAGACATTTTATTTTATTCACAATCCTAATTTAAATAAGAATGTATTCACCATTTAAAGTAAATGTATGATCTAGTATATTTTAAACTAGTGTATTTATAATAATCATGTTGAATCATTCACTTCAAGCTTTTGTTGAGAATAAATATCAGCCTTTCTTATTTTTAAAATTATATTTAGATTTTAAGTGTTGTTATTAACCAACACAAAACATTGCGTATTTAATTAAAATTTAGTTTCTAATTAATACAAAATGTTAAATTTGTTTTTACCGAACTTTATCTATAATTTTTAAAATCAATAAACTGTTTTATTTGTGAATAATAAGATAAGCACTAAATTAAAAATGAAACAAATAATTAAAGATAATTATAGATAATAAGACAAGTACTAAATATATTTTATGCTCAGCCTTATTTTGTTTTAAATTGATAATATATATGATTAAACTATATCATTTAAATAATATTTTATGAATTTTGATATTTAAGACATATAATTTTTTATTGCAATTTTATATGAATTAATTTCATATAAATATTAAGATTTAATGATCCAAATACAGATGAAGATGAGTTAAAGTTTTACTCATTGGATATGAATTAAGATTTTATATAAATAGAATTTATTGAAATACCTGGGGGAGGATTGTATACGAAATTAACAGACATATTAACAATGAAAATTTAGTTACATTCATTTGAGAGTGGGCAGATCTCCTCTCCTCCCACAAATTTATGATGTGATACATATCAGATTTTTCCTTCCATTCATTTGAGAGTGGGTATTTAGTCTTTTGCTTCTTTTGAGAGAATTCTAGAGATTTGATATTTAAATGAGATAAAGTTTTAATTTTCGGAGAAAAAAAAAACTTTAACACGATCAATTAAGCAAGTGTAGAAAGAAACAGAAACACGAAAGAAAATATGATTTTAACTAAGAGTTAACAGCATAACAAATACGAGAAACCAATTAGGAGAGGAGAAAGGTGAGTGACAGGTGGTATAATTGAAGCATATTGGATGAATAGAGCCATTTTTAATATCTGTAAAATCCTGAGAAAGAAACATATTGTCACATTTTTCTAATATTATTTATCTTTTTTTCTTTTTGAGTTGAATATTTATTTGATTTTTATTTATTTCTTACATTTCATTTTTTTAGTAAAATCATTCCTTATATTCATTTATTTAAATTACAATTTTAGATTTAAAAGCTTTTTCTATTTCTAATTAATTATATATATTATATTTTTATTTTAATATATGATTTAAAATAAATAAAATGGTAAATTTTTAATTTTTGAATAAAAACAAAGACCCTTATTGACCATAGAGCAATTAAGCATATTAGTATTTATCTCATTTTTTATTAAATTATTAATATATCATTTAAATTATATTATATAAATTATTAAAGGTTTCTATAAAATTAATAATATTTAAATCATTTTCAAGAGAGAGATATATATATATATATATATATATATATATATATATATCATTATATCATATAAATTATTAAAAAATTAAAATTAAGGAATTTGCAATAGATTAGTGACGGAAATTCCGCCGCTAATTTTGTTGCAGATTATCGACAAAATTTATTGTCACAAAATTCCGTCGCAATATTGGAATTAATTATCCTACTCCTTTGCGATAGAAAATTCTATCGTTGATTTTTGTCATAACTTGATTTGCGACGGAAACTTTTTTCCAATAATTCTGTGGCAATAATTTGCGATGAACTTTGTGACGAATTTGTCGCAAACTTGCGATGAAAATTTTTTCTATCACAAAATTCGGTCGCAAATTTATTATTATTTTTAGTGTATTATAAAATAATAAAAAGACTTTTGTAATGCATTTGTCACTTTAAAGGTGACATAATTGGAAATTGAATGACCCATCTGTTTCTTAATGCTTTTGTCCTGCTAAAAAATGGCATACAGCCCACTTTTTACAAATATTTGGCTTATGTTAGATATAAAACACTTTCTCCGATTCTGCACACACTGTGCAAGTATAAAAAGAAACCAGTAGAAGAATGGGATGTATCCCCTGCAGTCACGTGACATGCATTCAAGTATTTTAGGCTAATTTTCATTTTTATTTTTTTTAGAAGTTATAAATTTTATTTGTAAAAATGCAAATTATACATGAGGACAAAAATTTTAACTATAAAAAAATTTACATTTAAAAAATTTTAACTGTAATCACAATTAAAATTTTTGTCTTCATAAATATAATTTTTATCTTCACACAAGAAATTTGCAACCTCTAAAACCAACACAAAAAAATTAAAAATGCCAAAAACAATTGATTGCACGCCCTCAGGGGATCCAACTGCGTAGAAGATACAAGTGAATATACTTACATATATATCATATACATTCAAGGTATATAGGAAGGAACATATGAATCTAATTGAGCTCGAGTCAATATATATATATATATTGAACAAAATAGTAATGTAGATAGGTTTATTTCAGTATTACTAGTCAAAGTGCCACTAGCATGTTTGAAATCTTTTATTAACTTGGTAAATCTTATATTTAGCACTTTATGAAGATTAATATTTGACGCAGAGCCTACTGAAAGGCAGATATAAACCTGCCTAGTCAGATATCAAGGGATTTCCTTAATGAGAGATGATTACTAATATGAACACCAAACTTTAAAGGGATTTGAACCATACAATATGAGTGATTACGAAGGTCTAACCCCTTTAATTATCAGTTGAGCCAACTAAATTTAGCAAAATCATTTCAATTTTACATTAAGACAATGGAATTTATGCTTTAAATATAGTAATGACGTAAATTAAATTTAGAGTATGTATCTGAACCAATTCGTAGATAAGCCCCTCGTCAAAACTATAATACTATGATGATGTATCTAGGTCAACTACGAATAATCTGCTTATGTTTATATATGTAAATATATATATATATATATATATATATATATATATATATATATATATGATGCATAGTTGGGGAACAAAACAAGTAGATAATTTTTATATTTTACGTCATATTTGTTCTGCCTAGTTCAAGACAATTTACATAATATTTGTTAGAGAATTGTGTATGTCAAAAGGGAAGAGAAAAAGAGAAGTCCCACATTGCTCAAATAAAGGAAGGCCAAAGGGTATAAATAATAACATGTGATTATGGAAGAGCAAAATGGGTCTAGGAGGAGAGTGGGCTCGCGCGCACACAAAGCTGGGCCAACATAGCCGAGCTCAGTTGAAATTCAGCGATTTGCCCCCCCCTGCGCGCAAAATATACGCGGTGTTGGACATTTTTTACCGTTGCCGGAATTTAAATTTTGAAAATTAAATATTTTCAAATAGCTTTCCGGAAAACTCACAAATTTAAGGCTTCGGTTATGAGTTCATTATGTGAACGTTTCTGAACGTTACTCATCATTTAATCTTCATGTCGGAAACCGCCCAACGTTCAGAAACGCTCTCATTAATATACTTTAATTTGGTCCAACGTCTCATTATTTTCTGTGCCTATAAATACCGTATTGCTCTTTGGGTTCCATACACCACAGCTCTGGACAACATTCGAGCTGCTCTCTCCTCTTCTCTTCGTCCCTGAGTTCTTATCTCCGTTGTTCTGCTTTCCTGCGACATCGCAGAAGAATCCGTTCAATCCTGGGGAGTGCCGTCTTGTGGCGGAATATCTCTCAAGGACAGTGTCCTTGTACACGGCTCGGATTTATTTTATACTAACAACTTCTTTGTGCAGCTACTGATTTTGTAACAATCTTGAGAGATAAGGAGTCACAAAACAATGCTCCTGCTTCCGATGGCCCTATCGGTGCCAATCTTGGCCCTACATCCTTTGCTCCGTTCACACTACCTCCGATGCCACTGTCTAAGCCACCACCAGATATTTCAAAAATTGAAATGTTCGATGGCAAAAACTTCCGAAGGTGGCAAGAACGTGTTTACTCAATCTTGGACCTATATGGAGTTGCTGCTGCGCTCACACAATCTGAACCTTCGTTAGATGTTGACCAAAATCAAAGAGTTGCTTGGGAATATGCCAACAAGGTATGCCGAAATACCATCATTAACACTTTGTCTAATGATCTCTTCGATGTTTACTATGTGTACAAGGAAGCAAGCAAAATTTGGGAATCGTTAATTGCCAAATATACTGCTGAGGACGTTGGAAGCAAAAGTTCGTTGTTGGAAATTACTATAGATGGGAGATGACCGAGGACAAGGATATTAAGTTGCAAATTAACGAGTATCATAAGCTGCTAGAAGAATTGAGGGCGGAAAAAATTAACCTACCTGACGAGTTTGTTGCTGGAATTTTGATTGAGAAGCTGCCTGAATCATAGAAGGACTACAAACAACAACTGAAACACAAACAAAAGCAATTGCCATTGTCGGACCTAATCACTCACATCATAATCGAGGACACAAATCGAAAAGAGATGCAAGCTGCAAAAGGCAAAGAGATGACCTCAAAAACAAATTTGGTGGAGACAAAGCAGTATGCCAAGAGGTATGACTCTAAAACAAAACCTGACTACAAGCCCAAGAGTTCTAACCCTAAATTCAAAAAGAAAGGGAGTTGCTTTGTTTGTGGAAAACCAGGCCATCATGCTGCTCAATGTAGAAAGAGGGCTAGAAATGACAATCCTCCTAGAGCCAATTTGGTTCAAGGAGATGAAGAAAATGAAATTATAGTAGCGGTCATTTCTCAAGCTCTCTTAGTATCCGATGTGAAAAAATGGGTGGTAGACTCTGGGGCTACCAGGCACATTTGTGCAAATCGTGAGATGTTTGCCTCCTATAATCCTACCAAGGAAGGAGAAAACCGTGTTTACCTTGCTGATTCCCGAACTGCAAAAGTTATAGGAAAAGGAAAGGTTGAACTAAAACTCACATCTGGAAAAACCTTGTCACTCAGTGATGTTCTTCATGTGCCTGATGTTAGAGCCAATTTAATTTCTGTAGCTCTATTAAGCAAAGCTGGGGTTAAGGTGTCATTTGAATCTGATAAGATCGTAATGACAAAGAATAATGTATTTGTAGGAAAGGGCTATTGTACTCAGGGGCTGTTTATTCTCAACATTGCTGATATGAATGAAAATGCATCATCTTCTGCTTACTTGCCTGTCTTTATGGTTGATACTTTTGATATATGGCATGCTCGATTAGGACATGTTAGTAAGTCATATTTAAAGAAAATGCAAAAACTTAGTTTAATTTCTGAAATTAAAAATGATTCTCTAAACAAATGTGAAATTTGTGTAGAAGCTAAATTAACTAAAAAGTCTCATTTTTCTGTAGAAAGAGAAACTGAATTGCTTAGCTTAATACATACTGATTTAGGTGATTTAAAACAAACTATGACAAGAGGTGGCAAAAAGTATTTTGTAACTTTTATTGATGATTTTTCTAGATATACTAAAGTTTATTTATTGAGAAATAAAGATGAAGCTTTTGATAAATTTCTTTTATATAAAGCTGAGGTAGAAAATCAATTAAATAAAAAGATTAAAAGGGTTAGGTCAGATAGAGGAGGAGAATTTGTTTTATTTAATGACTTTTGTGAAAAAGAAGGAATCATTCACGAAGTAACTCATCCATATTCACCTGAATCAAATGGAATAGCAGAAAGGAAAAATAGAACTTTAAAAGAAATGATGAATGCTATGCTTGTAAGTTCTTCTGCACCAGATAATTTATGGGGTGAAGCTTTGTTATCTGCATGTTTTTTACAAAATAGGATTTCTTATAAGAAACTAAATAAGACACCTTATGAATTATGGAAAGGGTACACACCAAACTTAAAATATTTGAAAGTGTGGGGGTGTCTTGCAAAAGTTTTATTACCTGATCCTAAAAAGAGAAAAATTGGTTCTAAAACTTCTGATTGCATGTTTATTGGATATGCTGAACATAGTGCTTCATATAGATTTCTAGTTTTGAAAAGTGATGTTCTTGATCATAACATTATTATTGAAACCAAAGATGCAGAATTTTTTGAGCATATTTTTCCATTAAAAATTCAGCATATGTCTCAAACAGCTGAAAATTTGCCTTCTTCATCTAAAGTAAATGAAAGTGAAAATTTTGTTGAAAATTTAAGGAGAAGCAAAAGACAAAGAAAAGAAACTTCTTTTGGAAATGATTTTTATACTTTTATGTTACAAGATGAGCCATCAAATTTTTCTGAAGCAATTTCATCTTCTGATGCTCATCTTTGGAAAGAAGCAATTAAAACTGAAATAGACTCGCTAAATCAAAAACAAAACTTGGGTTTTAGCAGACTTGCCTCCGGGAGCAAGACCTATTGGTTGCAAATGGGTTTTTAAAAAGAAATATAATCCTGATGGATCTATTGATAAATATAAAGCGAGACTAGTAGCTAAAGGATTTACTCAAAAACAAAATATTGATTATTTTGATACTTTTTCTCCAGTAACAAGAATTTCTTCTATTAGAATTTTGATTGCTTTAGCTTCAGTTTACAAGCTTTTTATTCATCAAATGGATGTTAAAACTGCTTTTTTAAATGGTGATTTAGAAGAAGAAATTTACATGGTACAACCTGAAGGGTGTGTTGTTCCTGGACAAGAAAATAAAGTTTGTAAACTTGTTAAATCATTATATGGATTGAAACAAGCACCGAAACAATGGCATGAAAAACTTGATCAAGTTTTAACAAGTGATGGATTTTCCACTGTTGAAGTAGAAAGATGTGTTTATACAAAAATTATGAATGATGGTTGTGTGATTATCTGTTTATATGTTGATGATATGCTTATTTTTGGTACAAATATAAATGTTGTGATAGAAACTAAAAGGTTTCTTTCTTCTAAATTTGATATGAAGGATATGGGTGAAGCAAAGGTGATATTAAGTGAAGCAAAGGAGTGAAAATGGCATTTTACTATCTCAAGAACATTATGTTGAAAAAATTCTTAAAAAATTTGGATTCTTTGAAAAAATACCTGTAAGCACTCCTTATGATGCTAGCACCAAATTAGTTAAAAATAAGGGTGATCCGGTAGCTTAATCTACATATGCACAGATTATTGGGAGTCTGTTGCATTTAATGAATTACACCCGACCTGATATAGCATATGCTGTGTGTAGATTGAGTAGATATACTCACTGTCCAAGTAGTGAACATTGGTTAGCTTTGGACAGATTAATGAGTTATCTGAAAGGTACCATGAATTATGGTATATGTTATAATAGATTTCCCACTGTATTAGAAGGGTACAGTGATGCTAACTGGATCTCAGATTCAGAAGATACCAAATCTACTAGTGGCTATGTATTCACTCTTGGTGGTGGTGCAGTAACCTGGAAATCAGCTCAACAAAATATTATAGCGAGATCCACTATGGATTCAGAGTTCATTGCTCTAGAGTTGGCTAGTAATGAGGCTGAGTGGTTGAAAAACTTCTTGGCAAATATTCCATTAGGTGAAAAACTAACACCATCAATGTCATTACATTGTGATAGTCAATCGGCGATAGCCGTTACTAAAAATAAGACCTACAATGGCAAAAGTAGGCACATTCGTTTAAGACATAATATTATAAGATAGCTGTTGAAAAATGGAGTTATATCGATCGATTTTGTAAGGTCAGAATTAAATCTGGCAGACCCCCTAACTAAACCTTTAGGGAAGAAACAAATTTTGGAAACATCGAGGGGAATGGGACTTAAGCCAGTTTGAAAATTAACAATGATAGTAACCCAACCTCTGTGATTGGTGATCCCATGAAGGAGGTTTATATGGGTAAAAACAAGTCATTCGTTAATTCTGCTAACACTTTATTATTTTAGTCCATTCCTATGATATGAGGAAAAGTGTTAGAATGCATTGTTGGCGAGGCTGAGCAAAAGCTCTTAATGATTTCATATTCCTTATGGATGGTGTGATCATTGCAGTCACACTTGATGAAATCACCTATATGAATGTGGAGTGGGGCCGCTCCTATGAGATCATGGCAAAAATCTCTAGAGCATTCATTAAAACCAGGCACGCGCAAGGCCGTAGTTTAAAGCGCAAAACTGCGATAACAGCGGAAATTGTGGGGGTATAAATTGACTCTTAAGGCCTCTAGTATACAACGAAAAATTGTTGGTTCATAGAAGCTATAAGCTTCACCTACAATTGTGTATACTAAGCTTTATTAGTCTAGGAATGGTTCATAATCCGTAAGACACCATATTCGAAATATTTATACCCATATATATAACTCAGATGATAATGATCTTTTGACACACATGTGGGGGATTGTTAGAGAATTGTGTGTGTCAAAAGGGAAGAGAAAAAGAGAAGTCCCATATTGCTCAAATAAAGCAAGGCCAAAGGGTATAAATAATAACATGTGATTATGGAAGAGCAAAATGGGTCTAGGAGGAGAGTGGGCTCGCGCGCACACAAAGCTGGGCCAACATAGCCGAGCTCAGTTGAAATTCGGCGATTTGCCCCCCCTGCGCGCAAAATATACGCGGTGTTGGACATTTTTTACCGTTGCTGGAATTTAAATTTTGAAAATTAAATATTTTCAAATAGCTTTCCGGAAAACTCACAAATTTAAGGCTTCGGTTATGAGTTCATTATGTGAACGTTTCTGAACGTTACTCATCATTTACCGGCAATTATTAATCCGTTTTCTTATTTTTATTATCTGATATAATGGTTATTAATCTTCATGTCGGAAACCGCCCAACGTTCAGAAACGCTCTCATTAATATAATTTAATTTGGTCCAACGTCTCATTATTTTCTGTGCCTATAAATACCGTGTTGCTCTTTGGGTTCCATACACCACAGCTCCGGACAACATTCGAGCTGCTCTCTCCTCTTCTCTTCGTCCCTGAGTTCTTATCTCCGTTGTTCTGCTTTCCTGCGACATCGCAGAAGAATCCGTTCAATCTTGGGGAGTGCCGTCTTGTGGCGGAATATCTCTCAAGGACAGTGTCCTTGTACACGGCTCGGATTTATTTTATACTAACAACTTCTTTGTGCAGCTACTGATTTTGTAACAATATTATCGAACTAATTGTTTGATAAATATAATTAAATACTTGTACATATGCTAGTTCTAATTTAATCCGCAAGCCCTTCCTAGCAAGTCGCTATCAAACCAGTCCCATACATTATTACAAGCTATTTGCCAATTTTGAATGCTTGTGATATATTTTGAGTCTTTAATTAGATTTGGTCAAAAATAGAATTATTAGTTTGGATCGATGTATTAAAATACCATGTATTTGTTCATCTTTTTAACAAACAACAATCCCCCCTCCATATTATAATAAGTCAGCCAAGGCAGTGTCAAACACATCGTCAAGAACATCCTAATAAATATATATCCAAACAGCTCTATATAATTATAATTGCATGCTTAATAATATTACTTATTTTATCGATAAAATATATGTAGATTGGACATCTAAAACTCGAGCAATGCCCTTAATTAATTCTATAGATTATCACCACTATGCTGATATTTTGTTTTTATTGATTATTTTATTAAGTAATAAAATTAATCAGAAAACATCATATTGATATTATTAAAAGCATAAAAAAATTATAATCAAAACTAAAAATGCACCTAATGATAATAATGGGCCGCCCAAACTGCACCCCGCAGTTTTGGGTCCCTTTAGGTTTAAAGACAGATTTTTCACGACGAATCAACAGAGAGTGTTGCCTTTTACAAGGACTATTTAAATTGAATTTGGGTGATTTAAATTTGATTTATTTTTTTATTTTGATTTTTTTATTTTGAATAATGTAAAATGTAAAATAAAAAATTTTCTAATTATTAATTTTAAAAAATAATAATTAAGATTAAAAAATAAAAAATAAAATTTAGATTATTAAAATTTGATCTGGATAATTTTTGTAAAAGGTAGCACCTTACTCATCCCAAGAAATGAATAGGGAATCCAGACTGTTTAGGCTCATCGTTCACCTTTACTTGCCACTGCCTCCACATCAACTACCAGCTTTTCCAAAATATGTGTTTTTGCATTTCAATTTGGTCGAATAATTTAATAATTTAAAGCTCGACTAAGCTCGAGCCTTGCACATATTGTAATAAACTTTTTTTAAGGAATAAATATGTAATTAAATTTTGTATTAAACTTTATTTGCTTATTATTATTGATAGGGAAAAATGTTAAAAATTTTTAAATAAAAAAGTAGCCAGTGATGAAATTCTAAATATCAAAGGAGATATTACTAATTTGCTAATTTATCCAAATAAGGATTATTGATACAGGAAAATACTAAACTTTCAAATAAGGAAGTGTGTTATTAATTATACGTCATAAACTCTATTTGCTGCAAGTATGAATGACCAAGATACATCGACTTCCAATCCGTGGTGCGCAGGCAAAGTGCCATCTCATTGCCTAAAAGATTATCATATATTCATCAAAGTGAAATGCCATTTGACTTTAACGGAGAATGAGCATTACAGCCTCCAGAAGAGTGATTGTAAAAGAAACTGAGCCTGTCATTTCTGTGTGGACTTTAAAACTTGTTTCACCCACAGCAACTAAAGACATTTCTCAAGATAAATCATTCCTCACAAGATTATAACCTTCTCTATGACCAGAATGGTTTTAGCTTTTGATGAGAGATTCATGGTGACAACAATAAATTTATCTTTCTCCCATTCGATATATAGGATGACCATCGCCTGAGGAAGGCCTATCTCTTAGAACAATGGAAGCCAACAAGTGTTTTTATACTTTGAAAAGCTTGTTCCCCTCTTTTCTGCTTAGAGAAATATAATTCTAACTATAAAGCACTGTCTCTGTTATATGTTAATATTCAGGATGCAGATGAAGTAGAATTAAATCATGTTTTTAAAAGTTAGTGAGCTAATAGATGGCACTTGTTAATTTAGATAGATTTCATCTCAAGAGTTTAAATTTTTATTCTTATTTGTTGAAAAATAAAAGTAAGCAAATGATAGGAATATATATGTGCCACTAGGCTTTTTGACTAAGTTGCTAAAATAGTAAGAACATAACACTAAAATATTCAATTGCCAAAACTTATTCATTAAATATTTAATTTTTTATTTTTTAATAAGAGTTCAGAGGAGCATTTTCTACATTCTACTTATTTTTTTTTTAAATTACCTTGAAAGCGAAGTAGAATGCTCTTTATTCAAATGAATTTTTTGAAAAAAAAAAATATTAAGAGAAACATAAGACCACATTTCATAAAGTAATACGGGGGTGGGGGAAGAATTGGGAGGGGGCGGAGCACGGGGGCGTGGGGGAGGGGGTTATATATACAAATATAATATTTATTTTATATAATAAATATTATATATATTATATAATAAATATTATATATTATATATCATTTAATTTTAATAATAATAAATTTATAAATTATGATTTCATTGATAATGTAATATTTCTAATTTTTAATTTAATTTTTTTTAAAATTTATTTGCATGAAAAATATTTTTTGATCTAATTAAGAATCTTATAAAAAAATATCAATTTATTTAGAATAATGAACTAGCTTAATTCACCAAGAAAATTTTTATTTTATTTGCCATACCCCAAAAGCTAAAATACGATTGTCATGAAAGATGAGGTAAATCGCATCCCCTTAAGCTCATTTTCCAATTCAAATATTTCCTGATTCCAAAGTATAGTTATTTGTATATGAAACAATTGAGAACTAATTCACATAAATACTTCCATATTGCATATCAAATCATTAAAGTGATTTTTAGTTTCATCTATATGTAAAAATTTTAGCAAAGTGTCCTTAAGATTTTGCCTTCTTGAAATTGTTACAATTAGACAACCACCCTAACAAATCAAATGAGTTTCACTCCTATTTCTATCTACAACAAGATACATATATCATGGTGAGAGGATCCTACTTGTGAGTTATATGGAGCTACATCAGTGAATATAACAAAACAATAACGCAAAATACTCAAAAATAAATTTTGCCCCTGCATTTAATGCAATGCTCACTAGACAAAAGGACAACCTATTATCTAAAATACCAAATACTTAATAAGTAAATAACATCTCATAATGGAACTAATTAATGATGAAGAAAAGAGTAATCAAATAATTTAACTATTGGTTGAAACATCATAACAAGTACATTTAGGTTATATCAAGGCCAGAAATTCGTACCTCTCAATAACATAAACAATTAATAAGCACCCAAATACAAAAGCATTTTAATAATTATTTAGTGCTATGACAAATACAAATAAGTGAGAAATGATATTAATAATAAATAAGCATGCAACTTTTAAAAATTTATATTGATGATCTTTTGAAAACTTAACAATTTCGTTGGAAGAACCTCATTAGAACGGACACATAGTCGATATGGATAAGTAATAGTTCAGTTATAAGTTTGCAGCCTATGTGAGCCCATTAGAGGTTCTCAACTCAAATAAGTCTATCATGAGTCTTAACTCATATAAGTTTGTTATGAGTCTCAGCTCATGTAAATCTATTGTGATTCATAGCTCACATAAATTTATCATGAGCCTCAGCTCATGTAAGTTCCTTATAATTTGGTATGAACCATAAGGACTAACAGATTTGCCACTAGCAACAAGTATTCTAAATCTAATCCCTCCATAAAACATTTTTGTTATGTACGAAATCATACTACTTAGATCATATGTAAATATTTCTTATGAATAATCAATATTGAAGCTCGTAGGTAAAATTCCTAGGATTCTTCCTATTAATTCCATACAAGTATCCATCCTTTACAAAAATAAAAAAATTTCAAATTCAATTAAAATGCTTTCCAATAAATCATCACTACAATAAACTTTTCAGACCAAAGAAGAATCATAAGATTTAATAAAATGTAAATGACATGGTAAGATTAGTTAAGTCACAAAATTTTAGTGGGTTGTTAGTTATTTACCAATCAACCACGTACATAATCTTTTCGACTACCTCCATATGAGTGCTTTCAACTTTAAAAATCGCTATTATGACAGTACCAATACCATTACTAATATATCCATAATTCCATGTAGAACAAAATTGACCTACTAATTCTCAAAGGACTGAATTGGGCCATTAATTCCAACCTTCTAGGTTTTATTAGTCATACAACTTTTATAGTTTGACCCATTGCTTCACCATCACATTTTTAAAATGTTTACTTCATAACAATATTTTACTACATAAACTTCCATGTTTAGTAGTTCTCAACAAGGATCCCCTTGTTCATAAATTTCAATGAATTAAGTCTTTCCAAATCAAGAAATTTTAGGTTTAAACAATTATCCTAACTCTTTATCCTACTTTTCTAATGTACTTTCATTTCTAATTCAATTTCAAAGCTTATCCTTTCTATTTTCTTATCCAAATTATCCCTTAACCTAATTGCTCTTAATTTTAACATTAAGTCTAAGAGTTTACCTCAAGGAATTTGAAATTTGAAGTTTATAATGAACGGGTGTTAGGTTAACTTATAGCCGAATAAAATTAGCTATAAAAAATGGTTTAAATCAACTTTTATTATTAGATTCTCTATGAGACAATTTATCAAACACTTGATGTACACACATTAGACAATACCATGCAATACATACTAGTACTTAGATCTATCTTAAGACACTTTGAAGATTAAATCCTAAAGATCAGTCCATGATAGGTTATCATGCAACCGCATAATAGGATAGGAAAATAAGGTTTAGAAAGCCACAAAGCCAAGCAACTAGATTAAACTCAATATGTATGTAACCCATTATTTGAAATCCATATTCATAAACTAAACCCCTAACAAGATTATAATCAACCAACAACATCCAAGGGCACAAGTTTGCCCAAAGTCTTCATAACCCAAGACCTAATGTTTGATAGGTTACTTTAAACTAATAGTCTTTCAATTTTGACCCACTTGAGTTCTTTATAATAATGCAAGTCATACCAATCACATAATTCACATTCTCTAAGCCAATTCATATCCAATGAATAGATGTCATTTGCATAAGCGTAAATAAAGATACAATTTGTCAATAACTTATTATACTACATTGACTAGAAAGGGAGTGCATTAGAAGGGATTTACTTTACTATTTGCATAACTCTTCACATCGAGTCAACTTATGGACAAAGGGGAGAATTTTGTTAAAATATACAATTAAGACTACTATAATACCTAGTTATAGTAATTTATGACCAAAATTAGTGAATAAAATGGGACAAAAATTTAAGTGCCACCACTAGACAAAATCAAGAACAATCAACTAAAATGAAAGAGGAACATTTAAGAGCATAAACATTAAAGTAGTAAACCAAAGAATTGCTAAGCTTACCCTATATGAGCATGAAACAAGGGATGAACTATGTTTGGATTTCCTACTTGTCATGTCCTTCTTTAGTGCCTACTTGTCTTCAAAATGCACAGTCTTGGTGCTTAAATCCTAGCCTTTTGTGTCATCTGACAATCTTCCATGTGCCACATAGCACATATAAGCAAAACACATATGGGATGTTTATCTCCACGTGATCATGGCTCTCTAAGAAGCCCTCAAAATGGTTTGTTTAACACTGCAGAAAAGGGGCAAATGCAATGTACAATCTTCATCTTCTTTAGCCAATTCCAAATTTGCAAAATCGAGGTTCGATACTCTAATCTATCACAATCTTAAGCTAGATTTGCCAACTCTTGCATTTTCTTTTTGTAGAAAAATTGTGTATGTTTTCTTACTAGACCCATTTTTGCATTTACATGTATAGTAAGTTTGTGAAGGCAATCATATGATCATGATCATTGTCATCTAGTAGTTACTCTTTTTCTTTTTTCCTTTTCATGGAATTTTGTGACATAATACTAGTTACTAGATTTTTTTTTTTGAAAAATTATGGACTTAATGACATTGATTTCATTCTAGACAAAACCTATGCAGCTTATTACTTAGATACCATTTATCACCTTTCTAGTTGGAGTTTATTTTTTAATTTCCATTGCGTCTTTCTATATGGATAGGTCGGATATATATATAACTTATCTCATTATAAAAACTTACTGATTTGAAGGAAGAAGGGGATATAGGGATTTGATTTTCTTTACTCAATTATTTTGACGTTAATTAGCAATGTGTGGCTTGATAAGGAGAGTCAGAAGGTATCTATTTTCAAATCAAAGACTATTGAAATTATTTATCTAATTACACCAATATGTATTCTTAATTATGGCTTTTTTTTTTTATGTTATCTATAACTAACTTTTTCTAAAGTTATTTGATGTTTTTCAATGGCTTTTGAGTTTACTAGGTTTAATTTCAATAATTATTATGGTACACATGCTTGTTTGGGTGAAAAAAGAGATATTAAAACTTTTGTTCATAGGACTTCGTTGTTTTATAAAGCAACTATGATTCAATTACGGTAAATGCTTGAATATGTCCTTTTTTGTGGATTTGTTATTTGGTTACTGATTCAAATGGCTTTATATAGAAATGGCTATGTACAATTCTTGACCATGTATATTCTATTCTATTAAGGCAATTTTCATGAAAGTTGGAATTTTTTCCTAGGAAATATGGACAATGTTAAGGCATATAAGAAGCTACAGCTAAAGTAAGCATTTATGTTTAAATATATTGGATGTGGATTATGCCTCTTATAATACATGCAATTCTTTTTTATTATTGTAGGTTGGTCTTTCTCATGAGGGTGGACATCTGCTTTATTAGTCCCAAGTTACTACAAGGTTAAGATTAAGGAAAGTTGTAACAATATGATTCAACAAGAAGATTTTACTCAACTTTCTTGTGCTGAATAATTTGAGTTGCATAAAGCATAAAGCAAGTTACAAGGAGATCATCTTGCAAAAAACAAGATTAAGCAAAAGATAAAAAACAAACATGAACAAAGCAATTACCTTCTTCTTCAACTATTGCATGGACCCTTTCACAAAGGCTTGCCATGTCATTGATTGTATCCTATCAAAAGAGGAAAGGAGAACAATTTAGTGCTAGTGAATAAGGAGTTGTACATTAATTATATTCTATCAATAGGAGCTAAAGATACAGTTTAGTGCTATAGGTTCAATGCAATGAATAGGCACTTGTACTCAATTTATGTTATACTAAAGAGGCCAATGTACATAAATAGATTGGTTTTAATTAAATTCCATATTTACTTGCCCTTCTTTCAAACTATTTTTTGAAAACTTACTTGTGCTTACTTAGTTGTGTTCCACATGAAATATTCTAATTAACTATAGGACTTCAAATAATGATATAGGAATACCAGGTGGCACCTATATTGTAAAACAACACTAATCATAATATAATTACTTATTACCAAGAATAAAGCTCTAAGTATTAATGACTTAACTATTCTTACCATCAACATCTTAGTAAAAGTAAGATTACTTTTAGTTGTTTGAGAGTATGCATACAGTGTCAGAGGTGCAAACAATGCTTGAAGTGCAAATGAAGTGTATATGGTACTCAAAGTGCGGTGCTAGAGGTGCTTGCTTACATTTTATTGTCTTAAAAGTGAAAGGCAACATTAAGGTTTTGGCGAACACTATTCATAAAATAGAGACATGCACATATGATTATATCGTAGATCGATTGCTTTATGAATGTCGGTCTCAATGAAGTAGTTTGTCTTTTTCTCTTAATTAGATACTCTATCCAATTTATGTGTTATCTTCCTTATGCCATCTCTCTTCTTAAGTCCTTTTGTCATTGGTGGTGTTGTGCTCATACTACTATCGACGCTTAGACACTTTTAGCTTAAACAAATCTCAATCTCTTGCTTACTTGCATTATTGTCATATGAGAATGCTTTTAGATAGTCTGCCACCTCAATTGTTAATCTTGTCATCATAAGATAGAGCTGCCTATATTGTTGTGTACTCTCTCACTTAAAATCTACTTGGACCTTATTTCCCCTGATATTATGTATGACACCACTCCTCACTTCTTTTGTCCACCTCTTTATAAGATATTGCTCAAAGAGTTTTTCACATCTTTCATATTATATACTTTTAAAGCATGATAGCATAACATTCTAAAAGTTTCAAACTTCTAATGGCTAATAAAACTAACCTATTGTGTGTATCAAACCAAACTTTCCATTCTCCCTTTTTGTCAACTACATTAACAACATAGTCAAATAATGTATCACTCTTATTGTCGTGCCTTATACAAGTAGCTATACATAAATTCTATTGTTTTTGGAATAAGTTAAAGATAGGGTTTATGTAAATTTAAGAAAGTTAAGGGAACTTTGTATAATCAATCGAGGCTTTTTTTCGCTATAACTTAAACTTATGCTTTAGCTCATTATACCTTTTACTTTTTATCACCCAATCAAAGTGTTTGAAAAATTTATTAATATCCATGTCTGGTCTCATCATATTCTTAATATTTGCATTCACACTTTCACTTATTTCTTTGCTCCGTATGCCAAGTGTGAAAATATTCTTCATATGACACCATACCTACTTCTTTTTTATATTATAAATTGAAGCTAACCATGTGTCATCATGCACATCATAAGTGGAAAGCATAAGGCTCCATGCTTCCTCAAACTGACTCTCATATTCATATTGATATATCTGCTTCTTAAAATTAAATAGAAAATATGATCCACCTTTCATTAAGTTTCCTAGATGTTTGATTCTATTTTGCGTTAAATGCTACATGCATAAGTCATGTTTCATCTCTAGAATCACCTTATGCAATACTTTTACCATTGGTTGATCGTAATTGGTAAAGACAGTAAGAGGTTTTTCTTTTTTGCTTGTATGCTTTCAAGAAAATTTCTAATAACTATTTAAATGACTCTATTATCTCATCATATAGCAATGTTACCTCAAAAATGACCATTCCCTTATAGTGATTAAGGCCTGAAAGAATAGCAAATGGTTTATAATCACATTTTGTACTATATGTTATGTCCAATGACACTATCTTACCAAAACAAACATAATTAAACAACATTTTAATATTAGCCCAGAAGACATTTGTAATTTATTCTTCCATATTTATCTGATAGACATAATAAAATGATAAATTTTCTACCAATTGTTCTTGAAATAGTGCAACAAATATCCGGCTTCTCTATACAATATGCTTTTATGCCTTTTGGTCTTTAAGTAACTTTTTAGATCTAATTGGGTGTAGCCAAGGTTTGCTTTTCCTCAAGTTTGTATACTCATCAACTTAAAAGATGCTTTCTGTTGAAGTCCAAAATCTTTAGCCAAATCAATCTTATCGACATTAACTTTGGTAATTTTTAGTTATGACACCAATATGTGAATAGTTTCTTGAAGATGAAGTAAATGATTATACTCCCCAACGAATACATTAATTCTACATATTTTTTTATCCACCTATGCAATAGATATTTTTATATTGCAATTGGTTCTAGCCTCAAGTCAATGTGTCTTAAAGTTTGTTTTGTCTTGTTTTCATTAATTCCCTTCAGAACACACATATTTGTATGTTGTTATTTCCCCATCCTTTATACTCTTTTGTGAAAGTGTGTTTCCTCAATTTTCATACTTTCTCTAGGTTGTTAAATTCTAAACCTATATTAGGGGTCAATTCACCCTTCATAGAATGCAACCTAAAAAAGAAAGGTCAACAAAGTTATTTGAGTTTTTGTTTTACAAAAGATAGCAAAATGGACCTTTAAGGAAAAATAAAACTTGACATATACTTGATCGTGTATTAAGGCAAACGCCATGAGAAGTGTTAATGTACTAAAATGACTACTATTTTAGTAAAGAGAATTTATCTCTTTAGTTAAAGATATTTACTTAGAAGAAGCAAATGGATAAACAAGATATTAAAATAAATAAAATTTAGTTAAAGATACTAATTGATTAATTCTTCTAGAAATGATTAAAATATAAAGAAGTGGGTTACTGGTCTAAGCTTATTTACAACTATATTATCAAAGTATGACATTCTTCTTATTGATGTTTTAATTATTCTATCAAGTTTGGGACTATACTAATATAAAGTTTGTTGCATTCATCTATTCACTACAAAGAGTAAAATAAAAACTTTGCTATTTACTACAACTTTGCATATCACAAAATACAAAGCTTAAATTTTGCAAAATACAAACTTTGAACACTAAAGCTTTTTTGCATCATTTATACATAAATAGTATAAACATCTATGCAAAATACAAACTTACTTGTATGGTTGAACTTTGCAAATTACATATATAATATCAAATTTCGTTTAGCTACATATACAACTTTTTGCAAAATATGACAATTTTTTTTTAACAAGTTGTAAACTAAGTATGCTCAATTATCAACAAGCTTTCAATTTCGATTAAGGACAATAGATAGCTCCTCCCTCATAAAATCACCCAAAAGCTACAAAACAACCAATTCTTTATAAGGTGTAAATGGCAATAAAATGCAAATATCATTTTTCAAAGTTACAAAAGAACCAAGTTTAAAGCTTTATGAATGCTTACCTGTGTTTGATGTGAAGATAAAGCTTCCCTTGATTTAAAATGTCAATTCCTACCTTAATGGAACAGGGGAATTGGCTTAAGAAGATGAGGAAAAGTGTAGTTGCATTTGCCCCTTTTTTGTCAACATTAAATGAACCATTTTGAGGGCTCTTTAGACAACCATGATCATGCATAGATGGACATCCCAAATGTATTTTGTTTATGTGGGTTGTGTGGCATAAAACCATTAGATGATGTAGAAGGCCAAGATTCAAGTACCAAAATGGTGCATTTTGATGATAAGCAAGGATTGAGTAGGGATGTAACAAGTAGGAGATCCAATTTTAATGGAACTCATCTTCAACTGCAACAGCTCCTTATATAATGGTTTAACAAAGAACAATAGTTGGATGAAGTAGGTGATGGTGGGAAAATGAGAGAAAATCAAAGAACTTTTTAGAAATTGGATCCCCTTCTCATCCCTTAGTCATTCTAATCCAAGTCATCCAGATCAATTATGGAAAGCCCAAACTTGATATTTTTTAGTTTTTATATTTTGATATTATTTTTATTTGAAAGGATGCAAGATGTAAAATAAAAATAATCTTTTAGGTGTGAACTTAAAGAATTTAAATTAAAAAAACTAAAATATAAATATTAAATATGGATATTCTAAATCAAATTTTGATGGTTATATTCAAATGAATATTTGGGATGAGTAGGCAATCCATACTTGAAAAAGAAAAGGTTAGCTGAAAATGAAGGCTTGTTTTTAGATCCTTTTGATTTTTTTCCCTTCTCATTGAACGGTCATATAAGCTATTCTAAGAGAGAAATATCATGATGGAAGAGACCAAAAGACTAAGGGCAAAATGGATATTTCATAAATGAAAATCAAAGAGAGAGAGAATAAGAGTTCATATGATCTAACCAAGTATGTAGATTAGGTCCTTTTATTCCTCATCCCATATCTAGTTAATTAAGTTATAACTAATCTTAAGATTAGTTACTTAATGATAAACTATAATTCAATCTTGCCTATTTAATTTAATTTATTTTACATAAATGCCAAATTCATTTATTTGTTTTTATTCCTCTCAAAAGTAAAGTCTAGGTCTTGACTCTATTTTCTAACCCTTCCACTTATTTCAATTCCTCAAAACTTATTTCATTTGCTTCTTAAATTGGGTTATTACACTATCGATTAATAACACAACACATTATAAAGGTGTGAGTTTGTAATTCATTCTAAATAATATAATATAGTATTATTGGAGTAAGCCTCCTTGTTTACTTTAGCCATAACCCATTCACCAACACCTTTTCTTATTTTAAAAAAACTTGAAAGGTGGAGGTGCTTAGGTTATAGCTAAAGATAAATAATGAGTCTTAGTCCAATATTAATGGGTTGTATTATTTAGAATAATGGATGAGATTATAAGCTCTTTTCTCTATAATGTGTGATATTATTTAATCGATAAAGCAAGTTAACCCTACTAAGAAACTTGTTAAGTAGAAGAAAAGAATCTTTAGCAAGCCAAAGGATTACTATTAAGCAAAAGATGTAAAAACTCTTACAAGTTGGCTTTATTAGAGAAGTCCAGTATGCTTAGGGCTATCTTATCTAATCATGTTGAAGGAAGCTAACAATAAATGCTGCATGTATATTGACTTCATCAATATTAACAAAGCTTGCCTAAAAGACAACTACCGTATCCCTCACATAGATAGGCTAGGGGATGAATTATCAAGGTATTAACTTTTGAGCTATATGGATGCTTAATTAAGGTATAACTAGATTGAAATGGTAGAAGAAGATATGGAGAAGGCCACCTTTATAAAGGAAAGAGGTAATTACTATTATAAGGTCATGCTTTTCAATCTCAAGGATGCCGAGGCCACTTATCAAAGGTTGGTCAACAATGCCTTTTGAAAGCAAAAAAGGGAGAAACATAGAAACATGCATGGATGATATATTGGTTAAAAGCAAAGAAGAAGCTAATCACATAGAAGACCTTAAGGAAACCCTCAACACGTTACAACGTTACAGGCTAAACTCGACCAATGTGCATTTGGAATAAGATCTAAAAGGTTTTTAGATTTTGATGATAACTCAAATGGGGATAGAAGCTAACCCACAAAAGTTCGAGTAATCCTGGAACTACATTTGTTCCAAAGCATCAAAGGAGTACAAGTTCTAATAGGGGAAGATGCTTGCCTTTCTTTTAGGTCCTCCGTAGACCCAAGCTACTTAAATGATTGTAAAAGTGCGAACATGCATTTTGTAACTTGTAGGATACTTGAGCTCATTATTGCTTTCGACAACCCTCATGCAAGACAAGCATATATTTGTGTACTTATCATTTTTAAGGAGTGCTTAGCTTTGGTGTTGGTACCAACAAAGGAAAAAAAAAAGAAGGTAATCAATACCTTATGTATTTTATTAGTAGGATTTTACAAACAATTAAGAGCAACTACACAAAGCTAAAGAAATTGGCATTTTGCTTTACCATGATAGTAAAGAGATTGTGGTTGTACTTTGAGGCCTACTCTATCATTGTACTCACTAGCTTTTGAGATAGAATTTCTATGAGCCAATATTATAAGGACAATGAGTCATGTGCGTAATAAAGCTATCTAAATTCGGCATTTCTTATTAGCCTCACGCGACAATCAAAGGCCAACTCATTGTAAATTGTATTTTTCAAATTACCATTAAAGGAAAGAAAGTTGACCCCAAGGAGAGATTCATGTGGATCATACATGTTGATGGCTCCTCCAACAATAAATGCAATGGAGCAGAACTGATCTTCGCCAAGCCACTGTGTAAAATTCTTAAATACTCTTTAAAATTTAAATTTTTAACATCTAACAATCTCGCAAAGTATGAAGCATCAACAATTTGTCTGAAATTGGCCAAAGAGGCTAGAGATAAACGCATATGTGTGCACATTAGAGAAATAGCTCAATGAAGCATATGAAACCAAAGGAGCTCGGATGGTGAAATACATGAGAAAAGTAAAAGAACTCATTGAGGAGTTTGAAAAGGTAGAAGTCACTTACATCCTCTGTAATGAAAATCTACATGCAGATGCCCTCTTTATGCTGGTGACCTTAAAAGCCCTTATTAACATTCAGGTTATATACATGGAACAATGAACTATTCTTAACATCAAAGAGGCAAAGGTCTAGACTACTAAGGAAGATGATGATTGGAAAACCTTCATTAAACTTTACATAAAAGAGGGCTAGCTCCCAAATGATCTTGAGTAAACAAGGCTTATCATCAAGCAAGAAACTTGCTTTACCATAAAGAATGATGAGCTTTAATGCAAGTTTTATGAAGGACCCCTACTAAAGTGCTTGACTTCAATTGAGACAAAAAGAGCACTAGAAGAAGTCCATGAAAAAGAATATGAGATGCATATAGGAGGAAAAGTACTCCCTCAAAAAATCATGCACTTAGGCTAATATTGGCCAAGCTTAACCTCATAAGTCAGGGGCTATGTGAAGACCTATGATAAATGTTAATGTTATGGCAAATTATTATAACCTAATTTGACCATAAAAATTTAACAATTCTATAATTCTAAAATTGGCCTCAGGCCTAATTTTAAAGTAAATATTTTCATAGGCTCTTGACCATGGTAACATTTAATGGATAGTTTTAACTATTTTCATATTATTCTACTTTATATCTCTTTTGTACTTCTATACATTTACAAGTCAATAACAATTATTAATATATTTTATTTTAAAATCTATGATATCAATGTAAGTTTTAGAAGAAACTACATTTTACCTTATAATCTAAAATTTAATTATAAAATGAGTATTTAAATTGTAAAATGTGAAAAAAAAAATCCTGATGAACTTAAAACATAAATGAAAACATTACATTATAGTTATAAATAATTGCAAAAGGCTACCTAATTCTCAAGTGACCTATATTGTTTTCATTTTCATTAAAAAAATTACATTTTATCCCCTTAATTAGAGCTTATTTAAAAAATAATAAATGATCTAATAAATCACCTCATAAAGTTTAGACATAAATGAAAATATTATATTTTGATTGAAAATAATGGCCAAAAGCCGCATGATGATACCTTGTTATATGGTGTGCATGTTTGAAAATAAGGAAGGGAAGAAAAGAAAAAGAGAAAGAAGAGAGTAAAAGGAATAGTCATATAATAATCTCTTTTTGCCTTATTTAAATGTTTAAAATTTATAAAATAATAAACTTAAAATATAAAAATAATTAATTATTAGCTTTTACTAAAAAGCTGATCATAATAATATAGTTTTTCGCTATTTAATTAAAATATAATAAATAACACAACAATGGTTGATTTTTCTCTCAAATTTCACTAAATTAAGAGAACTTGAAATTTAAAAAAAAAATATAAGACTTTGAAAAAATCCCAGAAGTTAATTGAAAATGTTGTATGACACACTTCGGCTTAATACGTAAACCACCACGCACTGTTTTGGGCTTTAATGGAATAAGGCTCAATTCTTATCCCCTCGAGACAGAAACTTGTAGGCTTTGATGGGCTTAATGCTTCAACCCACCACATTGTTGTGGGCTTTGATATTGTCCAGTCATAAAATTAATTTATCAGGTTGATTAATAGGTAAGTTTAGGACAATTTTATATAAAATTAGAGTTCTCCAAAAGTTGAGTTTTTTAGTTGTTAGATAATTTCAAATTTTCATTTATACAAAAGAGCCAAGTGCCATGTCAACTTGGATATTTTTTTCTCGTACTTAATCATATTTATAAAAAGTTATGTCACTACTTGTTTTGTGTGAGATGAGGAAATTTTGAATTTAAATCCTTTGTAATTATATAGTTATATAATAAGAGGGAAAATGATATAAAAAAATAAAGGTATATATATGAAATCTATTTTTTCTCTTTATTATAATTTTTTATTTTCTTTCTAACATTTTTTTTTGATACCATATAGAAAATTATAGCCAAGGAAAAGCAATGTAGCTTCTTCGTTTTCACCCTTGACGATGAAATTTCCACGACAGTGACATGTATTTGTGAATAAGTAGCTCGTATATATCCAGTAAATGTGAAAAAACCGTGATTAAAAAAAAGTGTAGAAATTGTCATTGCATATCAATATCAATATTTTATAATAATCATGATTAATTTGGCTTGGAAATTAGCAGCAGCCTAAAACTAAGGCTACGATAATGATGGCCACAGAATTTTCATATCATCTGGTCCCTGAAGCTTTTGGTATTAAGGATGCATATATTTGATATGTTAAATTATTTAATACGGGAAAAATTCTTATATATTTTGGGGGTAAATTTTTTCCTTATTTTGATATAACTTAATCATTAAAATGAAAATTTTACATTTTATTCAAACCTCTTGTATCATAGAGATTATAGTAAATTATACAATTTTTTCTTAAATTTTGTTAAAGTTATATAGATCTGCCATATATTTTCAAAACATATATAAACTTTCTTTAAAACAAAAATTATTACATATTTTAGTCTAATTTTAAATTTTAACTAAAATACTCTCCATTTAAAATTTAGATTTTTTCTTATACTTTAATCCAATTTTAAATTTTAGTGTAAGATAACTTTTCATTTAAGAAAGTTCTATGTATGTTTTAAAAATAAATAGTAGATTTGTGTAATTTTAATAAAATTTAAAGAGAAGTCTAAATAATTTAATCTAAAAGTTATGACTCTTTCTTTTTATGTTAAATGACAGGTTAAAGATTTGAATTTAAAACATCTTATTAATTGAATCTTTTACTATTAAATAACATTTAATGACTCAATTATGACACTTCTAAATTATACCACACATAGAGTAGTATAGAGAAAAGGAAATGAAACGATGACTTCCATTCAAATGAGACTCATGTAGGATCCATCTTCTATTTTTCTTTTTTTTTTTATTTGCACACCAAATGAGATCTCCAAAATTATAAAACAAGTTACGAAGAGATGATAATATTTCCAAAAATTAAAATGCAGAAAAGTCATAGCAATGGACAATGATCATGAAAACAAATGTCACAAGTTTTTCACATTATGTATGGAAAACCTGTTCCCTAAAGAAAGAGACCTCCACAATTATAAAACAAGTTTGAAAAAAAGATAATATCTCCAAAAATTAGAATGTATTGAATAAGTTAGAACATGGGATAACAACAAAGAAAATGAATGTTTCAATTTTTCCATATTACGTGTAGAAAAATCATCTCCGACAAAAGGAGACCTCCAAAATTATAAAACAAGTAAGAAAGAGATATAATATCTCCAAAAATTAGAGAGCCCTAAAAAAATCATAACACTGGTCAACAATAAGGGAAAGAAATGTCTCAAGTGGTTCACATTACGTATAGAAAACTCATCCCTGATAAAAAAGTGACTCTTAGAATTATAAAACAAGTAAAAAAGAGATGATAATATTTCAAAAAATTAAAGTACACTAAGAAAGTCATGCATTGGACAACAAGAATGAAAATGAATGTCTCAAAATTTTCACATTATGTGTAGAAAATTTGTCCCCTACAAAAAGAGACATCTAGAATTCTAAAACAAGTTAGAAAGAGATGATAATATCTCAAAAAATTATAAAAATTCATAACATTGGACAATGACAATGAAAACAAATGTCTCATACTTAATTTATTCACTGAAAGCTATGTTACTGCTTATTTTGCGTGAGATGAGTTAGTTTCAACTTTAGATCTTCTGTAATTGTATAGGAAAAAAGAGAGTGACACTGTAACAGCCTAAATTTCCCCTAGCCTAAAAGATTAGTAAAGCTAAGATTAAGAAGGTAAAGTCCAAATTCCCAAAAAAACAAATTAAAGTTAATCCAAGAGTTAGAACTTTTAATATTGAATTATTTCCCAAATATTTTTTATATTTTTAAGGCCTTCATTGCTTTGAAATTTTTTTAAATTTTAATTCTTAAGTATTTATTTCTTAATTTACTATTATTCAGTAAATTAATTTTAATTCCAAATAAATGTTAAAAATTCATGAGAATTTTAATTAAATGCTTAATAAATTTAGAAAATTATGGTTTCTTTGCCAGAAATTCATAAATTTCAAATTTCACTTGTCAGTGCCTTATTTTCTTAATTTAAGAATCCCTAACTTAATGAATTTTACTTATTTAATCCTAATTAAATTTAATTTAAAAAGGGCATCATACAATGGGACCAAATAAATCCATGGAAGAATTTAACTTAAAAAATTTAATATTCTTGTCAATATTTCAATATGGTAAAGAGGTGAATATCAGTGTTTCATTAAGCTTAGGAGTATAAGAGTCATCTCGCACCTATACCTGCCACATTTTTGAAGTTGGAGTATAACATATGGTAAAAGATAAGAGTATACAGGAGATGATTTTTTTTTAATACTTATTCTCTTTTATTTTTTTTCTTGATTATTACTTTTTTATTACACTACATGCAACCCATTTGTGGACTGCAGAGATCAGGACCCGTTAGTTTCATTATATTTAATGACAGGTGAAATCTAGATACAAAAGACAAAGCAAAGGCGTTCCCTTAAGACTGAGATTGACAGCGAAATGTGAAAGCATAGAAAATTAAAGTCAAGTCTGGATTCATTAATTTCATTATATTTAACGACAAGTCAAGTCTAGATACAAAAGACAAAACAAAGCCATTCACTTAGGACTGACATTGATTGCAGAAGGTGCAAGCGTAGAAAATTAAAGCCAAGTCTGGACTCGTTACTTTCATTATATTAATGACAAGTCGAGTCTAGATACAAAAGACAAAACAAAGCCATTCACTTAGGACTGAGATTGACTACAGAATGTAGAAAATTAAAGCCAGGAAAAAGCAATGTAGTTTCTTCATTTTTGTCCTTGACGATGAAACTTCCACAACAGTAACGTATATATTTGTGAATAAGGTAGCTCGTATATATACAATAAATGTGAAAATACCATATCGATATCAATATTTTATAATAATCACGATTAGGCTTGGAAATGAGGAGAAATCTGAAACTAATATTACAATAATGACAGCCATGGGATTTTTATATGATCTCGTCCCAGTAGATAGTTGTCATGAATATCTTGGTATGCTCAATGAAGCTTTTGGTGATTAAATATTAAGGATGCATACAAAAATATTTGATATGTTAAATCATTTAATACAAGAAAATTTCTTATATATTTTGGGAGTAAATTTTTTCTTATTTCAATATAATGTTGACATGTAGATTTTACATTTTATTCAAACCTCCTGTATCATAAAAGTTATGACACTTCTTTTTTTACGGTACATGATTGAATACATATATGAATTTAAGATCTTTTATTAATTACTTAAATTTTTTATCATTAAACCACATTTGATGACTTAATTACGACACTTTTAAATTAAACTATACAGAAAAAGAAATAAAAAGATGAGTCTTATTCAAATAGGACCCGTGTAAGATTCATATTCTACTTTTTTTTTTTTCTTTTTTACTTGCACATTGAGTGCAGAACGGGAGAAAAACTCATTCGGCACTAAATAACACTTCCATAATTATAAAATAAGTTAGAAAAAGATGATAATATCTCTGAAAATTAAAGTTCATTGAAAAAGTCATAACATTAGATAATGACAATAAAAACAAATGTCTTAAGTTTTGCACATTACTTGTCCCCTACAAAAGAAGACCTCCAAACTTATAAAACAAGTTAAAAATAGATGATAATATCTCCAAAAATTAGAGACACTAAAAAAGTCATAACATTATACAACAACATCAAAAATAAATGTTTCTAGTTTCCCACATTATGTGTATATTTGACCGAAAACTCGTCTCTTACTAAATGAGACCTCCAGAATTATAAAACAAGTTAAAAAGATCACAGTGTTCCCAAAAGTTAGAGTGCACAGCGATAACATTGGAACAAATATTTCAAAATTTCCAGATTACTAGTATATTTGGTAGAAAACTCATCCCTTACTAAATGAGACCTCTAGAAACCTTTTTTTTTTTGGTAAGAAAAAAGAAATAAGTCAAAGAGAGATGATAATATCTTCGAAAATTAGAGTACACTAAAAAAAGTCATAAAATTTGACAACAACAATAAAAACAAATGTCTCCAATTTTTCACATTAGGTGCATATTTGGTTGAAAACTTGTCCGCTACTAAATAAGACTCCAAAATTATAGAAAAGCTAGAAGATATGATAATAAGTGCACTAAGAAAGAGATAAAGTAGTACAACGACAATAAAAACAACGTCTCTAATTTTCCATATTATGCGTACAGCTAATGACCTTTGCTATCTTTTCTCAGGCCATGATGTCATTGTCAAAGTTAATCACAAATTTATTATATTAATCATATATCTTTGGGTAGACCGATAGATTTCTAAGTAAGGCCTAATACAAGTTAGCAAGAGATAATGATATTTCTAAAAATTAGTGTTAGAAAAATTGGACTGGATGAATCAATTCAACCAGTAAACTGATGAATTAAACCGAGGTCTAGTTTGGACAACCCTGGTAAGTAGTGTCTCTAAAAAAACCAATCAATGATGATAAAAAAATTAGGTTTGACTAATTGGTTTTATATGAAAACCAATGTTGACTAAATGATTGAACCAGTCCCTTGTCCAAAATTTAGCACAATTGGTTACACATGAAGTTAAATCTGGAACCCTATGCCTTCAAAATGAGCTAACATCATTTATCCTCCAAGAGAGACTTACCTAATATATGCAAAGTTTACATGATAAAAATGACAACACATTTTACTCATCCTAGAATTGAATTTGGGGTATGAAATTTCCTACTATGTGCAAAATTTATATAAATATACTTATAAAAACAGAGATAAAATTATATAAAATATATTTATAAAAATATATATTTATATTTAATTATCACTAATTCAACTACAAGTAGATCAATAAACTATAAATTATTATTTTTACCAATTCAATGATGGATTTAATCTTCAAAACATTGCTAAAAATTATAAGTGCCCTAAAATGTCATAATATTTGACAATGACAATGAAAGCAAATATCCTTGATTTTTTACATAACATGCATATTTGGTAGATTTCATCAAAGTTGAAAATTATTTAATATAAATTAATTTATTAAATTTTAATAATAAAATAATGTAAGTCACATTCATAACCCATTAGCATATAAAAATTTGGTTCTCTATTTTATGCTTCAATCCTGCCCAAATTAACTAGCATTTCTACATTGTAAACCTTGCCATCAAAACTAGCCATTATCAATCTTCACTCTTCATGAATGTGGAATAATTCACTTGACTTACCAATTTAGTCAAAGGTTCATTGACTATTTACCTACTCCACTTAAAACTATCTCATTTACTTTAACTTTTCTTACCATATGATAAAAATATTTTAAAATGGATTTATATGTTAGTTGATGCTAAATTTCTCCCAAAATATAAAAATATCTAATCATACATAATATGAACACTAATTAATAAATTTAAATGAAGTGAGAATATAAAAAATTTGTCTCTGATCTAAAGTCCTACTCCTTAAAGTTCACAAGTCAAGTCTATGGCTTTGTTGTATCTCTTAGGGCTTTTGTAACACCTTAGTGTACTAACTCTATCTAGCCTCTCACTGGGCTCGATTCCCTATGATTTCCAAAGAACAAATATCAATCCGTGGCATTTTCATGCTATGAAACGGGGTTTCATACACTCAACTTCTGCTCCGTGGGTCCTGTGAATCCATCATTCATATTCTCTACTCACACTCCACTTATACCACTCATACATAGCATAAAACGAGCCATAAGCCACAGGTATAGAGTCAAAAACCAGAAAAATACATTTTCTCACTTGTGCCCAAAAGTCATATTTTGGCTCTAACTTTGAAAAATCATAACTAATTATAAAAAAATGGGAATCTAGTAAAATTTAGCTTTCTAGAAAGCTCTAAGTGTTAAATTTACACTAAAAATAATTTTTAATCATAATCTCAGCATTTGGATCATGTTTGACATCGAAAATCAGACAAAGGTCTGGCTGTCTCTGTTTCTTGCGCAGCTTACTGTCATGAACTTCTAAAATTCGTAACTAAATCCACAAAAATCCAATCTGGGCAAACTATACCAATTTAAAAATCTACAGATGTCTACTAGAGGAAAAAAATAAGTCTAGATCAGTTCAGTAGCCTTTAGACCCTAGAAACTGATAGAATAGTAACAGAGGTCAGATGGCTCCCTGATGCTGATATAGAACTTCAGAAGATTCATTCTCTCTCTACAGACCTCCGATTTAGGTGATTCTAGTTGGTATAGGTCACTGTAGTTGTCTAGTTTATGTGTATAAAATTGCACTACATTTAGACTCCATTTGGTTCATGAATGACAAGGTTTTATTTTCGGACCTAAGAAATAATACCATGACCAAATCATCAAAATTTCCCAATTTCAAAAATTCGCAAAATATTCTCTAAACCTCCAAATATTACCCACTTTAGCTTCCCAAGAAGCTTTCTACACACTCTAGAGGCATGCCAAATTTCATAGCAAGAAGAGCTCGTTTGGTCATACTTTGACGAAACTCACAAATTTGGCGATTTTGGCACACAAAAGGTCCAAAATGGGTCCAAATGGCCTCTCACACATTCTCACTCCTCATGGACAAGTTTTAAAGCATGAAAATAGTCTATATAACATGTCTAAGTAGTCCAAATCATCATACATTTCAAACTCGCTATGCTACGGGCCAAAATACACTATCACATACATTCAACAAAAGGGGCAAAACCCACATTTCCATTAATTTGGCTCTCTACATAGTTTGTACATCATATATCCATACATTTACACTTGCTACAACATTTACATCTCAAAAATAGTGGGTGCATATTCATTTTGGCACCACTTTACATCAAAAGAGTCAAAATAAGCTAATATCTAGCTACACATACTTCTAGACTCCTTGGTGTGCACTCGGTTCTCCTTGAGCTCCACCTAGCATATTAAGTTGGGAGGGGAAGGGGTGAGATTCATGGAATCTCAGTAGCTTATGCACTCATTCAAGTAAACAATCAAGGCATATAACAAGTCAAAGCATGTAATTTGGCATCCAATCATTCTCAATCACATAATACATGTTGTACATGCCATGAAAATCACAACAATGCCACAAGTAAGCTCTAGGGACTTTTGGTCTAGCCTCACCCTAGTTTAGGGACTTTTGGATTGCCTCACCCGAGTTTAGGGACTTTTGACTTGGCCTCACTCGGTTATTAGACTTTCGGTCTTGTCTCGCCCATCTCAAGGGACTTTCGGCTTTACCTCACCCATCTCAAGGGACTTTCGGCACTACCTCACCCGAGCAACTCTCACAATCCAACGCACAAACACATTGGCATCAATGCATCAAAGCAATAGCATATGGCATATTCCACACAATAAGTATATACATAAACATACAATGACTTTTACATCCAAAAATGTAACAAGAAAGAGTGAAAAGAGAGCTACCTTATGAGCCAACACAAGCCTTCCCTTTCAATTTCTCTTCTCCCTTCTTAGGTTCACACTCACACCTTGATGGAAGTACTTCTCTTGAGCCTAGACACACAAAAGCATGCAATTACTCTCTTATAACTTAACAACTCTTAAAGGTTCTTCAGATCAAACCGTCCTAACATCTAAGAACCTAGGGATTCTATCTCTTTCTAGAATGTCATCAACTCTCCTTCTTTCCCAAGCTCTCATGGTAGGATAATCAACATATTCAAGGAAAATAAGAAGTTCAAGAGTGTTTTCCACTTTCCCTCTTCTGACCTATGCCTAAAACCCCACTAATTTCACAAGCAAAACCATAGAAAGAGAGGGCAAAGAGAGGAAAACCAGATTCTAAGGAGAAAAGAGAGAAATTTGTTTACCTTTCCTTTGTTCTTCCTCCTTCTCTTGGTCTCTCTCACTCTCCACGCCTCTTTTCTCTCCTTGGGTTGAAGTCTAGGGCAAATAAGAGAGAAAGAGAGAAACTTGTCTTACAAGGGTTCTCACAAAAACTTGGAATTGAGTATGAGTTCACTTATTCTTCTATAGTGGATGTAATCATATTTCTCTATTTTATTACTCTAGTAGTGTATGAAAACTTGATATGCATCTTATGGATGTTGTTATAACCTAGTTATATGGCTTACTTAATCATAACATCTATATGAAAATCCCAGAAGGATTTAAAATACCTGAAGCATATAACTCAAAGTTCTGATAATTTTTTTTAATTAAATTGCAAAGATCATTGTATGGACTAAAATGGTCTAGACAAATGTGATATAATTATCTTAGTGAATATTTGTTAAAGAAAGAATATAAGAATGACTATATATATCCATGTGTTTTCATAAAATGAGCAAATTCAGTATTTGTAATTATCGTTATATATATTGATGATTTGAATATTATTAAAACTCCTGAAAAGATTCTAAAGGCAGTAGATTATTTGAAAAAAGAACTTGAAATGAAAGATCTTAGAAAAACAAAGTTTTTTCTTGCCCTATAGATCAAGCATTTGAAAGATGGAATTTTTATATATCAATCAACTTACACAAAAAAAGTTCTTAAAATATTTTACATGAGTAAAGCACATCTTTGAGTACCTCAATAGTTGTTCAGTCACTTGATGTTAAAAAAAGATATTTTTCAGCATCGAAATGATAATGAAAAATATTTTGGTCTCAAAGCACCATATCTTAGTGCAATTGGTGCATTAATATATTTTGATAACAAAGCAAGACCTAATATAGCTTTTATTGTAAGCTTGTTAGCTAGGTTTAGTTCAACTCCAATACAAAAAGATTAGACTAGAGTTAAACATGTTTTATGATATCTTTGAGGTATTGTTGATATGGGTTTATTATATGCAAATGGATTTATATAAGAACTCTTGGAATATGTAGATGCCGGATACTTATTTAACCCGCGCAAAGCTAAATACCAAATAGGCTATATATTTGCAAGTGGAAATACAACTATATCATGACGTTCCACCAAACAAACACTTGCAACCACTTCCTCGAATCATGTAGAAATTATAGCAGTTCACAAAACAAGTCAAGAATATATTTGGTTGAGATCTATGACTCAACATATTCAAGAAACATATGGATTATCTTCTTGCAAGAAAACTTTAACTATATTGTATAAAGATAATGCGACATTATAGCATAGTTAAAAGAAGGATATATTAAAGAAGATAGAACAAAATACATTTTACCAATATTCCTTTTTACTTATAATTTTCAAAAGAATGGTGATATTGATATTCAACAAATTAGTTCAAGTGATAATCTAGCTGACTTATTCACCAAGATATTACCTACCTTAATATTTGAAGATTAGTACACAAAATTAGGATGCATCAACTTAAAGATCTACAATGATATTGTGAATAAGGAAAGTATATAAGGAACAATGTATTCCTTTTCCTTTTTACTAGGGTTTTTTCTCACTTAATTTTTCTTTAGTAAGGTTTTGATGAGGCATATTCTTTATACAATGGATATCTAACAGGGAGTGTTATGAATGCAATTATGTGGATGTCTATCTCCTCATATTCTTTCAATAATTATAATTTTAAAACCTTTAGATATTCATCTTCTACCTTCATATCCTCCTTTATAGTATATTATTTGATATTTAGGATGTGACCTTTGAATTTTTTATAGTTACAAACTTATACTTATAAATAGGCACCTCATTTGTATTGAAAGGTATAAATAAAATTTGAGTAGTATTTCTCTTATTCTCTATCTTCTCTAAATTCTATTTTCTTTATCTCTTGAGTTATTTCATAATATAGCTCACTTTTTACAAATATTTGGTTTATGTTAAATATAAAACTTAATGTACGGTAAGCTATGTTATTTCAGATTATTGATCTATAGCCCTAGATCATTTTAGTCATTTATGGGCCAATAATTTAGCCTTAATGACAAGATAGGCTGAGATCATATAAATCTAATAAGATTATATATTAAGGATTAATAAAATTTAATTAGAAAAAAGGGTTAATAAAATTTTAATTTAACCTTATAACCTTTCAAGATTTGTTCCTAATAATTTCATTCATAATCAATTTACTCCTTTTAATTTTGGGGTCAAACTAATATGTAGTTAAGTGGCCAAGCTTAGTATGTATGTAGCACCCTTATAATTTTAAATTCATTATTCTTTTAAAAATTTATTAAGAAAGTCTAAGAATGCTTTGAATTATGAGATATAAAGGAAATTATTAAGCTAATTATGAATTTCTCTAAAATTTAGGGAATTTATTATGAATTATTTGATATGATATGAATTATATAAATAATAGATAATTCAATAATTAAATTAGATGAGTAGGAAATTTAAAGAGTCTTTACACTTTTGAAACCATGAAAAATGGAGGAAAATCTTAGCAAAACAATAATAATTAGAAAAATTTTTAGGGTTAAAATTAAAAGTTTAAGGCAAAAAGTATAATTTTCTTAGGACTAAAATGAAATTTTCACCAAGAGAGATTAATTGCATTATGGACGTGCAAACTAGTAAAAAACAGTGCAAATGATTGGAATGATTCTTAGCTACTTAGTATAGGCTAAATAATAAGAAAAGAAAAAACTTGAATTTAGTCAAGATTTTCTTGACTTGCTGATACTACTATAATAAGGGAGGTGAAAGACGCATAAGAGGTATACAGAGAGAAAGAGAAAGAGAGACACTTAGGTAGCAAGCTAGCCATGCTTATTTAGGGCAGTTTTCATAACTTGTCTCATTACATTCCCAACATTTAGAAACGTGAGAGGAAAAGAGAGAAAAGGTGAGTTAAAGAGAAAAAATGAGCAAGAGAGAGAGAACAACATGAAAAGAAGAAGGAGAATTAGGAAGAGCTACAACTAGATCTAGAACCTTTGCAAATAAAAACTCCCTTCTAAGCTGAGATATGATTGTAAGACTCACTTCTTCTTTTTCATCTTCTTCTCATTCATTATCTCTTAAAATCCCACGCAATAGCCTATGGAATTTTATGGGTGTTTAGACTAATTTAGATGGATTAATTACCTTTAGCATTATGTTTTTAACCTAAAAAGTTTATGGTTGGTATCTTAGTCCATGTATCTTAAAGCCTTAATTCTATTTGCATAAGCGAAGCCATAAGAGACTTTAATGGGTTAAAAAGTTCTTTTGATGTTAATTTGATGCTTGGATGCTAAATAACTATGCTTGGAAAGCTTGTATGTGAAAGGATTGCTTAAAATCTTACTACCATGTGAAATCCTTCCCTTTTTATGAAACAGGGCATATTTGCATAGCCTCCCTATGCAAAAGCACATAAGGCTGTGTAACAACAACAACAATAACAAAGTTTTTTCTTACTAAATAGAGTCAGCTACATAGATTAATTTACACTATAAAGTTCTATCGTAAATCATATTCTTAGATAAACTATTTAAGTTTAAAACTTCACTTATAATGAGCTTTGTTGTAAATCTATTTTCATAGCCGGTATCAAGCCTAGAAAAAAGAGAAGGGTTGTGTTAGGTAATTAATAGTTAATATAACACTTTGTCGAATCTTTAAGACATAGGGCTGTGTAACATATAAATTTAAACATATGGATCATGTGCCATCACATGGCCTTAGATCGGATTTGCATGGCCTGGTTATGTGATTCTACACTGCCTGTGTAAGTTTCAACACTTGATCTTTGTATCCTTTTGGAGAAATCACATAGCCTACCTATGCAAAATCACATAAGGCCATGCACAACATAGAAAATGGGAAAAATATGATTTTAGTTGACTAAATGAATGGTATAGGTGTATGATTAAGCATTAGCAATAATATAGTGTCTTAGTAGCATCTTTTGGAACCTTAAAGCAAGTAATAGGATAGATAAATTATCATATAATGTATACTAATCATATTCAAGAATATATATATATATATATATGTGTGTGTGTGTGCAATTATACTTCAACAAGGATGATTCTTATATCAACTTGGACTATCCCCTTGAAATTTATTTTATATAAAAACTTGTATAATAAGGTAATATATGTCCCATTCATAATCCACTAGCATATACAAATTTGTTTCTTTGTTTTTTACTTCAATCTCACTAAATTGGCTTGTGTTGTAAACCTTGCCGTCCTTCAGAATAAGCCATTATGAATTTTCACTTTTCATGTATGTGGAATAATTCACTTAACTTACCAATTTAGTTGGAAATTTTAGTTCATTCACTCTTTAATTACCTTACTTAAAACTATTTCATGTATCTCAGTTGTTTTTAGAGTAAATTAATTTTTTTAAAAATATTTAGATTATATGACTCTTACTTTTATTTAAATATACTATCATCTTTGTAAAACTAGAATAATTAGAATATCTTTAAAAATAATGCTTTTTATTTGTAAAAATAGAATGATTAGAATATCTTTAAAAATAATGTTTTTTATTAAAATAGGCTAAATTACACATAACCTTTTAGACTCTAAGTCATATATATAGATAATCTATTTGACCTTTAAAATTTGACAACGAATCTTTTTAAACATTCACATTTATGTAGATAACCTCTTTGCTATTAGTTAATTTGTTAATGAAGCATGATTGTATCAAAAAAAAATTTAAGAAAATTTATTATTATTGAATTGTTAGATTTTATTAGTAAAATAATAGACTAACTGATGATGAGAGTTATTTGCACAAATCTGATAGTTTAGAGAGATCCATTATCAAATTTTAACTATAAAATGTCTTATAGTTAATATAAAAATTTTAAAATGTAAATTTATTATTACTTAGTAGATTGATTTTAATGCCAAATAAATCCTAAAAATTCATAAAAATTTTAATTAAATGCGTAATGACTTCAGAAAATTATAATTTCTTTCCCAGAAATCACAAATTTCAAAATTCATATGTCAGGGCCTTATTTTTTTAATTTAAGAATCCCTAACTTAGTTATTTCATTTATTTAGTCCCAATTAAATTTAATTTAAAGAGGGCGTTACACAATGAGACCAAATAAATCTTGAGGTGAAAGAATTCAACTTAAAGGATTTAATATTTTTCTTGTCAGTATTTTAATATGGTAAAGAGATGAAATGTTAGAGTGTTTTCATCAGGCTTACAAACATGAGAGTCATCTTGCACTCATGTGGGTCACATCTTCAGAGTTGGGCTGTGACAAACACAAGGATGAGAGTGTGTATAAAACTTATTTCCTCTCTTTACACTCATTTTCTCTTTTCTTATTATCACTCTCTTCTTGCACTCAGTCTATGAACTGCAAAGATCTGGAGTCGTTAGTTTCATTATATTTAACGACAAGTCTAGATACATAAGACAAAACAAAGCCATTCGCTCAGGACTGAGATTGACTACATAATGTGAAAGCATAGAAAATTAAATTCGAGGAAAAGCAATGTAGCTTCTTCGTTTTCGCCCTCGACGAGGAAATTTCCACAACAGTGACATATATTTGTGAATAAGGTAGCTTCCGTATATGTACAATAAATGTAGAAATTGTTACCGCATATCAATATCAATATCTTATAAAAGATTTGAATTTAAGATCTCTTATTACTTACTTAAATTTCTTACTATTAAACCACATTTAATGGCTTAATTACAACACTTTTAAATTAAACTGTACAGAAAATGAAAAAGAAGAAAAAAAGATGAGTCCCATTCAAATAGGACTCATGTAGGATCCGTATTCTACTGTGTTTTTTAACATGCACATTGTGCGCAGAATGGGAGAACAACTTGTCCAGTACTAAATGAGACCTCCATAATTATAAAAAAGTTAGAAAGAGATGATAATATCTCTGAAAATTCAAGTTTATTGAAAAAGTCATAGCATTAGACAAGGACAATAAAAACAAACGTCCTAAGTTTTCCACATTACATATAGAAAACTCATCCCCTACAAAAGATATCTCCAAAATTATAAAACAAGTTAAAAAGAGATGATAATATCTGCAAAAATTAGAGTGCGCTGAAAAAGTCATAATGTAAGACAACAACAACGGAAATAAATGCCTCTAGCTTTCCACATTACGTGTATATTTGGTAGAAAACTCTTCTCCTACAAAATGAGGCCTCCGGAATCAAACAACAAGTTAGAAAGATATGATAGTATTTTCACAAATTAGAGTGCACCAAAAAAGCCATAACGTTGGACAATGACAATGAAAACAAATATCTCCAATTTTTCACATTACGTGTTTATTTGACAGAAAACTTATCCCTTACTAAATGAGACCAACAGAATTTAAAAAAAAAAAAAGTTAGAAAGAGATGATAATATCTTCAAAAATTAAAGTGCACTGAAAAAGTCATAACATTTGATAACAACAATGAAAACAAATGTCTCGAATTTTCCACATTAGTTGCATATCTGGTAGAAAACTCATCGCCTACTAAATGAGACCTCCAAAATTATGGAACAGCTAGAAAGATATAATAATATCTCCAAAAATTAAAGTGCATTAAAAAAGTCATAACATTGTACAATGACAATAAAAGCAAATGCCTCCAGTTTTCCACATTACGTGTACAGCTAATGACCTTTGGTATCTTTTCTCAGGCCATGATGCCATTGTCAAAGTTAATCACAAATTTATTATACTAATTATATATCTTTGGATAGACGGATAGATTTCTAAGTAAAGTCTAATCAAATTAGCAAGAGATAATGATATCTCTAAAAATCATTGTCAGAAAAATTAGATTGTATTAGTTGGTTTAATTGATAAACCGACATATCAAATCGTAATTTGATCTAGAGAACTCTATTAATTGGTTAGTCAACACTGATAAAAAAAATCGGATTTGACTGAGCAGTTTTATATGAAAACCAGTGTTGACAAAATGATTGAACCAGTACTTTGTCCAAAATTTGGCAAAATTGGTCGTGCATGGAATCAACCTCGGAACCCTATGCCTTCAAAATGAGCTAACATTGTTTATCCTCCAAGAGAGACTTACTTAATATATGCAAAGTTTACATGACAAAAATGGCAACGCATTTTACCGATCCTAGCATTGAACTTGGGGCATGAAATTTCCAAGAATCACTTTCACCAATAATTTTACAATAGTGGTCTAGTTAGTATGTGCAAGGTTTATATAAACATACTTATAAAAATGAAGATAAATTATATTAAATATATTTATAAAAAATTATATTTATATTTAATTATTATTAATTTTATCACAATTAAATTAGTAAACCATGAATTTTATCTCTACTAATTGAATGACCCATTCAATTTTTAAAATATTGATAAAAATTAAAAGTGCCCTAAAAAGTCATGACATTTGACAATGACAATGAAAGCAAATATCTCTGGCTTTTTACGTCACATGTATATTTAGTAGGTTTCATCAGCTTCAAAATCGAGAATTATTTTATTAAATTTTAATAATAAAATAATATAAGTCATGTTCATAACCCATTGACATATAAAAATTTGTTTCTCCATTTTCTGCTTCAATCCTGCACAAATTAACTAGCATTTCAACATTGCAATCCTTGCCATCAAAACCACCATTATTAATCTTCACTCTTCATGATCAAGGAATAATTCACTTGACTTACCAATTTAGTTGGAAAAATTGGTTCATTGACTATATTTATTCCACCTAAAACTATCTCATCTATTTTAGCTTTTCTTACCATATGATAAAAATATTTAAAATTAATTTATATGTTAATTGATGCTAAATTTATCTTAAAAAATAATAGTATCTAATTCTACATAATATGAACACTAATTGATAAATTTAAATAAAGTGAGACTATACAAAATTTGTCTCTAAATCAAAGTCCTACTGCTTTAAATCACGAGTCAAGTCTATGCCTTTGCCGTATCTCTTAGGGCTTGCAAGTCAAGTCTGTGCGTTTGCATTTAAATAAAGTGAGACTATAAAAAATTTGTCTCTAAATCAAAGTCTTACTCCTTTAAATCACGAGTTAAGTCTATGCCTTTGCCCTATCTCTTAGAGCTTACAAGTCTAGTCTGTGCCTTCGCATTTAAATTGTCACACCCCTTGTCCCAAGAGAAGGGGGTGACCAACACGAGGGGTCTATATGAAGTCTTCACCTACAGCTTGGTTTGCTACGCTAAGATAACTTTTAAGAGGTCCTACCGAATAGAAGTACGCTAAATAAAACCTTGCCTTGCTGGATATATAAAATATACTTTCTTTTAGGCACTAGCATTTTATAGAAATTTCGGCAGAGTGTCCCCTATAAATAGGACATCCCAACTTTCTACAAACAGCCAGAGTGCAACAAAACAACAACAGAGAGCTCCACTCTCTTTAACCAGTCAACAAAGCATCAACAACCAAAAAGAGGGGAGGGGAAAAATATCACCCAGAACCACTGGGTTTACTCCTAAAATACTTTACAAATAATCCTCAATTCATTACAATAAATATCAACCAAAAGAAAATTAACCGAGCTCCCAGTTCCAAAAAGGGAGGCTCACCGCCACACGCCTCAGTCCTAAGATGAGGGAGGCGGATCAGGTCCAGAGGCGCTATCTGAAAAAAAAAATTTAAAATTTGAAAGGGTGAGATAAACTCAGTGAGCAGATAATAGATTCCAAAACTTATTCAAGAATCATAACCAATAAATTAAAGTATATTTATAACTAAACCCTCACACATCACAATTTAACAAATCCCATAGACAGTCATATGGAAGGGGACCCATTTAAACCTGAGTCTCTTGGTGTGATCTCCTGATGAAGGTTTACTACTAGGTCAGGTAAAGTAGCGGCTACACCGTGTTGGCAGCTCCTTTTCCCGTTTCACCCGGGTGGCTACGCCTAACAGGCAGCCCCTATTAACTACCTTTCTTATTTGTAGGTCATGATTTATCCGTTCCGGGGGCGGCTACACCTCGTTGGCAGCCCTTACCCGCCTCACTCGGGTGGCTTCGCCTAACGGGTAGCTCCTTCTCCACCCAGATTCCTTTACCACTCACATCTTAGTTAAATGAAGGACAACAACATACACTCATAGGCGAGGCGTGCACACACACACACACACAGATCCAAAATTCTAAGTTCACATACCTATATATATATATATATATATATATATACGTCATTAGCCAATTACTTTATTATATATCTATGTATATTTATATATTAACAACTCATTAGGACCAATAATGAAAATAGTGAAAGAAGATAATCATGCAAATACAAATAAGGGTAAGACAAAAATAAATAAATAAATAAACAACCAAGGGTTACTCCTCAACAACTCCTCCTTCATATTTAAGTTATGGCCAAGAAAACAAGTCCATGCATGCATTATAAATATACCTACTAAGCCTTGTTTTATCTCACTCAGGGCAATTTCGAGCAGTAAGTAACAGTAGCAAGATTTATGGTGACAGTAAGAGCTTTGAAATCTATTATTTACTCACCGACAATGGTCAATGTTAGCACATTACGGGTTCCTTCTTGAAATGCCAATTTCCTTCACTGCCAATGCCCCTAGGATTTCCTGATAACACCCAACTCACCAAGTCACTACATGGGTCCACAATGATCAAACTTATATTTATAATTCCCTAATAGCTATCAATAACCTAAAATTCACAGAACCACACTCATATGCAGCAACATTTAACCTAGTCTTTCCATTTAGATCCTACTTCATCCTTTAAATTCACATATCATCCTAAGGGAGTAAAATTTCAAGGATTTTTATACACCCCATAACAGTAGGAAGCCCGAAAATAAAAACCCCCCTTTTCTGTTCTCCAGTGCCGGCCAGACCAAGGATAGAAGGATTTCTCCATCCTTCTCGTTCCTTGGAGCAGGGGAGGACCAAAAATGGAAGGAATGACCGAAATCTAGGGAAATAAGGGAGAACACAGCACCAAAACGAAGATTGGGCGTGAGAGAGAGACAGAGAACGCTTACCTTAACCGACGGCGCTTCTGGCTTGCTGTCTCATGTCGCCGGACTTGTAGCAGCAGCGAGGAAGCTGGAAGGAGCTTCTGCGACGCCGGTGAGGGCCCTTCGATGGAGGAAAAGTGCTGACAGCTTGAAGGAGGGAGCTTCACACGCAGTGGGAGAAAGAGGGAACAGCGACGAGAGAGAGAGAGAGAGCTCGGGGGGGAGACCTGTGTAACGCCGGGGAAGCTGCGCAGGTGAAGGAAGAAGAGCAGCAGCTCTGCCGGAGAAAACACGCGAGCTGCAAAGGAAGAAAGTGACGCCGAGAAAGTAAGAGAACAGCGCCAGGAATGAGACGGAGAGGAAGCTGCCTGACGGAAGAAAAAATGAAGATAAAACAAGAAAAAAAAAAGAATGAATAAAGAAAACAAAAAAAATAAAATAAAATAAAAATGGAAGGAAAATGAATATATAAATAAGTGACCCCCTCCCTTTATATATTTGTATTTGTATTTTTATTTTTTCTCGGTTCTTACAGTCTTCCCCCCTTTTGGAAATTCGGTCCCCGAATTTTTTTTTCAAGAAAAATGGAATTCTAACCTCATGACCCAAACAAGTGGGGATATTTGATACGCATTTCACTTTCTACTTCCCATGTAACTTCCTCCTGTGAGTGGTTACGCCATAGCACCTTAACCATTGTCACTTCTCTCGAGCGAAGCTTCCTTACCTGCCTATCCACGATGGTGGCAGGTTCTTCCTTATATGTCAATCCTTCATCCAGTACAATATCCTGAGATTTAATTACGTGTGAAGGGTCGGACAAGTACTTCCTCAACATAGACACATGGAACACTGGATGTACTCCTGCCAATTCTAGTGGTAAATCTAAACGATAAGCCACCTGGCCAACCCTATCCAGTATCTCATAGGGTCCCACATATCTCGGACTCAACTTTCCCTTCCTGCCAAATCTCATCATGCCTTTCATCGGTGACACCTTCAAGAACACCAAATCACCCACCGTGAATTACAAGTCTCGACGTCTGTGATCCACATATGACTTTTTTCGACTCTGGGCCATCAACAATCTTTCTTTTATCACCCGTACTTTGTCCAGTGCATCTTGTACCAGGTCAGGACCTAACAATTTGGCTTCACCAACTTCAAACCATCCTATTGGAAACCTACATCGCCTCCCATATAGTGCTTCGAATGGTGCCATTTGAATACTAGCTTGATAACTGTTATTATATGCAAATTCTGCCAAAGGCAGATGATTTTCCCAACTACCACCAAAGTCCAAGATACATGCTCTCAACATATCCTCCAGAATCTGTATCGTTCTCTCAGACTGCCCATCAGTTTGAGGATGAAAAGCAGTATTGAGGTCTATTCTCGTACCCAAGGCCTCTTGGAAAGCCTTCCAGAAACGAGATGTAAACTGAGGACCTCTATCAGAAATTATGGATATGGGTACTCCATACAATCTCACTATTTCGCTTAGGTAGAGTTGCGCATACTTAGCCACACCATAAGTAGTCTTGATAGGAAGGAAATGTGCTGCCTTAGTTAATCTATCTACAATTACCCAAATAGAATCATACCCCCTCAGGGTACGAGGTAAACCGGTTACGAAATCTATCGTAATTCTCTCCCACTTCCACTCGGGTATTTCCAGTCGCTGGTGTAATCCTACTGGTTTTTGATGTTCAGCCTTCACCTGTTGGCACACTAGGCAACGGGAAACAAAGTCGGCTACATCTCCCTTCATACCATCCCACCAATAGGATTGCTTCAAGTCCTGGTACATTTTTGTTGATCCCGGATGGATGGTATATGCTGAATGATGAGCCTCCTCTAAAATCTCTCTCTTTATATCCCCCACACTAGGCACACACAACCGGTCTCCAACTCTAAGTACTCCTTCTGAATCAAGAATGAATCCACTATCTTTCCCACTCCTTACTCCTTCAATCCTCTCGCTCAACTTGGGGTCGAGCTTCTGAGCCGCCTTTACCCTTTCTATGAGGGTCGAACAAGCCTGCATGTGAGCTAAGAATGCTCCAGATTGAGAAATTTCAAACTTCGTTCCTCCATTCTCCAAGTTATGAACTTCTTCCACTAACGGCCTTCTCTCTTCCACAATATGAGCCAAACTGCCCATTGACTTTCTACTTAAGGCATCTGCTACTACATTGACCTTCCCAGGATGATAGAGAATATTACAATCATAGTCCTTGAGTAACTCCATCCACCTGCGTTGTCTAAGGTTAAGATCTTTTTGCTGAAAGATATATTTAAGATTTTTATGATCGGTATAGATCTCGCAGGTCTCGCCATAAAGGTAATGTCGCCAAAGTTTAAGGACAAATACCACAGCTGCCATTTCTAGATCATGAGTAGGGTAATTCTGCTCATATCTTTTGAGTTGCCTAGAGGCATAGGCTATCACACGTCCATGCTGCATAAGAACACATCCCAACCCTACTCTTGAAGCATCGCAATACACTGCATAGCCTCCTATCCCAGATGGTAACATTAGGACAGGGGCTGAAGTCAAACACTTCTTCAGTTTCTGAAAACTTTCTTCACAATCATCCGACCACTGAAATTTAACTTGCTTTTGCGTCAATCTGGTCAACGGGGCAGCTATTTTTGAAAAATCTTTTACGAAGCGGCGATAGTACCCAGCTAAACCCAAAAAGTTGCGAATCTCTGTGACTTTAGTAGGTTTAGGCCACTTTTGGACGGCTTCTACCTTGCTTGGATCCACTTAGATACCATCCTTCGAAACAACATGGCCCAAAAATGCCACCTGATCTAGCCAGAATTCACACTTAGAGAACTTTGCATATAATTGCTCCTCTCTTAACCGCTGCAGCACCGAGCGTAAATGTTGTTCATGCTCTCCTCGACTTTTTGAATAAACAAGAATGTCATCAATGAATATTATGACAAATCTATCCAAAAATGGTCTAAATATTCGATTCATCAAATCCATGAATGTTGCCGGTGCATTAGTTAACCCGAAGGACATTACCAAGAACTCATAATGACCATAACGGGTCTTAAAAGCCGTCTTAGGGATATCTTCCTTCCTTATCTTCAATTGGTGGTATCCGGAACGCAAATCTATCTTGGAAAAACACTGCGCACCTTGTAACTGATCAAAAAGATCGTCAATACGGGGTAATGGGTACTTATTGCGTATTGTTACTTTATTAAGTTTCCTGTAATCAATACACAATCGAAAAGACCCATCCTTTTTCTTCACAAAAAGTACTGGAGCACCCCAAGGAGAAACACTCGGGCGGATGAAACCCTTATCCAACAAGTCTTGCAGCTGTATCTTCAACTCCTTCAACTCTAACGGTGCCATACGATAAGGGGGTATAGAAATTGGTTGTGTGCCCGTAACTACCTCAATACAAAATTCAATCTCTCTATCCAGTGGCAATCCCGGTAACTCTTCTGGGAACACATCCTCAAACTCCCTAACTATAGGAACTTGTTGCAGGTCTACCGTCTGTGCATCAACATCCTTAATGACAGCCAAATATCCTTGGCACCCTCTTCTTAGCAACCTCTGTGCTTTCAGCAAGGAGATAAGATTAATCGGCACTTCATTACGATCACCCTGTATCAAAAAGGGCGTCTCGCCTGGAATATGAAATCTTACCACTTTTAAATAACAATCTACTGTGGCGTGACAAGAAGCTAACCAATTCATGCCCAGAATCACGTCAAAATCAGTCATATCTAGTATAGCCAAGTCTGCTAAGGTTTCCCTATCCTCAGTAAGGACCTCACAAGACTGGCATATATAGTTCACTGACAATGATTCACCGATCGGAGTCACAACTATAAAAGGATCATCTAATTTAATTAAACCCCTACCAACAAGCTTGGCAAAATGAGGAGATACATATGAATGAGTGGAACCAGGGTCAAATAATACACGAGCATCGCAAGAACAAACTCGGAGAGTACCTGTCACTACTGCATTGGAGGCCTGCGCATCCTGTCTCGTTAAGGCAAATACCCGAGCCTGTCCTCTCCCTGCAGAGGCTGATCCCCTGCTTCCTGCACCTCTCCCAACACCACTCCTGGTCAGTTGGGTGGGAATTGATTGAATCGGTGTAACTGCTATAGGGGCCGTCTGATGAGATGATGAGACTGATCCATGACTAGATCCACGCTGCTGGAGCGGGCAATTCTTCTTTAGATGTCCCACTTGCCCACAGAGGAAACATGCACCTGTCGCCTTATAACATGGCCCAGAGTGGAGTTTCCCACAAGTAAGGCAACGGTTGCTATTACGCTCCATTTGGACTGGACCATACTGGGCCTGACGTCCAACTACGCTCTAATCTGTTCGTTGACTAACTGCAATACCAGAAGACTGCGCAGGTTTCTTTGAAATTAGAGACAATGTCTGGCCATGTTCTTGGAGTCTTGACCCACCCATCAAGTACCCCACACCCTGGTGCTTACCCTCAAACCTCTTCCTCTTCTTTGCAAAATGGGCATTGTCTTCCATCCCAAGCAACTCAATCTTTCTTGCACAGTCAACTGCCGCAGCATAGGAGGAAAACTGCTCAACCTGAGCCGCTACTGCATTAAACAGCGGGCGTAACAATTTGTCCACAAATCTCTCAATCTGATCTCTCTCTGTAGAGACTAAATGAGGTGCATATCGTAAGAGCTGTGTATAACGGATGTCATATTCAGATACACTCATGCTAGGAACCTGCCTCAGCACTTCAAACTCTCTGCGTCTTGCATCTCTAGTGCTCTTGGGTAAAAATCTAGCCATAAAAGCTTCCTTAAATTCCTCCCAAGTCATCGGAGGTAATCCTGCAGGTCTTCCTGGGAACACGGTCTCATACCAAGTATAAGCCACATCCTGCATTTGATAGGTGGCTAGTTCTATCTTTTCTTCACCCGAGCATTTAAGAGCTCGGCACGCCTTCTCAACACCATCCATGAAGAGTTGGGGATCTTCTTGGCTATCAGACCCAGAAAATGTTGGCGGTTTCAACTTCAAGAATCTTGATATCAAATCATTAGCATTCCTCCGTTCACTCTGCACTGGCTGCATCACCGGAGTAGGCTGAACTTGTGCTTGAGATTGTGGAGTTACAACACTTACTAATTGCTCAATTCTAGCTCCCTGTGCTTGCACTACATTTGCTAATGCCTCAACAGTCCCTTGTAACCTAGCCACCAAGGCATCCAATGATCCCAATTGCGTTTGAGGAGGCATAATTCCTTCTCCTAGTGGGGCAGCCCTGCCTTGCCCACTACGCCCTCCACGTCTACCTCGACCTCTACTGGCTCCTCTACCGACTCCCCTACCACGACCCCTAGAGGCTGGGGCCATCGGTGGGGTAGGAGCCTCAACAGAAGGCTCATCTGTATTCTTTTCTGCAACTGCTCCTACAGTTGCGCTGGATCCAGCCGGCATCATTGTTCTATAAAAACCAAATCACAGGTTTAGAACAAAACAAAGAAAAATCAATCATTCATAGACATACAAATTCATAAACACCCATGCCTCCTTAAGTCTTACACCTAAAGAAGGAACCCTTAATACCCTATAAGGCCTCTAATGATATCTTAGTTATAATTATGCCCGGGTTCATAAAGATAACTAAGGCGTCATTAGAGAGCACTTATTTCACAGGACACAGGAACTTATGCTCTGATACCAACTTTGTCACACCCCTTGTCCCAAGAGAAGGGGGTGACCAACACGAGGGGTCTATATGAAATCTTCACCTATAGCTTGGTTTGCTACGCTAAGATAACTTTTAAGAGGTCCTACCGAATAGAAGTACGCTAAATAAAACCTTGCCTTGCTGAATATATAAAATATACTTTCTTTTAGGCACTAGCTTTTTATAGAAATTTAGGCAGAGTGTCCCCTATAAATAGGACATCCCAAATTTCTACAAACAGCCAGAGTGCAACAAAACAACAACAGAGAGCTCCGCTCTCTTTAACCAGTCAACAAAGCATCAACAACCAAAAAGAGGGGAGGGGAAAAACATCACCCAGAACCACTAGGCCTACTCCTAAAATACTTTACAAATAATCCTCAATTCATTACAATAAATATCAACCAAAAGAAAATTAACCGAGCTCCCAGTTCCAAAAAGGGAGGCTCACCGCCACACGCCTCAGTCATAAGATGAGGGAGGCGAATCAGGTCTAGAGGCGCTATCTGAAAAAAAAATTTAAAATTTGAAAGGGTGAGATAAACTCAGTGAGCAGATAATAGATTCCAAAACTTATTCAAGAATCATAACCAATAAATTAAAATATATTTATAACTAAACCCTCACACATCACAATTTAACAAATCCCATAGACAGTCATATGGAAGGGGACCCATTTAAACCTGAGTCTCTTGGTGTGATCTCCTGATGAAGGTTTACTACTAGGTCAGGTAAAGTAGCGGCTACACCGTGTTGGCAGCTCATTTTCCCGTTTCACCCAGGTGGCTACGCCTAACAGGCAGCCCCTATTAACTACCTTTCTTATTTGTAGGTCATGATTTATCCGTTCCGGGGGCGGCTACACCTCGTTGGCAGCCCTTACCCGCCTCACTCGGGTGGCTTCGCCTAACGGGTAGCTCCTTCTCCACCCAGATCCCTTTACCACTCACATCTTAGTTAAATGAAGGACAACAACATACACTCATAAGCGAGGCGTGCACACACACACACACACAGATCCAAAATTCTAAGTTCACATACCTATATATATATATATATATACGTCATTAGCCAATTACTTTATTATATATCTATGTATATTTATATATTAACAACTCATTAGGACCAATAATGAAAATAGTGAAAGAAGATAATCATGCAAATACAAATAAGGGTAAGACAAAAATAAATAAATAAATAAACAACCAAGGGTTACTCCTCAACAACTCCTCCTTCATATTTAAGTTATGGCCAAGAAAACAAGTCCATGCATGCATTATAAATATACCTACTAAGCCATGTTTTATCTCACTCAGGGCAATTTCGAGCAGTAAGTAACAGTAGCAAGATTTATGGTGACAGTAAGAGCTTTGAAATCTATTATTTACTCACCGACAATGGTCAATGTTAGCACATTACGGGTTCCTTCTTGAAATGCCAATTTCCTTCACTGCTAATGCCCCTAGGATTTCCTAATAACACTCAACTCACCAAGTCACTACATGGGTCCACAATGATCAAACTTATATTTATAATTCCCTAATAGCTATCAACAACCTAAAATTCACAGAACCACACTCATATGCAGCAACATTTAACCTAGTCTTTCCATTTAGATCCTACTTCATCCTTTAAATTCACATATCATCCTAAGGGAGTAAAATTTCAAGGATTTCTATACACCCCATTACAGTAGGAAGCCTGAAAATAAAAACCCCCCTTTTCTGTTCTCCAGCGCCGGCCAGACCAAGGATAGAAGGATCTCTCCATCCTTCTCGTTCCTTGGAGCAGGGGAGGACCAAAAATGGAAGGAATGACCGAAATCTAGGGAAATAAGGGAGAACACAGCACCAAAACGAAGATTGGGCGTGAGAGAGAGACAGAGAACGCTTACCTTAACCGACGGCGCTTCTGGCTTGCTGTCTCATGTCGCCGGACTTGTAGCAGCAGCGAGGAAGCTGGAAGGAGCTTCTGCGACGCCGGTGAGGGCCCTTCGATGGAGGAAAAGTGCTGACAGCTTGGAGGAGGGAGCTTCGTACGCAGTGGGAGAAAGAGGGAACAGCGACGAGAGAGAGAGAGAGAGCTCGGGGGGGAGACCTGTGTAACGCCAGGGAAGCTGCGCAGGTGAAGAAAGAAGAGCAGCAGCTCTGCCGGAGAAAACACGCGAGCTGCAAAGGAAGAAAGTGACGCCGAGAAAGTAAGAGAACAGCGCCAGGAATGAGACGGAGAGGAAGCTGCTCGATGGAAGAAAAAATGAAGATAAAACAAGAAAAAAAAAAGAATGAATAAAGAAAACAAAAAAAATAAAATAAAATAAAAAAGAAAGGAAAATGAATATATAAATAAGTAACCCCCTCCCTTTATATATTTGTATTTTTATTTTTTTTTTCTCGGTTCTTACATAAATAAAGTGAGATTATAAAAAATTTGTTTCTAAATCAAAGTCCTACTCCTTTAAATCATGAGTTAAGTCCATGCCTTTGCCCTATCTCTTAGGCTTACAAGTCTAGACTGTGCCTTTGCATTTAAATAAAGTGAGACTATAAAAAATTTGTCTTTAAATCAAAGTCCTACTCCTTTAAAGTCATGATCATGTCTATGCCTTTGCCCTGTCCCTAAGGGCTTACAAGTCAAGTCTGTGCTTTCACATTTAAATAAAGTGAGACTATAAAAATATTTGTCTCTAAATCAAAGTCTTACTCCTTAGATGTCACGAGTCAAGTTTATGCTTTTGCAGTATCTCGGCTTACAAGTTTAGTCTATGCCTTTAGCAAATGACCTTTAAGCACGTTTGGTGTAATATATAAGGTAAGATTGAATGAAATTTTAAAATTATGTAATATTTAATGTGATATAATATAAAATAATATATTATATAATATAATATTATTTTATATTTAGTGATATTTTTTATATAGTATAACACTACATTAAAAAAAAAAAAAGAACATATTGCGTAAAGTCATATGATTCAATTGGGTTGATTTTGTTGGTTAATTTGGCTTAACTAGTCAAAGAAACTAATTTGACTCAGCGTAGCTTGATACTAAACCACTAAAAATTGGGCTAAGCATCAAGTTACAAAGATAATCATGGTGCTCCCATAGCTTGGTCAATCTAGTCACATTGAATTGAGTTTGGTTGGACTAAAAAGAAAATCAGCATACTGGACTGGGCCACATGATTAAGCTAGGTCGGCCATATGGGCCAATTTGGCCAAGCCCAATCTTAATATTTTTTTTAAAAAGACATTTTATAAGAATTTAATTGAAGAAAATAGGGATAGAATAAAATTTTACAAGGATTTATATTAAACTTTTTTAAGAGTTATTTTATAATTTTTTTATCAAAAATAAAAAAATTTGGCCTAGCACGATACTAAACTGAATTGAGATAGGTTAGGTCAAGCTTAGATATCGGACTAAGAAACAGAAACTCGATACAAAACTTGGTTGGATATCAGGCTAATTCAATACTTAGCTCATGATCTCCCCTACCAAGCGAAGTTAAAACCTAATTTGGCCCAATCCATTGATGCTCCTATGGATAAGGGTTAGAATGAGAAAATATTAATAAGATATTATATGTTAAAATCTAATCAAACCTAATTCTATCTTTCAATGTTTGATTAGATTATACATTATTTTGATGTATAAAATATGTTTAATATATAAATTTATATAATGCATTATTTATATCAAATAAATAATAAATTTGTAATATATTATATTAATTTATACTCTCATCTTTTATACAATGTATCAAACGACTCTTTAATATTTTTACTCATTCCACGGTGTGCTTGACAAAGTTAATCGTAAATTTATGATATCACTTATATATACGTTGGTGGGCCGAAAGATTTCTGAAGAGAGTCTATTCAAGGAATGAGATAGAGACAGATCAAACTCAGGGTATTAAAACTCTATGACTGAAAAAAAAAAAAAAAGTCATTTGCGTAAAAAATTCTTAAATAGATTTTTTAATATACAATGAGAATGTCATAATATAATAAAATTAAAAACTTCATATAAACAAAATTTTGTATTCTATTATCCACAACATTAATTCTTCAAATTTAATTTGATAAAAAGGTGTATACTTATCCAGAAGTATCAATTACATACGTCTCATGAGATCAGTCTAGGATAACTATTATGTGTTGCTCATTTGTGTACATAATTACTTGTAAGGATTTTTGAAAAAAATTTACGAGTACAGTGTGAAATTCCTAAGTTCCCAAACAATTTTATTTGTCAAGGATGAATAAATGTTTTTTTTAACCCACTGACTCCAAAATCCACAAAGACAATGCTATATAAAAGATTACTATGTTAAACTGAAAACATAAATTGGTACATGGATAAGGAACAAGATCATTTGTGCAATAAACATGAAATTGATATTACAACTCTTACAAAATATTTCCCAATAGAAGTAAAACATATATATTCGTGGCGAGCCTAGAGATGTCTGTATTTATTCCAATTCACGAATCACTTCTAACTCAAAATTCAAATGTCTCGTGGGAATAATGGTACTTGTATTTGTAAAAGTAGTGGAGTCAAATGGAGTGGGGGGCACATTTAATTTGTCTCCTTCTCCTTCTAGCATTTGTATCACTGTCTTCATGGATGGGTGGTTTACTGGGTGCCGTTGAATGCACCAAAGTCCCACAATTGCCAATTTCTTTGCAATTCTAATCTCTTCTTCATTTTCTATGTCGATATTTATGTCTCCTCCTTCAATCAAATTATGGATCCATTCTGGATATAAAATTTGGAAAGTTTCTTGATTTGTGTTGGTAGTTTTCCTTCCTCCAACCATTTTTAGTAGTAACATTCCATAACTGTAAATATCTGATTTATACGACGCACTTCCAAAATTTTTTGAAAAAACTTCAGGTGCCATATAACCTAAAGTTTCTCTAGCTGCAGTCAGTGACATTGTACTTTGATTTTTAGAACATAATTTAGCTAGACCAAAATCAGAAATTTTAGGAGTAAAATTGTAATCTAGTAACAAATTATGAGGATTGATGTCAAAATGAAGAAATCCGATAATCATTATTGTGAAGATACTCAGCTATTTGTTGCAGCTTTAGCCATCCAAGAAAACTGTTTTGTTGTCTGGGGATGATAGAAACTTCTGTAGCGAACCATTTGGAAAAAAATCATAAACAAGAGCACGGCGAAAACCATCAGCACAGAAGCCTAGCAAGCGAACTACATTGATGTGATGAATGTTTCCCATTGTCCCCACTTCATTAATGAACTCTTTACCATCCTCCTCTGAGTTATTGAGCAACTTTACGGCAACCAAAATTTCTGGGGATAGCTTACCTTTGAACACTTCTCCATGAGTTCCTTCACCTAATTTATCTTTGAAATGGTTTGTAATTCTTTTTAAATCAGCATAAGAGAATCTAGTAGGCTTGAGTGCCTTGTAATCCTCCAAAAATTTTTCAAGTCTTGCTTGATCATCTCCTTTCATTCTAAAGTAGCAATATATTTTAAGGAATGCGATGAACAATAACACCAGCACAATTGAACCTGCAGTTACACGAGCACATTCATTGAAGACTCAATTTCAGTCCCTGGAACATCCCAAAGCCAAATGAAAAACAAAAGTTAAAAAAGAAAAGAAAAAGGAGGAAAAGCAGAGTCAACTATTGTCACCTGTAGGTGGTAAAACCATTATGGGTATCTTGTTGGGTTTATGCTTTTCAACATCGCACTTTGGTTGGGACCATCTGAGTGCTAACCTCTCACTCTTAAGGTAATATGCTGATACTGGCGAAACTAACTGAGACTTCATCGTGCAGGAAGCAAGGTGAGAGTCAGGGATACTGTCGCTGAAGTCAGCAGCGTAAATCGGGCAGGAGAAGGCAGGGCAATCCAAGAAAGTAATATTAGTGTGTGTTTCGGGATATCTTGGATCAAATAGGAAAGGACGAATTGATGAATTGTAGAGTAGCAGAAAGATCCTGGGAAGACAATATTCAGGATCACATATGACTACGTAGTCGAAATAGTTTACATCTCTGATGTAAATGACTCCTGAGAATCTTGACTCACGAATAATTTAGATGAATTGACATAAATTACATATTTAAATGTTAAAATAATATATAGTTAATTATATTAACATAATTTAATGGTAGAGATTAAATTAAAATTTTTAAAACTTATAAATATCTGATTATAAATTTTTAAATTATAAAAATCAAATTAAAAATTAAGTAAAATTTTAAAATAATTTAAGAAAAAAAGACCACAAAATTTCAAGTCAAACATAGAAGTAAATGTAAGTCGTGTGGAGCCGGAGCAAAAGAAAAAGATAGTTTGGTCATCAGTTATTACTATGACTAAGTATTTAAAAAAATAATAATAAGGATCAAATCAGATAAGAAGGGGTGAGAACTCAGAAGTGGAGCTGCAATATTGCGTATTTGCTTATCATTCTGTATAATGGGTAGAGGGAAAGGCTTAATGAGGTGGTGGTGTTTAGTGATGCTGACTCTGCTTCTAATGCATGGAGCAATGAGTTCTAAGGAGCGGAGTAGAGCCTGTGCCCCGTCTCGGTGCGGTATAATCACAAACATCAGTCACCCATTTCGTCTCCCAGATGACCCACCCAACTGCGGGGACTCCGCATACGAGTTAGCCTGTGAAAACAACGTCACTCTGCTTCATTTTTCTTCTCTCCATGGAATCAACTACCCATACCATGTCCTGTGAAACCAGAGTGTCAAGGGGTTCATTCCTAAAGGGTGGAAACTTATCCTACGCTGATATTCACAGAGTGCTATCCTATGGATTTGAGCTTTCCTGGTGGTATGGAGCTTGTGATGATCTTCATTGTTCACCTCACGAGTTCTGCTCTTTCAACCCTCACACTCAAAATCTCCAATGCAAAGATGAGGACTGTCATAGTCCCTTGGGAATAAAGATCCGTTGTGGCAAGTCATTTTTTCTCTTCACGTATTATTCATCTAAAAGTGTCAAATTTCATAATCTGCTACTTTGGCCATTATTTATTTACACAACACTTCTAACTCAACTCAGATTTAACAATTTTTTGGCCATGACAACTTTTCAAAATCAACAATTAAAACAAAACAAAATTAATCAAAATTAACGAGCTTTATTGTAAAGGGTAGAGAATTCAATATTCCCGGAATATTCCACATGATGACATTTACGGTGTTACCCTATACACATCGCTTATTTAGATATGATCTTCGAATTTTGAGTTAATATTATGTTTCATTGTTAGGTGCTGATGGAAAGCCAAAGCTGCCAAAGCTGCGCTTATTTCTAGAAGGTAATGACTAACTATCCAATTTGTAATACTTCACCAAATTATTATTTGAAAAATAATTAATTTTTCAAATTCATCCCTTAAAATGTGTAACTCTTTCAATTTAATCATGAGAACTAACTTCACAAATTATTCCTTCAAAGAAATGAAAATGACAGAGAAAAAATTATTAAAAGATTAAACTAAATGAGTTATTTTTAAAAAGATAAAATTGAAAAGTTAAATATCTTTTAGGAAAAAAAAATACTTACTTGTAATTCTTTTGTACGCCAAGTAACAACTTTCTTAATAACGTAGTTCCTAATTAAATTGTTGAGTCTCTTTAATTTATTCTCTGAAATACATACAAGTTAATTATAAAAATAAAAAGTTCATTACAATAAAATTCATTATATTAATATTCTATAAACATTATATTTTTATCTGCATTAACATATTATCACAAAATTTATGAAATTAAATTTAAAATTTATTGAGGTTAAAAGATTTTTTTTATGTTGTTTTAAAGTCGTAATGCATTTTTATATCTTTAAATATATTTTTCTTGATTGAAATGATTTGTCTCCAGTGCCTATGCACTACTACTTTACTACTGCGTACATGCTAAATGTGCACCATTTGAATCAAGATCATTAAGTCCTTTTTCTATGAATAATGGCATCATACTAGGTCTTTGTGTCTCTTTTTTTTATCAAGAATTGATGTGCTTGTAAACGGTTTAAGGATTTATATTATTATAAATCTTAAAGGAATTTGGAAGGTAAGATACATATTTTAATGTCATTCATAGTACACCGCATATAATGAATTTTCATGTTATGCAGATAAAATTATGTTAATAGATTGTTAACATAATAAATTTTATTATTATTATTTTTAAGTTGAAGTCTGTGTGTTTTTAAAACGTAAGAGAAGTTAGTAAATTCTAAAAAGACATTGGAGAACTCACTTAAAGATAATTTGGGATTTTTAAATAGTTAAGAGCAAGTTAACCATTGACTTCTAGTAATTATGTCAAGATTTTTTTTAGTAAAAAATATATGTGTAGCTTATTTGAAAATATAAGAGAGATTTGTATAAATTTTAAAAATAAATAATATATAGTTAAAAATAAAATAGAGATTGAAGTATTTTACTGAAAAAAAAAATTCATCCAGATTCAATTCCTCCATCTTTTTTTTCTATACTTACTAGGTGGATTCACCGTGCTTCGTCCGGATATAAGAGGAAAGAAAAATAAATAAATAAATAACTCACGTGAACTATGACTTACGTGGTTTGTAAATAGTGTTTGCGAAAAAAGAAAAAATTTCCATAGGTTATGTATATTATATATAATTATTTTCGTACCCACCCTTCCGATTGTTGACTTTTGTGAAATTTTCTTGCAGGTTATCTCGTTGGTATTTCTATAAGTAAGGTCCTGAGCTAATATTATATCATTTACGTTATACATTTTTGTTTACATTCTTTTGGTTTAACAATTATTTTTTTAATTAATAAATTTGATTAATTTATTTTTTAAAATTTTTATTTTATTTTAATGTCTTAATTTTTAATTTGTGTCATATTTGGCCTTTATTTTTATTTAGTGCTTTAAATTAGTCTTTTTTCTAATGTTTTGAAATGATCCTTGATAAATGTAACAAAAAAGAGCAAAAATGTTACAAATTGAAAATTAAGGGATCAAATTAAACAAAATAATAATAAGATCAAATTGATACACATAAATAAATTAAAGAACTAAAATAATAGTTAAGCCCTATTTTAATTTGTATAATGTTTTAATATTTTTTTATATATCATTTCAGTCATTGTATCGTGTAAGTAGGTGCATTATAACTATACATGTTCATAAGTTAAGTCAGTTAGATTAAATTATAAGAGTAGTTATTCCTAAATATAATTTTGTTTAAATTTGAGTGACTTTGCAAATTGTCCTATATGAATAACATTTTTATCCCCCCCAAAAAAAAACTAAAGATTAATTTAAAGTCAATTTCGTACACCCTTTCATTTTTATCCAAATAGTCATATTTTTGTCACTAACCAATTCTATGACCGTTATGGAAATACACGTGCAGGACTACTCCAAATAAGGGATGGTACATTTGTTAGCCCGGCTAGGATCAGTTGGGGTAGTAATCTTACAAAAACTTCACTCACTTTAAGAGTAGTCACTGGAAGATTTGTTTTGCCATTCATTATAGCCAGATTTCTTTTCGGTATGCTATGCCTATTTATGTTGTTGATTTATACATGTCGAAGAAGACACTTATCAATTTATGAAAACATCGAAGATTTTCTACAGCTTTATAATCTCATTCCAATAAGATACTCTTACAAGGAATTAAAGAAAATGACTAAGGGTTTCAAGAACAAGTTAGGTGAAGGAGGTTTCGGCACTGTATACAAAGGGAAGCTAAGTAGTGGACTTGATGTTGCTATTAAAATGTTAGGTAAATCCAAAGCTAATGGCCAAGAATTTATTAGTGAAGTGGCAACCATTTGGAGGATACACCATTTCAATGTAGTACGCCTTGTTAGGTTCTGTGTGGAAGGATGAAAGCGTGCGCTTGTCTATGAATTCATGTCCAATGGATCTTTGGATAAACATATTTTATCCAAAGCAGGAAATGTCTCTTTAAATTATGGCAAAATATATGAGATATCTTTGGGAGTGGCTCGTGGGATTGCTTATCTTCATCATGGTTGTGACATGAAAATATTACATTTTGATATTAAGCCCCATAACATTCTTCTTGATGACAACTTCATCCCAAAAGTTTTAGATTTTGGACTTGCAAGATTATATCCAGTTAATAATAGTATTATCACTTTGACTGCAGCAAGAGGCACAATAGGGTACATGGCTCCTGAATTATTCTACAAGAATATTGGGGGAGTGTCTTATAAGGCTGATGTTTATAGTTTTGGAATGCTTTTGATGGAAATGGCAAGTCAAAGAAGGAACTTGAATCCACATGCAAAGCATTCAAGCCAACTTAATTTTCCCTTATGGATTTACGACCAATTCAATGAAGAGAAAGATATAGAAATGGAAGATTTGACAAAAGAAGAAAAAAATTTAGCAAAGAAAATGTTTATAGTAGCATTGTGGTGTATACAATTACAGCCTGCTAATCGCCCTTCAATGAACAAAGTAATAGAGCCTTGAAATGCCTCCAAAACCTTCTTTGTATCCTAATGAAAGAGTTCAAGTGGGTGACAGATCCCACTCTGACCAAACAACGTCCTCTATCTCTATAAATTCTCACTGTAATGTGGGTGAGGATGCAAGTGAGGGGAAATAATACTTTAAAATTGATAAAAGAGGCTTAGAACTCGATAATTGCTTGAAGATAACTTATCAATTTGTATTTTATAACAATACTTAGTTATTGCCTTGATTTGAGTTTTGCTTCAATAATTGTAGTATGTTATTTTCATTTCTAAAAAAAATGATGTAATGGTATTTACAAAGATTACGAATGTGTTTTAAACTCAAAAGCTACTATGTAATTTTTTATTGAAGAAATAATCATTGGTTTAAATCTATGATATAGATAAATTACTTTCAATGAAGCTAGCTTTCCAGAATATTCTCATTCATTATAACAATATCTGTAGAAGCAAATAGATTAGGTAGCATACTTAAATGATCACATTCTCCTTCTAACATAAGAACAACAATATACATGAAGCACAATCCATAATTGCAAATTTCTAAGCTATCTCAACATATTGTACACCTATTTCAACACCATTGAATTATTATAAAATAGTAAAAAATTGCTTTTCAATGTGTTTTTTACTTTAAAGGTGACATTCTTAGAAATTGAATGACCTATCTATTTTTTATAGCTTCCATCCTGCTTAAAAATTTTATATAGCTCACATTTTACAAATATTTGGTTTATGTTTAAAATGAAACTTAATGTATGGTAGGCTATACTATTTTAGATTATTAGTCTACAACCCAAGACCATTTTGGTTATTTATGGGCCAATAATTTAGGCCTAATAACAAGATAGGCTGAGATCATATAAATCTAATAAGAGTAAATAATATTTTCTCCTTATTTAAGGATTAATAAAATTTTAATTTAACCTTTCAAAGTATAAACCTTCAAAATTTGTCTCTAATAAATTTTTTTTTTTTACAATCAATTTGGTCCTCTTGTTTTTGGGTTAAACTAATATGTAATTAAGTGGGCATGCTTAGTGTGCATGTAGCACCCTAAAAATTAGTAAATATTCAAATTCATTATTCTTTAGAAGTTTATTAAGAAATTTTTAATAATGTCCTAAATTACAAGATATGAAGGAAATTATTAAGCTAATTATGAATTTTTATAATTTTTAGGAAATTTAATGTGAATTATTTGTTATGATAAGAATTATCTAAATAATAGATAATTCAATAATAAATTAGATTAGTAGACAATTTATAGAGTCTTTATACGTTTGCAACCATAAGAAATGGCACAACAATAATATTTAGGAAAACTTTTAGGCCAAAATAAATATTAAAAGTTTAAGGCCAATAATATAATTTTTATGGGACTAAAACATAATTTTCACCAAGAGAGACTAGTTGCATTCTAGATGTGCAAACTAGTTGGAAACCATGTAAATGATTAGAATAATCCTCAACTACCTAGTATAGATTAAATAATATAAAGAGAAAAAACTTAGATTCAATCAAGATTTTCTTAACTTGCTAATGTTGCTATAATAAAGGAGGTGAGAAATGCAAGAAAGGTAGGGGAGAGAGAGAGAGGGGGGGGACTTCGGTAGCAAGCTAGCTATGCCTATTTAAGGCCATTTTCAAAACTTGCCCTCCTCACATTCCCAACATTTAGAAAACTTAGGAGTCAAAGAGAGAGAAGGGTGAGTTAAAGACAAAAAGTGACTAAAATAGAGAGAACAACAAAAAAGGAAGAAGGAGAATTGAAAGGAGCTACAACCAAAACTAGAACCTTTGCAAATTTAGAAGTGAATACTCCCTTTTAAGCTAAGATATGATTGTAAGACTTGCTTCTTCTTCTTCCTCTTCTTTTTCTCTTAAAATCCCACATAATAGCCTATGGAATTTCATGGATGTTTAGAATGATTTGGATGGATTAATTACTTCAAGGATTATGTTTTTAACTTAAGAAGTTTATGGTTGATATCTTAATTCATGTATCATGAAGCTTTGAATCTATTTGCTTGAGGGAAGCCATGAGAGACTTTAATGACTTAGGAAGTTCTAAGACTTTATATAGTTTCCTTCACACACCTATACTCTTATCTTATTCTTTTGATGCTAATTTGATGCTTGGATGCTAAATAACTATCTTTAGGAAGCTTGTAAGTGAAAAAATTACTTAAAATCTTATTACCATGGGAAATCCTTCCCTTTTTGTGAAACAAAGCATTTTTGCATAGGCCCCTTGTTCAAAGACATTTAGGGTCATGTAACAATATAAATTCAAACACATGGATTGTGTGTTGCCAGATGGCCCTAAATCAAAGAATTTGCATGGTTTAGCCATGTGATTCTACATGGCCTATATAAGTTCTAGGACTTGATCTTCATATCATTTTGAAGAAACCACAGGGCCCACCTATGTAAAATCACATGGGGCTATGCATAGCATAGAAAATGGGAAAAGATTATTTTGGTTAATTAAATGAATTGTAGGATTGTATGATTATGCATTAGCAAAGAACAGAGTGCTTTAGTAGCTTTTTTTGGAACCTTAGAACATGTAATAAGCTAGATAAACTATTATATAATTTATAATAATCATATTCAAGAGAATATATATATATATATATATATATATATATATATATATATATATATATATATTATATTCTCTTGAATATGATTATTATAAATTATACAAGCTATATATATATATATGCATGCAATTATACCTTGGTAAGGATGAATTTGATATTAAATTGAACTATTCAAACATAGATATAAATATTTTTATACCCTTGGCATAGACATAGGTGATCGTAACATGAATGATTTGGTAACTCAGAATTGTACAACATAAGGAGTATTGTGGACTAAAGACTTAAAACATAAAGGATGTTAATAGAATTGATAATACGGTTAGTGGGGTTCCATTAGAATCCATGCAGATCTCTTTCTTTATAATATAATGCGTTATTCTTATATATGTATTTGATTATCATAAGTTATATGCATCATGATGATATGTGAATTACCCATAGATTGATTTTAGTATGACATATCCATAGATATTACTATTGCTATGATTTTATCTATAGCCTATAAAATGAATACTACATAATCTTACGACACTATTAATATTGAGGAGATAGAGTTCTTAAAGGAGTTAGTCCCAATAGGATATGATCTCTAGGGAAACAAAGTTCTTGAGGATGGTAGTCCCAATAGGTGATGGTCTTCAGGGGAAACAAAGTTCTTAAGGGAGGTAATCCCATTAGAAGATGGTTTTAGATCACATGTTATATGGATCCACTTTAAGGGACATCCTAGATATACATGTTATTTATAATTTCAATATGTATTAACAACTGTTTATGATATGAGATTGATTACTAGTTAGACAAGCATATTAGATATGCAGACTTCCATGATAGAATTGTGATGCTATATATGATTAGATATACCTTGTTTGGGATTGGCTAGATATAGTTTATACATATGACATACTATTTTATGTGATTGATAATACTGACAATGTATGCCATGTGATAATTGCTATATGATATCACCAAGTATGACTTGTAAATTGAGTATGTATATAATAATTGTTTGGTGAAACCATGATGAAAAGCATCATAGATTACATGATATTTGGGTATGTATATAGAGGATACACTGAATTTTATGCTTTTTATTGTTTGCATAATATGGCATTGATTGATATGTTAAGTCTTGCTATCTATCTTAGAAAAAAGGGAAGAAAATATTTTCTATACATATAGCAACTGAAACAATATTGATCTTTCTATAATGTTTTTTATTGAGAATTTAAATTCTCATTCATTGGGGTAATGTGTTCAGATGTCAATAGCTCGATTTATCATCAAGGTTAAGTAAGCTTACATGGAGGTCCCTAAGATCAAGTGATTGTAAATGATAGTCTACATAGGGTGGCTTACAGTGAATGAAAAAAGGGATGACCTTTTTTAATGATTTAGCATGATGGACACCATTGAATTGACAATTACAATTGTAAGAGATCATACTATCATCATTGTTAGGATTTTACAACATATACAAGCTCATGAAAAATGAAAATGGCAATGGCAACTAGACCTTTGCCACTAAAACTATTAACCCAGCACTAAATTCAACATTGAACCTTTTGCTAAACCCAAACTTTCAAGGTTTATCTGAGTTTAGGGAGGCAAAACCCCTAACATTATGAAGAGAACAATCTTACTATAGCCACTGAATGGCTAGAAAAACTAGATAAGATCTTCGAAGCTTTGGGGTGTATAGATAGGCAGAAAGTGACTTTTGCCATATAGATGCTAAATAATGAAGCTCGAAACTAGTGAAAAGAAGCCAAAAGGAGTCTAGAAACTTAAGAAGAGCAGTTGGCTTAGAAGAGATTCAAGGCTACTTTTTTAAAGATATGTTTTCCAAAAGACATCAAGAATGGAAAATAGATAGAATTCTTATACCTAATGTAAAGAATGTTGACCATCAACTAATATGTATCAAAATTCAAGAAACTATCCAAAGTTTTCATCTTATTTGAAAAAAATTTCCATATGAGGCATGAAAAGTGAGAAAATTTGAGGCTAATTTAAGAATAAAGATTAAGAATGTTATGGTTGCTCTAGAAATCTGGGACTTTGCTGAACTTGTGAATAAGTGTCGATTGATAAAGAGAGTGTTGACCCATATAGAAAATGAGAAGTAAAGAAAATAATTCTAGAAGAGGAAAACAGTCGAAGATAACTAAAGAAAGAATTTCAAGCCCAAGTTAAACTATAGGAAAGGGAGAAAAGTCAATAAAAACCTACCCATTGCCCTATATAGTAAATATGAAAAGCTATATAAGAATAAGCCATACTACCTTGGCCAGAATGTATGCTATAATTACAAGAAATCAAGATACTATGCTAAGGAGTGCCTATAAACTAAGAAGAAGATGTCGAAGAGGAAGACATTGGACCAAAAGCTAACAACTAAAGGGAGAATTTCTACTATAAGCTAGAAAAAAGCTAGTCAATCTCTTAATTTGGTGAAAGGGATTTGTGTTATTCAAAATATTCCCTTACTAGCACTGTTTGACTTAAGAGCTTTCCGCTCTTTCATATTTATTAAATGTGTAAAGAAATTAAATTGTTTTTTCTAAATTACCCTTTAAATTATATACTTATACTTTTACAAGTGAAAGTTGGGCTTTGCTTGTTTGCTTAAACCATTCCATTCAAATCAATAATAAGTCATTCATTGTTCATCTAGTTTGGTTGCCTTTACAAGACAATGATGTTGTTCTTAAAATAGGCCAGCTGTAAAAAACGAATGTGGCCATAGACTACAACCAAAGGACGATGATCTTTTCATTTACTTTGAAATATAGAGTGTGTCTCCTTGGGATCTCTAGAAGGAAAGAAACATTTTAAGTTGGTTAACATCTCTATAGTTAAAGACTATCCAGAAGTCTTTTACCTTGAAGTAACCACTTTGCCCCCAGAAAGAAAGGTAAAGTTTACCATTGACTTAGTTCCAATAATAAGACCTATTTTCATAGCCTTATATAGAATGTTTGGTTTGGAATTGAATGAGTTGAAAACTTAAATAAAGCATCTCTTTTCCAAACAATTCATTCACCCAATATTTCATCTTATGAGGTTCTTGTACTTTTCGTAAAAAACAAAGATAGAAGTTTTAGGTTGTGTATTGACTATAGACAATTGAATAAGGTGACCATTAAAAAAAGTACCATCACCTAAGAATAGATAATTCATTTGACCAACTAAGGAGCCTCCATATTTCCTAAGATTGAACTTAGATTAAGATACCATCATATTAGAGTGAGACTAAGAGATGTCCAAAAAATTGCATTTAGGACAAGGTATAAACACCATAAATTCCTAGTCATGCCATTTGGATTAATCAATGCCCTAACAATGTTCATGAATTATATAAATAGAATCTTTAAATCTTACATAGATCAATTTGTTGTAGTATTTATAGATGACATATTAATCTATTCCAAATCAGAAAGAGAACATGATATGCATTTTAGAATAGTATTACAAAGGTTAAAAGATAAGTTGCAAAAATAGAAACGTGTGATTATTGGTTAAAAGAAGTAAAGTTCTTAGGATATGTGATCTCTTCAAAAGGAATAGCTATAGATTCTAACAAGATAGAGGCAATGGTTTAGTAAAAGAAACCTTATAATATTATGAGATCAAGAGTTTCTTAGGATTATCCAGATACTATAAGATATTTATTCAAGAATCCTTTTAATTAGCTTTACACATAACAAGGTTAACTAGAAAAGGGAACCTTTTGCATGGACCCCAAAGTGTGAATCTAGTTTTCAAAAGTTAAATGAGAAATTGACAATTATACTTGTCTTATTTATCCTTGATCCCTTAAAAAATTTTGAATTTTATAATGATACTTCTAAGAAAAGTTTAGGTCGTGTGTTGATGCAAGACAAACAAGTGGGGGCTTATGTCTCTAGAAAACTTAAGCCTTATGAGAAAAGTTACCTTACCTATGATTTAGAATTAGTCATTGCACTTTTGCCTTGAAGTTCAAAAGACATTACTTGTATGGAGCCAACTTTGAGGTATTCAGTGACTATAAAAGTCTTAAGTATCTCTTCAACCAAAATGAACATAACATGAGATGGAAAAAATAGATGGAATTAATTAAGGACAATGATTTTAAACTAAAGTACCACCCAGAAAAAGTCAATGTGTTAGTTGATGCCATAGTCTTTACATATGGCTAGGATGATGATGGAGGAAATCAAATTGCTAGAGTATTTCAAAGACTTCAAACTTTCTATGACCATTTTACCTCAAAGCCTACACTTGAGTGAACTGAAGGTAGAATATGACTATAAGTCCTAAATTAAAAAGGCCTAGAAGACTGAGCAATTCTTGTGGGAATAATTAGGACATCGAGATTTTTCTAAATCCCTAAATAGAACTATCCTATTTTGAGGAAGGATCTAGATTCTAGAAGCTAAACCATTACTGATCTTTCTATTATATGTTTATTGAGAATATAAATTCTCACTCATTTGGGATAATGTGTTCAAATTCCAATAGCTCACTTTATCATTGAGGTTGAGTAGGCCTACATCAAGATCCCTGAGATCGAGTGGATCTAAGTTATAGTCCATATGAGGTTGTTTGCAATGAATGAAGAAAGGGTGGCCCTTTTAACGTTTTAGTATCTAATTATATGTCATAAATTGACAGATTAGCCATGGATCCTTCTTTTGACGTAGTTATATGTATGCTAATATCATGACTATATTATTAACATTTGACAATAGAATTTGATGTATTAACCTAGAAATTGTGAAACCTATGAAATACTAGGTTGAAGTCAATATATAGAAGTACATTTCATTGTGACCAGTGTTGTTAGGAATTTTATTCTTTGCTTCACACTAATAATTTCTATTTATGATTAATTAAAAATAATAACTTAGAAATAAAAATTACCTAAGATAGCATCTTAAAGTAAGAGTTTTACAGTGTAAAGAGAGAAAAAAAAAGTACTATAATCACTAAATTTATGGATTTTTCACAAATTACACTTGATACTTTTTGCTACCACTTGTAAGTCCAATTCATGTTACTTCAATGACATCATTTTTATTTATGTCATGAAAATTGTTAAAGTAAGAAAGTAGCCATTTGCAATTAATTTTAATTGAAATTTAACACTTTATTTTAGTTTGACGTTAATATGGGAGCATTGTAGTCATATACAAATCCCATATGCTTAAAGTCATCTATCCCACATTACCAAGGCCCACAGGACAAAAGAAACCCTACAAAACCCTAGGGCCAGGTGATAATTGGCACCAATCCAAGGTATACAAGTACTCAAACCCTAAAACATAGGGATAAAACTCTTACATTCAACTATTATCCTTGAAAAACAACCATCCCATCTTAAGCATACTAAACACACATTGATAACTATAAACAACCCCTATTACTTCTCCTAGCCAAGAAAAGAAATCGATTACATCTCATTTTAGAAACTACGCAATACAAAGCTCTTGAGTTAAGCTAAGCTTTCTCATTCTTTCTTTACCATACCTTCAATGTTAATAGAAGTTCAAGGGGTGTTTTTGTTACCTTATAAAGTTTATGTACCAATTTTATAATTTAATCTTAGTTCAATGAAGTAAAATATACTTTTATTAATTTAATATTTACATTTTTAAAAACTAATTTTATCCCCCAAAAAAATTGTATTGCCAACTATTATATAATACACTTCATTATTTTGTACTATAATGATTACACTTGTTATACTAAATTGTATACAATTGCATATCTCATTTACTTTGGACAATAGTTCAAACACTAACTTAGGTCCTTTACATTTGTCTAGTAAATGCACTAGATAAATTTGGAGAGAGATAGAGAGAATAAGAATGGAGGTGGGACACTTTCTCCTCAAAGGTTGTGATCTTTTGTAGTAATACACTATGCATTTTAGGAAAGAGAATAACACAAAAAAAAGTATAAATATGTATAGGATTTACTTCCTCTTTTTTCATTGATTTTTTTTTATTTTTTCTCCATCTCACTTTAACTGCACACAATGCATTTATTTGCTAAATGCAGAGAATGCACATCCCTTTTCTTACTCTTTCTCTTATTAGTATATGAATCCTTTATCGCTTCAAGGGAGCAACAAATTTGGATTGTCCATATAGATCTAGATGATTTATATTTTTTCTAACCATCTATTTTTTCTTAATTTTAAAGGAAACAAAAAGAACCATTTGTCTATCTCATATAAGTTAGAAAGTTGTTTTTATTTTGCGTTTTGCTTTCTTGAAAATTAAAAAAAATATTAAAATAAAAAATAGATGATTCATATTAAAAAATAAAATTAATTAATTAATTAATTAAAATTAAACCATTTAGATGTGCTACTATAGGCAATTTATGTCTCTTCTCTTTTTCTTTTCAGGTTTACCTTATGCATTTATTATGTAAATGTAGGGGATTTGAAGTTCTCAAACACATGTCACAAACTGTCTACATAATAAATTCTCGAGGAAAAAAAATGGATACTTAAATGTTTTTCGTGAATAATTTTGATACGAAATCTCTTTCTTCCTATATATTGTTTGGTTCATTCAAAATATGATTTAAAATATTTCATGACATTAATAAAAATGTCACATTCATGTGTTTGATTTAGTTACAATAATTTTGAAAATTACAAATAATTTTTATTAGACAAATTTAAAAATTTTTATTTTACTAATTCAAAATTTTAAAATACATCTAATAATATAAAAAGTTCAGTAAGAGAACTAGAGCTCGTCATTCAATTACCTAATCATTAAAAACTAAGATCAATATTACATGAGCTATTTATTTTGTATACATAAAAGAACTTATTTTTCCTTACACCAAGTGTGGGTCGGAGAAATTTGTATAAAGATTTTTTTTTTCAATTATAATCCTCAAATCCTTTGAAATATGAACAAAGTTTAATTTAAAAAAAAAAAAAAGAGTTTGACATCAAACTTATCTATAAAAAATAAATAACTTATCTTAAAACCAAAACTAGCATTTAGATAGGATTAATTATACGAAGAACTAGGCAAAATAAGTAATAAAAAACAAAAAACAAGGAGCTCACCAACAGAAAACTTGTTATAATTGACCCCAAAAAATTGACCCGTGCTATAATTGAGCCCAAAAAATTGTTATTGGGTTTTTGCCTATTCTAAAGGTATTTATCGACCCAACATGGGAAGTACTATCTTTCTGATGACAAATTCTTTCTACAGTCAACAAATTAACAAGTCTTTCTACCCCAAAAAAAAAGTCTCTTAATTAATTAATTTTTTATTTTTTAAATTAACATTTTAATATATAATTTGTATCGCATTCATGATTTAATTTTGCTTATTATTTTAATATAATTGTCAACTTTTTTAATATTTCAAGATAATCTTTGATGGATGTAAAAAAAAGGAGTGAATATAATATAAATTAAGAATTAAAAAATTCAAATTAAATTAAAAGAATAAAAAAGTTAGAAGATTAAGACAATAGCTAAGAAAGAAAAAGATACTATTTCTTTTATTTTTAAAAACTGAAAACTATTTTCGAAAACAAGGATTCAAACTGGACCACTGTGTTTTTACTCTGTTTCTCATTCGGTTGTGACTGAGAATGTGTCTCCACGTACCAGAGTGAGCTATTGCCACCAACGCCCAATCATGGTACGCTTCTCTCTTCTCCCCCAACTATGAACCCCACCTTCCTCTTCTTCGGCCTTTCGGTGAATCCAAGAAAAAGAAGAACACCCACAAGAAAACAAAAAAAAACCCAGAAAAACTCAGGGAAAAAAAAAGGAAAGAAAATGTTGAGCGCCAATCTTCCCGAAGATCTTGTGAAGGAGATTGCGTTCTGTGAAATCCCTGCTTCGATTCAAATGCTTAGCCAAATCCTGGTACGCTCTAATCACCAACCCATCTTTCATCACCAAACAGCTTGAATGGTCCGATTCGATCGCGAAGAACCACCGCCTTCAGCTTATCTTCCGATTGCATAGTCTCACTCTGAAGCCCTGCATATCTCTGATTTCCAACGAGGAACTCAGTGTGTCAAAGGATATAGAATTGCCATTCCCTGAGAAGGATGTGGAATACATATTCGTTTATGGTCAATGTAATGGGATCTTCTGTCTCTATGGGGTCCATAGAGGAGACAATCGTAGGGGCTGTTCTTCTTCTGGGGGTGGTGGCGGGGCCAGCATAATTCTATGGAACCCAGGAACAAAAGAGGTGAAGGTTCTTCCTGCGTCTCAGAGGCAGACCAAAGACATGGTTTATGTCATATTTGGGTTTGGGATTGATATCATTACAAAGGATTACAAGGTTGTTCGACTTGGGAATTTGGCTTTTGAAGGAAGAGAACAACCCCCAGTTGAGGTATATAATCTTAGTACCAATTCTTGGAGAACAATAAATGCTGTTGTCCCTGCTTTTCGTTTGTGTTATCCAAAGTGTAGGGCTTATTTGAATGGGGTTTATCATTGGTTAACTGATGACAATGATGATAAGGCCATTATGTGCTTTGATTTTAGCAAAGAGGTGTTTGGGAAGATCCAATTGCCTCCTGTGATTGACTACTCTTGTGAAGCAAATGTTGCTATAATTGATGAGAGTCTTGGCTGTGTTGCTACATATTACATGGCCAATTTTCGGTTAGAGATTTGGCTGATGAATGAGTATGGCGTTGAGAGTAGTTGGACCAAGAAATTTGAGATTGGACCACGCCCTGAGTTTGGGTCCTTCTTAGGGTTTTGGGGAGATGATGAGATCCTTGTGGAAGATGAAGGCCAATTGGTTTCATATAATCCTGGGAATCACCAGGTACAGAGGTTTCAAGTCCATGGAGTTCCAAGACTATTTAGGGTGTTTGGCTATGTGGAGAGTTTGGTTCCTCTGGCAACCTAAGGAGATGGTGACTTTGATCTGCTAGATAGTTATATCATGTGAATACAGATGGGTAATAGTTATTGTGCAGGACAAGAAGACTTTTGACCAATTTATTGGTGTTGCCTTTTTTCTTTTTTTCCCTTATACAAGTGTACTGTTAATGTGATAGTTTTCACATTTTCTTTAAAAATCTAACTTGTGTATCAGAGACTTTATAGTACATGTTTTGAACTGTTATTTGAAAATATTATTAATATCAATATCATTTTAATTTAATTATCTTGTTAAATAACTTTTGTTAATATTGGATCTAACTAATATTTAAATTTAGATCTTTCAATTCTGAAAATGATTTCAGTATCTAAGTTACTTAGTTTATGGGGATATAATTTGTCATTCAATAATCTTAAATTCTAGAAAATATGAATACTAACTCGTACATACAGGTTTTGAATTGTCAATATATAATTTAAACTTTTGTTGTATTATGTCTTATACGAATGTTTGACATACTTAAAAACTAGAACAAAAACGCTGCTAATTTAAAAGTGTTTGAAATACAAAGATGTCCCATGCTTGTGCTAAATTTAATGCCAGCGACACTTGTAGAGGATGTTTTCAATATATAGGAAAATCACAATATTTAAGTCTTACTCCTAAATTAAAAGTGTGTTTTTTGGTAAACATATAAGATATGAGAACACTTTAATATATAAGATGCAGAAGCATATAATATTCAAAACTGTTATGAACGTAATTTGAATAAAGCAACTGAGAAAGATTTCTCCTCCTCTCACCAAAAAAAAAATCATTTCAAATATATTGTTCAATGATTTACAGCTAGTAAAATCAAGATATTATTCGTACGAATAAGGAAGGTAATCGTAACAGAATAGAAAATGGCCAGAGGGAAGAGTTCCAGAGAGAGAAGACTGTCATCTAACGCTGCCCCCCTCCTTGGGTTCACCATCTGTTAAAACCTTTCTCCCTTAATTTTCACGTGGGACGTCTCACACCTTAGTGCTTGTGCGAATTCCTCTCTACTCATTTGCTTGGCTCATGCTCTCGTTTGCATGCAGTACAGGGGATTCATGCAATCCGCGTGATTGACTTATCATTCTATACCTCCTTCCTAACCACCTCGTCCTCCACCATGGCATCGGTCATGACATCACCGCCCCCATTAAGATTGACCTTGCCCCCAAGGTCAAAGGTAGGATAATTTTGAACCATCGTTGTAAGAGATTCCCATGTAGGAGGAACCATATCGCCCCAACTGATAAGTAGCTGTGCATCCTAGATGACGCCGGAGCCATGTCTTACTACGAGAACGTCGATTGGTTGTAACAGAGGACCCTCGGGAGCGGTAGTTAATGGCAAAGGAAGGTATGGGATGGCATTTTCTACATGGAACCTTTTCAAGAGTGAAACATGGAAAACAGGATGTATACAAGAGCCCTCTGGTAGAGCAAGTCGATACGCGACAGTGCCAATGCGTTCTACCACAGGGAAAGGACCAAAATACCTCATGCCAAGTTTATGGTTCTTTTGTAATTGCACAGAGTGTTGACGGTAAGGTTGTAGTTTCACTGACACTTGATCACCCACCTGAAAACAGAAATCAGTCCTCTATTTATCTGCAAAAAACTTCATTTTCATTTGGGCTTTCGGAATGTTGTGTTTAAGTCTCGCTAAGACACAGTGTCTCTCTTGCAACTGCATTTGTAGATCGGGTATGGTTGAACCATCTTAAGTAGCTTTCACGAGTGGCAGAGGATCTCTACCATAAAGGACCTTAAAGGGGCTTTATGCCGATTGAGGTTTGAAAGGAAGTGTTGTACCATAATTCGGCCCAAGGTAAGAAATCAACCCATTTCCTTGGAGTGTCTGAAGCAAAACACTGTAGGTACATCTCAAGACACTTATTAAGAGCCTCTGTTTGGCTATCACTTTAAGGGTGATAAGCTAAAGTGAAGTGTAACTTAGTGCCTTGCAACTTAGGCAATTGTTTCCAAAAGCTGCTGGTAAAAATAGAGTCTCGATTAGATACAATAGTCCTTGGGAGGCCATGTAAACAAACTACCCCTTGTAAGAATGCCTCAGCAACCTGTCTACTGGTAAAATCACCTTAAAGGGGCATGAAATGGCCATGTTTTGACAATCTATCTATGACAACAAAAATCACCGAGAAACCTCTGACCACTAGTAAAGAGGTAATGAAGTCCATGGCAATTTCTTCCCACACCAAGTTCGGTATTGGTAATGGACTTAGCAGACCAGCAGGCTATAATTGGAGGGATTTTGCTCGTTGACATATTTCATAATATTTCACAAATTGAAGAATGTCCCTTCTCATATTTTTCTAGAAAAATATCATTGTAATTCACTGAAAGGTTCTTAAAGACCCCAAATGACCTCCAAATACAAAAGCGTGAAATTCCTTTAATATTTATTGTATTATGTCCCAGGCATAAATAGGAAAAACTAATCTACTCTTCCAATAAACTAAATTATCTTGTACAAAGTAACCCGACAATGTTGCAATAGATTGTATAAACCGAGGAGTGGATTGATGTTCCCTCAACTGGTGTTGAATATCTTCAAGGAAGGTATTAACTGTATACGTAATAGCCATGAAATGACTTCGGGACAAAGCATCCGCAACAGCATTATGCTTGCCAGGCCTATATTCAATCCTGAAATGATATCCCATCAACTTAGGAATGCACTGTTCTTGATCTGGCGTTTGAATTACCTGGTAATCTAAGTGTTTCAAGCTTTCATGATCTGTTTTGACAATAAAAAAATGCCTAAATAAATAGTGTCTGAAATTCGCTACAATTTCAGTAATGGCCAACAATTCTCGAGCATACACAGACTGAGTTTGTTGTTGGGGAGTTAGCTTGTTTGAAAAATAGGCAATAGAGTGTCCAGACTGGCTTAAAACTGCCCCAAACCCCGATCCTGATACATCAGTTTCTAATATGAACGGTTGAGAAAAATCTAGTAATGCTAGAACCGGGGCTTGAATCATGGCATTTTTTATTTTTCAAAAGCTTTTTATGCTATAGTGGACCAATGAAACCCGTCTTTCTTAAGCAGTTGAGTTAATGGGATTGCCAACTAAGCATAAGATCTCATAAACCGACGGTAGTAGCCCGTAAGTCCCAAAAAGGCACATAACTGAGTGACTGTACTAGGAATTGGCCAGCATTACATTGCTTCAATTTTCTTACAATCCATTTCAATGCCTACTGCTGAGACTAGATGCCCCAAGTACTCAACCTTTCACTGCCCAAATGAACGTTTCAATAGCTTTGCATATAGTTAATGATGTTCCAACGTTTCCAACACAGTAGCCAGGTGAGACAAATGGGAATCCCACGTAGCACTGTAAACTAATATATCGTCAAAGACTATTAAAACAAACTTGTGTAGGAATGGTTGAAATATCGTGTTCATTAGTACTTGAAAGGTTGTGGGCGCATTTGTGAGCCCAAAAGGCATCACCATCCATTCATACGGTCCTTAATGAGTTCTAAAAGCTTCTGTCTCGAGGATCCATCAAAATTTGATGATATTCCGCTCGTAAGTCTAGCTTGCTGTAGAATTCAGAACCTCCCAATTCATCGATGAGTTCATCGATTATAGGCATAGGAAATGAGTCTTTGACTATCACTGCATTCAAAGCCCTGTAATCTATGTAGAACCTCTATGAGTCATCTTTCTTTCGTACCAGCAATACAGGGGCCAAATATGGGCTTGAGCTGGGTTGAATCAACCCCTCTTGCAGCATCTCTGAAACGAGCTTCTCAATTGCATTCTTTTGTGAGAATGGATATCGATAGGGTTGGACTTTAACGGGTTTTGCACCGTTATCTAGAAGAATCTGATGCTCCAACTCACATTTAGGCAACAGTCCCTTAGGAACACTGAACACTTGAGCATATTGTTGCAAGATTTTCTACATATTTGTAGGGATATCATGTGGCTAGGTTAACTTGGATAGTGATTCTTCCACTGTTTCCAGAGCTTGGAGAATGAATAATTCCGCCATTGCTTCAGTAGTTTGCCAACGGGATAATTGATGAAATTGAGCTGAACCTATTCGGGGACTGTTATAACCTTTCAAGGTAATAAACTTACTACCATCAAAAAATTTAATAGTGGATTCACTATAATTGGCCAAATGAGTCCCCAGTGTTCTCAACCATGTTACCTTAAGTACTACCTCAGATCTAGCAACTGCTAAAACATACACTGGCACTATTAATAGATGATCGCAAATAACTACTTCCAATTCCCTCATGACGCTCAGACATTGCATGCGATCGCCATTCCCCACCACCACCTTCATTGAAGGAGTTGGTTCAATTAGTAAACCCAAATGCTTCGTGACTTGGAGGTTGAATAAAATTATTTGAGCTTCCACCGTCTAAGAACACTTGCACTGGATGTCCTGAAATATATCCATCAAACCTCATCATAGCAGGACCTGGTGAGCCTTGATATGCATGTAACGATAGATGGTGAAGAGTAGAAGGCTCTTCGGTAGAATCTGTCACGTCAGTGCCCCCGATCTGTCGACCGTCGTCTTCCTACTCATCATCATCACATTGCATAATCACGAAGTGTTTATTTGGGCAACAATGTGAGGGTGTGAATTTCTCATCGCAGGTAAAGCATAATCCCTTCTCTCATCTCAACTGCATTTCTGCCTGTGATAAATGTTTCACCGAAGGACCTGGCTTCATACTCGGGGTTGGTAGTAGTGCAGGTAACAAGGATTTCATAGGTGAGTTATTCTCGGTTGTTAATAATGGTAAGGGAAAATTGGTCTTAGTATTGGGGGCAGTATTAACTGGAGGTGCTCTGTTTCAGTTGCCACAGAGAATTTCTTGTCGTGCAAACGTGCATATGCTGCCGCTTATAACAAAGAAGATGGGTTCTAAGCTACTACATCCCACTTCACTTATGGTTTCAATCCGCTGATAAAACAGTCCATCATCGCTTCATTTGTCACTCTGTCCACTCTGTTAGCCAACATCATAAACTGTTGATAATATGTAGCCGCCGTATCTATTTGGATCAGTTTGAATAATTGGATGCGAGGACTTTCAAAGTGTAAAGGTCCAAAATGCTCTTCCATGGCTCGGGTTAGCACTACCCAAGATGTGATCAATCAATTTTTTTACATCATTTGAAACTAGGGTATGGCTAGACCTTTCATATGGACAGCTGCTATGACTATTCTTTGAGAATCTGGAGTCTCATAAAATGTGCAAAATTGCTCTGCCCTGAAAATCCAACTCAGAGGATCAGTTCCATCAAATTTTGGGAAATTAATTTTTACCTGTCGCAACTGGAATGGTTGGTAATTGGCAACAGAACCCTGAGTAATATTCATTTTAGGTTCACCAAATCCTTCCGGTTGCTTGATTAAAGAGTCCATTGACTGGGCTAATGACTATACTGTACTCTCCAAATGATCCAATTGACCATTAGGAGCCTGTGCCATCGCAGAGAACATGGCCTCAATCCTCTTCATTCTCGCCGAAGCCTGTGTTTCCATTTGTTCCACATGGTCAGAAACCCGCTTAATGTCCGCTGCTAATTCTTTGAATCTAGTTCCTTCTACCATCTTGTCTCTCAACGAAAACACCAAAAATTGTTATGAACGTAATTTGAATAAAGCAACTGAGGAAGATTTCTCCTCTTCTCACCAAGAAAAGTCATTTCAGATATATTGTTCAATGATCTACAGCTAGTAAAATCAAGATATTATTCGTACGAACAAGGAAGGTAATCGTAATAGAATAGGAAAATGGCCAGAGGGAAGAGTTCCAGAGAGAGAGGACTGTCATCTAATGCTGCCCCCCTCCTTGGGTTCACCATCTGTTAAAACCTTTCTTCCTCAATTTCCATGTGGGACGTCTCACTCGAGTGCTCGTGCAAATTCCTCTCTGCTCATGTCCTTGGCTCGTGCTCTTGTTTGCATGCAGTACACGTGGTTCATGCAATCTGCGTGATTGGCTTATCATTCCACTATCATCAGCTACCTCCTTCCTAACCACCTCGTCCTCCACCATGGCATCGGTCATGACAAAACCTCCCAAAACGACTTGGGAATTTAACATCAATGAAAAATATTTTATTAACTTTTATAAAATAATAATAATATCTTTCTTTGATAATTTTCAATCATCCCACGAAACATAGAAATCTAATACACAAACTTACGTAACTCATACCTATTCTAACATACTTGAAAATCATTCAATTCTTTTTCTTTGGAACTAGAACAGGGAAACCAAGTATGGCTGGGTATTAATAGGACGGCAAATTCGTAACCAAAGAACAAAACTGGCTACATAACCTATCTTTTCACGAGGTATTTAGGACCCTGTACTTTCATGAAGTACAGCATTCAGATTGTTAGAAATAGCAAATAATACTCTTCATATTGAAAATCCCGTTTTCCTAAGATGCTAGAGTCAACGTTAAAACAATCGAGGTGGACTTTCTAAGATGTTTTATATCTAGTTCCAAATAAAATACAAATAAAAATAACATATAGATACTTTTTACATTCCAATAGGCAATAACACGTGATTGATTATTTCAAAAAAAAAAATCTCTCGTCATATTTTTGTAACTGATTATGTGAGATTGTAATCTCTTTGTTGATCAACCTAGAGCCTATTTAAGGAGTAGCTGGGTTCTATATTAAACAATAATATGAACAGTGAGCCAGATGCATCATACAACACTAGACTCTTCCATTCGCACTACTACTCTTTCTTTTCTTTAATTCTACATGGTATCATAGCTATAAAATTTCCCATCTCAATCCCATCTTCAAACGTGCGAAACTCTTGTTCGCACACTTCTGTTTGCCTTCTACTCGCACCTCAGAAGAACGTAAGATCATTAATCGCACACCAGAGACCTGCGCACTAGAGACATATCACATACGTCCTTTACTCTCACATCACGTGTGACTCACCTCTAGCCATTAGAACATCTCAAGCAAGTCCTATTAGCAAATCCACTTGAGCCAAACATGATACGCTTCAGGGTGTGGCTTAAACGTTGAAGCATTTGAAACACAGAACTCTACAACAAGCACGATGCAGTGCACACCCAACCAAGTATCGACTCCAGCCAACGAGCCCACTCCTATCTTGGTCACACCACATCGATTGAATGGCCACAACTACCTTCAGTGGTCTTCAAGTGTAATGTTGTTCATCCGCGGCAAAGGAAAGGTAAGCTACCTTACAGGAGAAGCAACTGCCTGATATTGATGACCCAAAGTATGCCACCTGGGAAGCTAAAAATAGCATAGTATAGTCCTAGGTAATCAACTCAATGACCACAGACATAGGAGAAAACTTCATGTTGTATAAGATAGCTCATGATGTGTGGAAAGCAGCAAAGGCTTCCTATTCTTCTATTGAAAATAAAGCCGTATTATTTGACATTGAGTGTTTCCTTCATGATTGTAGGCAAGGTAACTTAGATGTAACTGAATACTATAATCTACTTGTTAGACACTGGCAGCAGTAGGATCTTTGAGAATCCCCAATGGTCCTGGGCAACTGATGCTCAGCTTTATAACATTCTCAAAGAAGGAAAAAGGGCATACAAGTTCTTGATTGGTCTAAACTCGATATTTGAAAAAGTCAGAAGCAAAATCATGAGTCTAGATCCCTTACCCAACCTTGAAGATACCTTCTCTAAAGTTAAAAGGGAGGAAAGCAAAAAGAACTCACATCCAATAATCACAACAACTCTACTGTTCCTGAATCAGTAGCCTTAGTAGCTAAAAGGGCTTAATCCAATAATTACAATTGAAGAAACCTAGGAGACCATGGTGTGATCATTGTCATAAACTTAGACACGTGAAAGAAACATGCCGAAAAATCCATAGGAGGCCTGCAAGAATGAAAAGTAGAATCAAGCCTCATGGACGAGGAAATATGGTAAAGTCAGAAAAAAATTTTCATCCTGAGATAAATAATTTCAGCAAAGAACAACTAGAGATGTTACATAAAATGATTAAGAGTCATCCTCAACAATCATATGGAGAAGTTGCCACTGGCTTAGTTGCTCATGCTCAAATAGGTAACCTACCATTGGCCTTGAGCTCTAGAGCCCAAAATAGCAATACATGAGTGGTTAACTCTGGAGCCACTGACTATATGACAAGTAACCCTTCTTACCTTAAAAATGTTACTTTATGTAATGATGAGCTAATAGTAAAACTGCCTGATGGATCACCGTCCAAAGTAACTGGTTATGGAATAAGAAGGTTGACAAAGAACTTAATTCTACAAAAAGTCTTGTTGGTTTCCGATCTAACTTGCAATTTGTTATCAATTAGTAAGCTACCAAAAGATCTCAACTATATCACTGAATTTTCTTTTGGCAATTGTATTTTCTAGGACTTAGAGTCAGGGATGATGATTGGCAGTGCTTAAAAGTGTATTAGGCTCTACTTGATCAAGGGAGTAGACAAGATCAATAAGAGTGTTCTTTCTACAAGTTCCTCATTTAGCCCTTTAATGCTATGGCATTATAAGATGGGGCATCCTAGCTTTGAGTATATGAAAAAATTGCATCCTCATTCACATAATAAAGGTTTAAATTCCCTAATTGTGAGGTCTGCCACTTATCAAAACACACTAGAACATCCTAACCTATACATAATCATACACCTTCACAACCATTTACCTTAATACATAGTGATGTCTAGGGGCCTTCCAAAATTTAAACTATCACTGGTGCTAGGTGGTTCATCACCTTTATCAATAATCACACAAGATTAACCTAGACATACCTCATGAAAGAAAAATCTGAAGTCTTTGAGATAGAAAAAGAATTTTTTTCACTTATCCAAAACCAGTTCCAAACAAGCATAAAGATTCTTCAATCAAATAATGAAACTGAGTACTTTAACCATGTCCTAGGGAACCTTCTCAAAGGCAAATGAATTATCCACCAAAGTGCATGTGTAAATACACCACAACAAAATGGAGTCTCTAAGAGGAAAAATAGACACCTATTAAAAGTGACTAGATCCTTCTTAATTGCATCTCATCCTTCTAAATCTTATTGGAGGAAGTCATCCTAACAGCTACCTACCTCATCAATAGAATGCCATAAAAAATTCTGAACTATCAAACTCCTATGATAAATTACAGCTATCTTTTCCAACCACTAAACATGTTATTTCATCCTTAACACCAAGAATATTTGGGTGTACTTGATTTGTCCATCTATATCATGGCAATAAACTTGAACCATAATCTCAAAAATGCATATTTGTTGGATACTCACCCACAAAGAAAGGATATAAATACTATTCTCCATATACAAAAAAAGTTTTATATCACCATAGATGTGACATTCTTTGAAACTGAATCTTATTATCAAATAATATCCATTCAAGGGGAGTGTAGTGATGAATGGAGTGTTACTATTGCTATGAACATTTTAGTTTCAGCACCTGAAACTTGTCTTGGTTCTAACTCTGAAAATTAGCTATCCAACCCACAACCATTGCATTAATACCTAAAACACCTGAACCCACAACTATTGCATCAATACCTAAATCCAAGAACCTAACTAAGCAAAATCCTATACCTATGAACGAGAATGAGGAACATCAACAATAAAAAGAATATCAGGAGTATACATGGAAGAGAAGACATCATGAGCTAAGTATATTACCAAGGATGCACTCCAATTCCCTACTAAGACTAGAAAGTCTAAAAATTCAAGTAGATAAACCAAGAGAGAGAGACCTCCCTATTACTCTATGAAAAGGTGTAAGATCTTATACTATTCATCCTATTAAATATCATATCTAATGAAAGATTATCTCCTCATTATCGTGCCTTCCTTGCTAATATATCACATGAGAAAATTCCTCAGAATTCTTATGAAGCCCTGGGCAAACCTGAGTGGAGAATTGCTATCCAACAGGAAGTAAATACACTTGAGAAAAGTGGGACTCGGTGATCACTAATCTGCCTAAAAGGAAAAAAGATTGTAGGTTGTAAATAGATCTTTACCGTAAAATATAACCCAAATGGCAACATAAACCATCATAAGGCCAAGTTAGTAGCCAAATGTTTTACCAAAAAGCAAAGAATCAACTATCAAGAAAATTTTTCCTTAATAGCTAAATTTAACACCATGAAAGTTCTTATGTCCTTGGCTGCTAATCTTGAGTGGCCATTGCATCAGTTTGATATAAAAAATGCCTTTCTTAATAAAGATTTAGAGAAAAAAGTTTATATAGAAATTCCCCTAACTATTGAAGTCAACAGTGAAAACTTCACAAATCTTTTTATGGCCTTAAACAATTATCTAGGGCTAATCATACATTATTTACAAAATTATCCTATAATGGAAAAGTAGCTATCTTAATAGTTTATGTTGATACATCATTATTACAAGTGACTTTGAAAAAGAGATTAAACAATTGAAGATCCTCTAGCCTAAGAGTTCGAGATCAAGAGTCTTGGAAAATTAAAATACTTTCTAGGGATGGAAGTAGCAAGATCCAAACATGGCATTGTTGTTTCACAAAGGAAGTATACTTTGGATCTACTTAAAGAAACAGGAATGCTTATGTGTAAACCAGCAAAAACACCTATGGAGACTACCTACAAGCTATGTTTCAAGAAAGATAACACTCCCGTTGATACTGGAAGGTATCAAAGATTAGTTGGAAAAATGATATATTTGTCCCATACTAGATCTGACATTTGCTTTTCGATAGGGGTTGTTAGCCCATACATGAGCAAAGAACATATGTAGGCAATTTACAGAATACCAAGATACCTTAAGATGACACCTGGCAAAGGCATATTCCTCAAAATAGGAACTGATAGGAGTTTAGAAGTGTATATAGATGTAGATGGGACAAGCTCCATAACAAATAAAGGTCTACTACGGGGTACTACTCCTATGTATGAGGCAATCTAGTAACTCAAAAAAGAAAAAAATAGGCTATTGTAGCTAAAAGCAGTGATGAAGCTAAGTATAAGGCATTATCACAAGGCATTTGTGAAAGATTATGGCTTAAACTCCTTGGGGAATTTAAGATTCCTATGAAAGATCCTATGAGATTCTTATGTGATAATATGACCACCATCAATATTGTGAAAAATCCTTATCCATCACGAAAGGACCAGGCATGTAGAACTAAGCCAAAATTTTATCAAAGAGAAAATTGATTATGAGATTATGAAGTTACTCTTTACTCCAACACAACACCAAGTTGCAGACCTTCTAACTAAAGCTCTTTCAAGGGTGAAGTTTAACGAATTAAACCACAAGTTGGGAATGATAAACATCCATTCTCCAACTTAAGGGGGAGTGTTAGTTGGCATAACTAATTTTATTCACTCTGTTTTTATCTTCATGATTTTGTGCTCTATTTTTTTGAAACTTCCTTGTATTTCATCCTTATCTTTTGTAACTGATTATGTGAGATTGTAATCTCTTTGTTAACTGATCCAAAGCCTATTTAAGGAGCAACTGGGTTCTGTATTAAACAATAATAAGAAAAGTGAGCCAGATGCATCATACAACACTGGACTCTTCCATCCGCATTATTGTTTTTTCTTTTCTTTAATTCTACACTTACATTCATCATAGCCGTAATGTTTCCAATACTAATATTAGGATGAAGAATAACAATGATGATTACACAGCTCAAACCAATTCAAGGACCATAAAATATTTCAAGAAGCAATTTGATTAAGAAAATAATGAAATTTATTTACAATGTATAAATTATTAGAATGAAAGAATATAACACACTTTCAAGCAACATCTACATAAAAATATAATTAGTAAATAAGGCATTCTGTACGAATGTGCTTACTTAAGGAGGTTCTTTCAAAGAAAGAAAGAGAGAAGTTGTATTCAGGGCCAAGAAATAATAAAAAGCAAAAACTGATTGATCAGTTAGAATACAATGAATATGCACCATAAGCCTCTACATACACACTCAAAGATAATAGCTTAAAACTAAAAGCAAAACTCCACCTACATTTGACTCAAAATATTCTTACCCTGGTTCTCTGTATACTTCTTTTTCACACCATCAACTGCAACACTGTCATTCAAAACTAATGCAGCAAAGTGTCTAGTAGCAATCTAAGAAATGAAAATGCTGAATTGTTCCCAACTTATTGACACAGTACCAGAAAGAGATTTAGAGAAAGCATAACTGGTGAAACAACATTGAAAAACAAACTCTAAATCTAAGCATTCAAAACTGTCACAATTACTTACTCCTATTCCTTTCAAATCCATAAGCTATTTGTAACGCAAATACATAGCTGATTGTAGAATATGTAAAATACAGGGCATGAAGACCAGTGATTAAAAATTTTCAATCTGTCCAACTCAACCTTTACATTGAGTTTAAAGTGCAATGATAAAGGTAGACGAAACTGTGGAGGTATCTAATGCCAACTAATAAGGAATCAAATCAAGCATTATAGGTTAATTGTTTGAAGTGAAAATTCAATTTTATTCTCCTAAGGAAGAACTTCATTTCACCTCTCCGCTCTAGTAGATGTGAAAGTTCTGTAACTTTTTCACAAAAACTGTTCCCTAATTGCTATTCTTGATATGTAAATACTGCATCACATCCAAGAGATAGAGATGTTATAGCAAGATTTTTCCCCTTCCCTTCTTGCTAGTTGTAAACACCATATTTTGTTTGGGTCATTTTTTTTTTTCATTTTTATTGTCAACGGGTAATTGAATTATCTTAGACAAAATACGTGTTCTTATCTTTACTTATTCCTTATGCCAAATATTAAAAAACTACATTTTTAATCTTTTTGCCTAGGAAACAAGTAAAGAGGGGCAACTGTGAACACCGTATTTTGTCTGAGCGAACTACAAAAGCAATAATAAAATCAAATAATAAAAAAAAAAGAAGAAAAAAAAATGAAAGAAAATAGAAATTAGGAGAAAATGAAAATATTGATGGAAAACAAAGAAAATTAAAATAAAAGCTTTTGAAAAACAATGACAGAACCTGAAGAAAGAATAAATAAAAAGGGAGAACCCAAAGCCATAGAAAAATTTTCGATTAAAATTTTTATATATACAAAAAAAATCAAATCTAAATCTAAATCAAAAATAAATAAAAAAGAAGAAGAAACAAAAAAAGGAGAACAAATATAAAAATTTGGGAAAACGAAATTGGGCCAACTTAGACTAAAAAATTTAATTACCTCAGGCCCATTAGGAAAGGATAAGCCCAAAGTTAAAAGAAGCCCACAGCCCATTTTCAACAAAATCTGGCCCGTTAATCTAAGGCCACAAGAAATTGGGCCAACCCAGCCCAAATCCAAACTTGCCGGCCCAACCAAAATATAACAAAATAAAAAAAAATTAAGTTGAGGTCAAAACGCAGAGCATCTGCGTTTTGACCCCAGTACCATCGGGCATCTGGCCAGTACCAAGAGGAAGCAGAGAGGCAAGGAAACACCAGCACCAGGAGGAGGCAGAGAGGTAGAGAGGCACAGAGAAACACGAAAAGGGAAAGCAGCAGGGGATTAAAGCAGGCATCTAATATTAACTTTTCTTCATATCTGTTCCATGATCAGAGGCAGAGAAATAAAAACGGAAAACAGAGGGGTACGAATCGAGGAACAGAGAGGAGCAGACGAGGGGAGAGTGCGAACCAACAGGCAGGAGATAGCGAGAGAAAGTCGCGAAGATGAGGAGAAAAAAACACGAAAATGGAAGGGAGAAAGTGATGCATCAGGCAGGAGAGGTTTTCGAAATAGGAAGGAGGAGAAAATCAAGAGGAGAGGCAGCGAGAGATGGAGGATTATAAACAGGGGGAGGAAGTTCGAAGTCAAAAAGGGGAGAAGTTCAAAATACAGGGACGAGGGAGCGAGAGATTGAGGGGAAGACAGACCGAGGGAGAAAGTGAGGGAATCAGAGGGAGAGGGCCACCGGGGAATCAGAGAGAGAGGGTCACCGGAAAAAAAGAGAGGCTGAGGGGCGTTTTCTTCGGACTCGAGTTAAGGAAAATCGGCGGAGACGAAATCAATAGAAAATCGAGGAGCAGGGATTCAAAATTTGAGAAACAGAGAGAGCCGAAAAAGTTCATCCTTCAGCTACCATCCCTGCAGGTAAGCCATTAGAGACCTTTACTAACTTCCAATGAATTCTGATTGAGCTTGCTGGTGACCTATACTGGAAATGGGTAGACTGGAAATTGAAATGCGGTGATTCATTGTGTATTTGAAGTATGCACACTAGGTGCTCGGCGAAATGTCTGAGAGAAAAACTGTTGATGATATTTGATGGTTTTTAAACTGTAGCTGGGTCTGTTTGAGTTTTTCCCTGCTGTGATTTCGTGCTGAATGTTGGTCTGTTTCAGAGTAAGAAAAAACGGCATGAACGTCTATGTATGATGAATGGTAGTATATTCCGTATATGAGGGGGGTGATTTAATCTATGATGTAATCTTATTTTTTATTTCCTCTTTGTTGAATGATGAGTGAAGAACGAAACCTATCCCTGAGGGTACCCTTGCTGCATGAGTAGGCCTTGGTTTAAGGGTTTGTTTCTATTTGAAACTCATGATTACCCCTAATCCGAGTAGGCCATGCTTTACGAAAATACCAAGAGGATAAAAAAAAAGGGGTCGGAAGGAGACTCAATCAAGAAGTAAAATAAAAAATATTTCTGGAAAATCATGAAGAGAATGACGAGAAAAAAAGAGCCCTTTTTGTTTCAGAAAATCTTATTCCCAGATTGAAAATAAAATGTGGGTTTCATTTTATTTCATTTTTGAATCGTCGTGTGGGATGTCTTGTCCCCTCAAACACCCATGGATCAACTCAAGGGTATGTGTGGCAATAAGTCTCCTTAACCACTATTGAGTTTTATGGCTATATTAGCTTATGTAAATGGGAGTTGATTTCGAATAATGGGTACATCAAAGTAAAAAAGGAGGGTTTTAAAGAAAGCAAAAAAAACAACGCAAAAAAAATTGAAGGAAATGATACCAAAAATAAAGGAGTTTTCTTTTCAAATAAAAGAGGGAGTTTTCATAATCAAGGAATAAAAAGGGGTAGAAAATATTAAGGAGTTTTTCTTTTCAACTTAAACCCTCATTTCGAATACCATATATATGATAAAAAAAAGGGGTTAATCGAAAAACCAAAAGGAAAAAAATAAAAAAGGGGAAAAGCTAAAAAATGAGGGAAGAACAAAGAAATGAAATTTGCATTATCTTTAGCAAATATTAAATCTAAATCATGTTTTTACTTGCAAAAAGTGAAAGTAACTTTTATTTTCCCACAACAAAAATATATAATAACAAAAAAAATCAAACAAAAAACACAAATAAAAAAATAAAAATAAACAAAACAAAAACAAAAACAAGAAAAAAAGAAATAACAAGAAAATCAAACAAAAACCAAAAATTAAAAAAAAACAAAAACAAAAACAAAAGAACAAAAACAAATAAAAACAAAGAAAAAAACAAAAACAAAACCCAACCAAAATCTATTCTTTAACATGTCGAACTACGTGGACTTTGATCCCTATTTGAGGGTACGTAGGCCCTAGGCTCTTATCCTAGGTCAAGTCCAGCCTTGTATATAAAATTTTCTGTTTAATTTTCATTTCCTTAATTTCTTTTCCTCCATTTTGTCTTTTCTAGTTTTGCTTCTTTAATCTATTTCTTCTTTTCCTTTTCAATTTTATTTCCTTTATCTCTATTTCTTATTTTGCATGTGATTTGTTAGGAGAATTAAAATAGACTAAAGGCCATACTGATTTTGTACAACTAGTTTTGGGTAACCGTTCTTAGCGACGGGTGTAGTGGGGTGCCTAACACCTTTCCCACTCACAACTGACTCCCGAACCTATTTTCTGATTCGTAGACTATTTTTCTTATTTTTAAAATAAAAGGCTTTTCCAAAGTTTTACCTTTTCAAAAATTAAAATTTTGGTGGCGACTCTACTACTTGTCTTGATTTCAATTTCAGTTTTCATTTTATTTGGAAATTGAATCGAAATTGTTCCTTCTTTTTAAAGTTTCTTTTAAAAGCGCTACGCGGTCGCATTTTCGGGTGTGACACTAGTCATTCCATGGAGTTATTCCCCATTGATTGGGTCCAGGTTAGATTTGATTTCAAGAGTCAGTTAAAAAGAATTTTTCTTACTTGAATAGCTAAACATACACCACAGAACTGCACCTTCATTCTAAAGATCAAGCAATTTACATTAATTCATATGAAACAACAACTTTGAAAAGCTAAATTAATGGTAGAAAATTACATGTAAAAATAAATAAATAAATAAATAAATAACAGAAAGTGATGTGTAAATTTTGCTTATCTCCTTCATTCTTTTACTATTAAAATTAAAATATCAAACTCAAATTTATAGTGGCAGTCTGATGATCATAGGAGATTAAGATCAAAACCAAGCAGCATTCCTATGCATCTAATAGATAATGACAAAGATAATAAAATAAAAAACTCCACGTCGAAAATACAAACATATAGTTGAAAAGTGTATCCATGTTCATATGTCTTCATAAGGTTAATTAAAATACTATCAAGAGAAACAAAAGCAAACACTAAAGAGTTACATTATCAGAGTATAATTATAATAGTCAGAAAGTCTGCTTGTTATACACGATAATTCTTCTGCCAGGGATTACATGGCAAGTTATCTACAATTGAAGCTCATTACTCATGTAATCAACTGAACTAGACCTATAGACTTTTCACAAAATTAAAGTCCATGAACTTGTTTGGAACTCCATAACTAACAAATTCCAAAAAAAAAAAAAAATATCATGGTTGTATGGAACCTGTTATCCCCTACATTCTACAAGAATCAAATTTTTTTTTTTAAACTTTAGTGAAAGTAGAAACTCTGCCTATGCTGTGCTTTAATGTAAATCATTTTCATAGCTAATTCCAAACCTAAAAAAAGATTAGGATTGTGTTAGATAGTCAACAGCTAATGCAAAACTTTGTCGAATCTTTATGACATAGATCAACGATATAATAGAGTTAATGTTAAGTCATTGCCCAAAAGTAACGTGTTATATAGCTTGAGTACAGTGTCAAATAAGCAAGAGCCACTGCATCGATACCTGAGTGTAGTAAAAAATAAATAAGAGTTCTCACATTTTCATGAAAGAATGTAAGTAAAAAAGTTAATTCACGAAAGTAAGATTCGTTGTAGAACTTAGAATATAGGTACATTTATAAGTAAATCAATAGAAATAGTGGATACCATGATTAAGAGAAGAATTAATTTTATATGCTTATAAGAAACTAAATGGGTAGGAAAAAAAGTGAACGAATTAAACATCTCAAGTTTCAAGCTTTGGTACATTAATAAGACTAAATCTAGAAATGGAATAGGTATAATTGTGGATAAGTATTGAAAAAATGTTGTGGTAAATGTAAAAATATTAAAAGACAGAATTATAGCATTAAAATTTGTAGTGAAAAAAAAAACTTTTAATATTATTAGTGCTATGCACCACAAGTAGGACTAGAAGAGCATTATAAGATAAAGTTTTGGGATGACTTAAAAGGTTTAGTTTAGAGAATTCCTTCTGAGGAAAAGATTCTTATAAGAGGGGATCTTAATGGTCATGTAAGGAGTGTATACAAGGATTCGCATAAGGGATATGGTTTAGGAGAAACAAATGTAGAGGATAAAATTGTTCTAAACTTTTCATTAGCGTTTGATTTTACTATAACTAACACTTGTTTTTAAGAAACGTGAAGAGCATCTAATCATGTACAAAAGTGGGAGAATATGCTCTCAAATTGATTTGTTTCTAATAAAGAAAATGGATAGAAAGTTTTGCATAGATTGTAAACTTATACTTAGAGAGAATTTGACAACACAACATAGGGTTTTAGTGATGGATATTTGAATTAAGAGGAGAGTAAAGAGTAAATGCCAATAGAGGGTAGTGGCAATTGAAAAGTGACAAAGAAAAGAGTTTGCATAACAGGATTTTGGAGGAAGGATCATGGGAGATACAAGGAAGTGCTAATGATATATGGGCCAAGATGGTTAAAAAGATTAAGAAGGTTGCAAAAGAAATACTCGGATATTCAAAAGCTTTTGGACCTATAAAGAATCTTGGTAGTAGGATGCAAACATACAAGATATGGTTAAAGTTAAAAGGGAATGTTATAAAGCGTGGTGTTTGTGTAAATGTGAGAAAAATTGAAAAAAAAAATATAAAGTAGCCAAGAAAGACACTAAGAAAACAGTAAACAAAGTGAGAGTTAGGACATTTGATAAGTTATATGAATTTTTAGGTATTAAAGATATGAAAAGAAATATTTATAACCTTGCTAAAAGTGGAGAGAGAAAGACAAGAAACGTGAACTAAGTGAAATGTATTAAGGATGAAGAAGAGAAAGTCTTAACCACAGAGCGGGATATTAAGAAAAGGTGAAAGTGTTATTTTTATAAGCTATTTAATGAAGGATGTGGGATCATATAGCCCTCAGATAAGCTAGACACTATAGAGAAATATCAAAATTATACCTTTTATCATATGATTCGAGAGTCAAAGGTAAAAGAAGTTTTAAAGAAGATAGAGAATGGCAAAGCCATAGGACCAGATAATATACCCATTAAGATGTGGAAAGAGTTAGGAGTGAAATGTATAAGTTGGCTCATAGAGTTATTTAATAAGATTATAAGATCCAAGATAATACCGCACAAGTGGAGGAGAAGTACTTTAATTCTTATTTATAAAAATAAAGGGGACATACAAAATTATTCAAATTATAGAGGAATTAAACTCATGAGTCGCACTATAAAATTATGGAAGAAGGTTATTAAGCAAAGATAAATACAAGAGACTCAAGTTATAAAGAATCAATTTAGTTTTATGCCTAATAGGTCAACCATGGAAGTGATATACTTGTTGCAAAGATTGATTGAGAAATATCGAACAAACCAAAAAGACTTATATATGGTGTTTATTGATTTAGAGAAGGCATATGATAGGATGCCAAAAGATATTTTGTGGAAGGCTTTAGAGAAAAAAGGAGCCTGTATTCCTTATATTCGAGCAATTCAAGATATGTATGATGGGGTTACAACTAGTGTGAGAACATAAAGTAGGCCCACTGAAAATTTATCGATAAACATTGGTTTACATCAGAAGTCAACTCTGAACCCTTATCTTTTTATTTTAGTCTTAGATGTACTTACTAAACATATCTAAGAGCTAATGCCACATTGCATGCTCTTTGCAAATAATATAGTCTTAATTGGAAAGTCGATAGAGGAAATAAATAATAAATTAAAAATGTGGAGACTAACTTTGGAAACATATGAATTTTGTTTAAGTAGAAGTAAAATGGAATATATAGAATGTAAGTTTAGTAAAAAGCACACTAATTCTAACGTAAAAGTGAAAATAGGAGAACACAACATACTACAAGTCGCTTGATTTAGGTATCTTGGATCCATTATACAACTCGATGAGGAAATAGAGGAAGATATAAATCGTAGGATTCAAGTGAGGTGGATGAAATAGTGGAATAATTCGAGTGTTATAACAAATAGAATAGTATCACTCAAAGTTAAAGATAAATTTTACCACTCAGTTATAGAACTGGCAATGTTGTAGGGGAATAAGTGTTGGGTATTAAAAAGCCAACAAGAGAATAAGGTCAGTATTGCAGAGATGAGAATGTTGCATTAGATGAATGGATATACCAAATAAGATAGAATGAGAAATAAATATATTAGAGAGAAAGTTGAGATCACATATATTGTGGAAAAGATGGTAGAATTGCATCTTAGATGGTTTGGTCATGTATGAAGAAGACCTATAGAAGCTCTAATAAGAATAGTATATCAGATGGGGAGTAACCCAATAATTAAAGGTAGAGGGAGACCACGAAAATTTATAGGCAAAATTATTAAGAAAGATTTAGATTTAAATGGTTTAACTAAAAACATAATTTATGATAAAATTTTATGGCGTCGTTTGATCCATATAACTGACCCCACTTAATAAGAGAAGGCATATTATTGTCGTTGTTGTACTTTGGTGAAAGTGGACATCATCTAAAGAGAAGAAGTTAATATAGAGCTTAACGATCGGGAAACCTTCTAAAAAATAAAAAATAAAAAGCAAGAGAATAAAGACAAAAAAGAGAAAAAAAATCAATTTAGGAGGCTTCTCCAATTCCTCTGCATTTTGCATAGAGACTAAACACACAAAAAAACACAAATTTAAGACTGATTGACCTTATCCTTCATTTTCATATCGATTTAATTAAGAACTCATCGCTTGGGTGAATCTACATTCTCATTCCCAAACAATAAATTTCTGTTTTGATTTCTCCACAAAACAAATTCTGCTTTGATTTGTTTTAGTAATACTATAATAGCTTTATCATGACTGCTTTCTACATTAGGTTAATAACCTTTTTGGGACATTTAATCTTGCCTAATGGTTACTGCATGTTTTTAGATTCAGAGGAGAACAAATGAACTTATGATGCTCAAATACCTCAAAAAAGCAAACGTTTTTGTGCCCAACATGCATTGGACGCTCGCATTAGACATGACGGGATACTTTAAATTACACGTCTACATAAGATTTTGTAGTTTCATAATGTGCATGTCTCATTTTTGAGTCAACGTCCATGCTTCCTAGGATGAAATAATGGGATTCTAATATCTCAGTCAATATGAAAACCAAACATAAATAGCAAGCGAAAAAATTCAAGGGTTTTTAAAAAGTTGCCATGTTAATGTCCACGTATAACTATACATTTCATTTTATGAAACATACATCTCTGATAAGGAAATTGCAATATCACAATACCTCCTTCCACTTTTTCTCTATGTAATAAACCAACAAGTGGTTCAGGCTTCCTTTACAACCAAGATAGATATGGGAACTAAACTATGGATATTCTTGGCTAATCATCAATGTCATACATAACCAGTACGGTTCATGGTCCAATCTTAAATTTCTAGTTTAAGTCGCCTCAACAAGTATTCATTCATTACATCTCAATCCGACTGTGGTTTGCCCATTATTACTAAGTCAAATTGCTTTGAAAAGTTTATTCATTTTGCCCCCTTCTAAACCAGAAGGAATAATGAATCAAACCGCATGGGGAAAAAGTGATGATGAATGAATACGGTGCTGAAGACACTTCAACTAACAGTTGCTTCCAGCTTCAACATCAAAATCACACCAATGACTTTGCCGTTAGGATTCCCACCATGAAATCTCGGGCACTACCATTCTGCACCTTGCATGAAGAAAGAGAAGGGAGGGGAAGAAAACCCAACTTTTGGATCTAGCTGTATAGTCCTCAGTTCAGGATTTGTTATCAGGGCACAGATTTTCTAAGGCATATTTGCAGAACGGATGGGGTTAAGGGTACCAAAATTTATTCGAGGGTAGAAAATTGAAGGAATGAGTTTGTGATGCCCGCGATAATTTCTGGGAGCGTAGAAGGATGTGGACATATTTTTGGATCGTCTTCTTTGCCGCCATGGGGGCTCTTTGGCTTTTTATTTGGGGTGTGACTTTCTGATTTCAGTAATTATCTCCTGCAAGAGAAGGATGATAGAATGAAGACAACCTAGGAGGCGATTGGTATGAATTAGTATCGACCCTTCCGTACGTTGAATATTAAATTTGGGTAGCAAACCTTAGTTTTGATATGCCGTGATAACAGAATCACATACTTCAGAATCACATGGGAAATAATATCATGTGCATCTTCTCCCACACAACATCTAAAATATTCAATTATATCATATTTCGAGGTTGAATGCAATAAATTTTTCCTAAATTACTAATTTTATATTTTTTATATGTTAATGAATTCTACAACACAATTTATTTAAAAAATTATAAGTAATATATATATATATATAATATTATATGAATGAACTACCAATGAACTTTTTATTTTTTTTTAAATTGTACTTATATTCTCAGGTAATAAAAATAGTGTTAGTTTATGATAATAATTTATTTAAGAAATAGACTTATATCTTATTCCTTATATCTTTACTATTAAATTAAATTCTTTAATTAAAACATGACATATGTATAATATAATATATGATTAAATTTAATTAAAAATTATAAAATTATTTATAAAAATTATAAATATGTTATTAAAGAACTATATATTTATTATATTTTGTGTGGAGAATTTAATAATAAAAATATTTAAAAAATTATATATAAATTTTTTTCCATTTAAACTGAGTAAAAAATATTTAAAAATTTAAGAAGTAAATAATATTGATTAAATGTGCAACCAAATATTTGTCTATGTAAGATATATCAACTATGGTAGTTTTTTCTTTCTTGGCCAAAAATACAATGTATCTTATATCATACTATCATAATTAGAAACCACAATATACTAAATACCTTCTTAATATACATTTTTTATAATTACATTTATCATGGATAGATTACTAATTTAATATTTAGTTTTAGGATTGTTTAAAATTGGAATGAAGAATAAATAACTACATTGTTTAATTAGTTAGTTAAGTTTATGATTATATATTAATGAGCCTAGAAAATATCATTTTAGGCTATAACAAAAATTTTTTCCTTTACCCCCAAAAAAAAAACTGTTGTAACTCCTACAATAAAAACTTCTAATCAATTTAGACTACGTTCATATGATTAGAAATGTTTTCTCACGGAAAGGATAATTTCTTTAAAGAAAAAGTTCTATTAATCTAAATTTTATGTCGAATTTTCTTAAAAAGAATTTTACGAATAAGTTAAGAAATCATTCTTATTTTTACTTCAGTATATTGTTATAAGTTTATAACTGCTACTCCCACCTCTCATGTGCTCATTTGGGTCAAAATAAAAATTTTTCACAAAAGTATTTTCCTAATAAAACAAACAATAGAAAATGTTTCTATGTATGACTTTTCTTTTTATGTATGAATTTTCTTTTTTGAAACATTTTTTGAAAAAGATTTTTATTTTTCAACGAGACAAAAAAAGGCTTAGGAAAAACTACATTTATTTTCTCGAAACCTAATTACAATTTCTTTGTCTTTGGTAAGATAAGGCCAACCAAACAAAACAATACGCGCAAAGCAAACCTTCGGCAACCTTTCCTTTCCCCCCCCCCCCCCCCCCTCCTCCTCTCTCTCCTCCTCCTCCTCCTCTCTCTTCTTTTCTCTCCTCCTCTCCCCCTTTTCTTCTGTTGGCCGATAAACAATACATTACAAGAAATAATAGATTCATACAACAAATAGCATACAGACAACAGAAAAGCTAGAAACTAAAGGAAAATAAACATTAACCAATACCCTATCTATCAATAACAGAATCCTGAACAATAATGGACAAAAGAGAAGACGGGGCCACAATCAGGAAAATGATCTCTCCTACATAAGCTGTCCCACAGGAGCATTTAACACTCAATCCAACCTGCATCTCATGCACCATCTCTACCAAAAAGTCACACACCTATTAGGCTATTACATTTATATACTTCCTTATCTCCTGAACAAGATTGCTACATGGATGAGCCACATGATAAATTCTAATACCCACTTCCAACTTCCTGATTCCTTTTTTCCAAGCCAACTTCAAACCTATTGAAGTTCAGCTTGAAGCTCACCACAAGCACCCAAATTTCTGGTAAAACCTCCTCTGAAAGTCCCTGTGTCATCACTAAAAAGTCCACAACCTGCATAATCTACTCTTTCCCTTTTGGACCCATCAACATTCAGCTTAACCTAGCCTTCAGTACGAAACTAACATTTGACAAATCCGTCCTGTTTTCCTTTCTTCCCATTAATCTTCTCCTCTGAACTAAGAGCATCAAGAATGGCCCTGACTCTACAATGGATCAACGTTACCTTACCTCTGCGCCAGCTGTGTCTTTGTTCAAAAATAAAGCCCAGCCATCTACCTCATGACCACATCTATTAGACAGATTGCCTAGAATCCAACGTTGCAAGTCCAGCAAAAAGAATTCAACCCAACATCTGGGTTTGACCAATTTCCTGCACACCATTTTCATCTCATCACAATCATCCGAGGAGGCAAGATAACTTCCGAGTCTTTTCTCACTGGTAAGCTGCCTCCCCTGAGAGCAAAGCCACAAAAAACATTTAATCCTCTAGGGGCCCCTCCAAGACCAAACTCCCCTCCACAGATTCAGTCCCTCCCCCTCATTTCTTCCCACAAGCTATTAGAAAAATAAACTTTCTGCAAAATTAAGAACCCGAAATTTCCTCAGAACTCCATGAATTTGAAATTTAGTACTCACTGAATAGATATAGCTAAGAATCGTCTTCTGTAAGAAAACATATGCTGCTAAAACCCCTGCCAAATAATCAAATTCAGGATTAACACATCTTTCAGGAAGGTGTTTAAGTCCTCATCTTCTTGGGCAATCTACCCATTCTCTTGTATTTTAATCATTACATTTCAGACTTTTAGACTAATAATAGAAACTTCATCAAGAAGGCAGGTTACATTGGGTTAATCATTATTCCTTAAGCTTCTAGACTTGTCTAATGACATACAGCTTATGAAGAAATATATCAAGCATGGAAAGAAATCAGCAAATATGGAATTGGATCCCCTACATTTAGTTTTCTTGTATTTAGTTTAAAGTTAGATAGAGAAAGCGAGATGAGGAGAGAGGAAAACTAAATGTAGAGGATCCATTCTCAGCAAATACATATGCTAATGTCCTCATTTGCATAATATCTCACAGTAAAGATGACCTGTCATGGTTAAAAAATAAATAAACAGAACATATGCTCAGATTTATGCAATGAACAGAATTAGCAAATATATGAGCACGTAAATAATAAGGAAACACTCAACTTCCTCCTCTGCACCTCCAAGTCCCCCAAAACAATTGAATTCAAAATATTCACAAGTTGTACCATGATTCTCTTTAACTACTCAATATCAAAACAAAGAAAATTTTAATTCATTCCTAACCCAGCAAGAATGAAATCTTAAATGACGACATTCACAAACAACAGAAGATGACCACAGAAGCTGATAGCAATTTCACTATGTCAACTTATCTTCAAGATATTAATACAATCCTGTCCATATAATATATGAGCTAAACACATAATTATCACAATGCAAAGATTCTCATCAAATGGCACCAGGCAAGTTAACACATGATAACTCTCTCCCAAATTTCTTCAGGCATGACTATATATTACTTGCTCACAACAGATGATCAAGTGGTTCAAGCTTACTCCTCAACTAAGACAGATATGGGAAACATACTTTCCACATAATTAAAAGCAGGGAACAGCATTGATCCACAATCAACTGGAAATTCCAGCACTGGCTGTTGGCTGTAAAGATTATAAGAAATCAGAGTCCCATTGTCATCTCCTATTGCAAGAATCTCACCATCTTTCCAGAAGCTCCAAATTTCCCCAGTCCAAGGTGTGGTCCAATGCTAAGAAGTTTAGTCCAGCTTTCTCCTACACCATGCTTGTTCATTACCCAAATCTCAATCTGATGGCCCAACAGATGCCTGCTACAATATTCCTTAACATAAGCAATATAGTCACTAAGGCAGCAACATCACAATTAATAAGATGTTCACTTTGGGACATATAATTGCCTATCCATTCAAAAGCTGCTATACGTGACAACCCATTCAAGGTGGTTTTCACTCTAGTGGTCCTGAACCCCTTTAGGCACCAAGTAGCCCTTTCCCAAATCACTCATTCCCACCCTTTGGTGCCCCCTCTAGGTGGCTTTCACTCTGGTCTTTAAAGCACCAAGTTGGCTCTTTCCTAGGTCACTCCATCCCACTCTTTGGGTGCCCATTCCCATGGCCAGCCCCTTCCACATCAGCTAACTCTCAATGAAAATAACAATTGATACAACTTGAGCCAAAAGAAAAGCCATCTCAAAAGACTAGCTTAATAGGTGGGAGAGCCTCAAGGCTTAAGTACATCTTAAGTCTTGATGTTTGTCCAATTGGGATATATCACTTGGTATACATGAGACTTCTCCTTTGTAACTGTCTTATGACATCCACTTCCTTTAAATTGTCTTGCTTATATTAGTTTTTTCTTCTTTCACTAAGTCAAAGAAGGAATGTGATAATATCTTTGGAAATTATTTTTAACTTAATACTTAAAAACAAATCATTTTAAAGATTTATAAATGAAAGGCTAAAGATTGAGCATAGTAGTTATGTTCAAAGATCTACAAACCACTTTGTTAATTTAGTTCATGCTCAATTTAATGAGTTTTAGACGATAAATATCAAACTCGTCAATAATTTTCTGATTTGGATTCTACAATGAATATACAGTTGTACTCAAATCAAAATCTAGCACCCTGCAAAAACAAAAGACTCAGCCATATCTATATGGAGAACTGCAGAATTTAGATAAAATATAACTTAATATCTTGTGTGTAATGCTAAATAAAGAAGAAAAGGAAATACTTTGATTCATGGGAATAAGATAACCTTGATATCAAGCCAACGAAATATCACAATCTTCAGAGCAATAGAATTAAACGCCAATTGTCATGCACCATGCCTTGATCTTCTATCTCCTCTCTCTAGAACTTTATGTTCATTCTGGGCAAAAGTACAAACTAGTGAGCGGAAAGAAGGACCATGAGCCCATTATATAGCCTCAAGAGATCTCAGACAGAGGAGGCAAAGAGGTCTCTGCTGCAATTTAAGACTTTCAGAGTATAAAAAATAAGAAGGGGGAAGTGGATTTTACTGCCATTATCACTGATGCATATTTCCCTACTGTCGTAAAAATACCTAGCAGGCCAACTTGTGGCCTTGACATAATGTTGGATAAAGTTCTGCAATATATTGAGAAGAGCAAGAAGTTAGGATAATTGCAATTTATAGAACTTATGCTATGGATTTTGAAGACTATTCAAATAAAATAAAATACTATTATCCACCATTATTATGTTGTAATATTGACTAACAATATCTTAGTATTCCTATAAAGTATTTCATTAAGCATACAGTATATATTAAGGACATACTCCTGCAACTCTATTCCCCTTCTCGTACACCATGAGTATTGAATCTGAAGATTATTCGAATGACAGAGAGATCCAAGTTGGTACTCTTTTTTTTTGTCTCTTTTATTCCAATGAAAGGAAGGAATAAATAGGATTCATGAATACAATGCTCACATTCATCTAATCCCACAAAATCAGGAAATACTAATTTGATTACAACTGATTTTATCAAATGAGGAAAAATAGGAAACACTATTAAAGATAATATTCACTAATTAGAGATAGCAAAAGAGATGGAAACCGACACTCCCCCTCAAGCTAAGGAGTAAATGTTAAGCAATCCCATCTTGGAACTCAACTCCTCGAACTAACACGAACAACTGTTTTAGTTAAAAAATCTGCCACTTGAGAGTTAGTGGAGACATAACTTAGATTAAGTTGACCAGAATCATTCTTCTCCTTAATAAAGTGATGATCAATTTCCACATGCTTCATCCTATCATGGTAGCCTGGATTTTTGGCTATCCCAATAGTAGCCATGTTATCACAAAACACCTTCATTGGGCTATCAACTTCAAACTTGAGCTTCTTGAGCAGTCTTAATAGCTACATTCCTTCATATATACCTAATGCCAATGCTCGAAACTCGGCTTCAGCACTACTATAAGCAACCACAGGTTGTTTCTTACTCCTCCAAGTGACTAAGTTGCCCCAAACAAATGTATAGTACCCAATAGTAAATCTTCTATCAGTTACAGATCCAGCTCAATCAGCATCAAAAAAGATTTCCACATTCTTATGTGAACTCTTCTTGAAATATAAACCCTTTCTTAGAGTCATCCTAAGGTACCTCAGTACTCTGTACATTGCATCTAAGTGTTCCTCATTAGGCTTGTTCATGAACTGGCTAACAATGCTCACAGAAAAACTAATGTCAAGATGGGTGTGAATTGCATAAATTAGTTTTCTTACAAACCTTTGGTACATTCTAGTATCCACAGGTGGGCTCTCTTGTTGTTTGCCCACTTTGTGATTCGTTTCTATAGGAGTATCTGTAGGCTTGCAACATTCCAATTTCCTCAAGAAGATCTAGAGTACACTTCCTTGGGGAAATGGTAATACCTTTACTACTCCTTGCTACTTCCATACCCAGGAAGCATCATAACTCTCCCAATCTTTTAACCTCAAACTCCTTTTCCAGAGAATTCATTAATTTCTCAATTTCCTCATAATGATCTCCTATGACAACAATGTCATCTACATAGATAATCAAGATAGATAACTTGCCCTTAGGATTAGATTTAACAAATCAAGTATGATCAATCTAACATTAAGAGTATCCATAGGTTTTTACAACTGTAATAAACCTTTAAACCAAACTCTAAAAGACTGTTTGAGGCCATACAAGGACTTATTCAATTTACACACCTTGCTAAAATTATTCTTTAACTTAAGACTTGGAGACATCTCTATGTACACTTCCTCTTTAAAATCTCCAGGCATTTTTCACATCCAAGTGATGAAGAGGCCATTCCAAATTCACAATAATCAAGATCAGGACTTTTATAATATTGAACTTTTCTATGGGGGCAAGTGTCTCTTAATAGTAAATGCCATGGGTTTGTGTGAACTCTTTTGCAACTAATCTTGCTTTGTAGCAATTGATACTTTTATCAGGGTTATATTTAACTACAAAAATCCATTTACATCCCACAGTTTGTTTCCTTGAAGGTAAGTCAACAATGTCCCACGTTCTGTTTTTCTCGAGAGCTAATAGTTCCTCATTGATGGCTTCTCTCCATTCTTGTTTTTGAGCTGCCTCATAAAAATTATAAGGAAGCTTTTCAATGGAAACATTATGCACAAATGCTTGTAAGCAAGGAGATAACCTATCGTAGGCAATAAAGTGGTTTATGGGATGCATTGTGCAATTTCTTACTCCTTTCCTCAAAGCAATAGGGATATCAAGCTCATTATCTCTTTCAAAACTTGGAGTGAAGGACGATGACTAGTCATGCTCAGAAGGAGTTCTTTGCTGACATGTTGAGATGTCCTGTTCAATATGTTGTTCTGTCAAAGGATTTAGCTTCTTTCTAGTATAAACCAAAAATGTTTTCAGTTGTGGATGGTTTGGGCTGGTCTCAGGATTATTTGGGCTAGTTGTGGCTATATCAAGATTGGGTTGAATGGTGGTTGTGATGGTTTCAGGGTCATTTTAAATGGTTGTGACTGTTATAAGTTCATTTTGAAAGGGTAGTGATGATGAAGTTGGGTTCAAAAGGGCTAATGGGTGTGGCTTCACTCTTAGACAACCATTCACCTTGCCCATCATTCTACCCCTGAATGGATGTTTTGGAGTAGTAGGGTTGATCTTTAAGAAAGGTTACATCCATAGTAATAAAGAGTTTCTTGCTAGGAGGATGGTAACATTTATATCCCTTTTTTGCAAATGACTACCTAAGGAAAATACACTTAATAGCTCTTGGTTCAAGTTTCCTCCCATTATCATTGTGCACAAACGAAGTGCAACCAAAGACCTTTAAAGGTAGGGATGACATGGTTTGGTTTGTGAGAAAAGTTTTGAAAAGTTTATTCTGAGGTAAATTAAATGTCAAAATTTTTTAGGGCATTCTATTAATAAGATAGGTAGCTGTCAACACGGCTTTGCCCCAATAAAATTTAGGAACATTAGAAGTGAAAAAAAGAGACCTAGCAACTTCTAAAATATGTCTATTTTTTCATTTTGCTATCCTATTCTATTGAGGTGTGTTGACATGAGTTTTGGTGAAGGATACTGTGTTGAGTTAGGTAATTTTCAAGACTGGAATTGAAAAATTCTCTCCCATTATCACTTCTAAAAACTTTGATAGAAGTTTGGGTCTAAGTTGGAATGAAATTGTGGAAGCACTAAAGGTGATAGCAACTTCAGATTTCTCCTTTAAAAGGTAAACCCATGTGACTCTGGAGCGGTCATCAATAAAGGCTACAAATCACTTAGCCCCATTAATATTTTTGATACTTGAAAAACCCCGTACATCACTATGAATAATGGTTGAGATGGTTGATAAGGTTGAGATGGATATGAAGATTTGACATGTTTAGACAATAGATAGATTTCACACCGAAGAAAATGGGCACTGTTATTAATCAAATGTGGGTACAACTTTTTCTTGTAATCAAGGTTTAGGTGGTCTCCCATGAAGTTTCCAGCAAACGTCTTTGGTGTGTCCAGACTTACTATAGTGGTCACACCAAATCTTGCCTCCCTTCTTTTGTCTTGGATTAGACCTGAGTTTCCTTTTACAATCATAATAGTTGCCTCTGTAATTACCTGAGATCCAGGGTCATTCGAAACTAACTGAATTGCATTTCTTCCATTTGGCTTCATAGAAAACTTCTCTAAGAGATGGTAAGGGACGAAGAACCATAATCCTCCCCTTCACCTCCTTAAATTCAGAATTTAGTCCCAAGAGAATGGTATAAATTCTCTCCCTTTCCTCCAATTTTCAATAATACACAGCATCTACACTACATGTCCACTGATGTGCTTCACAGATATCCACTTGCTGTTGTAGTTTGACTAGGTTATTGTAGTATTGTGTGACATTCAAGCTCCCCCGTTTTGCTTCTCGTAGGATTCCCTTAATTTGAAACATTGCAACAGTGTTTTCAACAGTAGAGTAGACTCCTTGGTTGCATCCCAAATCTCCTTTGCTGATTTGCATAGCACGAAATTTTCTCCAATTTCTGGTGTCATTGAATTCACAAGCCAAAACATGATAGTATTATTTTCTGCAAACCACGTCTTGTATTTGGGGTCTGCAATTTCGGGTTCAGTAGCCTCTCCTACTAGATAGTCTTCCTTGCCACGTCCTCTAATGAACATTAACACACTCTGTGACCAGGGAAGATAGTTGTTTCCATTTAGCTTGTGGCTCATAGTCATCATAGAGGGAGATTCAGTGGCCATGGCAGACAAGCTTGATGTGATCTCAAGGTTGTTTGGCTGATGGGTAGTACTGTTCAGTGCGTGGGTGGCAGACGACTCTGGAGTAGAATCTGTGACGCTCGCTTATGCAATTCTCATAAAGCCAAACTTGATCATCACTAGTCTTGGAACTTCCTGCACTCTGATACCATGAAAATTATTCGAACAACACAAAGACCCAAAGCTAGTACTCTGTTTTTCTGTCTCTTTTATTCCGATGAAAGGAAGGAATAAATAGGATTGATGAATACAATGCTCACATTCATCTAATCCCACAAAATCAGGAAATACTCATTTGATTACAACTGATTTTATCCAATGAGGAAACATAAAAAACACTAATTAAAGATAATATTGACTAATTAGGGATAGCAAAACAGACAAAAACCAACAAAATCCAATGTAACTTGGCTTCCATTCTCATTTTTGATAGCAACTTGCTCATTTTGCATTTTTGTCCTATTTAAGCTCAACTACATCGTCTTCATCAGCTCAATCACAATCGTGCTTGTCTGTAGCACTCTCATCATCAATTCCACCATCAAGGACTCCATTCGTGACAAAGAGCCCCAAAGATTTGTGACATTTCCCTGAAGCTCAACAATGTTTTGTTGAGTTTGTCTGAGCTCCAGTTCGAACTCTTCGAAGCAATCTTGTCTGTGTGTTCTTTGCCATCTTCCTTGGACCAATTGGCTGTAATACCAATTGCTGCAAAGACTCTAGGCGACAACTACTCAATAGGAATTTTATTAGAAAGATTCAACAACTCCTTTCAAAATTCCTCTTGCTCATACTTATACCAGCTAGAGTAAGAGGGATTTCATTTCATTCAATCACGCTTCTAATTGAAGCACTAGCTAACTAAATGGTAAAAGCAACAACTAATAACAACATACAACTAACTACTCACTTCTTATTATTCATAACATGTAAAACATACCTTTTGTGAAGTAGATCTTAATGCTAAAAAAGAAGCTCTTTCACATTATAATAATCAAAATGCTCTTTTCTTTTCTCCTAATGAATACACATCAACAGGTTACATAATCTTTGAGCCTTGCAAATGGCTCTACATTGTTAACTTACCCACAGAAAAAAAAAATTTTAGATGGGATTTTTTATTGCTTTCACTTTATAAGCTTAATTAGATGGAGTAGCACACAAAAATCCAAAGCAGCTCGAGCAGGTGTAGTGCAGGATGATGAAGCACGGCATATTCTGTTTTATGCTTACAATTTGGCTTATAAGATCAATAATTATGCAGAGTTTAGGCTATAAGATGAATTACTATCTGAATCACAATGCTTTGTTTGAGCAACCATGTGAGTCGCAATGGTTTGTCTATATTTTTTTAAGTTCAAAGTTTGAATACACTTTTATCTTATTTTAATTATGTTCTGTTACTAACAAGCTCAAATTTGTATATTCATTAGCTTGAGAGGGAGTGTTAGAATATCATGTATGACGGCTAAGTTAAATCAAGTGTTTAGGATTAGTGTGCTTTGGCTTGTACCATGTGTAGTACCAACCCTTTGTACCTAGCCTAATGTACAGCTATCAATAGACACACAAGGTTCCTAGTTAACAAAGTCAGTAGAATCCCATTTAGATGAGCCCTGATCCTCTACTGTATTAAAAGCACAGTACTGCCTATGGTACCCCCAAAATGGTGGGTCATCCTTTTTTTTAACTTAATTTGTTTATTTATTTTTAAACTTGCTGCACTGCACAGGCTGTGCAGCCCAGCAAATTTTCCTTGGGCAATTTAGATATTCCTTGTTTCTCTACATACTACTTACAAAACAAATAACAAGTTTCATGGGTAATAGGATACCTATAATAAAGTCAGAGGCTCCAACCTTCACCTCTTACCGTCAATAGCCAGGAAAGAAACTAAACTGAATTAAGGTATAGATGAAATTTAATACATAAATGCATTTCCAGGAGAAGTGAAGTTCCTTCAATTAGATGATCATGACCGACTACATTATAAGTTAGATTTCATAAATTTGTGACATTTTAAATGGAATAGAATATTTGTCATATTTGATAAGTTTAAGCAAATTATTGTCAAAATAAAAGCACAAATAGTTATTCGCAAAAAAACAAAAAATGAAATTTAGAATGAGTTATTACTAAAGTGAAACCTACTTGCTTCAGAATCCTAGTTATATCATGATAATGACTGGGTAGTATAGGATACCTAAATCCCACATCGAATACCATAGGATATTTGATGTCATACTTAAGGAAAGTGGTTCTTCTCCCTTGATAATGTGTTTTTAAGAATGGATTCCCCACTCCTTTTGAGTCCCATCATATCATATTAGGCAACAGCGTCTCATGGTTTCTCCCCCAAAGTATATGACCTTAGCAGGACAGTGAGCATCTAAATATTGGAGTAAGGAAAATTCAGAGAATGGGTACTTACAAATATAGGTTACTCACAAGTGACCATCATCTAATTTAAACTATAGCAAATCACATGCTCAGTCATAGCCTTGAGTCTTCTCAATTTTTAAAGGATCGAGGTTTAGAACAAGACAAATTTTATGTAAAACATAGTTAGAGGCATGGCCTGCAATTAGGTCTAGTTTAGAGTATATTTAGATTAAGTGGAATGGAGAAAAAAAGAAAGGGAAAGGAAGGTTTGAATTAGATTTATATCAAACTTTTCTTTCCCTTCCTTTCTACTTTACTCTCCTCAATGCAAACATACCCTTAAGCATATTCCACATGAATACTTCCCATATCTAAAAGCCTGAAACATAGGCAGTCCAACATGAACCGGAAATCTAAACAAAGGTTGGTTTTCTTGTCCTGCAAGAAATTCATCATTCCAAAATCCAAGAATTCCCACAGTCCAAGACCTGGTCCAATATATATCTTTTGTTCCGAGAAGCTTCAACACCATATTCATACAGTACCCATATCTCAATGCAACTATCCAATCAATACTTTATCATCATTGCAAAAGCCTATGTTGTGGAACAAAGCTGGGTTATCAAGAAATCACATGTTTTGCTTGTCACACAATAATTCTTGACAAGTAATTCACTTGTTAACAATATAGATTTATAGAATCCCCAAAAATACAAACCAGAAACCATGAAGAAGGTCGAAACACCATAGATTTGAAACGTCTTTTGCACTCATGCATTAGGTTAGATGGAAAAAAACTTACATCTTACCAAATCTTCATAAAACATCCATGATTGACATGATTTCTCATTCTTCAAGAGCAATAATAATATTTGATAAAAACGAAAAAAGAAATGCTCAAAACTCCATCTTGATTTACTCTTGCAACACTCCAAAAGAAATGAAATTTCAGATTTCTCAGGATTCTCTCCAACAAATAATATCAAAACCGAAAATAATTTCATTGCATTAATAAGAAAACCTGAATCACATCATACACACATCAAACATAAGATTACCACATAAGCTGAAAAAGTTTGTCTAAAGAAACATAAGTTGATCTGATAATTAATACAAACACTACACTAATTATGATCATCACCTAAATTAAGCTACAGCTGATTATGGGCTCAATCATGGCCTTGAATTTTGTCGAATTTTAAAGGAACCAAATTTGAAACATGAGAACCTGACAAATTTGATGTAAAATAAATTTTGAAGCCGGGCTGCAGACAGGTCAAGTTAAGAGAAATGAAAAGAGTTTGTTTGATTCAGACCATTCTCTTGATTTAGACTTAAATCAAGCCTTTCCTTCCCTTCCCATCTCTTTCATTCTTCTTGATCCAAACATACCCTAAAGCTTACTCCTCCTTTAAGATGGATAAGGGAAAAATACTTTCAACTTATCTAAAATCCTGAAACATTGCTAGTCCCACATGAATTGGAAATTCCTGCACTTACTGATGGGCATCGGCGTTATACAAAACCATGGGTTGATTATTTTGTCCTGCTAGAATCTCATCTTCTTTCCAAAATCCCAAGAATTTCCACAGTCCAAGGCCTGGTCCAATTATATATCTTCTGGTCCAAGAAGCTTCAACGGCTAAATTTCATGCTGCAATCATAATAGCTGAATGGAGAGGAATAGAGGATCCGCATCCCCAGGGGCAGCACCCCTTTTGGCCCACCTTACATCCGTCCCACGTGAATCCAGTGGATACAAAGGGATAAAAGTAAGAGACGACCCCACGCCTTTTTTATTCAGATAAAAGGGAAGACACGACTGCACCATGTTTTTTCTTTTTTTCTTTTTTGCTTTATAAAAGGATCAAGGCTCAACCAATGAGCCTTGGCTGAAAAGTACTATTGATTATTCTTTTTTTTTTTCTTTTCTTTCTAAATATTGATTATTCTCCAGGAACTAGTACTAAGATTATATACCTTGGCTGAAAAGTGTTTGCTGTGTTCTATGTCGAAGTCCATAGCAGCAAAAATGCTGACAATCTTGTAGTCATTTGTTTCAGGAACAGTACCAAAGCCATATATGAAGAATTCACCTACCAAGGAAATATGATGGTGAGGTGAAGGATGGACCTTGACCTCTCTTGTTGCTGGATTCCACAAACATAACCGATTTGTGCTGTCGTGGTAAGTAAGATGAAGACAGAAAATGCCATTGAAAGGACGATAAGGTGTGATTTCATCCACATTTTTGTTTGAGAGCCGCGGAAGCTCTAGATCAATAACAGGCAATGAGATGTCATCAGAAAGCAATGTTGTGGAAAACCCTGTTTGGTAATGAAAGATCAGCATGCCTGGTTGATTTTTTGAGAGCTCAAAGTGTTTATTGATGAAACTAGGGCTGGTGATAAGGGCACGGGTGGGTTTATTCAAGCGTTTGCAGCGCATCAGAGATTTAACAGGGAGTTTCAAGAGTATTTCCACCATGACTTCTTGGGGTAGCTGCTTGCGTGCCATTCCAGTTCTGTGCCTCTTCCAACTTGGGGATGTAGTTTACAAGTTACAAAACCGTCATATTCTTAAAGGAGTCAACAAGTGACAGATCAGAACACAATGGGGATGGTTGGTGAGCCTGATTGTTCTCATACATGATAGCATAAAAGGAAAGAATTTAAAATCTCGGTGCGCCAGAGCTAAAGTTTTGCCTCGGAAATTTGTTTGCAGGGGTAGGTAGGAAAGGTTAGAATGGTACATAAGGAAATGTTAAATTAAATAAGAGAATAAAAATTTTCTCATTTTTATGTTTTAGAAAGACAGAGAAATAAAAAGTTGGTAAAATTGAAAATTTTTCCACATTAGCATAAGTAAAAGAAATAAAAGTTTGATGAAATTGAATTTTTTTTTTTGGGTAGCAACTTTCCTTTTACTAAAAATACTTCCATATAAAGAAAAGTCCATATCTATTTTTCCATTTTTTTCCTTTGATGGGCCTAATCCCAATAGGCCTCAGCTTTTGAGAACATCTAGTAGGGGAAAAAAAAAAAGAGAAAATAATAGATAAAAATGTAAGGGTGATCCCATGTGATGATGGACAAAAATAACAAACTATGAGCTGAAAGACAAAGAGTGGGAGAGCCATGGAATTAGTGCATGGAGGATAGGAATTTAAGGACGCGTGTGGGTGTGTGCAGAGCAAAAGGAAATTGAGTAGTGTTTTTGGGGAGAACCTACAAGAGTGTTTTGTTTTGTTATTATGGTTGCAAAATTTCCATTTATTTGGGTTGTAATCCTCCCATCGTTACCTTCTAGGAGGAAAGCTAGTGTTAAATTCAATAATATCGTATTTTCTAAAGATCCCAACATCCTCCGTTCTACTTTCTTTAATCCAATTATAATTTTAGGGTAGCATATGATTATATTAAAAGACTTGATATATTTACTTTAAGAAAATATTTTCTTTTAAACAAAAAACTTAATACAATTATGTTTCTTTTTTTAACTTAACATCTAAGAAGCATAAATACTTTTATGAAATGGATACAATTCACAACAATATACAAACACATTGACATGAACAACTTTGTCGTGTTTAAGTGCCATGTTGTGTATGTTACGAGTGTTAGACATGTATTATACATCATATAACTCTGTTTTCAAAGTAATGGTGCTTCCCTAACTTTGTTTGTCACCATACTTGGCTTCTAGTGCCTAAAATGTATCCATAAGCTTCATTAAATTACCAAATTCACTTTAGGCCACATTTGGTTGGAAGAATTGTTAGGTATGGAAAGGAAAAGAAAATGAAAATGTGATGAGAAATGACCCTTACATAAGAAAGGAAAAAAAAATAAAAAGAGATAAATACTGTTGAGTAATAATAATAATATAATAGATATTATATAAATTAGATACTCTCATTTTTTGTGCTTTTCTTTTCTCTTTTCAATTCCTTTGGCCAGCCAAACCTAGCCTAGGGAATTCCAGGGGCAGGAGGATTTTAATAGTATTATGCCATCATCACTGATGAATATTTTCCTAATGTCATAAAAATTCCCACCAGGCCAACTTGTGGCCTTTTATAATGTTGGATAAAGTTTCTGCAATATATTGAAGAGCAAGGAGTTAGAATAATTGCAATGGAACATTATGACATGGATTTTGAAGACTATTAAAAGAAAATTACATAACATTATCCACCATTATTATGTATTTACAGCATCTTAATATTCCTATTAAGTATTTCATTGAGCATATGATAAATATACTGCCAAATTTGTGATGTAGATCTTAATGCTAAAAAGGAAGCTCTTTCATATTATAATAATTGAAATGCTCTTTTCTTTTCTTTTAATCAGTACACATCAACAGAGTACATATTCTTTGAGCTTTCCAAATGGCTCTACAATACTAACTTCCCTAGAGAGAGAGAGAGAGAGAGAGAGAGAGAGAGAGAAAAGTTATATGAGATTTCCCATTGGTTTCATTTTATATGGTCAATATAGATTCAGCTTTTCTATTTATTGCTTACAATTTGGCTTATAAGATCAATAATTATGCACAAGGCTATAAGATGAATCACTATGTGAGTCACAAGCTTTGTTTAGGCAATTATGGGACTCGCAATAGTTTGTCTAGTTTTTCTGAAGTTTCAAGTTTGAGTATGCATTTATTTTATTTTAATTAGGTTTTGATAGTAAAAAGATCAAATTTGTATAATCTTCAGCTTGAGGTAGTATGTTAGAATAGTGTATACAATGGTTAGGTTAAAATCAAGTGTGTTTAGGATTAGTGTGCTTGAGCTTGTACTATGTGTACTGCCTACCCTTTGTACTTTGCCTAATTTACAACTATCAATAGACACAGAAGGTGCCTGGCTAACTAAATCAGTAGACTCCCATTTAGATATTCCTTGTTTCTCTACATATTAGCAAAACAAATAACAAGTTTCATGGGTAATAGGATATATATATATAATAACAAGACAGTCAAAGACTCCAAACTTCACCTCTTACCGTCAGTAGCCAGTAAAGAAACTGAACTGAATTAAGATCTTGGTAAAATTTAATACATAAGTGCTTTCCTAGAAGTTCTTTCAATTTGATGATCATGACCAACTATATTATATGTTAGCATTCATAAATCTGTGACATTTTAAGTTCTATTATGTTCCATCATCACATTAAAAAAGATTATATGATTGGAAGTAAGCCAACATCTCTATTGGCAAATAGGGTGTTTCCAAGTCCAAGCCCAAGTATTTATTACTTTTTGAGTTATAATTACTATTTTATTAGTTTCAGTCATTATAGTTGTTCGAAATTCATAAACTATTTTTACTAACGATCAGAATTTCTTTGAATATATGCTTAAATTCATTCAAGACATGAGCAAAACTCATATTGAAAAAGAATATGGTCCATGGATTTCTTTTATTGGAACTATATTTCTATTTATTTTTGTTTCTAATTAGTCAGGACTCTTAAGTTATCGTTATCATTCTAATGAATTTGAATATAATAATTTTAGTTAGAAAGTGAAACATTATTTTTGTTATTTTCTAATGAATAATGATAAGTCATCCCCTTTAATTGCTAGATATTCCTATTTTCTATTATTCCAATCAAAATCAATCAGAAAGATCATAAACCAACAAAAGAAAAAGTAATTAGATAATCCTGTCATATCCATTCAAGCTTCCCCCACAACCATGAGTCCAAGATAGATCTAGGAACCATAGATATTCCTGTCGAATCTTACACCTTTAGTCGAAGTCGCTTCAACACATATTCATTCATTAACCTCAATCCCACTGTGGTTTGCCCATTATTACTACTCACTCTGCCCCCTTCTAAACCACAAATAATAATGAAACAAACCACATAGTGGCACAGTGATTATGAATGGACACGTTGTTGAAGAGACTTCAACTAAAAGTTGTTTCCAGCATAAACATCAAAATCACACCAAGGATTTCCGTTAGGTTTTCAACCATGAAATCTTCAGGCAGTGCCATTTTGCACCTTGCATGAAGAAGAAGAAAACCTAACTTTTAGGTCTAACGGTAAAGTCCAAAGTTCAGAATTATCTTCTTCCTTGCCGCCATGGCCCTCTTTGGCTTCCATTTGAGGGCAGTAGCGATGTGATATTTATAACAGATGAATATCCTTTGGGGAGATTTTACTTATTGTCACTTTATATTTCAATTTTGTTACTACTGCAAAGCACCTTTATCAAATATGCTATCTGAATTTGTCAAATAATTTTTCCTTTAAACATCTATCAATTCCCATAACATTACTGTCAATAACAAAAGATATAATTTAATTTCCAAATTCACTTGCTTATTGGAAAAACTAAAGTGAAAATTCCTCATGTTAATGTGAACTTATGTTTTTGTTTTTTTTCTATTAGTATGGTTTTTTAAATTCTATTTAGGCTAAGGATGCACTATTTTACATGAGCATAATATATTTAGGATTTTAATTTTAATTCGTTCAAAAGTAAATTTAAATTATTAAAAAATATTATCTTTTTTTTTTAACTAAGTTAACCATTACAACCATCAAGATTTGACTAATATGATTTTTCTTTTCAAATTAACGACCATAGGGAAAAGTCACTATCTATATTCCTATGATAGAAAGTTTAAATAATTTATTAATTTTAAAGTCAATAAATCATTCCATCTTTTATAAAATAAACAAATGCTCTTTAAATATGAATATTGAAAACCTTGCCTTTTTGTAATGTTTTAAAAATCAAATCGATTATTAAATTAGTGAATATACTAATTCATGATTCATTGAATGAATCATAATTAAATTGATAATAATTAAATATATTTTTTAAAAAATATTATGTATTAAAATTATAATATAATAAATAAACATGAGTAAATTTTAAATATTTAATTATTAATTTAATATTTTTTAAAATGTTTGAGAAATTAATTTTTTATTTAAAAACAAAACCTACTTATGATTAAAAGTTAAGAGTATTTAATATTGAATTTTTTAATTTTTTAAATTATATTAAAATTCCACCTGTCATTAAAAAATAAAAATAAATAAATAGTAATTTTAGCCAAATACCTTAATATTAAAAAAAATAATACTATGAAATGGGATATAATAAATGGTAAGTACAAAAAATAACTAAATATGTATATTTTGTTTATCTTATATATTTTTTTAAATTTTTCCATATTTTAACTCCCTCTTTCTTTTAATACCTTTTGTTTTTAATTTTTTAAATTTATTCAAGATGAACTATTTTATTATAAAAAAATATTTTAAAAAAATTTAAATTGATTAAAATTGATTTTTGATTGGCCCAATTTTAACTAGTTCAGATTGTTTTTTATTAATTTAATTGGTTTTTAACTGATTCCTAACTAATCAGTTTTGTGAACTAATTGAATCAGATCAGAAATAGGTTCCTAGTACGATTGATTGAACCCACCAATCAATCCTATTTTGAGAACACTACCTTTTCGTCATTTACCTCCATGCAAGTAGCCACTAAATCATTTGGGATATCAAATTTTTAGTACTAGATTGGTATACATAAAGTTAGAAATAAAAATAAAAATAAAAAATATGATTTTATAAATAAAAAATAACTTTTATGTCTTTACCCTATTTAAAAAAACTATAAAAAGAATAAATAGTATTAAGTAATAATTACATAAACATAATAAATATTACTTAAAATTTTCATTTTCCATTTCACTTTTTTACCCATAACCAAATAAAGATAATCAGTACAAAAACCTATTTTGTGGAAAAAGCCTAAACTTTAAGGAACCACATTATATATCATAAGAGGTACCAAAACCTTGAAAATGGTTAAAACTCCATGGTTTTGAAATTATTTTTGTACTTGTGCATTAAGGTTACATGAATCTATTACATATCATTCTTAACAAGAAACTTACATATTGTCAAATCTTTAATTTTTTTAAGAAAATCCACAATTAACATGATTCCCAATTGAGAAGGTAGAATTATGACATAAATAGAGAAGGAAAAAAAAATGCTCAAAACTTCATTTACTGTTGCAAAACTCCAAAATAATGAAATTCCAAATTTTATCTAGCTGATTCACAATTCTCTCCAACAAACTGTTACAGATTTAAGAGGGAGTTTCAAGAGGGTTTCCAACATGACTTCTTAGTGTAGCTGATCGCGTGCCGTTATGGTTCTGCACCTTTTCTGACTTAGGAATGCAGTGTAAGGAGTGTATATAGCACATTTGCAAATTAGAACACTGTCATTCTTCTAAAAGTCAACAAGTGATAGATCAGAACATAATGGGGATGGTTGTTTAGCACAATTTTTTTCTTAATTTTTTTTACATAAAAGGACAAAATTTAAAATCTCAATATACAAGAGCTAAGTTTTTGACTTGGACATTTGTTTACAGAGGTAGGAAAAGAAAGAATGCCATATAAGGGAATACTACATTGAATAAGAGAATAAAAAAATTCCTCTTTTTTGTGTTAATAAGGCAAAGAAGTAAAAAGTTGGCAAAATTAAAAATTCTTCCACATTAATGAAAGCAAAAGAAATAAACGTTTGATGGATTTGGATTTTCTTTTTTTGTAGTTACTTTCCTTTTACCAAAATTACTTCCATATAAAGAAAAGTCCATCACTACTTTTCCTTTTATTCTTTTCCTTTCTATTCTTAATCTAACAATTTGAGGGTAGCATATGATTGTATTAAAAGAATTGCCATATTTACTTTAAGAAAATACTTCCCCCCCCCCCCCCAAACAAAAGACTTAATACAATTATGGTTTTTTACTTACCATTTACAAAGTATAAATACTTTATAAAATGGATATCATTCAAAACATGATACAAATATAAGGACATGAAAATATATGTTGTGTTTAAGTGCAATTTTAAGTGTCATGTTGTGTTTATTATGAGTGTCAAACATATATAACACATCACATGACTCTGTTTTCAAAGTAACGGTGCTTCCTAACATAGTAAGTTACCATACTTGGATTCAAGTTACCTAAAATGTATCTATAAACTTCATTAAATCACCAAATTCACTTTAATTTATTATAGAAAAGGAACTAATCTTTTGGTACTTCTTATAATCCATTCTTTAACAATGTAACATGTACTCATTATAATGAACTTAATAAGTGATATCATATTAAAATTAGGATTAAACTTAGATGCAATTTCTCATATTTTTACTATTAGGTTTTTCAATTAAAACATGATAAGTGTATAGCTTTCCAATAATACTATGACAAATGTATAGTTTAATTGAGAAATTATAGAATTGTTTGCAAAAATTATACGCTTATTAATATATTATTGAAGAACCATATATTTGTTATATTATTGAAGAACCATATATTTGTTATATTATTGAAGAACCATACATTTGTTATATTTTAATTGGCAAACTTGAGAGTAAAGATATAAGTAATTGCATAAAAGATTCAACAATATCCATATGCACTTATGCAAAACTGCAAAAGTTAAAAAGAATATTACTTAAATAATTTTAGTGTGTAATGCTAAATAAATAAGACAAGGAAATACATTGGTCCATGTGGATAAGATAACCTTGATATCAAGCCAACAAAATAAATAACCTTTAGAGTAGAAGAACTAAAAACTAAATGTCGTGTTATGCCTTAATCTTCTATCTCCTTTCTCTAAAACATGTTTATTCTAAGCAAAAGTATATATGAGTGAGAGGCGAGAAGGACCATGATCCCATTATATAACCTCAAGAAATCTCAAACAAATAAGGCATAGAGGTCTCTACTATAATTTAAGTCTTTTAGAGTATAATAAGTAAGAAGGGCAAGAAGATCGAAAAGATGTTAAAAAGTTAAGGAATTACTTATGAATATATCCCTACTATTGTAAAAATTCTTAGCAGGCCTACTTATGGCCTTGACATAATGTTGGATAAGATTTTATAATATATTGAAGATCAAGAAGTTGGAATAATTACACTTTATGGAACATTATGACATGGATTTTGAAGAATATTTAATTAAATTTACATACCATTTTCCACCATTATAATGTTGTAATATTGATTTACAACATCATAGTATTTCTATTGAGTATTTCATTGAGTGTATAATAAATATGTTGCCAAATAGTTGCATGCCTTTTGTAATGTAAATCTTAATGCTATTATAATAAGCAAAATGCCCTTTCTTATCTCCAAATCAATACACATTGACAAAGGAGAAAACCTTTGAGATTTCCAAATAGCTCTACAATATTGACTTCCTTACCAAAAAAAAAAAGGTTAGGTGGCATTTTCCATTGCTTTCATTTTGTAGGCTCAATATAGTTAGAGCAGCACACAACAATCCAAGGGCACCTAAAGCAAGTCTAGTATAAGCTAATGAAGCCCAACATATTCTATTTATTACTTACAATTTGTCTTATACAATCAATAATTATGTAAAAGGCTATAAGATGAATTATTATGTGACTCGTAATGCTTTGTTTAAGCAACCATGTGAGTTGTAATGGATTGTCTGGGTTTTTGAAGTTTCTAGTTTGAGTATATTTTTATTTTATTTTAATTAGGTTTTTTTAGTAACAAGCTAAGATTTGTATAATCTTTAGCTTGAGCGAAGTGTTAGAATAGCTAAATCAAGTTTGCTTAGGATTAATGGGCTTAGGCTTGTACAATGTATACTACCTTTTGTACAAGGTGCCCGGCTAAGTTAAAAGACTCCCATTTAGATATCCTTTATTTCTCTACATACTACTTACAAAACATATAACAAGTTGTATGAGTAATATGATACTTATAATAACAAGATAAGCAGCAACGCAGCATAATACACACACAAAAAAAATAGAAAAAAGATAGGAAAATCACAAGCAAAGCTTGAAAGGAAATTTAAAATTTTAATTATTCAAAGTTTGCCTTACAAATACATCAAAAGAGTATTTATATGAAGTCTGTTGAAAACACTAATTAATCTCTATAAACAAAATAAAAATAAAATAGGAAAATGCCTAACATAGGAAAGTTTTTAAAACAAAAAAAATGTGTAATAATAGAAAAGTCTTTAAAAATAAGAAACTACTTAAAATAAAAAAGTTTTGAAAGTTTAAAAAAACTCCAAAAGTTAAGCCGCTCATTTAGACTTCCACTTAGGCTTTTACTTAGCTTTCTAATGGTTAACTCAATCCATATACTTGTTTGTCATGTGTCCCACATAAGTTCCATCCACTTGTGAAAAGCTTGGCCTTAAGTTAATTTGCACGTTTGAATATAGTGGCTCCTTTAATGAATGAAATGGATAGATATCTACCACATTAAATATCTTAGACATAACCATTATCTTCTGTAAGTCTATCATGTACGTATTATCATTTATCTTCTTCACAATCTTGTATGACCCATACTTCTTGGGCTGCAACTTGCTAAAAATACCCATTAGGAATCTCTCTTTCCACAAGAACACCATTACATGATCTCCCACTACAAAGGTCTATTTCATGCGGTGCTAATTTGCAGCCAATTTATACTTGGCATTAACTTATTCTAGCTATTGCTTCACATTTGCCTAAATTGTTTGCCACATGCTCCACTATTGCCTTAACTCTAACAATTTTCAACTTGATCAAATCTAGACTAACACTAAGAATCAAGTAGATGTGATGTTGAATGTCTCTTTTAGGAGGCAAAATATTTAAGATTTTTTCATAAATCACTTCTTTAAATTCCTCCAATAATGGTTTAACTACATCTCAATATTTTGTTGTTACCTATCCCTCTTCAGTCATTAATACTTGCTTCACTATCAGGACTTGCATCTTCTTCAACTCCTTAAATATGGCCTTCATTTCTAATGCTAATTGTGTGAGTGTAAGAAAAGTTCACCCTTTCACTTTATAAATGTTGGTTTTGGAGCTTCTTTCTAATTGCAACAAAGTATACTTTCTGTTATCCTTTTTTAGCTTGCAAGTATTCTTGCCTAGATCATGTTGTACTGTGACATCGTATTTCCAAGGCTTACCAAAATAGTAAATAATAGGCGTCTATGTCTACAATGTCAAAATAGCCTCATCTCTGTATTTCCTAATGGAAAAGAGCACTATGCACCTTTTTGTCACTAGAATCTTTTTTGCCACCATGATCTAGTTGATTATATAAGAATTCAAATTTTTTTTCAACTTTAAACCCAACTTCTCTATAACCTCATTGCTAATAATGTTCTCACAATTACCACTATTATCACAATATTGAATAACATATCAATAATCGTGCATCTAGTCTGGAATAGTTAATGTTGCTAAGTATTATCTTTTTTTTAAGTGATAACAACATCCTCCTTATTATATAACTTAGACAACCATCATTCTCATGATGCTTATACTCTTCTTTCTCCTCATTTAAATCCTCCATATGTATAGGTTGCCTATGTCTTTTTCCAAGAACAACTCTTCCACCTGACTATCTACAAGGCTAAACTTCTTTGGCACATAACTAAATGTCTTCCTTGTTTCTATTGGTGTTTAAACCTTGATCATCCAAATACTATAATCTCCTTAAAATGCCTCTCTAAGTGTTGAAACCTTAAATTTATCCTATGCTTTAAATTTTGCAATGCCACCTTATGATCAAGCTCTGTTGACTTGAATGCCTTATTCCCTTAATCACCATCACAAGGATTATTGCCTACTACTGCTAAATCTTTGACCATCAAAATGGATAAAAGCTTAGCTTTGATACCACCTGACATAGCATAATATGTGAAAAAAAATAGATAAGAAAATCACAAGCAAGGCTCGAAAGGACATTTGAAAATTCTATTATTCAAAGTCTGCCTCACAAATACATAAAGAAAGCATTTATAAGAAACCTCTAAGAAACTTTAATTAATCTCTATAAATAAAATAAAATAATGCCTAAAATAGGAAAGTATTTAAAAATAAGAAAATATGTAATAATAGAAAAGTCTTTAAAAATAATAAATCATCTGAAATAAGAACTTTTAAAAGTTAACAAAAGTCTAAAAGTCACTGCTCATTTAGGCTTCAGCTTAAGTTTTTAATGGTCAAATCAATCCATATATTTGTTTCTCATATGTCAATCAAAAGCTCCAACCTTCAACTCTTACCATCAATAGCCAAGAAAGAAACTAAATATGATTAAGGTCTTCATGAAATTTAATACATAAATGCTTCTTAGGAGAAGTTTTTTAATTCGATGATCTTAATAAACTATATTTTAAGTTAGCATTCATATATTTGTGACATTTTAAATGTAATGGAATATTTTTCATATGTCAAAAGTTTAAGGGAATTATTGTCAAAATAAAATCACACAAGATTATTTGAAAAAATAGGTTAAAATGAGTTGTTAAAAGTGAAACTTACTTACTTCAGAATCCCAGTTATATATTAGTAGGCAACAACACTATTTCATGGTTTCTCCCCTAAAACATAACCCTATTAGGGTAATGAAAATCTAAATATTGGATTAAGGCAAAGTCAAAGAATAGAAGCAAAATATTATAAAGTGAGAATGCAATTTTGTAACTAAAGAACAAAATTGTTTACATAAAAGCATCTTTACTAAGTGGAGTGGGAGAATTGCTAGCAAATTGAGCTTTTTCTCTATTTTTTTAGCTCCTGTAATCCTAAGCATTGCCAATTATCTTATCACCATCTAAATCCTGAAAATTACAGCCACTAAAAATAAAATTTAGCAACATAACTAAGATCCTTAGAAAGCTTGCTACACAAGTTACAAGTTAAATTGGGTATAAGTAATACATTTTCTAAGATTAATTCTTCATGTATCTTTGTTGTCCCAATACTAGTCATCTTGGACAAGGTTCCATCAATAATTTTAACAACCAAATTCCCATTGAAAGGTAATAAGGAATAAAGAAGTAAAGCATTACCCATCATATGATCAGTTGCTTGCAAGTCAACTATCCAAGAGGTGTTGTTTTAGATTTGGAAGCCAAGAGCAGCATGAAATTTACCTGATTAGACTACAATTCCCCCCTAATGATACTCTTAGTGGAGTGAGAAGCTTGATTGCCAAACCTTCTATGTAGCAACTCCATTTGGTCCTTACTAAAGGCATTAGTTTCAAACTCCCCTTTCCTCAGATTATAAAGCATCCTTTCATTTTGAACATCTTTATTGCATCATCATTTGAGGAGTAGGTCTCCTTTGTCTTCCAAATTTTGAACTTGAGATCACTTATGTCAAGTTAAGACCACTAGAGGTTGTGGTGGCCATCTAGTTGACATCCTGTGGTCAAAATAGGGAATCATTTGCTTACTTCATGGCTATGTGGAATAGTGAAATCATGGATAGCTTCTCTTTTTTTTGGATTTTACAGCCATGGTGTTCCTGTGCATGTCATACAAGATTGTTAAGCCTTTTGGGCTTTAATACCATGAAGAATTTCAAACCATAAAAAAAAAACAAATTTAAAGGAATTATAAATGGCAGCACCGCATTGAAAGGTAAACTCTGAGTCTAAGGATTGTCAATGTTACTCTCATTCCCTCCAAATCCATAAGCAATTTGTGAAGGTAATACATAGCAAATTGTAAAATATGTATTGGGTAATTTCATATAGAAAACTGACACCATGCCTACTTACTTACTGAATCATGTTAGCCAATATCAAAAGATATGTACATAGAACAACAAGGGGCACATAAACTAGTGATTAAAAGAATTCAATCTGTGCTACTCAACCTTGACATTGAGTTTTAAAGTGTAATGACAAAGGTACAGGAAACTAATTAGGTATCTAACACACAAATGATGCAAATATTTAGGAAATAAACAATTCTAATAATTAATGACTCGAGCATTATAAGTTAATTGTTTCAAAGTGAAAATGCTTGCTTATACTTTCATTTCACCTTTTCATTAGGTGTGAGCTTTGCTAGTTTTCCACCAAAACTGGTCCTTAATTGCTATTCTTGAATTGCAAGTACAACATCACATCTGAGGGATAGAAATGTTGCAACAAGATTTTTTTTTTTCATTTTTCTTTTCCTTGTCACTCAATGGAGCAATTGTCTCATTGATTGACTCAAGCTTAGATTTGATCTCAAGAGTTAGATAAATAAAAATTTTTTATTTCAATAGTTGAAACATGCCTTATGATTCATACTCTTGCACCTTCATCCTAAAGATTAAATAATTTACATTAACCTAGATAAAGTAACAACTTCAACAAGCTAGATTAAATGGTAGAAAATTATAGATAAATGAAAATAAATAAGTACTTGATGTGTAAAACTTGTTCCTCTCCTTCATTCTTTTCCTAGTAAAATTAAAATGTCAAACTTAAATCTACAAAGGTAATATGATAATCATAGGCAATTGATAGCAAAACCAAGTAGTGTTCCTATGCATCAAATAGACAATAACAAGGAAAATAGAGTGCCAAACTGTATGCCAAGAATGCTCAAACTAAGGAGTTACAAAATTTGCTTGTTATGTATAGTAGCTCTTCCTAAAGATTTACATGGTAAGTTATGAAGCATGGGTACTTCTAAATTCATGTCAAAAGTACTCTAAAATAAGTATCATATAGTTTTTTTTTTTTTTAAGTTTGATTTCAATACATATAGGATAAATTGTAGGTGTTCTTACAAACTTTTAACCCTTAAATCTTAAAGAACCAAAATTAAATATTATCATCTCAATAAATTATAAACAAAGCTAGTGTATACTTAGGTATCATATATTATTACGGCTAACTTTACTAAAGTTATATGAACTTTAAGATCATATTAAGAAACTTATATTACTATTTTGATTGATTATATATCATAGAAGGTTGATTATCCATTTTTATTGTTAAAAGAATTGTCATATATTATAAGATATTCTTTATTTATTTAGTATATATTGCCATATCCATACCTTATATTATGGAAAACTTACCATATCTCGTATTTGCACCCATACCAATACCCACACCTATGCAACATAGATGGTAAGTTATCTATAGTTGAAGCTTATTACTCTAATAATTAAATGAACTAGACTATTAGACATTATACAAAATTAAAGTCTAGGAACTTGCTTAGAACTCTATAAATTTCAAATTCCAAAAATTTTGTATATCAGTTTGTATAGAACCAGTTATTCCCTTATATTTTATGATAATATAAACTTTTTTCTTTTTTCCCTGGTGAAAGTAGACATTATCTAAAAAGAAAAAGTAAAGATAGAGCTAGACAATCAAGAAACCTCCTAAAACACAAAAAGCCAGTAAGACAAAAAAAGAGGAAAACAACAACTTAGAAGGGTCCTCTAATTTCTCTGCATATCAGATGCAGACTTACTATAAACACATAAAAGATAAATTGAGTATTGATTGACCTCATACTTCATTTTCGTGTGGATTTGATTAAGACCTCACATCATTTGGGTAAATCTACATGTTCCCATTCCTAGTTAATAAATTTCAAGGATTTCTCCCCAAAAGAACAAAAAAAAGAAAATATGCTTTTATGGCTTTTAATAATACTACAATAGCTTTATTTGCATTAAGTTAATCACCTTTCTAAAATATCTAATCTTGCCTAATGGCACTACATGTATTTATATTCATATGAGAACAAATGAAACTATGAAGCATAGGCATCCTAAAAAAGGAGTGGTTTTCATGTGCATTAGAAACAATGCAATACATTACACAGTTCCACTTCAAATTGTATAGTTTCATAATACCTATGTCTTGCATTCCATGCTTCCTAAGATAAAACAAGGGATTCCATATTCTTAGTCTCACTTTTTATTTAGTGACTACCCCTAATTAATGAATAAAAATACTAGAATATAAATAGTAAGAGAAAAATTCAAAGGTTATAAAAAAAGTTGTCATGCTAATTTATCTTCAATATATCCCCATACATTTCATTTTATGTGACATGAAACTTTGATAAGGAAATACTAATATCACAATCACAATGCTTCCTTCCACTTTTCCTTTATGTAATAAACCATCAAGTGGCTCAGGCTTCCTCTACAACCAACATAGATATAGGAACCACAGATATTCCTAGCTAATTATCAATGTTATACATAGTCAAACAGCTCATGGTCCAACCATAAACTTGTAATCTAAGCTGCCTTGACACGTAATCATTCATTAATCTCGATCCCATTGTAGTTTTCCTATTATCACCACTCATTTCACCCTCTTCTAAAGTAGAAGTGAGAACGAATCAAACCATATAGGGGCAAAGTGATGATGAATGAATAAGGTGCTAAAGATACTTCAACTAAAAATTACTCTAGCTCAAACGTCATAATCGCACCAAAGATGCTTCTATTAGGATTTTCACCATGAAATCTCCTAGCAGTGCCATTCTTACCTTGTGTGAAGAATAAGGGAGAGGAAGAAAACCCATATGGATTAGGTGACTTCTTCTTCACTTGCAAGGATTTTCAAACATTTTTTGCTGCCTTGGCCATGGGTGCTTTTAATTTCAAGAGCGATTTTCTACTTGAGAGAAGAGCGGCCTATAAATTCATCAATCATTTGTTGAAGACTCTGAGAAAATAATGCAAAAGATAAACCTATATGCACTTTTATTTGTGAATACAATTGTACAAGAAACCAATTCAAATTGTCTCCCATGTAAAGTCCCTAGAGTGCTACTGTAATGTGAAAATCATGAGCATCCACCTCATCCAATGGCACTAGGAGGGACACATTACTAGAAACCTTAAAACAAATGCCCAAATCGAATGCCTTCCCTACTACCACATTCACGACTTATCATGGGTATCAACTAAAATGAAAACGACCATTTTCTTAACCCAAAACTCAGCTAGATACATATGTGCATTCGAATCTATTTTTAGTTTTCAAATTTAGGCTTCCTCAGTAATAGGCCATGAGAGATCTCCTCATATCCCTTCATAAGCTTGGTTTTCGAGCGACAATTGAGGGTGATTCGAGCATAGGAGCCATGATCGAAGGTTTGGTTCTGAATCCCTTAAAAGTCTTTATTTGTGTTGATTTGGCTTTAAAGTGATGATTGCTATGGGTTGCTTTTGTTGCTTCAATTTGTTAAATTGGGTTATTTATCCATGAAGTGATGATCTTTATGGGTTGCTTCGATTTGTCAAGTTGCGTGATTAGGGAAAATTATGAAGATGAATAAATGCTTGACTTAAGAAAAGAGATGGCTATTCAAAAGTGGGTAGATGGCTATTTGTATATTCTCTATCTCACACTCACACTTCTTTTGTTTCTAAATGCTTTCATTTTTATCATGACAAAAATAAAAAATTTGAATTCTAAATGCTCAATTTTCATAGATATTGTAATTCATTAAGTTGTCATAAAGTGTTTTTGTCCTCTATGGTTTCCTATCATGCTGCATGAAGTTAATAGTATAAAATGAACAACAAAACTTTTAAGGATGGACAAACCAGACTAAATCATCATATTTATATTGGCAAGGGTCAATTAACTTGTGATAGGACCATGAAGTTACTTATATCAAGCTCTTCATTCATAATATGTTACTTAAATGCTAAGCAATTGAGATTACAAATTGGTTAACATTTATAGTATTCTTCTATTTCATATCTACTAAGCAACTATATCAGTCAAATTTTCATTTACAATGTGTTAGTCAAATGCTAAGGAACTAGGATTGATTAATATGCTCAATGTTTGCATCAGTCATAGAAAAAAAAAAAGGGTCAGGGAACCTTTTACCATTCCTTCACATGACCAATAGCTCAGAAGGCTCACACCTAACCATTAGGCTTCATCCTTTTAGTTACTAAAATTTATTATTTCCACTAAGAAAAAATAACAAGACTAAAAGTGGTCTAAATTTTCTGCCCAATCATGTAAGGTTTCATTGCACCCTTCATACAATTACAGTGTGTTGGCTTAGTGCTTGATATGCACCCCCACTTTTCTACACACCACTCTTACACCTGTTTTACCATTGATTTTTTGGTATCACTTGTTACTATTGATTTAATTTATAAGTGATAGATGTGAGTGACAATTGATGATATAATATTATTATTATATGTTTTTTAAAATAGAGAGTAATTAGGTTACAGTGACTAATTGAGAAATTCAAGGTAAAGTTACCAAGTGCATTTTTCTGTCCAAATGCTATTAATAACAACTAATTTTGGTTTTGTAAATAAGGAATGTCTTGGAATAGGTAAATCGATGCAATGCAAGAGACTTGTTATAGGAAGAGGAAAATCTAAAGCCTTGTGCTTTTTATCGTTATCTGATGGTAAGCTTTTAGACCTGTGATTTGGAAAACTGATTTGATACAATTGAACCAATCTAGTTTTATCTAAACATTCAAGATACAAAATTACAATATTTTCTATCATTTATGTAGAATGTTATATAAAGGTAGATATGGCTCATAAATACTCTTGTTGTAACTTTCTTGTAATGTTAGCTTTTTGTATTTCTTTCTTCAAATCTTTAATCTCTTGTGTTGCCTACTATATCAAAAAACTTGTTTGATTTATTTTGTCATTTATGTAGAATGCCATTTTATAAATTACATATTTGAAGCTACACTTTGTTTCAAGTTTATAAGGTAAACCAATGTTTTAACCTTCTATAGCAATTATAGTTTTAAGGTTCAAGTTTCAAGTTTCAAGAGCAACCAAGGTTTGAAGTCTTAAGTTTCTTATTTCAAAAGTAGCTAAAGAATCAATTCACTTCATCAAGTTTTGTGCATATTCACATAATTCAAGATTCAAGTTTTAGGATTCAAGCTTTGTGCATGTTCAAGATTTAGGATTCAAGTTACAAGACTAAAGCTATTTGTAAAATAAGAGATATAAAGTGCATAGTTAATAAGTTTAGTTAGAGAGATATAAAGTGGATAGTTAGTGAGATATAAAGTAAAACTCCGGGAGATATAAAATTATAATGCATATTTTCCTTTCAATAAAATTATGCATTTTTTTCATTGAATGTGTGTCCATATTTTTTATTGTGTTATACATAGTACTGTTTATGTGACAAAATAATGTTTTCAACATAAGTGTATGACAAAACACAAATTGTTACAAGATAAAAATTAGTGCTTCTAATATAAGTACATGGCAAGACACATTTTTCTCTCCATATTGATCAATCTTCACCATTGTTTAGATTTGTAACATCACCACAGAGGCCTAGTACTTCATGTGATGGACTAGGTTAATCAAGATGGGCTTATATTGTAAAGAAAAAAAATTAGAACAACCAAATTCAATTCCATGCAAAATAAAAAAATCTTTATTAAGGCTCACCAATAAGAAACTAGTATAACTCAAAAAATCATATTGTGTCAACATAGATTCATTATCCTATAAAAGAAAACGAAAAGATCTAAAATATTCAATGAAAGCAACCATGTATAATAATCAAATTGTGACAATATTAACTACATATACTATAGATTGTTGGTTATAGGGACATTGACCAATGGTGGAGTTGGATAGGGCATTTCATATTGCATAGGACTTTGTCAAACGCTGGGTGCCTATAAGTGAAGGAAAAAAGTCTAGTATAACTAAAGAAAATCATGCAATTAAAGGGTAACAAGAACATTACATACAATGAATTATTGACTATAGGTAAAATTGTTACTTGGGCAAGTCATTGGATAAGGCATTTCATATTGCATTTGACTATAGGTAACGCTATGATCCTATAAGTAAAACAACAAAATAAGAACACTACTTATTGAATCATTCTTAAAATGAGTGGTTGTAATCATCACTTTATGTTATCATAGAATATTGTTAACTTTGTGATGCATTGGCTCTAGAATCATATTTTTTCCTCTTCCATGTTCAAGACAACTTTTGAAACATTTTGATCTATTTTTATCCTCTCTTCTCTAAAATTTCTTTATTTGTGACGTGCATGCATTGTCGGTTGCATTCACAATGGAAGCACCTAGGTAATTATTCATAGTTGTGTGCCTATTACAAATTTTCTATATTTGTTTACCTAATTCAGTAATAGCTTTATGTAAATGCAAGAATGGTTCTTCTCTGCTAGAACTTTAGTTGCTATCTGTATAAGCTCAAGGCAATTTTCTCTGTAACACTATGTGGCAGCAAACTTGGCATCACCTGTGAGTTCATTTCCTCTAATATCATGTATAGCACAAGTTCTTGCTTCTTTCATCCACCTCTTTGAAACATATGGATCAGGCACTAACTTGACATCCATAACACTGAACACCTTCAATACATGACAACATAATATACTAATAGTTTCAAATTGCCTATATGAGCAAAAATTAGACTTCTCTTTTAGGTTTAAGGAAACATTCCATTTGCTTACATGGTGAACCATGGTAATGATATATTCAATTAATGGCAGTCTTAATACTATACTTTACATAAGCAGCTTCGTATTTCTCCTGCTCATCTTGGAAGAGTGAAAAAATTGTAAGCGTATAAATTTGAGCCATTTGAAGCAACACAGGGAAATATTGACTCGTCAATCTCGATTTTTTTTCCTACGCTTCAAATTCATACTTCAACTCATTGTATTGCTTCTTTTTTGCCATCTTTTCAAATTGGTTGAAGAACTTCACATTATCCAATGTTGCATTTGTACAAGCCTTGATGTCTGCATTGACACTTTCACTTAACTGTGTACTTTGTATGCCAAGTGTGAGAACTCTTTTCATATAACATGCCACCCATTTTTCCATTATTCTATACACAAGGCTCAACCAAGCATTCTCATGTTTATCATATCTTACAAACAAGTTGCTTCAAGCTCCTTCAAATTGTACTTCCTCCTCATACTCATACATACGTTTTTCGAAATTAGTCATGAAATAAGACTCAACTCTCATCAAATTGCCGAGATGCTTAATGCCATTTTGCATTAAATGCCATAGGCATAGACCACGATACATGTTAGCCCAAACTTTTCTAAGTGCTCAAACCATAGTTTTATCTTAATCAGTGAAAACAATTTAAGGCTCTTATGGGCTTCAAAAAATGTTTCCAATAGCTACTTGAAAAACTCAATAGTTTTGTCATATAATAAAGCAATCCCAAAAACCACCACTCTTTAATGATGGTTGAATCTTAAAAACACTATGAGCATTTGATGTGCACGATTAGTACAATATGCAGTGTCAAGACACACAATATCACCAAAATATCTATAATCAATAATCATTCTTATATCTACTCAGAACACATTTGTGATTTGTTCATCTAAATCCATATAATATGTATGGTAGAAGGATGGCTTTTTCACTAACTATCATTAGAAATATTGCATCAAATAACATACTTCCCTATATACTAAGCTTTTTTGCCTTCTAATACACAGATAGTTTTTTTATTCTAAGCGGGTATAGCTAAGATTACTTCTTCCTCCTGCTTGCATACTCATTAAATCAAATGAGACTCTTTGTTGCAAGCCGATATTATTTGCTAGTTCAATTTGATGGCGTTGAACTTCAGATAGATTCCACTAACAAGCTAACATATAGGTTGTTTTCAAAAAATAAAGAATGTGGTTATATTATTTGACAAAGTCATACACTTTACCAATGATTCCCATTCTTGCTTGGCATTTAGTTCTGGTCTCAAGTTGCGGATTAGTTATCCAATAATCGTTTTTGTCTTCAGCCTGAATATCTTCTTTGCAACAAACAAACTTGCATGTCCCAATCAAACCATCGTTTTTACTCTTATTAATATATTGTTTTTTTGACTCCAAAACCAACTTTTTTTTCATAATCAACCTAAAATTTTCAAGTGTCTTTAAAGTTATTAAACACCATCCCACATTTAGGCTTTTCATTAACCTCCATATTATATCAATAAGCCTGGATTAAAAAATAAGAAAATGAGAAATCAAATATTAGTAATATTTTGATAAAAAATAAATTTAGGAAGAATTAAAGTTAAGGACTCAAAGTTAAAAATATTCATTCTGAAAGATCTATTATTATTGTTTTAAAATAGATTACTACTGACTTTAAGTAAAACTCCTTAAACCTAGTGATAACAAGTGTTTTAGAGTAAATATTTTTAACTTTGGGTCATTAATTCTAATTTTCCCATAAATTTTAGTGAGTTGTTATTATTATTATTATTATTTGATCAAATATCAATGAGAATATAAGGAATTAATTATCAATAAAATTAAGAACCAATTTTTGGATGTTATTATTAATGCAAATAACACCAACAATTTTTTTTCAAAGACAATATATGCTACAAATTTTGATAATTATAAAAAAAAAAGAGAAAAAAACATCTTTTTTATCATTCAAGTATTATGCAAAATTTCATAACTAAGCCTTCAAACAATTCCAAAAATAGCAAGGTGTAGGTGGGAGAAGTGGAGCTTTTGGTCCAAGCAATTCACTTGCAAGATATTTGCAATGGAGGATTACAAAATATCTGTAACAAGCTAATCTCCTCAGCTATGAAAATATAAAGAAAAAATGCCAAAACAAAATGTAGCATTTATTCCTCCTGTTACAGAGCTAGATTCAGGAATTCAAAGCACACCGTATCATTAATATGAGATGGTGTGTTTTGGCAAACAAAATCACTACTTCCTCTAACACCATTAGATGAAGTGGATGTTCATGATTTTCACACTGTAGCAGTACTTTAGGGATTTCACACGGCAAGCGATTTGAATTGTACAATAAACACTACTTTTTGAAAGGTACAATATTCACTATGTTAATGAAAAAAAAAACTTAGGAAAAAATTATATACACTTATTATTACATTTTTCAACTAAAATATAAAAGGTGTATAATTTTAATAATAATAATAATAATAACTATATAATTTTTTACAAACAATGGCACGATTTTCTAATAAAATTCTATACTATCATATTATTATTAAAAAATTATACATCTATTATATTTTAATTAAAAAAACACTTATTATATTTTAATTAAAAAATTTTAATAATAAAGATATTAACTATTACATATAACGTTAGTCCAAACGCTTATGGGGAGACTTCTTATTCTCACTCTTCATATTTCAATTTTGTTACTATTGCAAGATATCTTTACCAATTGTGCTAGAATAAATCACACTAACCAAGTGTAGATAAATTACATCCGATATCATACTTATACTTTGTCAATAAAATTAATTTTATGTAGTAATATATATATATTTTTTAAAATTATTTAATAATCTTATATTAAAACTTAACATCAAGTTAGTTACTTTTATTATTATATTAAAAATAAAATATAATCTCACATTATGCCAAAAAAAAATAATTTCTTTAACAACAATGTTTACAATATATATTCAAATATTAAAGAAATGAAATGTTATTTTTTAGACAAACAGAAATGTTAAATGTAATTTAATCAAATATAAGAGAATACTAATGTAATTTACTTAATATTCTATCCATGTTTGTTTAATAAATTTTCCTTTAAGTATCTATAAATTCAAATAATAAAAAGTATAACTGAATGTTCAAATTCACTTGCCAGCGAGAGTGGTTAATGAAAAACTCAAGTGAAGATGCTCATATTATATGAGTTTTTGACACTTTAATTTTTATTAGGTAAGAATAGAGTATTTCAGAACTTAGGTCCTTAAGATTTTCACGACTTAAACTAGCTCATTGCATTGATTATGATTTGACAGGTATGAAATGTGTTTTTCGAAAATAATAGTAGATATAAGTCACTAACTAAATTCTAGTGATGATGAGTTTCTAAATAAATTATCAAAGAGCTCAGATTTAATCATTCATTCTATCGTTAATTTAAAAAAAAAAAAACTCGGTTAGTATGAATTGTCAGAGTCTTTTCTTTTTGTCACTTTTCCATGCAAGCAACACTAAATCAATATCATCATTTAAAAGCCCTATTTTATGGAACAAAGCTGGATTATTAAAGAATCGCGTTATCGGTTACCAGGCATCACAAGAAGTAACGTGTGTTGTTCGTCTCACAATAACTCTTTCTGACAAGTAATTCACATCTTTAAGAATCGATTTATAGAATACTTAAATTAAATAAATCAGAACCCTACGTATGGTATAATAAAATGGAAAAAAGTAAAAATAAAAAGAAAATAAAATAAATAAAAAATGATATTAGTGCCTCTTATTTTAAATTAATAAAAAAGACATGTATTATTAAATAATAATAATGATAATAATAATAATAATATAAAAAATAGAGAGAATTAGAAAGAAAGACCCAAAATTAAAAAAAATTTGAAGACTCAAAATTAAAAAAATTTATTTTAAAGGATATGTTACCACTAAGTTCAATTATTTTTTATTAAAATTAATGATAATAAACTCCAAAATAGTGATAATAGATTTTTTAAAATAAATATTTTTAATTGTAAATCTTTAAATATAATTCTCCCTAAAAATATTATATAATTTTTTTTTCCTCCCATTTTTCTCTCTCTTATGCCAAACGAGGCAAATATGGTTGGAACTCATTGCATTTGAAATCTGAGTGTACTTGTGTATTAAAGTTACCTGAACCCGATAAATATAATCCTCTAACCAAAATTGACTTGTTTAATAGATAAAAAGTTATGTGTAAAAATAAAAATAAATAAATAAAAAGTAATTTATAAATAAAAAATATTTATAATACTTTTATTTGATTAAATATTTATTATAAAAAAATATTAAATAATAATTATAAAATTAAAATTAAAATTTTACCAAACTTACCGTTGCCATTTCCTTTTCTCTCCCTCTTTTCTCGCAAACGGGAAGGGGCTCTAACATCTTGTCATATTTTCATACACGGATATAGCTTCTCTGCTGCTCAACGCTGTCAGCAACCCAAATAGGCGAGCTGGCCCTTTTATTTTATTATTTTATTTTTTCTTTAAAGAAGTGTGTAGATATCATGCTGCGCAAACAATCCACACTCCTTCATAAACCATCCACAATTCAATCGAGTCCTTATTCTTGAGAATCAATAATAATATTTGATAAAATCGAAAAAAAGAAAAGCTCAAACTTCATGAGGTACTGTAGCAGCACTTCAAAAGAAATGAAATCCCAGATTTCTCAATTCTCACGATTCTGTCCAACAAAATAATATCAAAACTGACAATAATTTCATTGCATTGATGAGAAAACTTGAATCACATCAATCACATATAAAACACAAGATGACCACAGAAGATGAAAAAGTTTGCCTGATGAAACATAAGTTGAACTGATGCAACGCTACCCTTCGGATCAAATGGCTTCAGGATGAATCTTTCTTAAGCTTTCAAAATTCTAATACAACCATTACACAAAATAAAAAACACAGGAAATACAGACCATACAATTAGAACACAATATATACATATATATATATATATATATGTATGTATACCAACAAAATACTAGAAAACACCGTAAGACACATCTCTATATCATCATTGCAAAAGCCTGTTTTATGGAAAAAAAGCTGGACTCGTAAGGTTTCACATTATCAGACATCACAAGAGCTAAGATGATTTGTTTGTCACAAAGTAACTCTTCTTGACAAGCAATTCACATATTAACAATCTAGATTTAAAGAACACTTAGAGAAAACCAGAACCTTGAATATGGTTGGAACTCCATGGATTTGGAACTTACTTTTAACTTGTGTATTTATATGGAATCCGGAATATATTATCTTCTACAAGGAACTTAATCTTACCATATCTTCATAAAACATCCACGACTAACATGAATCCTCTTTCTTGAGGAACAATCATAATATTTGATAAATACAAAAAAAAAAAAAAATTGCTCAAAACCTCATTATGATTTATTATTTCAACACTCCAGAAGAAATAAAATTCCAAATTTCTCACGATTCTCTCTAACAAACTAATATAAAAACAGAGAATAATTTCATTGCATTGATAAGAAAACTTGAATCACATTATCCAGAAATAAAAGACGACGACCACAGAAGGCCGAAAAAGATTGTCTAATGAAACATAAGTTGAACCAATAATGAATACAACGCTACACTTAAGATTGAAGCCTTGAGCATGGTTCTTTCTGAAGTAACCATCAACTAATTTAAACTATAGCTGATATGGGCACATTCACAGCCTTGAATGATTCGAGTTTGAAACTTGACAACTTTTATTTAAGATAAAGTTCAAAGCCCCAACTGCAATCAGGTCTAGTTTAAGATATGTTTGAATTGAGAAGAATGAAAGAAAACAGGAAGGAAAGAGAATGTTTTAGATTTAAATCAAACTTTTCCATCTCTTCTCTTTTCCTTCATTCTCCTTAATCTAAAAATATCAATAAGCTTACTCCTCATTCAACACAGATAAGGGAAAAATACTTCCCACATATCTAAAAGCCCGAAACATTTATGGTCCTACATGAATTGGAAATTCCTGCACTTGCTGAATGGGCATCAGGGTTATACGAACCAAAGGTTGACTATCTTGTCCTACAAGAATCTCATCTTCTTTCCAAATTCCCAAGATTTTCCATGGTCCAATACCTGGTCCAATTATATATCTCTTGTTCCAAGAAGCCTCAACACCATATTCATTCATTACCAAAGTCTCAATCAGACTATCCATTGAATAATTGAAACTATATTCCTTAACATAAGCAATAGAATCATTGATGACAGCAAAATTCCAATCTATAAATTGTTGAACTGAATAATCTTCAGAAACTGCAGGCAACTTCATCTTCCAAAATGCATCATTGCTCATGTCAAAGCAAATGATGGCTTCGCCTTGTAGGCCAAGGGTCAAACAGTGATAAACTCCTTTTAGATAGGAACAAAACCCTGAAGAAACTAAGCTATGAGCAGACTCAGTAATATTGATCATTCCCCATGAATTAGTACTAAGATTATATGCCTTAGCTGAAAAAGATTTACTGACTAGTACCATGTCAAAGTCCATAGCAGCCAAAATGCTGACAACCTTGTAGTCATTTGTTTCAGGAACAATACCAAAGCCATGTATGAAGAATTCACCTACCGAGGAAATATGGTGAGCTGAAGGAAGGACCTTGACCTCTCTTATTGCAGGATTCCATAACCATAACTGATACGAGCTGTCATGGTAAGTAAGATGAAGACAGAAAATACCATTGCAAGGACCATAAGGAGTGATTTCACTCCACTTTTGTCTGAGAGCCGTGAAAGCTCTAGATTGATAAAAGGCCGTGAAACTTCATTAGAAAGCAATGTTGTGGAAAACCCTGTCTGGTAATGAAAGATGAATAAGCCTGGTTGGTTTTTAGAGAGTTTAAAGTGTTTATTGATGAAACTGGGGCTGGTGATAAGAACACGGGAGGGTTTATTCAAGTTTTTGAAGAGCATCAGAGACTTAATAGGGAGTTTCAATAGAATTTTCACCATGACATCTCGGCTAGCTGCTTGTGTGCCATTCTGGTTCTGTGCCTCTTCTGACTAGGGGACGCGGAGTAGTGATTGTATAAGGCACGCTTGAGAGTTACAATGGGGATGGTTGGTAGCATGGAAGTTTTCTTTTTAGCATAAAAGGACAAAATTTACAATTTCAGCTGGCCTGAGCTAAGTTTTTGCCCTAAGGACAACAGGAAATGCCAAATTAAATATGAGAATAAAAAAATTATTTTTTATTTGTTTGAATAAGACTATGAAATAAAAAGTTAGCAAATAAAAAAAAATTCCCCCTTAACAGAAGTAAAAGAAATAAATGTTTGGTGGATTTGATTTTTTTTTTTCGGCTACTTTCCTTTTACTAAAAACAATTCTATATAAAGGAAAGACCATAACTACTTTTCCTTTTTGTTTATCCCTTCTATTTGCATAAATCCAACCATAATTATAGGGCAGCATATAATTGTTTTAAAAGACTTAGCATATTTACCTTAAAAAAACACTTTTTTTTTATAAACAAAAGACTTAATATAATTAAATTTTATTACTTACCATCTAAGGAACATAGATAATGAAACAAATGCGCACCACAAGATATAGATACGACGACACCAAAAAAAAAATGTAGTGTTTTACCTTTTATGTGCAATTTGAAGTACCATGTCATGTCTAATATGATTGTCAGACATATATCATACAGCATACAACTTTGTTTTTTAATTAGCAATGCCTAATAGCTTGCCATACTTAGATTCTAGTTAAATATAATGTATCCATAAACCTAATCAAGTTACCAAATATACTTTGATACAGACAAGGAATTCATCATTTTGTTTTTCTCCAATCTTTTTTTAACAATGCAACATAAACCGTTGTAATAACTTAATGAGTGATACCATAAAAAAAAAAAAAAAATTATTCCTCCAAAAGCCCATATTTAATAACTTACCACATGTTATAGTTTGTCTGGTTTATAATACTTGTGATATAACTTTAACCAATAGAAGAACTAACTCAAAAGACTAGCCTATTAATACTTGAATGTGAGAGCTTCTCAAGACTTAAGTAACATCTTAAATCTTGATGGTTGCCCAATGTGAAATATATCATTGTACATCCCTTCAAAAGAATGGTCTGCAACAGCCCACCCTAGTTGCCCACTTTTAGGCACTAGGTACCCATTTCCCAAGCCACTCCTTCCAACTCTTTGGCTGCCAACTTTGGGCCCTAGGTAGTGTTTTCCCAAGTCACTCCTTTGCCCTCATGGGATGCTCACTTCAAGTGACTTTTACTTTAGTGGCTGGCCTCAAGTAAACCTTTTCTTAGATTATTGGTGCCCATTCTAGAGGTCAACCTCTAACAACTCTCAATAAAAACACCAATTGTTATAATTTGAACTAAAAGGTGAATCTATCTTAAAAGACTAGCTTGTTGGGTGGAAGAGTTCTAAGGTTTTAAGCACATCCTAAGTCTTGATGGTTGCCAAATGTGGGATATATCACTTGGTGTACATGAGATTTCCTCTTTGTACCTATTTTTTGACATCCACTTAGCTTCGAGTAAGTTAAAGAAGGAATGAGATAATATGTTTGGAATTATTTTTAACTTATTACTTAAAAAAAATCATTTTAAAGATTTATGAATGGGAATTGCTGAAGATTGAGCATAATATTTATATTCAAAGATCTATAAATCACTTTGTTAACTTAGTTCATGCTTAACTTAATGAGTTCTAAAGTACAAAGATTACATTTGTCTCCCTAACATACAATTGTTAGGGAATTGAAGGGAATGTGGATTTTACTGGCATTATTGCTGATACATATTTCCCTACTGTTGTAAAAATTCCGAACGGGCCAGCTAGTGGTCTTGACATAATGTTGGATAACAAAGTTTTGCAATATTTTGAAGAGGAAGAAGTTGGAATAATTGCAATTATGGAGCATTTTGATATGGATTTTGAAGTGTGTATATATATATATATATACACTACCAATATCCAGCATGATAATGTTGTAATGTGGATTTACAACATCTTAGTCTTCCTAATAAGCATCGGACATGCAAGATATACTGATTGCTTATCTTTTGTGACGTGAAGATATACATATATATATATATATATATATTAAGGTTGAAGGAGATGCTATTTATTATGTTAAAATTCCATTTTTTCCTTTCATATTTTCGCCAAAGGCAGTTCTTGGAGAATACCGGGGTTTCCTGACTATGGTCTCCTCATAGGAAGAATAGCAGGCCAAAAGATGTAACTGCCCTGTAGCATCCCAAGTCCAAACAAAAACTGATAATTAGAATACAGTAAACATCGACAATTACCCTCTACATGCACACTGAAATAAAAGATAAAAGGAGTAAATAAAATTCCACCTATATCTGACTAAGAATATACTTTCCTTGGTATACTTTCTCACGCTATCAACTGCAACACTGTTATTTCAAAACTAATGCAGAGAAGTGTCTGGTAGCAGTCTATTATATCTTAATTGTCCACACAGCACAGACGCAGAATATCAGAAAGAGATTTAGAGAAAGCACAAACAGTGGCGCACCACTGAAGGATGAACTCTGAGTACTGTCACTGTTACTCCCACTCCTTCGTCCAAAACCATAAGAATTTTATGAATTAAAACTGTGAATAAGTCACAGAATTTACACAAACCCGAGAAGTGAAATAAAGTTCTTATTAGGATGTTAATTCTACATTTTCACTTTGAATTGATACGGTTCGTCATGCTTTATTTTTTAATAGTTGGCATTTGGTTTCTCTAATTTTTGCAACATTCATATGTCAGAGTATGTTGACTTAAGGTTTGATTGCACAGACTGAATTCTTCTAATTACCGCCCGTTATTGTTTAATGCATTAGATCTTCTAATAATGCCTGATATTATGCACTTTTAATAGTTAGGCAAAGTGCCATTTTTTTTTTTTTTCTTCATCCTTGACTCAGAATTTGCAGTATTCAATTTACTATGGAAAAGGAAGCACGGATAGCCCAGAAAAGCCGCCGTACCCGTACCCAATACGTATCCGGTATGGGTGCGTACGTGCGGAAACTTTATGTTCTGGTACGTTTCGATGGTTCCGAAACGTTTCAAAACAGAGGTTTTGAAGTCTTAGCTGCTAGACGGTTCGTAATGCTTCGAAACGCTCCAATACGTTTCTTTTGATAGTAGCGTTTTGAAATGCTTTTTTGGAACGTTTCGAAAAGTTTAGAAACGGATCCGAAACGCACCGATTTAACGGCTCAAGCGAAACGTAGGCTTTTCTTCCTTTTCTTCAGTGTTGTTGGTTCGCCTTCGTCTATTTGCTTGCTTCTTGCTGTGACTGTGAGTGAAGCTTGCTTCGTGTATTCGCTTGCTGCGACTCTGGGTGAAGCTTGCTGCGTTAGTGTGAAGCTTCCTTTGCTTGCTGCGTGATTGATCCTCTGTTGTTGCTTTGTGAGTGTGATTCATTAATCCTCCGTTCTTGCTTCGGCTTTTATAAAGTACGATTGCTCGGGCTTAATCTTTATTTGACTGGTATTTTGAAAGTTTTAGTTTATTTTTTAATAAATTGATTTACTTTATATATTATTATTATTATTATTATTATTATTATCTCATCTATATTTTAAAATTTTAAAAAATTATCATATTTCACATTTAATATGTTTACTCGTGTTGATGTTTCTTTCTATGGATTTAGATCATTTGTATTTCAGCCAAAATTGACCATCCAATCTTCCAAAATGAAGCAATGCTTCATATTATCTGGAAAACAAGTAAAACGCACTGTTTAATTTAGTCAAACAGTGCATTTCAAGCGGATCAGTAAAGGTTTCTCTAAATATTTGGTTATGGGCGGTGAAAACACGACAGGCTCCTTCCCTCCATTTGCTCTACGTTTCCAGACTTGCGCACGAAGGCTCTCCTAATTTCCATTTTAGCTCGGCGCCAATTTTTCTATCTGGTGAAGTGTTTTCTCCCTCAAATTTTCTTTTGAATTTGTGGCTCCTATTTTTACTCTTAGTTTGGAACGAACATCTATCAAAATTTCCCATAATTTTTGGCTCTATTTTTTTCTCTCCCAAATCTTCCCTTACAACTCGTGGACTTACATGAAGTAGTGTCTACTAAACATGTAAGAAGCTTCATATATTAGAACCTCTGTACTATATTGTTGTTTTGGACGTGTTGGTGTTATATTATATGTTAAGGCTTCATATAATGTACTATTGTTGGACATTTGTATTGTTACTATGTTGTTGTTAAATTTCTTCTCTTTTTTTTTCCTTATTTCATTTTCAGTTTTCAAAAGTGTAAAGTTTTCTTTTCATTTTCATTTACGGAAGTTTTATGCTTCTATTGGTTGCTATAGTTGAAGTGCGTGAGGAAAAATAAGTCAAAGTTGATAGAAATATGTAACTTCTAAAATCAATGCATGCATTTGTTACTATAGCAATTTAGCAACACTTCCAGCAACTCATATCTAACGATTAGCAATTTAGGATAACATTTGAAGTATGACTTATTAGATTTATACTTTTAATTGGAACTAAGTCAACTTAAGTAGCCATTATTTATTTATAAATGTATAGATAACTAATAGCCATTATTTATTTCTAACTATAGCAATTTAGCAATTCTTTTAACTATTATCATTGTCTTTCTATGGCAAATTTATCTTCAAGAGGAGATGTGAAGATTAATTGAAAGCCTAAACTACATATAGAATTTATTAGTTTAAAAGAAGTATAGAAGTTTTAGGTTGATTATAGTAAGAAAACTAAATTTGAAGTGAAAAAATAGTATATCAAAAAGAGCAAGAAAGATAACTCTATGACCTTATGCAAATTTGTTAGTTACAAAGAGAGGCATCGAGGAAAAGATAAAAGAGACTATCTTAACTATCAATCCTTACTTGAGACTAGAATTCATTGTAAAGTAAGAATAGCACTTCAATAGGCGAATGGAAAATTTAAGGTACATGAGTTTGTAGAGAAACATAATCACATTCTTCATATCTTAAAAGCAACACACATGTTGGCACCTCAATGTAAAACATTTGAGATTCAAGCACATGAGACTGATATAGTAAAAGATTCAAGACTTTAACGATGAGCATTTTTTCAATCGATGAATACATATGTAGAAGGTAGAGCTAATCTTGATTATACCTAACTAGATGCAAAAAATTATTTATGGTCCAAGAGATAAAAAAAAAGCATGGTATATAGGAAAATTAGGTATCTCTTATAATATTTCAAATAACAGTTTGTGAAAAATCTATTATTTTACCATATATGTTAAATAGACACAAAAAATAACAAATAACAAATGTATTTTGGAATAATATATAAACGCTTCTTGACTATAGCTACTTTGGTGTTATAATCTTTTTGGACATTACTTATTGCACTAACAATGTGTATAAACCGCTTGCCTTGTTTTTAAATTTTAATTATTACAAGAAAACAATAATTTTTGGTACTACATTATTGTATGATGAAATAATAGAGTCCTTCATCTGGCTCTTCAAAACCTTTTTGTAAGCTTATAGCCAAAAAAAGCCACAAACTATTTTCACTTATCAAGAAAAAGCAATGGCCAAAGCATCACATCAGGTTATGCCTAAGACACACCACAGACTATGTACATGACATTTGATACTAAATAAAGTCAAGCACTTAAGCAATTTGATGAAAGATAAATCCCATTTTTTGAGTGATTTTAAGGAGTACATGGATGGCTGTAAAGAGAAAGTGCGATTTGAAATAACTTGGAGTACGTTACTTCTAGGATATTGTCACACTCGAAAATGCGACTGCGTGGCGCTTTTAAAAAGAAATTTTCTTGAAAAGAATGTTTCGATTCAATTTTCAAAGAAAATGAAAACTGAAATCGAAATTAAGACAAGTAGTAGAGTCACCACCAAAATTTATATTTTTGAAAAGGTAAAACTTTGGAAAAATCTTTTTGTTTAGAAAATAAGAAAAATGGTTTACGAACCAGAGAATAAGTTCGGAAGTCGATTGTGAATAGGGAAGGTGTTAGGCACCCCACAACACCCGTTGCTAAGAACGGTTACCCTAAGTCAATTATGCAAAATCAATATGGCCTTTAATCTATTTTAATTCTCCTAACAAATCATATGTAAAGTAAGAAATAAAAGAAATGAAATTAAAAATGAAAAAGAAGAAAGGAATTAAAGAAACAAAATCAGGAAAAAAAAATAAAGGAAAAGAAATTAAGAAAATAAAAATTGCACAATAAATTTTTATTTACAAGGGCAGACTTGATCTAGGATGAAAGCCTAGGGCCTACGTACCCCTCAAAGGGATCAAAGTCCATGTAGTTCGACCTGAAAACTGTGATTTGCTTGGATTTTGTTTTTGTTTTTTGTTTTTTTTATTTGTTCTGTTGTTTTTTTTATTTGAATTTTGTTTGATTTATTATTATTTTTTTTAAAGAGAAAAGGAGTAAGAATTATTTAGACTTTTGCAAACAAAACGAATTTGAAGTAGTTGAGGTGTTTTTTATTTGCAAAAGGCAAAATCAATTTTACTTCTTTCCTCTTCTTTTTTTGTCTTTGTTTTTTTGGTTTCTTTTTTTTTTTGCTTTTTGTGTTTTTTTTATTATGTTTTGGTTGAAAGGAAAATGAACATAAAAATAATTTAGACTCTTGCGATTGAAATGATTTTGGAATTAGTTCGTGTGTTTCCATTTGCAAGATCTAGATTACTCTCATTTCTTAATCCTTCCTTTCATTTTGATCTTTTGATTTTTTTTATTTCATTTCTCAGTTTTTCATTTTGATTTTTTTGTTTGTTTTTTTTTTAATTGATTTCTTTTGGTTATGGCAAACTTTTCAAGAAAAGAAAGGCTCCATTTTAATTTTGAAAACTTTTATTATTTATAGAAAAAACTCATATTCTTTTTGGTTTTTAATTAATTTACTTATCTTCTCTTTTTTTTTTTTTTACAGATGAAAAGATAAAGAAAATAAACATTATCTTTAGCTAATAAAACAAAATTAACATTGATTGATATGTTTTAATTTGCAATGTTATTTCTTTATCTTGTTGTTTATTAGTATTTTTTTATTCATTTAAATGATGCTTTTTTTTATTTTTATTTTTTTTTTGTTTTGATCCTTTTATTCTTTTAAAAAAAAGATGTTTACTTAAAATTTAACTTCTAAATTCAAAAAGTTCGTTTAATCAATTTTTCCTTCCATGTGAATATCCTCTTTACCTTTTTTATTTTTTTATTATTTTTTGTTTTTCTCTTTGAAGAAGCACTTGATAAAGGCCTTTAAAACCCAAATGTGTAAATTTATTTTGACGGGCATCAAGGAGGCTTATTGCCTCACATGGTTCTCCGGGTAATCCTACATGTCTGAGGGGACAAGAACTCCCACACGACGATTCTAAAAGGAAAATTTATAACAAAAAATAAGAAGAATACTTCAGGTAGGAGATAAAACAGGACATTTGTAAGTAAACAATTATTGGTTGCATGTGCTTTAAAGTGTATCCAGGCAATCCTCATGTTAAGCATATATCATATTACATAAACCTTTTTGGATAACAAGAGATGAACCAGTGAAGCTCCATCTTGGTCGTTTCTTCAATCTTTGTTTAGCTCCCAATAAGCCTCTCCCAATACATGGCTCACATGCAACAAAAGGCGAACATTCGGGTGAGAACGGGGAATACCTCCAAGAATTATATCAACTTCATAATTAAGGCACAATTACAAAGACATTATAGGTTGGCTTGAGAACCATTTATGCAGACAACAATCAACAATTATTATCCCAAATACTTAAAGAGATTAAGTCACTAGACATCATTGATCCAAAAAACTTCTTATTCAGAATATACAAGATAAAAGAAAGAAAATCCATGGGCAAAATCGGAATGTGAGTCATGAGATTAACTCCTATTCCATGATGAAAGTTCCTAATCCCGTATGAGCTCAGATCGTTTAATCACGGAAACAAAAATACGAAACACATCTCTTTTTACCCGCATATGGTTAAAGTATCCGGATTGCAAACTCCTGGGCACACATCGATAACTTTTAACATCAACCAAAGCAAAGTGAGGAAATGAGCAAGATTATATCACTTAGACAGTGATCCCAAAGAATTTATAACCAATTCCATCTATAACTAAAACCCACTTCATATGACGGTATGAGAACTGCCCTTCTCCCAAGTAAAGCCAAAGATTAAAGACATTGGGCTTACGCATACCATTCTACCTTATACAAACAGACATGGAGGGTACTGAAGCAAAAGGCTCCTCTTCCCCTCGAAACCCTCACTTGGAAGTTCCCAGATGCCTTCCCCAACAATATACATAACACCCATGTCGGGCAATAAGAGAAACATCATGCATTCAGCTCAGGGAGAGAGTCCAGGTTAATACATTGTAATTTAACAGATGCAACAACAATGACCACGCACTACCCCAGCCTTCTATCAGGCATTTCCTCGAGCACCTATGGTGCATGTCCTCGGATACGAAGGAGACACAGTATTTCATACTTCAACCTCCCATTCCCAGTTCACATCATCAGCAATCACAAAGGGGGTTCCCTTGATAAGAAACTAAGCCAGAATCGTGGCTTACCTATAGGGAATTTAGGGGAAGAATGGGCTCCTCCTCTGCGCCTGCTTCTCGATCTCAATCCCAACCTTCACTCTCGGTTTTCTTCTTCCAATTCTCGCCTCTTGAGTCTCGCTCTCCTGAACCAGAAATTCTGTGCTTCTCCCTTTCGTTCTCTATTCTCGGCTCTCTGCTCTGCACTTTTCAAACCCGAAAACCCCTCTGTTTTTCGAATCCTTTTTTTTCGTTCTCTGTTCCCCTCTATCCTTCGATTCATCCCATTCTCCATACCCAAAAATCCTCCCCCTCTTGATTTTTCGGCCTCTCACTCTTTTTTTTCAGCCTCCATCTCTCGCTCCCTCAATCTCAGTCTTCTTCTTCCTCTCGGTTTTTCATTCTCGAAACTCTCCCTCCTCTCGATCCTTTCTTTGTCTCGCTCTCTTTTTTTTTTTTTGATCCTCCTTTTCAGTCTCCCTTTTTCGAAATCCTCCTGTTTTCCTTTAATCCAAAATCTTCTTCTCCCTTTCTCTTCAATCTCAGACGCTCTTCCTCCTCCTCCTTCCCTTTTTTTTTCCTCGATTCCCCCTTAAATCGCTAGAACCTCCCCCTCTGTTCCCTCTCTCTACCTTCTCTCCAAAAACTGAAAAAACCCTTCTTCCCTCATGTGTCCTTTTTTCCCTTTGATTTTCGCCTCTGCTGTCTCTCCTCTTTTTCCTTCTGTTGCTTCTGTCCTCTGTCCGCTTTTTCTGTGTCTACGTCTGCCTTTTTCTTTTCCTGTGTGTGGTCCTCCTTTTTCACTGGTGGCAGAGAGCAGAGTGTGACAGGGAGGGCTCCCCCCTTTTTCAGTTTTTACATTTTATTATTTTTTTTTTTTGTTTTTTTTTAATTTTTTTTAATTTTTGAGTTAATGAATCAAACCTAAAAAAAATTGGGCAACAATTTTTTTTTGGATTTGGGCTAGTTTTTTTAATTTAGTAGCTTAAAAATTTTTTTTTTTTTTCTCTCTTTTCTCTTTTTTTTATTTCTTTTTTTTTAATTTCTTCTCTCTCCCTGCCTCTCTGCTTCTCGCCTCCCATCTGTCCTTTTTTCCCTTTTTTTTGTTCTCTTCAACCTTCTGCCTTCTGTATGCTGCCCCCTTTTTGCCAGAGCCACGCCAGAGAAAAGGGAATTGGGCTAGGGTTTGGTAAAGTGGGCCTGCACCGGGGGAAGGGGATTTGGACTTCAGATTGCCCTTATTTTCTTTTCTCTTCTTCTTTTTTTCTAATCTCTTACAATTTCCTCTTTTTTCTTTTTTTTTTTTTTTTTTAGGCTTTGAGCCTTTTTTTCTCTCCTTTTCTTTTTTTAATTTTTTTTCAATTTTTTCTGAAACTTTTAATTTTAATTTTTTTTTTGTTTTATTTTTCTTTCATTTTCTCTTAATTTTCTATTTTCTTTCTTTTGTTCTCTTTTTTTAGTTTGTATTTCTGCTAATTTGATTGTGTTAATTTTATTATTTTTATAATTGGTCCAGACAAAATACGGTGTTTACAGATATGATATTCATGAAAATACTTGGTTGAGATCAATGTATACCATAAAAGAAAAATGGGTAGCATGCTACATTAAGCTTTGATGCTTGGCATGAGAAGCACACAGCTTAATAAAAGCTTGATTTCGGAATTCAAAGCTTACATGAAATTGAATGTAGACATTATTCAATTCTTTGAGCACTTTGAAAGGTGGTGTAGGAAAAATAGTGCAATAAGTTAAAAGTGTGAGTTTAAGATATGATAGATACTATCACGGTTGAAGTGTGAGAATTCATTTATACTACAAAAACTTGCATAGGTTTACACCTCCACACTTTTTAACTTATTCCAAGTGAAGTATGACTTGTTCTCAATTGCCTGCATCAAGCATAGAAGTAAAAATTAACTAGTATTTGAATATGTTGTCATCGTGGTTCCATAAAAAGAATAATGAAAAGTTTCTTTTAATCTATGTCATATATCTATTGCTTGTAGTTGTAATATGTTTGAGACCTTTGGTATACTCTACAACCATACATTGAAGGTGCTTGATGCAAGGGACTTAAAATTAGTTCTCAATTAGAATATCTTAAAAAAGAGAAAAGAAGTTGAAGGAGATCCTAGGCTTGTTAACATGTGATGGTATATATAATTTTACCTAAAACTAATACGATTAGCAACCAAGGTGTGTAGTTATAAAGAAACACGCTTACTTGTAGAGAAAACTATTGATGATTTGAGCAAGAAAATAAAGAAGATTCATTCTAGGCAAAGTAGTATGGACAATATTACTAGAGATTCATTTAAGCAAATACGGGTAAGTAAGACCTTGGCATAACCAAAGGAATTCAAGAAGAGGATTAGTCTTGAAAATAGGAGACACTTTAACAATTGCCTTTAGATTCAACATAAGAGAAGAACTTTAATGGTCAAGCATCTACAAACTCAACAACCAGAGGTATGTAAATTTGTACTTTTTTTTTTTGTCAAATCTTCTTATTTGCTTTCACTAAATAATTCATAATTTTCATCTTCCTTATAGCTTATTGAATCTTCAAATCAAATGCAATCAAGAATATCTTGTTTAGCACCTTCATTATTTATGATGGTAAGAGACTTAATATTGTACCTAAAAAAATGTCTTTATTTTGTAAAGTGCGATCATGTTACAAATTTTATCTTTTATAATATAAGATCCACTTCATCATTTTATACAATCACTTGAAGGCTTAAAGTTTAATGGAGATCATTCAAATTTCAACAACCATAATATTTAAGGTCTACTTTTGCTATTCACACTTTGTTTATTGTATACAACAAGTGGTTTAATGTATGTGCTACTTTGGATGCTATAAAAAGTTTTTAAGGTAATCATTGGCTTGAAAAAGTGTTAATGACACAAACCAGAAGTTAAAGTTCATCTTTTCATTACATTCTTGAATTCAATACAATTCATGTTCAATACAAAGCACTTTGGTATCCAATATAAACAACAATGCATTCTTGAATTTAGTACAACTTATATTCAATATAGAGCACTTTGGCATCCTATACAAACTTAACATTTCTATAACTATATTATAGCATAAAGCCATGACTCTCTTATAATTGTTTAATCTATTTAATATCCTATACATAGTATACACTATTTGGCATTTCTACAGCTATATTCAATCAATAAGTTTCTTTACTTAACTTGAGTTTGCAGTACATATAATACATTACATTCTTGGTTTGGCTTTATTTAGCTTGACTTAGCTTGATAGAAAAACCATGCTATCCTAGCCACCTACAATTTAAAAACCATCTAGCATTTCTACAACTATATATAATTAGCTCGTTGCTTCATTCAGTTTGAATCACTAGTACATATAATACATTGTATTCCTAATTGGCTAGCATTATTTGGCTTCATTTAGTTTGACTTAGCTTGATAGATCATGCTCTCCTAGTAGCATACAATTTAAAAACCAAGTAGCATAATAAATAGTCAGTCATTATAATGTCAATGCTAAAGCCTATATATCAACTTCGATGGTGATTGATTCTGAAACTACATTTAATTATGAAGGTGATATGAGCATCTTGAAATAATTTATGTTTAAAATGTTTTTTAGTGAATAATTAATTAGTTTAATAAAACTAGGAAAACTTTATTTGATGATGCCCAACATATGCTAGAATCAAAATCTTACCAATTTATCATTCTAGCTAAGAATTAATGTGTGATTGCTTTACCACCTCACTTATTCTTTTTCTTACTAAGTCAAAGCTAATGGAAATCGTAACTAATCTTAGACCAATACCTTCAGAGTTGGGGTGGTTGCTAGAACCAGTAACATAAGTCCAAGATAACTAAAGGCAATGCACTAAATCCTTAGGTGTTACCTCTAAGAAAAATAAGCAATAATGGCTTAGCATACAAGTGAACTTATAAAAACACATCAACCCAATATGTTATTTGTTTTTTTAGAGATATCTCTCTTGATAAATTACCAAAATATCTTGATTTTGATACATAATATATGTTCTTGAAAACAAATTGATGTTGCAATTTTATAGATATTAAGATATGACCAATGACTTGCAATTAAGTACTTTTTAAATTTTGGCAACTAATACATATATATAAGATTCACAATTGAAAGAAATGCAATAATAAACAACATATTGAGATATTGACACTCGATTATAAGCTATAGAAGTGAAAAGCATAATGCTTAATCGCATGCTAAAAATCTTGTTTACACATTTATTGTGGTTAGGTTGTGCACAAACTCAATTCTCTAACATAAATTGCAAAAACTTACCAATTATTCAACCAAAATGCTCATTTGCCAATAAATTGAAAAGCCAATAAGCTTCTTCTTATTAGATATTTTATCTACAAAAAAGGCATTCAAAATGCTATATAAAGTCTTTAGTTTATCCTTAATGTAAGGAAACTTAACTCTATGATGAATGCTTGCACAATTAAAGTCATTACAGATGATGAAGGTTAAAGGCGACAGCATATTATGAGAGTAGGGATGAGAAAGTCTATACTTTGAAAAGAATAGATGAGGGTATTATGAATATGAAGCTTTTAGTCTTAAGCTTGATGTTTTATGGGAAAAACTTGAGCCCACTACCATTGCCATAACGAGAAGCTTTTGGGTTTACAAGTGAAGGAAGTGAAGAAATGAGTTAAAGAAGAAAAGCTTGAAACTAAAATGGCTCAGTGAGAAACAACTTTAGGGATGTATCATGCAAAAAGAAAAAATGGAGTTGAGTTAGTGAAATTTGGCTTCATTTGGAGCATTGCTTCATGTGTTTAATGGATGAAATTGGTTGAAATGTAATGTTTGCATTTCCTTAGGAAATGCAAATGATCTGGATCCTCTTTCTATTCATTAATTGCATGTTATAGAAGGTTGTAGTCATTTTCTCAAGTCACATACATGGAACAATTTCCTCGTTGATTGGCTCTAACTTATATTTGATCACTTGGGAGTCAATTATAAAAAACCTTATTACTCTTTTTTTTTTTAGTGTACTAGAAATAAGGTCTACAAAGAGTACACAACTTACATTATTTTAAATATAGCAACAACTCCAACAAGCTAGATCAAATAACAAAAAGTTATAGAAAAACTAAAATATAAGAAGAAAATGAAGAGTAAAACTTGTTCTTCTCCTTTATTTTTTCATGTCAAAATCTCCCTAAAGAAAAGCTAGATGTTGTAACAAATTCAATGTCTGCTTACCAATCATAAGAACTCTTATGCAAGAGAATTCACATTATAGTCTTTAAGCTTATTCTTCATGTAACAAGTTGAACTAAACTACTAAACCTTTCACAAAATTAAAGTCTTAGAACTTATTTTGAACTCCATAAATTTCACATTTCTAAACTTATTATGTATCATGGTTGTCAAGAATTAGCTATCCCCCATATTCTATAGGAATATAATATTTGGTTTTTCCCCTTCTTATGGAAGTCGAAGAGAATAAGTTAATATTGAGATAAAAGATAAAGAAATATCCTAAAACCTAGAAAATTGGCAAGAATATGGAGGGGAAAAAGCAAAACCCTAGATTACAAAAACTTTTTATAGACAATCTAAATGTGTCATTTGGGATTGATCCCCTCCTTTAATCTCCTTCAGATTTAATTAAGAGTTTGTTCTTTGAGGAAATCTACTTGTTCTCACTCTTAATTATTTAATTCTATTTCAATCCTGGTTAGTAATGCCTTTTATCATGCTTCCTTTCTTGACTAGGTTAATCACTTTTCTAGGACTTCCAACTTTAGCTCCTCATATTACATGAATTTAGATTTGTCTCTTGATTTGCCCAAACTACTTATGGTTACAGAAAAATGGAATTTCAAATTTTCACTTATTATCTCCTGATTTGCCCTAACTAATAAAAACTTGAAGTAGATGAATTTTCAAACTCACTTTATAACAAACATAAGGCTTCAGAAAAAACTCATTATGTTAATGTATCTTTCTAGTTTCTATTTTTTGCACAATAGCTCCTTCCACTTTTCTTTAACCATAAGTAGTTTGGGCTTGGTTCACAACTTAGATAAATAAGGAACTATACAAATTTTGCATTAGCTTGTTACCAAAGTTAAACTTTTAGTCTAAGTTCCTTCAACATTTGTTCATTAATCTCAATGCAATTGTGGTTAGCCCTTTATTACTATGTCATCTTGCTATGAAAAGTGTACTCATTTTCTGCCCCTTTCTGAACCAAAAGTAATAGTATATCAAAATCACACAGTGGCAGAGTGATGATGAATGAATATGATGTTAAAGAGATTTATACTAAAAGTTACTTCCAACCCAAGCATCAAAATCATACTGAAAACTTCGATCATGTAATCTCTAGACAATGCCAATATGCGTCTTTCTAGCCATAATGTCTAAAGTTTAGGATGCTTTGAAGAGATTTTCCAATCTTCTTTGCGATCACGGGGTGATGTTTGTCTTTGGTTATAAGGTGTGAGTTTCTATTTGTGACTTCTTCTTTGTTTTGTTTATTTTTTTTTTTTGGCCAAATTCTATTTATGACTTTGTGTCTAATATTTTGTAATTTTTTGGTTTTCTGTTTAAGACTTAAACATAAAAGAAATTGAAAAGGAATAAACTTACTCCACTTCCCTTATTTAACTTATTTGATAAAATTATAACATATATTTACCAAAAAAATTATAATATGTACAACTTTTTTTAAAAAAATTATTATGTAATGTTAAATTATAAAAATCATTCATTATCACCAATGATTAAATTAAATTATACATAATTTTTCATATTTTTATTATTAAATTCTAGAAATATAAAGTGCACAAATTAAATAAATCAGACTCATATACTCAACTTATTTTGACAAATATTAGAAGTCATTGCAATATTGTAAGAAACAAGTGGCCCCATTTCAAAAGGAGGTTAGTTAAAGGCAATAAATCCACATAAAAGTTTTGATAAAAATCAAGGATAGTCTAAAAAAAAAGGTGCATATAACTTCCTATAAAATTGGATATAAGCCCTCAATTTTTTTGATCTCATTTTTTTAGTCTATATAGTATTTACTCTTTTTTATCAACACTAATTTCTCAATTTTTTACTCCTTTATTTTCTAACCATCAATCCTTTGTAGAATTCAAAACCCACAATTTATTCATGACACCTATGGCAAAGCTAAGTTGTGATAAAGAGGGCACTTGCCCTCTTTTAATTTTCTAATATATATGTGCGTGTGTGTAATGTTGAATTTTGATATTATCCCCCCCATATTTCTTAAAATTTTGAATTCATTGAACATACTAAACTCATTAAACTTATACATACATATATATATATTTATTTATTTATTATTTGACATTTTAATTTGTGCCCATTAAACTTATACATATATTTTTTCCTTTTCTTTCATTTTATTATTTCCTTGTTATCTTTCTTTCTTTTTTTCCATTTTCCCTTTGACTTTTCCCCCTTTTTTCCCAAATTGCCCTTAACTTTAGTCAAATTTTAAACAATGCTTTTTCTCTCTCCACCGTTTTTCCCCTTATCCAGTTTTTTTTCCTAGTTTTTCAACTTCATCATCATTTATACTCTTCTCATCTTTATTTTTTCATGTTCGAATTATGCTATATAATTTTTTTTAAAATACTACAAAACTTTTTAATATGTTGTTGGATAAAATAATATTTTAAGTGCTATGTAAATATAATTTTTTGTAAATTGATAGTTATAAATTTTTATGATTTACTAGATAAAATCATTCAATTATTATGAAATTATTCAATGATGATATACTTTTTTAATATATCATTGTTATGCATTATATAAATATTGAGTAAATACAAAATTATGTCCTTATGAGTATTTAAGTAGTAAAATTATTGATATTAATATGAAAAATAATTTTTGCTATGCTATTTATTTTAATTCAAACTTGTTTTTTAATTTAAAAGAAGTTTAAAATATTGTGAGTGAGTTAAATCTTATTTAGTTTAATTTAAAATTTAAAAATATTTTATTTAAATAATATACTATAAAATATAATTTTTTAAGTATAATATAAACAATTTTTTGCATGAGGCCATTTCCATAACCTCCTACCTTGCGGATTTGAACAATATAAATTATATTCTATTTGGCATATAGAATTGTTAAATATGAAAATAGAAAGAGAAGAAAAACACAAATGAATTGAAATAATTACACTTGATATAATATAGAAAGGAATTGAATGCTATTCAATTTATATGTTCGGTTTGATAAAAATAATACAAAAATAAAAAAAGAATAATATAAAAATTACCCTCATGGCCTCATGTCTCTACTTAAAAATATTGTTGGAATAGAAAATAATAATAATAATAATAATAAAAGCATAATAAAATTTGTATAAATTAAAGATAATAACTATTCTTAATTTTTGTGCTTATAGAATGAAAATATATTCTTTTATCAATTTCTCAAAATATGTACCAAAAAAATTATATAATAAATTCTTTCTCCTTTTTTTTTTTTTTTGCCTCTCTCTTCTAAATAAAACATTAAAGTTTTCTCCCTAAAATACTAAGACCATTCCAAAGCTTCTTTAAAAGTTTTAAAGGTTTATCCACCTTTAAACCAAATCGTTGTCAAAAAGGTAAATTTTGAGACAACCGAATCATGTGATTGTTGTTGTCAAAAAGGTAAATTTTGAGACAACCGATTGTTGTCGTTGGTGTTGTTGTTGTTGTTGCTGCTACTGCTATAATAAATTTATTTTGATTAAAATATTCTTAAAATTAGAGTTTTTTAAATAACAAGGATAATTTATTTAAATTATATTTTTCAACATTTCTATTTTAATGTATTTATTCAAAGCCAAAAACAGTTAATTTAATTCATTAAAAATTTAATATATTTATAACAATATTTAGGTTAATTATATATATATATATATTCAATGCATGTAAAACTATATATATATATATATATATATTCTAAACAAATTCGTATCATTAAGTAATTATTACATTGGATTACTTTTTTGTTTAACAAGAAAATTATTTTGATTTAGAAAAATTGAAGAATCAAATTCACAGTTCTTATCTTTAAATGATCAAATTAAAAAAATATTTTAAAGTCTAAATCTTTATTTTACTCTAATTATAATGTGTAAAATAAGGCATATTTACGTAAACTCAATTCATTTTCTCAAACCCAAACGAAACGGTACACCAAAACAGCGGAGTAATCCTAAGATACAACATCACGTCATTTATACATCTACACCCCACCAATGCTGTACATAAGCCCCTAGTGATTTTTTTAGATGCACAGTACTCGCACCAAATAAAATTTCAAAACAGCGTGCCTGGTTTCTTCTTCGTTCCAAAGGCTTCGCGTCTTCTTTCGTGGCGAGAAGGTGGTGCGAGGCACCGTTTCATTCTTCCATGGTTTCGTGGCCAGTGAAGAATGGTGAAATTTTCCTAGAGGTCAATGGTGGCAGTGAGCTGAGTTCAGGAGAAGGTATTGTCTAGCAGAGCAATGAATGAGTAGTGAATGAATTTATATATGGAATTACAGATGACCACGAAGTATAATTGCATTATGATTAGTGTCTCCAGCTTAACTCTCATCCTAAAACATAGGAATAACTGTTAGCAAAATCCCCCCAAACCAAAGTGCTTTAGTTGTATGAATAGATCCTCAAACTATGTAAATTGAGTTGCAGAGTAAGTAGAATATACCAATTCTTTAAAATAGTTGTGACAATTATTGATAGCAACCCAATTACAGCAGATACTGAAAAGAAGGAGATGAACAGAGCATAAGAAGGAATCTATTTAAACTATCGCTAACAGGGAAATTACATCAAGAGATACATTCAATCCTTGCTTGAGAAACTCTATTTGCTAGACTATATTTTATAGGGAACCCATAATAGAAAGGAATAACAGAATAACAAAGTTACACGGCTTTCACCATCACTTCTCTTTCTCCATATAGAGCACAGTTCATGTGTGACTGTTCACGTGCCACTCTTCATGTGTAGCAATCTGTTTCCTACGCGGGGATCATTTTCTTCTTTCTCCTAATCTCCTCATCCATCTTATGCTATCAATTATTACCTTCCAAAAGGTACAAGGAGGATTCTACAGTTGATTTTGGAACGATTCAAGTAAGAATGGAACTACGTTGAAACAACATTGCTGTCATTTTAGTGAGGGATTGGAAATAGAATTTCTGTATATGGGATGGGATAGAGAAAGAAAGACATGAGATGGAAACAGCACGAAGTGTGGGGGAGAGAGAAAGGAAGGCTATGAGAGACACGATGCAACTTCACTTTATATTTTTTTACCAACTCACCATTTAATTAGGAATAGAGGACATATCAGCATTTTCGTAATTTTTTTTTTTTTTGGGTGAAGGTAACGGGAGGACAAAATTGAAATGAAATATTACTTTGAAGTACTAATTTGATATATCTAATAAGGGACCCAATTGAAAACATTGTATCTTTTAAGGACCAAACGTTAATTTAGTCATATAAAATCTGTATGCATGTTGTGCATCAAGGATATATATGGATCTCATCTCTACAAGGTTTAAGACTCTTTTTTAACCAACCCCCCATGAAAGAATTAATCAAATTGGCCTATCAATTATAAAGAAACAAAGCCAATTTGAAGTTGGAGGGTTGAACAAAGCCAACTTGAAGTACTTATATAGAAGTTTAAGACTCTTTCTCTAACCACCCCCCATGAAAAATTAATTAAATTGGCCTATCAATTATAAGGAAACATCGAAGAACTTGCAGGGTTGAACAAGTCAATCTGAAGTTCTTATATAGAAGTCAACTCAAATGTATTCCATAATGGAGGCTAGCCATTTGGACAAACTTTTCCACAAGGTGAGGTTGACATTTCAACCCTGATCTAAGCTAATTCATTTTGGATGGCCAAAATGCCGTAACTATTGATCCTGATTATCAATTTTTAAGCACAGCGTAGACTAAGTGAGACTTTCCTTCTGTTTCTTACATGGAAGTAAGTTTTTTCTCCATGGATATGTTGAACCCTCTGTATGACATTACTTGTAGATTGTGCAGCGCCACAGCCGCAAGGATAAGTTATGTTGTGAATTTGGACAAAAGGGTTTGCTCCCTCATGACTGAACTGGAGGAATTAGGGGAGAAAAGGGAAGATTTGATGAGGCAGATTGAGCGAGCTCTCACGGACGAACAAAAATGCACGTGCCAAGTCAAAGGCTGGCTGCAGAGGGTAGAAAATGTTGAAGCTGTAGCAAGAGCTCTTATAGAAGATATCAGACAGAGGAGGCAGAAGAGTATCTGCTGCAATTTTAGTCTTTCAGTCTATAAGAAGGGCAAGAAGATCTCAAAGATGCTTAAGGAGGTTAGGGAGTTGAGGGGGAAAGGGGAATTTACCGTCATTATTGCTGATGGATACTTCCCTACTGCTGTCCAGGAAATTCCTTGTAGGCCAACATGTGGTCTTGATATGATGTTGGAAGAGGTTCTGCAATATCTTGAAGAGGAGGAAGTTGGAATAGTTGCAATTTATGGAATGGGGGGAGTTGGTAAGACAACCCTCTTGAAGGCTATAAACAATGAATTCCTTAACAAAAGCCACCACTATGATGTTGTAATATGGACTTTGGTATCTAGGGAGTTTGTTGCTAACAGAATCCAGCAGGCCATAGGAGAAAGGTTGGGTTTTTCTTGGGAAGGAACAGAAACCCAACAAGAGCGAGCCTCGAAGATATATAGAGTCTTAAGAAGAAAAAAATTCTTGCTTTTGTTGGATGATATTTGGGAAGGACTTGATCTGGAGAGCATAGGAATTCCTTTCCCAGACAAGAACAATAAGTGCAAGTTGGTGTTTACTACACGTTCCCTGAATGTCTGCAGTGACATGGAAGCACAACGGAGGTTTAGAGTAGAATTCTTAAGAGAAAATGAAGCATGGCAACTGTTCTCTGAGAAGGTAGGAAATAGGGAACTTCTGGAGTCAGAGTTTATTCGACCTCATGCCGGGACCATTATCAGGAAATGTGGAGGGCTACCACTGGCTTTAATCACTATTGCAAGGGCTATGGCTAGCAAAGAAACTGAGGAGGAATGGGAAAATGCAATAGAGGTACTCAAAAGAACTCCATCCGAGCTAAGAGGTATGGAAGATGTATTTGCTCTATTAAAATTCAGCTATGACAACTTGGAGAACGATATATTAAAATCATGCTTCCTGTATTGTTCCTTATTCCCTGAAGATTACTCAATAGAGAAAGAACAAATTATAGAATACTGGATTGGGGAAGGATTTCTTGACAGTCCCAATGACAATAATGTCCATAATAGGGGGCATGACATCATTGGATCTCTAAAGGTTGCTTGCTTGCTGGAAAGTGGTGAAGAAAAAACCCAAGTGATGATGCATGATGTTGTAAGGAGTTTTGCCTTATGGATAGCATCTGAATGTGGTTTGAACAGGAAAAAGTTTCTAGTGGAGCCAAGCATGGGACTGAATGAAGCACCCTCAGTTGAAGTTTGGCAAGAAGCACAGAGAATTTCTTTATTAGACAATGGGATTATGAAACTATCAGATGTTCCTGAATGCCACAACCTCTCCACTTTGTTACTCCAATGGAACTGGGGTTTAATCAAAATTCCAGATGATTTTTTCAGATTTATGCCTGCTCTGAAAGTTCTGGATTTGTCATTTACCAGCCTCAAGGAGATCCCAACTAGTATCTGTAGCCTAGCTGAGCTGCAGCATCTTGATTTGTCGGGAACAAAGATAAGCACATTACCAAAAGAGCTAGGAAAACTGGCAAAATTAAAACATTTGGACCTGCAACGCACTCATTCACTTAGAATTATACCTCAAGAGGTAATATCTAAACTCTCACAGTTGAGAGTTTTAAATTTATATTACAGTTATGCGGGCTGGGAAGTGCATTATGAAGGTGAAAAGGAAATTCAATTTGCAGACTTGGAATTCCTGAGACACCTAACCACACTTGGTATCACAGTGGCCGAGTTAACCACCCTAGAAAGGCTCTCTGGTTTCAGCATGTTACTTGCATGCATACAGTATCTTTATATCAAGGAGTGTGAGAAGCTACTATATTTGGAATTGCCATCAGCTTCAAGTGAAAAACTAAGGAGGCTTAGCATCAACAATTGCTATGACTTGCAGTATCTGGTAATTGGTCCAGGAAATTGCCTGCGAAGTCTGGAGGTCGTTGCATTGCATGGTCTTCCCAACTTAAACAGAGTTTGGAAAGATCCTGTAACTCAAGAATGTCTGCGAAATCTTCGCTCAGTGAATATTTGGTATTGCCATAAGTTGAAGAATGTATCATGGGTTTTGCAGCTTCCAAAGTTAGAAGTACTTTATATATTTTATTGCAGAGAAATGGAAGAACTGATAAGTGGAAATGAGAGAGTAGATGGATCCAAGGCATTTCCTAGCCTTAGAACTATATCAATAAGAGACCTTCCTCGACTAAGGAATATCTGTTCATCAGCCTCGCTTTTCCCTTTTTTGGAGAGAATTGCTGTTATTGATTGCCCAATGCTGAGGAGGCTGCCATTTACTATTCATGGTGGATCAGCATTACCAATAATATATGGTACTAAGGATTGGTGGGACAAACTAGAGTGGGATGAAGCTTCCATTAGATCAGCTTTTCTTTCTCAATTTATGGCAACTTGATCAAGCTCAAGCTCAGGTAATCTTCAACCTACAACTTTAGATCAAAGTTTTGGGTACTTCCTATCTCTTGCTATCTTATTTGTCGCTTTTTTTTCTCCCTTTTTTTTCTCCCTTATGTCAACTGTGCTTGAAGGAGAATCATTTATATCTATAAAATGCTGCGTTTTTTTTTTGTTTTGTTTTTGGGGGGGCGAGCACTGTTCATACTGTTCACCACGTCACGTCATTGGTGCACTGTTCATATATTGTTTTGGTATTATTCACAGGTATTTTCTCTTTTTTAAAAAAAATTTCATTTTTTTATTTTTGGTGTGGGATGCACATTTTTTTGAAAACTCCTGAATTTGCAGGAGTTAATGTTAGTTTGAACTTAAATCCCTTCTTTGATAGAGGAGATTGGTGCCACTCAGACCAACCGAGAGGAGTCTATTGGAATCCAATCCATAAATTTTTATCATTTTTATCTCGTGAGTTATATAAAATTAGTTGTAGAGTCTGAATTTCAAGTATCAACACATCATTTTCAGAAGTATCATTAAAGAAAGGAAAAAATTTATGCATTTGTTTATATCTATATTATTATATTTTTTAATTAAAATATAATAATTATATATTTTTATAATTTAGTATCATATAATTGAGTTTTTTAAATAATTTTTTATACATATTATATTAAAGAATTTAATAATAAAAATATAAGAGATTGGGCTAAGTTTAATTTTAAAAATAAAATAAGACAAAAATATCTCTTCCAAGTGTGGATATTATAGTTTTCAGCATAAAGTATTGTACCCTTTCTCAAAGTAAACAGATGCTGAAACGGCTACTACACTTCTACTTGGTTATTCTGAGATGGCAGTCTGACATTTTGGATTTGGTTGATGATGTACGAAACAACTTAAAAAGAAAAAAGGACAAGAAATAGGGTGACAAAAAGTTAGGAGTAAAATAAAAAAATTACACCAAAAGACCCATGTAATATAAATTTACATAGAATAATTTTAAAAATTATCATTATTATTAAATTTTAAAAAATTTATTATTAATTTTAAGAGATTTATTATTATATATAAAAAAGTATTAAACTTTTCTATAATTAATCTGATAATAAATCTTTTAAAATTTGATGATAATGATAATTTTTAAAAATAATTTTAATTTTTAAAATCTTTTATTACAAACTTTATATTATATAAATCCTTGCATCCAATTTTCCTGTCAAAATGTGCCATGAATTGGATGATCTACGATGCTTTAGGTGATAGGTGAAATAAGAAGAAAAAAAGATATAAAAATAAAATAAAATATACCTGTGTAAAATATATACGATAGATGTAGGCTCCATTTTTTTCCTTTCTCCTCATTTTATCCTTTAAAATATTTTAGAAGATTTATCCTACAATATTAAAATAACATGAAAGATAAACTAAATTATATTAACGAGAAGTAGGTATGAAGACATATCATGTAACATTTTTTTTTGGTAGACTCACTTTTAATATATTTATACGTATATTTTATTTGGTTTAATTCATTTAAAAATTTCTCATTTTTATATAAAAATTTTTAATTAAATAGACTCCATCTATTAAAAATATATTAATATATTTACATATTTATTTGTAATTCATCTAATTTTTTATTTTCAGTACATTGCATGTGCTTAAAAATTTCACCTCTTGTATGAACGTTTTAGTAGACTAACCAATGAATATCATTTATATGCAGATATTTGTCTTACTAGAAGGTATTTAACATGTATACACCGAGATTGTTTATTGGTTTAATATATCATTTTTTAGACTTAATTTATACAAAAATTTCTCGGAATTAATGTGATCATGGCAATGCTTTTGGCTTTAGGAACCAATGATTCTTGAGACATTTAAAAGCATCGCTTTAGGCCTTTTCTTTAACAAATGAGATTATGTTCCTTGGGCATCACAAACAAAAAACAAATAATTGTTAGCAGCACTCAACGTTGGAACGCCTCATATCCTTACACGTCTTGTTTTTTCCACTCATCCTTTTGTTCAATGATTCTTGCTTTGGTTATTTGTTTATTTGACCAAAAGAATATGTACTTTATATATGCTCCGTTCTGCCAATATATATCTCTGTATGTGGAGAAACATAACATCTCTTTTTTCATGAAATATATTTAGGTATATTGGTTTATGAAAGATGAATAATTTAAACATTTAAACTAATCTAATCATAGATAAATTTATGAATGTTAGGTATACTATCAAGTGAAATTCATTTTCACATATTTACATGCTTATTCATGACCAATTTAATTAATTTATTTTGTTATATACCAAATCTGTTTAAGAATTTCTCCTTTTTCTTTTTCTTTTTTAAACACTGATGTTGAGTTTTAGATTTTCTAAATACTGATTGGCTTGATGCGCCTGAAGAGATGAATAGCATTTTATCCAACTATCTCTTTCTTTATTCCGTTTCATTATTAATTATTACTTAACGAGGATGGTCACATAAATATTCCCTGATTTTCTGATTTATATATCTTGCAAAAGCTATTAATTAACAAAGATCATTAGTTAAAAGTACATAACATATGGTCAACTTAGCCCACCAAGCTTCAGTCTCAGGGAATGATCATTAGTGATATAAGACGTCACTAAGATGCTCATTATCTTCTAAAATGGAGACCTTTTTTGAATTATACATCAACTTCAAGCATATAAGCTTGTTGAGTACTTGGCTTCAGATAGGGCTACAGAATGCAATAAACAAATTAGTTTGGAGCATGATAGTTCTTCAGTGAAACGTCATGAATTATTCAATTCTCATATTTGTTACAGCCCTAAGATCATAGAAGAGTATATGCCAACCCATACGTTCTCCCTGACCACCCAGAAAAAACTATGTTTTCTTTGCTAGCTAAGATGATTGGGAATTTGTGACATAGAGCTAATCATGAAGTGGGTCAGTGGTTTAATTTTTATCAATTTTGAATGATTCATTTTTTAAATTTGATAGATTTATATGTAAAATAAAATCTAAATCCTAACCTGTGATAGATTTATAAACAATAAATAAAAAAAATTCCATATCCTTTTGGATGAATGGTATAGTTTGGCGACCTCAATTGTGTAGCTGAACAATAAGCTTTGTAACACACAAATAGAACAAATCATGGGCTGGATCGCAAACCTAATTTTTGTCAATTTTTAAAGGATTTGAGCCCAAGACTTGACCAAATTTCTACGTACGTAGAATGAAACCCGAGTCCTTATCCAAACCGATCTACACACAATAAAACCCCTATATCTTCTTTTTTGGATGAATGGTTGATATAGTTGGGGAGGAAAGAGCCAATTAGATGCAAGGGAAGAGAATTAACCAGCATATTGTCCTTAGTTGCCATCCTATAGAGGTTCAATGAAACATATATTCCTCCATATTGAGAAACATGCACCTTGTTTCTTAACCTCTCCCATATATAGAGCCCCAAGGAACCAATTCTAAACCATCAAACTTTCAGACAAACCAGAGAAAACACACAAGCTCTCCTTCTACACATCTTAAGGCTATACATGAACAAGAGAATTTGAAGCAGCTAGCTGGGTCACCAATATATGCATAAGTTATGTAAATGGAGGTGACAGAAGAGAGGGAGCACTTGGCTCTTTCCTGCATGGGCCGCCTCTCATGCTAGAAGCTGAGTGCTTACTCTCTTGCTGTCACCACCTCCTTCCTTCCTTTTCTTGCATCCATCTCTTCTGCTTTTAATATTTTCAGCCTTTTTTTTCTACTTATATGTTTCTATATTGATTCAATTTGTGTTTTAACAAGTGCAACTTATTACATGTTTTTTCAAGCCTTTCTTCAAGAACAGATGCAAAGGAGACAGCATACTGATAGATTCAAGCTGCATATACCACTGAATCAACGATTGATGATCTGTTTCCTGATCAAACATATTGGTCTATGTATGTGTGTGTGTGTGTGTGTGTGTGTATTGCCCTTTTTTTTTCGGATATAGAATGCTATATGTTTTGAGCTAATTTTTCCAGCTGGTAGCACTGTCAGTCCTTATCAGTGCTTGTGAAACCCGAAGGTTTCTGCCGTGAAAATGATTACGCTGAACCTGGTGATTTGGAAAAATTTTATATAAACTCAGTTGAAGAAAAATAGGTAAATTAATGAATATATATGTTTGTCAAGAACAAGTTTTTAACAAGACTTATCTCATGCATGATTAACTTAATTTATTTATTTTTTGTGTATTAAGTTTACCTAAAATTATCTCTTGATCTGTAAATGCATAATTAAAGTGGAGCCCTGAAAGTTATTCTCTCTCTTTAGAGATACCTATACATGTGAAGTCAACAGAATTATGTCCCCACCACATATAATCATGTCATATTATATATCAGTGACATCAAAAAGTTCTGAAGATTTCAAACCATATTAACAGTTGATGTATATACTGTTGACCCCCCCCCCCCTTTTTTTTTTTCTCTTCTCTTCCCCAATAGGATATCAGTGACATCAAAAAGTTCTGAAGATTTCAAACCATATTAATAGTTGATGTATATACTGTTGACCCCCCCCCCCCCCTCTCTTCTTTTTTTCTCTTCTCTTCCCCAATAGGATAGAAAGGGAAAGAGTGAGAAGGAGTCCAGATGTCGTCTTTGGAACGAAAAATGGGAATTTATGAACTAACCAAAAGTGACCGAGATATTAATTAATGTGAGACTGATATTTTTGGATGGCGTTTTAACATTTATGAAGCGCATTTCTTGGTTTGCATTAATAACATGAGTGCTCTGACTAGTTCAGCGGTCAATGTACATTTAAACTCGAAGGCCTAAGTTGGACTGTGATTTGCAGAGGCATATATTTGGTTTTTATTTGTTAATCTGCAAGAATATTTTTTTTTTCTTCCCAAAAAATATGTAGGAGGGATTTAGCAAAAGAAAAAAGCATATAATTTTCTTAATTAATACCACTTTATAACTTTTTTTGAAAAAATACTTTTAAAATTTTTGGTATATATCATGTAATTCCATTTGGTGAAGAACTGAAAATTTCCTCTCTCTCCCCGTTTGTGTGTGAGATAATTATAGATAATCTGAGGGACAAAACTAGAAAAAATAGCATGGGGGCAGAGTTTGCTTCATCATTCTTTTGGGGAGGGGGCAAAATGCACTGCAACGTTTATAATTTCAACTTTTTAATATTTTCTTCAATATTAATAATTAAAACACATCTATACATATTTCTTTTTAAGGGGGTGGATGCCCCCATTTTAATACGAGCAGGTCCATCTGTGGGTAATCTCTCATTAACTTTTCATTTAGATTTCATGTGTGCTTTAATGGTTGACTTAGAAAAAAAATAAATTAGTTTTTTTTAAAATTTTTTTTTTACAGTTTAAGTTATTTTTCCTCTTATCTCCATATGTCTTGTCACTTGTTTCTAATGTAAAAATTAAGAGGTTATTTCAAGCTAAAAGAAGATTTTCTTGCAAATTATATATTATTGATATTAAAAAAATTACTAAAAATTTTAATACAGACTCAAGGAATTTTATAACATGAAAAAAATATATTATACTCAATTTCAATAAATAACAAAATATATATATTACCAATATGTTTTTTTAGTTTAAAATTTTTATTTATATGAACATATTAATTTTTTTAAAATCTCCCCTCCTCCACCCAAAAAATAATTTAATCCGGATCCGTACTTAAATATTCTGGTGATATTTATAGCACACCCATGGACATGTCTTGCTTATGTTATATGACACGGTCTCTGACTGTTTGATAATTATACATAAGATTTCCTTGTTGTGCTCGTTCAGTTAGTTCTATTTGTCTTCTATCTATTTAGATCAAATTTTATCTCAAACTTTATTCTACATAAAAATTATTGGGCTTTTAGTTCAAACTTCGAACTTCCTAAAAATTAACAAAATTAAATTTGCAATCTGACTTAGGATCAATTCTAATTCAAATCGATGTCATATCGTTAACTTCTGCCATCTCTTTTCTTTTGTTCTGCGACTACAAGAGTCCCTATATGAGCGAGACATAAAACGGCAAGCTTGGGCTATTTATGGACGAGAAAGCTTCATATTTCTGCTTTTCTTTACCTTGATAAGTAGGGGGCGCCGGCTATTGAAACAGTTGGAATCATGAAAATTCAGCATATAAGGGGCACGGATATAGATATTAGATACCATATGATAAAATATAGGATGAATTATATAATTTTTTCAAAAACGTTTAAATTATATATATTTTTGCTTTTAAAATTTTGTATTGTTTTATATCTGTGAAATTGAAAAATACACTACATTTCACCCCAAAAAAAAAAAAATACACTACATTAAATGGTCATAAATGTGCAGAATTCCCATCTTAGTTCTCCATTTCTAATAAACTCAATCCATATTGCAAACCTTAGACCTAATGGAACACTAAGATAAATTACATGCACTCTTGATTTCAATTGTGTTTCAATCTTGAACCAGGTTTAACCCATAAATTGAACGTTAAATGTGAAAGAAAAAATATATATAAAAAGAGTATTTGTGCCAATGAAGTTTCTATCGGATCAACCAGAATAAATATTGGTGTTTGAGTTGACCTATGGGATGAAGTTAGTGAACGATGACAGTGTGAAGGAAGGAGGTGGGAGAATCAACAGAGGGTGAGTGCGAGGGAAAACGACGAGCTTTGCATTTCGTTTTGAACTTGAACCATTGACCGGAATTTGAATGCCGACGTGTTGGGCTTTGGATTAAAAGTAGATTTGAGAAAATGATAGCTGCTCAGGTCCAAATTGGAATACGAAACATGATCACGCGCTTGCCACGTGCAATTAAGTAACGGTCCAGTATTTTTGGTGCTGGTTGAGTAAGAAGATAACCCACTAAAAATAAATAATTATGAATTTTTTCTTTTTCTAGAGTCAACTCTATTATGCTATAATTAATACATGAAAATAGCAATAAAATAAAATTTTATTATTTATAATTACATTTGATATAGTATGAAAAAGAATATAAATGTCATTCCTTTTTTATAGTTGGTAATGCAAAAATAATATAAAAAAAATTAAACAAATGATCATAACATTAGTAGTAGGAAAAATATTGAAATATTTATTTTTATTTTTTAATTAAAAATGTTAATAAATAATATAAAATTATTATTTTATAATTAAAAAATGATGTTATTTGAATTACTAATAATAGGGGAAAAAATTAAAATATTCATTTTTAATATTTTAATTAGAAAAATAATTTTTTTAAAGAAAATTATTAAAATATTAAAATTTTATTTTTTAATTAAAAAAAGTGTCATTTGAATTAGCGGTAAGAGGAAAAAAATATAAAAATATTTTTGTAACAATGCAGAATCAATCATATCATTAATGTCATTAATGAATATATGTTTTCATATATATACAACCTAAATCATAACTAATTCATTCTTCGTTACATTATAAACATCAAGGATCAATCTATCTTAAACTTTACATAGTATTTCAAAATCTACTCAATTAAAGCTTGCTTTGCCTTTTCCAAACTCCAAAGCCAAAACCACGGCCACAATCAACTGCTAGTGAAGAAAAGTTCCATAGCATTATAGAATGCCCTTAACATGGACGGACTCATATATCCTAGAGCAAGAACTTGGCTCCTTATATCCTTGTACTGATTCTCCCATGGTCCAGTGCCAGCAACAATCAAGTACACATTGGGTTGCTTGGTTACTAACTTGGAGTATGCTTCACGAAGCAAAGGATGGCCTTTGTTCTTCACCAATCTTCCAACTACGCCAAACACTAAACCTGCATTACTAGTAATGCCAATTGTGGCTCTAAATTCCTTCCCCAATTCTACATCTTATCTGAAGTCACCCTCGTTAACACCATAGCAAATCTGACGAATCAAAAAGATATAGGGCAAGCTCTAAACTTTTCCCTCTTTACAAGGAGGAAAAAAAAAAGAAAATTAAGTGTGAAATAAGTTTAATACTCCTATTATGATCCAAAAGCAAAAAGCTGATTGCCATTACTCTACCTTATAAAATTCCATCAATTTTATCCAATTGATTTCCCTTCCATACACCAATTACACTGTTTTGCAAAAAAGATGCATTAAAGTAAAGCTCTGTAAATGATGACAATATAAACTAATTCATTATTGAAATCAAGGAATAGATTATGCATTTCATTTAGCATGAGCACGAAGTGTGGGAAGAAATGGCTACAGAATAGGAGAAAAAAAAAAAAGAAAAAAAAAATCTACACATTTCCGATTGAAGGCAACTAGCTTTCTAGAGAGGTACAACAAGCCAACAATCAGACAATATGTTGCAAATTCAAATTAAATGGTATGGAACTTCAAGCTTACTACCATGTAACTCTAGAATGAAGGACACTAACATAAAACACTAAAGAAACAAGTACTATTATGTGAAAGGCAATTACTCCATTAGATCAATAATAATATTTTTCCACTTATATATAATAATTGGTGAGATTTTTTTCCTGTTTCCTACTCCTTCTTAACTCTTCCCACGTTTTAAAGAACTAAATGATATAGAACCCCCAAATGTGTTTTCTTTCCCAATTTCCCCACCAAGATCACCATAACCTTACGAGAAGTACATGCACATTACATAAACTACACAATTGTCTAAACACTTCAATAAGAAATAACAATCATCATTTAAGTAGAGAGTGTAGTTGTCTTCACTTGTCAAACAAACCAATTATCATAAAAAATAGATAATTTGATTAATAAAACAAACCAATAGTTCTAGCTGAGAGCTTGATGAGTAAATTTTTAAGTATATGCTAGACCAAATGTGATTATTGTGTTCTAGAATAGGCACGTCAGAGAACAAAGAGATGAACTAACAAGCTACATAGTGAATGGAGACAAAGTGTATCTCAAAGATTTGTCAAAGAACTATACAACTGTAAAATTTCCAACCAAGAAAGGAACTAGAATGCTATACAATTAAAACATTTTTTCCATGTGGAAAAGCATTTTCAATCAAGTAATTTATAGTAATAAAAAAACTAGGAACATAGAGCTCATATCTTTTTCACCTGCATATAGTATAATGCTTCTAATTTTGGTTATTGTGTTGTGGCATCACCAATTTATTATATATGGACATGGAATAACTGATGTCATTCTGAGTTAAGCATATAGGTCACAGACTAAAGGCAAAGCCTTCTTCCCTCTAATCCATCTAGTATAGCTCACTTAGTCTTAAATGACTATATTCATGTCTTGGTCCTTGAAAAATATCACTAATTTAAATTTTGTTGTTGAAAATTGATGACATATTGGTATTTTTTTTTTTTTTTGGTCAAAGTAAATTTAGTCTAAAATGAATATTGGCGATGAAAGAATTTGGTCTCTTCACCAAGTAATTCTACGTGTTCAAGTAAACTTATCACAGAAGATTACATATTTATTCCATACCCTATGAAACTATAAGAACCCAATTTCAAGCCATGGCATCACATGGTTATTAAATTGGATAATAGTAGTATATTGTAATATCTCAATGCTAATTTCTTCTTATTGATAATGATAGCCTAAATTAGTGACAAGTTGGTACAAAGTAACATGATAAGTGAGCAAAGAATTGTGTATTCACATTACTGGATAATAGAATAGCCTTATTCTACCATCCCACTCTTATATATATCATAGAAGTAGTTGGCCAAAACAATTAATAGAGCTAATAGTAAAAGACTTTGATAACAAACTTAGCAAAAATGAACAAACAAAATGAATAGACTTATAATAGCAATACAACAACTAACTAATTATTCTCCTCCCTATATCAACTTCTCCCCCTTTATCAACATAATCCTTGTCCTCAAAGATTAGTAGCAGCAGTAGGGAAGTGAGAAAATTGTTCTTGAATATCTAGTAGGGACTCCCAAGTGGCATCTTCTAGGGAAACATGTTTCCACTAATTAAATTAATGGCAAATTGCCTTTCTTGACAACCCTCTGAGCCAAAATTTTTTTAGGTTTAAAGGAAAAATAACCATCCTTATTAGGTTGAGGCAATTGGGAGTAAGTTAGAACCTACTCGACATGTTTTTTCAAAAGAGATACATGAAAGATAAGATGAATTCTTGTCTTTGGTGGAAGATCTAGCTCACAAGCCACTGAACCAACCTTTTTCAATATCTAAAAATGCCATAGTACCTTGCTGCTAACTTATGCAAGGCCAAATTGTTAAGTGTGTTCTGGTGGAAGGAATGCAATTCAAGCTACACTAAGTCACCAACATGAAATGATCTTTTAGACCTGCTACGGTTGGCCAATTGTACCATCCTATTTTGAGCTCTTTTAAGATGGTGCTTAAGCAATTGCAATGTAGTCTCGTGCTCCCTCAAGCTTATATCAACAACATCATTGTTAGAATCACCAACTAAGTAAGGTAGGTGCACCAAAAGGAGAATCCTATAGACAGTCTTGAATGGGGTCATGTTGATAGCCAAGTGATATAAAGTATTATGCCAAAATTTTGCTAGAGGTAATTGCCTCACCCACTATTTTGGATGATCTCCCATCATGCATCTCAAAATAACACTCTAAATAATGATTCGAAACTTTCGTTTAACCATTGATTCGAGGATGGTATACAAAAGAATACAACAATTTCACTTTATTGATGAAAAAGAGAAACCTCCAGAAATTTTCGTAAAATATAAGATCTCTATCAGTAACTATGGACTAGAAAAACCATGCAATTTTACCACATTATCTAAAAAGACCTGAACTACATCCAATGCTGTGAATGGGTGATGTAAAGCCAGGAGATGGACCGCCTTTGAAGGCTTATCCACAATAACTAATATCACTATTTTACCATGAGATTTAGGTAATCTAGTGATAAAATCCATATTGATATCAATCCAAATAATTATTAAAATAGATAGTGGTTGAATGAACCCTGGGGTTGCCATATATTTTAGTTTAAACTTATAACAAGTAGAACATTCCTCCATAAAAAGTCTATCTCTTTCCATACCCTTCTAATAAAAAATGGTTGACGGGCGTTTATAAGTAGCCACCACCCCGAATGGCCTTCCATAAGGTTATTATGGAAATGTTGAAGCAATTCTGACCAAAGGGTAGCATCAGCTCCTTCTATAACTCTACCATTCATTCATAAAATGCCATTGCATCAAGTGTATTTGGGATGGAAATGTAGGTCCATCTCTAAGTTAGAAATAAGTTTTCATAGGCTGAAATCTTGTGAACAAAAGGCAATAACCATTTGATTAAGGCTAGAAAAAATTGAAATAACAACCAAACAAGTAGCTTCTGAATCAATATGTTGAAGGGGGTACCTAGACAATACATCTACCATAGTATTTTCTTTTCCTTTATGATACAAAATCTTATTTTCCAAGCCATTTAACTTCCTGATCTGTTTATATTGCTCAAGTGTAACATTTCTTTTTTCTAGCAAATGTTTGAGCAGTAAATTATCAATCAAAATTTAAAACTTTCTACCAGGCAAATATTGGTGCCAATGTTTAATGGCAAAGACCAAGGATATAAGGTGTCCTTGCTGAGTTAAGATAGCACCAATTCCCCTATTAAACGCATCAACCTCCATGGTGAAAAGAAGGGAAAATTTTGGTAGAGCAAGGACAAGGGTAGAATACATAGCAATTTTAAGATTATTAAAAGCTTTTCTGTAGCTAAGGTTTAAAAGAATGCCCCTTTCTTAAGTAAATCAATTAAAAGCTTACTAATGGCACCATAATTTCTTATAAAATGTCTATAATAACCCATAAAATCAAGGAATCCCTGTAAAGATTTAATGCTGGTGAAAATGGGCTATGAATTCATTGATGAGATCTTTTGTGGATCTGTTGTTACCTCCTTGTTGATATGATATAGCCAAGATAATCAACATAAGTAGCACCAAAAGTACATTTGGATCTCTTAGCATAAAGAAAGTTATGTTTGAGTATTCCTAAGGTCTACCTTAGGTGTCCCATACGTTCTTCCCAAGATTGGCTATAAATCAAAATATTATTGAAAAAAGCTAAAACAAATTTCCTAAGTAGAGGTCTAAAAACCTTGTTTATCAACCTTTAAAATGTGGTTGGTATGTTTGTAAGCCCAAAAGGTATCACCTTAAATTTATACAATCCTTTGTGGGTATGGAATGCAATCTTATAAGTATCAATAGAATTATTTGGTGATACTTGGCTTAAAGGTTCAGCTTGGAAAAATAGCAAGACCTATGTAATTCATCAATCAATTCATTAATAAGTGGAATGAGAAACTAAATCTTGACAATTTAGGTATTTAATCTTTAGTAGTCTACACAAAAATGGCAAATATTATCTTTTTTTCTTCATAAGTACTAGAAGAGATGCAAAAGAGCTTTAGCTAGGCTTGATGATACCATTGTCTAGCATTTCTTATATTAATGCCTCTATAACATCCTTCTGGACAAGGCCATACTTATAAGGTTTTTTAAGTAATAGGCTTATCTTTTGTCAAGGTAATGACATGGTCAAAGTCCTTGGAAAAAGGTAATTGTAGGGGTTTGAAATGCATTCTCAAATCTTAGAGAAGGGTAACCAAGGTACTTCTTTGAGACTCTATCAATTCATGGTCTTGAATTCCCAATTCAAGTGAGCTCTTATTAGTTCTAGAACATAACTGGATGACAAATACTTGTTTTGAGTGCAGTAAGGTTTTTCTCTGATTTTATCATCTTTTATTAAAATTGGTGCATCATTCCCATACAATTCATGTAATTGCCCATTGATCCAAAAACACAAGTAGTGTTGCTTGAAATCCTAAAGAACGCAACCAAGAGTTAACAACCATTGCATGCCCAAGATTATATCATATCCTCCCAACGTCATGACTAAGAAATCATCATGAAACAATTTTGTATTCATACTCCAAGGTAATTGTAAACATCTCGTATTTACTATCGACTGATCCCTATTAGTAATTGACACATGTGTCTTCTTAGTAGAATCAATTTTTGTCTTTAGCCTCCTGACCACCTCAAGATCCACAAAATTATGGCTGCTACCTATATCGAGCAAGATCAATATAAGTTGCTTCTTGATATGGTTATGCACTACATTATAAAGTGATCATTAAAGTTTAATAGAAATCCTCTAACTTCATTCAAAGAGATTTTAGGATATAGTTCCTCCTCCTCTATTACTTCAATGTCAATCTTCATATAATATTCTTTATCATCCCTAACCACCATAAGTATGAACAACTGAGAATTTTAGCACTTATGATTAGGAGAAAACTTCTCTGGACATTAATAATATAACCTATTTTTTCTTCTCACATACATTTCTTTCTTTAATAGATGTTGAATTGCCTTTTTAGTGGTAATAGACTATGACTTAGCAATAGTTGATGACACTAAAGATTCCTTTTTTGGAGGAAGATTAACCTTTGTAGTAGTAGTTAAATTCAGACTTTAATAAAAGAAAGTAGTAAAAACGCTAAAGGATTTCAATGCTTGGGACGTTAGAGAAGAAAAGAAGTAAGGTTGACTCCTTCAAGGATTTTGGGCAACCTGTATCAAAGCTTTTTGCAAATCAAGTAAGGTACATGGCATTGGCTAAGGACTCGGGCTTGAATGTAGACACTGGAGCTTCAATCTCAAGCTTGGGACCTCCAAGAAAATAACTAATTGCATACTCTTTGACTAATTTCATTTTAGCCAAGAAATCTTTGAACTTTTCCTTATACCGACTAATTGTGTCCACTTGTCTTGGATTCTTTAATTCAGCCATAAGATCCATCCAAAAAATATTATTGAACCTCTCCCTTACCGCCTCAAGTACTCCAGCTATCCCACCTCCATCAATTGTTTCTTTTGCATATAGTTTTAATGCCCTTGCAATGCTCTTCCTTTGAGGTGCAAGCTAATAAAACAAACTTTATAATCCAAGGGAATTTCATCGATGTCAAACAATTACTTGTAATAAAATAGCCATGACTTGAATTCAATGCCATTGAATTTCAAAAATTCAATGGAAATTGGTATAACCCATTCTAAGACTTAGTGTAGGATCCAAATTATAGATAAAAGCATATAGTCGACCTTTAGCCATATGGACTTCACTATTAGCGTCGTTAACTTTGCCAGAGGATGCTAATTATAAGGATACCAACTTTGCCACCATTTCCATCATCAATTTCTCTGTTCGCACTTGTGAAGAACGGAGTTCACTCAAGTCATTATGAGCCTGTGTAACCTCCTATTCGAGTTCACAAATGTGTTCAAAAAAGCAAGTTTCCATGGTTAGAATTGTGAGGCTCTAATACCAATTTGGTATAGAGAAGCATGATAGGTAAGAAAAAATTATGTATTCATATTACCAAATAATAGAACAACCTTATTCTACCATCCCAATCCTATATGTATCATAGAAGTAGTTAGCAAAGATAGTTAATAGAGCCAACAGTAGAAGACTTTAATAATGAACTTAACAAAAATAAACAAACAAAATGAACATACTTATAACAATAATACAACAGCCTTTTCCTCCCTGCATCACAATCCATGTTGAATCTAGAGTGATGACCTAGATTTGTTATTATCGTTAAAAAAAATTTCACTCATAAGAGCAAATCAAATATACCCATGGCCACCAAATGAAAGAGAATTATATTTTTGAAATTAGAAACCATAGAAGAAGAAGATAAGAGAAAATGGAAGGAAGAAGAAAGAAAGAGGGAGGGAAATCAAAGCAAAGAAGAGAGAACTCACCAATGCACTGACATGATTTCAAGCTCTTTCATCCCTACCATTGACAGTAAATGACAGAAAATCTGAAACCATGACAGTGGTCAATTGAGGCGAAACTATGATGAAAGATAACAAAGGATAGAGTTGTGGGGTATGGTGGAAAATGATAGAGGATATAACCTAGGGCTTCCTCGTTCGAAGGATGGGCACTGTGGAGAAGGAATAGGCTTTATTGACTAGTTGATTTTCATTCCCATAATGGTTAAGTATGGTACGTTGAAAAAAAATTTGTAGGAATGAAAAAAGGAAAGAAGAAGGAATAAGCATCATTGGAATGGAATATTTACTTCTAAAATTATATTTATTATAAGAATACTTTTATTTTTAAGTATTTAATCTAAAGAAATTAATATAGAAATAGAAAAATGACTTTAAATCAATTACTTTCTACAAAGTGCAAGTCTAACTCTTTATTTCCATCATTTTCAAGAAGTCTCATGGTCTAGTCAGGCATCAATTGAAGCTCATTTCTCATTATCTCCTTATCGCGGCATCTACCTCCCATGAATCATACTTCATTAATGTATGGTGCATAGGGTTGAAAAAGTTGTAGTTCTTCAAAGGTTTGCATGATGAATCAAGTGAATCTTCCTTTTATCTTGTTGCCTCAGTAGAAATTTATGGTCTAACGTTAATCAACATAGGTGAATCTAAAGCTATGAGTTTCTTTTGACTAAAAATTTCTAATATTCTAATTAATAAAGTGTGCTTATGAGTTTTTTGAATTCATGAATGTCATGTATAAATTTAATGCTACACTTGTTGGTAATTGAAATATGTCCATGAATGAAAAATTGCATCTATATCTAATCACACTATGCTTGTTGGGAAATCTACAAATATGATGTTTTAATGTCTATATATGATGTTAGGAAATATGATATATGCAATTATATGTAGATGATGATGACTATTGCTAGTGTAATAGCTAGCGGTGTGAATTTTGGATTGTAGGCAAATGTGGTAGAAGACTATATAAACTAGATGTATGTAGTATGCAAGAAAGAAATTTGTAAATATTTTTAGTGGTTAAACCTAATTACAAATCACAAGTAAGGAGCAAATAGTGGCACACTTCAAGAAAGTGGATCATGCCAGTTTACTTCACATATATTGCCAACCAAGATTTACATTGTTGAAATTAAACAAATATTAGATATGGTTGACTGTGTAATAATGGCACATGATGGGAATGAAAGGAGATACGGTGTCTATAAAGCTAGAAATCATAGAAATGAAGGCATTGTTAATAGGAAATGGAATACTTTTTGTAATTTTTATGCTAATGTTATTTGTATGTCTACTTAAGCTTTAAGTCATGGTTAAATATGAGGAGACATTGTTATGAAGCATTATTTGTATGTTTGCTTAAGTTGTAATTTAGTTCAGTTGGCTAATATAAGCAAATAATTTTGGGATGCGTTATTTGTATGTCTATAGAAACTTAAGTTTAGTTTACTTGACTAATGTGAACAAAACTTTTTGGGCAGTAGAAGTTAATGTATTTAATTCTAATAAAATTTCTATTAAGTTGACTAAAGTGTATGTAAAGGTAGCTCTTTTTAATAAATTTTATCAAACCTTTTTGTGTACTGGATGACAAGTTTGATAAATAATAGTTATTGTCCTATTTCAACACTATGACATTTTTGCATCACCGATTATTTATATGCTAGCCTTCTCTTTTTTGCCAGCGTGTAAATTCTAAAACAAGTTACTCTATTAAATATCTAATGAAACAAATTAAAACTTAAATAGGTATATAAACCTTAATTATGAGCTTTCCTTAACCTTAATTATGGGTTATTATAGTAAGAAGATAAATTTGACAATCAAACTCCATGTGCAAATTATATTATAGTCACAATGCTTATCAACATAAGAAAAGGAGCAAATTATGAACATGATAAGAACCTACCCTATGTACCTACTTTCTAGAAATTTTGTCCTGTACAATGCAACAAGAAGCAACAATAGCTTAAAGTCAAAAGCATCATGTCATTGTAGTTGCTAATATATTTTGTGAAATATTTTACATAATTTAAAGCCTAAAGCATCATGCCAAGATTCCATCAAATTATATATTACAACCTCCCTTAAACAACTTACATTATTGGGGACATCACATACCCATTACATTTCCAAAGTGCCTATGAGCCAATAGCCAAAAAATAAATAGCCATAAACATCACTAGGATATACATTATGTACATAAAAAATCAAAAACCATTGACCTATCAATTACTTAACATAAGCATCCCTAGTCATATATATATATACACACATACACACCCAAAGAAAGGCTAGCTTAAACCTATCCTTTATCTAAGTAAGAAGTTGTCGAATCCATTCTGCCTTGGCATCATCTGGAATGATTGGAAACCCAACTAGCAAATGATCTTCAGTAATGATTTTGATATAGGCAATCTGACACTCTCTTAAGTTCACCCTTCCTACTTTTAGCAATTCAGCAGACAGTTGCTCAATTCTCTCATCCAAATTTACATCCTGAGTCAATCAATCGACATGAGAAAATAACTTATCAATTGTCAATCGAAAGCCCTACTCTATAGTGGCAACAATTTCCTTAAATGCCTTAATAAGGATCTTGTCATGGCCACAACTATATCTTCTTTTCTTCCTTGAGCTAAATGTTGCTTCAGTGACAATGTCGTTGAATTGTTTAGAAAATGCCATTATGTTATCAATATCGTTGCCAACCTCAAAGTCATCAATGTTAAGCCTATTATTTGCATTCTCCATTTCCTCCACAACTTCAACATAGGATTGTACATCTCTCCTATGGCTTTATCCTTACCAAGCACAATGCAAAGAGACTTAAAGTGGGAAAATTGTTTGCTTTTAAAGGCTACAACTTTTTTGTGACACAACGTATCAAAATAATTCATTAACATTAATAAAACAACACTAAACATTATAATAAAATAAGAGTAACTAACTAATTTTTATAGTTATAGCAGTTACAAAATTCAAACATGCTATCCAAATATGAACGACCAATAAATAAATAATAAATAATGAATAATACAACAATTATGCAGTAAATAATCAAAAAATAAAATAAAACAAATAGGAGTAAGCAACTATCCAAATATGCTAAAGAAAATACAAGTCATTCTTACCTTCGTGTACTCATCCTAAACAACCTTATCAACTGGTGCACATTTCCTATTTGGGTCATAAACGACTGATTGCATCATGCATTACTCGCTTATTGGCTATAGATCCTTCGCAACCAAGCAAAATATATATGAATTAAGAGTCTTGTAAGAAAACTCCTAGTGTATTAGTCATGACCTCTTTTTTTCTATTACAATACCTCGGCATGTCTTCCAATGGATCTTTAACCTTTATATAGGTTCTATCAAGTGTACATAGACAATTCTATGAGACAAAAGCAATCACATTAGTATGTGTTTTACAATGCTTTTAGCATAATATAAAATAGTAATAAGTCAAAAGGAAGCTTTTTACCTTAAACCATTTTCATATTTCATCTAGTAAACCCTTGAGAACAAGCCCCAATGTTTTCAGTAGCTCTCATCCTAGTCACATCATAACATTCAACACTAAATGAAAACATCTACTAATGATTTCTCCTTATCTCCTAAAGTAAAATTAGATGACTCTATTTTTTATGTGACAAACAAGAATATGTAAAAACATTGCCACTTACTCATTGACTAGTATATTCTTTGTTGTTTTAAGCCACCTATACCATAGAGCATAAAAAATAGCATATCAAAGGAACTCTATTCATCCTAAGTTGGTTATAGCATGAAATGTCACTGTGTAAAACATATTTCAAAGGTGGACTTTGCTAGCATAAAAGTTTACAATGTATGACTTATTACTAAAACAACGCCTATGCAGAGCAATAATGAAACACATTTTAAGAAAACATGTCCACATAGCATGGACCATATCTAACCACCAAACCAAGAGACAAACTTTAAGACTATTAAGACAAATCAAAAAATCCAACCACATCATAGATTTCAGCAAGAGATTTATTAATTAATTTTAAACTTTAACTATCAATGGCATAAGCATATTATTGTTAACAACTTTAAACATACTTAAAATTAATAGCAAAAGATGATAAAGTATGGATGCAAGTCCTTGTGTCTTATAAGTGATTTGCTTGTAATTTTGTTCTAGCTTTTGCTTAAAAATTGCATTCTTAATATTCACATTCACTTGCATAAATTTCAAATACTAGCATATTCCATTTCTATTTTCACCCACATCATCTTTTATATGACCATAAATAGAACTCACAATCCCATATTTTACTTAACTCAATAATGTCAATTAGCTGAAGAAAATAAGCTACATTAAAATGGAAACTACAATACATTGCAAACTATGGGAAACCAAAAAAAACTCTAACTATTTTACACGATTCAGTTACCATACCTCATGCAAAAGGGACAAGGAAGACCATAAACCACCTATGTCACTAGGTCTAACCTGCAATAAACCATAACCATGAAAAAGATGAAACAAAATGAAGGATAAACAGAGGAAATGAAAGACTAACTTTAAGAACCATGAATAAGCTAAGAGAACCACCTACCTCAAAATATCTTTGATGGCTACTGGTTGCACGCAACAATATGGATGAGAGAACCACGGACAATGATTTGTAATGCAAAGAACTTTAGTCATGGCATGCTTCGATCACTATGTAAGGCACAAGTTTTATATTCATTAAAGGGTAATTTGGTCAAACAAATTTTATTCCTTGCAAAGAGTTTTGTTTCCTTCCATAGTTTAAGGGAAAGCAAATTCCAATGTCAAAAGATAATGGGACCCACCGAAGAAGAACGAGGGATGCCAATCAAACATGGATTTTCATTATTTCCTTTCCTTTTCAATTTCTTTACCCCCTTTTCTATGCTACCAAACATGGCTTGAATGAATTCAAATTCCATGAGGGCAAGGTGGGATTGCACATTCCTACAAATTGCTATAATCAACTTTTCCTAAAATATGGAATACATATATGTGTATATATATATATATATAAATAGTCTTTTCTTTGTTTTCCTTTATCATTCTTTTCATATCTTTCTTTTTTATTGTATCAAACATAACCTAATATGTAAATTTCCAAAAGACCAAATATCAAATTATTTCTTGTAATTTGCTTTAATTTTTTTTTTTTTTTGGGTAAGATGCTTCAAGTTTTAACTTAGTCTTTACATTATTTTGTTTTTAGCTCTATCTCTTTATATGTTTTTTCTTAACCAATAGAAAATTTCTAACACTTATAGAATTTTGTGAAAAAATCCTATTTCTATTAAAAAAAATTATAAATATAACATTAAACAAAAGATCCTAACATTTTTAGAGCTCTCATGGGTACTATTTTAAGAGGATTAAAATCTTGTTTTGGTTATTTACATATTAAGTATTTTTCAATTTAGTCTCTTGTTAAATTGTTTTTTTTCAATTTGATCTATTATATGATTATCTTCTCAATTTTGTCTCTTACATATAAGTATTTCTCAATTTATTCTTTAGTAAATAAAACTATTATTAATAATCTTCTTTTATCAATTTACTATGAATGAAATTAATAATAGATTAATAGAAAGGCATTATTTATAACTCATCAAAAAATATATTATGTGTTATCACATCTATTAATTTATTTATAGTAAATTAATAAAAATATTATTAATAATAATTTTATTTATGAAGAATCAAATTAGAAAGATAATACTATGAAAAATTAAATTAAACATTATCTTATCTATGAAGAATTAAATAAAAAAAGTAATTTAATAAAGGACTAATTAAAAAATATCCTATCCATAAGGATGAACATAAGATTTTACTCTTTTCAAAGAATAGCGACCATATAGAATAAGATTAGATTTAAATGTAATTTTTTATATTTATATTATTAGATTTTTTTTAATTAAAATATAAGTATATAATTTTTTAAACAAAACATGAAGCATATAATTAATTGAGAATTGTACCGTTGCAAATTATATACATATCATATTATTATTAAAAAAAATTATATTTTAATTAAAAAATTTAATAGTAAAAATATAAGAATTTTTTTCTTATAAAATAAACCCAAAAGAAAAGTCAACCGCTGGTCAAAATGCAAATGGATATATTTAAAGAACAAAAAGCAAAATTTGGACAATTGTAAGTTTTGTGATCGTTGCTGCACAATTTGGACATTTGCGTTTGACGAAGAAACGTCTTTCCGACGGTTTGACTATTTTTACAATTCCTCGTCTCGCCAGCGGTGGGATGAGATCAGTTGCGGTTGCCGTCAACGGCGGATCCAGCGCCGGCAAGGGTAGCCGGAGAGCTGTCCAGTGGGCGGTGGAGAATCTTATGCCTCAAGCCGATAGGTTCATCTTAGTTCACGTCATGCCCAGAATCACTTCAATTCCAACCCCATGTATGTGCCTGAATCTTATTCCTTCTTTGGATTCAACAACTAATCATCGTAGTTCTTCCCCAGTATGCAAGTATGCTACTTATAATTGTTGATAACCAAACACTTATTTTGTTTTGTGCAGCGAATTCAAACTACAAATTTCTAAGAAAAAAAGGGTTTTTTTCCCTTGAATTCTCATAGACATCTATTGCGAAACATACACAAACCACCCTTCAATGTTAAAAATGAGCTAAACTCAAGTCTTGTTGATTAACAAAGATGTTTTCAACTCCTTTAACTTCTTATCCATCAAAATGGTCTTTAAGTGTAAAGCATTCTTTATATTGAAGGGAGATTCGTGAAAATTAAGAAATCAGAGGGGAGGTTAGAGTAATTTGCTTAGCCATAGCAAATTAGTAGTCTCAAACAATTGTCTGAACTAACCGTAACAAATTGGAGTAATTTGCTCTTTTTCTAATTTTAAGTATTGTTTATTAGAAGTTAAAACATTGCCAAAATCGATAGAACATTCCGTTTTTTATGGTTCAGAGGCTGATGAGTTAGACATTATAAAACTACTTACAGGTCTTTACTTAATAACGAAAGCTTCTAATTTGAAATGGCCCTTGACATAGTATCAAAGTCCATGTGACTAGGTGGTCTAGATTTTGATCCTTGTGGCCTCTTATTCTTCTTATTCACAATGTATGGTAAGCCTAGGGAGTGTATAAGAAATTACTTCTATTTTATAGAAGCATATTAGAAATTATAATAAAATTATTCATGAGCCTAACACATTGAATCTCAAAAGTAATATTAAGTTTAAACAGAATGTAACATAACAATCACTTGGTCAAATACATTTTCACTTCAGTGCAAATGTGTTAGAGGTCATTGGAGGCTGATTTTGAAAACTAATGCATTGATGTTTATGGTATTTCTAATGCCTAGCTGGGGAGTGTATTCCTATTATGGATCTAGATGCCAATGTGGCGGCAGCTTATGTTCAGGATGTGAAAGAGAAGTTTGAGCAAATCTTCATTCCATTCAAGAAACTCTGCAAAACAAGCACAGTGAGTTCATTTTCTCGTTTTTAATAGTGCCAAGACTGAACTGTTAAAGAATTCATAATCTGGAAATGTTGTAGGTCGAAACTTTGTTGCTAGAAGATGACAATCCTGCAACTGCACTACTTAAATATATATCAGAGTCAGAGATTCAAATATTAGTGTTGGGAACTAGCTCTTCAAATTTTATAACAAGGTACGTGTTTTGAAAACTTCATAGTATTAAAATAAACATCCTTTTGAATTTTTTTTTGTTATCCCTTTTAGTGTTGGTGATTTATTATGCCTATCTCAAATACAATTTCTCAATCATAACATAGTATTAAGTAATTTAAATATTTACTGTTGTTAATGTGTATGATTTTGTATATAATATATCAACCTCCCATAGATATTTATGTATTATCTAAATAATTGAGTGATATGATATAAGTCTCTGTTTGAGTTTATGCAGTTAGGAATATGATGCTTTGATGCTAGATCTGTCCTAAAACCAAAATCTTTCATTGGAAGTATAATGATCTATCACTGTTTCATAAATAGTTCATCAAAGAAAAAGAATATTTTTAGATATTTTAAAGCAATTGCTGTTGTGCTAGCTTCTCCATAATTTCTGTTTTTCTTTTTTCAGGAAGCTAAAGGGACCAGGGATACCGACAACTGTTCTAAGATGTGCTTCTGACACTTGTGACGTATATGTTGTAGCTAGAGATAGAACTATATCAAAATTAGCTGATTCTTCATCTTCACCCTCTTGTGGTATGGTGGAAAATCTTCCTTTTTATTAATATCTGCTGCTGACTGCTGAGTCTTAAACTCTTGATTGTGTCTACTTTAAATTAGTTTTTAATCATGCTTTTTGTAGGATTGGGGTCATGAATATGAATATTTGTAGAGGTAGTTGTTGAGTTTCTGACTGTCTCACTTTTTATCTGACAGAGACTGGCTCTAGGTACTCTATGTCTACTCAAGGGAATAAAGGAGAAAACAATGGTGGCTTTGGTAGAGGAATGTCTGGACTTAATTCTTCCACAACGGGACCTAAATTTCTCCCGAACTTCAGATTTCCATCAACATCAGAGTGGAGTTACATAGGTTCTCAAACATCTAGTCTCACGAATTCTCTTAAAAATTCCACTATAAATGAAGAAGGAAATCTAGAAAGCTTTAGAGATGATGCTGAAACTGTTAGCATCCACTCATTTGATTCCATGGCTTCTGCACAATGTGAACAAGTAATTTTTTTTTTTTTTAAGCTTTGGTGTAAGTGTTATACTTGTGATTCCCCAATGCAGAAATGGTGTTCACATGATGTTTACATATGCAGCCACTCATGCAAGAAGTAGAGCAGCTGCAGCTGGAGTTGCAGAATACTATTGCCATGTACAAGCAGGTTTGTGAAGAGTTGGTTCATGCTCAAAGCAAGGTGAGAGTTTGTTAGTTCTATGGCCATTCTAGTTGCTACTATTTGCATAAGGAAATACAAGTTTGAGTCTCCAATTTAACTACCCTTCTTTTCCTTTTTTCATCAATGCTTAAGCTGATGACTACAATAAAAGCTTTAATGAAAATAAATTTTCTAAGTAACTACTTAACAAGTATTTTCTGTCTAATTTTTGGATAAGCTAGACCTGAAAAAGGAGCCAAGGGATTCAAAAACCAAAAATGAAAAAGAAAAAGGGAAAAATGGCTTTTATCCTTTCTTATTTCAATAAGATTTTAATTAAAATATACCTATCTGAAAGCTACAGCCGTCTCTGCTTCACTGTGGCATAGTTGCCAGAATTGGAGTTGTATAATAACTTGGAGCTTGGCATACCACATTATTTATGCCTCAAAATATGCAGCCCTAGGGCATGTACTTAGCTCCTTTTATGTGTCTGCTTTGCAGGTTCATTTACTTTCATCTGAATGTCTTGAAGAATCAAGAAGAGTAAATGCTTCCCTGAAAAGGGAGGAGACTTTGAGAAAGATTGCTGCTGAAGAAAAAGAAAAGCATTTAAAAGTCATGAAGGAACTTGAGGAGGCAAAAAATATGTTTGCAAAAGAGTCTTATGAAAGGCAGATGGCTGAACTTAATGTCCTCAAAGAATCCCTAGAAAAACAGAGAATAATTGATACATTGCTCTCAAGTGACAGGAGATACAGAAAGTACACTATGGATGAAATTAAAGAAGCAACAAACTTCTTCTCTGAGGATTTTTTAATTGGTGAAGGAGGTTATGGGAAAGTTTATAAGTGCAGTCTTGATCACACACCAGTAGCTGTAAAGGTTCTGCACCAGGATGCAATTAACAAGAAAGAGGAGTTTCTGAAAGAGGTTTTTCTTTCTTTCTCCTCCAAATTTCTTCTTCCTTTTGAAGTGTTTAATTGAGTTAAAGTTTCTGGGCCAAATTGAACTTGTTTTAAATTGTCATGTCCATCTGATGGAGTTCTTCATTCTTTGGAAATTTCTATAGGATGAACAGATATGTCTTATTCTTAGATTTGATATAGGTAAGCTACAGTATCTATTTTCCTTGAAAATTTTTAGAACTGGCAAGCCCACTACCAGAACAGGAAAAGTTTTTACCCATAAATAGTTACCAATTAGTTGATCCTTGACTTATCTAGAATATTCTCATTGATGTTTGTCTTTTTCCAATTTGTCGCAAGAGCTGTTGCTCTGAGCATTTATAATAATGGCAATCCCATACGTTCAACTAACCTTTTGATACCTTGCTGGTGTAAACTTTATTTAAACTTTCATATATTGTCTCCTTTACATCTCATTTTTCGTTGCTTTATAGACAACTGATGCACTTTTTAGTTTCTTCAATGCATATTATGTTTGATTCCCATACTTGCTACCATAATCACGCGGGGGGTGTTCCTTTTGGTTGTTTCCCATTTCTTGCAGGTTGAGATTCTGAGTCAGCTACACCATCCGCACATGGTTTTGCTGCTAGGAGCCTGTCCTGAAACTGGTTGTCTTGTTTACGAATACCTGGAAAATGGAAGTCTTGAGGACTATCTTTTCAATAAAAGTGGGAAACCACCACTTCCTTGGTTCATTCGATTCCGTATAGTTTTTGAAGTGGCTTGTGGGTTATCATTCTTGCATAATTCAAAGCCTGAGCCAATTGTTCATCGAGATATAAAACCTGGAAATATCTTGTTGGACAGAAATTATGTGAGCAAAATTTCAGATGTTGGATTGGCTAAACTCCTTTCAGACATCGTGCCTGACAGTGTCACTGAGTACAGGGAATCCATGCTTGCTGGTACTCTGCACTACATGGATCCAGAGTATCAGAGAACTGGCACTGTCCGACCAAAATCAGATGTATATGCTTTGGGAGTTATAACTCTTCAATTGATAACTGCTCGCCATGCACGTGGACTCATCTTGGCTGTTGAAAATGCAGTTACAAATGGCTCCTTCTCTCATATTTTGGATAAATCAGCTGGAGATTGGCCACTGGCTGAGACAGAAGATTTGGCTGAAATTGCCCTAAAATGCTCAGCACTCAGATGCAGAGATAGACCAGATCTTGATACTGAAGTTCTTCCACTACTCAAAAGAATCTGTGATGTTGCAAATGCTACTGCAAAGATGGGAAGAAATAGCATATGCCCCCCAAGCCAGTATTACTGTCCAATCCTTCAGGTAAAAAGCCGCACTCATCTGATGGACATATGATTAGTATATGATAAGAGATTATAATAAAACCTTTTACTGAGGTTCACTTAAAAGTTTAAGCTTTTAAGATGAAATAGTTTTTGACACACTACCAGCGTCTTTGTGACCAAATGATCATGAGTTTGGTCCTTTTCAGCACCCATCGCTTGATTAAAATTAAGCGTCAGTACGAAGGCATGGCTGGCCTATGCTATATTCACACTTCAAGCCTGAAACTATTCGTGGACATTTACCTTAAAAAATTAAGCTTTTAAGATGGAGTGGTTATTTTTGTGATCTTCATCGTATTCAACTATCTTTCCGGATTCTTTTGTCGTGACTTCTTGTTAATGTAGGAAATAATGGATGATCCACATATTGCTGCGGATGGTTTTACTTATGAGTACAGAGCAATCAAGGCATGGCTCAGCAAACACAATGTATCACCTGTTACTAAGCTTAGACTCCAGCATTCTACATTGACTCCAAACCATACCTTACGTTCTGCCATTCAGGAGTGGAGGTCGGCACAGAACTGACGCAAACCTTAATGTGGTATTTGATATGTGAATATTTTAATTTTCCAAGTATTTGAAAACATTTTTATTAGATGTTTGATCATACCAAATATGAGAAATTCTCAAGCTAAAATTTTCTTTTTATTATTTTCAAGTTCTTGGAAAATTAAGATTCATACATACCAAATGCCACCAAAAGGGATGATTGGATTCTGTGCAACTCAAGCAAGCTTTTCACTCGATAGGGACACTTAATGTTTGTCCGCCCAGAATTTCTTTCATCGCTGGTTTCAACTTTAGCATGCAATAAAACTCCCATAAATTGAATGGCATAAAAGGGTCGCAAAACATTATAGGAGCTGAGGTTTTTATTGTTGCAAGGATTTAAGTTGTCTTTTTCTTTCTTCTTTTTTTTTTTTTCAGTTGTAAATAACGTTTGTTAAACCAATTTACAATGGTATATGTAACTCATCAGAGATATCAGAGATATGTAAGTTGTCATTTATGCTAGTGTCTGTCGGCCTCTTGGTTTGCTGTTTCTTATCCTCTCTAAGACATTTCACATATTTTCACTCATTACTACTTATGCATTGTTTGGTACAAAAAATTATTAGATATAAAAATTGAAAAGAAATGAAAATATGAATAGAAATGAATAATTATGTTTAGAATGATATAAAAAGAAGTATAAATGTTATTCTATTTATATGTTTGGTTACATGAAAATAATACAAGAATAAGAAAAAAAATTTTATAAAAAAATAACCTTCATATCCTTACTTAAAAATAGATTGGAATAGAAAAATAATAATAATAACAAAGATATAATAAATCTTACGTAAATTAAAAATAATTATTTTTCTCAATTTGCATGCTTATGAAATAGAAATAAAATTTTTCTCTAATCCTATAAAATGTATACCAAACTAAATTATTCAATAAATTCTTTCTCCTTTTCTTTCTGTCTTATTCTATCAAACAGGGTATTAGTGTCACTCTCCTTTCCATTTCGAACAAAGCATATTCTCAAATCTATTTAGTTTGGAGTCAATTTAATCTTAAGATGTTGCTTAAATTGGAGAAGATATGAATTAAGGTATTCTGTTATTTTGAAATTATTATGAAAGCCAACACAATTTATACATACTTGCACTTCTTTACTATTGTATTTAGCAATTCTCTTCACAATAACAACGCTGATTGAAATCGCCAATAAGTTTTAGATTGGAGCTACATCTTTTAGAACAGAGTCCATGTCCAAATCGATTCATATGGAAAAGTATCCCATGAGAAGACAGGTATAACCACCTGCAAGTTTCAAACTTTGTTTTACCAAAAGCCTTGTCAACTTTCTAGCTGAAAACCTTTAAAAAGTATACCAAAGCAAATTCTGCAACCTGCCAATATCAACTCTCCTTATGGGCACAATTAACAGTCTAATTTGTAGTTGTATTTTCATAAGATATTGGCAACTCTTATTTGCACGATATTTCCAATTACACAACTTTTATTTAAGCATATTGACGATTTAATCCTTCAGTTGTCAAGTTCATTTAACTTTTTAATCCTCAAAAATTTATTAGTTAGTCCTTAAAAATAACAATCATTCCATATCAGTCCTTCTATCAAATGAATAAAGGATATCAAAAGACTAACTTACAATGAATTTATGATTTATCAAAACTTACTCGCGCATGAATTAATTTTGGAGGACTAGAATGAAACAAGTCTAACAATTCAATGAGCAAATTATTAGTTTATCCACTTCCGTTTAGTCTCGCGTGTATTATCAGCCAACACCATCTTCTAAGTTGCCCTCTAGAAAAATCAGATGAGCTAATACGTTGCTGCTGCTTCTGCATAGCAGGTTACTTAAGTAGTGCTTAGTATACACTCATCCTTTACATTACATATATGCATTCATCTATACACAGATTTCTAGGGACTTTCAAGAGTATAGAGGCCGAATGCATGGCCAACGTAATTTTATCCAACTAATAACCAATAATATCAGACATCTACTTGTGTAAATTCTAGAGCATTTGCATCTGGATCGCGCGTAAAGATCGCTGGTCTTCCAGATCGGCTAAGTGTGTAAGGTATACCTGTAGTGTAGAAAAGCACTAAAAATATGAGTAAAGCATCTCCTTTGGAAAATCTGCCATTCAAGAGTTTCTGAGTGCATGTTTGGCCGTGCTTTCAGATTTTACTTATTTTCAAAACTGCTTTTTTTGCACCAAAAAAAAAAGAAAAAGATCAATTTCTCATAATGCGCTATAACAAAAAACAGACAAAAATTTAGTGTTTGTCAAAATATTTTGATAAGTAATTTTATCAATGTCATTAATGCTTGGCCATTCTTTTAAAAAAGTAATTTTTACGGCTAAATTGCTAAAAATACTTTATTCTAGAGAAGGATAAAGTGCATGTTTGGTTCAGCTTCTTCTCTCCTTAAACCGTGGTTTTGACTGAAGCAACAAGTTATAATTTTTACATCTTGTGGTTTGCAAACGGGCTTTTATCATTTTTCACCGCAGAACCAAACACACACAAAGTTGGATAATATTTATAAAGTCTTGGTTAGCCAAACATGCATAAAAACTAAAAAAAGTACCTCTTTTGAAAAATTAAAAAAAAAAGAAAAAAAGACAATAAGCAGTTTTATCTCTCTTTCATAGCCGGGCCAAACAGGAAGACATGGTGAAGGGCAAGGTATTTAATTTAAACAAGGAAAGAAGGAGTACCAGCTTCATCAAGGATTGCTTTCAGCTTGGACACATCCCGGATTGCAATGCATGTATGACGATCTCGACCCCCATGTTCAGGTCTTCCAGTTAAAGGGTCAGGATTTGGAAGCTCCATCAAATGAATCATCTCAGAACCTACCCAAAGCCAAGCACCTCTGTATGGAAGCTTATCATCAGGCCTGGCTTCATTAATCTTGAGACCTAATTTACATTGAAACTAGTTGTTGAAATACTTGTTAAAAACAAAGTGTACGCAGAAAATATATTAGTTAGAGGAAATATACCTAGCACGTTTTGATAGAAGTTTAGTGATCTTTCTAGGTTTTCACACAAAATTCCAACATGGTGTACACTAACAACCCCATAATCTGAAAAATAGCAGCAAATTGAATTGGTTAAGACTCGTAAAGAAATGCAAAGAATGAAAGTCGATCATTGCTTGTAAAATGGCATAGATTCTATGCCTCTCTTAGTGAATCTAACCCAAATAACAAGATGGATCAGCAAAAGCAAGTCTGAAACACATTAATAGCAGGAAATTAACAATAATCGATCAGGTACTTCAATAGAAATATAACATTAGGAGAAACTTTTTATAAGGAGCAAATAATGTGGTGTTGAGTTGTAAAAGATGTCCACATGTTAGGTATATGTGCTTCAACAACATACCACTTTCTTCATTGACGTGAACTGGTTCTTTCTCAAGTACATTTCCTTCAACAGTCATCCGCTGAGCTTTCACCGTCAAGTTAGACACAGGACATCTACCGGTTCTTCCAAAAGCATGATCAAAGTTGGATTGCATGTTGGTCGTGATGGCTGGGAAGCTGACATGATTCAACTACAACAAAAGAGGAACAGAAAAGAATAAACCAGAGGATTAAGAGAAGAACCAAGATGTTCATATAACAAAAGCAAACTCAAGCCCCCCAGTCTAAGGGTATGTTTGTTAAGAGGAGAAGGGAAGGGAAGGAATTCAAAGAAAATAGAAGGGAAGAGAAAGGGGAAATGGTTGAAAGATAACTTCCCTTCCCCTTGTTTGGAGAAATTTTTCCTCCAAAAGGGGAGGGTGGTTTGAGAATATGTCATCCAGAAACAAGTTTCTTATGAGAAATCTTCATAGAAAATAAAATAACCTTAAACAGAAACAAATGCTAGATTCCATGGATGACAAAGTGTGTTTGGAACACTCAAAAAGGTAATCCAAAAGCGAAATTCAATTGAAACCAAACATAAAAAATAATTAAATAATAGAATTCAATATCAAGAGTTCAATTGATTGAATTCTCAATAAATTTGGTTCCAAACACGACCAAAGTAGTTTATTTCCTGAGCATTTGTAAACTCCTGTAAGCTAGATTATTAATAAACACTTATAAAGTCAGCAATCTATGTTTCACAAAATGCTCGCAGCTGCAATAGTAACAGACTAACTCCAACTTCATGATTACACACTCAAAGTTAAGAACTAACACCTAACATCTCCTCTCAAGCCTCGTAACCAATAATTCACTTAGTAGGAACAGAGATTTACACTCATCATATTCAGCTAGTGCGAAAATATAGAAAACGACAAATTTAAGCCCCCACTACCAGTATACGTACCCGATACTATACAACACGACAATTCAAATTGTTATGTCACATATCCGTGTCAGTGTCTTTGTCTCTCAGAGAATCTCCTACCCAAGCTAATGGATTGTTACAGATGAAGTTTCTTTAAGCTCAATCTTTTTTTTTTTTTTTTGCTTAATATTTCGTTAAGAAACAAAGTCAAATCCAATCGGATTTCTCTAATTCAAGCCACAGATAGTATCAGCTTCATGCCCCAATCCAAACCCTTTTTTCCCATGATTATTAATTAAACAACCAACTCTCCAACTTCCCGACTTAGAAGCTCTATAAACTCAAATAATAAGCAATATAAGATTTTGATGCATGCGAGATTGCGCAATAATTGTAACTGGAAAAACTACCTTGTGTCGTTGCAGGGGAGGAATAAAGGAAGATGCTTTGAGAAGGGACGCCATCGTGGAGGAGCAACTCATGTGCGTTTGGCGTAATTTGGTGCGTGTATCGTTTTGTGAACTCAGAAGCCATCAACGAGTGGACAGAACCCTCCTGGGCCTGAGGCTCACGAATTTCAGAGCGAAAAGGGGCCACTAATATGGGTAGGGGGAGACTGGCTTTTTAACATTGACACTTTAATAGAAAAAAGAAATAATTGAATACTTCAGTGGTAAAAACCATTGATACAAATGTGTTTTAAAAAAAAATTATAGGATCATGAGATTACGAGTCTTAAAATTTTCTTTTTAACGTTAATGGATCGCTGACGAAGTCAATATGTAATTTGATAATTTTTTTTAATAAAAAAGGAATGCCAACCGATCTTTAAATTTTTTTTTTTAACATAAAGGGATGCTGGTCTGCGTCCTATTTAATTTTTTTGGTATAATTTTTACTATTTTAATAAACAAAAAATAATAAGAAATAAATACTATAATATTATAAATAATTGTAACATTTTAAAAATATATACAAAAAATAAATTTTAAATATATAAAATTTTTGCATTTATAAAGAAGTAAATGCAAAATTCTAAATACAAAAATAAAAATTGATATAAGCAATTATAAGATCAACCAATATGACTTCTTATCTCGCCGTAAGACTTTCTTTTGGGTTGTTATGAATAGTGTTGCACTAGCACTTACTCTCTTTTTTTTCTTCTTCTTCTTCTTCTTTTACCTATTTTTCCTCTTCCTTCTCATCCTTTTCTTCTCTTTTTTCATTAGATGATCTATTATTATTAAAATTACAAGTAAAATAAGAATTCAAATCCCATTTTAGGGAACTAAATAGGTGAGACTAGTTGGTTTAAGGGTGTAAAACCCTATCGCTGTTAGAAAGATGATCTCCAATTTTTACAAGATGCATTGACATATTTTGAATGAAACATAAATAAATTGGAAAATAGTGTTGTGAATGACACACAACTAGATTGTATGGTTTGGGGTGACAAGGTAGAAAAGTGTGACTAAGAAACTAATAATGTGAACAAAGAAGGACTAACACCTCGAAATATAGGAATGATGCACTCAGTGTAAAAAAAGAAGAACCAAAATCTTTGAAATCTATGAAAGGTGCACTTAATGCAAAAGAAGAAGGATCAACACCCTCGAAGTATATAAACGATGCACTTGATACAAAAGAAAAAAGACTAGTACCTACAAAGTTTGTGTTCAATGTAAAGGAAGAAGAATCTAGATCTCCAATGTCTCTATGGATTGGTACTGGAGTGTAATAAGATGATAAGGTATCTGTTCACTTGCAACATGTATTATCGACTCCTTAATAAATTTAAAACTATGACCTCGCTTTCTTAGCCAAGCCTTTGGCTTTAGTAGCCTTTACAAGTAAGGTGTAAATGAAGCAATTTGAGAGACCATCATCTCCTAATATTCACTAAAGGCATATACCATCATCCTAATGTCTCCGCTCACCTTCTCTCTTAACCCCGCATAATCAAGTATTGGATGGTCAATAATGACAAGCTTATACAAATCCTCTAATATATCAGCTTATGAAAAGTAAAAAACAACAATTACGTGTATAGATCAAGTACAAATATATAGAAGAAGTGTAAAGAAAATAATTTCAACTATACAAAACTTTACTAGAAAACCTAAGAGTTACTCTTAGGATGGATCCAATGTTGTGTATATTACCAATATCAATACATATAATAAAATGTGCGATCTAAAGGAGATGCTTTCATGTTAGCCTTGGCAATAATTTGCTGACATGTGTTCCATGCAATTATAAACACAATGTACTCATAGCTCTAGTCTTTCTACATTTTACCTCTCAACTGAAATGTATATAAAGACCCCATGTTGAATAGCTTTTTGAAGATATGTTGCCACTAACCAATCTAACAAAGAATATGATCAACGTGATGAAACTTAATGATCCAAAAGCAAATGATCAAGACAAATATATGTCATACGTTTGGAAATACTAAATAATAGTTAGGAATTCATTGTCAGAGGCTTGATGGGTCATATGGTTGCCAAATAAACTCATCATCGCTCATTTGATCCAGCAAAATCATGTAAGTCCTCAAGGCCTCTATGATCAGATGAATATACTAGAGGACAAGTCTCCATTTGAAACATGGCCTTAAAAGGTACATCTCATAATAAGTATGGTTGAAAAGGTGGCTATAGAGTGAGTTGAGAGAATCAATCTTTTAAGTGTAACAATGTTAAACAATCACTGATATTTACCTCATCACAATTTGTTGCACTACACACTTCTCTATACAAGTATGCCAAGGCTACCGATCCCTAGCTATAATGACCATTTTCCTCAAAGTTTGCAAGCAATGGTAGATACATTGACATGACCCTATACTTAATCCAATCTAGCATCAAATATCTCCTAATCAATCACATGATGTATGCTTGTATGAATCACTATATAATCTCATCATTTGCATCATTCGATAGGTCCACAAATGTTTGGGCAAGCTATGGTTCACCGAACCTCTATCCATCCATCGTCTCTGAAAATGGAGTTAAGGTTACGACATGCAAAATCATGTCAAGAAATTAATTTATATATAGGGCAACTACAAATCCATGTGACCTAAAATATGTAAATAAGGTTAAATACATCAATAGAATCAAATACACCATAAATTCAAATAAATAAATAAATAAGGCTAAATATATGAAGATCTAGTTGATTGATAAGACAAATAGGTTGCTTAGTTGAAACCAAGTTGTCTACATAGCCTACGTTGTTGTTATTCACTTGGCCTTTTACATCAATCCATCTCATTTTATATCTTAAAGGATACTTGATTGGGCAATTCACATGGGCTTATATCATGAGATTAATTTGGGATATTTGATGCCAAACTAGACTAGGCATAAGGTCATATTAATGTATTTACTATTGCTTGCAAATTTCAAGGAAACTAGTTATTATAGTTGGAAATTGATGGTCTTGGCACACTTGTGTAGAAAATGTATAATGCACCAAATTATGATAAGATAAATATTGGTAATTGTTTGATATTGTTATACGTATAGGCATGGAATTGACTTCCCCGACTTGCTCCCTAGCCGCCCCCTCACTAGACCCACATATAGAGATGTACTCCTTAAAGCCATTGTTAGGTTTTAGATGGAGGTGTGTAACTCAATATATTCATTTGATCACAGAGGTTTTAAGGACTTACAGGATTTCATTAGATGAAATGAAGAATAATAAGTTTATTTGATAACCATACGACCCATCAAATATTTGACAGTTAATTCTTGACTATTGTTTAGTGTTTCCAAATGTATAAGGCACATTTATCCCTATTATTCACTTTTAGATTGTTGAGTTTTATCACGCTAATTACATTTTCTGCCAATCTGTTCATCCACCAAATGACACTCGTACTAGTAACTTGTACATGCTATTCACAAGTGAACATTTTAACAAATGAATATTCATCATACAAAGTAGGCAAAACATACCAATGATGATAAACCTCTTCTTCAATCACTTACTTCTAAACACAATATCAAAATTGCTTGGAATGTGTCTCAAGTAAAACATATGATACATATGTAGTGGTTATCGCCTATTTTTTAAGTTAGGGACAGCGATTAAAATTCCTAAATATCTATTAAAAATCAAGCAAATCCTTATTTTATTCAGCACTACCTAATGTTGAAGTAAGGAAATGAATCATATCCATCATTCATATGTTTCCCATTTTACAATGGCAAATGCTTGAGATACAAAATCTTATTAGCCCTATTTTGTGAGCTTACAATTAGCACAGTACTCTCATGGAACCTTTTTATACAAAACCTTTTTATATAAAAAAGTTCCATTAACTTAAATAATTAGTTTCAAGTAGTCGAAAGCGTCAATACATGGTTTAAAAGTCTAAAATACTCGATAAGATATCATTGGAGTTTTTTCAATTAATTTGGCCTGTAAGAACTCTTCATAAATAAACTCATAATATGACTTTGGCATAAAGTGTTGAATAATGACCAACTATCTTCACAAGAAAACTTATAATCATTCCTAGTTTCTAAATGCGATACTAATTGCTCAGTGTTTTATGATCCATACTTTTTGTATGACATTTTATAGCCAAATATATTATGCATACTTTCAATATCTTGCTAAATAGAGACTAATGGATTCTTGGTCACCATTGCCACAATGTGTGACAAGATCACGTTAGAGTCAAACTTTGAATGATCTTACAACAATAACAAAGAAATATATGTGTGTGGCCCATTATATATTGTGATTTTCCTTGTCATCTCAACTTGTTCTAACTTTCCATTAGCACCGAGTACTGTACTTTGGACAATGATATTCTTTGTACTTCTTTGATGAGTAATACACTCTAAAAGTGTGATGTATGCCAAAAGAATATATCTTTATTGCATAGCACATGAATTACTTATCTTGAAACCTTATGCCAATATTTAGCTCTTGATTATGGTTTGAATTAGCATCCTCAACCATTTTAGGGATCTCAATATAATTCCCATCATTCATGCTAATATGTAATAGTATAGCATATACTTGATCTACATATTAAATCAATGGAGTTATCTCATCATCCTCAACATTGTCTCTTTTAGCATCATCTTCTTCATGGTTATTGACATTTGATAGAGCATTATATTCATTCTCTTCTTCAAATATATCCATTATATCCTCTGGCTTATCTAGACATGACAGAGGATTGATATTGAAAATAGACAATTGAGATAAGTTTGGTTGGAATATAAAGTCAACAGTAGATTAAAAATCAAATAGGTATGCATCTGTTATGTAGGAGCCAAACAATGAGGCTTGCTCATTAGTACAATGGAATTGGCTGGTGGACGAGAGTATCAATAGCTTATAGACCTCATTTTGTGCCACATTTAGATCTATATTAGCAGTTGATATATGTGTATATATATCTAGTGCATTCAATTGGTTTGAATATTTTTAGTTTACTTCTTACATCTTTTTGATATCAAAATCATCATCTAGAATGTACATCAAGTACCTTGTAAAATTATGAGAATGAGAGTACTTATATACTAACTCAAATATAAATTGATTTAAGTCTAACCATAACCTTTTTTTCCACTGCCTTCTTCAAGCCATCTATAATAATGTTTGGATCAACTTTTAATATTTTTAGTTTGTCGCATATAAATGGTGCACCCTCATCACTATCATAAATCTTTCTATTTGCATAAATATATACAATTTTTTCTCATTCAATAGAATTGTGTATTTGCACATTAAAAAAATTCATTAATAGTATTTATATTCTACATATAAATATTTATTTCATTTTATTTAACTATTTATCTCCATATATTTTTATGAGCTTTTTTTTTTATTTTTGGTTTTCAATTTATGTTGAAGATAATAAAAATTATTATCTAGAACAAAATTAATAAATTTTGAATTAAAATAAAATTAATATTGTAACATATGTGTAAGTTATATTATGCTTTATACATAGTTAAATTACTCTTTTTTTTTTTTCTTTTTTCTTTCTTTTAGGTCGATCTAAGCCATAATCCCTTTAAAAGGGAAAGGATCCATTGCAAAAAAAAAGCTTTTTATTTTTAATAGTTTTTGGAATAGAAGTAGAGTTATCCTTTCCTTTCTTCTCCCTGAAACTGGCTTTCTTTTTTCCATACCCATTTTTAAAGTGCTTAAAAAGAATAAAAAATTAGAAAAAGGAATTTTTTTTTTTTTTACTTCTAAAAGTTTTAAATGATAGAACAAATTTTTTTTCTAAATATCTCAAAAAAAAAACAACACAATGGATCATTTAAGGTGTTCTAAAAAAGATTCTATTTCTAAATAAAAAAATATAAAACTATTAAAACACTAATAGAACAAACAAATGTAATATGTTACAAAAAAAAATTAATATTATAGCATATAAATATCCAAATTACTCTTTTTTTTTTCAATTAAATGTTAACAAAGAAAAAAATTAAACAAAGTAAACTAAGCACACACGCGCGCACGCTCGCATACACACACACACACACATATATATATATATAGGAAAATGCAATTATTATATTATACCAAAAAAAGGTTTCTCATTTGTAATAAGATCAATAAAAGACATTAATTGCCTAAACAATCTTTGTAAAATAGAGAATAAGCAAAAGGAGCTAATTTGTAGTTTGTTATACATTTTTTTCCTTATTCGGCTACAAATAATTTGTTGGGACCACATTGAAAATAATAAAAAAGATCAAATATCTAAAAATGAAAGAGTAGAGAAGGTGATAGGATTAAAAATAATAATGTTATAAAGATGGAGAAGAAAACTTCAAATTGAAAGCTTCTATAAAATGAGATAGCTTCAATTTAAGAGAAACTATGCCTTTTATGAAAATAAAATGAAAAATAAGCAAGAGCAACTTATAACATAACAAAAGGGGTATATTGAAGAGTCAATGAAATTGGTCCTTATCTCAATCTGACCCATTGAGACATGAACCATGTTAGTATGTGTCTCACTGATGTTGAGGCATCCTTTCCATTTAAAAGAAGTTAAAAAAAAATAAAGAGAGAGAGAGAGACATGACTTCTATAATTCGCATCTCTTTGAATTAAAATTAAAAAAAAAAAATTTGCGTTAATAGTTTTTGCATCTGAGTTTTTCAATTATTTCTTCTATCTTTTAAAGCATCAATGTCAAAAAGCTAAGGAGACTAATATAAATATCAAACATTTATGTGATCAATTAATAAATACAATAAAAACAAGGGCACCATCACAATTCACAAATAATCTTAAAATTTCGTTTAATTAAACTTAGTATTCTTTTTATTTAAAAAATGTTCTTAGACTTTCATGATATTTAATTTATTTTCTATTAATAAAGTTAATTTTTAACACAATACATGTTACTTCCAAAAATAAAGTTAATTAGTTGTATTAAAATTAAAATCACACTTTCATGTTGGAATTTAAAATTAGTTTAGCTATCTTTACTATTGTGCTGAGGATAAAATTTAGCGTCATATTGTTCAAAAAGGTTAATTTCATTGATAGAAAATAAAATTAAAAAAAAGCTTTTACAATATATATTAAATGTTAAGGAAATCAAATATCTTTTAAAATAAAAATATTAAGTATAATTTAATTAAACTTTTAAAACAAGTGAATATAATTTACTCTTTTAAAAGTATACACATCACAAAATATGTTATACAAAAATATGTTAAGCGCCGCATGAGCCCTCAGGCATTAGTTTATTTTATGGTGTTGGGCGAGTCACAAATTGGTAAAGAAATCTTATTAGCTCATCAAAAACTCAAATAAAGCCTTTAGCATCATTTAAAAACAAAAAAAACTTTTGACTAAACGTGCCCAAACCATATATGGCCCATCCTCAAAAAGACACAGAATATTTTTCACTCTTACAAAAATATCACATGATTTAATCTCAAAATTTTTTGACTATTCACTCATTAGTATCTAGAACATGTACATGTACCCTATTTTTTTAACCAACAGGAGAATTAATAAGGAGTTATTTAAAAACTTTTAATGACTAATTCATATAAAAATAAAATTTAAGAATCAAATTAGAGGTGTGCAACAGTCAAATTGGTTCAAATTTGACGATTTTTTCACCAAAACGAATAAGTAAAATTAAAGGGTCAAACTTGGGTTGGTTTGAGATTGAGATTAAATAAACCAACCAAACCAGCGTGTGCTTGTATGAGTTGGGTTGGAATGGGCATTATTCATTTATTTTGCACTGAAAGTTCTACTGCAACCAGGAGAGGTTCCTGTTCATAAAACTACTAAAAAAACTCAAAAAACAAACAATACAATTTGTAGATCCAGTGCTCTGCTCTGCAATGGATGATTGGCCAGGGTAGAGAAGATGAAGTGTGCTCTCTCAAATTTGCGATGGCTGCTCAAAGAAGACAAACTCATTGCCTCTCTGAAACACTCGAAGTCAAATTGCAACTGAGAGCTGAGGCTAACCAGGAAAACGAAGTGAAACCCTTCTTCCTCAATCAAAACACACAACTTCCTTTACCTTTAGACTTATATATATATATATATTAGTTGCGAGTTGGTGGTTTAGTTCAATTTTGATGGGTTTAGTTTTTTTAAACCCTTAAACCGAACCAAACCATGACAGGTAGAGGCAAAATTTACTCGAAATGACCCGCCAAGGCAACAGTGCGGGGTGGTTTGGTTTTGACATATTGACTCAACCTACACATACCTTTATGTCAAATAATTGAAGTATATATTTGTTAATAATAAAAAATTACTATTCCTCAAAGCAAAAATTGAATTGCATTATTTTGACATGTGTGTTAGGCACATGTTTTTCAATATTTATACTTGTCTAATATACCTAAAAATAATATATGTTTGTGTTTGATTATTTAAGCTTAAGTAGGTGTTTTAACCTCTAGTATTGTAAAAGTTATAATTTAGTTTCTCTTTGCAAAATATGGTGAGGCTTCAAGTTGACTAGCTGACTTAGATGCAATTTGAATCATGTGTGTTTGTTGGATTAAACGTAGTCAGGTAAAATCGCATTTTAATTATGTGATCCCCTTTTGCCAATCACTGTTATTTCAAATTCGAGTAAAATTCAAAGTTGGTTTACTCTAGTACTTTGTCCTCTAGCTGGGTCATATGGCCAAAAACAAGTTCACACATGTGAATTAATTGCAATTTCATCATTTTTTATTATTATAAGAATAGAATGACGTAAGAATTCAATTGCATTATTATTAAATATTCAAAGATAATATTAACTCCATTAAAGTTAGAAAAAAATTAGCTAGAGTTTTTTATATTCTTTCTATTGGGTTATGTAGTAAAAACATAACAAGTTGAATGTTATAGTTAAGAAAATAATATCCTTAAAAAATAAATATTTTTATTAAAAAAACTTGATGGGAAAATTTTTTTTCTTGAAGTCAAATCCAATTAAAAAAGACCAGACTAAAAATATTATAACAAAAAGAACAAATTGTGCTAATCTCTTTTGAAATTTGACAAAACTATACCTAATAACATTTTTCGAAATTACACTAAACTCCCTCAAAATTTGATACAGAAACTTTTCTTTCAATTTATTTTATATGAAACAATTCTATTTTTAATATGACAATAAAGACAATTTAAGTTCATATTAATCACCAACATAAGAGTGTGATTTTATTTTAATATAACACTATAGAAAATCAATCAATTTCATTTTTAAAATAAATATATATTCTATAAAAAATAATTAACTTATTAATAGAAAATAAATTAAAGAATCAAACATAAATTTTAATCTTAAAAGATATATAATTTCAACAAAAATTATGGAACTAGTTGGTAATTTTAAAGGAAAAAAATATTTTATACTTAAAATTTTATACAATATCTATTATATTTTTATAATTATTATTTAATAATTTTTTTATTTTTAAAATAAAAATATAACATATATTTTATATATATATATATATATTTTTTTTTTTTTTTTCTGCTCCGACTAATCTTGCGTACCGAGCAGCTGTGAAGTACAAAACTGGACATCATGTAATAGGAAAATTTTAATTAACTATTAGGGGGAGGCAGATATTGACAAGACGCACACGCGGTGTTGAGATTCAATCCGCGGTTGGAAGGCTTCTTAAGACATTCTACTTGCTTCGGTCAACCGTTTCTCCGTCCATATAATTGTAACAAAACAAAAGTCGTTGCCTTTACTCTACGCGCCTTCAAGCTCTGCGTAATTCATTATTCAATTACAATTTTCTATTACTTTTTTTTTTTATCATTCATAATTATAACCATTTTATCTGCACTAATTATAAACATTGTTACTCGTAATTTTCAAAAAAATGTTTTCGCTAAATAATATATATGATTTCATGAAATATTTAATTAAATTATGTGTATTTTAACTTTCGCATCATGACAACCAAAAGATAGAGGTAGCAATGCTTATTCAACAAGCTTGGTAGGTTTGGCTCTATTTGATACTAAATTATTTTAAGTTTAAAGGTTTGATTATGTTGCAAAGTCAAGTTTAATTAGCTTATATTCATTTGGAAAGCTCGAGAGCCAGCTTTATAAATTATAGTATTTTTATTTTTAAATCATATTTATAGTATTTATTTATTTTTGTTTTATATATGTTCAGTATCAACTTATACATTGAAACTAAGTCAAGTTCACACTAAGAAACTTTTGTTAAACGGTCCTTTTGTTATACAGTGATATGGCCTTATTAAAAATAGGATTCAATTAATATTAAGAAAGCACTGAAAGAATAAAATTGTGTTGACAGTGCAATATATTTTTTATACTATTTTTTTTAATCCGTCCAGAATTGCCTCAATAGATACTTACTTTGATGATAATAGTAAGAGAGCTCAAACAATGATAATATTATACCTATGGTATGAAATTTAATTCATGAGAAAAAAAGGTTTTTGTGCAGTAGTTGATTTCTTGAGCTTAATCAGCCCATATTACATATCGTTAACTTTTAAATCATTAGCTAAGCATGTCTTAAATTTAAATGTATTTATTTGCATTCAAATAAAAAATTATTAATTTCCACTCAGCTCAAATAAGAAAATTGAATTAAATAAAACGTAAATATTGATAATAGAATTTATGTTGAAGTTATCATAATATTTTTTTAGGCGCAAAAAAAGATATTACGGATAAATAATATATACTGTGCACTAAATATCAATAATAAAAAAAATTGAACATGGGGTCTTAAATTAATTTCGTCAAAACAAATATAGAATTGCAACAAAATTAATGAAGGTGGGAGCAATGCATTACAAATGAGATTTTGACACCTGAAGTAAACGTCATAATGGAAATAAATGTAAAATTTTTTATGACGTCAGCGATGATGTGGGTCGATTGCGATTTGCCTTGTTTGTACGTTGTAGTGTTGTCAACATTGTCCATTGACTTATACTTGCAATTTATATACCAAAAAAATTTAAGATATGACTTTTGTATTTAAGATAGATATAAGGAGTAAATAAAAACATTTTTAATAAAAAATTGGATGTTGAAATAATATTTTTATTTTTATTTTTTTGAATTTAACATAATTGACAATTCAGAATAAAAGAAACAGAGAACTTAATTTATAGATATTTAAACAGTTTTATTAATTCGCTGTCAAAATAATTAGTTTTGGTAATTTAAAAAATATAACAAGGAAAAAGGATTTAATAGTGAATTGCTTAACTTATTTTCTAAAATTATGCAAATAGAAAATCAGAAATAAAGAAATTAGAGAAATTTTAAAATATTAGTTGAAAATTTCTCATTCTTCTGTTATCGTCCATCAAACCTTTTTAATCATTGCTATAAAGTTTTAGTATTTCTACGATGAATCAACAAAAGTCACGCAGGCCCCAAAAAGGAGAGGACAAAAAAAAAAGGCCATTCATCCTCATTAATTCACCATCTACGATTAAAATTTTTTTATTTGAAATCAAATTCAATAAATTTTTCTAAATGTTTAATATTAAACTTTTAAATAAAATATAACATTTAGAGAAATTAATTAAAAATTCAATAAGAAGGTGCTAAATTATAAAATATATTCATATATTATATTTTTATTAGTTAATTTAATATATTGAAAACTGCACTAATTAGTGTTCTTTTGTACAATTCCCTCTCTCTATATATAAAGCTCATGGAACGAGAATTTTTTATTTAACATTAAGGGGGTTGTAAAATTTCATGATTTCCAAGAAACTTTAGTCTACCATATTAGAGGCATATATCAGGTCAAAGTAGTATTAGATGTTGGATTTTTAAGATAAACTTAATGTGATTTTTATGAATATATGACTAGACATAGTCTATTTTTTTAATATTTTATAAATTTAAATTTAATTATTTACTTGTTATTTAAATAATAATTAGAGAAAAAAAGAATTCACAATATTTACATGTGCCAACACCAAACCATAATATTCATGTTTACAACTTCATCAATGAAAAAAGAAAGAAAACCAAAAAAAAAACAGTTCACTCACACTTTTGCTTTTCGCACAAAAAAAATAATAATATTTAAGTATATCTGCTATTCCATATTTTGTTAATTATGTCTCATTCATTTCACTTTCCTTTTCCCGTCAAACCCCACTAAAGGAGTTTAGACTTATCTCTTTCTCTTTTTAATGTTTAAAAAAAAAAAATCTTTTTACATTTTCTTTGCCTTAGTTTTATTGTAAAACGTCAAGAATAGTCATAGGTCCAAAGTGCAAAAAAGTACAATCTTCCTAGAAGTCCCATGACATTTTCCTCACAAAAGTGTAATTAATGGGCAGTTAGAAACTTGCCAATATTTTTTAAAAAACCAACACACATTTCCCATTAATTTTTTTGAGTGAAAATAACTGTAATTCAAGGAATCCTAACATAAACAAATTAGGTGACATCAATTAAATCTAAATATAATCATATCAGTGATGAACTTGGATCCCCTGCTTATTTTCAAAGAATGAGTAGATACTTCTATAAATTTGATTTGTTTAGATTTGATATTTGATATTTTTTTAATTTAAATTATTATTGTTTTAAAATTAATAATTAAAAGATCATTTTATTCTATTTTTTGTATCTTTTAAAATAAATAAAATATCAAAAATATGAAATTAAAAATATCATATCTAGATCATTTAAATTTAATATGAATGATTTAGATCAAGATGAATAGGATATTAGTAAAGAAAAAATGAGTAGGGATTTGATTCTAAAAATGATTATAAAATTTTTGTGACAAGTAACTTATAATTTTAAAATCCTCGTAAGTCTTAAATAATTCAATTCATATTATCAAAGTTGAAAGATCTTACTGTCACATGTCTTAATCTTGGTATGTTATTATAGATTGTTAAGAAATTATGGTTTAACATAACAAATTATTCTAAACCTGACAAAAGTATTGCAGCTCCACTAATAAGATCATACCAACTTGATGGAAAGTTATAATTAACTTATAAATAAGGCACCTAACATACAAGGTCACAAGTCATACAATCATACCCTCTTATTTTGGCATATTTACCGTTGTATTATCGTTATCTCTAAATAATAATACTTTCTTTTCAAATCATCTTTCTTTTGTTATTGTCATCATTTATTCTCAACAGTTTCTTAAATGTATAAATTAATATTTTACTTCATTTACTTTTTTTACTCTCGATTTATTCTTTTATATATGAATATCTCAATTTAATTTATTATAAATAATTTTTTTATTAATAACATCTTTATATTAACTTATTATAGATGAAATTAATAGTAGATTTTAAAAAAATATATTATTTATAACTTATTAAAAAATTTGTTACATGTTTTTACAATTGTTAATTTCACCTACACTAAATTAATTAAAAGATATTATTAATAATAATTTTATTTGTAAAAGATCAAATTAAAAAATATTTGTTTGTAAGAGGTTAAATTAAAAATTAATTTTATGATAGATTAAATAAAAATATCTTATTTGTATTTGTGAAAAGCATAATTTATGAGATAATTTTATGAGAGATGAAATAGCATGAGTTATGAAGATGTGACTTGTTTTATATGTATTGTCAGAAGACTCAAAACAAATATATAATTGCAACATAATTAATGAAAGTGTGAACGAAAAACACGTGAGATAATGACATCTGAGGTGTGGATGCTATTATGGAAATAAATGAAATAATTATATATCATTTTATGACATCAGCGATGATTTGGCTTGATTGGGATATGCCTTGTTTGTGGGTTGTAGGTCAATTGTCAACCGTGACCACTGACTTATGATTTCAATTTATATAAATAAAATAAAATAAAATAGAAACATGAAAGATATGATAAATTTCCTTATTGCAAAAAAATATTACGAATAAATAACATATATATTTGTTATGGGACTTTTGTAGAGTCAATAATCCTATAGATTTATTATAATTTAATTCATATTATCAAGACCTATATTATTAGGCCAAGTCATTATAATTTTAAAGAGTCTGATAATAATTAGTATAGATTCTTAATTATAAAAAGAAAATTAAACCTACTTCATATAAAATCTTGATAGCATTTATCATTTCTAAAATCAATTATTTTATTAGACATACTAATATGCATAGATGGTTACATATGGCCTCTCCCCCCCCCCCCCCAAAAAAGACCAAAACAAAAAAGTAAAAGAGTAAAGAACTTGTATTCTATACATATTTTGAACTAAACATTTTCCTTTTACTAAAATAAGCTCTTTTAGTTATTTTTTGTCATATTCCCAACACCAATAACAGTTTTAACCAAATATCACTAATAAAATTTTTTAAACATAGGTTTTATATTGGAAAAAATTTAGGCATATTTTTATATATTTATTATTAGATTCTTTAATAAAAATACAAAATAATATGTAATTGTATAATTTTTACAGTTAAATATCACATGATTGGAGTTTTAAATAATTTTTTGCACATATCATATATTTATAAATTGATAATAAAATATAAAATAAAGTATATATAAATTTAGTGATTCCATATTTATTCCGTCAAAATAATATATAATTGCAACAAAATTAATAAATGCAATAATTATTTTTTATGAGGTCAGCGATCCTGTCCACTGACTTATGCTTGCAATTTATATATCCAATATATATATATATATATCTATATGAATACACACCTTTTTTGTATTTAAGGTGGATATAAGGAGCAAGCAAATAAAAAAATTTATTCAAAATAAAAAATGGATGTTCAAAAATAATAACTTTTTTGCTTTGCTTGGAAATTTAAGATAATTGATAATTTTAAAATAAAATAAATAAAGAATTTAATTGAAAAATATTTAAACAATACATATTTATTAATTTGTTGTCAAAAAAATTAGTTATAATAATTTACAAAGTAAAACAAGGAAAAAAAAGCATTTAATAGTAAATTGGTTAACTAATTTTCTAAAATTATTCAAACCAAAAAACGAAGTATAAAGACAACAGGGCTTTTGAAAATATTTAAAGTATTAGTTGAAATTTTTTCAAATTTTCATATTTAATAAACTTGTAAAGGAAAAAAAGTTCTATTTTCTTTATTTTCTTTCATATTCTCCATCAAACATACTTTTTATGGCTTGATAGAAAGCTTTAGTTTTGTTTCTTTTGGAAAAAGAGATGGATAAGAATTCTTTGAAGTATAATATGATAAGACAAAACTAAAGTATTTTTTTAATGTTAAATATTAAATTTTTAATTAAAAAAATTCTATCAAAGAACTAATAATATGTTTATTAAATTATAAAATATATTATGTCTTTATTAAAAATTAATATATTTGAAACTTCACATATTTTTTAATATATTATTAATCCTCCATTTATAACAACGACAATAAAATCTTTTTTCATCAAGTAAAATCGGTTATATAAATTAATTGACATTATAAAATCTTATTCTAAATCATATTTTTAAATAAATTATTTAATTTTAAATTTTTTTAATAGTTTATTTTATAATTTTTCTTGATCTCTCTATACCTTTGACTATTTGACTACTTTTCATTTGATATACTTTATTAATTGAGATTTCTATAGGTCTCTTTTATGCATGTCTATATCATCTAAATTGTGATTTTATAATTTTTTTTATAATAGATGTGACTTCTACTTTTTCTTTAATGTACTCGTTTCAAATTCTATGTTGTTTAATGTATTTATTCATCCAACGAAATATTCTCATTTTTACAACTTTAAATTTATTCTCTTGTTAGCTTTTTATTACCCAACACTTAGTTTTATATAATATTGCAAATCTTATAACTTTATGGTAAAATTTATCCTTAAATTTGAGTGATACTTTTTTATCACAAATAACGCTTGAAGCACTCATTCATTTTATCTACACCGCTTGAATCTTATGTTTTACATCTTTCACTATTTTTTTATTATGTTGTACGATAAATTCAAGATATCTAGGCCATGTAATATGTGTTATGATATGTTCTTCAATTTTTATTTTTACATTAGACCTAGTATATCTCTTATTATACTTAGATTATGTATATTCCATTTTATTTTTACTTAAACAAAACCTAAATGCTTCTAAAATTAATATTCACATCTCTAACTTCTCATTCATTTTCTCTTTCGATTCTCTACCTATGATTATATTATCTGCAAAAATCATACATTATAGTATCAATTCTTAGATATGTTTAGTGAATACATCCAAAACTAATATAAAAAGATAAAAATTTAAAGTTGACCTTTGACACAAACTAAAAGATAAGAACTCACTATTGCATTAATCCTCCATTCACTTATATATAAAAAAATTTGGCTTCTCCTTTTATTTTCATAAACACATCTCAAGAAAAGTGTAGGTAAATAAATAATATCATTTTCTCCTCCACTTATAACAATAACCTCTTTCCCTTGTCTTCTCCTCCATTTATAGTCTCTTTTTAAGCTTTGACAAAATTATATCTAATACTATTTTCAAAAATTACACTCATCTCCTTTAAAGTTTTGATATATATTAATATCACAGATACGTGTCCTTCAATTTTTTTAAAAGAATTTTTGTTTTTAATATGACAATAAATTGATATTAATCACCAATATAAGAATGTAATTTTATTTTTAATATAACATCATATAAAATTAAGCAATATTGTTTTTTATAAAAAATACATATTATATAAAAAATAAATAACTTATTGATAAAAAAAGAATCTAATATAATTTTTAATCTTAAAATATATATAATTTCTAAACATTGTTTTATAACAAATACTAAGACACTGTTTGGTAGTTTTAAAGGAAAAAAATATTAGATGCTTCAAATTTTATATAATTTTATTTTTTTATAATTATTATTTAATGATATTTATTTTTATTATTTTTAATATACAAATATAAGAGGCATTTTTTATTTATAATTTTATCTATATTTATATTTTTTTTCCCTTTTTCCTTTTCTGCTCCTTCCAATCTTGCGCACTGAGCGGCTGTAATTTAAAGTGTAAAGCTGTGCAGCATAAAATAGAAAAGATTTAAATTAATGACAAGACGTAGACGCAGTGTTGACATTCAATCCGCGGTGGAAACGCTGTATGTCTGGAAAAATTTTTTCATCCTTCAAATTACGTTTTATACAAAATAATAATATGTTATTTTTATAAAATAATAGTCAACACATATGATTTTAATCTCTCCAAACAAATATTTAAATATAACATTTTACTTCCTTCGGTCAACCGTTTCTCCGTCCATATAATTGTAACAAAACAAAAGTCGTTGCCTTTACTCTACACGCCTTCAAGCTTTGCGTAATTCATTATTCAATTACAATTTTCTATTGCTTCTTTTTTTTTTTTTCTTTTTTATCATTCATAATTGTAACCATTTTATCTGCACTAATTATAAACATTGTTACTTGTAATTTATCAAAAAACGTTTTCGCTAAATAATATATATGATTTCATGAAATATGAATTAAATTATGTGTATTTTAGCTTTCACATCATGACACCAAAAGATAGAGGTGGCAATGCTTGTTCCACAAGTTTGGTAGGTTTGGCTCTATTTAATGCACAATTATTTTAAGTTTAAAGGCTTGATTATGTTGCCAAGTCAAGTTTAATTACTTTATATTATTCATTTGGAAAGCTCGAGAGCCAGCTTTATAAATTATAGTATTTTTATTTTTAAATCATATTTATAGTATTTATTTATTTTTGTTTCATATATGTTAAGTGTCAACTTATACATTGAAACTAAGTCAAGTTCACACTTAAAAAAACTTTTGTTAAACGGTCCTTTTGTTATACAGTGATACGGCCTTATTATACGTATGATTCAATTAATATTAAGAAAGCACTGGAAATATAAAATTGTGTAGACAGTGCAATATATTTTTTTATACTAATTTTTTTTTAATCTTTCCAGAATTGTTTCAATTGGGATTTACTTTGATTATAATAATAAGAGAGCTCAAACAATGATAATATTATATCTATGGTATGAAATTTAATTTATGAGGAAAAAAGGTTTTTGTGCAGGAGTTGATTTATTGAGCTTAATCAGCCCATATTACATATCGTTAACTTTTAAATCATTAGCTAAGCATGTCTTAAATTTAAATGTATTTATTTGCATTCAAATAAACAATTATTAATTTCCACTCAGCTCAAATAAGAAAATTGAATTAAATAAAACGTAAATATTGTAATAATATTTATGTTGAAGCTATCATAATTTTTTTTAGGGCAAAAAAAGATATTACGGATAAATAATATATACTTTGCTCTAAATATCAATAATAATTAAAAAAATTGAACATGGGGTTTTAAATTAATTTTGTCAAAACAAATATAGAATTGCAACAAAATTAACGAAGGTGGGAAAGTAATACATTACAAATGAGATTTTGACACCTGAAGTAAACGTCATAATGAAATAAATGCAAAATTTTTTTATGACGTTAGCGATGATGTGGGTCGATTGCGATATGCCCTGTTTGTACGTTGTGTTGTCAACATTGTCCATTGACTTATACTTGCAATTTATATACCCAAAAATTTTAAGATATAATTTTTGTATCTAAGATAGATATAAGGGGTAAATAAAAACATTTTTAATGAAAAATGGATGTTGAAATAATATTTTTATTTTATTTGTTTTGAATTTAACATAATTGACAATTCAGAATAAAAGAAACAGAGAACTTAATTTAAAAAATATAACAAGGAAAAAAAATTTAATGGTAAATTGCTTAACTTATTTTCTAAAATTATCCAAATAAAAAGTCAGAAATAAAAAGATTAGAGAATTTTAAAAAATTTTAAAATATTAGTTGAAAATTTCTCATTTTTCTGTTATTTTCCATCAAACATACTTTTTAATCATTGTTAAAAAGTTTTAGTATTTCTTAGATGAATCAACAAGAGTCATGCAGCCCAAAAAAAAGGAGAGGAAAAAGGAGAAGAGCAAAAGATAAGGAAAAAAAAAAGAGTCATTCATCCTCATTAATTCACCATCTACGATTAAAAAGTTTTTTATTTGAAATTAAATCTAATAAAATTCTCCAAATGTTTAACATTAAACTTTTTAATAAAATATAACATTTGGAGAAATTCATTAAAAATTCAATAATAGGGTGTTAAATTATAAAATATATTCATATATTATATTTTCATTAGTTAATTTAATATATTGAAAACTTCACTAATTAGTGTTCTTTTGTGTAATTCTATATATATATATATATATATATATATATATATAAAGCTTATGTAACGAGAATTTTTTTATTTAACATTAAGTGGTTGTAAATTTCATAATTTCCAATAAACTTTAGTCTACCATATTAGAGGCATATATCAAGTCAAAGCGGTATTAGATGTTGAATTTTTATGATAAACTTAACGTGGCTTTTTTAATCATATGATTAGACATAGTTTATTTTTTAATACTTTAAAATTTTAAATTTAATAATTTACTTGTTATTTTAATAAATAATTAGAGAAAAAAGGATTGACAATATTCACATGGGCCAACACCAAACGATGATATTTATATTCGCAATTTCATTAATGAAAAAAGAAAAAAAATAATATTTCAATTACAATTTAGCTTTTCGCACATATATATACAGTCAAGTATATCTGCTATTCCATATTTTGTTAATTATGTCTCATTCATTTAACTTTCCCCCTCAAACTCCATGAAAGGAGTTTAGACCTATCTCTTTCTCTTTTTAATGTTAAAGAAAAATGATCCTTTTCACATTTTCTTTGCCTTAGTTTTATTGTAAAACGTCAAGAATAGTCATAGGTCCAATGTACAGAAAAGTACAATCTTCCTTGAAGTTCCATGACATTTTCCTCACAAAACGTAACTAATCCGCAGTTAGAAACTTGCCAATGTTTTTTGAAAAGCCAACACCCATTTCTCAATAATTTTTTTTTTCAATGAATGATTATAATTGTAAATTTTTTCTATAAACCTTTTAATTCAAGTAATTCTAACATAAACATATTAGGCGATATCAATTAAATCTAGATATAATCATAAAAGTGATTATACAATTTTTATCACGAGTACTTTATAAATTTAAAATTCTCATAGGTTTAAAATAGTTCAGTTCACATTATTAAATGTCAAAGATCTTATTATCATATGAAATATTTTAAACTCAGTAAGTTATTCTAGATCGTTAAGAAATTATGACTTAAGATAACAAATTATTTTAAACCTAGCAAAAGCATTATAGCTCCACTAACAATATCACGTTAATTTTATAGAAAGTTATAATTAACTTACATTTCTTAAAATACAAATAAAGTACCTAATATATTACACACAAGGTCACAAGTCATACAATCATCCACGCCACTTATTTCGACATATTTACTGCTGTATTATCTTTATCTCTAACTAATGCAACTTTCTTTTTAAGTCATCTTTCTTTTGTTATTGTCATCCTTTATTCTCAATAGTTTCTTAAGTGTATGAAGTAATATTTTACTTCATTTACTCTCTTATGTATGAGTATCTCAATTTAATTTATTATGAATAAAATTTCTGTTAATAATACCTTTACATTAATCTATTGTAGACGAAATTAATAATAAATTAGTTAAAAAACATTGTTTATAACTTATTAAAAAATTTGTTGCATATTATTATAATTGTTAATTCCATCTATATTAGATTGATTAAAAGATATTATTGATAATTATTTTATTCGTAAAAGATTGAATAAAAAATAATAATTCATAAGAAGTTAAATTAAAAAAAAGATTTTATGATATATTAAATAAAAAAAATCTTATTTGTATTTGTGGACAATTTAATTTATAAAATAATTTGATAAGAAATTAAATACCTTGAGCCATGAAGATGTGACTTCACTTGTTTTGTATGAATCGTCAAAAGCCTCAACAAATATATAATTGCAACGAAATTAATGGTGTGAAAGCAGCACAGATGAGATAATGACACTTAAAGGTGTGGATGCTATTGGGGAAATAAATGAAATAATTATATATCACTTTATGACGTCAGCGATGATTTGGCTCGATTGTGATATGCCTGGTCTGTGGGTTGTAGGTCAATTGTCAACCTTAACCATTGACTTGTGCTTTCAATTTAAATAAATAAAATAAAATACAAACATGAAAGATTTGATAAATTTTCTTATTGTCAAAAAACAAATTATGGATAAATAATATATTAAAAATTAATATATTTGATACTGCACATAATTTTTTAATATAATATTACTCCTCCCTTTACCTATAAATAAAAAATTTGACCTCTCCTTTCTTTTTCTGTAACCAATAAATAATATTATCTTCTCCTCCACTCATAACAATAATTTTTTTTATCTAACATTAATTGTTTGTAAATTTTATAATTTCCATTCCAAAAAACTTCTGTCTACTATAATAGATGCATAAATCAAGTGGAAGTAGCTTTAGAAGCATTCTCAATCTATCTTTTATCAGGGCATTGATCTTTCCAAATAAGGAAACTATTCCATTTTTGAATTTTTGTTTTACTTTTATCTTTTATTTTTCAATGTCTCTTATTGCACAGCATTGATGCTGTATAGCAGGACATCGTGAGTCCCTCTATTAAGAGTACTGTCAATTTCATCATCTCCCCCTTTCTTTCATTCTTTTTTTAAAGAAAAAACTCATAAGCTATATATTTGTAAATTTAACTTTAATTATTGATATATTATTTAAAGTAAGGAAGAAAAAACGGATTGACAATAATATTTATGCAACTTAATTAATGGAAAAATAATGAACAGTTCATTTACACTTTTGCTTTTTACACATTCAATTAAGTAATATCAGTCATTCCATAATTTGTTATTTATGTCTCATTCATTTGCCTTTCCTCCTCAAATTCCACTAAATGGGTTGGGACTCACCTCTTTCGCTTTTTGAAGTTAATTAAATAAATATCTTATTTATATTTTCTTTACTTCTTTGGTAAGAAGTCAGAAATAGTCAAATGTTTGATAAGTATCAACATGCACAGTTTCCAAGATGTTCCATGACATCTTCCCCCAAAAAAAAAAAACAAAAAAAAAGGTGAAATTAAATGGCACCATTCATGAATGAAGCATCAAGGTCAATAAAATAAAACAAATATATTTAATATCATATACAAATAAAATATTATTTTATTTGCATATTTAGTTAAATAATAAAATGTTGAAGTGAAAAAAATAATAAAACAATTTTTATATCTTTATTTTAAAAAGTAATAATAATAACAAAATAGATTTTATATAAATCATACATAATAATTATTCTCGATTTACATATTGATTTTAAAGAAATAAATTCTTTATCTCACATTTAAACAAAATTCAACTACTAAATAAAATGTAGAAAAGAATTCTTTCTTTATCTCCTTCTATTTCATTTTACCAAACAAGATGTTAGAGATTAAATGGCACTTAATTAAAAATTTTCTATAAACCTTTTAATTTGTGTAATCCTATCTTAAGTTAATTGTGAGATTAATTAAATCTAGATATAGTGATCAAAGTGGTTGTAAGATTTCTTAGGTGTGTAAAGTAATATTTTCACTTTATGTACTCTCTTTTTCTTACAACCATCAATTAAAATATGATTGCATCTAAGTTCATACAGTTTTATCTAAAAAATAAAATTACTGAGTGTCTCTAGAATATTTTGTTTTAAAATCATGTCTCATAATTTTTTTCTATAAAATCTCAAATAATTTTAGAACAATACTTTGTAATAGTACCGAAGAACAAATATTTTCCAAGAGGTATCATTTTAAAATACTACGCTTTAATTAATTTTAAAAGGAGTTAAGTTGCACCAACTAAATTCAAATATAATTTTGCTTTAAAAGGGGTGAAGTAAACTCTGTGGTATAATACACTCGTCAGTTTTACTAATTGTGAGCAATTATATAAAAGGAGTTTTGCTTTAAATATAATTTTGGGGTGAAGTAAACTCTGTGGTATAATACACTCGTCAGTTTTACTCACATCATGTGAGCTATTAATTCATGGCAAACTCTAATAATAATAATAATAATAATAATATCTTTACATTTGTTATCTTTCTTATTAATACATATTACAAATTTTTTTAAAATTTATTTTTATTTATAAAATTAATTCTGTAATAATATGAGTTTATAATTTTATCCTTAATATAATAAAAAGTATTTAAGTTAATGTTAAATTTTAACATAAAAGTATAGTTTTATTTTTCATATGAAAATAAAAGCAAAAAATTCGATGACATGAAAGTCAAATGATATTTTTAATATAACAAAATATTATATACAATTTAATTAAATTTCAAGAAAACTTTACATAATTTATTCTAAATATAATAATACTATTATTATTAGTAATAATTAATAAATGTTACGAAATGCGTAAGCAGGAAGTATTCTTTCCTTAACTATCTTTTTTTTTTTTAATGAAAAGAACCCTCTCATTTTTTTCTTTCTTGCTTCCTCCCCACTCCCATTGCGAAACTTCTCCTGAACCCCGTTCTCTCTCTTTTTCCTATCTTGCTGATATTCCCCCACAGTCTCAACCGAAACTTCTCCACACGTTTTTCAGACCCACAAAATTCCAAAATTAAAAAAAACCTTTCGCCTCAACCGCGTAGAAACCACACGCTTCCCAGATGATGAATCAATATATCTAATCATAATATTAAAAAATTTTCAATTTTTATCTTCAAAATCCAAAAACGAGTCTTAGTCACCGTCAAACTACAGCAACCGCCATCCCCGCGTTCAGATTTGCGCACACGCTTCCTTCTTTTCTCTATAAATCTCCCAAAACTCGATTCTTCTTCCTCACAACCAATTCTTCAGCGTTCATACCTTCCATTCACACACTTTCATTCGTCCAATCGAAACCTGTTCTTATTGCGAACCTTGATTTCACACCAACCCAGAAGACAAAGACTGGTTCCTGATGGAGATTAGCCCCGTCCCATTTCTTAATCAGGAGGATTTTTCACACTTCTGTAACTTTTACCCGGAGATGGATGCCAATTTCAGTGTGAACAACAATGCCAAAAGAAAGGATCGAAAGGACGACGAAGGAGGGAGTAATAGTAGTGGAAATGTAAATGACCATGACGATTTGGAGAAGAATGCGTTGAGGGATATTTTCACTTCCTTGATTCTGTTGGATGAAGAAGAGAAGCAGGAGAGAGAGAAGAGGGTTATGGAATCCGAGCGAGACAAAGCGATGTTCGAGTATAACTACAAGCAGCAAGCTCAAGCCATGAACGATTACTACGCGCAGCTTCAAGACCATTACTCTGAGACAGACAAGTTCGACCATTTGCGAACCAAAAGGGCTCGTCGCTCTACTTTCGGTATGTCTGCTTCCGGTTCCGCTTCCACCTTGGTTTCTGACAATGTGGGTTCTGAAATTCCAGCGCCAGAGAGTTCTGCATCGGCGTCGTCGGGGCAGCACCATCGCCGGCTATGGGTGAAGGACCGGTCGAAGGATTGGTGGGAACGGTGTAACCACCCTGATTTCCCGGAGGACGAATTCCGGCAATCGTTCCGGATGAGCAAAGCGACGTTTGATATGATCTGCGAGGAACTCGACTCGGTGGTGATGAAGAAGAACACGATGCTTCGTGACGCAATTCCGGTGAGGCAACGTGTTGCTGTGTGTATATGGAGATTAGCCACAGGGGATCCTCTTCGCCTTGTGTCGAAACGGTTCGGATTGGGAATATCAACATGTCACAAGCTTGTTCTTGAGGTGTGTTCTGCCATTAAAACTGTTCTAATGCCCAAGTTTCTTCACTGGCCTGATGAGGGGAAGATGAAGATGATCAAGGAGGAGTATGAATTGATGTCTGGAATACCAAATGTTGGAGGGTCAATGTACACTACCCATGTTCCTATCATTGCACCTAAGATCAGCGTGGCTGCTTATTTCAATAAGCGTCATACTGAGAGGAACCAGAAGACTTCTTACTCAATTACAGTTCAAGGGGTTGTTGATCCTAAAGGGATTTTCACTGATGTGTGTATTGGTTGGCCAGGTTCACTGCCTGATGATCAGGTGTTAGAGAAATCTGCTTTATATCATAGAGCCAATAGGGGGCTTCTGAAGGATGTTTGGATTGTTGGAAATTCTGGGTTCCCTCTAATGGATTGGGTTTTGGTTCCATATACGCACCAAAACCTAACTTGGACTCAACATGCATTCAATGAGAAGATTGGGGAAATTCAAAAGGTTTCCAAGGAGGCCTTTGCTAGATTGAAAGGTAGGTGGTCTTGCTTGCAGAAGAGAACAGAGGTGAAGCTACAAGACTTGCCAGTGGTTCTTGGGGCTTGCTGTGTTCTGCATAATATCTGTGAGATGAGAAATGAAGAGATGGATCAAAAGTGGAAGTTCGACCTCTTTGATGATGAAATGTTAGCTGAGAACAACATAAGGTCTGCCAATTCACTCCAGGCTAGGGATTACATTGCTCACAATTTGTTACACCATGGCCTTGCAGGCACTAGCTTTTTATAGTAGGTTCTTTTTGGCTCCTGATTTTGGATTTTATTTTGTCATTCTTTCGGCTATGTATTATTGGTCATACTGGAGAATAAAGGTTTTCATATATAGAATAGATATCGTATTTGCCCAAACAACATATAAATGGATACCTTTTTCTGTTAAATGGGTTTTTGTGTCTTCAATTACTAAGCTTAATGCCACATCTTTCCTTTTTTAACCATGTCAGTTACTGTGTCCCACCATGTTTGACATTTGAACTCTAGCTCTCCAAATCAGGAAGACTATTAATGATATGCGTTTGGCTTTCTTATATACAGTATTAAAGGTAGGCAGGGATCACCTTGAAATCCTCTTTCTCTCACCAAAACTGCAAATAAACTTCAATAAATTGCCAAAGAAATTGATGATTATTTCCTGAAATCTTTAAATCAGCAAGCAGTCTAAAACGTGATTCGGCCATGTCTGTTCAATAATTCATATGCCTCCCCCACAGATGCCCTTCATCTCCCCCTGCCGGAGCAGAGAATGCATCCAAAGTCCATATATCTGCTTCCCCAGATGAAAGCCAACTTGACATTTTTTGATCTCAGGATGCATATTGGGGATGCCCACAGGAAAAGGCCCCAGCTTTCTTCTTCTTTTCACCTCAGAAAGTAGGACTCTTGTTCTTTACCACTTACCCTTGAAGACCTCCTCTGTTTGCAATCAAGAGCAACAGTGGGGAAGAGCCATGATTACCAGATATTTTATGAGGAGGGTGAGAAGGGTTGCAATATGAACCAGAGTTAAGACGCCTTATAAACTGCAAATGGGGGAAAATTTTTAAAAAAAGAAAAAAGAAAAAGGATGACGGTGCATCTGCTTCTGCAGTTCTTACACACGTATAAAATATAAAGAATGTATTATCTTCGTTTACTGCTTTCCAAATAAAGCCTGCTTAAAAATACACAAACTTGTAGATAATTCCTTTTTTTTTTATTTTTTTATTTTTTTATTCTTCCTAAAAGAATACAAAATGCTAGAATAGAATAGAAAAGAATAGAACAATCAAACATCTCAAGCTATATTGGCATTCTTGTTTTTGGCTTCAAAACTCTCCCAGATTCTTCTTCAGAGGCTCTATCAATGGCATAATTTTCCCACAAGATAAGAATGACTTGGGATTATAGTTAATTAGAGTGGTAAATTTAGAGAAACCTCGAAGTCATCAATAATCCCAGGCCGTACAATTAGGGTTTGATGAATAGTGGTGTATGTTAATCCGAAATATTGCCTTCCACCTCTACATCCGAGATGTCTAATATTGCGAGGATTCAGGAACGAACCAATCAGCAGTGAACACTCGTCGGACAGACAAATTGAGAGATTGAAGAAAGTGTGAGAGAGAGACAAGTAAGTTTTGTAGGTTTCTTTGTAAAAGGTCTTCTTCGTCCCGAGTGTTTAGGTCTCATTGTCACAATTATCCAAACCCAGAGACAGAGAGAGAGAGAGGGGGAGAGAGAGAGAGAGAAGGAGAAAGAATCTTTGGAATAAACGTTTGGTAGAGCGAGAGGCTTTGGGTATGGAGGACAATCAGGAGGTGGAGAAGGAGGAGGAGGAGGAGGTGGGACCCATGGTTGGGGAGGAAGAGGAAGGAGAGGTGGGTTCGAGGTTGACGATGGAGAGGGTGGCTGCCGCCAAGAAGTTCATCGAGAACCATTACAGATCTCAGATGAGGCTCATCCGAGACCGCAAGGAGAGGTAACACACCCACTTCTTTGTTTTGACGATATTCCCTCTTTCGGGAAGACTCTTCAAAATCCTCCAATTAGAACAACTTAAATTTTAAATTAAACAGGAGGAATTTTGAATTGTTTAGTTCGTTAAAAATCTTTGATTCTCATTCTCTTATTAATTATTACAACAAATTTTCGAAGGAAAAAATTAAGATAAATTTTGTTTTCTTCATTATTTAGTATCCAAACATGTTATAAAAGAATCAAATTGAGAACAATATTTTTTCTTACCAATAAAAGCAGCTCCTTTGGCTAACGCATGCACTTTTTCTTCGTTCCGGTGAATGAACAATTTTTCTCTCTTCATGCTAAGGTTTTCTATTTCCTATTTTCTTGCATGTCGTTGGGACTTGGGGCTTCTTCCTTTTCAAACTTGATTTATCTTTTTTTTTTTTTTTTTTTGGGGGGGGGGGGGGGGGGGGGGGTTGTGGTTTTTTTGGAAGTCTTCCCTTTCAAACATTTTTATTGTTGGACTTAATGCGAAATGCGAAAATGGTAATTCTATGATGTGGGGGTTGGGAACACTTCACATTCTGGCTATTTATACTTCGATAAGGCATTGTGTTATCTGGGTCTGGGTGTGCTCGCTACATGCTTAACGATGTTTGTTAATACTTGAACATTTTTTGGATTAGAAGGAATCTGTCAATTTTGAGCAGTTTTCTTTTAAACATCTTCTAAGCATAATTTCTTTTTGAGCAGTTTTACTCATCAGACATGGACAAAGTTTTTCGGTGTTTACCCAGTATTTCAATAAACATTATAAGTGAATAGATTCAGCATCACATTGAATTTCTCTTTTTTTTTTCCTTTTTTTTTTTTTAAGTTCTTCTACATGTTATATTTGATTGAAGAAGCTGATTACTTAAATTTTCTCGGCACTTAAATTCTGGAGAACATTGAAAAATGAAGAATTGTTGTCCTGCCTTTGGTTTTAAAGCCTTACTCAATGACGATGGCATGCCATTGGATATGTGCAAAGAAGTTGCTAATAATCTTAGTAAATTTTGTGTGTGGTACAAGGCTATTTATTTGAAGATATATCAGAAACACACACCTCAGATCAAAAGAGAAACTGAGGGATAAGATGAATGCATGTCAACTGCGTTATGTTTTGAAGAAAATAATTGGTAGCATGAGTTTCCAACTTACTGGGAAGGAGGGAAGGTGGTTTTAGTATTACTACTTGATTGTAACACGGTTTCCTTCATGCTCTGCATGCATGTATTGAATTTCCCCTCGGCTGTACAGAACAAAAGGATGGCAAGAGAAGTTAGACGTAGAGTTTTATATCCTTGAAAGTCCCATACATCATCAGTGTCTCCTATGTCCACTTAATTACGTATTCTGTGCCCTTTTGGCAGTTTAGTTCAGTTTGACACACATGCATGTAGGCATATAAATCTGTCTTTTCCACAATAAAAATTTCATTGTCGTAGAATATTATTGACATTTAATATGATGGGACTCTAATTTATTATTTGTCCTTTTTTTTTCCACCTTCTGTTGATCTTAGTATATTATCAACCATGATTTTATTACTTTCAGGCGTTCGGTGCTGGAAAAGAAGTTAGCATCTTCTCATGTACCAGAAGAGGAACAGATATATCAACTGAAGGATTTAGAGCGCAAGGAAACTGAGTATATACGTTTAAAACGACACAAAATATGTGTTGATGATTTTGACCTTCTAGTTGTTATTGGGAGGGGAGCCTTTGGAGAGGTAGAAATGTGTTCAATCAGATTAAATAATTGGTTGCTTCTTTTTGTTTTGAACTTTTGGTGCCATAAAGCAGAATTTTTGAAGTTTATTGGAAATCTGGGCAGTACCCAATTTTATTTTTATTTTTACCATGGTAAAATAATTACAACTCAATTCTTCTAGTTAAACGAGCTAACTAGAAGAACATTTACTTCCCAAGATGCACTTCTTAACTTCCATTAATCTAAATCAAAATTCCCTTGTGGGTACCTACTAGCCTGTTTTTCCGGTGTGACAAATATGCATGTGGTTGCCCATTAGTCATTTATTTTGTTTGGGTTCTTTAGTTCCTACATTCTCGTAGATAAGCAAATTCTGATATTGCAATGCAATTTCAGAACAGAAAATCACTTGGTCTGGAAAACCTTAAAGGCAATGAATTGATAGTTGAACCATGGTGATGAAGATGTACTTGTGGAGGCCATGATTTTGCGGATATTCTTTTGGCAAAATATAGGAATACAACAACAACAACAACATTAGGCCTTTTCCCACTAGGTGGGGTTGGCCATATGAATCAAATGACGCCATAAAGTTTTATTATAAATCATGTTTTTAGATAAATCATTTAAGTTTAAATCTTTCTTAATGATTTCGTCTATAGTTTTTTGTGATCTCCTTCTACTTCTAATTATTGGATTACTCTCTATCTATTTACTCTTCTTATTGGGGCTTTTATAAGTTTTTTTTACATATGTTCAAACCATCTAAGATGCGATTCCACAATCTTTTTCATAATAGGTGCGATTTCAACTTTCTCTTTAATGTATTCATTTCTAATTTTATCTAGCTTAGTATGTTCATTCATCCAATGCAATATTCTCATTTTTGCAACGTTGAATTTATTTTTTTGTAACTTTTTATTACCCAACACTCAGATTCATATAATATTACCAATCTTATAACTGTGTAGTAAAATTTATCGTTAACCTTGAATGGTACTCTTCTATCAGTAATACCACTCGAAACACTCATTCATTTCATCCATTCTACTTCAATCCTATAATTTATATCTTTCTCTATTTTTCCGTTATGTTATATGATAGACTCAGGATACTTAAACTGAATGACTTGTGGTATAGTGTGTTCTTTGATTTTCAATTTTACGCTAGAATTAGTGCGTCTCTTACAAAATATAAGAATATTGCTACTAAATTTAGGATGCTAGGTATCTGTTGTAAAAGTTCCAAGAAAGAACCAAGGGTCATGAGGGAGTAAGTGTAGATAGGTTTCCCATCATTTGGTGGCTATCATCATCACTGTGGTATATGAGCATAAGATGTTTTGGCACAGTGATGGTCAAGCTGCATGTGGAGCATATAAGGTGCTCATTATGTAATTATCTGGAAGATTGAAGTTTTGTTGTTTGCTGGAAATAGTAGGGGCCGCATCAGTGGAATGGGGATAAGTGTTGATGCTGCAAGTTAGTTGTTACTATCAAAAGTCATAAGTGGAGAGAGTTCCAAAGTTGAAACCATGGAACAGAGGATCCTCAAATCTTCACTTATCATTGGGATGGGAGAATCTATGTTTCTTTGTAGCTTAGAAGTCTTTGTTAGAATAAGGTCATGGTGGTTACAGAAAAAATTTGTTGATAAATGGAAAGTATGCATTCCAATGAATACTTAGGATTTCTTTATTCTTTACCCCCTTATACATTTATGCTCCGTTTGGTTGGCCGAATCGCGGTCGCATTTCCTTTATATAGGCTGTGCAATATCTATTATATCCTTATATTTTCTTATTATATTTATTAAATCATCATTTTAACTATCAAATTACTTTTTTAAAAATAGGGGCAAAAAAGTCATTTCCTATATTATCTACCTCCATCTACCCACATTTTACATTCCCTTCTCCATTCTCTCTTTCAACCAAATAGATCCTTAAGATGTTCTAACTATTATAGCAGATTATTGACACAAGAATTATTACAGGTTTCTATTTAATTACATCTATAGAATCTTGGTGAACCAAAAAAATGCCTTTTCTTGCAGTTTTTCTTCCTCCTTAATCCTGTGTCATCCCATTACCATATTTAGTTCTAGGATTCTTAGTTTATTTCTTTCCTTTTTCTTCTGAATTGTAATTGCTTCAGAGTTTATGTTCGTTAAATATGCTGGTCATAATTATTCCTGCCGTGGATTTAATTAGTCATTTTGCTTTTGTTCTATAACCATTTACCCTGAGATTGTTTGGATGCTTTTAAAATATGACTACACAGGTAAGACTTTGTCGCGAGAAGAAATCAGGCAATATTTATGCCATGAAAAAGTTGAAAAAGTCTGAAATGCTCAGCAGGGGGCAGGTCAGTTCTCATTATTAAATTTGTCACTCATAAAAAGAGCGTTCTTTTGGCTGTTATGTTTTAAGTTTCATCGCATGATGCAAATTGTTTATTGTTTTTGAATTTGCTGGCTTCATATACAATGCAGGTCGAACATGTTAGAGCTGAACGGAACCTACTTGCAGAAGTTGCCAGTCACTGCATTGTGAAACTCTATTACTCCTTTCAGGATGCTGAATACTTATATCTGATAATGGAATATTTACCTGGTGGTGATATAATGACTTTGCTGATTAGAGAAGAAACTTTAACTGAAAGTGTGGCTAGATTTTACATTGCTCAAAGCATTTTGGCCGTAGAGTCTATTCATAAACACAATTACATTCACCGGTTGGTATTGTTATGTCAGGATCATTATGTTGTTGGCATGGTCTTTCTCTCGTAACCAAATTTTACTGCTATAGATTTCTCCATTTTTTCCTTTTTTCTGCAGAGATATAAAACCTGACAACCTTCTATTGGATAAAAGTGGTCATATGAAGCTCTCTGATTTTGGTCTTTGCAAGCCACTTGATTGCACAAATTTATCATCAATAAATGAAAATGAAGTCCTAGATGATGAGAACTTGAATGATACCATGGACATTGATGGATCCGTACCAAATTCCAGATGTGGAAGGCGCTGGAAAAGTCCCCTTGAACAACTTCAACATTGGCAAATAAACAGGAGGAAGTTGGTAACTGCCTACATTCAGAAATAACATTTTGATGCTTGCCTGTTTGGATTGTATTCCATTTCTGCTTACAAATGCATAATGGCAACATATAATTCATTTTATTACAGAAATACAAAAAATATTTATGTTGGAGGTAAACAAATACTCAGACATGTATCGTCTTATGCATGAGCACACTTGCTGCTCGGTTGTCTTACAATCCAGACAATCTTTCATTAATGGGGAATGATCAATCAAAAAATGAATGAAAGCTTTACAGTTGTTTATTTTTCTTTCAGAATTCAGATACAGGGCATAAGGTTCGAATTCTCTATTCTTCATAGGAGATTAAAGCTTTTCAGTTGTTTATATTTTGGTCATGATGGGCTCACAAGTGCTAAGTCCAAATATGGAGAGGTTTATGTTATGAGGAATAAGGAAAGGTTGGACACAACAAATGGTGAGGTGGTGGATGGAAGAATATCTCATAACTAACTTCTCATGTGTTGGCTGAGAGGAGAAGAGGGCATCATCGGATGTTATCTGTTTTTTTTTTTCGGGAGGGGGGAGGAGCATTCTGGCGTAGAGGTCAAGCAAGGAAATTCTGAGTGGGGAGAGTGCTCTGGTCTCTCGAATACAAGAGGAGTTTGTTCCTTATTTTTTGTCTCTATTTACTTTTCCTTTTGCACTATGCTGGTGTTTCTCATCTTTTCTGGAGAGGACTCAATTGGGTGGCTCTTTTAAAATCAATTGCAGAAGAGGAAAAACTTGATTTAGCAGTTGTTAGTTTGGAAGGGAAGGCCCTTAATTGGATTCAGTGGCTGGAAACCAAAGTTCTAGTATGTCCATGGAGGAAATGGAGACAAGGGAAATAGAGGATCAAATAGTGGAGGAATATCAAAAGTAATGGCCTTTGTGCAACTGTCATTGAGCTCATTTGTTGGACTGGCAGGGTATAAAACAATGAATTTATTGGGGAATACCTATGGAGAGAAGTGTTGGTGTTAATTGATAGTGGGGCAACCATAATTTCATCTCATCTATGATGGTTGAGAGACTCGGATATTCCTTGCTCATTATCAGACAATCACTTATTCACAAACCCTGTGTGAGGCTAATAGTTCTCATTTCCCATAACATACCTGTGCAAGAAACCAAATGTTAATCCATAACAGTGGGTGATGGTAGATGAATTTTGGCAAAAGGGGAGTGTAAGGATGTGTGCTTGGAGTTATAGGGCATGCAAATAGTGTAAACATTTTACCCTTTTGATTTGGGAAATGTTGTTCTAGTTTTGGGGATTGCTTGGTTGGAAGCTCTTGGAGAGTTAAAGGTGAATTGGGGGCAATCTTACATGAAGATTAAGGTTGATAAAGGGTGGATGTGTCTCAAAGGTGATCCCACCTTAACCCAATCCATGGCCTCCTTTAAATCAATCATTAGAGTCATCAAAGGAAAGAGAAGAGCATTTTTATTGGAGTTTGGGGCCATTGCCCTTGACATTGACGCTGGACAACAAGATTGACAAAGAAATTCATAAATTACTTGAATTTGCTTTAATATGTGAACCAGTGACGAGACTTTCTCCCTATTGTTATAAGGATCATGCTATCTTGATAGAATTGGGAGAACAACCATCTAATATTCGGCCTTATAAGTATTCACAGTTGCAAAGGGCTGAGATTGAGAAATTAGTGAGGGAAATGTTAGAAGTTCGAATTATTAGACCAAGCATCAACCCTTATTCAAGCTTGGTGTTGATAATAAAAAAAAAGATCGCAATTGGAGGTTCTATATTGGTTATAGGGCGTTAAACAAAATTACCATACTAGATAAATTTCCTATACCTATAATAAATGAGTTGCTAGATGAACTTGGAGGAGCAACAATATCTTCCAAGTTAGATTTGAAGTTTGGGTATTAGCAAATCAGGATTCTGCCTGGAGATGAATCTGAGACAGTATTTGGCACTCATGAGGGCCATTATGAGTTTCTAGTGATGCCATTCAAATTGACCAATGCTCCCTCCATATGTCAATCATTAATGAATGACATTTTCAAAGCCTATTTAAGGAAATTCATACTAGTGTTTTTTGATGATATACTGATTTGCAATTCTGATGCAAGCTCTCATGTACAACATTTGAGCGTACCACTAGAGATACTGTAGAAAAACTAGCTAGTAATTAATTAAAAAAAAAAGTGTCTTTTGGGTACTCTAAATTGGAGTATTTGGGGCATATTATATAAGCAAAAAGGGTTCAAGCAGATCCTAAAGAATTGAAGCTATGGTTAAATGGCTGGTCCCTGGAGACTTAAGGCTCTAAGGGGTTTTTTGGGACTCATAGGGTATTATAGAAAGTTCATAAAGAACTATGGAAAATTGGTATCTTCCTTCACTAATTTGCTTAAAAAAGACGTCTTTCAATGGGGAGACAAGGCTAAAAGGGCTCTTGGGACCTTGATAGCCGTGGCAATGGTGCTTGTGCTTTCAATGCTTGATTTTATATGACCTTTTGAGATAGAGGCAGATGCTTTAGGGTGTGGGGTGGGGGACGTGTTGATGCAAGACAAGAGACCCATTGCTTATTTCAGCCAGTAGCTATCCAACAAAGTTAAGCAATGTTTGGTGTACAAAAGGGAACTCAAGGCAATTGTTTTTGCAGTTAAATAGTGGCAACACTACCTAGGTGGGCATCCTTTCATCATTAGAATAGATCAGAAGGCCTTGAAGTTTTTGTTGGATCAGTGAATTATAGACCCTGATCAACAAAAGTGGGTTTCCAAACTCAAGGGCTATAAGTTTGAAATCCACTATAAACCAGGGGCAGAAAAAAAAAGCTACTGATGCTTTGTCTAAGAGAGATGATGAAATGGTATTAGAAAACTTTTTCTTTATGGTAATTTGAAGGAGTGGAGGAGTTGGACGAGGAAGTCAAACAAGATAGTAAGTTGCACTCTATTGTGCAACAAATTATGTTAAAAGAGGCTCCGTTGGGGTACAGCCTTCAAAAGGGATATTTGATGCATCAAATCAGAATGATTATACTTAAAAAATCTCTTAAGGTCGCTGCATTGATCAAGGAATTTCATAATTCTCCTATAGGAGGCCACTCAGGTCATTTAAGGATATACAAGAGGCTAGCTGAGGTAATATATTAGGAAAGGATGAAGAGAGATGTGCAAGTCTATGTGCTATTTGTTAAAGAAACTAGTATCAAGCAATGAGTCTGGCTGGAGTTTTACAACTCCTTCCCATTCTCTAACAAGTTTGGGAAGATCTCAATATAGATTTTATTTCTACCTAAGTCCAGCAAGTATGATACTATTTTGGTGGTAGTTGACTGACTTACAAAATATAGCCATTTCATGGCTTTATCTCACCCATTCACAGCCAAGGAGAAGTGGCTGCTGCCTTGTTTGTTAAAGAGGTGGTAAAGTTACATGAGTTTCCAAAATCAATGGTTTCAGATAGAGATTAAATTTTCATTAGCCAATTTTGGAAGGAGTTATTTAAATTGGCATGTACAACCCTTAAATATAGTTTAGGATACCACCCAAAAATGGATGGACTAACCAAAGTAGTTAATCAAAGTTTAAAGAAATATTTAGATTACTTTGCATAGGGGAAAACAACACAATGGAGTAAGTGGTTGCCCTGGGCAGAGTTTTGGTTCAACACCTCCTACAATTGTTCTACTGGAATGACACCTTTCAAAGCCTCATATGGAAGGGACCCTCCAACACTACTCAAATGGAAAGATAGTCCCTCAACTGTAGAAGAGGTCAATATAGCTATGAAGAAGAGAAACCTGATTTTAGCTAAGTTAAAAGCCCATTTGGGGAGAGCTCAAATGTATATGAAAAAAAAAAAAAAGCTGACAGAAAAAGGAGGGAAGTAGAATTTGTGGTTGGGGATTATGTGTACTTGAAGTTGGGACCATATAAATTGAGGACCTTAGCAAAGAAGCAAAATAAAAAACTTGCACCAAGGTTTTATGGACCTTAAAAGGTGTTGGAGAAATATGGGCAATAGCTTACAAGTTGGAGCTACTTGGTACTTCAAGGATTCACCCTGTTTTTCATGTTTTACAACTCAGGAAATCCTTACATCCCCACACTCTAGTTAATGACATTCCTCCCTCACTTATAGAAGAATTGGAATTGCAAGTGAAACCCAAACTAGTCCTGTAAGTTAGAAAGCTCACAAGTGGAAAATAGGAAGTGCTCATTCAATGGGAAGGTTTTGCAGAATTTGAAAGCATTTGGGAGGACTATGAGGTTATCAACAAACAATTTCCTCAATTGTACCTTAAAGACAAAGTGCAGCTCGTTGGGACAAGAAATGATGGGCCCACAAGTGCTAACCCAAATATCGAAGGGCTTAAGTTAGGAGGAATAAGGGAAGGTTGGAAACAACAAATGGTGATGTGGCAGGTGAAAGAATATCCCATAACTTACTTATCATGTGTTGCAGGTGGTTGCAAGGAGAGAAGGCACCATGGGATGTTATCTGTGGGAGGGGGTCTGGGCATAGAGGTCAAGCAAGAAAATTGAGTGGGAAGAGTGCTCTAGTCTCTCAAATATTAAACGAGTTTGTTCTTGCTTTTTTGTGTCTACTTTCTTTTCCTTTCTAGCACCAAGCTGGTATTTCTCTTCCCTATTTACTTGTTGGGGAGAAGACCTTTTTATATACATCTAAATAATACCAATGTTGAAGGTTTCATCAGGTCACTAATTTGTTAATACTTATTTAGAACCATTTCACCTCAAAAGCTTAAGCTATTAGGAAAGGCTCATTAGTAGTTTTTAATATATATTTCAAACATGCCTCCTCAAGTGAAAGACCTTTGGGTTTGGAGTGTGGACAAAGCATTGGCCAACCATACCTTATAGTGAAATTTAATTTATGAAGATTGGGGGCAACAAGTATTGAACTATTGACCACTTAATCAAGAAAGCTGTAATACCATCTAATGGAGCAATTTCCCACAAGGTTAAGCTACTAGGAGAAGCCCCATCAATGATATTTAATATATATATATCTCTCTTAAATAATCATTTAAGGTCTCAAATGTAGCATTAATACACGAAATTTCAATTTTGAATTGCATTTTATCATTTTCAACAGATCTTATCTTTGAATGAATAGATGCCTGCATGCATATCCTTCTTCAACTTGTCTTTTCATTTCATGACAGGCATTTTCCACGGTTGGAACTCCAGACTATATTGCTCCTGAAGTGTTGCTCAAAAAGGGATATGGTGTGGAGTGTGACTGGTCTGTTGATATTCTCTTTCTAGTTTCTGTTGTTTGGGCTGCATCTAATCATTATATGTTTTATAATTTATGGCATTTTGAAGTGAAAGCAGATAATAAATTTGCAATAACTTTTTATTTAAAATCTCTGGCTAATGGTAGTTGAATGAGCTCTACGTTCTAAATTATTCTATGTAGACTTTGTGTATGATGTAGCATGTGAATTCTGCATAATGTTTATCATTATGGAGACAATAGAATATCATGTTTTAGAATGCTATGTGCTAAATGCTGTACATCTATGCTAAGTAGTCACCCAAGATGAAATTTGTCATAGTGAAATCAGTGAAGCAACTTACAATATCTCAGCTAAATTCTGTGAGTAACTGAAAGGCTATAGAAAATGAATATCTTTGCTTAATTTTAAGATTTTATGTTGTGACCTTTTGTATATTATGTGCATGCTCCAATCCACAGGGACCATGACTAGAAATAATCTTGTCATCTTTCTTTAATAATCATGAATTGAAAAGTGTCTGTCCAAAGGGTTTGGAGCACTACATTGGAACCTTTCACATTCATCCAATTGAAACTTCATATTTTGTCCTTCTAAGTCCAGTTTTGGCAGACTATACGCAATCCACTGTTCAAAATCTTGTACAAAAATTGTGGTGCTCTCAGATATTCCTTGCCTTAGTATTAAATAGTTTGTAATTGGATTTTCCTAAGGAAAAGTATCAAATTTAAATGCAGAGCTGGCTGGCTTGATATATTCAACATAATTCTTGCAGATCTCTGATGTTCTGCTATTAAATGTGACTCTCATTAGCACATTTTTTTTAAGGGAAAAAAATAAGAAATATTAGGATATAATGAAAGATGGCTGTTAGAAGAGGATAAAGATTTCCTCCCGCATAAAGTAAATTGTTAAAGACAAATGCAAGAACCTAATTTCTTGGTTGTTCCTATGTATTTGATGAAAAATAGAAATCATTGTTTGGTACTAGGATCATTTGATTTAAGTAACATTAAGCGGTCTTGAAGTGAGCTTCAGCAAATTTACTGATCAAGTACTCGTATAATTTCAATAGACATATATTCAGACTTGAGATGTTTTTGGATGTTGATCTTTACGAACAAGATATCATGTAATACCAAAATTAATAGAATTGGAATGAAATTATTAAGGGCATTTAAATGATATAGAAAAATGAAAATAAAAAATAAAAAATAAAAAACAGAACAAAAATGAAGATGGTTTTAAAAATGTTTTGCTAGTATTTGGTGGAGATTATTCTTCAATTTACTTGCTTTTACCTGGGAAAATGCTGCTTTTGCTTAAAACAGTGTTTCCTTTCTTGAAGTGAAACAGTTAGCTTGTTGCTGATATCAATTCTGCCTTGCTGCAGGTGGTCTCTTGGTGCTATAATGTATGAGATGCTTGTTGGTTATCCCCCGTTCTACTCTGATGACCCAGTAACAACGTGCAGAAAGGTTTTAGTCTCTTAAACTTTTTCTTTTTTCCTGTTCCTCAACTGTCCTCCCTCCTCTTCTTTGGGGCCAATAACTTAAAATATTTTTTATTGGCACAGCTTCCCAGGCCCCTAAATAATAGAACTATGATGATGGGGGATCAATTTCAGTCTCCTGTATTATAAATTTTCGCAAGGGCCCAGCAGCAGCGTTTTGGAAAACAATTTGGCTATCAATAATCCTTTATAAGTCCTTTAAGAAAAACAAGTTGGACATGATCAAAATGGCAATTTTGATATGCTAGTTTATTTCGATTGATGTTTCCAAAAAAAAAAAAAAGTTGAAGAAAAACCAGATTGTTTCATGGAGATTGCTTTCATTAGGGCTGTTGTATTTTGAGTTTAACTGTCCTCACCGCCATAAATTATAATGCTTTTCACATGTCTAGTTTGTCAGTTTATTATTTATATCCAGATTATAATACTATAACTTGAAAGATTTCACATAATTATGTTCATGGAAAGCTCTACATTCATAGATTTTAACCCATCAGATATGAAATACATAATGAATTAAACTCTGAGAAATTGTGGAAATCTAAGGAGGTATAGTTCTTATTTCCCTTGTCAGAGATTTTGAAATAGAACATTTTGAAGGAGTTTTAAGAAATTCAAAACCTAAACCCCACCTGTGATCACTTTAGCTTACTCTTGCTTCATATTTGGGCTTGATTGAGTTACTCTGAACCATTCTTCATACACTTCTGATGTCAATTATGTAGTTACTTGTTACTATTGCTTGTTTGTCTCCTTTGTTTGTTGTGTATATTAGTCAGCTTTGTTCTTTCTTTAAGTCTGTGACAATTTAAAGTATTTGTTAGCATTTATTGAGTGTTTTAATTTGTTGAGGGTTGAAATTATGTTCCTTTTTGGCCTTGGTAATGATTGTCTGCAGATTGTACATTGGAAAAATCACCTAAAATTTCCAGAGGAAGCAAGGTTGACACCTGAGGCAAAGAATCTAATTTGTAGGTTGCTTTGTGATGCGGACCAAAGACTTGGTACTAGAGGGGCAGATGAAATTAAAGTGCGTAAAATGTGTTTCTTTAACTATAGAACTTCACGGTTACACCACTTTTTTTTTCCTCTCTTAATATTATTGGCACTTAATTGACCAGGCTCATCCTTGGTTCAAAGATATCGTATGGGACAAGCTCTATGAAATGGAAGCAGCATTCAAACCCCAAGTCAATGGAGAGCTTGACACTCAGAATTTCATGAAATTTGATGAGGTAAGATGTATGAATTCTTCTTTTCTGATTGGCATGCCCAGTTGGATTCATATCAATGATCTCTTTGACTCTGTTTCTTGGTCCCTCCAGCTTGTCCTTCACTTTGCCATAATGAACAATCACTAATTTTGAAGAATTTCAGAGAAATTGATTCTCTGAATTCATCTTATTTATTTGAAGAAGGAAAATTACATATATATATATATAGAGAGAGAGAGAGAGAGAGAGAGAGAGATTGGCCACAGAAAACAGCTACTCACTCTGGACAAACAGAAACCAAAATCAAGGAAAATAAATGAGCAATAAAGGTGAATAAAACAAAAGATTAAAGAGGAAATAAAATGTTGACATTTTACGATAAATGCATATATGAGAAAATCTTAAGCATAAATCAAGGGATTCTAGCACTCCTCCTCAAGCTAAGTTGTACATGTTTAGCACACCCAGCTTGGATGTCAACTCTTCAAATTTGACTCTTGAGATAACTTTAGTTAAGATATCAACCACTTGGAACTGAGTTGGAGTGTAGGTCAGCTCAATGACTCTTGATTCCACCTTTTCTGTAATAAAATGTGGTCAATCTTAACATGTTTAGTCTTGTTATGATGTATTGGATTTTTCGCAATGCTAATAGTTGTCATATTGTCACATAGAACCTTCGTAGGCCTTTCCACGACAACTTTGGGTTCATCATGTTGTCTCTTCAATTAAAGACCTTCACAAACATCGTGTGCAAGGGCTTTGACCTTGGCTTCAACACTACTTCTTGCCATCATTGGTTGTTTCTTGCATCTCCAGGTGACAAGGTTGCCCCAAACAAAGGTACAATGCCTTGTTGTGGATCTTCTATCAGTTATAAATCCAACCTAATCTATATCTACGTAGACTTCAAGTTATCTGTTTGTACCTTCCTTGAAGTAAATTCCTTTGTCATGGATCATTTTCAAATACCTAAGGATTCTAAACACTTCCTCCAAGTGTTTTTCATTTGTCTTGTTCATGAATTGACTTACCACACTAATTAGAAGGGTAATATCAGGTCTAGTATGTGAGAGATAAATTAATTTACCTACTAACGTTTGATACATATCTGTGTCAATAGGAGCACTGTCATGTTTAAGGCTAGCTTTATAATTAGTCTCCATAGGTGTATTAGCCAATTTACACCCTTGCATTCTTGTCTCCTCAAGTAAGTCCAAAGTGTACTTCCTTTAAGAGGTAATTATTCCCTTCTTTACCAAGAAATATTTCAATTCTCTAGGGTCTTTAATCTCAAATTTTCAAGCAAGAGCAAATTTCAACCTTATGATTTCATCTACCTAGTCGCCAGTGACCACAATGTCATCAATGTGGACAATAAGAACAAAAATTTTACCTTAGAAAATTTAGTGAAGAGTGTGTAGTCAGCTTACCCCTAAATATACTCATATTTGTGGAATTTTGAAAATGCTAGATTTTTAATTACTTTGTATTTGATTGTATTATTTGAAGAAGGACATTACACATATATAGAATGTTAGCCGCATAAAACAACCACTCACTCCGGGCAATTAGAAACCAAAAATCAAGGAAAAATAAATGAGCAATAAAGATGGATAAAACAGAAAATAAAAAAGGAAATGGAAAATAAAATGTTGACATTGTATAGTAAATGTAGAAAAAATCTTGAACAAAAATCAAGGGATTCTAAAACTCTCTCTTAAGTTGGGTTATATATGTTGAGCCTGCCCAGCTTGGACATCAACTCTTCAAATTTGACTCTTGAAATAGCTGTAGTTAATATATCAGCCACTTGGGATTAAGTTAGAGTGTAGGTCAGCTCAGTGACTCTTGATTCCACCTTCTCTTTAATAAAGTGTCGGTCAATCTTAACATGTTTAGTCTTGTTATATTGCACAAGATTTTTTGCAATGCTAATAGTTGCTATATTGTCACATAGAACTTTCATAGATTGTTCCATAGCAACCTTGAGTTCATCAAGAAGTCTTTTCAGCCAAAGACCTTCACAAATACCATGTGCAAGAGCTCTACACTTTGCTTCAGCAAAGCTCCTTGCCATCACCAGTTGTTTCTTGCTTCTCCAAGTGATAAGGTTGCCCTGAACAGAGGTACAATATCTTGTAGTAAATCTCTTATCAGTTATTGGCATCTGTGTAGACTTCAAGTCTTCTATTTGTACCTTTCTTGAAATAGATTCCCTTATCAGGGATCATTCTAATATACTTGAGGATTCTAAACACTGCATTTAAATATTTTTTATTTGCCTTGTTTATAAATTAGCTTATCACACTAACTAGAAGACTAATATCAGGTCTAGTATGTGAGAGGTAAATTGATTTACCTATTAGCCTTTGATACATTCCCATGTCAGCAATAGCACTCTCATGCTTAAGACCAATCTTATAATTAGTCTCCATAGGTGTGTCAACAAGTGTACACCTCTTCATTCATCTCTTCAAGTAAGTTCAAAGTGTACTTCTTTGGTGAGACAATTATTCCCTTCTTTGATCTAACCACCTCCATTCCCAAAAAAATATTTCAATTATCCGAAATCATTGATATTAAATTTTCAAGCAAGAGCAGATTTCAGCTTTATGATTTTATTAGCATAGTCACTAGTGACCATAATGTCATCAATGTAGACAATAAGACCAGAAATTTTACCTTCAGAAGAGAATTTAGTAAATAGTATGTGGTCAAAATGCCCCTAAATATGCCCCTAAATATACCCATATCCTTTCACAGCCTTAGTAAATTTATCGAACCATGCCCTTGGTGATTGTTTCAACCCATAGAGTGACTTATGTAATTTGCACACTTTATAAGCATTGTTCTCAATTTGGAAACCAGCTAGTACTTCCATATACACTTCATCCTCCAAATCACCATTTAAAAAAGCATTCTTTACGTCAAGTTGATGAAAAGGTCAAACAAGATTAGTTGCAATAGAGAGAAGTATCTTGACAATGTTGAACTTTGCTACTAATGCAAAAGTTGTTTGGAAATCAATTTCTTGTGTTTAAGTAAACCCTTTAGTCACTAGCCTTGCTTTATAATGATCGATGCTTCAATCAAGGTTATATTTGATAGTAAATATCCAATTGCGCCCAACAACTTTCTTCCCTTCGGGTAATCTGTAAGCTCCCAAATGCCATTTTTGTCAAGGGCATTCATCTCATCCTTAATGGCACTTCTCCAATCGGGTTTTTTCATTGCTTGATCAATATATTTTGGGAATCTGCTCACTTGAAATGCTAGCTACAAAACCCCGATAAGTAGGAGACAATTTGTTATATGAGATGTAGTTACACAAAGGGTGTCGAGTACAAGACCTTACTCCTTTTCTTGGAGCAATAGGCAAGTTTTAATCATCATGATTACTAGGCTTTGGACTTGGATGAGAAAGTGGCTCTAGAGGTGCATTAGGTCTTATCTCATTCCCTTTATTTCACCTTGAATAAACCAGAAACTCAGTTTGTTGGTTGTTGGCACTTTCAAGTTAAATTATGGAGTTGGAATTGATCACGGGTTCAAGAGAAATTTTGGTTTTAATAGGCTGTTCAGGGACATTGGTCTTAAGTTCAAGGTTTATTTATGGGTGGTTGGTTTGAGGGCCAATGTTATACCATGAACCCCATTTTTACATGTTCTCACTCTCCGCTTGAATGGTGTTTTGAGGTAGAAGGGCTGGTTCTTAAAAAATGTGACATCCATGATGATACAGATCCTTTTTTGTGGTTGGAGAGTAGCATTTGTAGCCCTCTTTAGTAGAGTATCCTGGAAAAGTACATTTCATGGCTTTTGGGTCAAATGTACCTCTATGGTAGACATAAACAAATAAGGTGCAGCCAAAAACCTTTGGGAAAGGGTGGACAAAATTTGTGTTCAAGGGAAGGTTTGAAGGAGTTAATGAATCAGGGTTTTGAAATTTAAAGTGTTAGAAGGCATTTGGTTGATAAGGTATGTAACAATAAGAATGGCTTCGCTCTTAAAAATTTTGGAACACTAGTAATATTCATAAGGCATCTAGCAACTTTTAAAAGGTGCTTATTTTTTCTCCCAACCACTCCATTATGTTAAGGGGTATCAATACAAGAATTTTAATGAATGATCCTTTAGTGAGTAACGTAGTTAAAGAGATTGGCGTTGAAATAATCTTTAGCATTGTTAGATATTAGAATCTTTATTTTTATTGGAAATTGTGTTTGGATAAAGGTGTTGAATTGTTTGAAAATGTTGGTGGCCTCAAATTTCTCCTTAATAAGGTAAACTTATGTAAGTCTCATGTGATCATCAACAACAACAACAACAACAACAACAAAGCCTTTTCCCACTAAGTGGGGTCGGCTACATGGATCAATCGACGCTATAAATCCCTATCATAAATCATATTTCTAGACAAACCATTTAAATCTAAATCTCTCTTAATAATTTCTCCTATAGTTTTCCTTGGTCTTCTTCTACCTCTACTTATTGGATTATTCTCCATCATATCTACTCTCCTAACGGGGGCTTCTATAGGTCTCCTCCCCACATGACCAAACCACCTAAGTCTCGATTCTACAATCTTTTTTACAATAGGTGCGACTTTCACCTTCTCTCTAATGCATTCATTTCTAATTCTATCCCGTCTAGTGTGTCCACTCATCCACCGCAACATTCTCATCTTTGCTACATTAAACTTATTTTCTTGTTGACTTTTTATTGCCCAACACTCAGTTCCATATAACATTGCAGGTCTTATAACTGTGCAGTAGAATTTACCCTTAAGTTTGAGTGGTACTCTTCTATCACAAATAATACCCGAAGCACTCCTCCATTTCATCTACCCCGCTTGAATCCTATGCGTTACATCTTCTTCTATTTCCCCGTTATGTTGTATGATGGATCCAAGATACTTAAATCGTGTGACTTGTGGTAGGATATGTTCTCCAATTTTTACTTATACGTTAGAAGTGGTGTGCCTCTTACTAAACTTACACTCCATATACTCCGTTTTACTTCTACTTAAACGAAAGCCATGAGCTTCCAAAGTTTGTCTCCACCTCTCCAACTTCTCATTCATTTCCTCTCTCGATTTTTCAACTAGGACAATATCATCTGCAAAAAGCATGCACTGTGGCACCGGCTCTTGGATATGTTCAGTAAGTACATCCAAGACTAAGGTAAATAGATAAGGGCTCAGAGTTGACCCTTGATGTAAACCAATAGTGATCGGAAAATCTTCTGTAAGTCCACCTTTTGTTACTACGCTAGTTGTAACCTTATCATACATGTCTTGGATTGCTCGAATATAAGCTATACGAACTCCTTTTTTCTCTAAAGCCTTCCATAGAACTCCTCTTGGCACTCTATCATATGCTTTTTCTAAATCAATAAACACCATGTGTAAATCTCTTTGATTCTCCCTATATCTCTCCATTAATCTTCGCAACAAGTATATTGCTTCCATAGTTGACCTTCCTGGCATAAAACCAAATTGATTCTCCTTAACTTGACTCTCTTTCCTTAACCTTCGCTCAATTACTCTTTCCCATAATTTCATAGTGTGGCTCATGAGTTTAATTCCTTTATAATTTGCGCAATTTTGAATGTCTCCTTTACTCTTATAAATAGGAATTACAGTACTTTTCCTCCACTCATCTGGCATCTTCTTAGATCTCATAATTTCATTAAATAACTTTGTGAGCCAACTTATACCTTTCATTCCCAAACTCTTCCATACTTCAATGGGTATATTATCCGGTCCAACTGCTCTGCCATTCTCTATTCGCTTTAATGCTTCTTTTACCTCTACCTCACAAATCCTACGGTAAAAAGTATAATTTCTATCCTCTTCTTCTGTGTCTAGCCTATCCAATTGCAATAAAATCTCGTGCCCTTCATTAAAAAGCCTATGAAAATAACCCTTCCATCGTTCTCTGATATCTCGTTCCGTGACTAACACTTTCCCGTTTTCATCCTTAATGCATTTCACTTGATCCACATCTCTTGTCTTTCTTTCCCTACTTTTAACTAACTTGTAAATACTTTTTTCTCCAACTTTAGTACCTAAAGATTGGTATAACCCATCAAATGCCCTCGCTCTCGCTTCGCTCACTGCCCTCTTAGTGTCTTTCTTAGCTACCTTATATTTTTTCCAATTTTCATTACTCTTACATAATGACCACACTTTATAACACTCTCTTTTAACTTTAACCTTATCTTGTATACTTGCATCCCACCACCAAGATTCTTTATCCCTAGGTCCAAAACCTTTTGATTCACCTAATATTTCCTTTGTCAACTTCCTAATGTCTTTAGCCATTTCATTCCACATATCGTTAGCACTTCCTTGTATTTCCCAAGGTCCTTCCTCCATAATCCATCTTTGTAAATTCTTTTCTTTATCCCCTTTAGTTGCCACCACTTAGTCCTTACCACTCTACCTTCACATTTACTTTTTACTCTCCTCCTAACTCTTATATCCATAACCAAAACTCTATGTTGAGTAGTTAAACTCTCTCCCGGTATAACTTTGCAATCCATGCAAAATTTTCTATCCGATTTCTTTATAAGAAAGAAATCAATTTGAGAACATGCCCTTCCACTTTTATATGTGATAAGATGTTCTTCACGCTTTCTAAAACAAGTGTTAGCTAATAATAGATCGAACGCTAATGAAAAGTCTAAAATAGTTTTACCCTCTGTACTTACTTCTCCTATACCCTATCCTCCATGAACACCCTCGTAGCCTGACGATACCCTTCCCACATGACCATTTAGATCCCCTCCTAAAAAGATCTTTTCTCCTAATGGTATTTCCTGAACTAAACATTCTAAATCTTCCTATAACTTTACCTTATGAGATTCTTCTAACCCTACTTGTGGTGCATAAGCACTAATAATATTAAAAATTTCCTTTTCTACTACAAACTTTAATGCAATGATTCTATCTCCTAACCTTTTGACATCTACTACAGTATTTTTCCAAAACTTATCTACAATTATACCTACTCTATTTCTAGATTTATATTTACCAGTATACCAAAGTTTAAAACTTGAAGTATCTAATTCTTTCGCTTTTTCTCCTACCCATTTAGTTTCTTGTAAACACATAAAATTAATCCTTCTCCTAATCATAGTATCTACTATTTCCATAGACTTACTCGTAAGTGTACCTATATTCCAAGTTCCAAAACGAATTCTACTCTCATGAACTAACTTCTTTAGCCACATTTGTTCACGAAAATGTGGTAGCCCTTGCTTATTTTTCACTACATCCAGGCGACGATGCAGCGGCTCTTGCTCACTTCTCACTGTACTCGAGCTATACAGCGCGTTACTTACGGGCAACGACCTAGCCTTACGTCTAATATATTGATTGTCCATGTCATAAAGATTCGACAAAGTTTTACGTTGGCTGTCGACTGCCTAACACAACCCTCCTCTTTTTCCGGGCTTGGGACCGGTTATGACCAATAAAATTCGTCATAGGCAGAGTTTCATGTGATCATCAACAAAGTTAATAAACCATCTAGCCCAGGATAAGTTTTTAATGTTTAAGGGCCCCCGAATGTCACTGTGAATTATAGTGAATGGCTTAGTGGGTATATGATTGTGGGAAGGATAAGAATTTTTTATATGTTGGGAAAGTTGACACACTTCACATTAGAAAGGGATAGTATTGTTTTTGGATAGGTGAGTTTACAATAATTTGAAGTGTTGTAAGCTAAGGTGTCCTAGTCTGTAGTGCCAGAGCATGATTTTACTAAGAGTGGTATTAGAATTATTATCAATATGAGCCTTTTTTTCCACTGTTTCAGCTCTTGTAATGAGATATAGCCCATTAACCTCTCAACATTGCCACTGATCTTGTCACCATCTAAGTTCTAAAATTATAGCCCCTAAGATAAAATTTTGGCAACATTATTAAGATCCTTGGAGAGCTTGCTAATAGACAACACATTGTAATTTAAATTTGGCATAAGTAAAACATTTTTCAAGACCATTTCTTTATGTATCTTTGCTATCCCAATACTAGCCATATTAGACAAGGTTCCATTGGCAATTTTAACAACTAAATTTTCATTGCAAGGTAGTAAGGCATCAAGAAGTGAGGCATTCCTTGTCATGTGATCTGTTGCCAAGTCAACTATCCAAGAGGTGCTGTTTTGACCTTAGGAGCTAAGGGCAGTATGAAATTTCCCTGATTGGATAACAAGCCTTGTACGCATAGATTTTTCAAATGTGACCTGAAATTGGCATTCTATCATCCCTTCTTCACTATTTGTATGAGCTTAATGTTCTTTTTTTGGTATCATGGACATGGCAAGTTTGTGCTTTTGTGGTTCATTGCAATATGCTTGCCACTGTTGGACCCGATCTTCCAACGACTATGTTGATAATTGGCTCTGGACAAATGACGTCAGATCACAGGGTGTGACGCACCGTCACATGTTGGTGCATATGTTGGGAGACTATAGAACTAAATGGTGCATGGAGGTGTGTGTGGTGACAAATGACGACTAGACTCCAGGGTTTGGTTGATCGACACCTCTTGAAGATGGTTATAGGGTGCGTGTCCATGGTGTCTGCTACTGTCATGAATCTTATAGGAGACGATAACTTCATCTCTATCATTATGATTTGCCTTTTATGGGTTTTGCCATCCACACCCTTGATGTGGCTGAGTTAAACCACAGGCAATTAAGCTTTTACAAGCTTTGATATCATATGGAATTTTAAGAATGTTAGATTTTTAATTACTTTAAATTTTATCATATTATTTAAAGAAGGAAATTACACATATATAGAGGGTTGGCCACATAAAATAGCCACTCACTCTAGACAACTAGAAGCCAAAAATTTGGGAAAAATAAGTGAGTAATAAAGATGAATAGAACAGAAAATAAAAGAGAAATCTAAAGAAAATCTTGGGCAAAAATCAAGAGATTCCAACAATATCTTTTCACAGTCTTAGTAAATTTATCAAACCATATCCATGGTGATTGCTTCAACTCATAAAATGACTTATGTAATTTGCATATTTATGAGCTTTGTTCTCAGTTTTGAAACCGATTGGTACTTCCATGTACACTTCATCCTCCAAATCAACATTTAGAAATACATGCTTTGCATTAAGTTGATGAAGAGGCCAATTAAGATTAGCCATCATAAAGAGAAGTACCTTGATAGTGTTAAACTTCGCTACTAATCCAAAAGTTTCCTGGAAATCAATCCCTTGTGTTTAAGTAAATCTTTTAGTCACCAACCTTGCTCTATGACAATTAATGCTTCCATTAGGGTTATACTTGATAGTAAATATCCACTTACATCTGATAACTTTATTCTCTTTGGATAAAGTAATAAGCTCCTAAGTGCCATTTTTGTCAAGGGCATTCATCTCATCTTTAATGGCTCTTCTCCATTTGAGTTTTTTCATTGCTTCATTAATATTATTTGGGATCTGCTAACTTGAAGTGCTGGCTACAAAACCCCAATAACCAAGAGACAATTTGTTATATGAGATGTAATTATACAGATGGTGTTGAGTACAAGGCCTTATCCCTTTCCAAAGAGCAATACGCAAGTCTAAATCATTATGATTTCAAGGCCTTAGATGGGATGGCGGCTCAAGAGGTGCATTAGGCCCTATCTCATTCCTTTTATTCCTTTTCAAATAAACCAGAAACTAACTTTATTGGTTGTTGCACTTTTAGTTTTAGATTCTTGGGAAAAATTGGTGGTGAAGTGTTGTTCTGTCAAAGGTAAAGTGGCAAGTTTAGGTATAGAGCTGGAATTGGTAATAGGTTTAAGGGAAATTTGTGGGCGGTTAGTTTCAAGTTTAATATTATATCACAAACTCCATTCTTACATGTTCTCACTCTCTCCTCGAATGGGTGTTTTGGGATAGAAGAGCTGGTTCCTAAAGAATGTGACATCCATGATAATGTAGGTCCTTTTTGTGGTTGAAGAGCAGTATTTGTAGCCCTTTTTGGTGAAAGAGTGCCTAAAAGAAAAACATTTAATGGCTTTTGGGTCAAATTTTCCTATGGTAGACACAAACAAAAGAGGTGCAGCCAAAAATTTTTGGGGAAAGAGTGGATCGAATTTGTGTTTGACGAAAGGTTTAAAGGAGTCGATAAATTGTGGTTTTGAGATTTAAAATTTTAAAAGGCATTTGGTTGATAGGGTATGTAGTAGTGAGAATGACTTCTCTCCAATAAAATTTTAGGACATTGGTAGTGTTTGTAAGACATTTAGCAACTTTTAAGATATGTTTATTTTTTCTCTCAGCTACTCTATTCTGTTGAGAGGTATTATTAACATAAGAACTTTGATGAATGATCCCTTGGTAAATAAGATAGTCAGAGAGATTAGTTTTGAAGTAATTTTTAGTATTATTAGATCTTCAGATCTTTATATTTTTGTTTAAAATTATATTTGGACAAAGGTGTTAAATTGTTTGAAAATGGTGGTGGTCTTAGATTTCTCCCTCATAAAGTAAATCCATGTGAGTCTCGTGTGATCATCAACAAAAGTAATGAACCATTTGCCTTGGATAAGTTTTTATTGTTTGAGGTCCTCAAACATCACAATGAATTATTGTGAACAACCTAGCGAGCATGTGATTATGGGAAGGATAGGAATTTTTTATATGCTTGGAAAGTTAACAAACTTCACATTGGAAAAAGGTAGTATAGTTTTTGCATAAGTGATGGTACAATAATTTGAAGTAATGAAAGCTGGGGTGTCCTAGTTTGTAATGCCATAACATGATTTCACTAAGAGGATTATTAGAATTGCTAGCTACATGAGCCTTTTTCTCCACTGTTTTAGCTCCTGTAATGCGACATAGCCCATGAACCTCTTTAGCATTGCCAATGATCTTATCATCATCCAAGTCTTGAGAATTACAACTAGTAGGATAAAATTTAGCAACACAATTAAGATCCTCAGAGAAATTGCTAATAGATAGCAAATTGCAAGTTAAATTTGGTACAAGGAAAACATTTTTCAAGACCAATTTCCCATATATCTTTGTTGTCCTAATACCAGCTACCGTAGACAAGGTTCCATTGCAAGGTACAAAGGCATTAAGAAGTGAGGCATTACTCATCAAGTGATCTATTGCTCTAGTCAATTATCCAAGAGGTGTTATTTGAATTTGGGAGCCAAGGGTAGTATAAACTTTAACAATTAAATTTCCATTACAAGGTACTAAGATATCAAGAAGTGAGGCATTATGGTCATGGGACCTATTACTTGAGTCAACTACTAAAGAAGTATTGTTTTGAACTTGGGGAGCTAATGGCAATATGAAATTTACTTGATTGGGTAACAAATCCTAGTGAATGGGACTGATTGGATACTTCATTCATTTTAGGCTTTGTTTTTGGTACATATTTAAATGACTCAGTTTGGGCATGAATCTCAAAACACCTTTTTAACAGACTATTAAAGATGATGAAGTCAAGCAATTCTGGACAAACGGCAGTGAGAGGTGGCGTGTAACGCACTCTCATGTGCCGTTGCATATGACAAAGCATTGCTAGACATGGTTGTGCATGGAGCATCGTACAAGAGCTAGACTCCTTGGTTCAGCCAATCAGAGCTTGTTGAACAAGGCTAGCCAATGCGTGTCCCCATAATCCATGGCAACAAAATTTTTATAATAGTGTTTGAGTCTTCTAACGTTGTGTAATATGTTTTGAACCACCTATAAAGCTTTCAATGGTGTTTGCCCCTCTTGGGCTTCTATATTAAAGGCCAATCCTTGGCCGAATTTGATGAAATGATGGTTAGGCATGGTGAGGCTCTAGTACCACAATAAATTTCAAAGTTATTGATTCTATGAATTCATCTTACTCATTTGAAGAAAGAAAATTATATATATATATATATATATATGAGGTTGGCCACAAAAAACAGCCATTCACTTTAGACAAACAAAAACCAAAATTAGGAAAAATAAATGAACAATAAAGATGAATAAAACAAAAGATAAAAGAGGAAATAAAATGTTGATATTATACAATAAATGCAAATATAAGAAAACTTGGGGCATAAATCAAGGGATTCCAACAAATTTGTATTTACTTCATTCAATTAGATGCAATATGTCATAGCTTATGTAAATTGTGATAAATAATTTTTGTTCAATATCCAAAGGAAGGGGAAAATCACTTTGTTTTGTGATGGTATATCCTGTTATTTTATACTCTAGCGCAAGAACATTAAATACTGCCCCATTTTTGTGTCTACAATTTCTTCATGATGTATTTAGCAATTACTATTATATTAATAGTAAGATCACATGTTGACTTGTAGGAAGCTTTCTTATACAAAAGCAAATAGGTGTTCCTAATTTAGTTGCATTGTTGCGTTTTACAATAGCATTGGGCCTAACTTCATCATTTGGGTCATTATTATATAAACGACTTGTAGGATATATGTTATGAGGATCATGAATAAGTAAATTATTGTAGATGCATAAACAAGACTTAGAGATCATATTGCTAAGAAATATTACGTAGGTCTTATAACTCTAATTTTTATTATTTAGTAGTAGTTCTTCTAATTTAATTTTTTATAATTATCATGACTCATGATTACACTAGTCAAAGTGGTATGACGACTTCTAATGCTTGCTATGCCTATTATTCAAATTATGATCAAGAGATTCAATCAAGTCTCAATAAGATGAGTGCAGTAATAATTCTGCTAATACTTCTACACTTCCTCCTAATGAGCTATTTTATTCACTTGTTGAGAAATTTGAAACTGTGCAAGATTGAGTTTCATAGAAATATGAAGAATATCAAAAGAAAACCAATCAAGAAAGAGGTTGAGGATGTTGAAGTAGTAGATTCCTTATGAAGGTTTGTGATAAAAGGGCTAAGAGATAATTTTGCTACCTCAGCGGATCAATTTTATACGAATATTCTGGCTACATAAATAATCCCATAGGTAATAGATCTTGCCAAAAAACAAGGATACAAAAGACAAATAGAAAAGATAAAGATGTGAAACAAAAATTAAAAAATAATGGGATAAGGATATCAACATTTAAACTTAATTTAAACTCTGATAAGGAGATAGACCCAAATACACTTATACCTGAAATGATACACCAGCAAATATTGAAAAACAAATATAAAGATTTAAAATAAATATTTTAACTTCTAACACCCCCTTCAAGTTGGATTTTAGATATTAATCTTAATCAGTTTGGACTTCTATTCTTCAAAACGTACTCTAGTTAGTGCCTTGGTCAACACATCAGCAACTTGAAATCTTGTAAGGACATGAACAAGTTTAACAATGCCTGAATCAACTTTTTCTTTAACAAAATAACAATTAAGTTCAATGTGTTTTGCCCTGTCATGATGAATAAAGTTGTTGGTTATGTTGAAAGCAGTCAAATTATCATACATTACTTCCGTAAGTCCATTCTGTTATATAATTATCAAAGTTAAGGGGATTTGTTAGGTAGTTAGTTATTATCATTACCTGGCTACCTAATTCTATAAATAGGAGTTTTGAGTGCTACTAGAATGTTTTGTGACCATTAATGATATTTCCATTATTCTTCCTTCTTCTTCCTCTATTCCTTCTCTCTCTATCTCTCTCTCCCCTCTCTTTCTCACTTCTGTTTACCACTATCCATCAGTGGTATCAGAAAAAGCCTTCTTTGATCTGATTTTTTATGCTTGAAACTCGATCTCAAGCAAACCAACGTGTCATGGCTAAGCGAACAGACAAGCGCCTCCAAACATTAGAAGAGAATGTTTAGAATCTTCAACAATTAACAATGCTACCTAATATCGTGCAAGGGTTGTTGGCCCAGGTGGCAAGGCTTGTGCGAGACTGTGAGGAATCTGTGCATAGGGAAGCCTCGACAAATTCTAGTCGTTGCTCAGGGGTACGTCCAAGAATAGATCTTGGAGAACCTCGTGACTATCATACGCCTACAAGATTTACCAAGATGGAGTTACGACGTTCCAAAGAATTAATATCTTAGGATGGATTCTAAAGTGCAAAAGGGTTTCCTCTTTGATGAAACGCTTGCAAACTTGAAGGTGACCATGGCCAGCCTCCATCTCGATGAAAACGCCTTTCAATGGCATCAAGCCTTTGAGTGAACCTGGGAGGGAGAAGTGCCGAGTTGGGACAAGTACGCAAAGGCTATGAAATCTCGATTTGGTCTGTCTTATGAAGCCCTGATAGAAGACCTTATGCGTCTGCGACAACATGGCTCCTTCTCTAAATACAACGATTGCTTCGATAATATGGCTTGTAAATTGCAATTTCTTGAGGAATATTTAGTTCATGCATACATTAAAGGCTTGGAGGAAGGTTTTGTTAGACCTGTCTAATTGTTTAAGCCCATGTCTTTGCAAAAAGCCTAAAGCTTGGCTTGCTTACAGGAGATCCACATGGAAAGAGAAGCAGAGGCTAGAGTAGCGAGTAAGGGAATACGTGGTAGTTTTCTTAGGGGTACTAACTTGTCGATGAGTGGTCCAGACAGGTGGAAGACTATAAAAACAACAACCATGGCCAGTGGGTCCCTGAATTAGAAGGGAAAGAATGAGTCCTGGTCAATGAATGTCCTTGCTTTGTCATCTGGTTCAAAGAATGCCCCTATTTCATTCAATTCAACAGATTCTGTTTCAATTCTTCCAAAATCAGCAACGGAGCTCAGTAAATTAATGAGCCCAAAGGAAGTTGAGGATCACCGGGTCTAGAACTTATGCTTTTTATTGCCATGAGAAGTTTTCAAAGGGCCACAAGTGTCCTCAAAGGCAACTCATTGAGTTAGACTCTGGGTCAAATGAAGGTAACGAGAAAGAGAGGGCTAAGTGTGATAAAGATGAAGAGACCGCTAAATGTTTTTAAATTTCCTTGCCGCCATTGAAGGGGAAGTGGGGGCGTCTTCCATGTGAGTCTAAAGTCATGTAGGCGGAAGGATAGTACAAGTTTTGATAGATAACAGGAGCAATCATGATTTTCTAAATTACGATTTAGCAAAGAAATTGGGATGGAAAGGGGACGAAGACACATTTGTTACTATTAAAGTTGCAGGAGGCAAGAGGCTGAAGGTTTATGGATTCTAGAGGGGATTTAAATGGAAAATAAAGGGCGAAGAATTTGCGTGTGACCTAAGGGTGATGAGCATCCAAACGTATGATATAGTGTTGGGATTGACTTGGCTTAAAAGTCTTCAATGTGCATTCTGAGATTACACTTTTTTTTCATGTATTTTTGGTACAATGGAAAAATGATAAAGCTACAAACTATGTCTCCTAGTGCATGGCATTTGGTTGACCCCAAAAGGATTGAAGTTAAAGAGGATGCAGGGGGCCAATTATTTCTACTCTAGCTGGTGAAGAGGAACAAAGAGCAATTGCAATGCTTTGTTGTGAAGGGTATTGAGGGCATCCCTAGTGAAATTAATGGCCTTCTATCAGAATTTGGAGATGTGTTCACTTCCTCCTCTAAGAAAAGGGCATAACCACCCCATTGTGCTGCAAGAAAGGACTGATCCAGTTAATCTCAAGCCTTATAGATATCTATCAAATCAAAAGGATGTAATAGAAAAGATAGTGGGTGAATTGCTTTAATCAGGGGTCATCCAAGAAAGCTCCTCACCTTTCTCTGCTTAAATCGTCCTGGTCAAGAAAAAAGATGGATCGTGGAGAATGTGTATTGATTATAAAGAACTTAATAAAAAGATAGTGAAGATTAAGAATCCTATTCCTCTTGTTGAGAAACTATTGAATGAGCTAAAAGAAGCAAGGTGGGTTTACTAAGCTAGATTTAAGAGGTGGTTATCATCAGATTAGAATAGAGCCCAAAGATACTTATAAAATAGCATTTAGAATGTATTCGGGACACTATGAATGGTTAGTGATGCCATTTGAGTTAACTAATGTCCCGACCACTTTTTAAGGTGCTATGAACAGCATTTTCAGACTATATTTAAGGAAGTTCATACTTGTTTTTTTCGATGACATATTACTTTACAGCTTGTCTATGGATATGCATTTATAGTACTTAAGAATAGTGCTAGGAATTTTGAGAGACAATTGTTATTTTGTAAAGGTAAGTAAGTATATGTTTGCTGCGACACAAGTAGAATATCTCAAGCATATAATTAGCAATGAGATGGTAGCCATTAACCTCTAGAAAATTAAGGCTTCTTTGGACTAGCCAGAGCCATCAACCGTGAAGCAACTAAGATCCTTTTTGGGATTAGCAGGATATTATAGATACTTCATCAGAGGATATGGTAAGTTAACAAGACCCTTGACTAATCTGTAAAAAAAAAAAAAAAAGGATTAGTTGGTCAGACAAAGCTGCTGCAATGTTTAGGACGTTAAAAGAAACATTAATTTCAGTGCCAGTTTTGGTGCTTCCAGACTTCAACAATGTATTTGTAGTTGAGACCAACGCGTGTGGGTTTGGAATTGGGGCAATTTTGATACAAGAAGGTCAGCCTTTAGCCTTCTTCAGATATAGGTTTATTAGTATATGAGAAGGAACTTTTAGCGGTGATGCAGGAAGTTGAACATCGGTATCAATATTTGGAGGGAAGAAAGTTGTTATCAAAACATATTAGTAAAGTCTCAAATTTTTGCTTGATCAGAAACTAAAAGCTTCTTTTCAAATGTATTAGGTAGCTAAGCTTATGGGATATAAATATGAGATTCATTATAAGAAGGGCAATGATGACAGTGCAGTTGATGCCTTGTCTTGATTGTAGGGATCTTAGCTTTCGCAAATAACACTTTTGACTACCTTGTCTAAACTTTTGAAAAAGATTAAGCAAAGTTTGGAAGAGGATGTAGATTTAAGAGCCTTATGATGTGTTTGGTTGGGAGTTTTTGGAGGGGAGGGGAGGAGAGAGGAGGGGGATAAGGGGTTTGGTTGAATAAAATTGGAGGGGAGGGGAGGGGAGGGAGCCAAATTTGCCTCCCCTCCAAATTTGGAGGTTTTGGAGGGGAGGGGTGGGGAGGGGTGGGGTGGGGTATTTTTTTAGTTTTAATTTACTTTTTTGCCCATTTAATTTTTTAATATTTTAATATATTAATATTTAATAAAAATTAAGATAATTTTTTTCATCTGAAGTTAAAAATAAAAAAAGATTAGAATTTATAATTTTTTTTAAAAAATTATTGATATCAATAACTTTTTTTATAAAAAATAAAATTAAAATAATATAAAGGGTAAATTTGTCTAAATATAATTATCTCCCCTCCCCTTCTAAACCAAACAATAATCTCTCCTTCCCTCCCTTCCCCTTCCTTCCAATCAAACAAACAGAACTCGTTAAATCTCCTCTCCTCCCCTTCCCTCTCTTCCATTAACCTCTCCTCCCTTCCCCTCCGTTGAACCAAACGGAGCCTTAATTTGGTAATTATAGTAGCAAAATGGTGCAGCAAGGAATTTTACCTGGGACAGACAATATTTAAGAAGGAAAGGACGGCTAGTTATCAGTAATATTCCTTTCTTAAGGCAGGAATTGTTAGAATGGATGCATGCTAGTCCGCAAGGAGGCCATTTAGGGCTTCAAGCAACTTACCAAAAGTTGAGAGGGTTGATTTGGTGGAAGAAGATGTTCAATGAGGTGAGGGACTTTTATCAAACAGTGGGATACTTGTGCTCGATGTAAATATGAAGCAATGACTTCTCTAGGATTATTGCAACCACTTACAATTCCAAGTAGGTTTTGGAAAAGTATTACTATGGACTTGATAAAGGACTTACCAAGATCCAATAAGAAGGACACAATTTGGGTAGTTATTGATTGGATAAGTAAATATGCACATTTCTTAGCTCTTTCTCACCCATATACACTAGGAATGCGTGCACAACAATTTTTAAATCATGTGTATAAGCTTCATGGAGTGCCAATGGAGATTATAAGTGATAGAGATCCTGAGTTTGTCAATAATTTCTGGAAGGAATTCTTTAAGGCCTTAAAAATTGATAAAAAATTAGTTTTTGCTTACCATCGTCAAACAGATGGTCAATCTAAAGTTTTGAACAAAGGATTAGAAACTTACTTGACATGTGTGTGCTAGAAAAATCCCAAGAAATGGAGCAGATGGCTTTCGCTAGCCAAATGATGGTATAATACCATTTTTCATACAACAACCAAGGCTATCCCATATGAAATTTTATATGGACAAAAGGCACCTCTGCATGTCCCATACTTTCTTAGAGATTCAGTGGTGGATGTGCTAGACAAGAATTTTGTAGCTAGGGAGGCAATGATTGCCATTCTTAAGCATCACTTGTAGCAAGCAACAAACAGGATGAAGCAAAGGGCTGATCTGAAGAGAACTGGAAGGGAATTTGAGGTGGGTCAATGGGTATTTTTTAAGCTTCAACCCTATAGACAAATCTTAGCAGTAACTAGGAGTTCTTAAAAACTTGCTCCTAGATATTATGGTCCCTACAAGATTCTACAAAGGACTGGATTAGTTGCCTATAGGCTGGAAATACCACCAGAATCCAAAATTCACCCGACATTTAATGTATCTCTTTTAAAGTTATGTCCTAACCCTTCAATTATGTAGCGTCACCTACCTATAGACTAGCTAGCAAAGCCTACAACTACCTTCCCAAAGAAGATATTGAATAAGCGGGTTGGAAGGAAGAAGGGTAGAATACTTATGGAAATTTTGGTGCAATGGAGAGGATTACTAGATGAATAAGCCACTTCGGTTCCATTGTTCCAATTTCAGCAGCAATTTCCTACTTTCGATATTCCTATCCCTTGAGGACAAGGGTATTTTGAGGGGGCATTGTTATGTAATTATGAAAGTAAGGGGGATTTGTTAGGTGGTTAGTTATTACCGTTACCTAGCTACCTGACTCTATAAATAGGAGTCTTGAATGCTATTGGAATGTTTTTTTACCGTTAATAATATCTCCATTATTCTTCCCTCATCTTCCTATGTTCCTTCTTTCTCTCTCTCCCCTTTCTTTCTCACTTTTGTCTACCACTATCTATCACATTTATAATAATTCTTAGCTCTCTAAGTAGTTGTAACTAGATCCCTCGCAAATACCTTGAGATAAGGACCTATACTTAGCTTCTATGCTATTGTTGGCTATTACAGACTGTTTCTTACTTCTTCAAGATACAAGATTACTCCAAACATAGGAGCAATTTGCAAATGTGGACCTGGGATCAATAAATGAGCTTGCCTAGTCTGCATTATAGTAAATTTCAACCTTTTTGTTTGTTATCTTCTTGAAGTAAAGTCCACTCCCAGGTCTCATTTTTAAATATTTGAGAATACGTTATATAGCTTCTAGATGTTCTTCAGTGGGTGCATTCATAAATTGGCAAACAACACTTACAGGGAAGCTTATATCTAGCTTGGTGGGAACTAGATATATCAGCTTACTTACTGATCTTTGGTACATACCAGTGTCAACAAGGGGATTGTTTTCTCTGGGCCAATTTTAAAATTTGCTTCTATTAGAGTTTTAGACAATTTATAGCCAAGCATTCCTGTCTCTTCGACTAAATCTAATGTGTACTTTTTTTGAGAAACTAGAATGCCTTGTTTGGACTGCACAACCTCCATTCCCAAGAAGTATTTGAGATCCCCAAGCCTTTTAATTTCAAACTTCTTAGCTAAGACTTGTTTCAACCCATTAATCTTTTACAAAGTCACCTGAAACAATTATATCATCCATATAAACTATTAAAATAGCAATTTTTCCTTCTGGCAAAAATTTTATAGACAATATGTGATCAATTTGACATTAAGAATATCCATATTCCTTCACAGCCTTCGTAAACTTGTCAAACCACACCCTAAGAGATTGTTTTAACCCATATAATGATTCATGGAGTTTACATACTTGCCTTATGCCAATAGATTGAAAACTTTGAGGCATCTCCATATAAACTTTTTCTTCAAGGTCTCCATTTAGAAAGGTATTTTAACATCTAATTGGTGATGAGGCTAGTCAAAGTTTGCAGCAAAGGAAAGAAGCACCTTGATGGCGTTAGGTTTGGCTACCGGAGCAAATGTCTCCTGATAGTTAATTCCATAAGTTTAAGTAAATTCCCTTGTTACTAGTCTTTCTTTGTAACAATTGATATTTCCATCAAGGTTATCTTTGGTCGTGAAAACCTATTTGTAACCCTCAACACTCTTCCCATCTAGTAAATTAGTAGCTGTCCAGTTACCCTTTTTTATTAAGGCCTCCAACTCTTCTTGGATAGCTATCCTCCATTCTGAAAATTTAAGACCCTCCTGAATATTCTTGGGAATTTTTTCAAGAGTAATACTTGCTACACAAGCCTTATACTCAAATGATAAGTGCTCATATGAAATGAAATTAGAGATAGGGTGACTTGCACATGATATCTTACCATTTCTAAGAGTTCTGGGAATGTCAAGGCCATGTTGAAGAGAATTACTTGGACTTGGCTTAGGAGGATTACTTTACTCATGAAGTGTAAAGGCCTGGTTCTCTTTCTTCTTTCTTCTAGAATACACCATAAGCTCCTCCTGATTGTTCACAATTCCATGCTCTTTTTCTGGTTCATGTATGCAAGGAAAGACTGTTTTGTGGGCTATTTGGGCTGGTTCTTGTGCAAGTGGACTGTTTGGTGGTCTAGGTGGATTATTTGAATTATTTTCTGAAATGGTTAGGTTGGGTGGGCCACTATCTAGTCTAGGTGGGCTGGTAAAACTCCATTCCTGTTCATAGCTAAGGTTCTCCCCCGGAATGGACAATTTTTGGGTAGAAGGCTTGATTTTCAAAAAATGTGACATCCATTGTGAGAAAATTTTTTAAGGCTTGGAGAAAAACACTTACAACCTTTCTTTGTTGAAGAGTATCCTAAAAAAATGCTTTTAGTGGATCTTGTCTTGAGTTTATTTCCATTGTAGACATGAATAAATGCTATGCACCCAAATATGGTATAGGTTAAAGTGGAAACTAATTAATTTGTGGGAAGGGTTTGAGTTGAGGAATTCACAAGGAGTTTTAAATTTGAGAACTTTAAAAGGCATGCAATTAATGAGATAAGATGCAATGAGTATGGCTTGCCACCAAAATTTTTTTGGCACATTTGTAGTCAACATTAGAGTTCTAGCAAGCTCAAGAAGATGTCTATTTTTTGGTTCAACTATGCCATTTTGTTGTGGTGTTTCAATGCATGAACTTTGATGAATTATTACTTGACTAGTAAGATATGCATCAAATGTTGAATTAAAGTAGTCTTTGGCATTATTTGAATGTAAGACTTTTATTTGGGTATGAAATTGGTCTTTAATCAAAGTGTGAAAATTTTGAAAAATGAAGGATACTTCTTACTTAGCATTTATCAAGTAAACCCAAGTTACCCAAGTATGGTCATCAACGAAGGTTAGAAATCATTTAGCACTATTCACATTTTTGAACTTTGAGGGACCTCATATGTCATTATGTATAATAGTAAATGGTTGTATGGCATTATAAGTATGAGGTGGATAGTGAGAATGCACATGTTTAGACAGTTCACATATCTCACATTGAGGAAAAACAACACTTTTATTAAAAGATTAAGGATACATTATTTTCCTCTACTAAAAATTGGGATATCCCAATATGTAATGCTACCTCACTAGTTCAGTATCACAATTAGTAAGAAAGCATCCTTTTTTCTGTCTTATTCGGACCACTAATAAGGAAAAGGCCCATACACTTCTTAGTATTGCCAATTGTCCTTTCAAAGTCCAAATCCTAAAAAGCACAGGTATCACCAAAGAATTTAGCTATGCAATTAAGATCCTTGACGAGTTGACTAATAGATAAAAGGATACAGGTCAGTTTTGGCACTAGTAATACATTTTTTAGTTTCAATTTGTCCGATAAATTGAAATGAATACATTAGAGAGAAAGTTGGAGTTGCACTTATTGTAGAAAAGATTGTGGAATTGCATTTTAGATGGTTTGGATATGTGTGGAGAAGATCTATAGAAGCCCCAGTAAGACGAGTAGATCAAATAGAGAATAGTTCGATAATTAGAGGTCAAGGAAGGCCACGAAAAACTATAGGTGAAACTATTAAGAAAGATTTAAATTTAAATGATCCATCTAAAGATATGATTTATAATAAAACTTTATGGCGTTGTTTGGTCCATGTGGCCGACCCCACCTAGTGGGAAAAAGCTTTGTTGTTGTTGTTGTTGTTGTCCGATAAATAAATAGACCCAGTTTCGGTTACCTTTGACAAAGTACCATTAGCTATTTTTACCACCAAACTAGTGGGACTCGGTGAAAAATCAATGAGAAGATATGGGTTACCTATCATGTGGTCTGTTGTAGCAAAATCAATTATCCAATTATTATTTTTTTGGACCTAAAAGTTCAAAGCAAAGAGGAAATTAACTACTTGAGCTACTGTACCAGCACCTACCACTTCCTCATGAGATGAGAGCTTTTGAGTCCCGGATACTTTTTGCATCCATTTTATCTGCTCTGAGTTGAATGGGCTCAATTCTGAAGTCTGCTTTTCATCACTTTTGACCATGTATCCTTTATGATCCCTCTTTGGTTTTGGCTTCTAGTTTGGAGGCTTACCATGCAAATGTCTTTAGTGTGACTAGATTTGTTGTAATGGTCACACCAAGGTCGCTGTGCTCTTTGCTGCTTGTCGTCAAAACCCATGATGGTTCAGTCCCTTGCTGCCATAGCTAACACCTCATGATTTTTAGGTATTTTGGGACCCTAAAGATAATCTCTTCCTACTTTCTTCCCTTCTTGCTTCTAAAATGGTTTCATGGAGGCTTGTCTCAAATCTTCAAAGTTCTGGTTTAGTCCCAATCGGAACTCATACACCTGTTTCCTTTACACTATCTTGTTATACATGCTGCATCATCTGGACAACTCTAATCATGAGTTTCAAAAAGATCAAGTTGTTGCCAATACCTTATGAGAAGTGAAGAGTATTAGATGATGGTCATGTCTCCTTGTCTGAGATTATGAAGGATCCCTTCAATCTCAAAGAGTTCCACCTTATTTTCATGGGTTAAGTAAGTGTCACGAACAGCCTCCCATATTTCTCAAGTTGTGGTGAGAAGTATAAAGTTCTCTCCAATTTTTGTATTCATGAGTTGATGAGCCAAGACATCACATGATTGTTTTCAGCCTTCCAGACTCTGTATTTTGGGTTCATAGTAGCAAATGGAACAACCATTCCATTCACATAATCTTCTTTGCTCTTCCCACATAGGTACATCATCACCGAATGGCTCCAATGGAGGTAATTCTATCCATTCAACTTATGTGTTGTAATGGATAGAAGTGAAGAGGACTCAACTCCTCTAGGAGCATTTGAATCAGCTAGGGTGTTCGATGCCATTGATGTAGAGGAGGAGTCAGGCTTCTCTATGTTTAAAGCTCTGAAATTTTTGAACTGCATCTTGGGCCTCATCAGGTTAAAGCCAACTCTGATGCCATGAAGGTTTGTGATAAAACGGCTAAGAGATAATTTTGCTATCTTAATCAATTGATTTTATTCAAATATTCTGGCTATATAAATAATCCCATAGGCTATAGATCTTGCCAAAAAACAGGGATACAAAAGACAAACAAAAAAGATACAGATGTGAAATAGAAATAAAAAAATAATGGGATAGGGATATCAGCATGTAAACTTAATTTAAATGCTGATAAGGAGATAGGCCAAATACACCCATACTTGAAAAGATACATCAACAAATATATATATATATATATATATATATATATATATAAACATTTAAAATAAATATTCTAACTTCTAACATGTTAGATCCTCCTTTAGATCTTGATCGGATAGTAGATTCCTTAGACAACACTCCTTGTCTCTTGGATGAGGATGGTGATGTTATAACTGTGCGTCATTGATATGATGCTTATGATGAGCATGTTGAGACTTAGGAAGAGAACGTAGAGTCTGAGCAAGAAGAAAGCATTAGTTTTGAAAGAAACCTATTGATGTTGAAGGTTAAGTTCTTTCCATTGGAAACGTAACTAATTTTTTTTTTTTTTTTGGTTCGGGAATTATACTTAGGTACAATTCCTTATAATTTTACTATTAGGTATTTTAATAAAAATATAATATGTGTAAAAAAATTATTTAGAAGATCCAATCATGGGATCTTGACCTATAAAAAATATTCACTCGTCTAAAAATCCATATTCTTGTCATGTTATTATTAGAAGACTTGATAGCAAAGACATAAAAACTTTTTCTCTATTTTTTTGGTAAAAATGCAGGGCCTTCGCCCAATCAAGAAAAAAACTACTTCATAACTCTGTGGGGTATAGAGTTAACTCTAAGAGTAGAGAGAACAATAAGGTTGATGTTGATACGAAGCCTATGGAGATCAGATCAAGCTCTAACTTCCACATTAATTTTGTTATTCCTGAATAGTTTAAGAATCTAAAATTGATGCCGCTGTTACTACTCCCAACAATGCCTATTTCCATCATTGGCTCTATCCATTGTCTTTTTGTGTTATTTCTCCTCTTCAAAACTTGTGGATGAATTTTTTGCAACAAGGGGAGAATGATTCAACATGGGAGATACTAGTTATGTTAATTCGATTAATGTATGATATAATTGTAATCTAGGAAATAAGATTTGTAATTTGGAAATTAGGATTTAATATTTATAATTTGTATTTAGCATTTAGTTGTTTGGTTTAGATATCTTATCCCTAGTAGGATTAGTATGCTATTTCCTATTTTGAAATTAGAATTTTGGTGTCTTTTTGTTTAGGTTGCTTATCCTAGTTCAACTAGGGTTGTTTGAGTCCACTTATTATCTAGGGGTTTCATCTTTTATCACTGAATTTAAATAAGAATGTTGAGTGCTTTTTCTTTTTCAAAAGAATTGTTCCTTGGTTGCCTTTACTGTATTTCATCGGGTATTATCCTCAAATCAGAAGAATAAGGAAGAACATGCCGTTAGACTAATAAGCCAGGGTGAAAATTGCAGTTAAGCCCATACAAATTGCAGATAGAACAATGTCTGAGCTTCCATGAATTGTATGCCTTTATGTTAGTCTGTATGCTTGCTTACTTGTTTGTTTGTTTAAATTCAGTCGCCTTTAGTAGAACCATTCTCTAATAGAATGGATTTTAAAAAACTGTGGAGATAAAGTGATTGTTTGTAAATGTGCCTTCTTCTGGATGCTATCTTTGTTATAGGTGCATAAATTTTCATATCTGTTTCTCTTACCAGGTGTGGTTACTTTCTTATAACATGATTGTAATTGTTTTAATAGGTTGAACAACCGAAACCAACTAGAACTGGATCTGGTCCCATCAGGAAGGTATCTACTCTATTTACTTGAAAAATAATAAGATCTGTCAGGCAACAGTCAATCAACTTGCCTCAGTTGTTTACTTCTGTGTGTCATTCAATTTGAAGGGGAAAATTTAGCCGCATTAGAATGTACCCTCATTAGACTCCATGGATCCATCTTCAGATTTTTTGGGCACTTAAGCCCTCAACAAAGTGGGGTGTAAGAATAATAACTGCATAAATAGTTATGTCGCTGTGAACGTTAAATATATGAAGTTCAATTCTGCTAACAAAGGTTGGCTCAATTGATAACATTTGAGCTATATCATCCAAAGGGTCTCTGGTTTGATTCTTGCCGGTGATAAGCTTTCTAAGGTTGATGGTTGGAAAAATAACTTTAATAATCTATCTGCCCTCATGATACACATTAATACATCTGCTCTTATTTTTTTCTTACCTGCTGACATTTATAACTTCTACCCTGATACATTTTGTTTGGGTTATATGGGTATCCTATATGCAGTTTGAGTGGTGTAGTATTCATAGAATACCTTTGCAACTTATTTATGTTTTCTTTGTCTGCAGATGCTGTTGACTCCTCAAGATCTTAGCTTTGTTGGCTATACATACAAGAATTTTGAAGCTGTCAAGGGCATGCATCATTCTATGGGTATGCTGTATTATTCCCCAGAAGTTCAATCTTACTATTCCCTTATGATCTCTAGATCTATTGACACTTTTTGTTATCAGCCAAAGACTTAAAATGGCATAGTTATGCCTTTTTGGCATTTTCACTTTTCTAAACCATTGCTTTTTATAAGCTTTGCCTCAAGAGGAAACATGCTAGAGATTCTGAATCTCAATCAACTACAGAAGAGGCAACCCAAGGGAGTTAGCTCAATTGGCAAGAGGAAATGACATTTCTCTTTATCATCATGAGTTTGATTTCCCTAGATAACACTTCGGTAGTGAATTTCTAATTGCATTAGGCCAATATGGGGGAGTACACCCAAAAAATTGCTTGGGAAAGGGATTTAGTTTTGAGTAGAATTAGCAAACACCCCTGATCGTAATACCAAAAGAAAAACTAAACAGGAGGCAAACAATTTGTCTGAATGGAGATTCTTTATGCTTTTAGTCCCAGACCAAATCCTTATTAAATCTCTGTTTGTAATTTATCAAGAGCAATATGTGGTTAAAAGTTACAGGTTGAGTTCGTCAATAATTATCTTGGGAAGGAATTCCTCCCCTCCCGCCCCCCCCGCAACGGGAGGCGGGGGCGGCGCGGCTTCTCTTTTTCATTCCTCTTCTGAAGGTAAATGGTACAGAAACAACAGTTCTTGCATCTACTTGCACAAGTGACCGCGTTGACCTTTCCTTGCTAATAGGTTTTTTTTAGTAAAAGAAACCCATTAATATGGTCGGGTTATGGACTAAATTGATAGTTAACTGCACTAGTAACAGGATTATATTGATGGATTTTAAAAAACATTGCAGTCAAATGATGGTAAGTTGGTAGCAATTTTTTGAAGATTAAATTGATGGAACATGCATATTTCAAGGACCAACATAGTAGTTTGTTCTTTTCTGTTTTTAATTGTCAACTTTCACTTCGGCAAGCTATTACAGAAAGAAAGTGGCATAATCAGTTGATGAAATCTCTATATACCTGTTACTTGTTATTGAGTTATAGCTGATGAATATTATATTATTTTTATTCGACTGTCACAGATAAGGGGATGAGGAGCATGTCATCGCCTATGACGACGGTCATTGACTCCCCACAGAGTAGTGGACCTGACTTTAGTTAGTACTCATTTAGTTTGCATTCTATTAAGTTAAACTGTTCTAATGGATGCATTCTTTCTAGGTGATTCCGGAATAGACTATTCCCCTGGATTCTCGATGGACAGGTAGTATTCTTAGACGGCTGCATCCTCTGGGAATGCCACTTCAAGGTGAAGGATGACCAGACTCTTTGCCATGTATAGAAATTCTAATGTAACAAATGGATATCGATCCTTCCATGATGATGTTGGGTAGGCCTGCTTAGTTTCCAGCCAGGTTTGCCTGCATTCGCTGTCAACATATATTTTGGAGAACTTGAGTGTATGCCTCGAGGTTTGGTTTGACTAGCAGCCCAAGTGGTACATAGTCTACAGTAAACTAAACAAATTATGGGGAAAAAAAAATCTAAGTATGTCGAGAAATTCCTATATAAATATAATGAACAGCTAGTTGTACAATGAGTTATTTAAAATTTACAAAAGTGGTGTTGCAATTGGTGAAATTCACTCGTGTATCCATTTTAATGAATTTTTATTTTGTCGAGATGAACTTCTAACGAATTTATGTATTTTTTCACGATTGTTTTGATTTACCTATCTATTGTAAATCACATTTACTTCAGAATTTTCTGCTCAGAAATTGCCATATATGTCTGAAAGTTTTGAAGGTAAGTGGAAGTTTGTATTAATTGTGACTGAGTCATGGCCAGAAACCAGGTTGGCAGATAAAACATATCATCTCATGAGGCAAATTTGGGCCTTATTACCTCAATTCGACTTTACTGTGGTGATAGGAAGCTTTTGATTCTCCTTATGGTACTTCCATAGAGGACATCTTTAGGGTATAAGTTATGAAGAGGCCTTATCTTGAATTTAGTGACCATAACAAACATGTTGGAAAAAGTCACAAAGGAAATGAAAAGGAATAAAGAAATTTTATAGATAAAAAATGGTTTTCATATCCCTATTTTTAAAAAATTATAAAAAAATGAATAATTATAAAAATAGATTAAATACTATTTAAAATTTTCATTTTCTCTCCCATTCTTCCTTTCTCAACAAGCCCAAGTTCTAATTGTTTGTACTTCATAGTAAAGTTAACAGAGCATTGTGTCAATGTTACTTTTTTTCTGGTCCTGATTTGTCCTTCTGTCATATTTCCACGTCTAGTTTGATAGCACTCATTTTGCTTTAGCTGCACAATCCAGACTTAATCGATATGTGAATGACATGATACGAACGTAACAGAATAAATTATGTAAATGTAATAGGAAGTGATGCATCGTGTTTAAGTTTCAAACACATTGAACGATACAAATCAAGACTTTAGACAATTTAAGTTTTACATTAAATCCATTACCAAAAAAAATAAAAGTTTTATATTTAGATCACATTTTAAATAAATTTATATTTATATAAGTGTGTTAACATAATCGAAAGTCCTTTTTTTTTTTTTTGCTTGATCCTAAATTTCAACAGCAATCTTTTTATTTGTCTAACTCTATTTTCAATATGTTATGCCCTTTTTTGAGATAATAATTTGTGGTATCAAAAGTGATATTAGTGGTACAAGTTTCGTTAGAAATATTTTAGAATCACATTTTTATAAATGTGTTTCTTTTCCTAGTTATAAAGATAATATTAAAAAAAATAACTTATAAATAAACCTATTTCATTCATTTCTATTATAATTTATAAATAATGGTAAAATGAATATTTCCCTTCTCTCGATACCAAACAATGAAATGATACATTTCATTCCAGTTTTTGTCTTTCCATCCATTTCATTCTCTTGTAAACTTTCAAGTATTGTCTAATACAATTATACTTTTTGAGATTTTTATTATAAAGTGACTTTTATTGATTCAATCATCAAATGAGAAGTAATTATCATTTTAATTCTTCATTCTAATTTCCAAAAAATTGAATAAAATAATACATCTAAATCTTTATTTTTTAAGTAAATTATACCGACATCCTCTAAATTTTGTTTAAATTACATAGATTTTTTATTTATTTTAAAAATATATACAAAGTTCTCTTAGATTAAACAGTTATCATATACTTTAATTTAATTTTAGATTTTGATCAAAATATCCTCCATCCAAAAATATTTTGAGTTAAAAAAAATATGTATTTAGCTTAAAAATATTATCTTTTCTTTATTATCAAGAAATTTAATTTGTTTGTTTATCCAATAATGAGGCATCTATTTTCATTGACATCAAATTCACAACTCATACTTGCTATATTTTGATTTATCTTTAAATAATCACTTCATTGTAATAGAATAACCATGGTTAAAACTACCAGTATCATATTTGAAAATTAGTTATATACCCAACAAAATATAGAAAAAAAAATTATTTTATTGCTAAAACTTTTCAGATGCGTTTCCTGCGCTTAATATAAAAAAAATAGTAAATCAAAAGTTAACAAAATGAATATAGTTGACAATAATGTTGGATGCAAGTAGCGCACTTAAAAAATTACTTACTAAATTGTTGTTTCATTAAAAATAAATTTTAACTATAAATAATCTATCATATATTTTAATTTTCAATAAAATAATCACTATATGATATTAAAAAGACAAAATTTAAGAAATAAACAAAAAACAATAAAATAGAATAGCTGTTTCTAAGTAATTATATGCAAAAAAAAAATATTTTTTTAAATTACTATTGGAGGAGGATAGTACCAAAATCTAGGAATAGTTGGGATTGCGTATGTGTTGTTTTTGTGTGCTGTACAGGATAGCAAAGTCACATGTAACTATTTTGCGGACGTAGATTCTCTACGAAGCATTATTCCTCATTGAAAGCTTCTCGTCCAGTTCATCTAATGAACATTGCATACACTTGTCCCTCAACTTTTTTTAAAGGAAAAATTATATTTAAAGGCTAAAATTTTATAAAATTTATAATAAAAAATTTTAAAAATTAATTATAATTAATATCATATTTTAAAAGGTTTATTATTAAATTTTAAAAAATTATTACTAAATTTAAAAAAACTTATTATTTTCTTAAACTTAATAGTAATTTTTCTAAACTCAATAATAAATATTTTAAAATTTAATAATAATTATAATTTTTAAAAATAATTATGATTTTTTTAAAAAAATTATTATAAATTTTATAATATTTAAACTTTTAAATATAATTTTCTCTTTTTAAAATACACGTTTCACTCTAAGTAAAATGATGCATTTCAATTCTTTTTTTTTTTTGGTTTTTTTGAAGGATACGAATGCATTTGTGCCATCCATTCAACAATTCAATCTCGATTTTCTATCATATATTTTCATAAATGCTCAAACCTATTGCATTTTGAAGCTTCTTGCCCCTGAAAATCACCACTGTAATGGATTTTCGCATCCCAAGCTAGGTGAGGAAGAAGTACCCGGTCTGGGTGTTCATGGGAAAGTATGATGGACGATTGAGATTGATTCGTTGAATGGACAACCCAGATGCATACACGTTTTTGAAAGAAAAAAAAAATGCATTGAAATGCACAGTATCACTGAAAGTGAAACGATGTGTTTTAGGATGTTGGATAATGTGGCCATGCAATATTTGTTGGATGAATAAAACGACTAGCTTTCAGTAAGCAGCAGCACATGTTGCCTGGACCTGAAGCGTAGAGAATCCATGTCTAATGTAACGCACTGAACATTGATCTAACAAAAATATTTCAGCTTTTTTACTGCTTAACGTAAGTAGCATTGTCTGCCTACTTGGTCCTCTTTAATTTTTTTTCTTTAATATTTATAATTTGTCATGCTGACTTACACAAAGAGCCACCTAAGAGACACTCTAAAGTCAAATATTCCTCGTCAAATGCCCATTCTGATTATTGCAAAAGGCACAACCGCATGGGCAGAACTGTAATTTCAAATCGGTCCAATTATTGAAAAGGCAACTGCTCACAATATCCAATTCCAAGAAACGACCTCGGCAATTCTTCCAGTGAGAGAATTCTCGCTGCTGATGCAAGATTGAAAGTAGATTTTCACGTTCAATTTTGATATCTTTCTGTTGGGGTTTTGTTTCTTGGATTTGTGATGCTTGCCTGGTTGATGAAGGCAGTTTGTGATTTCTCTTCGTGGTTTAAGAATTGATTCAAACCCCCTGCTTCAGTCTGTGTGTGTGTGTTTCTTTTTTTTTTTAATTTTTTTGACGGTGCTTATTAGACAGCGATGGAAGAAATAGAGGAGAAGGCGTGTCTGCATGCATGAAGTAGGCAGACCATATGCAACAGAACTTATGTTGTTGATGGATATGTATTTAATTTTCTTTTGCTTTTCATGATAATTCTGCTTACAATAATTTTCATATATATATCTATATATATATATATAAGGATGAAAAATGCTTGGGGTTTAGACTGTATGATAATTTTTAACCGTGCTGTCATGGCCTAATATGAGCAGGTAACGAATTGAACTGAGTAAGTGAGCTTATGAGCAAGGGAAGGCGGGTGGGAGGGTAGGAGGATGAATATGAACTACGTTGTGCATCTGATGTAACCGGATGACGCATGCAGAAAGTATTATTGGCATCATGGGATCACTATCAATGTTACAGTTAGGAATGATTGATTAAGTATAATTAGAAGAAACAGTAATTATCCGTGTCAGCTGGTTAAAAATTCTGAAAAGGTTAGTGGCACGTTAAGTTGTCATGACTTCCTATCTAATTTATGAGCTAAGGTTGATTTTTAAAGTGAAGAGGGTTTAAATTGTTGTAGTATGCGGTTTTCACATGGTATGTCATATATGAATCTTCATAGTATTTACTAGTCATAATAACATAGATTTTACCTTGATTCATTGTTGAGCTATTATTTCTATGAAGTTACATATCTGTAAATGATTTTGGTGTTTGGTGGAATACTAAAATGCGATCTATGTGACTTGTGCAAAAGGGTGTACAGTGGCTATTGCCATTTGAACTACAGGTAAACATATAGCATATATGGAGTGACTATGATAGCTTAATAATGTCAGAATAGGATATGGCCTTATAAAGAGCAAAATGGGTGGTATATATCATATAATAATAATATAATAATTTTTTTTTAATGCGAGATTTGTTAAGTTGATTAGTGTCAGAACTATACTATATAATGACTTGAGTTTTGTTTTAATTGTTTGTTTGCTTTTTTTCATTTTTTGATTTTTGCAATTTTTTATTGTCCTTTTGAAGTAGCCTGTTATGACTTATGAGAATGCCGGTACTGATAGTTTTAGTTTTTAACGCCGCTAAATATATAGATTTTTGTGTATTCTTTGATTGTTTTGATAATCTTTTCTTGTGGTATAATCAGCATGTATGCTGAATATATCATGCCTTTTCACTTATAGGAGAGAGGGTGGGACCAGAAGGATCATATGTACTTGAACTGAAGAATTTAAGAAAATAATTGCTCTATAATTTCTTATTTTATTCATGGTGAGGGATAAAATTATGTAAGAAAGCAGATGGCAACAAATCTATCATTCAGCCCCTGAAATAAAGCCACCATTAAGGCAGCGAAATCCTGGGATCTAAGAAAGGAAGAAAACAACTATTCACAATCCACACTAAATGATCAGATCAGACAACAAATAAAATAAAATAAAAATAGAGAAATAAATTCATAATAAAGGACCTAAGGTCTGATTACAATCATATAAGAAGGAAATAAAATGGAAACTTAATAAGTTGACTTTGATGCTAAAATTCCATGCGATAAATAAGGCTGATCAGAAAATGAATAAGCTCATAATTACGGAATTCCAACATGAACCATCCAGATAAATCATATAGGCTGTCTTAAAAATATGTTTTCTCTTTAAATTTGAAAGAATTATTTTTCCATGTCTTACCCAATCGAGTTTAATTTCTATTTTGGTATGAATTTGATCCTTTCAGGTGTATTGTCCAATTGTTCTGTAAACTAGATTTGCCCTTTATGGGCCATAGTGCTACATCTTTATCATGCACCACTCTTTGGTTTGGATTTTTGTCTCAAAGGATGTGTGGGAACTAGTGCACTGGTGACGTATAGCAAGTTTGACCTATCTACTAGCTGCCCTGATAGACCATTGCACACTGGGCAGCGTGGTTCCCAGATAGGTGCTTCATTAGATAGATCAGGTAGTCTTCGCGAAAGCATGGAAAATCCAATTCTATCTTCTCTACCAAACATGTCGAGAAGCAGTTCTTCAGTGACACAAGGGGATGCGACGAGCTTCTTTAAATATCTGCATTTTGATCTGAAGTTGGTCGCTGCTGAGCATAAGTCTAATCATCAAGCGGATCTCAAACAACATGTCAATGTTGCTCTTGGGCTTCCACTTGATGAATCTTCACCTAGTTCTTCCGAAGGCAAGCTACTGGCCTCCCCAGCACCAGAAGAAATAAAACAAGTAAAGGCTGAATTATGTGAAAGCTTGGTGAAGGCTAGGTGGTTCTTTTTATGTCTTACTGGTTGCAAACTTGCAATAAAGATAGAGCTGTTTAATAACAATTTGTTATTCGATAGGCAACGCCGGGAAAACCTTCAATGAAGCCTTATCTGTATTCAGAGGATGTATGGCAACTAGTGCAATGGCCACATCTAGCAAGTTTGATCTATCTTCTAGTAGCCCTGATAGACCATTGTACACTGGGCAGCATGGATCCCAGCTAGCTGCTTCATTAGATAGATCAGGTTTCCTTCCCAAAAGCATGGAAAATCCAATTCTATCTTCTCTGCCAAGCATATCGAGAAGCAGTTCTTCAATGACAAAAGGGGATGTGACGAGCTTCTTCAAATGTCTGCGTTTTGATCCAATGTTAGTAGCTATAGCGCACAAGTCTAATCATCAAGTGGATAACGACATGTCAATGTCGGTCTTGGGCTTCCACCTGCTGAATCTTCGCCTAGTTCTTCCTAAGGCAAGCTGCTGGCCTCCCCAGTACCAGGAGAAATAAAACGAGTAAAGGCTGGATTATGCAAAAGCTTGGTGAAGGCTAGAAAGTTCTTTTAATGTCTTACTAGTGGCAAACTCGCAATAAAGATAGAACTGTTCAATCACAATTTGTTATTCGACAGACAACACGCGAAAACCTTCAATAAAGCCTTATCGGTATTCAACAAAGTTTTCCCAAGTATTGCTTCAAAGAAGATATCTCGATCAAAATGCTTTTCTAATGATCGTTCTAGTGCCATTTTATGTGATCGATTAGTCTTGGGGCCAAGGGTAGGTAAGGCTGGAGTTCAAGATCATGCTGTCACAGGTGGTTCTGAGCTTGAGCAGCAAAAGACAGGAGAACAGACCAAGAATATTGTTCCAAACAAGCGCTCTTGAACTTCTTTGGTTGATGCAAGGGTTAAGTATCTTGGACTTTTGCACTTGCGTGTTTGCTAGCAATCCCAATCCCACATTTTCGTTCCCATTAATGCCTAATATTATTTTTTCTTCAGTTTCTTACTGTTTCAAGCAAATACTGCATGATTGCAACCTATTCGTATACACTTCCTGCTAGCGTATTTGAAGAAGTGCTCTCAATATCTCTGTTGCCTGGCATCCTGTTTTCCTGTGCAAAAGTTATCTAGTAGAACTTTCCCATGGTTTTTCTGGTTGGCGTGCAGCCTTTTATAATTGTGCATCTATTTCTATATTTTGATAACAATTGTTAGATTTTGTATACCACCCTTAAGCTTTTATGCATGTGTTTCATGAACTTTAAGTTTCTGTTTTGCCTTTCTCATTGCTGTTATGAAATCAGCAATATAGTGAATATTATGCTTTTCAGTCCTAGTAATCTAATAATGAACATGAATGTCTTGCTTCTATATGATTGAGTTTGTAGTTTTCTTTATATCAAGGATCAGCTTTCAGACTAACTCAGTATGCATTAGAACCTGTGGAGGATAAAGTAGATGGATGTGCGGACTAATTCTCTTGCTAGGCTATCTTGGAGGCGATGGCTGGGAAAAGTCGAGCATGAAGAAGAAGCGTTGCTGCATCAAACCTGCGTAATTTACTCTGGTATTTATATTCAAAAAGTATATAATAAATGTGGATTAATGTCAGAATGTTTTTATTATGACATTTATGATAAAAATTTTTAACTCGACGATACGTTTTGTAAAAGTCTCATTGAATATAAATAATTGTTTAGTGGTATAAAATTGATTATAATTAGCACGAACATTAACAATTCTTGCTTCAAAAACAAGTTAATGGTTTTGTTAATAACTTGGTAACAATGATCAAAAGATAATCAAAAGTTAAGAAAATCATTTCTTTTCAGTCAGATAGTGTTTGATAAGGTAAAATGAAATGAATGGGAAGGAATTTCACACTGCCAAATTCAGGTTAACAATCAGGGTGAACTAAAGGAATGGAATTGTATTTGTTTGGTTTGTTCCATTCAAACATCATTTTGGGAAAAATATTCTGGACAGAAAATTGTGCGATTTAAAAAAAAAAAAAGGTAATCTTCAACCCTCAATAATGATGATAACAAAAAAATAATAATTGTCCTTTTAATAATTAAAAATTAATAAAATAATCATAACAAAAAATATATTATTGTGAATTCTTTTGTTAAACGTTTTATTCATATTTATACATCCTATCCTGGTGTTTGTAATAAAGTAACCGTTGACAAGACGGTGACCTTTTATTTTTCTTTTTTCATCTGTAATTATGATTACTGAGTTATGAGTTTTAACTAATTATTTGAAGGAAAATATTAAGAAAACCAGGGGCGTATGTTTTATCATATATGTAACAAATTGCCTAATAGAATATCAGTTTGATAATAATATACTTCAACTTTAAATCCTTTTTCTTTGATACCCTTCACATATTCCCACTAAATTGGACATAAAACTTTTCATTTTGAAATAAGTATTTGGTATTATTTTTATAGTCAGGGCGCATCATGATCTAAATCTATATGCGCATTTAGTACAGGCATTAGAACACTAATATTTAAGAAAATGATACAATAAAAAAAAATTTCAGTATTGTTTATGCCATGAGGAATTCTCTCCGGGCAGATGGCTAAGTAAATTATTGCGAAGGAAATAATCATAAAATTCATAGAGAACAAAATAAAAAGTGGCCATATCTTTAATTAGAGAATTTTATTTATTTATTTTTAACTAGAAGCAAGAGAAAAGGAAAGGGTGAGAGATTAATAGAGTTTTTAGTCACCTTTTAATCAATAAAAAAGTTAAAAATATTTACTTTTTATTAGATTTAATTGTTACAATTGTTATAAGTGTTGTGAGATTTTGATTTCGAAAAATGAGTATGTAGGCTCAATAGCTCTCTATTTAATAAAAAAATCTGGTTTGGTAAAACTAAATTTAATTTCAAGACTAAAACATTCGAATTCGAATTGTAGTGTAGTCGAAACTAAATTAATTTTAAGAAATAAATTATATCCATAAATGATAAATACCATTGATACAAATTTATAGGATTGTTGTTATGTTTAATGTTAATTATTTTTTCCTATCTAATTCAAGGACTTTGATGAATACAATGAAAAGAATAGATTTAATTGCCCATCTTAAATTTTGTAAATTAATGATAGCTATGTTAATAGCATTACAATACAAGGAACAAATTTAGGAGTACACTTAATCACTGCATATATTCAACTCATATATAGTTGTGGACATTTCTTAGTAAAGCTAGAAGTTGCCTTTTCTTTTGTTTATTTATTCATTCATTAAAATCGTGTATTTTTTATCCTTGTTTGAATTTTTTCTTTTCTTTGTCTCGCATATCCGTTTGCAATGATTTGGTGCAATTAGAATCTTAATCTCAAAATCCGCTTCTCAAAGCAATCAAATTTAAATTGTTAAAAAAAAGTAATATCTTTTTTTTTACCAATTAAGCTTTTTTTTTGGGATAAACAAGGAGTTGCTTGTGAGTATGATTTTTTTAAGTAAATTATAAATTTTTTTTAGTTTTATTAAAATTATATATAATTCTTTTTATTTTCAAAAAATGCCTAGAATTTTATTGAAATAAAAATTTATTTTACATTTTAGTTTTATTTTAATTTTTTTAAATACCCTCTATTTAAGTTTTTAGTTTAATATATATATATATATTAATAGAAAATATTTTAGTTAAAAATTTTAAAAATAAATTAAAGAGTACCATAACTTTTTATTTCAAGTATAGTTTGTATATATTTTAAATATAAAAAATTGTGTAATTTGTATAAAAGTCAAAAAATATTTGTATAAGTTATATATATATTTTTTCTTCTCTGCACTACCACCTAGCTTAATAGCTATTTAAGGCTTCACAATTAGCTTGCCTGACTAAGGAGGCACCAATGATCTTGGACCAAGTCTCTCTAAAGAGAGAATCTTGGCAGTTGCTCTCTCTCTCTCTCTCTCTCTCTCTCTCTCTCTCTCTCTCTCTCTCTCTCTCTCTCTCTCTCTCTCTCTCTCTCTATGTTGAAAAAAAAGAGAGAGATTTGTGAGAAACTTTAGAAGATGTTACTTCAAAAGATTTAATTTCCAATGATCTATGGCAAAGTTACATTGTGATGTCTTAATGTTTCAATTTTCTTATATATATATATATATATATATATATGTATTAATGCCAAATTTTTTATTTAAATTGTGGGATTTTTTTAAATAATATATAAAATCATAACTTCGTAAAAATAACACTAAAGGATTTTAAAAATTAAGTTTATTTTAAATAACCAAATAATTAAAATAATCATTGTGTTTCCTAAAGTTATAAATTTATTTTCCCAATATTATAATGGTAGTTTGATTTGTTAATATCTATGCATGAAAATAACTTTGTGATATTACAAAGATAAAGTTGTAATTTTAAAGAATATGAATAACAACTTTTAGAAGTACTAGTGGTAACTTTAATTATTTAAAAATTTTTAATTTTTAAAATTTTTTAATATCATTTTAACTAAATTATGATCTTTATGTGTTATTTTTCATTTGAGGGAAAAACAACGGGGCTTAAACTGCGTTTGGTTGTGATTGTGAAAATATCACCTGAAGGAATGAAAAATTAGTTCACATTCCAATAATGTTGTATGTTTGGTTGTAAGAAAAACAATAAAAGTCTTTCTATAGAAAGCTTATTTTCTTGCATATAAAGGAAACCAAAATCATCTCATTTTAGGAAGGAAAGCATCAGTGTGCACTAGAATGGGTTTTATAGTTGCAGAGACAATATTAGAAATTACATATTTATTATTATTATTTATCTATTAAAAGTATTTTAGTCTTTTTGATAACTATTTCATCTTTACTTATACCTAACCAAATAAAAAATATGACAATATTTATATTCTTTTCCTTAACACACCAAACAAATTTAAAACATTTGGTTGTAAGAGTACCACCTAGGGAATGAAAAATTAGCTCACATTCCAACAATGTTGCATGTTTGGCTGTAAGAAAAGTAATAAAAATCTTTTCATGAATAGCTTACTTTCCTACTTATAAAGGAAACAAGAAACATCTCAATTTGAAAAGCAAAGTGTCACTGTACACTGGAATAAGCTCCATAGTTGTAGAGACAATATTAAAAATTATATATTTATTATTATTATTTATCTATTAAAGATATTTTAATCTTTTTGATAATTATTTCCTCTTTATTTACATCTAATCAAATGAAAAATATGACAATATTTCTATTTATTTCCTTGACATATCAAATAGATTTTATGCATTATAACATTCTTTTTCATTTTTTCTATTCTTTTCTATTTCTTTTCATTCCATCCAATTCTTGCAACCAAACACACTAACATGTATTATAACATTCTTTTCTATTCCTTTTTATTTTCTTTTATTTCTTTTTATTCTATCCAATTCTTGCATCCAAATGCACCCTTACAAGCCTAAAAGACAATACCAAAAGAAAATTTGAACAATGACAATAGGTAATTGGTCTAAATAATTATTTTTAAATAATATCATTTGCTTTGGAAAAATTTTAAATAATACTATTACAATGGTTGAGTCAACCTATTTAATAAATAAGCCATCATTTAATAATTATATTATTTTTAAAGCAGTTTTAATAAATGTTACTTACATTGAGTTCTAACTATTTAACCACAAATTTAATTTTTCTTTTTTTTAGTCTTCCGTTATGTCAAAGACAGACACTAAAGGAATAAAATGAAAGTGAATGTATTTATTTTTAGTATACTTTATTTATTTATTTATTTTGGTTATAAAGAAATTATAAAGTTTTAGGAGAAAATTATGAAAAAGGAAAGTGATAGAGTAAAAATTGAATCTAGGTACGTCAAGTCTTATTAGAATTAAAGTTTAAGGGAGATGTCATTTGGTTCAAAATTCTTGAACTCAATAAACTTTATTTGATCTGTTAAAAAGTAAAAAGAAAAAAAAAAGTGAATGATAATTATCAGAATTAAAGTTTAAGGGAAGTGCTATTTCACTCAAGACTCTTGAATTAGATTGATTAAAAAGTCCAAAAAAAAAAAGTGAATGATAAATATATCCAAAAAATTGATTGTGATAAGTATATATAGGAGTGGCCTTAAATACTTTCAGGCAGTGTAATAAACTAACCGTAATCTTGCATTAAACTAGAATAGAATTTAACCTTTTAGTTTTAGTTGTAATAAAAGTTGGCGTGAAGATCCTCAACAGTAAAAAGATTACTATATGTAGTAATGTGATTTCGAACCCTTTTTTATTTTTTAAGTTTAGAGATATATATATATAAAAGGTAAAAATTATAATTTTATATAGTTAAAAATTTTAAAATATATTTTTTCTCATAATTAAAATTTTTTTCCTCAAACCTGTAAATCTTATCTTCTATATTTATCCATTGACAGATAATTAACCTATTTATATTTATTTCTTGCTTAAACTACTTTTAAAAGGCCAAAATCTACAAGTCCAAGCCCATAAAAAAGACAGGTTAAACTAGCCCAGAAATTTTGACCCTTTTTGACTATCCTAATTTTAATTCACTTGTATAATTTAGTAATATAATATTTAAGTAATTTATCAAATGTCTTAAATTTATTTTTCTTTTACATCGTTACAGAATAAAATAAAGTTATATATGTGTCTATTTTAAATCACACATTTACATTTATCCTAATAATAATTTTAGGTTTAAATATACTTTTGATATTTTTAATATTATAAAAATGTCATCTAACTTTTAATTTTATTGAGTCAATATTACCCTTCAGCATTTAAAAATAAAACAATTATACCCTTTTATCTTATTTATGATCCGGTGATAAAAAAATAAGAGAATAATGATTCAATTAACTTACTTACATCGAGATGATTGGGATCACGTGAATTACAGTGATTATATGAGATTACATTTTAATTGTGTGAATTAATTGCCACATTATTTTTTTAGTCACAAAAACAAAAATACAATGAAAAGATTTAGAGTAAATTACACAAATCTTTTTTAAATTTTGTTAAAATTAGACAGATTATTTATTTATTTTTTAAATATACACATATTACTTTATACTTAATTCAATTTTATTTTTTTTCACGAAAATACCCATTCATTAACCTAAATATATATTTTTTTAAATTAACAAAATTAAATAGAGGATATTTTGATTGAATAAATTAAAAATTAAAATATAGAGTAACATTTGTTTCAGATAAAATTTATCTATTTTTTAAAAATAAAAAGAAAACATGTGTAATTCTAACAAAATTTGAAAAAAAAAATTGTATAATTTAGTCAAAGATTTACTTAAATTATTTCCAAAAATTAATAAGAATATTATCTCGTGAACCAAAGTGAAACTTGTACAATATATTAAAAGTGCTTTTAAGCGTAAAATTTAATTTATATACAACTGGTCTCAAGATATAGATGAATTATATAAATGGCGTATAAGTAAAATAATTGGTTCCAACTTCCTTGCATCTAATTTTTACACACGTAAAAATTACCATATTCACTTTTTGATAATTGTGAACTTCTGAGGCATTGATTTCTTTGTTATCATACTGCAAAACGCAAATACATGTTAAGCATATAATTTTCCTTCTTATGATAGAGGATGAATATTTGGATATCTATTCATTTTAGAATAATTTATTTAAACAATTTGATTTTTCCTAAAATGAAATTCAATATCTTACAATAACACTCATGTATTAAATAATAGTTTGAAGTTCGAAGTAGAAAGAATATTATCTTTTTCTTTATTATCAAGAAACTTAATTTGTTGGTTCATCCAATAATGAGGCATGTACTTTCATTGACATCAAATTCACAACTTACGCTTGCCATATTTTGATTTATCTTTAAATAATTACTTTTTATGTAGTGGAATAATCAAGGTTAAAACTTGAGTATCATCTTTAAAAGTTAATTACATTCCCAATAAAATTTAGAAAAATTATTATTATTATTTTATTGCTAAAAATTTTCTTATACATTTCTTGCACTTAATATAAAAAAAATAGTTGATCAATAGTTAACAAAACGAACGTAGCTGACAATAACGTTAGATGCAAAGAGTGTCATTAAAAAGATTAGTTACTAAATTGGTGTTTTATTTAAAAGGAAAAATTCTATTTAAGATCCATAATTTTATAAAAGTGACACTAAATAATTTTAAAAATTAAAATTTTTATGAAGGACTAAAGAATTAAAGTTATATTTGACACTTTTTAAAGTTACTAATCATATTTTTTAGAGTTAAAACTTAGTATTTATGATATTATACGAGTGTTTTCATCTAAAAATAATAATAAATTTAAAACATTATTATGACGTCAAGAATATTATATTATAATTTAAAAAATATAACTTATAATTTTAAAAAATATCAATAGTAACTTTAGTCCTTTAATGTTTTAAAAAAAATTTACTTTTTAAAATTTTTTTAATAGCCTTTTTATAAAGTTATCTTCTTTACATGAAATTTTCTTTATTAAAAACTAAATTTTAACTATAAATATTTTATTATATATTTAATTGATATTGAAAAGGAAAAATTTAGGCAATAAATAGAGAGCAAGAGAATAGAATAGCTGTCTCCAAGTAGTTATATGAAAAATTATTGTTTATTTTTTTAAATTTACTATTGTAGGAGGATAATACCAAATTCTAGGAATCGTTGGATTGAGTATATATTATTTTTAGGGATGTTTAAAACTCATCTAAACTAATTGAATCAAATAAAATTAATAAAAATCAAACTAAACCAATTAAAAAAAATTAAAATTAATTTTGAATATTATAAAATCAATAGATTTGGTTTAATTCTTGGTTTTGTCAAGTTTGATTTGATTTTAACCAAACCAAATGAAACTAATAATTTTTTTTATTTTTATTAAATAAATCTAAATTATACATAAACCTTTCATTAATAAAAATAATAATAATGCTTTTTCCTACTTTACTTACATTTAAATAAGTTTATCAAATAAATTATTTTAAAAATATTATTATTTTATTACTTTTACCCATGATATTTAATTACAATTATAGAATAATTAAACATAATTATAAGAGATACTTTTTATAGAAAAAATAATATATAATAATTAATTATTTCAATATTAGTATTGGTTAGAATGTTAAAAGATACATAATATTAGAAATCAAATTTTATATACTACAAAAAATAAAATTTTTTAAAAAATAAATTTGTTTTAGGCCAAAAAAATAAAAAAATATAAAACAAATCGAACAAAAATTGAACTAAAATAATTAAAATTCAAAATCAATAAAATCTAAAAAAAATATCAAACCAATAATATCAATTCAATTTAGTTTTAATCCAAAATCCAACCAAACTAATCTCATAAACACCATAAGGCTTTGCTTGATTCACCGTGTTGCGATTGCATTCTTTTGACATAATTTATATTATTTATTATATCTTTATATTTATTATTTTATATATTAAATTATTTTTTTTAAAATAAAAATAAAATAATTATTTTTTTATTTCACTTTTCTCTACTTACTCATATTTTACCTTTCTCTCCCCGTTTCCTTCTCCATGTAGCATTAATCACATGTAACCCTTTTGTGGGTTATATTACAGCGTAGCATAATCACATGTAACCCTTTTGCCTGTAATATACTGTATTGAACATCGATCTACCGAAAATACCCCTAGTTAAATGTCCATTTTGATTATTCAAAAGCCACAAGCGCATGGGCAGAAGGGTAAATTTAGGATCGGTCCAATTCCTTGCCGATCAAAACACCGGAGTCCTCATGGCTTCGTACGATTTGGAGCTCCAACTCAGGCAACTGCTCACAATTTCCAATTCCAAGAAGTGACCTCTGCAATTCTTGCAGTGGGAGAATTCTAGCTGCTGAAGCAAAACTAATAGCTCTCTTCTGCATCATTGCAAGATTGAAGGTAGATTTTCTCGTTCAATTTTGACCTTTTTTTTGGTTTTGTTGATTTAACTTCTAGGGTTTTGTTTCTTGGATTTGTGATGCTTGGCTGGTTGATGAAGGCAGTTTGTGATTTCTCTTCGTAGTTTAAGGTTGATTCAAACCCTAGGATTTCGTTTTCCTCCTTCTGTGTGTGTGTATGTTATTTTTTATTTATTTTTTTAACGGTACTTATTAAACAGCGATGGAAGCAATAGAGGAGAAGGCGTGTCTGCATGCAAGAAGTAGCCAGGCCATATGCAACAGAACTTATGTTGTTGAAATACTAAAATGCTATTTATGTGACTTGTGCATGATGAGCTTGCTTGTGATGCATGGGTAGAGCACAGTGTTGACTTATTTAGGATTGACAAAATTGTTACACATGTTTATAAAGACACTTTTCCATTTTCATATGGTTGTGCCCAGGGATGTTAATTTCAAGTGTTCTTCATTTAATGATCTTCAGTTTCGAAAGATATCTACATCTATAGCAAAAGGGTGTACAGTGGCGGATTATTGCCATTTGAACTAAAGGTAAACATATAGCATCATATAATTTCTACCTTATTTTGAAAAAAAAAAGAAGCATGGGGAGAACCAACAAATTAATGCATATTTAAGAAACTTGAGGAAGCATCAACTGTAACTGAGATAGTTGAAGTCATTTAGAAGAGTGGTGATGTGGTATGAAGTTTTGCCGGCATCAGTTGTAAATTTCAATTTTGTTCAAATGAGATTTTGTTCTGGAGATTAAGTTTGAAATGATTTTTGGTTGAGGGCATTTATGGAGTGAATATGATAGCTTAGTGATGTCAGAATTGGATATGGTCTTATAAAGAGCAAAATGGGATGGTGTATATATATATATCATATAATAATAATATAATCTTTTTTTTTTTTAATGTGAGATTTGTTAAGTAGATTAGTGTCAGAACTATACTATATAATGAGTTGAGTTTTGTTTTAATTGTTTATTTGTTTGCTTTTTTTCTTTTTTTGCAATTTTTTATTATCCTTTTGAAGTAGCCTGTTTTGACTTATGAGAATGCTGGTACTGGTAGTATTAGTTTTTTAACATCTCTAAAAATATAGATTTTTGTGTATTCTTTGATTGTTTTGATAATCTTTTCTTGTGGTATAATCAGCATGTATGCTGAATATATCATGCCTTTTTACTTAGAGGAGAGAGTATGGGACTAGAAGAATCATATTTACTTTGAACCATCCAGATAAAATTTATATGCTGTCTCACAAATCCGTTTCCTCTTTAAATTTGAAAGAATTAATTTTCCATGTCTCACCCAAAGGAGTTTAATTTCTATTTTTGGTATGAATTTGATTCTTTCAGGTGTATTGTCCAATTGTTCTGTAAATTAGATTTGCCCTTTATGTGCCGGAGTGCTACATCTTTGTCATGCACCACTCTTTGGTTTGGATTTTTGTGTCAAAGGATGTGTCGGAACTAGTGCAATGGCAACGTCTAGCAAGTTTGATCTATCTTCTAGTAGCCCTGATAGGCCATTGTACACTGGGCAGCGTGGATCCCAGATCGCTGCTTCATTAGATAGATCACGCAGCCTTCTATCTTCTCTGCCAAACATGTCGAGAAGCAGTTCTTCAGTGACACAAGGGGATGTGACGAGCTTCTTCAAACATCTGCGTTTTGATCCAAAGATGGTAGCTGCAGAGCATAAGTCTAATCGTCAGGTGGATCTGAAACGACATGTCAATATTGCTCTTGGGCTTCCGCCTGATGAATCTTCACCTAGTTCTTCCAAAGGCAAGCTATTGGCCTCCCCAGAAGAAATAAAACGAGTAAAGGGTGGATTAAGCGAAAGCTTGGTGAAGGCTAGGTAGTTTCTTTTGTCTTACTAGTTGCAAACTTGCAATAAAGATAGAACTGTTTAATAACCATTTGTTATTTGCAGGCAACGCGGAAAAACCTTCAATGAAGCCTTATCTGTATTTAACAAAGTTTTCCCAAGTATTCCTTCAAAGAAGAGATCTCGTTCAGAATGCTTTTCTAGTGATCGTTCTAGTGTTATGTTAAGCGATCAATCAGTCTTGGGGCCAAGTGTAGGCAAGGCTGGAGTTCAAGGTCATGCTGTCACAGGTGGTTTTGAGCTTGAACAGCGAAAGACAGATGAACGGACCAAGAATATTGTTCCAAACAAGCGCACTCGAACTTCATTGGTTGATGTAAGGGTAAGTGTCTTGGATCTTTGCACTTGCATGTTTGCTAGCATTCCCAATCTCACAATTTCGTTCCTATTAATGCCTAATATTATTTCTTCTTCAGTTTCTTAATGTTTCCAGCAAATACTGTATGTTGTAACTTATAAGTAGTATACACCTACTACTAGCATATTTGAAGCAGTGCTCTCCATATTTCTGTTGCATAGTATCCTGTTTTCCTGTGCAAAAGTTATCTCTACTAGAACTTTCACCTGGTTTTTCTGGTGAGGGTGAAGCCTTTTATTTCCATTTGTGCATATATTTCCATATTTTGAAAACAATTGTTAAATTTAGTATACCTCCGTTAAGCTTGTATGTTTGTGGTTCATGAACTTCAAGTTTCTGTTATGCCTTTCTCATTGCTGTTATGAAATCAGCAATATATTGAATATTATGCTTTTCAGTCTTGGAAATCTAATAACGAACATGAATGTCTTGCTTCTATATGACTGAGTTTGTAGTTTTCTTTATATCAAGAATCGGCTTTCAGATTAAGTCGGTATGCATTAGAACCTGTGGAGAATAAGGTAGATGGGTTTGCGGACTAATTCTCTTGTAAGGAAATACTACGGCTTGCCAGTAGTGTTGTTGTTTTGGGGGAGCAACGAACTTTACCTCTTGGAGGCGATAGCTGGGAAAAGTCGAACATGAAGAAGCAGCGTTGCTGCATCAAACCTGTGCAATTTACTCTAGTATTTTGTATTAAAAAAGGATATAGTAAATTTGCATTAATGTCAGAATGTTTTTATTATGATATTTATGATAAAAAATATTAACTTAACGGTACATTTTGTAAAAGTTTCATTGAATATAAATAATTCTTTAATGGTATAAAATTGATTATAATTAGCTCGAATATTAACAATTTGTGCTTCAAAAACAAGTTAATGGTTTTATTAATAACTTGGTAACAATAATCAAAACATGATCAACAGTTAAGAAAATCATTTCTTTTCAGTCAGATAGTGTTTGATAAGGTAAAAAGAAATGAATGGGAAGGAATTTCACACTGTCAAATTCAGGTTAACAATCAGGGTGAGTTAATCCCTCGTTTGATGCAGAGGATTAGCTTTTGATGGAATAAGAATGAGAATATGAATAGAAAAGAATCTTGTATTCAATAGTTATGTTTGGTATAATAGAAGAAGAAATAGAAATGTAATTACTTTTTTATATTTGGTGAAATATAAATAAAATGAGAATAAAGAAGAAATATCAGAAAATGTCTAAAATGACCTTTAATAAAAAAATTACAAAATATTATTTATATTTAATTAAAAGAAATTTTAAAAAAATTATTAAGCTTTAAAAAAAATAAAAAATAAGGAACCAAAAATTTAAAAATACAAAAGGAGAATTCAAAAATGGAAAAATAAAAAAAGTGTTTGAACAAAGGCTGATTGCGCTGTTCAGGGGCAAAATAGACAAAAATTTGTCTCTCTCACAATGGATTGAGCTTTTCATCTATTCTATGAAGGATTTTGCTCTTTCACGTATGAAGGAGTCTTGAAACCCATGGAAGAGGAAGAGAGGCATACCAAACATGACATTTTTACATTCCTACTCTGTTTTTCTTTTTGTGAAACGACCAAACGTGACCTAAAAGAATGGAATAGTACTTGTTTGGTTTGCTCCATTCCACCACTGTTTTGGGAAAAATATTCTGGACAAAAAATTGTGCAATTTAAAAAAAAAAATGTAATCTTCAACCTTTAATAATGATTATGACAAAAAATTAATTGTCCTTTGAATAGTTAAAATTTAATAAAATAATCATAACAAAAGATATATTATTGTGAATTCTTTTATTAAACGTTTTGTCCATCTTTCTACATCCTATCCTGGTGTTGTAATAAAGTCACTGTTGATAAGATGGTGACCTTTTATTTTTCTTTTTTCATTTGCAATTATGATTATTGAGTTATGAGTTTTTATTAAATATTTGAAGGAAAATATTAAGAAAACAAGGGGCATATGTTTTACCGTATATGTAACATATTACACTAACAAAATGTCCGCTTAATAACAATATATTTCAACTTTAAATCTTTTTTCTTATAAACCCCACTTCACATATTCCCACTAAATCAGATTTAAAACTTTTCAATTTGAAATAGACATTTAGTAATACTTTTATAGTTAGGGCGCATCATGATCTAAATCTATATGCACATTTATTAGCGGCATTAGAACACTAATATTTAAGAAAATAATACAATGAAATAAAATTTTAGTATTATATATGCCATGAGGAACTCTCCATGGGCAGATGGATAAGTAAATTATTGGGAAGGAAATAATCATAAAATTCATAGACAACAAACTAAAAAAGTGGCCATATCTTTAATTAGAGAACTTTAATATTTTTTTAAAACTAGAAGCAAGATAACAAAAGGAAAAGGTGAGAGATTAATAGAGCTTCAATCACCTTTAAATTCAATAAAAAAAATTAACAATATTTACTTTTTATTAGATTTAATTGTTACAATTGCTATAATTGTTGTGAGATTTTGATTTTGTAAAATGAATATGTAGGCTCAATAGCTCTTTGTTTAATAAAAAACTCTAGTTCGGTAAAACTAAATTTAATTTCAAGACTAAAACATTCGAATTCGAATTGTAGTCGAAACTAAATTAATTTTAAGAAATAAATTATATCCATAAATAATAAATGCACATTTACACAAATTTATAGGATTTGTTATATTTAATGTTAATTATTTTTGCCTATCTAATCCAAGGCCTTTGATAAATACAATGAAAATAATAAATTTAATTGCCCATCTTAAATTTTGTAAATTAATGATAGCTATGTCAATAGCATTATAAATTTATAACACGAGGAACAAATTTAGGAGTACACTTAATCACTGCATATATTCAACTCATATATAGTTGTGGACATTTCTTAATAAAGCTAGAAGTTGCTTTTCTTTTTTTTATTAGAATGGCGTGTTTTTGGACCTTATTTGAATTTCTTTTTCTCTCGCATATTCTTTTGCAATGATTTGGTGCAATTAGAATTTTAATCTCGAAATCCGCTTCTCAAAGGAATCAAATTTAAATTGTAATTTTTTTTTTTTTGGTTTTACCAATTAAGCTAATTGTTTTAGATAAACAAGGAGTTGCTTGTGAGTATGATTTTTTAACAAATAAATTATATAAACTTTCTCTAAATTTTGTTGAAATTATACTTACTTTGTTTTTATTTTAAAAATATACCCAAATATTCTCTCAAACAAAAAGTTATTTTATATTTAATTTTAATTTTAATTTTTTCCCAAAATACCATCTATTTATTTTTTAGTTTAAAAAAATACATATATTTAGTTTAATTAAAGATATTTTAATCAAAAAAATTTAAAAACTAAAGGATAGGGTAACTTTATGTTTCAAATGAGATTTATGTATATTTTAAAAATAAAAGAAAGATTTATATAATTTTAACAAATTTTAAAAAAATTATAAATTTATATACTTTTTTTTTCTCTACGCTACCACTAATTTAATAGCTATTTAATGTTTCACAATTGGCCTGCCTCACTAAGGAGGCACCAATGATCTTGGATTGAAATAATCTTGGTAATTCCTCTAAAATGTGAGGAGGGAGGCAAAGTGATATGAAGTTAAAGGGTGGCCCAATCTTCATGGCATAGATTGATGAATAGATGATAGTTCAAGACCTGACTGAAGTAAATAGCCAACCAACGTTATAAGAATGTTGACCTGCTAACAACATGCCCAACCATAGTCAAATTTGACGGTTGTATGGAATAACCTCAAATAAATTAGGTTGAAAGAGATTTGCAGTATAAAATGTAACTTAAATTGTTTTCTTTAGAAATGGATTTTAATATTTAATTGAGCTTTTTAAGTATAAAAGAACTCTAAAACCTACTTAATTCAAATGGGGTTTACTTTAATTAAATTGACTAAAATTAGATTGAATTAAAGTTCTTAACTACTAACTAAATTGTATGAATTAACAAGTAAATGTATATAAGACTAGTTTTGGATTTATCCCTTGATATCCATTATCCTCATCCTAATTCAATTATCATTGGTTCTGGTCTAAGAGTTCTTATTTGTGTTCATGGTAATTTATCTTGAGTTATTACATAAGATTTAAGATATTAACAATTTGCTATTGAATTAAGACCTTAACTCTACATTAAATTATTACTTCTTATCATTAGGTTTAATGAACACTTAAATTGAGTAATTAATCCATCAAATTAGCCTCTAAATTTTTATCATAAGATATCCAATTAATCAATTAAACTCTAAGGAGACCTCAAATTAGACATTCAAGTAGAAATTTTTCTAACATGCATTTCATCAAATACCTTGATTGCATATATGAAAAATTGAAAGAAAATGAAAATCCAGCATTTAAATTGATCCACTAATCATCAAATACTCTCGTAATTAATGTCTAGCCAGCCACTAATTACAAACAACACCAATCTTAATTAATTACAAGCTTAACCAAGTAAGTACATGAACAAGAAATAGTGTAAAAATAGAGGAAAAAATAGAATAAAAAATCTTAGCCAAAATTCTTTGCTTTTCCATGGATTCAAGCTTCAATCCAAGGTTCCATCCTAGTTAGTCACAAATTTAATTGAGTTTCCATAGAGTGAAAAGTGATAGAGGAAAAAATGAGAAGATGAGCCACGGCTGAGGGATGATGAATAGAGTGTGAATGGAAAATGAATGGGTGACAAATAACTAAATCACATGCTGTCCTGAGCCTCTTTAATCACATTCCTCACCCTCTTTCTTTTCACGTGCTTACTTTTGTATCTCTCTTATCCCACGTGACCTCCTTAGCCAACTATGCATGCTTGAGTGTATAACTTGCTTTGTTCGAGACCCTTAAGGCCCATGGCACTCAATCACGTTCTGTCCCATGTCAATCTACAATTGCGTGCTTCTTCTTTCGTGGATCCCATATTCTCCACTAAACCCGTGCCTTTTCATGCTGCCCTTCTCACATGGATTAGTCTTCTTCTCCGATTTGGACCCTCTAACCTAGCCTCCTTATCCACATGTTTCCTCTTTCCAAATCACGTTTTTATGCATGCTCCATTCGGCCTTAGATGCTTCAGAATTAGTGGGCCCCCCTCCTTCACATGTTCTTTCATACTCTTCACAAACCCATGTCATTCTCTTCCAATAGCCAGCTGAGCATGTGTGTTTTCTTTCTTGCATGGTCCTGTGTGTGCTATCTGTGTGAGGAAGAGCTGAATGTGTGCTTCTATTCTGCCCTCCAAACCTATAAATGTATGAGTGTTGCTTTCTTAACCTCCACATCCTACTAGAGTGTATGTGTATAAAAGTGTCGTGCTATATGTGAGTTCTACATGCATGCTTAATGTGTGTATTAGCTGAGGTGCTATGCATGAAACTCATGAGTGGAGTACACATGTATAATATGTATTGACTGCTCTCTCCCATGTCAATCTGTGCCTATATATAAGGATGGATGAATGGTTAAGTAACAAATATCGTGCGTGACCCATGCATGCGTGTCAATGTGAGGAAGTGGCATTACATTCATATGAGTCAATGTGTGAATGAAGTAGTGGCATTGTGAATGTGTGATTAGTTGATTGGAAATATGGGTTAGTAGAATTTGATGCATTGTGTGTGTTGAAAAAAAAACTATGTACGACGTGTGAATGAGAGAGCCCTTGTACATGTTAGTGTGCTGCTACATGGAGAAACTCGTGTATGTTTATACGTGAGCTGATCCTTCCTTCTTTCACATGACTTGTGTGATAGAGCCGTTTCTTCCTTCACTTCTCTCTCCATATGCTAGCCAACTCATTCTCCCATTTTTTTCATTTTTAATTTCCAAAATTTCATAAAAAATGTAAACCATTATTCCCCCAATTTGATGAATATCAATTTTTTTTTATATTATTCCTTATTGTTTTGACATGTTATTGATGAATTATGGCTTATTAGATCTTATTATATGAGATTTTATATTAGTAGTCATTTTTTGCACTCTAGGAATTCATTTGCACAATTTTGGGTTCTTATTGCGTAAATCTTATTTTAAATAATTTTGAAAAATTTCATACTAAAAATTTTCTTTTGATTGTGCAAAATTTTAATGGGCAATTGAAATTTAAAATGGAGAAATTAATTTGGAGAAGAGATAGAGCTTCAGGTGTGTAATTTCAAGGAGGAAATAATGATTCACATTTTTTATGAAATTTTGGAAAATAAAAATGAAAAAAAATGGGAGAATGAGTTGGCTGGCACGTGGAGGGGAAAATGGGAAGAAACATGTGAAGAGTATGAGGGAAACACATAATCATTAAAAAAACAAAAAAGAGCTAAAGGGAGCACGTGAGAGGAAAAAGAAAAAGGGAAGGCTCGAGATAGACATGATTCATCATCCATCCATCCATCCATTCATCATTCATTCTAAATTTGAAGTTGTGGCTTATCTCCTCATTTTTTTCCTCCATCACTTTTCACTCCATAGAAGCTTAATTGGATTTGTGGCTCGTTAGGATGTAACCTTAAATTGAAACTTGAATCCATGGAGAAGCCAGGGATTTTAGTTAAGATTTTCTATTATATTTTTCCTCTTTTTCTACAACATTTCTTGTTCATGTACTTACTTGGTTAAACTTATAATTGATTAAGATTAGTATTGTTCGTAATTAGTGGCTGGTATTGTTTGATGAAGTACATGTTAAAAAATTGAAAGGAAAATAAAAATCTAGCACTTAAATTGATTAACTAATCATCAAATGCTCTCCTAACTAATGTCAAACTAGCTACTAATTACAAGCAACACCAATTTTAATTAATTACAAGTTTAACCAAGTAAGTACATAAACAAGAAATGATGTAGAAAGAGAGGAAAAATATAATAGAAAATATTAGCTAAAATCTATTACTTCTTCATGAATTCAAGCTTCAATCCAAAGTTCCATCCTAGCTAGCCATAAATTCAATTAAGCTTCCATTGAGTGAAAATTGATGGAGGAAAAAAATGAAGAGATGAGCCACAACTTCAATGCAGAATGGATGGATGGATGATGAATCATGTTTGTCCCAAGCCTTTCCCTTTTTTTTTTTCCTCCACGTGCTCTCTTTAGCTTTCTCTTTCTTTTTTCTTTTTAATGAATATGTGTTTCCCTCATACTCTTCACATGTTTCTTCCCATTTTCACCTTCACGTGCTTGCCAACTCATTCTCCTATTTTTTTTTTCAATTTTATTTTCCAAAATTCTATAAGAATGTGAACCATTATTTCCTCCTTGAAATTGCACACTTGAAACTCTATCTCTTCTCCAAATCAATTTCTCAATTTTAAATTTCAATTGCCCATTAAAATTCTGCACAATTAAAAGAAAATTTTTAGGATGAAAATTTTCAAAATTGTTTAAAATAAGATTTATGCAATAAGAATCTAAAATTATGCAAATGAATTCTTAGAATGCAAAAATGACTACTAAAATAAAATCTCATTTAATAAGATCTAATAAGCCATAATTCATCAATAAAATGTCAAAAAAATAATGAATAATATATATAAAAATTAATATTTATCAAATTTCTTCACACTTAAGCTTTTGCACTCCTAGGCAAAAGTCAATATCCAATGTGAAAATAAAATGGCAAGTGGGAAAATGGAAATGAAAAAGGAAAGTGTAAAAATCACAAGTTAAAAACTAATAACAACTTTTCAACACTTCAACAATCAAAGTTAATTTCACTTGCATCAAAAAGTAAATTCCTATGGCAATTTCATTTGAAAAGAATAAATTAAAATGCATAGCCTCTCACATAGGATAAGTGTTTACTCTTAACTCTTAAGTGGTTAAGGCAATATGTTTCATTCAAATTCCACCTATCAAAATCTCACTACCATAAACTTGTTTATTTTTTAAGTGTCTAACACTTATGCCAAATGTAATACATAAATCAAGAGAACTTTATTCAAGGTTGTAGTGGGGCTAGGGAATGAAATAAATAAGTATACAAGAATGAGGGAAAACAAACAACAATTAAACACCTTAGAACCTTGAGAGCAATAAAAGGAAATTATGATAGGGTAAAATGTGCATTTCAAGGCCTTTTTTCCAACAAGTATAAACAAAATTCAAAATACTTCTTTCTTTGATTTTCATTCTTTTTTTTTTAATTTCTAGCTTCTTGTTTCTCTTCTTCTTTGTCTTCCTTTTTTTTTTTTTTTTACTGAACATCTTCTTTAACTTCTAATGACAATTGCCTAAATGATGCAAAGCACACATTCACTTATTCTAATTAAATGCAATGCTCTTGAAATCCTTAAGGCACCTTTAGACAATGTGGGAAATTTTCTTTTTTCAATTTTCATGGCTATAGGCCCAATCGAGAAAATAAAACAAGGTCTAAAATGGTTAAACAATAGATACAATACATATAAGAATTGGCTTTTTAGCTAACTAGTTGTAAAAGAAAGGAATGCTTTATTATTTTTATGCATACAAATGCAAATTCAAATGTGGTCTATGCGAAGAATCAAGACAAATTTTGGAGTGAAAATAATGATAGGTAAATACACACTAAAAATAAATAAATAAGGCTCAAATTCTCACAAGCTAATGCCTATCAAAATAATTCATTAAAATCAAATTCATTGTCACTTCACTTGAATCAAAACATAAGATCCATCACTTGTTATATCAAAGTGTATCCAAATTATAATCATTTCAACTTGCAACTTCCACAAAAATTTAAAAAAAAAAATCACACTATTTTTCAATTTTTTTAAATTTTTTAATAAAAATTTCCTATATATTTTTTTTTAACAAAACAAAGAAAAGATAAAATAGAATGGCTCCCTCCCCCCCCCCCCCACACTTAAACATTGCATTATCCTCAATAATAACACAAGATCCAATCAAAAGATAGACAACATAATATAAAAGGTGAAAGGAAAAATATACAACCAGGTAATCAAGGTAGGTCTTGAAGTTTAAGCTCTTTCTTGTCCTCTCTCGGAAGCTCCTCATGAAATTGTTTGAGCTTATGTCCATTGACTTTGAATTTAGCTCCAGTCCACTCATCCACAAGCTTAACTGCATCAAAAGAGAAAATATTAGAGACTACATATGGACTTTCCCATCTAGAACGTAATTTACCAGGCATGAATTTTAATTTAGACTTATAAAGTAAAACTTTTTCACTAATTTAAAAATCCTTTCTAGATATATTCTATCATGAAATGCTTTGGTTTCTTTTTATAAATTTGGGAATTCTCATAAGTATCCCTTTTAATTTCTTCAAGTTCTTGCAACTGATACTTCCTTTTAACATTGGCGTTCTCTTGCTTCATGTTACATTACTTGACTGCCTAAAAAGCTCTGGGCTCTATCTCAACCAATAAGTGACAAGCCTTACCAAATGCAATTCGGTAGGGAGATATTCCAATTAGAGTCCTGTAAGCCCAAAGTGCATCATCCAAACGCTTACTCCAATCCTTTCAATTGGCTTGAATTGTCTTTTCCAGAATCAGCTTGATATCCCTATTTGACACCTTAGTTTGGTTGTTAGTCTGTGGATGGTAGGTGTTGCAACTTTATGTTGGACTTTATACTTCCTAAGTAAGCCCTAGAAGTGCTTATTACAGAAATGGCTTCCCTAGTTATTGATAATAGCTTTAGGTATTCCAAACCTACAAAAGATGTAGGTTTTGATAAAAGAAACAACTATACTAGAATCATCAGTGTGGGTGGCAATACCTTCCACCCATTTAGAGACATAATCTACAACAAGAAAAATATAAAGATAGCCAAAAGATATAAGAAATGGACCTATGAAATCAATGTCCCATATATCAAAGACCTCACAAAACATAATAAGGTATTGTGGCATCTCATTCCTACGACCTATAATACCAGTATGTTGACATCTAATACATTGCTTGCAAAACTGATATGCATCTCTAAATAAGGTAGGCTAAAATAATCTAGGGTTTAAAACCTTTCTAACAGTCCTCAGTAGACTATAATGACCACCGCAAGCCATAGTGTGACAAAAATGTAAAATAGAACTAATCTTATGATCAGGGATGCATCTCTTAATAACTTGGTCACTACCCAATCGCCACAGATAAGGATAATCCCAAATATAGTATTTTGCCTCACTTTTAAACTTATCTAGTTGACGCTTACTAAGATAAGTAGGTAATGCACATGCAATCAGATAGTTAACTATATCGGCATACCATGGCTCAGAAATGGCTACAACACATAAACTATCATTAGAAAGTGTTAGAAATAAGGAAAGAAGTTACCACTGGTACTTCAATCTTACTCAAATAATCAGCAACTAAATTCTTTGCACTGCTCTTATCTTTAATCTCAATATCAAATTCCTACAGTTGAAGCATCCAGTAGATCAAGCATGACTTTAAATTTGGCTTCTTTATCAAGTACTTGAGTGCTACTTAGTTAATAAAAACAATAATTTTAGTATCTAGCAAATTTGATCTAAGCTTTTCTAAAACAAATATAATAGCAAGAAACTCCTTCTTAATAGTTGTATAATGGGTTTGTGCAAGATCCAATGTCTTTGAAGCATAGGTTATAACATGAGACTTCTTGCTTACTTTTTGTCCTTAAACTGCTTCAAGTGCATAATTGGAAGCATCACAGTAAAGCTTAAAATGAAGGCTCCAATTAGGTGGCTAAATAATTAGGGATGTAGTTAACTTCTCTTTAAGCTTATCCTAAGCCAACTTGCAATTATCATTAAAAAAAAAATCAACATCCTTTTAAAGAAGTTTAAATAAAGGCAATGCAATTTTGCTAAAATTCTAAATAAAACGTCTATAAAACCTTACATGCCCTAGAAATGACTTAACTTCCTTCACAGATGTGGGCTAGGAAAGGGAAGAAATAAGGTCTATCTGAGTTTTATCAACTTCAATACCCTTATGAAACATAATGTGACCTAATACTATACCCTTACAAATCATAAAATAACATTTTTCAAAATTAAATACTAGGTTCTTAGCAATGCATCTCTTTAGAATCCTATCTGAACCATACAAACAATCATCAAATGAATATCCATATACTGTAAAATCATCCATAAACACTTCTATGCATTTTTCAATAAAATTACTAAAGATGGACATTATGCATTTTTGAAAAGTCCCTAGTGCGTTACAAAGACTAAATGGCATAAGCCTATATGCAAAAGTGCCAAAAGGACAAGTAAAAGTAGTTTTGTTCTGATCTTCTGGAGCAATGCAAATTTGAGAGTAACCTGAAAAACCATCCAAAAAGCAATGGTGAGATTTATTTGCAAGTCTTTCAAGCATTTGATTAATAAAAGGAAGAGGATAATGATCTTTTCTAGTTACAGCATTTAGGCATTTATAATCAATATACACACGCCATCCATTTTGAACCCTAGTAGGAATCATTTCACCCTTATCATTTCTCATTACAATTATGACAGTTTTCTTAGGTACTACTTGGATAGGGCTCAACCACTCACTATCAGATATAAGAAAAACTATACCTGCAGATAGTAGCTTAGATACCCCCTTCTTCACAACATTCAAAATCAGTGGCTTGAGGCGCCTTTGAGGTTGGCGGACTAGATGGATTCCATCATCAAGGAGGATCTTATACATGCACACCTTTGGACTAATATCAAGTATATCAGCTAAGGTCCAATCAATAGCTTGTCTATGCCTTTTAAGAACTTCCAAGAGCTTCTCTTCATCCTCTAGAACAATGTCACTAGCCACAATGACTAGAAGTTTCTTATCTTTCTCCAAATAGGTGTACTTAAGAGTGTCTAATGGTGGTTTGAGCTCGAAGATAGGACGTTGCCCAATAGAAGGTATAAGTGGTTTGATCTTAATATCTTCTATGCTAAATACCTATTCAAATAACTCATAGATAGAAGAAACAACTTTCATATTCTTGGGAATATCAGCAACATGAAAATCAACAAAAGAATCAACAACAGTAGTAACATCAATATCCTTACTAGATGAACTAGTCACACAACATCTAGTACTACTATTAGTAAGTAAGTTAAGAGTAGACATAGATGAACTAGCACAATCAACATATCTAGAAGAAACACCAAGATGCATATCATAAAGAAACATAGTAAATCCAACAGTATCAGAGTAATCAAGAAAAGCAATAGCATGCACATTAGTCCTAGAACTAGAGGGGTGATCTGAACTAGTACAATCATCCAAATCAGTTACATGTTGACAATTAGTATAATCATCACACACAAAAGGAATAATAGAATCATGATAATCAGAATATGCAAGGAACTCACTATTCTCAATGAAAGCACTAATCTGAGTACATCTATCACATGTAATAGATCTAGTACATACACAATCAAGAGAATTATCCAAGCTAGCTATGTCACATGGTCTAGACAATATATTATTCTTAAAATCAGAAGATACATTATCTATGAGTATGTCAATTAAACTAACACCAAATACAGAACTATCATCGACAGGATATCTCATAGCATAAAAAAATGTTAAAATACACTACATTTCCTACAAATTCCATAGATAAAGTGCCATCATACATATTTATCATGGGTCTAGCAGTTTTCAAAAAAAGGTTTACCTAATATCAAAGGAGCATGTCCACTAGTTCTATATTCATTATCTTCTATGTTAAGGACATAAAAATTTGTAAGGAAAATTAAGTCCTTTACCTTTACCAGCACATCTTCAAAAACTCTCGAGGGATACACCATGCTCTGATTGGCTAGCGGCACAACAACTCTAGTAGGTTTCAACTCTCCTATCGTCAAAGCTGAGAATACACTCTTGGGCATCATATTAATTGTAGCTTCCAGGTCTAACAAAGCATCGAAAACTCCAAGTTCCCAATGGTACAAAGAATAGAGAAGTGGCCTGGATCCTTGCATTTTTCAAGCAGTGGAGGTTGAATCAAAGCAGATACACTTTTTCCAAAGTTAACCCACTCATTTCTTCTTAATTGCCTTTTGGTTGTACACATCTCCTTCAAGAACCTTGCATATTTTAGGACTCTCTTGATCAAGTCTAAGAGTGGCACATTGATTTCCACTTTCTTGAATGTCTCTAGGATTTCCTTCTCCTCTTATTCTTCCTTAAGCTTCTTGGTCTCAGTTACCCTATTAGAAAAGGGTAAGGGTTTCTTTGGTTCTTCTTCTTCTTCTTCAGTACTTCCTAGTGCGACATGTGTTTTTTCTAATGCCAACTTATCCAATTCTGATGATTTGGAGGGTCTTAAAAGTTCTTTCCCACTTCTCAATGTAGTAGCACAAACACCACCCCTTTAGGATTCACCACAGTTTGAGAAGGTAATTATCCTGATCCTTGGCTTTTCACCTCATTAAGAGAGATAGCCAACCTAATTCTTGGCTTTTCATCTCATTAAGAGAGATAGTCAACTGACTAATCATATTCTTCATATTCCTGTTTTGGGTTTGCATTCTATTTTCTATGGTCTGCATCTCTTGTCTATGTCTAATCTCACTTTGTTCCATCTTATCGAAGAGTTATTTCATCATAAGTTCCATATTGTTATCCTTTTTAGGCTCTTCTTGGATAAGAATTAATTGTTTCATATGTAAAAGAACTTGAGCACTTAGCCCTGCACCAAATTTTTATTATAGATGGCCTCCATATTTCAATTTGGGATGATCCCTCCACCCAGGATTATAGGTGTTAGAATATGAATCATATCTCTATTGCCCTTGCTGCATAGGTTTGCTAGGAAAGATGGTAGAACGAGATTCAGTCTGATCATGTAACTATGGACATTGATCTATGGAATGTATAGCCAAACAACATATACCACACAATGGTTCAACCATAGCAAAAGAAGTAGATGTAACTTGTGGAGAATGGCACTAAAGATAAGTGTAGGTTTGAGGAGTATAAGATTGAGACCCATAAGACTATAAAATAATAGGATAAGTCTAAGGCTTTTGTTGAGCTAAAGCAATCTAACTAACCATAGAGGATAGCTCATCCAACTGACTCTTAATCCGAGTATTATGCTGTGGAATACCTAATTCATTCACTCCTCTTACCATCTGCATTGATCTAGAACCAAATTATTGTGTATTTTGAGCCATCTTGTCTATCAATTCCTATGCCCTAGTACAAGTGTGATCAACTAATGCTCCACTAGTCGCTGCATCAATCATGTTCTAGTCTACTTGGAGTAACCCTTCATAGAAGTATTAAATAAGGAATTTTTCTGTAATCTGATTGTGGGGGCAACTTGCTAATAATCTTTTAAACCTCTCCCAATATTCATAAGGTGTTTCTCCACTCCTTTGTATTATGCCACAAATCTCTTTTTTATTAAAGCTGTTCTGGATGCAGGGAAAATTTTCTCAAGGAATAGTCTTTTCACTTGGTCCTATGTAATAATTGTACCAAGAAGAAGATAAAACAATCAATTTTTAGCTTGACCTTCAAGTGAAAATGGAAATGCCCTAAGTTTAATCTGTCCTTCTAATACCCCTAGTGACTTCATAATATTGCACACCACTTAAAACTCTTTCAAGTGTTTGTGGGGATCCTTACCTGTCAAATTAGAGAATTTAGATAGTAAATGTATCAAATTAGACTTCAATTCAAAATTAGCATTTAAATGAGGATAATTAATACACAAGTTCTAAAAATGCAAATCAGAAGTAGCCAACTCTTTAATTGTTCTAGCATTGATACCCATATTGGCATTCACATTGTCATTCATATTCATGTTCATATTCTCTTTAATTGTTCTAGCATTGATACTCATATTGGCATTCACATTGTCATTCACATTCATGTTCATATTAACTCCTACACCATTTCTATTTTTATTCAAATGATTTTGTGTATTCATGTTATTAGTGTTCACATTCAAATCCACCATTGTATTTTTTTTGTTCCATCTCAATAATTGGACAAAATTTTTTACCTATATGCTCACAAGTATTAGCAAAATAAGTGTGTGAAGTGTCTTTTTTTTTTCTTGTTTCTAACTTGTCTAGCAAATGTCATTTCTATTTCCGGATCAAATTCAATTAATTCTTTGGTTGAGGATCTTTTCATACAACAAATAGCAAGCCAAAAATAAAGCAAGAACATAAAAATAAGCCAACAAAAATTAAATAATTAAATCTAGAAAAATTTCAAGAAAAATTTGAGAAAATACTAAAAAATTAGAAAAAAGTGTCTTAAAATTGGAATTTAGCCTAAAAACACTACACCTAATAGCTTTGCTATTTTTTTTTTTTGCTCAACACATCCAAAAATTTTGGAAAACAAAATTTGAAATTTTTTTAAGCAAGTCAAACAAAAATTTCAACAAGCAGAGTAATTGATATACAATACCAAAAAGACTAAAAACTAAGTTCAAAATAGAATAAAAACTATACCAAACTAGAGTTAAAATAGAGCAGAATCACTTAGAAAACCTTTTCAAACAATTGAAAACCCAAATTCCTTGACAACAGTACCAAATTTGACGATTGTGTTGAACAACCTCAAATAAATTATGTTAGAAAAGATTTGCAATATAGAGTACAACCTAGATCGTTTCTCTTAAAAATAAATTTTAATATTTAATTGAACTTTTTAAGTGTAAAAGAACTCTAAAAGCTACCTAATTTGAAGGAAGTTTGCTTTAATTAAACAAACTAAAATTAGATTAAATTAAAGTTCCTAACTATTAATTAAATTGTATAAATTAACAAGTAAATGGACATGTGACTAGTTTTAGATTTATCTTTTAATATCCACTATCTTCATCCTAATTCAATTATTATTGGTTCTAGTCTAAGAGTTTCTATTCATGTTCATAGTAATTTATCTTGAGTTACCACATAAGATTTAAGACATTAACAATTTGATATTGAATTAAAACCTTAACTCCACATTGAAACATTAATTATTGTCATTAGGTTCAATGAAGACTTAAATTGAGTGATTAATTTATCAAATTAGCCTCTGAATTTTCACCCTAAGATGTTCAATTAACTAATTAAACTCCAAAGAGATCTCAAATTAGATATTGAAACACAAAATTTTTTAACATGCATTTTATCAAATACCTTAATTACATACATAGAAAATTAGTTTAATAGCTATTTAATACTTCACAATTGGCTTTAAGGAGGCACCAATGATCTTAGATTGAGATAATCTTGGCAATTCCTCTAAAACGTGAAGAGGAAGGCAAAGTGATGCGAAATCAAAGGGTGACCCAATTTTCACGGCATAGATTAATAGATAAATGATAGTTCAAGACTTGACGGAAGTAAATAACCAACCAACATTGTAAGAATGTTGACTTGTTATTTAGACAACATGCCCAACCACAAACACGATGAACCAACCCATATAACGACACACCTGGGTCAAAACACGAATTGAGGCTTTTACAAACTTGAATCACCAACCCAATGATAGGTTGATAAGATAAAGGTTTCACAAGAGTAAGAGAAAGATAATATTCGCACAATTAAAGAAATACTGAATAATTCTATTACTTCCAATTTGATTCAAATGAAGACAAAATATATGTATTTATAGTGTAACTTAAACTTATCTATTGGAGGAAAAGTAAGAAACTAATTACATAATCCTAACTGAATGACCTAAAAATTAGGAACACAAAATCAAATCTTTTTTAAAAATAGAAAAGGAAAGATAATATGCCTAATTAATTTTAATTTTCATCCAAATACATAAAAGCTTTTAGAAGTCAGCATATTAAGCTCATAATATTATTATTCAGGATCAAATGAGTCAATCTATGTATAACCCTTGGTCCAAACTCTTTAATTTACAACATTCTAATCCAAATTAGTTTTAATAGCTCCATCTTTAGTCTAAATAATGTTGAGGACATCTTGATTAATGTTTGAATCATATTTATCAAAACTTTGCTTGGTTTAAATCTCTTAAGCAAGTCCATTCAATGCTTCTTTAAGTCTTTTAGCATTTGCCTTTATAATAGGTCCAATTGAAAGATACAAAAGATTATTTAAAGATTTTGAATCAACATCCACATAAACTTGATTCATGTCACAAAGTTTCACTAAAAATAAAAAGAATATGTTTAAAAAAGAGATAGAGATTTGTGAGATACTTCAAAGAAACTTTAGAAAAAGTTACTTCAAAAGATCTAATTTCCAATGATCTCATGGCAAAGTTACAATGTGATGTTTTAATGTTTCAACTTTCTTTTATATATACATATATTGTTTAAATTGTGGGATTTATTTATTTTTTTTTTTTTTTGAAAAAATGACATATAAGAACAATAACTTAGCAAAAATAGCACTAAAGGATTTTAAAAACTAAAATAATTTGGAAGAACCAAGTAACTAAAATAATCATTCGTGCTTTTCTAAGTTACCATTTGTATTTTCAAAAATTATAACTTGATTTTTTTAATGCTACAAAAGTATTTTTGATTTATTATTACCCCCACATGAATATCTTTATAATATTAAAAAAATTAAGTTATAATTTTTGGAGTATGAATGATAGCTGTTATAAGTATCAATAGTAACTTTAATCTCTTAAAACAAATTACTTTTAAAATTTTTTTTTGTCACTTTAACCAAATATGATTCTTATGTATTATTTTCCTTTTAAAAGGAAAACAAAGGGGGGGCTAAAAGCCCAAAAGATAACAAGAAGAAAATTTAAATAGTGAAAATATGTTACTACTCTAAATAATGATTTTTAAATAGTATCTTTTTCTTTGGAAAAATTTTAAATAATACTATTAAAATGGTTGAGTCAACCTATTTAATAAATGAGCCATTATTTAATAATTATATTATTTTTAAAGCAATTTTAATAAATGTTACTTAAACGGAGTTCTAACTATTTTACCACAAATTTAGTTTCAACTATTTTAATTATAACTAAAAAAACCTTTTTTTTTGGGTCTTCCGTTATGTCAAAGATAGAAACTAAAGGAGCAAAATGAAAGTGAATGTATTTATTTCCGGTAAACTTTATTTATTTATTTTGGTTATAAAGGAAGTATAAAATTTTAGAAGGAAATTAAGAGAAAGGAAAGTGACAGAGTAAAAATTGAATCTAGATACATTAAGTCTTATTAGAATTAAAGTTTAAAGGAGATGTCATTTGACTCAAGACTCTTGAACCCAGTAAACTTTATTTGGTCTGTTAAAAAGTAAAAAAAGAAAAAAGAAGTGAATAATAAATTATCCAAAAAAAATGAATGTGATAAGCTTATATATGAGTGATCTTAAATACTTTCAGGCAATGTAATAAACTACCATGATCTTGCATTAAATTAGCGTAGAATTTAACGTTTTAGGTTTAGTTGTAATGTAAGTTGGTGTGGCGATCCTTTACAGTAAAAGGATTGCTATATATATGCCGTCTTGTAATGTAATTTTGAAACTTTTTTTTTTTAATCTTTTGAGTTTAGGAATAAATTTGGAAGATAAAAATTATAATTTTATACAATTAAAATTGTTAAAACATAATTTTTCTTGTAAATAATTTTTTTTCTCAAACATATAAATTTTATCTTCCATGTTTATCCAGTGACAAATGATTAATCTATTTATATTTATTTATTGTTTAAACAACTTTTAAAAGGCAAAAATTTACAAGTTCAAGCCCATAAAAAAGACAGGCTAAACTAGGCCAGAAATTTTGACCCATTTTGACTATACTAATTTTAATTCACTTTGTATAACTTAGTAATGCAATATTTAAATAATTTATAAAATGTCTTAAATTTATTTATTTTTCACATTGTTATAGAATAAAATAAGGTTACTATGTGTCTATTTTAAATCATACATTTACATTTATGCTAATAATAAATTTTGAGTTTAAATATACTTTTGGCATTTTTAGTACTATAAAAAGCGTCATTTTACTTCTAACTTATTGGATGAATATTATCCTTCAACATTTAAAAATAAAACAATTCAATCCTTTTATCTTATTTATGATCCTATGATAACCAAATAATAATAATAATAATAATAATAATAATGATTCAATCCACTTGCTTACATCTAGGTGATTTGGATCATGTGAATCACAGTGATCAAATAAGATTAGATTTTAATTGTGTGAATTAATTGCCACATTATTTTCTTAATCACAGAAACAAAAATACAATGAAAAGATTTGGAATAAATTACACAAATCATTTTTTAATTTTGTTAAAATTATACAAATCTTTTATTTTTTTTAAATATATGCAAATTTCTCTTAAAAAGTTACCTTACACTTTAATCTAATTTTAATTTTTTAACCAAAATACCCATTGATTAACCTAAATATATATTTTTAAATTAAAAAAATTAAATAGAGGATATTTTGATTAAAAAATTTAAAAATTAAACTAAAATATGAGATAAATTTGTGTTGCAAAAAAAGTTATATATGTTTTTTAAAAATAAAAAAGAGATCTATATAAGTCTAACAAACTTAGAAGAAATTTGTATAATTTACTCAAAGATTTACTTACATTATTTCTAGATGTTAAAAGACAATATGATCTCATGAACCAAAATGAAACTCGTACAATATATTAGAAATGCTTTTAAGCTTGAAATTTAATTTATACACAACTGATCTCAAGAAATAGATGAATTATATAAATGATGTATAAGTAAAATAATTGGTTCCAACTTCCTTGCATGTAATTTTTACACACCGTATTCACTTTTTGATAATTGTGAGCTTCTTAGGTATTGATTTCTGTGTTACCATGGTGCAAAATGCAAATACATGCTAAGCATATAACTTTCTTTCTTATGGTATAGGATGAATATTTGGATATCTATTCATTTTAGAATAATTTATTTAAACAATTTGATTTTTCCTAAAATGAAATTCAATATCTTACAAGAGCACTCATGTATTAAATAATAGTTTGAAGTTCGAAGTAGAAAGAATACTATCTTTTTCTTTATTATCAAGAAACTTAATTTGTTGGTTCATCCAATAATGAGGCATGTATTTTCATTGACATCAAATTCACAACTCACACTTGCTATATTTTGATTTATTTTGAAATAATTACTTTTTCGTAATAGAATAATCACGGTTAAAATTGTGAGTATCATCTTTAAAAATTAATTACATACCCAACAAAATTTAAAAAAATTATTACTATTATTTTATTGTTAAAAATTTTTCTTATACATTTCTTACACTTAATATAAAAAATGGCCAGTCAATAGTTAACAAAATGAATGTAACTGACAGTAATGTTAGATGCAAAGAGTGTACTTAAATAGACTGGTTACTAAATTGCTGTTTTATTTAAAAGGAAAAATTCTATTTAAGATCCACAATTTTATAAAAGCGATACTAAATGGCTTTAAAAATTAAAACTTTTTTGAAAGAATAAAGAATCAAAATTATTATATTTTTTAAAAAGTATTACTTATATTTCTTAAACATTAGTATTTGTGATATTATAAGAGTGTTTTTAATAAATCTAAAACATTATTATAACATCGAAAAAACTAAATTATAATTTTATAAAACATAAGTTGTAATTTTAGGAAATATCAATGAGAACTTTAGTCCTTTAATCCTTTAGAAGAATTTTGATTTTTAAAAATTTTTAGTGTCATTTTTATGAAATTAACATCTTTATGTGAAATTTTTTTATTAAAAACTAAATTTTAACTATAAATAATTTATTATATATTTAATTGATATTGAAAAAGGCAAATTTTAAAAAATAAATACAAGCAAGAGAATAGAATAGCTGTCTCTAATTTGTTATATGCAAAAATTATTATTTATTTTCTTAAATTTACTATTGGAGGAGGATAGTGCCGAAATCTAGGAATCGTTGGATTGCGTATGTATTGTTTTTGTGTGCTATAATCACATGTAACTCTTTTGCCAGTTATATGCTACCTTGAACATCGATCTACCGCAAATACCCCTCGTTAAATGTCCATTTTGAATATTCAAAAGCCACAAGCGCATGGGCAGAAGCGTAATTTCAGTTCGGTCCAATTCATTGCCGATCAAAACACCGGACTCCTCGTCCTCCATGGCTTCGTACGATTTGGAGCTCCAACTCAGGCAACTGCTCACAATTTCCAATTCCAAGAAGCGACCTCTGCAATTCTTCCAGTGGGAGAATTCTAGCTGCTGAAGCAAAATTAATAGCTCTCGTCTGCATCATTGCAAGATTGAAGGTAGATTTTCTCGTTCAATTTTGATTTTTTTTTTTGGTTTGTTGATTTGACTTCTAGGGTTTTGTTTCTTGGATTTGTGATGCTTGGGTGGTTGATGAAGGCAGTTTGTGATTTCTCTTCGTAGTTTAAGGTTGATTCAAACCCTAGGATTTCATTTTCCTGCTTCTGTGTGTGTGTGTGTGTATGTTATTTTTTATTTATTTTTTTAACGGTACTTATTAAACAGCGATGGAAGCAATAGAGGAGAAGGCGTGTCTGCATGCATGAAGTAGCCAGACCATATGCAACAGAACTTATATTGTTGATAGATGCATATTTAATTTTCTTTTGCTTTTTATGATAATTCTACTGACAATAATTTTCACATATATATAAGGATGAAAAATGCTTCGGGTTTAGATTGTATAATAATTTTTAACCGTGCTGTCATTGCCTAATATGAGCAGGTAACGAATTGAACTAAGTAAGTGAGCTTAAGGGCAAGGGAAGACGGGTGGGAGGGTAGGAAGAAGAATATGAACTACGTTGTGCATCTGATGTAACTGGATGACGCATGCAGAAAGTATTATTCGATTGGTATCATTGGATCACTATCAATGTTACAGTTAGGAATGGTTGATTAATTATAATTAGAAGAAACAGTAATTATCTGTGTCAGCTGGTTAAAAATTCTGAAAAGGTTAGTGGTATGTAAAGTTGTCATGACTTCCTGTCTAATTTATGAGCTAAGGTTGATTTTTAAAGTCAAGAGGGTTTAAATTGTTGTAGTATGCGGTTATCACAGTATGTCATATATGAATCTTCATAGTATTTACTAGTCATAACAACATGGATTTTACCTTGATTCATTGTTGAGCAATTATTACTATTAAGTTACATATCTATATGTGATTTTGGTGTTTGGTGAAATACTGAAATGCTATTTATGTGACTTGTGCATGATGAGCTTGCTTGTGATGCATGGGTAGAGCACAGTGTTGACTTATTTAGGATTGACAAAATTGTTACACATGTTTATAAAGACACTTTTCCATTTTCATATGGTTGTGCCCAGGGGTGTTAATTTCAAGTGTTCTTCATTTAATGATCTTCAGTTTCGAAAGATATCTACATCTATAGCAAAAGGGTGTACAGTGGCAGATTATTGCCATTTGAACTAAAGGTAAACATATAGCATCATATAATTTCTACCTTATTTTGAAAAGAAAAAAAAAAGAAGCATGGGGAGAACCAACAAATTAATGCATATTTAAGAAACTTGAGGTAGCATCAACTGTAACTGAGATAGTTGAAGTCATCTAGAAGAGTGGTGATGTGGTATGAAGTTTTGCCGGCATCAGTTGTAAATTTCAATTTTGTTCAAATGAGATTTTGTTCTGGTGATTAAGTTTGAAATGATTTTTGGTTGAGGGCATTTATGGAGTGAATATGATAGCTTAGTGATGTCAGAATTGGATATGGTCTTATAAAGAGCAAAATGGGATGGTGTGTATATATATATATATATATATCATATAATAATAATATAATCTTTTTTTTTTTTAATGTGAGATTTGTTAAGTAGATTAGTGTCAGAACTATACTATATAATGAGTTGAGTTTTGTTTTAATTGTTTATTTGTTTGCTTTTTTTCTTTTTTTGCAATTTTTTATTATCCTTTTGAAGTAGCCTGTTTTGACTTATGGGAATGGTGGTACTGGTAGTTTTAGATTTTGACATCTCTAAATATAGAGATTTTTGTGTATTCTTTGATTGTTTTGATAATCTTTTCTTGTGGTATAATCAGCATGTATGCTGAATATATCATGCCTTTTTACTTAGGGGAGAGAGTATGGGACTAGAAGAATCATATTTACTTTGAACCATCCAGATAAATTTTATATGCTGTCTTACAAATCTGTTTTCTCTTTAAATTTGACAGAATTATTTTTCCATGTCTCATCCAAAGGAGTTTAATTTTTATTTTTGGTATGAATTTGATTCTTTCAGGTGTATTGTTCAATTGTTCTGTAAATTAGATTTGCCCCTTATGTGCCAGAGTGCTACATCTTTGTCATGCACCACTCTTTGGTTTGGATTTTTGTGTCAAAGGATGTGTGGGAACTAGTGCAATGGCGACGTCTAACAAGTTTGATCTATCTTCTAGTAGCCCTGATAGACCATTGTACACTGGGCAGCGTGGATCCCAGATAGCTGCTTCATTAGATAGATCAGGCAGCCTTCGCGAAAGCATGGAAAATCCAATTCTATCTTCTCTACCAAACATGTCAAGAAGCAGTTCTTCAGTGACACAGGGGGATGTGACGAGCTTCTTCAAACATCTGCGTTTTGATCCAAAGGTGGTAGCTGCAGAGCATAAGTCTAATCGTCAGGTGGATCTGAAACGACATGTCAACATTGCTCTTGGGCTTCCACCCGATGAATCTTCACCTAGTTCTTCCAAAGGCAAGCTACTGGCCTCCCCAGAAGAAATAAAACGAGTAAAGGGTGGATTAAGTGAAAGCTTGGTGAAGGCTAGGTAGTTTCTTTTGTCTTACTAGTTGCAAACTTGCAATAAAGATAGAACTGTTTAATAACCATTTGTTATTTGCAGGCAACGCGCAAAAACCTTCAGTGAAGCCTTATCTGTATTTAACAAAGTTTTCCCAAGTATTCCTTCAAAGAAGAGATCTCGTTCAGAATGCTTTTCTAGTGATCGTTCTAGTGTTATGTTAAGTGATCGATCAGTCTTGGGGCCAAGTGTGGGTAAGGCTGGAGTTCAAGGTCATGCTGTCACAGGTGGTTTTGAGCTTGAACAGCAAAAGACAGATGAACGGACCAAGAATATTGTTCCAAACAAGCGGACTCGAACTTCATTGGTTGATGTAAGGGTAAGTGTCTTGGATATTTGCACTTGCATGTTTGCTAGCACTCCCAATCTCACAATTTCGTTCCTATTAATGCCTAATATTATTTCTTATTCAGTTTCTTACTGTTTCAAGCAAATACTGCATGATTGTAACTTATAAGCAGTATACACCTCCTACTAGCATATTTGAAGCAGTGCTCTCCATATTTCTGTTGCATAGTATCCTGTTTTCCTGTGCAAAAGTTGTCTACTAGAACTTTCACCTGGTTTTTCTGGTTAGGGTGATGCCTTTTATTTCTAATTGTGCATATATTTCTATATTTAAAATACAATTGTTAAATTTAGTATACCTCCGTTAAGCTTGTATGTTTGTGGTTCATGAACTTCAAGTTTTTGTTATGCCATTCTCATTGCTGTTGTGAAATCAGAATAGATTGAATATTATGCTTTTCAGTCTTCGTGATCTAATAATGAACATGAATGTCTTGGTTCTATATGACTGTGTTTGCAGCTCTCTTTATATCAAGAATCAGCTTTCAGATTAAGTCAGTATGCATTAGAGCCTGTGGAGGAAAACTTACATGGTTTTTATTAATGTAGATGGATGTGCGGACTAATTCTCTTGTCAGGCCATCTGGGACTGTAGATAGAGATAAGGAAATGCTACGGTTTGCCAGTAGTGGTGCTGTTCAGGGTGAGGAACGAACTTTACCTCTTGGAGGCGATGGCTGGGAAAAGTCAAAAATGAAGAAGAAGCGTTCCTGCATCAAACCTGATGGTTCTCCAAGTATAGCATTGACTAAACCTATTGATGTCTTCCAGGACTCTAAACAGGGAATACAACAACGACTTGTTACTGATACTCGGTCTAAATTGAGTAATGATTCCCATTCTTTTAGGTACGAATGTGTCGAATATATTTATTTTTTACTTATTCACTCGTTAATATGGTATTATTTCACTGAACATTTTTATTATCGTATTAACCTTAATATTGTGCTTATCCTATCCCTTATGAATAAATAGAGGAACCATGGACAATGTAAGGGGTTGTATTCTTGAAGTCTTTGATAGTTTAAAATTTGATTTTATTATAATTATTAGAAATTAACAATAAGTTGTGATCCTCACAGCCAAGCCTCCCAATGAGGATGCTGGGGTGGGAAAATCTTTTATCATCCAGGACTTATTTGTTAGGTATTATGGTATGTGTCCTGTTGAAGTTGTTTTTTTTTTTCCTTTTATTTTCCTTGTATCATTCTATTGTTTTAAGTTTTAAGCAATAACTCTGATTTTTGTGATGTTGTTTTTGTTTTTATTTGATTGCTTATGTTTAAGGGTTTGCAGGAATTGCATTTGGGCATATGTCCATTGACTTTGTTGTTGTTGTTGTTTTTTTTTTTTTTTGGGTGCCATATGCATTTACACTTTCATCGATATATAAGTAGCTCATGTCGGTTTTCGTGCCAACTTATAATAGAGTAGTAGTTAGTGAACTGATAAGTCAATGAATGAATAAGTGGTCCATGAATCTTTTGAGAAGAACAAGGTGGAAGCTTGATGGTCTGGGGTGATAATGAGACCCATATATAGAAAATTTTAGTCCACCACGTTTCTGGTTACTTATTAATGTAATGATCAATTTATTCTGCATTATCTTATATAGATCATATTTTTCTAGAAGCTAAAGGAAAATAGATCAATGCTTGTGTTCAGGGTTAAAGCGTTAAGGGCTCAATCTCATTGTAAGGCGGGCTTGAGTGTTGCTTTTATTGCGAATGGACTAGCCAAATAGAATTACTGATTTATATTGCCTTTATTAGGGTTATACTCTGTCCATTAGTGTACAACTTTGCCTTTAGTGTGAATTTCTATTGTATTTTGCTAATGTAAATTCAAAATTGCACCATTTTCCAGTATAATTTTAAACTGTTACTGGTGCTATGTTGAGCTAATGCTGGATACAAATAATGCTAAATCAAGGAAGTATTTGACATTTTAATATTTTCCTGTTCTGTACAAGGATAGGTATGGACTCTTCTACTATTGTAATTGGTAATTGGTTGACCTTTCTGCCTCTTATGGTTAGAATCCAATTATGGAAGACAATGAATGAAAGAATATAAAGGAGACAACTCTAAGGAGTTTCCTCCTTATAGTGTAAAAGGTGAAAAGCTTCTCTTCAAACGCTGAGAAAAGCAAACTTTTTTTTTTTTGGGGTGCCCCAGGGGGGGTTTGAAGGTTTTTCTAGGTTCTATCTAGATTTTAGGATCATGACTTTGAACTCCTTCGTGAAAGATATCATTGTAACTAGATTTTCTCAATTCCAGTTAATTATTTCTCTATAATCTAGGCCAGGAATATAATATTTCCATGTATCTTTGTATAGGTCAGGAGTTTCTAATGGAACTGTTGGAGCTGGGAAATCAGATGGTACCTCTCAACAGACTGGGCTGGGTGTACGTGCCTCTACTCCTAGAAATGACCAAGATAATAATTCCCTCATTAGTGATAGGCGGGATCGTCCTATTAACTCAGACAAAGAAAGGGTGAACTTCAGAGCTGTTAACAAGTAAGCACAAAATATGAAGCCCCACTTTTTCTCATGATTCAGTGCTTTGGGAAAGAAAATGCTTTTAACTGTGGCATTCAGTATTTGTTTTCATGTTGCTTTCTCCTTTTCCTTGTTTTGGTGGAGTTGTTCCTATCATCTGTCTACATATGTGTGCCTTGTGATTAGTGTTCAAAGCATCCATTGATCTTTGTAATATATATTCTGTTACTGATTAATATCTAATTCTATGCAATGCCTAGGACAACTGTTCGTGATGAATTTAACTCAGCTAGCCCTACTTCAAATACAAAAATGAATACTTCTATTCGGGCTCCACGATCAAGTTCAGGAGTTGCCCCCAAGTTGTCTCCAGTTGTCCATAAAGCAGCTGTTCCTAATGATTGGGAGCCGTCTCATTGTACCACCAAGCCCCCTGTTGGTGTTGGCACGAACAATCGCAAACGTGTGGCATCAGCACGGTCATCTTCTCCACCTGTAGCCCACTGGGCTGGGCAGAGGCCACAAAAGAGCTCCCGCACTGCCAGACGAACAAATTTCATGCCCATTGTTTCGAATAATGATGATTCTCCTGCTTTGGATGCTGTATCTGAAGTGGCTGGTAATGACCCTGGGATGGGATTTGCCAGGCGTTTGGCTGGCAGTTCTCCTCAGCAAATTAAATTAAAAGGTGATCCTTTATCTTCAGCTGCTGCCTTATCTGAAAGTGAAGAGTCGGGGGTGGCTGAGATCAAATCTAAAGATAAAGGCAGGAAATCTGATGAGATAGATCAGAAAGCTGGACAGAATGTTCAAAAGGTGTCTAACTTGGTCCTGTCAACCAGAAAGAACAAGCTTGTTTCTGGGGAAGAACATGGCGATGGTGTTCGGAGGCAAGGGAGGACAGGGAGGGGTTTTACTTCCACAAGGTCTCTCATGCCAATTACATCTGAGAAACTTGGAAATGTGGGGACGGCAAAACAACTTAGAAGTGCTAGACTAGGCTTTGAGAAGAGTGAAAGGTTAGAAGCTTCCTATCTAAATATACTGTAAATGTAATGTTGTTTGCCAATTTGACAAATATATGACTTTGTGCTTTTTATGGAATTGTTTGGGAGCATGGATTAAAGTCTTACAAGTTTTTTTTTCTTTTTAAATTATGCAGCAAGGCAGGCCGTCCACCAACGAGGAAACTTTCGGATCGCAAGGCATATACACGTCAAAAACATGTTGCTATTAACACAGCAGCGGATTTTCTTGGTACTAGTGCAAGCTCCTCAGAAAGAATAATGAACTAAACCTTTTAAATATAATGCATCTATTTGACTGTTGACTTTTGCTTTCATTCATTTAGTTGGATCAGATGATGGGCATGAAGAGCTATTGGCTGCCGTAAATGGTGTTATTAACTCTGGTATGGATGTTACTAAAATATTATCTATATTTGGTAACTTAAGCTTTTTCCTCTGATGGAGTAGTTTTGGATTTTGTAGTTGCTGCAGCTCGTGACTTTTCCAACACATTCTGGGGGCAGATGGAGCCCTTCTTTGGATTGATATCTGAGGAGGATATTAGTTACTGGAAGCAAAAGGTACTGACCTCCTTTTGCTTTGAATGATTATGAATGATGGTGCTGTTGCTGTTGCTATTATTCTTTACAAAATTTGTTGGATGATTGAACCTGTGTTCAGTGTGACTCTTGTCACACACAGTCAAGCCATGGACTTTCAACTGTAAGAAAAGAGTATAATTGAGCAGCACTTCAGATTTTTGTCAGTGACATAATTTTAATCTCTCAACTATTTCATGCATAAGTCATTATTAAAGAGGAAGACAATATCTGAATGTTTCCTTTTTTGCTTCTGGTAGGTTTATTTCATCTTCTTATATCTTTGCTTAGTTCTATTAGATGCTGTAATGTTACTGGAATCATAGTCATCACAACAATTATTGCTTTGCAGATCTTTTGTTAGATTTTTGGCTGTATTCTGCTAGTGATTCAGAGCAAGAAATTTTCTTAATGTCATACCATAATGGTGACCTTTGGTTGATTTTTATGAAATTAGATTTGTTTTTTTAAGCTACAAATGTTTCTCATGTCCTGATGCTGCATGCAGGGCCATCATTTACTTTGATATATTCTGCTTATTTTTTTAAATATGTTCTGTTATAGTTTGTTATAAAAATTGAAAAAAATCATGGACAAATTCCAAGGTAATTTCCTTTCTGTTTTTTTCTGTTCTCTATTGAAGAGAGAGCACAATATATATAGAAGGGAAATGCAAGCCACATGGTTTGGCGAGTCTCTTCCCACACAAAGATGGACTCTCAAATTGAAACAAATTCTAATCCTAATCAGCCTAAAACGTGAACTGATATAGCCGAATTGCTAAAACAAAAAGATACACAACGTATACTAACATAAATGTTAAAAGTTAAAACACACTAAAAGCATCATGTAGCAAAAGACACGTGACCCACAAACAGCACAGCAGCACCAATATTCAACACAACCTCCTCAAGCTGAGGAGTAAATATTGACCATTTCCAGCTTGGAGCTTAATTCTTCAAACTTGACTTGAGCTATGGCTTTTGTCAACATGTCTGCCACTTGAGAGTTGGTAGGAATATAACTCAGCTCTTGCAACCCTGCTTCTATCTTTTCTTTGATGAAGTTTTAGTCAATTTCTACATGCTTCATCCTATCATGATGAATATGATTTTTGGCTATACCAATGGTAGCCATATTATCACATAAAACTTTCATGATTGTTTTAATTCTGAATTTAAGCTCCTTTAGTAGTCTCATTAACCAAATCCCTTCACAAATTCCAAGGGCTAGAGTATGAAACTTCACCTTAGCACTACTTCTAGTGACGATGGGTTGCTTATTACTTTTCCAAGTAATTAAGTAGACCCATACAAAGGTCTAATAGCTAGTTGTATACCTTCTATTAGTTACTGATCTAGCCCAATTTGCATCTAAATACACTTCTACTCCTCTGTATGTAGCTTTCTTGAAGAATAACCTTTTGCCAAGAGTCATCTTAAGATACCTTAGGATCTTGTATACTACTTCCAAGTGCTCTTGATTTGGTTTATTCATGAGCTAACTGACCACACTTACAAGGAAGCTAATATCTGGATGAGTGTGGCACAGATATGTCAATTTGCGCACTATTTATTGGTACCTTCCAGTGTCAACTAGTGGACTTTCTGGTTTGAGTACCAACCTATAATTAGCTTTCATTGAAGTATCTGCTAGCTTGCAACCCAGCATACTAATTTCTCCTAGAAGATATAGAGTGTATTTTCATCGAGATGCCTTCCTTGGTTCTAGCTACTTTGGTTCCCAGGAAATATCTCAAGCTCCCAAAGTTTTTCACTTCAAATTCAGCAGCTAAGATCTCATCAATCGTTCAATTTCATTGGAATAGTCACTTATAACTAAGATGTCATCCACATAAACCATAAGAATAGCTAACCTCCCATCAGAACCAGACTTAACAAGGTATAACAAAATACAATCAGTTTGATATTAGTTGTACCTTTGGGTTTTTACAATGGTAGTGAGCCTCTTAAACTAGGATCGAGGAGATTATTTAAGCCCGTATAATGATTTTATGAAGTCTGCACACCTTGTTGGTATTTCTCTCAAACTCTGGGCCAGAATAGGGGGTATTTCCATGTAAACCTCCTCCTCAAGATCTCAATTTAAGAAAGTATTCTTTATGTCTAACTGATGGAGTGGCCAATCCAAGTTTGTTGCAAGGGAAAGTAAGACTTTGATTGTATTGAACTTTGCCACGAAAGCAAATGTCTCTTGATGGTCAATGCCATGGGTTTGGGTGAACCATTTAGCTATAAGCATAGCCTTGTGATGATTAATGCTACCATCAAGATTATATTTCACAGTAAATATCCACTTGCAACCTATTGGAGTCTTGCCAAGAGGAAGATTGATGATACCCCAAGTTTTGTTCTTTTCAAGTGCACGTGGCTCTCTTCTTGAATAGCAGCCCTCCATTCTTGATTCTTTGCTACTTCATAGATGTTATTTGGAAGCCTTTCATTTGCAACATTATTCACAAATACCTGTAACCTTGGAGATAGTCTGTCGTAAGCAATAAAATTACTGATAGAGTGTTTTGTAGAAGTTCTTACCCCTTTCCTCAAGGCAATAGGTACATCTAACTCTTCTTGAAGTTCAATACTTGGAATAGGGGAAGTGGGTTGACTTTGCTCAGGTTGTGTGCTTTCCATTGTGTCTTGCTGCCCTGTATGTTCAGGCTGATCTGTCAGTTGCTGCCTTATATGTTCAAGCTGATCTGTCACTTGAATTTTTTTCCTTCTAGTGCACACCTTCATCTCTTTTTGTTGTGTAGCATTTAGACAGGCTTCAGGCTCTTCGGTATTTTGAATCATGATCAAGTATAGATGGTGGTAATAGGTAGCTGTTCTCAGGTTTTTCAGGAATAGCAAAGCCTATATAAGGGTTTTGAGGGTTAACATTACTCTTAAACAGCCATTCTTGTCTAGAACTCTCCCCCTGAATGGGTGTTTGGGAATAAAAAGGATGCTTTTCAAAGAAAGTAACATTCAATGTGGTGTAGGAACTTTTTGTGGAGGGAGAATAGCATTTATAACCATTGTCAGTAAACAAAGTACCCACTGAGCTCAAGTTTCCCCACATGGTCATTGTGGACAAATGAAGTGCACCCAAAGACACTATAAAGAAGAGAGGATATGGTTTGATGAGTGGGATAGGTCTCAAGGAGTCTTTGGTAAGGGGAGAGAAATTTTAAGACTTTGGAAGGCATTTTGTTAATCAAATAAGTGGCTGTCAACAAAGCTTCTCCTCAATAACATTAGGTGCATTAGAGGTAAGGAGAAGAGACTTAGCTACTTCTAAGAGATGTCTATTTTTCTTTTTAGCAATCTCGTTTTGTTGAGGGGTATTAACATAGGAAGTTCAGTGGATGATCCATGGTGTGTTAGATAAGGTTCAAGGATGGAATTAAAGTATTCTTGACCCTTATCAATTCTAAAAATTTGGATCTAAGTTTGAAACTGATTTTGAATGAGTTTATGGAAATTTTATAAACGCTTATGCAACCTTAGATATTTCTTTTAGAAGATACACCCATGTTAACCTTATGTGATCATCAATAAATATAGCAAACCATCGAGGCATTGGGTACCATTAATGTTTTTAATGTTTGAGGGACCTCAAACATCACTATGTATAAATGAAGAAGGTTTAGAAGGTATCCGTGAGTGAGTTGGGTGGGAGGATTTGGTATGCTCAAAGAGCTAGCGAATTTCACACTAAAAAAGAGGATGGATTCATATTAATTTAATGGGGATACATTTGTTTCATATAATAGAACTTTGGGTGACCTAGCGTAAAGTGCCACAACAGAACATTATCATCTTGATTTGAGGAAACAAAATTTGACATAACAGCCTTGCTATTCTTTTTCAGTGTATGAAGGTAGTAAACGCCAACGTACTTCCTAGCACTGCCAATCCTCTTTTATGAATTCAATTCCTGAAAATAACAGCCATGGGCATCAAAGTTAGTCTGACACTTCAGATCTTTAGCTAGTATACTGATGGATAATAGATTGCAATGTAATTCGGGTACATTAAGCACATCCTTCAAAATTAATTTATCTGAAATTCTCACAGCTCCAAAGCCACTTCAATTAAAGTTCCATCAGCAATCTTTACATGGAATTTTTCAGGACTTAGACAAAATTTATCAAGAATAGAAATATTACTAGTCATTTGGTCCATGGCATCAGAGTCACTATCCAGTTATTGGATTCTTTAAGTTGATTCATAGAAGGGCTACCTGTATGGGCCATAATTCGCATGCCAATGACCTTTTCAGAGGTTTGGCCTTGATTACTTATCATCTTTTGCAGGAGTTCTAGTTGTTCCTTTATGTCCTTAGTGAATGAATTAGGCTCTGTTTTGCCTTGAGTCTGCTCCTCATCGGCCGCCATAAGTCCACATGTCTCCCTTTGCTGAAATGGCTTCCAATTAGCTAGCTTCCCATGAATCTTCCAGCATGTGTCCTTAGTATGACTGGTCTTATTGCAGTGATCATACCATGGTTTTCTGTCTAGGGTAAGGTCAGGAGCAGTATTATTTCTAGCCACCCCTGCAGAAGATTCAGTCACAGGTTGAGTGTTCTGTCTGCCACTTGTCAGCTGCTTCCTGCTTTCTTCACACTTAAGCCTATGGAATACTTCTCAGAGTGAAGGTAAGGATCGGATGACATGAATCTCCTCCCAACTTTTTCAAAGACAGGATTAAGTCCCAATAGAAAAGTGTAAATCCTTTCCTTCAAGTGATGGACTTAATCCAGGTCCAACTGCTGCCATAATTTCACAAGGTTATTGTAGTATTAAGTAACACCCAAATTCTCCTATCTTGCTTCATTAATAGTTCCCTTAATGTGAAATTTCAAGAGAAGAATAGGATTCCTTCATAGCCTACCATATGTCCTTGCTGTCTTACATGGCACAAAGTTTTCTTCGATCTTTGTTGTCATGGAATTCACTAACCATGACATGATCGTATTGTTTTCTGCAAGCCATCCCTTGTATTTAGGATTTGTGATTGCATGTTCCATGGCATCACCTGTGAAATACTTTTCTTTTTCATGGCCTCAGATGAACAACAAAGCACTCTGTTACCATGGTTAAGTAATTGTTTCCATTGAGCCATTGGCCTGTAATCATGAATGGAGGATTTTCAGCACTCATGGTGGAAGATGAGTTGTCAAAGCTGTTTGGCTAATTATTTGGTGGAGAAATGCCAGCAGATTCTGTTGCAGAGTTTGCAACATTAGCTTGGGATAATTGCATGGTGCCAAAAGTGATCATGGCTGAATTTTGGCCCTTAAGGCTCTGATACCATGAAGAAAATCATGGACAAATTCAGAGATAATCTCCTCTTTGTTTCTTTCATTCTTTATTGAAGAGAAAGAGCATGACATATATAGAGGGAAACACAAGCTACGCAGTTTGGCAAGCCTCTTCCCACACAAACATAGGCTCCCAAATTAAAACAAGTCCTAATCCTAATCAGTGTAAAAAATCAACTGATATAGCCAAATTACAAAAAGAAGATACACACTGTAAACATTAAAACACACTAAAGGCATCACGTGGCAAGAGACTTGTGACCCACAAACAGCACAGCTGCACTGCTATTAAACAAAAATGTTTTTCTTCTTTAGTATTTAATAAATTATATTTTTCTTCTACAGATGATTAAAGCATGGTTGAGTTTATCTGAAAAGTTTAAATTTCTGAGACAAACTCATCATAAGAACAATTTTTTTTTCAAATTTTTTTAATATTTCATTTATTGCTCAGGAAAATCTTGAATCAAGTGCACCAACGCCAGCGCCAGTTACTTCAAATGTTGATGGTTGTGAAACAATTGTTAATGGTTTTGGGTTGATTGGCTGTGAAAGAGATGTTGGATCTGGTGTTCAAAGTAATGCTGGAGTTATTCCAGAACAGTTACAACTACCTACGGTAGATTATAATGTAATCTCCCTCTGTCAGAGGTTTATGGCTGCATTTATCTCGGAGGAGGATTGTGGCAGTGGAAGTGAAGATTTCAGTTTTGATGCATATGAAACTGAATATGAGCCTGATGGGGAGTTGGAATTGAACAGTTTGGATCACCACACAGGAGCTGATATTCAGTTTGCTTGCCATTCTGCTTATAATGGTCATAGGAAAACTGGGAAGCCAGAACATGATGAGACTGAATGTGATATAGTTACTATTCCAACAGCTGGGTTGAATTCAAGCTTTGGTAATTCTACAAATGGTTCACTTCAAGACAAAGCATTGTTTCCTAGTTTGTGTTCAGAATTGCAATATGATAGCTTGGATATGAATCACAAGCTTCTTTTAGAGCTTCAGAGCATTGGAGTTTTCCCAGAACCAGTGGTAAGCTTACTTTCCTAAGGACTCTTGTCTATTTTGCTTTTCATTGTTCTGTCATATGATCTTGTTAATAATTACCATGAATCAATATCAGATTCTACAAAACTATTGGGTTCTGGTTTGCTCTGTATTTCTGTCAGAAGTCTGCTTATGCATTTACCTAATGGTTTTACATAATGCTATTTGTCCTTTAATAATCATTAAGATTATTTTATGATACATATTGATTTCTTTTTCTTTTTCAAGCCTGACATGTTGCAAAAAGATGATGAAGGAATTTGTGAGGACATTGCTAGGTTAGAGGAGAATTACCAAGGACAGGTACTGACTGATGCTTAAGCCAAGTTTTACTGTGCTAACTGTCCAACTTCTTTTTTTTTTTTTTTAAATAATTATGACTTGTCATGTGATTTTTCACAGAGTAGATATTTATTTATTGCTTCCCAACTTCTGTAAATACATAAATCGGTTGTAGAATTAGAGACAATTGACTGATAAATATTCCAAATTCAATGAAGTTAATTTTGATCATATGTAAATCACTTTGTTTGTTTTCATATATCATAGGTTTCCAAGAAGAAAGGCTTGCTGGACAGATTGATTAAGTCTGCCTCAGTGACAAAGGAACTTCAAAAGAAGTAATTGCACAGCCATTCATACACGGATTATTTGCTTAACCTTTTGTGCCTTATTGTTCTGATTGGAAATATAATCTTTTGTTTCAACAGGGATTTTGAACAGCTTGCTCTAGACAAACTTGTTGTCATGGCTTATGAGAAGTACATGGTAATCTCCTTGACATTCCACGTTCTCTGTATATTGAGATTAGGTCATATGGCAGAGTGAAATGACAATATTGTTTTACAGGCTTGTTGGGGTCCTGGTACCTCAGGTGGGAAAAGTTCAAGTAACAAAATGGCCAAGCAAGCAGCATTGGTATTTGTTAAACGAACATTGGAACGATGCCATCAATTTGAAGATATAGGCAAAAGCTGCTTCAGCGACCCTTTATTCAAGGATATGTTCCTTGCTGCATCTTCCCAGCTTAGTACTGTTCGACAAGTAGATGGCAGGGAGGGTGAATTCTCAAGACTATATCCTTCCCTTTCTCTGGAAGCAAGAACAGGTGTCTTCTTCATTGCCTTCTTAGATTAAATGTTCTATGCAATTCTTATTCTGTGTTTGTCTGTTTTAGGCAGCCTTCTTAGATAGCTTTAATTGTATATGCTATCTTTGTCCCATCTGTTATGTTAAATCTTGTTTTCCTTTTTGTCCGTTTTTGGTGGTCCATATTTTATTTTAATTTGTTTCTTTTCTTTCTGCAGCTTCCATGGGTTCACAGCAGAGCCCTTCACAATTTAGTCAGAATATGGATAATCATGATTTTAATTCATCAGATGTGCTTCCTACTATAAATCATTCATCTGAACAAACTAGTGGAAAGGAAGATCTATGGTCAAACAGGGTGAAGAAGAGGGAATTGCCACTTGATGATGTAGGTGGTACTGTAGTTACTTCTAGTGCCCCATCAGCCATTGGAAGTTCTCTATCATGCAGTGCAAAAGGAAAGAGGAGTGAGAGAGATAGGGATGGAAAGGGGCACAGCAGAGAGGTACGAAATGGAACTGCCAAAGTTGGTAGACCAGCACTGGCTAAGGGAGAAAGGAAATCTAAAACAAAGCCAAAGCAGAAAGCAACTCCACATTCTGTTTCTGTCAATGGTCTTGTTGGCAAGCTATCAGAGCAACAGCAACCAGTATTGTCTTCTGTTTCAAGGTCAAATGAAACGTCTAATAGAAATGCCAAGGAAAACAATGAGTATGGCGTGGGTGGATTGGAGGACCCCGAGCCAATTGATTTATCCCACCTTCAGCTGCCTGGAATGGATGTACTTGGTGATGATCTTAGTGGCCAAGGTCAGGAGGATCTTAGTTCATGGTTTAATATTGATGATGATACATTACAAGATGAGGATTTTGTGGGCCTTGAAATTCCAATGGATGACCTTGCAGACTTGAATATAAGGGTTTGAAGCTGCTCTCTTTGTATAGTCCTGTTCATTATACCAAATGACAAAGGAAACAAAGTAATTTTAAGAAATGACTAGTTACATGGGATGGTTTTATGGCTATCCTGTCCACAATTAGGTTATATAGATTCTTTGGTAGAAGACTCCTCTCCAAGTTGCTTTTGAGTGACTTTTCCTGCTGTTTCGGATTTTGCTCGTGTTAAAGTTTGTGACTTCCACTGTAAAGTTCTTTTTGTTCAAAGTACAAGTTAGTATTCCTAGTGATTATATCCTAGCAAACACTATCCTGGTTGTAGCTCTTACAAATCAGAGAACAAGACCTCTTGTACATACATTTAATATTTCTAATAAAATCAGCTTTTCATTTGCTGAAGTAACACCTGGCTGGCCACTCCGTTTATCCCCCCCCAACTCCCCCCAAAAAAAAAATATTTTGTATTTTGCAGAAACGTTGTCCCATCATAATGCAGTTCAATCTGTTTACTGCAGTGGTTTTGTCCAGGTGTTGATCCAGATTTGCTTATGAGGCTGAGCAATAATTTAATATATGTGAATGTAACATTGTTCCTGTTTCATCAGATAATGCTCTTCATGCTTTGTCAAGCTGCTGCATTGGTTAAGCTGCTTCGGATACATGTAACAAATTCTAATTGTCTCTCAGGCAATCTGATGTCAGATTTATTAGCTGAACCTTTTTAGAAGTGAATCAGAATTACACATGTGACCTAATCTTGTAATAATCTATACGGAAAAGGTCATGCCTGATTGCAGGAACATCTAATATCTTTCTAGTTCATTTTGGCTTCAGGGATTCATCAGTCGGACGAATTATGGCATCTAAAGATTGCAGGGATATCTTGTTGGAGACAAATCTCCAATGTTTTTTACGAGGTCTGAAAAATGTATTATGCATTAAAATCTTTTTCTGGACATAATTGAGTTGCAGATTCCTTTCACGTATATAGAGGTAAGCTATTGCAGGCCTTCCTTACTCCTATCGTTATTTTTTCTTGAATTCTTATATGTATGTTGTTCAGGAGACAGACAGTGTCATGACTTTGTAGTAGAATTCCTGTGGGACATGTTCCTTGCATGATTAGCTTCCTTCCTCCAGCCTGCCTTCCGTTATGTTAATATTTTTTGCATTGTTAAAATCTGGGTTTTACTATTATACTGAAACTTGGTGCGAATTCAAAATTGCTTGGTTGTTTTAAAGATTATTGGTAATGTATGAGATCCCATCAAGTGGTCTGTTTTAATTTGTTATGGATTTCCAAGTTCCAATGCATTAATAACTTGTCTTGCATTAAAAAGATAAATTAACCCATGGAGGAGTTTGATATAATGGGTTTTTGTAACTTAAGGGGAGTTCATTCATGGCTCAGCACCTCTGAAAAACTATCTTGTTCATTTTAAGTGTGCCTCGAGTAGGAGTTTGTTGTATCTCGATGTTTTTTGAATGCATGATAGCTTTCTGATGAAAGAATTACATAAATTGATATAGATATTTGAAATGCAGGTTACATCTTGCCTGCAAGCTGATCCCCCCATCATTGACATTGATCAAGGTCAAAGTTCTGATGGTGTTCAATTGCCCTTTCATTAGGCTGCAAACTAATCTTCTATATTGTGCCTGTTCGTGTATGGAAAAACTGCATGGTGGGATATAAATTTTAGGATGTTAGAGATATTAAGTCAGTGCTTAGACTTTTGAGTTGAAGTAATTGTTGAATAGTATCAAAACTTTTATGACAAATTTTTTATTGTAAAATGAAATTTCAATATAAGGTATGTGGGTCCGATATTTGTCCAAAATAATGGGGTTTCCCCGGATAGCTTGCTTTCAAGATGAGGTGGTTTGTGAAATGGACAAATGGGAAGAAATTTCTGGTTTTCATATGTTCAGCTTTGGCATGTTATCTGAATTACCTGAACCTTGACCCCTTCTATCATGCTTTTCTGATATTGTAATGTCTTTCCAAATGCACGAATTCCCGAGCATTACAATAGATTGTTGCTGACTAATGAACAGAGACTGTTTTGATCTAGCAATACTTTGGGATACTTGTGTTAAGCCCTTTGATTATTTGAACATTACATAATGAAAATGTTTGGTTGGAAAACAAACTTTACCTGATTGTTGTACAAAGAAAAAAAAATGTATTGATCAAGGTCTTGAATGCACCAAGGGATTTAGCGATAACATTTCTCCTTTGTTAATTTGAATTCAATTCCCTTCAAAAGTTTTTCGAGATTAAATTTTTAATGCACGAGCATGAGAGAATGTATAATTTGGATAAGAGATTTCTCCTTTGGGATGTGAATAAACATCATATCTAAACGTAAACTATGTACAATTATTGCTTTTTGTACTCTTGATCAAATACGTCCTAAAAGTTCTGTCGTACAATTGGTTGTAAAATTTATTGAATGTCAAACTGAATATGCTTTTATTTAATCATTTTGCTTTGTAAATTTCACTTAATTATTTTCTATGCAGCAATCTCCTAATTGGTATGTGAGGAGTTAAGGTGAGAAATGAGTTAATTTTGTTAAGAGTAAATTAGACATAAAGACTTATTTTTTAGATTGTAAAAGTTTAAAACCTAATTTTCAAATTCAAAAATTTAAAGATTATTTGTAAGTGATTCAAAATTTAAGAGTTTTTTTTTTACTTTTTTTTTAATTATATAGTTCTACTTGTGATATGTGTTATTGTTTAAGTGAAAAAATAGTGTATCAAAGTAAATAATAATATAATTTAAAAACCAACAACTTAGAGTACAATTTTACCATAGTGACACATACTACAAATGATATGGTAAAGCTATATTTTTTTTTATTAATTTAGATTCAATTCTTTCAAAGCATATATATTGAATTAGTAAATCAAAGTGTGCTCTTAAAATTATGTTAAGAAAATTTAGCTCCAGCAAAGTTTTAAAATATCCTAGACAATAGCATATCCCGATGTCATCAATTTATGCCATATTAGCGCCCTTTTTTTTCATGAACATAATAAGGAAAGATAACGACAGAAATGGTAGAGTGGACAGAAATGAATAGATGATATGGTCGGTCGGTGAGAACCCGGTAAAGAGAACACGTGGCGACAAAGGAAAGGGAAGAATAAAAACTAAAGAGAAAATTATAATTAAGCACTTTTAAAATAACGATATATATATATATATATATATATATTAACAAATAACAAACAACAACATCAATTCTTTCTGTCGGTTATAAGATATATGTATATTATATTTAAAATTATTATAAAGAATTATAGGACTAAAAATTTTAACTTTGACTTATAAATTGTAATTTTTTATATAATCTAAATTTTTATTTTTAAGATTTTTAAAATAAGTTTAAATTTTAAATATTTTAAATATAAATATTTTTAATTTAATATCATAAACTATAACTTTTCACAAAATAATAGTTTATGTTCACATCACAGCGCCATTTGGTTTATTATTTATAGTTATTCAGTTCATTTTCTTCTCCCATAAGCTAAGAGGATACTGTGTTGTATTCATAGGCAAAGCTATATATATGAATTCCCCGATACGCAAGAGAATCACTTAAAATTTTAAAAAAGAAAAAATGGACGGTCCCTTGTTTGGAAGGTGGGAATATAGTAGAAAATCTGACCGCATAGGGCAACCTACGTGTGAGCGGGCAATTCCCCTTCTCAACTTTTCATAAATTATATATATACATATATTAAGTTTTGATGGTACATGCCCTATCAATCTTCGAAATTTTGAAGTTAGTAAAGTTAGATATATACACAATTGGATTGTATAACTTTTTTTAAGATTATTTAATATTTTAATCAAAACTTAACAAACTCACACATATATTATGTATATAATTTTTACCAAAAAAAAAACTTATTATTAATTTTTTTAACAAAATATTTTTATTTACTCACACAAACAAATAATTGCTTTTCTCTTTCCCCATATCTTTTTTTTTTTAACTAACACATCATCCATAGAATTAGAAATAAAGATTAAAAAAACAATCTATATAGATAAAAATAAAAATATTATAATATTTAATCCTTTGAATATTTTAGCTTTATTTTTCATGCTATTTGAATTTTACACTGTGTTTGGTATTTTTCTTAAGATGACACAAATTTAAAAATCAAATAAATTATTTTAACTTTAAAAGAATATACACTGCAATAGAGTCTCATTTAACTCAATTTTTCAAAATTTATATTTATATGGTGTTGAGTTTTAATGTTATGTCTTTATATTTTTAAAATTTTTGAATTACCCACACATATATTATGTATTTTTTTATTAAATAATATTTTAACTTGAACCTATTAAGCTTACATATGTATTATTTGCATAACTCTAAAATAAAAAAAAATTATGATTATTTTTATTGTTGTTGTTATTTCCTCTTTTCTTCTTTTTTTTTTCTCTCTTCTCTTTTTTTTTCTCTTTAGGTATGAGCTTTCAAAGTATAATATTCACATTTTTAATTTTTATTTAATTTTTTACCTTCTAAGATAATGACCGTACTCAATTTGAGATTTGAAAACCTAACTATGTCACTTTAATCTCGAATGTTAAGTATATTAGTTGTGTTATAATTTTATTATCTATTGTTAATATAAAAGTAAAAAAAGGTAAATTTATAATTTGAATTTGTAATATTTTTTAATCAATATACTATATATAATTTTTTTTTGAATAAGATATGAAATTTTTGCCAAAAAAATTAATATCAAAGCAATAATTTTTATTTTAACCTTCTAAATTTATTTTTAGCAATAATAAATTAAGATTAATTTAAAAGATTTGTTGTCAAATCTAAAAAAATAAATTAAAATTTCACCTCATCATTTTAGTGACCGTAATAAAAATCAAAAAGTATATATATAAAAGGAATTATAACAATTTTGCCCCCTTAATATGAGACCTGGCTCCGCTGCTAATTGTATTCTGCATGTGTTATAAGGTGTGTGTATATAAATTTTTTTAATTTAATTAGTTCTATTTTTTTCCCTTTTTGTTCACACCGCACAGCATACTTGTACTATGTTGCATGCATAGTAAAAAAATCCATGTTCTCTCACAAGGGATTGGTCTGCTTCAAGAAGAATAAAAACTTTTCTTTTTTTGGATTTTCTTCATTTAAGAAAATTTGTGATACCCTTTTTAATGTTTTTTTTTATTTAAAAAAACCTGTGAAGAAGTTTTATTTAAACCTAAATGTAATTTATGGCGAGCTTTGATAATCATATTAGTCCATGGTAAGTATGAACGACAATAATAAGTTTATTGTAATAGGCTAAAATAAAAATTATTTTTTTAATTTTTGATTTTTTCTTAAAATAAAATTTAGATTAATAAAAAAAACTTCTTTAAATTTTTTTATGAAAAAATAAATACATTTTTTTAACTGTCAAAAGTTTTTTAATAAAACAATCTGGTGTACAGGAAACTAATGGGTTTATTTAAAACAAGATTTAAACCAATTTTTAAATATTCATTATAACTTTCTTAGTATAAAATTTTTAATTGAATATAGTACTAATTATTTCAAAAAAAAATTACATGTCATAAAAAACTCTCATAGCAAAAACTTACTATTTTAAGCAATTTTCATGTTTACACCTTCATACTTCTTTTAAAAAATATATATTATGACTAATTTTTTAAATATTTGTCATCAAATATTTTAATAAACACATAACATATAAAAAAATGTTTTAAAAGATTCAATCCCATAATTTTTATGTATAAAAAATATTTACTTTCAAATACTTGATAACAAACATTTGGAAATTACACATAATTTTTGTCATTTTCTAACCTATTTTGCGCCATCCTCTTATATGTCTTCCACATTATTTTACGTAGAAGTTTTTATTCCCTCGGTTACATTGGATAAGTTTCAGTTTTTGGTTAATAAAAAGAGTAAATTACTCTTTCTTTCTAAAGAATATTTTAATTATATGATCTTCTTAATTATTATTAAAATATATAAATTTTTTTAAAAAAATTAAATATAACTAAAGCATCTTTAAGTATTAATTTTTGTTATTAAAAACATTAATTATTAAGAAATGTATTTCTTAAAATTTTATTTCAATAATATTTAATTTATATTAAAAATCATATATTTAATTTATTTTAAATGATTATGTTATTAATATATATTTAATACAAATTTTATTTTGGACATTAAATAACATTAATTATTATCTTTTAATTGGTTATTTTAAAAAATTATTTTATGAATATATTTTATTGCTTTTAATAATTATTTGTTTTTATCAAATAATTTTACAATTTATTAAATTTATGAAAGTGATTATTTTACATTGGTCAGATACATGTATAATTTTTTTTATTAAAAAAAAAGAACAACACAGAAAAGAAAAAAAGCAGGAAACTAATATAGAAATGTTTTGATTAAAATAAGTGTAATTCTAACTTATTGTTTGTTCTATTGGAAGTAAGCATAGTGTATTTTTAGGCTTTAATGGTAGAAAATGTAATTTTTTATATTAAAACAAAGAAAAGAAAAAAGCATGTAATTTGGACATATTTAAAAATAAAAAGAGGGAGTAATTTAACTTGATAAGAAAAACTAAATTTATAAGTATTTATATCTTATTTGGTTTGCCGCGATACAAATGTATTTTATTTATATAACTTATATCATGTTTATTATATTTTTATAATAATTATTTTATCAATTAAATTATTATTTTAACTATAAAATCATCTTCTTAAAAGTAAAGATAAAAAAATTATTCCTTATCTTATCTTATCTACTTTCATCCACTTATATTTTTTACATTCCATTTACCTTTTTATCTCCCAACTAAACGGTCTTGTTAGTGTGTGTTAAGGAGAGAGTGTGTGCCATCATCTTAATTTCTTGAAGATATTAAATATCTGTTTGATATGTTAATATTCAAAATGTTAAAAGCATTTAATACACCTTAATTTACTAATATTTATTAATTCACTAACTTTATCAAAGTTTTATAAGACTTCTAATTATTATATTCAATTTAAAAAATTTAAATATAAAAAAATTATACTGTAACATGCAAAATATTCAAAACTATTTAGATATATAAAACAATACATTGTATTAAAGAACTCTTTTTTTTTTAATATTGGACTTTATTTTAGTGTAGAAAATAAAAGCAATTATTGATTTTGATGTTGGACACTTTGATCATGGAATGCAATAGAATGTATGAGAGCACATTTGCAAAAGAAAATAAGCCCAATAATGGATGAGAGAGATTAACAACAGAATGACGTTCCCGTCTGAATCTCGTGATTAGTAAGGCTTATCAAAATATCTATATGAAAATAATATAATTTAACCAATCCAATTGACCCACCAAACAGCCAAAAACAAAAAAATTCGAGTTAAGCATCTAAAATAAAAAATATTTATTTAAAAGAATCTATTATCATTAAATTTAAAAAATTTTACTTAAAGTTAATAGTAATATATCTTAAAATAATGTTAATAGGTCTTTTAAAATAAATATTTTTAATTTTGAATCTTTAACTTTAATTTTCCACACAAAAAAAATTTATTAGAATGCTTGTTAGAAATTCTTTTTCTTTTTATTTTTGTTAAAAGGATTTATTTAATGTAGTGATGTTTCATGTTGAAAAATTGGGATATATATACATGTATTATATATATATATATATATTATTAATTTTTTTGATAAACCATACTTGCTATATCGTTTTTCGATATAGTCAATTAACATGTGCCAACACATAGAACTAATAATAAAAGATAAAAAATTTCCCATGGTGAAATTTTTGAATCCATGTTCAATGCAATCTCGTCAAATCAATCTAGTGATTAAAAAAATGGCAATATAAAATAAAATTACATAATTTTAGTTGAAGGAGAGAATTATTCAAAATAAGCACTAAGGTGACAATACATAATTCAAATTAATCAAGTTTAAGAGAAATTTTTGTATATATTAGGTGCATATACATTCATTAGTCAAATTTTGTTCCATACATGTACTCCTAACCTATTATTTTATACATGTGCAAAGTATATCCAATTGTTAAGTGTAACAACCGGAAAAAAGAAAAGGAAAAGAAAGAAGAAAATTGAAAAATTTCAAAGTTCAGAAATTTTTTTAAATCTTCTCGCAATAGCGAGAAATGGCCTGGCTATAGCGATAGTAGCTGTTCGCTATAGCGAAAATGCTTCTAGCTATAGCCAGTGCGGGCATTCCATACAAAACCAGGGGGCTGCTCGCCGTAGCGCATGCCATAGCGAAAGTGGGGGTCTGGAACTGATACGTGCTCGCCGTAGTGAAAGTTAAACCTCGCCATAGCGAAGGGAATTGATACGTGCTCGCCGTAGTGAAGGTTAAACCTTGCCATAGCGAAGGTAACTGATACGAGCTCGCCGTAGTGAAGGTTAATTTTCGCCATAGCGAGGGTCAGTCCAGAAAAGAGTAAAAAGTGAGAAATTGCCTTCTTTAAACGACCCAACTCATTCTTTCTCTCTTATTTGCCCTAGACTTCGACCCAAGGAGAGAAAAGAGGCGTGGAGAGTGAGAGAGACCAAGAGAAGGAGGAAGAACAAAGGAAAGGTAAGCAAGCTTATCTCTTTTCTTCTTAGAATCTTGATCTCCTCTCTTTGCCCTTTCTTTTTATGGTTTTGCTTGTGAAATTAGTTGGATTTTAGGCATGGGTCAGAAGAGGGAAAGTGGAAAACACTCTTGAACTTCTTTGTTTTCCTTGAATATGTTGATTTTACTACCATGAGAGCTTGAGAGAGAAGATGACCCGGTGACATTCTAGAGAGAGAGAGAGAACCCTAGGTTCTTATATGTTAGAGAGATTTACTCTGAAGAACTTCTAAGAGTTGTTAAGTTGTGAGAGAGTAATTCTATGCTTTTGTTGCGTCTAGGCTCAAGAGAAGCACCTCCATCAAGGTGTGAGTGTGAAACCAAAAAGGGAGAAGAGGAATTGAAAGGAAAAGCTTGTGTTGACTCATAAGGTAGCTCTCTCTCCACTCTTTCTTGTTGCATTCTTGGATGTAATGGTCATTGTATGCTTATATATATGCTTATTGTGTGAGATATGCCATATGTTATTGCTTTGATGCATTGGTACCAATGTGCTTGCATGTTGGATTGTGAGAATTGCTCGGGTGAGGTAGTGCCGAAAGTCCCTTGAGATGGGTGAGACGAGGCCAAAAGTCTCATAACCGAGTGAGGCAAAGTCAAAAGTCCCTAAACTCTAGTGAGGCCATCCAAAAGTCCCTAAACTCGGGTGAGGCTAGACCAAAAGTCCCTAGAGTTTACTTGTGGCATTGTTGTGATTTCCATAGTATGTACAACATGTATTGTATATTTGAGAATGGTTAGATGCTTATATACATGCTTTGACTTGTTATATGCTATGATTGCTTTCTTGAATGAGTGCATGAGCTACTAAGATTCCATGAATCTCACTCCTTCCCCTCCCAACTTAATATGCTAGGTGGAGTTCAAGGAGAATCAAGTGCACACCAAGGAGCCTAGGAGAATGTTAGATGAATTTTGGTTTTGTTTTGACTATTTTGATGTAAAGAGGTGCTAAAAATGAATATGTACCTTCTATTTTTGAGATGTAAATATTGTAGCAAGGGTAAATGTAAGGAAACATGATGTATAAACTTTGTAGATAGCCAAAGTAATGCAAATGTGGGTTTTGCCCTTTTTGTGGTTTACATGTGATAGTGTATTTTGGCCCGTAGCATAGTGAGTTTAGAATATATGATGATTTGGACCACTTAGACATATTATATAGACTATTTTCATGCTTTTAAACTTGTCCATGAATTGCTAGAACATGTGGAAGGCCATTTGGACCCACTTTGACCATTTTGGGTGCCAAAACCGCCAAGTTTGTGAGCTACATCAAAGTAGGACCAAACGAGCTCTTCTTGCTATGAAATTTTGTATGCCTCTAGAGTTTGTAGAGAGCTTCTTGGGAAGCTAAAGTTGGTAATATTTGGAGGTCTAGGGAATATTTGACGAATTGTTGAAGTTTGGGAATTTTAATGGTTTGGTCAATGTACTGTTACCATAGGTCCGAGAATGATTCTGTGTCATTCATAGACCGAACGGTGTCTAAATGTCATGAAATTTTATATACATAAACTAGACACCCATAGTTACCTATACAAACTAGAATCACCTCAATCGGAGGTCTGTAGAGGGAGAATGAACCATCTGAAGTTCTGTATCAGCATCAAGGGAGCCACCTGACCTTTGTTATTGTTCCATCGGTTTTCGAGGTCTAAGGGCTGCTGAACTGATCTGGACTTATTTTTTTCCTCTATCTGACATCTGTAGCTTTCCAAATTGGTATAGTTTGCCCTTATTAGATTTTTATGGATTTAGTTATGAATTTTTGAAGTTCATGACAGTAAGCTGCGCCAGAAACAGGGATAACCGGACCTCTATCCCATTTCTGATATCAAACATGGTCCAAACGCTAAGAGTGTGGTTGGGAAGTATTTTTAGTATAAAGTTAACACTTAGAGATTTCCAAAAAGCTATGGTTTGCTAGATTCCCATTTTTCTATAATTAGATATGATTTTCCAAAGTTAGAGCCAAAAAGACTTTTGGACCCATGTGAGAAATTGCATTTTTCTGATTTTTGACCCGTGGCTTATGGCTTGTTTTATGCTATGTATGAGTTGTATAAATGGAATGTAAGTAGAGAATGTGAATAATGGGTTCACAGAACTCACGGGGCAGAAGATGAGTATATGAAACCCCATTTTATAGCATGAAAATGCCACGGTTGGTACTGGTTCTTTGGAAATCATCTGGAATCGAGCCCAGAGGGAAGCTAGATGGAGGTAATATATTATGATGTTACATTAAGTATACATACATTTAGTACACCTCAATTTTTTTCTAAAATTAATAGGCTAACTTACCCGTACTAGCATCTAATTCATGCTTAATAGTTAAAATATACACATCACATAAAAGAATGTCCAACCAAATCACACAAAATAATTGTATGTGTGTCACACCTTGCAAATGTCTTTTCCATCTATCTCCAATTGATAAGTTCAAACAAAAATTAAATAAAAGAATTATAATTCAAAATCTTAAACTTAAAATATTTATACTAAAATACATTAAATTTTGAAATTAATCTAAAAGGCATTAAACTAAAAAATTTAAACTGTATGAAAAAAATTACAATTCATGATTTTTTGTTTAAACTTTTTATTTTAATATCATTTAAAATAATTTTAAAATTTAAGATTTTTCACGCTCTCAAAATATCTAATTGTTTTATTGCTCTCTCGGTCGCTTAATCATTAAAGTTCGTATCGAAACATCGCTTTTCATGACTATTTTGTAAGATTACTCAACCTTATACTGTTATATAACTGAAAACACCATCTGTAAATTACTTAACCACAACTCCACAATATTAAAAAAAAAAAAGGTCATATATAACAATATTTCAAAAAAAAAGAGAGAAAATACTAATGGGTAATTGTTCTAAGTGTCTTAGATAATTAGACAATTTAGGTTCAATTTTTTTTGGAGAATGCTTTTAAAATAAAATCTTAAATATATCATATTGTTGTAAAGAAAAGCCTTAAAACCTCAAAATCTGTACTTGTTTTATTGCTCTCTCATTCACTTAATCATTAAAGTTCATGCCAAAACATTGCTCTTTATGATTATTTTGTAAGACTATTCAACCTTATACCGTTACGTAACTGAAAACACCATCTGTAAATTACTTGACCGCAACTCCACAATATTTAAAAAAGAAAAAAAGGTTGTATATATAAAAAGAAAAGGGAAAATACTAATGGGTAATTGTTCCAAGTGTCCTAGATAATTAGACAATTTAGGTTCAATTTTTTTTTCAGAGAATACTTTTAAAATAAAATCTTATATATATCATATTGTTGTAACGAAGTGCCTTAAAATGCAATAGGAAGAGAATTTAGTTTGAATTAAGTTAAAAAAAATACTTTGATTTAAATAATAATAATAACTGGACAACAACTATATACTTGATGAGGTTTCCCTCGAAGTTGCCATCCCTTCCCTCGCTGTGAGACGCAAGAACTTTCTATTTGATAAGGAACATACCTCAATACTATGGATCAGGATACACCTGTTCCCAAAACTATTAACTTGTCTGTGCAATTCACTGTTTTTGAAACACTAGTCTCCTTGGATTAAAAAAATCTAGGCGCAGTTTACCAAACTGGGCGGTGGGAGTTGACATGAACAACAATAATATTATTTGCTTTGAGGATTTTGTTATGAAAAGTTCGATATTTTCTTTATCATTAAAATATTTTTTAGATTTATGTATATGATAATTAAAAATTATTCTTTAAACAAATTTAAAAGAAAAATTCAATACTAAAAAATTTATCTTTTAAAAGTTGAGTTCTTCATTAAAAAAAAAATCTTTTTAACTCAAAAAATCCTTATCAAAGAGTGTGGTGACCTCTTGTAATTGACACATGGAAGTACGTCAATGGAGAAAACCCGTTGAAGTTTTCAATGGTTGAAGTAGGTTGCCTCACATCTACAGAACCTTTCTCCTTGTTTTTATGCTCTATTGCAGGTTTCATATACTATTTTTCTTTCTCAATGATCCCATTTGTATCTGTCAACTTTTACGATTTAGTTCTTGGATCATCTATTGCCCTTGCTATTTCAGGAATCCAAGGGTTGGTGAGGAGGTAGAAATATAAGATTTTGGGAACTTTACTAGTGCACTGTTTGGCTGGTTGGAATTCAAAATAGAATCTAGAGGGCTATTCCATTTCTAACATCTGGCTTCACTTTCGTCAACAATAACTTTTGAACTTTGATGCTTAAATAATAAAATTTTAAATGTGTTATGGTTATAAGCTCCTTCTATTATTTCTTGCCGTCTAGGTGTTCGTTTTTTGGTCGGAATGAACCCATGTCGTAGAAAAGAGGCTTAAGGAAAAGGATGGGAAAAAAGTAGGTAAAGAAAGGCTAGCAGCTTATATAGAATTCTAGAGAGTCTGAAAGGATTAAGGCTATTGCTACAACGCAAAGCAAGGCTATGGAGGAAATATCTTCTGCTGTTGCAGTGCCATTTACAGTTGGGAAGTTGACGCAGGAGTCTTCAGTAACAACCCACACGGAGATAGCTGAGCTGAAGCTCATGGCCAATACAGCAGCTTTGATATTGAATCCTGCAATGGAGGATTGTGAAAATCAAAGGGATTTAAGTTCACAGCATCAGATTACTGTATCTGCAGAAGAGAAGGAGAATCAGGTTGGAGATGCCCTTGTTTCAGATATGATCATTAGATGTGACAGAAATTGGGGCTGGAATGAAACCCATAATCAGAAAAGCAAGGAAGATGATTTCATGTTAGCAGTTTCTTTTCATTGTCTACATGATGCAAGCTCTCAATCAGTTGCTGGGGATCAATCTTCAACTTTGAGGAATAATTGTTCTCAGATTGATTCACCAATTAGTACCATCAAGGTTGAAGATGATATAGCACTAAAGCCGGTGCAGAAAATGGTCTCTGTTGCAATGGATCTCGAGAGTGAGGATGGCATTGGATCAGATGGGTGTGACCCTAAACCATCAGATTCGCTTTTTGTGATGTCAGGGGAGAAAATATGCAGGAGGAGCTGCCAGAATGGATTAGAATTGAGTAGTGGAGCTCTTTGGGGATTTTCATCCATCTGTGGAAGGAGACAGGAGATGGAAGATGCCATTGCAGTTGAGCCTCAGCTCTTGCAAGTCCCTTCACAGATGCTAATGGATGACCATGTGAATGAAAACCCAAAACACCCAGAAGCCCACTTTTTTGGTGTCTATGATGGACATGGAGGCTGCCAGGTATGCCTTAATAATACTGTTTTAATGATACCAAAAGTCAGATTGTAGAAGTTAATTCTTTTAACTGAGGAGTATTCTTTTTGGATTTTTTTTTGGGGGGGGGAGGACACACTGATGGGTATACCTGTTTGTAGGCGGGATAGGCTGGGTTTGAGTCAAAGTCCAATAGATTTTTATGTATTGGACATAAGCTTGAGCTAAACTCAACCTGATTTAGGTCCATCATTAAAGGTTGAGTAATGGACAAACACGGGCTTGGTCCATGCTTGTTGCATATAAATATAATTTTTTCCAAATTTTAAAGAATTTCACTTGAGGGGATTTAACAATTTTTACAAGTAAATAGCACTTTTAAATTTTGAAAAAATCAATTTATGGTCCATTTCGTATCACTTTTATGAGGCATTTTTGTCCAAGTAGTCACATTTTTATCATGTTTGATTTATTAGGGAAAAATTGAACTTATAAAGTGAAAAATGAAAAATGAGACATAATAAAAAAATAAAAAGAATGGAAACAAGTAATATATATATATATATATATATATAATACAAAACTTAAAAAATGAATAAACTAAGTATAGACCTACTATTTTTCCCAAATTGTTAAGAACGAGCCTAGGCCTGTCAGGTTAGACTAAGTATGTCTATGAGCCAGCCTAACCTGGCGCCCATGAAAACTTCAATTGAAAGGGACTCCTATTTACAGGTTGCTAATTACTGCCGGGAGCGTCTTCATTCAGTGTTGATTGAGGAGATAGAGGCAGCAGAAACGAGCTTGGGTGAAAAGAATGGAGGAGACAACTGGCAGGACCACTGGAGGAAAGCATTCTCCAAGTGTTTTCAGAAAGTTGATGATGAGGTTGAAGGAAAACATGCAGCTAATAATGAAGACAACAGTCATGGATCTGAGTCTAGTGTTGAACCTCTTGCTCCTGAAACTGTTGGTTCTACTGCTGTGGTTGCCATTTTAAGTCAAACCCACATAATAGTTGCGAATTGTGGGGATTCAAGGGCAGTCTTGTGTCGTGGAAAAGAAGCCCTTCCATTGTCCGCCGACCACAAAGTAGAGCATGTCTTTCTAGTCTTACACTCAGTTAATTGACACAATTTGTGTAATACTTAATTGAGTGGTAGATTCCTCCAATGTGTGTGAATCCCATACACATTGTGTCTTTCTCAATTTGAAATTAAGGCTATCAATTTCTTAAGAAATTGAGAGAATTGTTTGTAGGACTTGCTCTTCAAGCTGACTTTGTCTGATTTGTTTCCCTTTTATATGGTTTGCAGCCAAATAGGGAGGATGAGTGGGCAAGAATAGAAGCTGCAGGAGGAAGGGTCATACAATGGGGTGGGTACCGAGTTCTTGGTGTTTTGGCAGTGTCAAGGTCCATAGGTATGCTTTTGTAGCATCGTTTGTAAGTCTTTTGATTATCCACTATCATGCATTACAATCTTTACAACAACATGCCTGTTCTTCTTTCTATTCGATATCATGTGGTTGTATATTCCTACCAAATTGTTGTTGTTTAAGGGATTATACAGCATAGGCATAACGCAAGTTTTCAAATCATCCACGGTCATTTCAAATTTTGTCACATCCTAGTGTCGATGGTTGTATTGTATTGTGTTCCGTGTTTGTGCCAGTATCTATTCTTTTAATTTGAGAGATTAAAGTCGAGAGAATTTAATGGTTTAACTGCAATCTTTAAAATTTACTGCTATGCTATTTTTGAAATGTTTGCCTCCTAAAGTTGAATGGTGGAGAATGAACCTTAGGTTGTGTTTGGTGTGCAGAAAAGGAGATTAAAGGAATGAAAACCAAAGAAAAAAGATAGATAGAATAGTAAATAATACTTTTATCCGTACTTTAAAAAAAGCAATAAAAAAAGATATGTATGGTTAAATAATGATAATAAGAGTATAATAGGTATTTTTCATTTTTTTTAAACTCTCATTCCCATCAATCTTTTCTCCTTATCAGCTAACGCAGCCTTAATGTCTACACATGGTCAATGCATCCTTTTGTACAAAAATCCAAAAAACCAAAAAAGGTCTTGGAATTCTTGGCACATTCTGAAGTATATATCATTCTCCTCTCCCAAAGACCCAGGATTTTTGAGAGGGGGAAAGAACCTTGATATACTTATTTCAATGTGATTTCAGCATTTACATACTCCAGAAAATTATATTGAAATTTTAATATTATCCATGGGAATAATGTAAAAGCACTTTTTTAACTGCAAAAAGCATAGATTTTTCTCCATATACTTAAACATTTGGTTGGAGTTGAGGATTACTTTCCATGTTAGCGTAAATATAATCCTTAAGTAGACCGTCTACCAATTTCTTTGCCTGGTAAACAAAGATGACAATGAGGATAGCTTAGTGGAATGCGCGAGATTTCTTGCAACCCCACACTTGCTTATGTCAAACTCATAGCCCCTTAAATTTATGGCCTACCAATTAAATACCCACTTTGATGGAAAGATTCCAAGTGCCTTATTCATACTTGTTTTTGTTTCAATCATTTAGTTTCTGTCTAATTTTCCTTCCTTTCCACCAGGTGATAGATATTTAAAACCATGGATAATTCCACAGCCAGAATTGAAGTTTGTCCTTAGAGAGAAAAATGACAAGTGCCTTATTCTAGCCAGCGATGGTTTATGGGATGTAATGACAAATGAGGAAGCCTGCCAAGCTGCAAGAAACCGAATCCTTCTTTGGCACAAGAAGTATGGCAATGGCAACAACGGATCTGCTGAACAAGAAGAGGGAGTTGATCCTGCAGCTCAGTCTGCTGCAGAGTATCTATCTAGACTTGCCCTCCAAAGGGGAAGTAAAGATAACATCTCTGTTATTGTGGTAGACCTGAAGGCACAAAGAAAATTTAAGAGAAGGGCATAGCATACCTGCCCATCATCTGAAATTTTTTCAGAAATATTATTTTACAAATAGTTTTTTTTCTTTTTTTAATATAGTTGAAAGAGAATTAGGTAAACTCAGTTTGTTATACGTAAGTAGAACAAACTAATAATGAATACATATAAGTAATGGATTTTACATAAAAATGTGAGATATGGAGAGCTCTGTCTTTTAAAAGAGCATGTTCGTCCCTAGATTTACTTCAAGATTCTCATATTACTAAAAAGGGCGTTGCTATTGAAAGTTTCCCCTTCAAAGAGTTTGATTTTTTTTTCTTTTTTAATTACTGTTGGGCGTATATCTTTGTCTAGAAATTTGTATTATTTATCTGACTTGATGAAAATCTCTAAACAAAGATACAAGTCCAATGGTAAGATACTTCAGACTTTTAAGAGGTTCAACTTTACGTAGCAACACCCAATAATTAATTAGAGTGAGAATCTCAAAGTATATCAAATAATGGAAAAACTCAATTTCTCGAGAGTTCTTTTCATAGATTATCCAAAAATATGTTTGGTATACTTACATATCTTTTCATAATTGGTTTAGTCTATCAATTTTTTGAAAATAAAGTCTACATTCGATGGTAACATATTTAACCGCTCCTTTTTATACCAGGGCTAATTTTCCTTATGTATTGTATACTAACATTTGTAGTGTGAATGGATACCTTCAGTGTTGGATAACTTATCCCTCCGAAAGCTGCTCACATCAGAAAATTAAATTTATATTTTCCCTCAAAATTAAACTTTTTGTTAATCAGTGAATGTCTCTTGGCAGCCCAAATGATCAAAACCTAGGTTATACACAAAAAACCACATGATCAATTAGACCTAACTGTTTCAAATACTGAAAACCCTATAATTAACAAAAGAACATCTCAAATATTACTTGATGGAGCATTTATCTAGAAGTGAACCTGGAAAAAGGTGTCTACAACATAATAATTTCAAAACCTCTGAGCATAAATCTATACGTGCCTTTGCAACAGCCTGACAAAATTTTCATGTCTTCTAATATTGTACAGTCAACCATATTATCTGCATCTGAGGCAAGTGCTAGTTATCCCTTTCATTACAATCATATAATGCCATAAATTTGTCTTCAAAGTGGCCCCTAATACTCAATCCTCAGAATTGAAATTCTACATTAACTGCCAATCATTGCAATCTTGTGGCACTTGCATCTACAGGAATCTCTCAACAAATTCTGGAACCTCAATCACTCAACAATAAAATAAAGACTCTTTCATAAACCAATCCTAGAAGCTGGTTTCTCCAACTCTCATCCACAGACGCCGGGTGATTCTACACAGAAAGGAATCGAAACTGCAGTTAATATATCAGGTGGTACTTGTTCTTGCATAGAGTGCAATGACTTCCTCAGGAATATCAATCTTTCAAAGGCACTCAGATTATCCAGAAATATTTAGTAGTGGAAAGTGGAAGGTTACAAACAAATTAGATCACTCCTACATACCACAGTCATTTGTAGTTTATGAAACCATATGAAGACCCAGTCAGTAAATGGATGATATTGAATTTAAATGCATGTTTCTTTCTCCCACGCAACCTAATACAGCTAGTTTCCTTCACAACAGCTTTTTTCAATTGAAAATTAAAATTCAGTCATATAATGTTTCAGTGCCTAATCAGGACTTCTATAGCTTAAATAGGAGGTGCATGATTTAGGGAGGGGGAGAGATCAAGCCCAAGACATCAAGTTTACTTCAACTTTAAAGACTAAGTTGGTGCCGTGTGATATAGTAATTATATAATGACACTACATTCAACACTGCATTTTGAAGTGATACAGAAAGCACAAAGAATACACCTTTACCATCAAGTTTGAATAAAGTTTAGGATTAAAAGTAAAACATACCTAGTAAGTTTTATAAAGTAGCTAGGGGAGATCCTGCACTGGAGAAGTAAGCTGAAAGATCCACAACCCCGTCCTCATACATGTTGATAAATGGATGTCTCTGGGTTTCAAATCAGATATTATATCAGAAAGGCTATTGAATAGAGCATAGTCCTATAAATTTTCTTTTGTACCGGGTATACTCATATAGATAAGATTTACACATACCATAAGTTCTTGAGCTGACAATCTATCCTTTGGATCTTTCTGTAAACTAAACAAATAGGATATTGAAAAAGGAGAATCAGAAACCAAATAAGATGCACACAGTGACAGAAAATTCATGACAAAGAAGCCAACGGAAAAGTAAGGTATCAGGTTTTAAATTTGTTAAAACATAGACAGACTTGTTCCATGAAATCATGAAAGACAGCTTAAAATAAAAATTAAACTGCTATTTGGGTCATGAAAAGATGCATGTTCCATCAATTTAGTCTTTAAAAATAATTACCATCATTTGACCCCAAAAACTTATTAAAGAAATCATTAATATAATCCTGCCTTAAATTCTGTTAACCTTCGATTTTGTCCATGGCAAGACAATATTGATCAGTGTTTTAAAAATTTTTGAAGCCAAATGATGATAATTATCTTCTGAAGTTTCAATTGATAGAACATGCATCTTTCACAGAACCAAATGATAGTTTACCCTAAAGTAAAATATTTGACCATCCCTTGTGTCTATCTAAGAAGCTTCTAAAATTTTAAAGTGTCTCCTTCTTCTCTCTCTCTCTCTCTCTCTCTCTCTCTTTTTTCTTTTTTTTTTGGTGGGTCAGGATTCTAGAGATTTTACACAAGCAAACTTAATCATTACCATGCTGATATAAATGAGCAGAACTCTGGAGAAAATTGATCAGATGGAGCAGAAGGAGGAGGAGTTTCAACGACAGCCACAATAAGGTCAAAAATGCTTCCCCATCTTTCTCCTTGATCTGGTGGCGTATATGGAAACCTTCCCGTAGCACACTCAAGCAATGTTAGTCCCAAACTCCATATATCACTTTTGTAGTTGTAGCCATACTGGAATCCATTGATTCTCTCAGGCTGTAAAAGAGGCAGAATGAACAAGTTATATCCAGGCAATGGCAGTATACCTAAGGTGATCAGAGGAAATGATACATAAACATGAATAATTTACTCACAGACATATAGTTGCATGTTCCAATGAAAGTGTTAGCTTGACCAGATGTACTATCCATAATTGCACTGACACCAAAGTCAGTGATCTTTACTTCCCCTCTGTGATTTATCAACAAATTAGAAGGTTTTAAGTCCCTGTGAATAATATGTTTCTCATGGTGAAGATATATTAAACCCTTCAGCACCTACATTGAAAGAAAAGAAAAAACACAGGCCTTGTTTGATATTCAGTAAAATAATTAAAGGTGTTAGACTGAAATATAATTTCTTTACTCCTCACCTGCTTACAGATGGCAGCAAGATATTTTTCTGGAATTGTTTTCACTTTCTTCAGAAGATCTGTTAGAGACCCTCCATCCATGTACTCTAAGATGATTGATATAACACCATTTTCATAGAAGGACTGGTAACAGACAACAACATAAGGACATTGAGCTGATTGATTAATTTTCAGCTCTTGTGCTATCTGCCTGCGCACAGACTCCTCAATATTCATTTGAATTACCTAAATTATGGAGGAGACATCATCACTAATAATGGATACAAATGATATGATTGAGATTGTAGACAAATCAGATAACAGGAATACTTTCATAAAATCAAGGACCTATATTAGGATAATGTGTTGGAATTTTATAAATCCATAAATATGGACTAGCATAAGTCAAATTACTTTACAAATTAAAGTCTGGATTAATGTGAATGTCAAATTAGTTGTTGCATTTGTTGGGTCCATGTAGGAATATCTTATTTGACACTTGGACTATTAACGGACTGCTGGTTAGCATGTGGGCTTTGTGAATGGGTTTGTCCATGATGGTTAGGACTACTTATTGGTGAGACATTCTTAGATATATATAATGTACTAGCTGATTATACAATAAGCCAATGGAAACTCACTAAAATGGGTAATTCAGATGAGGGGGTCAACTAATACACCCACTTTGGTGAATTTCTATTGGCTTCTTGAACCACCTGGTTGGGCAAAAACTGTACTTAAGCATATTCCCTCATTGTCTGACACAAGGATAGGTAAAGTAGCCTGATTGAAACCTAACAATAGGAGCATATGCAAGGGAAGAGAGTAGAAACTCTCCTCTGCACATACACTCACCTTTTACAGTGACATGTTCTTGTCTATAAAATAATTTATGAATGGATTGTGATAAGCTATTTTGGGTTCAAGTTTATGATTTATAATTATTTTTCCCCCATGATGATATGGAAGCAACCATTCAAACTAATAGACTAGATGATTAAACTGCATAGGTACATAGAGAGATTTTTAGTTTATAAATGTCTGAAACAAAAGGAAGGAACAATATGAGATTCATTATCCCTTTGTTGCTCTACTTTCAAAAACTAATAAATGCATCCAACGAATAAGCATGAAAGAAATAAAATAGAAATGAATGAGGACAATTTTCTTTGAAAAGAAAGCAGAAGTGCATTTTAGTCACAGATGTCCGGTGATAATAAGCTAAACTTGTTCCATTGAATGATTGATTAGCATGGAGAAATTCCCAGGGAAAAGGTTTGTATCTCAATCATTATGTTCAGTGACATCAGGAGGTCATATCTTGGGTAAACAGAAAGGCAATGTTCTAACATAAGGCACGAGAATGCATCTGCAACAAGTTATCAATAAAACTAAACAATCATTTTCTACACAAATAGTACACTCTTAAGACAAACATCATTTTCTGAAACTTAAAAGGGATGTGCTCTTAAATGACACTGAAATTACATAGAGAAAACATGCTTTAGACATCGCACTAACTTAACCAGGCTGAACATATCAGAGTCCATGATACAAAGGATTTCATGAAGAATGAGAATTACATTACCTTTAAAATAATGAAACTTGGAAGAAGATGCCAGGATAAAAGAACAAATTAACAAGAAAAAAGTAGAGAACAGAATATGCAAATTCCAAGCAAGGTATGCAATATGCAGCAGCCAGCAAGTATACCTTTAACGCAAAAAACTGATTGGTCCATTTGTGTTGCACCAGTTGCACTACACCGCCACTTCCCTTTCCAACCACTTTGATTGTGACTATGTCTGCTAAACTTAACTGGTTGTCTAGTGGCCTGATGGGGGGTGGCTGATATCAATAGCCAAGATGTTAAACCCATAAGAAACAAATTATCAGACAGCATGAAAATCTGTTTGCTAAAAGATTTTCATCAAATATAAGTTTGTCTGGGAAATATTTTAACATAGGATGGTAGATTGGTGGTTTCCATTCATCTAATTTACAGTTTACTGAGATAGACAGGTTAGTCCATTAAAACCTAATATATCCATTGAAACAAGTGGTGGTATGTTCTATAGGTTCTGACAAGGACAATTCACACAAGAATTCTGGCAAAAAAAGAAGTGCCCAATACTTGCACTCAGCCATTATTAGCAGCCCCACATCTAGCTAGAAAATAAAATGAAAAAGACGAGATGGGGAAGAAGGAGAAGAAGGTTCAACTGACGTAATGACTCAGAACACAGACATTATATTCACCAAAGTCTAAAAATTACCAAAACAGATTTATTTACTTAAAAGGAATTGAAACAAAAGTAAAAACTAGATGTGTTTATGTTCTTCAACTGCATGATGTCTACAGAGCACAAGCTTTCACTTCATAAGCATGCAGCTTACCTACCACATCCTTAGTGACAAAATGAATATAAGAAGAAAAATTTAATCAAATATTAAATTCCTTAACATTTTTGGGTTCCAAACAATAGTAAAAACTTTCACTTCATAAGCTTGCAGCTTATCCACCCCACGGTTAAAGACAAAATGCACATAAGAAGAAAATTTAATCAGACATTAAATTCCTAAACATTTTCTGGTTCCAAACAAAAGCAAAAGCTAGGGAAACCAAGTAGAATATATGACACACTGTCTTTTCCTTTTCAAATAAATAGTGCCACCTTTGATTTTTGAAACTTTAATATAAGGAAACCACAGAAATTTCGGGAGTCCCTTCCACAAAGAACCTTTCAGCAGATCCAAATGCAACAAAAAAAACATTTGAGCAATCCGATTAAAACGTATATTAAAAAAACAATGAAAGTATGAATGTAAGAGGAAAAAAAAAAGTCAAAGAAATATCTTACAGCTTCAACTTCACTCCGAGAGACAATTCGAACGCCGTCCATGTTGACAAGCAGATCCCCTTGCCTGAAGGTCCCGCTCTCAGTCCTACCATAAGCATATATACCCATCATTCCAATTAGACAAAGTCAAACATAATACAGACACATTCATTCATATAAAGATATATTTACACCCAGAGAGAGACTTACAGGAAGTTGGCGAGAGAAGTCTGATCAGATAGAGGAACAGTGAGTCTGAGATTTGGGCCTAAGCTTCCTCTATTCATGATTATGGGGTTTCTGATGGGTTTCGCAAGCTGTGTGTCTTCAGCAATGGTAGAGGCTAGAGAGCCTCACTTGGCTTTGAGAAAAAGAAAATAGCAAAGATTGCAGAAAATCAATATAATTTATAGACTTCTATCATGTAACTATTTATGAATGTGCCAATATTAACGTTAAAAATGAGAGTTTTATCAGAGGATAGTGATACTAAAATTCTGATAGTGTGATTGGTTAATAAAGAGCAGTGACCATTGACGAACTGAAGGAGGAAGAAGGGGAGACTTTGAAGATGGAGACTTTTGCTGACTTTTCAGACCTCTCGCAGCGCGTCTGACTCCATTTTTTCTGCAAATTTTTAATGCTATTAAGAGGATTTGTTGGCAACTTGGTGTAGAAAATGCTATCCGGATTGCAGTCTAAAAGATTGTTTTTTTTTTTTTTCACTTTTGACAAATATGGATATTTCTTTATAATTCATATTATATGCCAAAAGGAAGGTTGATATTTCATTCGAAAAATGAAAATAACCACACAAAAAAAAAACTCAAACAACATAATCCACAGGAAAACAAAACATCCAAATATTACAACTACTTAAGAGACAAATTAACTGGTTATAACCAACACCCAGAGCAAAAGAAAAAATTTAAAAATAAATATTTATGAAACTTAAATTAAATTCTGTCCTATTCTTGCATGTATAATGTATAACAAATTAGAGGTTCATGCGTCTGTGCATCGCAGGGGTTCACTAACTTAATACACTTCTATCCATCACTGTTCTACTGGCTATCTATCTATGTTCCTCTTTTTATATTTGTATTTAGTTGTTAGCCATAGCTTTTCGTTATATTGGCAATTTGTTATATAATAATATTTCAATTTATTTCTACGTTTCAAAGGTCCTTGCTGTGTCCTTAAGAAGCATTTAGTTAAGTTTCTTTTTTAATTAATAGAAAAAGAAAAACACAAAAACATATTCGATGTTGTCAGATTCTCAGAGGACTGGAGAACAATGAAGTGGGAAGGAAATACAGTGGGTAGAAAGCGGAGAGAAACGACAAATAAAATAGGGAGAATTGTATTTAAAAATCTAAATTTTATAAAATTTATAATAAAAATATTAAAATTACAATTATTTTTAATGATTAAAATTATTATTATTTATTATCACATTTATAAAATTACTATCAAAATTTTTTTAAAAAAATTATCACTAAAGTTATTTAAATTAGAACTTTTTTACAATTTAATAATAATTTTTTTAAAATTTAATAATAAGTTTCTTAAAATTTAATAATAACTTTTATCTTTAAAAATGATTTTAATTTTTAAATTTGTCATTATAAATTTATAAAATTTAAATTTTTAAATATAATTTTTTAATTAAATATTACGCGGAGAGAATCTTTTAATAAAAAGTACATACACGTGGTTTTGAAAAAACAAAATTGTAGTCAACGAAAACAAAATATTAAAAAGGAAAAAATGAAGCATGACCATGAAATATATGAACTGTTACTCTTGGAAGACTTCTTCCCGCGTCCACGCAGCGTTTTGCTCATTTTCTTAAATCAAACATATATATATATATATATATATATATATATATATATATATATATATATATATATATATATATATATATATATATATTGTTTATGTAAATGGATTAATATATATTAAAAAATAAAACTTAATTTTATTATATCTTTATTCCCCAATACATATATTCTGTTTGCTAATTAGATAGGTCTTATGCTACGTTATAAAATTGTAAATACAGATTGCGAACTAACGAATTTAAGCAAATAAATGCGTGCGAGGTCAAATTACTGATCAAATAGCAACAATCATAAAAATAATAATATTGTAAACATTATGTCATGCGTTACGAACATACAAAATAGTAATCTCAATTAGCTCCAAAAGACTTGTCAAAAGTTCTTCGACACTGGCAATTACAAATTCATAGAAAAAGTTATAATAGATATTAAAAACAACAAAAAGATAAATCAATCAATCCAACCATCTTTTTTTCTTTTTTGATATCCCGCGGTTTCTTAGATTCTTCACTCGTCAATCATGTTACTGGAAATTTGCTAGGTGCATCTTATGCATAGTGTTTTTAGTGCAAATAATAGATAAAATTTAATTTGTATATATAAAATTTATGTATCGTATAAATAAAATTTATGTATAAAATAAATTTTATTTATTACATATGTAAATGATGTGACGTATTGGATATATATACATAAAATAGTCTTTTATAGAGAGTAAAAGCTTACATTTAGGCCCTGTTGAGTGAATCATTGGAAAGTGAAAGTCAAACAAATGTTAGGATAAGTTGCGCTTGGTTGTTATATTTAGGAAGGCAAATGGAAAGCAATGCAATTGTGCATTTTTTCTTGCTTTTGGCGCAAAGTTTGAGGCAGCGTTATATAAGATAGTAATGTGATGACTATTTTGCCTCTCTAATCATACAAGGTGGCTATAATGTCCCTTGTGGTATAAGTTGAAATAAAATTTTTACAAAGAAAACTAATTGTGGATTAAATTGCAACAGCGGCTTTATCAATTGAATGTAAAAGTTATATTTAATAAATAAAAAAATACTTGAAGTCTTTTTACATGATACATTATATTTTTAATTTTAATTTATATGTTTTTTCAAGTCAATTAATTTTTAGATATTACTTTTAATTATTATATAATATTTTTATTTTTTTTAAAGCTAAGACAAGAAAATTATTATTTTATTACTTTTTCAATTAACTACAAAGCCAAACAATTATTATTTTAATACTTTTTAATTAATTACAAAACCAAAAAAAATTTAGTAAAAACATTTTGATCATTTATTATAACTTATTTTTTATTTTTACATTATTTTCATCCTACCAAACCGACAAATAGAAAGGTTTTTTTTTTTCCTTCCACTCCCATCAAATGCAATTTTGTCGTTCTCTTTCACTACAATAAAAATGATAATTTCCAACTGAAGAATCAAACAAAAAAATTGTTAATTCACTCTTCATAAATTTTAAATTTTTGTAACTTTAAAAAATAGTGTCATGGAAAATATTAAATTTTTATTAAAATATAAAATTTTAATTTTACTTGAAGTTTGATCAATATTAAAAAATACAAAATATAATTTAATAATATTTAATAATAAAAATAATAAGTTATAAAAAGTAATTAATTAATTAATAACAATGATTGAAACTCAGCCAACTATTAATCAAATTACTTCCAAGTGAGCCATAGTTGCATTTGCCATGCAATAATGCATATATATATATAAGTAATAAAAATTACATTAATATATATTAAAATAATATATCTAAAAATTAAAATAAATAGTTATTTTTATTATATTAAAATAATTATTTATAAATATAATTATTTATATAAAAATAATAAATTATTTATAATTATTTATTAAATAAAATAATTATATATTAATTACAATAAAGGACTTAACAGATAAGATAACTAAACTTCAATTTTATAAGGTGCATGTAGTCACAAAGTGGATTCTACTCCTACACAATCATCAAGATGCATTTTTACAATACAATGAATATATCCTTCTCTTCAACTAGTATTAGAAAATATTATAAATATACTTAACATTTGATTAATTATCTTACTCCAAACGTTGGCTAATAATCAAATTAAATGTCTTATTATCGTAACATATACATATTATGATAAAATAATAGCAGATTAAATAATCATATGCAATTTTTGAATATGAAGTAAAAATCTAGATGGTGCCCACAAAAAAAAATTCCCAGAACCATATGCTTTTCTACAATTTTCAAACTGTGAAGAAGAAGGAAACATATAATAATAAGTTGCTTTTTACTTGTGTGACTTAGCCACATTTATGGCAAAATAAAATTCATGATTGTAAAAACATGAAAAATAAAAGCAAACCTAAATATAATATTTGGCAAACGATCTAGCCTCAAGCAAAAATTTTACTTACCTGCCTCTATTTTACATAATTGAGACGTTGCCCGCAAAGCAACTTAACATCAAGCATAGTAGAATGAAAATAGAACCAAGCAACATCTAGATGTTTGGCCACCAAAAGACATCATATATAAGGATGTAACTTCTTTGCACTCTTGTGTGTCAATTCCACATCCAATCAGGCCATTTCTCCTATTCTCTCTTTTTTATTTATTTATTTAAATTTATTTAAAAAAAAAAAAAAAGAACCAAATAGCTTGACTGGACAAAGACTGAACACTGTCTTCCCATATATAAAGCCACGTATACTATTTTGGTTCACTAAATTGGTAAACACAATAAATGTGGTGTACTATTTATGCATTGTCAAATTTTATGGTTTTATATTTCTTTTAGTAAGGTATTTTTACTTCTTACTATCAACTACTCCTCACCTCATTCATATTTCATCTAATCAAATAAATATAGATAAACATATTCATTTTTATTTTCTAATAATATCAAATATAATTTATTCTATTACATTCTATTCAATATTCACTTTCTATTTTCCTCGAAAAGAATTATACATATCAAATAAGGTCTTAAGATCCACATTCTCTTCTTAACCAAATGAAAAAAAATAAGAGCGAGTTATTTTCTTTTGTTTAAATTATAATTGTATTATAAAAATATACACAAATTCTTTTAAAATTAAAATATGAACAAAATGTTTTTAAGAATAATATCAATTTTTATAAAAATAGAACATTAAAAAAATAATCACGTCTATTCCAATATTTTGTGATAAAAACAAAAAATTTAAAAAATTAATTATTTTTATATTGGTCAAATATATATTTAATACTTATTATATTTTATAAATAATAAATATAAAAATATTTTGTTCAAAATAGATGTAATAGTAACTTATTTTTTCTACTGTAAAAAGATTAATGTAGCGTACTTTTTATTTAAAAAATAATAATATAACTTTTTAAAATAAAATAAAATAAAATATTATTTAATTTAAACGGACATGATTTCTCTGTATTTACCCAAATCAAGGGTTGTAGTCAAGCATTTACTTGACATGTAACTCTTTTTTATAGAGAGAGAAAAAATTTTGATTGTAAAGATGAAAACTTTAATTGTAAGAGAAAATTTTAATTGTGAGAATCAAAAGAATTAATTATGAGAACAAAAATTTTAACTGTAAAAACAAATTTTTGGTTCATTAAGCATTTAAAACAAATTTAATATGTAAGGTTCTTCATAATAAAATTTTTATTTTATTGTTAAAATTTTTGTCTTTATGGTCAAAATTTTAGAATGTAATTTTTTTCTCAACTTTGAATTTTTTGTTCTCACAATTAAAATTTTTATTCACAACTAAAACTTTTATCATTACAAAAAAAAAATTTATCTTCTACCAAAAAAAAAAAGGAAGACACATATCTAAGCAAATGCTGGTTATAACCAATACCCAGAGCAAAAGAAAAAATTTTAAAATAAATATTTATGAAACTTAAATTAAATTCTGTTCTATTCTTGCGTGTATAGTGTATAACAAATGAGAGGTTCATGTGGCTGTGCATCGCAGGGGTCCACTGACTTAATACTTTTCTATCCATTACTGTTCTACTGGCTATCTATGTTTCTCTTCTTATCTTTGTATTTAGTTGTTAACCATAGCTTTTTGTTCTATTGGCAATTTGTTATATTATCTTTCAATTTATTTCTCCGTTTCAAAGGTCCTTGCTGTGTCCTTGAGAAGCATTTAGTTAAAAGTTTCTTTTTATTTAATAGAAAAGAAAAACACAAAAACAAATTCAATGTTATTAGTTTCTCAGAGACTAGGGAATAATAAAGTGAGAAGAAAGCGGAGAGAAACGACAAATTAAATAGGAAAAATTGTATTTAAAAATCTAAAATTTATAAAATTTATAATAAAAATATTAAAATTACAATTATTTTTAATGATTAAAATTATTATTATTTATTATCACATTTATAAAATTACTATCAAATTTTAAAAAAATTATCACTAAAGTTATTTAAATTAGAACTTTTTAAAATATAATGATAATTTTTAAATTTAATAATAAGTTTGATCTTTAAAAATGATTTTAATTTTTAAATTTGTCATTATAAATTTATAAAATTTAAATTTTTAAATATAATTTTTTTAATTAAATATTACGCGGAGAGAATCTTTTAATAAAAAGTACATACACGTGGTTTTGAAAAAAACAAAACTGCAGTCAACCAAAACAAAATATTAAAAAGGAAAAAATGAAGCATGACCATGAAATATATGAAGTGTTACTCTTGAAAGACTTCTTCCCGCGTCCACGCAGCGTTTTGCTCATTTTCTTAAATCAAACATATATATATATATATATATATTGTTTATGTAAATGGATTAATATATATTAAAAAATAAAACTTAATTTTATTATATCTTTATTCCCTAATACATATATTATGTTTGCTAATTAGATAGGTCTTATGCTACGTTATAAAATTGTAAATACAGATTGCAAACTAACGAATTTGAGCAAATAAACGCGTGAGAGCTCAAATGACTGATTAAATAGCAACAATCATAAAAAGAATAATATCGTAAATATTATGTCATGCGTTACGAACATACAAAATAATAATTTCAATTAGTTCCAAAAGACTTGTCAAAAGTTCTTCGACACAGGCAATTACAAATTCATAGAAAAAGTTATAATAGACATTGAAAACAACAAAAAGATAAATCAATCACTTCAACAAATTCAAAAGACACGGCAAAGCTCTCCAAGCATTTGTCCACATGAATGTACCAAACCCTCCTCTCAGAAATGAGTCCTGCTTGAGACATTGACCATCCTTTTTATCTTTTTGGGATATCCATAGCCCGCGGTTTCTTAGATTCTCCCCTCCTTAATCATATTATTAGCACCAAACATAAAATACTCTTCCACAGAGAATAAAAGCTTACATTTAGGTCCTGTTGAGTAAAGCATTGGAAAGTGAAAGTCAAACAAATTTTAGGATATCTTGCGTTTGGTTGTTATATTCAGGGGAGCAAATGGAAAGTAATGAAATTGTGCGTTTTCTCTTGCTTTTGGCGCAAGTTTGAGGCAGCGTTTTATAAGATGGTGATGTGATGACTCTTTTGCCTTTCTAATCATATAAGCGGGCTATAATACCTTTGTGGTATAAGTTGAAATAAAACATCTGTGAAGGAAGGTAACTGTGGATCAAATTGAAACAGACGCTTTATTAATTGAATGTAAAAATCATATTTAATAAATAAAAAAAATACTTGAAGTCTTTTTACATGATACATTATATTTTTAATTTTTTAAAATTTTAATTTATATATTTTTAAATCAATTAATTTTTAGATATTACTTTTAATTATTATATAATATTTTTATTTTGTTAAACAAGAGGGACCCTAAAGCTAAGAAAAGAAAATTATTATTTTATTATTTTTTTAATTAATGAATTTTTTCATACTCAAGAGAAATGGAGTGCAATTTAATATTTTGGGAACAATGGTATATGACTTGAAGCTTTGTTTAAATCTAATACCTCTAGGTAAGATTTGCAATTGTTTGGCTTAGTAATAAATATCCATACCAATAAGGATATCTTTGTTAGGAAAACTATTTCCAAGGACTTTCATCCAAATAATACAATTTGGAATGACTCTTATACCAATCTTCTTTTTGGTGATAAGATAAACTTTAGAGATTTTTTCATCAGTCGCATTGAAATATTTAAAATATTGCTTCTAAGCTTTAAGAAGGAGAAATACAAGATTCTTCAAGCTTTTTGATACTCCTATATCCATATAAATAATGACAGAGATTAACTTGTGATACTTCTTTGAAAAATTTACATTTCTACATATGGGATATGTGGCTTTGTTTGTTCTATTTGGTTATATGGCTGAATAGAATAACTATAATGAAGATAATCATCTATTTTTTCTAAAATAATGGAACATTCATAATCAAAGGAAAATTCTAAATCTGAGAGGGGTAAGTCGGGTAAAGCAAGGATAATTGATTCATTAGCATCATTTTGTTCAGAGAAAAGTTCTTCAATTTCTTTGTCTTGTTAGAGAAGAATGTTGGATTGAAGCTGCTAGACGATTTTAATGTCTTTCTTGGATTTATTAGGACATTGCTTTGCAAAATGACCTTTTTTTGCCACAAATGTAATAGCAATCATTTCTTCTGTATTGCATGGTCCTCCTTTTGAAAAATCATATATGCTTTTTATGCCTTTTTTCTCCTAAAAGTTTTATAGCGAGCCTTATGAAAATAAGATTTCTTTTTCATAGAACAAGAGCACCTTTGTTTATCTTTGCATTTAATTTGAAGATAGGGTTTCTTGCAAACTTTTTGGAGTGTCAATTTTCATTTCATCATGGAATCAAACATTTTATGCCACTCGCATAACTTTTCAAGTGTAGTAAGGGCAAGCTGATAAATTTCTCCCAAAGAGATATCTATCATGTCTTTATGAAGGAACTGAATTGCTCTTAGAAATCCAAGTTGAAATTCTTCTAGCAAGGAGGTAATTAAAAAAATGCTTAAAGTTGACATCATTAAATCCATTAAGCATGTTGTAATGATCTGTCATCCTTTGATAATGGAAGTCAAGATATTTCTTCTTTAGAGAACAACAACGTATCTGAAAATATTCTTGTCACTTTTACCTATCAACAAGACGAAAGTCTGTTAGGAATTCTTTGTAAATAAACCCAAGAAGTGGATTAGCACTAAGAGCATAGGTATAATGAAGTTGTCGATACTTTATTAGGCTTTGGAACCATTCTCAAAGAGTTCCCATGAACTTGATGGTGAATTCAGTGAAAACTACTTTAAGATTAATAGTTAGGCTCGTTATCTAGAGGTCTATCCATGCTGAGAACTCATGTAACTTTTCTCTCCATTTTTCTGGAAGAACATCATCAAATGTGAATCATGGGCCATTAGTAAGACATGCTTGGGCTTGTACATGGTCAAAGAAATCTCAATATAGGGATGATACTTACCATAATCTTCATTTTCTATATTGAATTCATTGACCTCTTCAATAGAAGTAAGGTTGACCATATATGAAGTAGAAATAATGGCATGATCATTGGACTCATATGAACTGATTGGTTCTAATCCAATTTCATCAGTACAATCAGAATCAAAACTATAATGAGTCACTTGAGTTGCAAGGGTAATAATCCCAAAAAGATTTTTTATTTTCTAGCTGAATGGATGGAGGTTCTGGTTGCATTGGTTGTTGAGATTGGGGCTTTCTTTGGCAAAGAAGGTGGTGTTTTGATTTTCAAAAGTTTTAAAGGTTGTTCAAAGGGTTTGATCCATAAAAGAGAAGGTTCAAACTCAGTGAGGTATTGTGGTCTTTTAGGTGGTCTAGACATTCTAGTTGGAGGTAGCTGTTTTGGTTGAAACTGACTAAGTTAGCTTGGACTGAGGTAATTTTTTTAAAAAAAAAAATCTCATAATTCATTTTGAAACACTTTTGATAATCTGCCCTAAGAGGGTAAAGTGAGTATGGTAATAAAAGATAAGGATTATAAGAAGGTGTGTATAACGAAGGATAAGTATCATAAATACTTTTAGAATGATCTTTTGCTATATCTTTCTTAAGACCAATCTGTGACTTAAGCCTCTTGATTTCTTATTCCTTTTATGTGAAGACAGGGCCTGTGTACCTGTGTATAATAAAGCTTCTAAGTTTTGCATCTAGAGATACCACCTGTTGTTGTAAGTAGTCATATAACTGTTGGACTTGAGTGCAAAGTCTATCAATGCAAGAATGAGTTTGAGCTACCTGACTCAAGAGATTCTCAAGAGAAGAATCAGTTCTTTGAAGGATATAATTATGAGCCATAGCATTATATATATGCCAATTCAATACTTCTTCAACTTATAAAACTAGCCTTATGGCTTTATTGGGAGCAACCTTTGTAAGAATAAAGAATGGCTTATATGTGACATTAGTCACCAAATTGGTCTTTCTCTCCATATGAGGAAATTTTGAGTCATAAGGTTTGAGTCATAAGGTTTATATACATATGAGAACATCATACACGAAATGGGTTATGGTAACACTTATGATATAATGATCGGTTCAGGTTATAAGAGAAGGTCTTCATGACCTAGTTCCCTGAGCAACTTATGAATGGATCTGGGTCTTAGTTTAAGATCCCTTATGCTTACTATTTAGGTTTAGGCTTGTCATCAGGATCATCATCACTATTGTCCTGATCAATCTTGTTGCGAGAGCAAAATCCTAATCTCTAGGTTCGTTTTTTCTTCTTGGTTTTGTTTCCAAGTAACCATTGTTGTAGAATCATGTGGCCTCCATTCATTATCTTCAGGGCCTTCCTAACTATCCAGGTGATAGCCATAATTAGATTCATACATTAAGGGATCACAATCCTATATAAAGTGACTATTAACCTTTCTAACATAAGCATAATGACTGTTAGGATAGAAAAATCATATTGGAATAACACCTTTCTTTTACTTCTACTATATAACGGGAGTAATCATCATATATTGATGTGTTGTAAGCCTGTGAGAGTGGGTTGAAGAAGAAGTCTTCTACTCCGGGTCTCTTGAAAATGGATTTGACAATTCCATCACTAAGTTTTTCAAGTACAGGGGAAGCAGTAATATGAAAAACCTTTTAACTACCATCGAATTCATTTTCATAATTCATGACCCATTCCAAAGGCATCAACTGTAGAAGTTCATCTTCAAGAATTTGCTTTGGAATATGAATAATGGTGGTATTTTCTGGTTTGTCAAAAACTATATATAGGGCATCATCAATTGAATTCTGAAACTGAAAATCTATACAATAGTTCTGTAGATAATAGATCATCTGATGGTAGAGAGTGCCTAGAACAGCATTCTGAACTTGTTCAGCACCAATTATTTGATCTTGGACTTTTAGTCTAGTAGGAAGGTGGGATCAAACAGCTTTATATTGAAATTTGGAACAATGGAAAGAATAACACTACTACTATTGAGAGTAACAAGAGTTGCACCGATTAAAGCATTCTGAAAGGAAGTGTATAAAGTGTCAATGAGGGAAACATGGGCTATAGCGACTATCCTTTTACGTGCATGAAAGGTTAGGATTAATCGAATGGCTTCCAGGTGAAGATATGTATAGCCTTAACAGATCTAATGAGCAATGAAATTGGTAGAAATTTCTGAGGTAACATATTGTTCAGCTTAGGTTGACTGCAATCTACATTGATCCATCTTTGCACTTTGAACAATCTCTTTGATGGGTGAAATTTTTGGAAAGATGAGTTTTTTGATAAAATTAGTAAAAGAACAATTTTGATGGCAGAGTTCAGAAGGGTTGAACATGGGTGCAATGGTTTCTTCTAGACAGGATTCATCCGAGAGGTGAGTAATTTCTACAAGGTTATCTATTTTATTAGAAGCATGGGATATACAAGAAGAGGGAATAGATCTAGCGAAGGAAAAAGAAAAGGAAAGTCTAACAGGCTCATAGGTTTCTTCAATGGATGACATGGTGGGATAAACTTCTTTTTACTCACTTTTATAACAAATCTACTTTCGATTATCTTGAGAATTGAGGCACTGATACCAAAGAGTATTGCCCTAGGGAGGACACCAATATTAACTCAATTCCATCTCATCCTCTAAAGATCTTCTCTAAAAAGATGCCATTCGTGATGCACCATGAGATCTGGGTGCCACCAGACATATTCTAAAGGGAGTGGAGGAACTATTTGATCAACTTCATTTCTCTCTTCAGAGGTCAAAGGAGAATAATCTTGGTAAAAGTATTCTTGTGGGTGCTCACACTTATCCCTTAATCTTTGTAGGATAGGTTCAATGTCTTGTCTTTTTAAAACAAAATAGTCTAATCTAATTTCCCAATTAGAAACAACAGAATCTTTTTCCAAGTATGCTTAGACTAATAACCTCTCTTCCTCTGGGCTTTTCTCTTGTGCTGGCTTCTTAGGATTAAAGAGCTTTGTTATCTTCTCAAAAAACCTTTTAATTAAAGAACTCAAACAAGGTAAAGACTTATGCTCAAATTATTCTTTTAACAATACTTCCTGATGCACAAGATCCTTATAGAAGGTAAGTGCAGAGCATACTTATATAGATAAGATAATTGTAAGAAATTTGCTATAAAAGATTTTAGAAGAAAAAGAGTAACTAAGAAGGAAGTCACAGAGGACACTAAAATTTTATTAAATAAAATGGAATACAAGACTCCTCTTAAAGACTTTTGAGGAGAAGCATGCTTCTTATAGCCAAAGAGTATTACAAATAAACAAATGACTTTAACATGAGACAATAGTATAGGTATACTCTAATAAAGATACTTTACAAACTATAAAGCAAACCACATCGTAAAAACACTCCTCAAAGAAGCCTTAAAAAGCACACCTACAATTATTACACATGGAACAACCTAGCAATGGATAAGCCTTATCCCTTCTTTATTAGTTCATGTAAAGGAGATAGGTTTGAGTCCTCAAAGTCACTAGTATCATCTAAGTCATCCTTTTTGCCTTTCTTAAAGCGTGTCATAAGTCATTCTTCAATTTTATCAAAATCATCTAACTCATTAAAGTCTTAAGAATCTTGCATGTGCTCATCTTAAGGTTGTGTCGGCTGCGACTGTGAACTAGAGCCTTGCAAAAAGTTGGTCATTTGTACTAGACTTTAGACTTTAGTGTTTGGAAGATTAACTTCTGGTAGTCTAAGTTCTCTAGGAATGAATTCTCTAAGAAATTGACCTAATGTTGTGCAGAAGACAAACTTACTCTCTTGATAATTATTAGTCTCATATAAAAACATTTTAACTTATTTTTCATTCTTACATTATTTTCATCTTACCAAAATGACAAATAGAAAGGCATTTCCTTTTCTTTCCACTCCTACCAAATGCAATTTTGTCTTTCTCTTTTGCTACAACAAAGATGATAATTTCCAACTAAATAATCAATCAAAAAAATTGTTAATTCACTTTTTGTAAATTTTAAATTTTTGTAACTTTAAAAATAGTGTTATGTTAAATATTGAATTTTGATTAAAATATAAAAATTAAATTTTACTTGAAGTTTGATTAGTATTAAAAAAATAAAAATACAATTTAATAATATTTAACAATAAAAATAATAATTAATTAATAACAATGATTGAAACTCAGTTAAAATTGATCAAATAAACTATTAATCAAATCACTTCCATTTGTGACAAGGCATTGTGGCAATGCATTAGAATATATATATATTATTAAATATTAAATTAATATATATTAAAATAATATATCTAAAATATTAAAATAATTAGTTTTTTATTATATTAAAATAATAATTTATAAATATAAGTAATTATATAAAAATAATAAATTTATTAAATAAAAATAATTATATATTAATTACAAGGAAGGACTTAATAGATTAAACTTTAATTTTATAAGGTGCATGTAGCCACAAAGTAGATTCTACTCTTGCATAATCATCAAGATCCCTTTTTACAATACAATGAATATATCCTTCGCTTCAACTCGTAATAGAAAATATTATAAATATACTTAATATTTGGTTAATTATCTTACTCCAAATGTTTGCTAATAATAAGATTAAATATCTTATTATCATGACATATACATATTATGATAAAATAATAGCAAATTAAATAATTATATACAATTTTTGAATATGAAGTAAAAATCAAGATGGTGTCCCAAAGAAAAAAACTCACAGAACCATATACTTTTCTGCAATTTTCAAACTGTGAAGAAGAAGAAAGTATATAATAATAAGTTTCTTTTTACTTGTGTGACTTAGCCACATTTAGGGCAAAATAAAAATCATGGTTGTAAAAACATAAAAAAATAAAAGCCAACCTAAATATAATATTTGGCAAACGATCTAGTCTCTAGCAAAAATTTTACTTAGCTATCTCTATTTTGCAAAAATGAGATGTTGCTTGTAAAACAACTCAACATTGGATCTGGATCTTGAATAGGTACTTTTTTCAAATCTAAACTGTTCAGATTTAATTTGAACGATCGATATTTGATATTTTATTTTTTAAAATATTTTTATTTTTATTTTTATTATTTTAAAATATAACAATTAAAAAATTATTTTTATTTTTTATCTTATATTTCTTTAAATTAAAAAAATATCAAAATATAAAAATTAAAAATATTAAATTTAAACTATTCAAATTCAATTTAAATAATTTAAATTAAAATGAGTAGGAGACAAATAAAAAAAATAGGGACCTGGATTCACTCAACATCCACCATGGCAGAATGAAAATAGAACCAAGCAACATCTAAATGCTTGGCCACTAAAAGGCATCATATATAAAGCCACGTATACCATTTTGGTTTACTAAATTGGTCAATTAAATAAATGTGGTATACTATTTATGCATTGTCTGATTTGATGGTTTTATATTTTTTTAGTAAGGTATTTTTACCTTTTACTCTCAACTACTCCCTATTTCATTCATATTTCATCTAATCAAATAGATATATATAAACATATTCTTTTTTATTTTCTAATGATATCAAGCGTAACTTATTCGATTACATTCCAGTCAATATTCACTTTCTATTTTCATCAAAAAAAATTCTGCATATCAAATAAGGTTTTAAGATCCACATTCTTTCCTTACCCAAATGAAAAAAATAAGAGTGAATTATTTTCTTTTGTTTAAATTATAATTGTATTATAAAAATATACACAAATTCTTTTAAAATTAAAATATGACCAAAATGTTTTTAAAAATCATATCAATTTTTATAAAAATATAACATCAAAAAAATGATAACTTCTATTCCAATATTTTGTGATAAAAACTACAAATTTAAAAACCTATTATTTTTGTATTAGTCAAATGTATATTTAATACTTATTATATTTTATAAATAATAGATATAAAAATATTTTGTTCAAAATAAATGTAATAGTAACTTGTCTTTTACTATGAAAAAGGTCAATGTAACATTTTTTTATTTAAAATAAAATATGATTTTTTAAAATAAAATAAAATGTGTAATTTAAACGAACATGGATTCCCTGTATTTATCCAAGTCGAGGCATGCAGTCAAGCATTTACTTGACATGTGACTATAGAGAGATAAAAAATTTTTATTGTAAAGATAAAAATTTTAGTTGTGAAAGAAAATTTTAATTGTGAGAATCAAAAAAATTAACTATGAGAAGAAAAATTTTAATTGTAAAAACAAATTTTTGGTTCATTAAGCCTTTAAAACAAATTTAAAATTTAAGGTTCTTCATAATAAATATTTTATTTAGTTGTTAAAATTTTTTTCCTTATTGTTAAAATTGTAGTGTGATTTTTTTCTCAATGTTGAATTTTTTGTTCTCACAATTAAAATTTTTATTCACAACTAAAACTTTTATCATTACAAAAAAAAAAAATTTTTATCTTCTACCCCAAAACAAAAAGACATATCTAAGCAAATGCTCAACTACAAAGAATCATTGTTCAATTTAGAATCACTTATTAAAAAAAAGTGTAATTTATCTAAAAATAAAATAAAATAAGTCTCATTGTATCCTCATCGCTTCCTTTTAATTTTTTTTTTTTTTAAGCCTTTCTCTTCTTTACCCCCCTTGTGCAGCATACATCATAGGAGGAGCGCAACCCAAAGCTAATCTTGCTCTATAAGGTAAATATATAGCTAATAATTTATAATGAATTTCATTTTATCAAAAATAAGTCGTTTATAAATTTTGCTTTAATAAATTTTTAATTATTAAAATAAAATTTTCAATATACATCTCAACCTTTTAAAATGTAACTTATCTTGCATACTCCCAGAGACACCAAAGGAAAGAGATTTCTCTTACTTTATGGGTTATTCATTATATGTTAAAAGTTAAATACTTGTCTTACACAAAAATTTTATCTCCAGAGGCCTCAACCCATATGAACATTAGCCCCGAACAGATCAGGCAGAGGGATACTGAAGTAAAGCTTTTATTTCTGGTCGTTTACGTAATTTAACGTATTTAGCATCTGTTAATAACACAGTTTTATTTATGGAATTAAGGAATAGTTCAGGACCATCATCTTCATTTCGGTATCCAAAATATTTAATATGCGGATATCCAAAGTGAAAACGTATAGTTTTCTGGTTCGTAGACATCCTGATAAAGATTACTTAAATACGGATGTGATTTTGTGTATGCAGTATCATGTCAACTGAAAACACAGATAAAAATAAAAGTAAGGCGATCACAACTCACAACATCATTCATGTGCTCGGAACTCCTGTTGAGGAGGGAGAAAAAATAATCTAATCATCCGTAAAATACCATAAATGTCGCTGTCTTCAACATTACAATATCATTCTCGTATAGAATAGGCTATGGTATATATATAAATATATATATACACGCTTGCAAAGACACCAAATGAGCAGGGTTGGAGTCACTTATTTAAGACTCGATCATGTTGAAAGAGAATTTTGAGAGCAGCTGCGGGACCCCTGATATAACTGTCCCATATGTCTGCAAAATGCCCAAGTAAAGGCATCAACCCAATCAATCATCAACTCAAAAATCCAGTTAAACATCAAGAGATTACAAGATTTTAGAAAGCACAGACAAGTCAACACCCCAAAAAAATAAAAAAGTGTTTATGTGTAGTTTAAATTGTATCTAATATGCATATCCAGCATATGTTGGATGCATTACAAACACAACATATCAGAACCACACGTTATGGCAATAAAATAGTATTGCAATGCGAAACCATCACCACAAACACTAAAATAAGCATATAGGGAGTTGTTATCCTCAAATGTGTACGTATATTTTTTTGGGGGGTCATTTATGCTTAAACCCTGATACATGCTAATTTCAAATATAACCAAGAACTCGTAGTCTAGAATACATTGCCTCTGCACTACATGGAATACCCAGAGACCCATATATTTTCCATGCCTGACAGAAATCCATACCTTGTGGTTTTCATGAACTTGGCACAATGGGACAGCAAGCAGCTTTTGATACTTAGGCACAATGAACTTTCGAGACTCTGGTAGCTTCACAAGGAAGAGTTTCGTACACTCCTACAGTCGAAAGACTAAGAGAATAAGGCAATTTTCCATCGCAACTTGTAGAAGAAGCATTTGAATAATGTACCTTTGGACTTTTCACATTTGGTGGCAAGTAGGGATAGAGTAAGGTTTCAAAGTCAGGCCTCCACCACATTCCAAGGCATTCACCCACCTAAATCAAGTTAAACTTCAGCATCTCTACATGCAGTGAGGTTGACAAAAGAAAATATACGAGGAGTTTAATACCTCCCATTCAATCCCATCCCCGTCTTCACCAACAGAAAGCTTCCTTGCCAGCTTACGCTTTAATCCATCAATATCTGGAAATTCATAAACCCCTGACTTCAGCAAAAACTTGGGAAAATATCCCAGATAATGCCTTAATTTTTCAGTTTTTATTTGAATGTTTGACAGCTTGATCCCCTACCTGATTCACCTGGTCTTAGGCGGCCACCAGGGAGTTTAAAGACGGAATTTCTTACTTGCAGCAGTAACAAATGTGGATGTTTGAACAACTCAACCTGATCCAAGAATAATTACATTCTATCAGTTTAGAGTCATATTTCAACATTTTGACTCAGTATCAAAGGATGACAATATCAAGCACTTCAATGGCAAAACCGAACAGCCAATAATCAAGATGAAGAGTATGGATAAATTCTTCAAGTACAGTTCAATCAACCATGCTTTCCCCAACCTCAATCCTCTAGATGAATCTTATATGCTATAGGAAGTTTGGAAGAGCATATGTACAGAAGATACCCCATAGACTTCAAGATGATCTTTCTAAGTTAGACATTGGTTTGTGTCTTGTACAACATGAATCCCCATAGCAGAACAAGCAACTGAAGATGACCTTGAAAGAGAACCCATAATATAGCAAAAAGCAAAATATACTGATTGCTCAATCTCACACCATGCTGATCGCACAAGGACATCAGGCTTTTTCCCAGTAAAACCAACTATATTGTCTGGGATAAGGCAACACTGTCATCAGCTTGTCATAGCCCAGGTCCCATATCCCCAAGATCTGAGGATTATAAGGATGTGCAAAATTTACACAAAGAGGAAGGACTGAAAGATTTGAAGAATAAGTAGTGATGGGTAGTCACAATAACAAGCTTAATTAGTAATTTTGGGTTTAAGTGCAGTAGGCCAACACCTTCTGAGTTATTACATTTGCAATATCCCACTTATTCACACAGTACCTATATCTATCTTGTTTTCTGATCCAATCTGATCCAAGTCAAGCAAGGCCCAAGTCCCTCCCCTCCCCCTCCCAAAGGATAGAAGAAAGAAGGATTTATGTTCTACAAATGAAGCTGACAAACAACTTGATAGCAAAATCAGGGACAAAATGAGAAAGAAGTCGATAGTCTCAGCCTAATAATATTTATGACTCTTTCAATCAGCAACTAAATGAGAGGCCTTAGGCAGAATCATCCTTCAATCCTTTACCAATATGCCAATTTAATACTTGCATGGAATTGCCCAAGTGAATCACTGAATGCTTCTCCATCTTCTTGGAGATATTTCTTCTTAATATATATTTAAACTGACTATTAATCACTAACTAAAAAAACTAATTTATCCAGCATAAAAAATTTAAATAAAATCCTAATAAGACAACAACCAAAAATTAAGCTTTAAGTCAAACTAAGAATTTCAAACACTGGTGAAACGTAAGTCATGGCCAGTATGAAGGTCCCACTCAATGCTAAGCAACTATTCTAGTCCAAACTGATCAAGAATCAGCGATCCTAAAAGCCTAACCTGTTAAAGAGAAAACCAACCCTCCTCACTGCAAAAGCCCTAGGGGCAACTACCATGTGTTGAAATTAAATTCATTACAAGGATAGGATGGCAAGATTGACTTAAGGTCAACTTGATTAGTAAAAGTCCCGTACCATGTCAATAACCATTTATCCTATATATTAAGTAAAGGCTGAGGAATGGTTTTTACTTGTATTTGTATTTCTGACTCAACTATATCGCACCAATTACAACAATCTGAAATCCTAAAAATGAAAGTTCTGCATGCTACTAAGGTCGCGTTTGGCACAGAGGTATTCCAATTCCAATTTTCCAACTACTTTAGAGCATAATTATTTATGACATATACAATACATAGATTTAAATTTTTTATATCTGTTGTGCACAAATATATAGGTTCCGAAATGCTAGTAAAATTAAAATTTCCACCAAACACACCTAAAATGCAGGAGTTCTAATCCTAATTCTTCGAACTTGAAATAAATGCGTGACAGAACAGTTGTGCAAGAAAGAAATCGTAGAGGACGAACCAGCATGACCGCTTCCACACAAGTTCGTATTCCATAAGCAGCATAGCTAAAATAAAAATTGGTAAACAAAAGAAAAAGAAAAGAAAAGGTCAAAACAGTAATATAAGAGTTCCGGACAGACACATAAATTTGAGAAAGAGATTGGAAAAAGAAAAAGAAAACGAACTTAGATTTCATTCTCTGAACACGATCAGCAAAGGTCTCGTCCTTGAAGGGAATGGCATTTTTGGACCCAAAGTAGTAGCCGTTCAAAGGGTATATGTCAAATTCAAGATTCTGACCATCGCTGCTTCGATTTTGATGACGATGATTAAGCCTGTTTGCTTCAATAGCTTCCACCCCTGCTTCCCCCATCACCCAAATCGGAAAATACCTTTTCTTTTTCCGCTTCTTCGCCCGCACTGCTCGAAGTGAGGAAGATGATGGACAAGAAGGTTGAAGAAGAAGGCGAAGAAGAGAGCAGAGAGAGGTAGCTGACAAGTCAATTACAGAAGGCTGACTGACGATACGGTGTGGTGTGTTCTCGAATGTGGGGGTTCCAGGCGTCCGGATCCTCTACTTGGCGCCCTGCGAAGCACGCGGTGCTTTGATTTAAAACGGCGTCGTTCTACTTATGAAGAGATGATCTCAGCTGTTGAATCGAAAATGCCATCTGACCGTCCATTCCCTTTCCCTTAAGCACGCGTTTGCAGCAGCCGCTTCCAAGGTGAATCAGCGTCTTCTGCGTCGCGTCTCAAGCATTGTTCAATGGCCGAACCCATGCAGCATGTCCATCCAGCACCAAAGCGATCTGTCACTCAAGCTTTCATTCGTGGTGGCGGTGAAAAAGCTGAAACCCAACAGCTTCCAAAGCGATATTGCGTCTTCTGCATCTGCACTCAATCATAGTTCAATGGCTGAACCCATACGGCATCTCCATCCACCACCAGAAGCTGCTCATCACTCAGGCTTTCATTCGCGATGGCCGTGAAGAAGCTGAAACCCAAATCGATTATTGAGATCTGTGGCGTCCATCAAATTGAAATGGCTGTGTTGGTGTCGAAGGGAGTGAATATTCAAACCCGAATCAATTGCTGAAACTCGAATCAATTGCTGAAACCCAAATTATTTCGTAAGTGAACTCTCAAATCTGGATTCAATTTGAGTTACGAAGCTACCATAAGCAAATTGAAGTGGCGAATCTGAGTGTTGGAATTTTTTCATTCAATTTGCCTTAAAATTATTATAGAGAGATGGATGTGATGTGTCTGTTCCCTTATATATTATAGATGAAGCATTGTATAAAGACATAGCAATACTGCACTGAACTTTTCTTCTTGCAAACAACAGGCATTGCGTTTGGATGCTGAACATATATATTGGACTGGTGTTTGGACGCTGAACTGCTAACTGCTAACTATCTGTGCTGATGCTGAACATATATATTGAACTGTTTGTGGATTGAATTAGGAAGCTAAATTCATTAGTTAATTGAATTAAATTGATTCAGTTCCATCAATTGCTGATGCCAATACAGGGGTTGAATTATATCTTCTTGCTAACTGCTATCTATGTACACTGGTATTTGGATGCTAATGCCAATATAGGAGTTGAATTATATCATTTGCTGGCTCTATATTACTGCAACTAACTATCTCTACACTGCAACTTGTATCATGAACATGTGTATATAGGATTGTTTAAAATTTGTCAATGCTTAAAATTTGTCAATCTTCCATGAGTTGATAACTATATAGCAGATGCATATGAATCTGTTGCCTTAAGACTAACAGTGCTTCCAACATCCCAACTAGTATAATATGAGGAAGTGTACATTTAATTTTCCTGTAGTTCTCTTTCAGAATTCAATGCATGGAAATTTGTTATATATGATATATAACTTTCATATATGCCAATGCAGGGCTGCTTGTGCTTTCCTAATGTATCAATCTTGTGGAGCTGCATGTACAATTGGGAACAAAATAACACAGACTAACCATGACAATTGTTAGCTGTTGTGGAAACAAAATAAAGCTAATTGTTAGCTGTTGTGGAAGGATGTGTCCAGTGACAATGCTTATCTTTGTGTGAAACTATTGGAAGCTCCTGTGCTGTTAATCTGAGCCTGACTATGACTTGTCTCTACTGCCAAAAAGCTTGTTGAACCTACATTTGCACAGAGGACAAATAATTAGCTTCAAGCTAATTGCGCAAGAAGATAATTGTTGTTTACTAAAATGTACTGTAAATGAAAAAAAATTATGAGAAGGACATGTTGTATATCTCATAGTAATTTTTTAATTATAATTATAGATTGTATCATTCTACTATAATGAAAAATTTCTTGTAATCATCATTTGTTTCAATAAAGTTGAATAATCTGCATTGTGTGTATCAAAGATATGATTACTTAAAGTTTATTTTTTATTATTATGCACCTCTTAAGATATCTTCACTAAACTCCAATGCCTCTAATGATGATATGGGACAATCCGGTGGTGCCTACAAAGCAAAGGAAAATATATCACATCATTGACACTAAATATCCAACATAATTATTTACTTTTCTTAAAAAATTGATTTACACTGACCATCAACATTTGAGTAAAAGTAAATTCTCTTGATGTTGGAGGTGCAGAAGTCATTATTTCATGTTGTGTTAGAGGTGTGGTGCTAGAGATACTTCCTTGAATTTGATTGTCCTGAAAGAAAAAAGTTTCATTAATATTGGTTGAACACTGGTCATAAAATGGATATAAATGTATATGTCCATACCGTGGCTGGGTGATTTTGTGAATTATCAACTGTGGAAGTTGATCTTCTTCTTCTTTTTAATAGTTTCTCTGGCCAACTCTTTAGTCTATGCTTCCTCTTAATGCCATCTTTTTTCTTAAATCCCTTTGGTTGCGTAGCGCCCTCTAACGGAGGTGTTGTACCCACATTGCTAGCAGTATTTGGACTCTTTAGACTAGAGCGAAACTCTGCCACTTGCTTGCTCAATTCTATCACGGCCTTATGCACCAATGAAAATGCTTCTGTATAGTCAGATGCCTTAGAAGCTAATCTAATCATAATGGGACAAAGTTGCCTATATCGTTGTGTGCTTTCATGCCTAGGATCAGCTTGCACCTCATTTCCCCTAATATCATATATTATACCACTTCTTGCTTCTTTGGTCCATCTCTTAACAATATATTGTTCAGGAAGTTTTTTCACATCCTTTATATCATATACCTTCAAAGCGTGACAGCATAATATCCCCCAATTTTCAAACTTCTGACAACTACACGAAATTGATTCATTGGTAGGATCAAAATGAACAATCCAGTTTCCCTCTTCATCAACCATATTAACAACGTATTCAAATATTGGACCTATCTCATTTTTGTGAGTTATACAAGCAGCTACAAATAAATCCTATTGCTCTTGAAACAATTCAAAGACAGGGGTCGTGTAAATTTGAACAAGCTGTCGAAGCATGGGTGAACTGTGGACAATCAATCGTGGTATTTTTTGTCGTGACTCAAACTCACGAATCAATTCGCTGTATCTTTTGTCCTCCACAACGCGTTCAAACTGCTTGAAAAACTTATTGATATCTAATTCCGGTTTTGTGCAACTCTTTATGTCAGCATTCAAACTCTCAGATAATTGTGTGCTTTGCATCCCCAATGTGACAACATTCTTCATATGGCACTTTGCCCATTTCTCTTTTATGTTGTAAACTGACCCGAGCCATGTGTTATCCTGCACATTGTAAGTTTTTAGCAAGCGGCTCCATGCAGTCTCAAATTGTGTCTCCTCTACATACTCATGCATGCACTTTGAGAAATCAGATAAAAAATGTGATCCATGTTTTATCAAATTTTCAAGATGCTTGATGCCATTTTGTTTTAAGTGCCATGTGCATAACGCATGCTTTGTCTCTGGAAGGACCTCATGCAAAGCTCTTGCCATTGCTTGATCTTGATCAGTAAAGACTGTAAGAGGCTTTTTTTTTCTTGTGTGCCTCCAAGAAAGTTTCTAATAACCACTTAAATGATTCAGTTGTTTCGTCGTATAATAATGCCGCACCAAAAATGACGGCTCCTCTATAATGATTAAAACCTGAAAATATTGCGAGCGGTCTATGATCACGGTTGGTACTGTATGTTGTGTCCATTGACACCACCTCACCAAAATATGCATAATCAATTAACATGCATGCATCAGCCCAAAAGACATTTGTTATTTGCTCTTTACTATCCATCTGATACGCATGGTAAAATGATGGATTCTCTGAGTATTGTTTCTGAAAATACCGTAATAGACATCCAGCTTCTCCATAAATCATGCTTCTTTGCCTTTTGGAATTCAGATAGTTTTTAGCGTCTAACCGGGTGTAACCAAGGTTAGCTCTTCCTCCAGCGTGTCTACTCATCAACTCAAATGAGGATTTTTGTTGGATCCCAGCATCCTCTGCCAAATCTATCTGGTAGGCTTGAACTTCAGTTAACTTACGTTGTGAAGACAACATGTGAACTGTTTCTGGAAGATGTAGTGGGTGGTTATGTTCCTCAATAAAGACATCAATTTTATATTTACCATCTACAAGTGCAACTCCCATTTTCGCTTTACAACCTGTCCTTGTTTCAGGCCGAGGATTGATTGTCATAATGTCCCTTTTGTCCTTTTTTCGCCATCCTTATTTACAGCAGACATATCTATATGAAATGATAGAACTATCTTTTCTGCTTTTGGTAAAAGTATGTTTCCTTGCACCAAAATCATTTTTTCCAGCATAATTAACCCAACATTTCCATGCTTCTTCTAGGGTGTCAAATTCCTTACCTAGCCTAGGAATGAAATCATCCTCCATAGATTGATTCCTACAAAAATAAATAAAGGCAAAGTTAATTTAGCTCTTGATTTACAAAATATAATCAAATGAATCAAACAAATGGATCAAATAAACAATAATCTCCACACCTATATATGCATTAATCTTTGCAATGATACAAAATTATTCTTATATAATCTTAATATTACCTTGCTGATGAGAGACCCTCTAGGAACCTTGTCCTAGGAACCTTCAACAAGATGACACTTTGCCCGAGACCGGCTAGAAAACAAGAATGTTGGTCAAAGGAAAGACCCTAAGAGAACTTGTCTCTTAGAACCCTAGCCTCAAGACGCCACAAAGGAACACCAATCCTTTGATAAGTCACGTGAACTCTCAGAGAATACAAAGAAGCAAAAGCCTCACAGATAATTGAATAATACTCAATTTCATTCATGTGTAAAATAGAGTACAATAGGAAGCCTTTTATAGGCAAAATTTTCTATAGTCCTAATTAAAGTAAAACTCTAAAACCTGATTAAAAATATTTTAAATAATACCTAATATATATCCTAATTAGATTAGGATACTAATCTTAACTTGATCTCCAAGATAAGCTCTTTGACCAAGTTCAAAAAAATACTAAAATAATAAAAAACGAAATTTCAAAAAGGAATCCTAATTAAAACTAATCAGCTTCTTAAGTTGTCACATGAGATGCTCATGCTTCATTAAAAATCACATGGTTGTCACATGATTCTTAATCTCTTGCAATTGGACTCCAATTGGGCCTTGGCATCTCTTGTGTGTGTATAACTACATTGGGCCTTTAACATATTGGATATTGACTTCAGTTGCTCCATGGCCCTTCTTAGAGCATTGGGCTTCCACTTGGACTTCCACTTTTGCATCTTTAAAGAAATCTCATGTCCAAAATCTAATTCAGCATGTTTTGAATTGATCAAATATGGATCTTGGGCTCTAAACTTGGGCCAACGTCCAACATAGATATTTTCTTGAGTTCTTTGAAATTTTTGGACATAATGCATAATTTGGGCCTTTTGAGCATAAGCCATCCCTTCATGAGCCATTTGGACTTGAATTATGCTCTTTTGAATAATTTGGGATTCTTGATAGATGAAGGCTTTTCGAACTTGTAGTGCTCCAATAGACATGCCTATTGATATTGTATCATTCCCTCCCTCTTTGAAAAGATTCGTCCTCGAATCTTCGCCATTAGGTGGTTTTTTGGGAAACAAATCTCTACATACCTGCAAGGAGCTAGAACTAACAATAGACAAAGATGGGTTAAGATTGTTAGTAGATAAACAAATATCCTTACATATGCTCTCAACCTCTCTTTTTCATCAAACAAGCTCAGACTTATGCTTTTCTCACTTTTCTCATAACTCTCTTGCTCTTTCTTTTCACTCATACTCTTTTCTGTTTCAATTTCATCTTTTTCTCTCTCTAACTCATATTCTCTCTCTTTTTCTTTTGCTCTCTCTTTTTCCTTCATTTTGTATGCTTGTACTATTCTTATTTGATCCTTATAAGCATCCATAGGATCAAGAGGTACCAATACATGATTTTTTTCATTGAATACAAATAAATAGCAATAGCAATATTTGTGCTTATGCTTGACATATTTAGCTTTTCTCACGTGTTTCCATGGTTTACCAAGCATAATATGTCCATCATACATTGGAGCTACATCACATAACACTTTATCATGATATTTACCAATGGAGAAAGAAATCAAAACTTGCTTATTAACTTTAAATTCAGCACTACCCTTCAACAAGGTATATGGCCTAGGATGCTTTATAGTAGGCAAGTTTAATTTCTCAACAAGTAAGGTACTAGCAACATTTACATAGCTACTATTATCAATAGCCATGCTGCAGACTTTCTCTTTGATAAGGCATCTAGTATAGAAATCAGGGGATGCCTTTTCCTTATCTTGTCCTGTAGAGTTGGTATTGAATTGTAATGCATCCAACCTTGCACAAGATTGCTTGAATCGTTCTTTGTTAGCCTCTTCAAGGAATTTGTACTCATTGGACATCTTATCACCTAAAAAGTTAGTCAAAGAAAGATAGAAGGAATAGGACCTCACGCACTCTTCTCACGTGTTTACACTCAAAAGATAATAAGTTCACTCTTGTTTAACTCTCTTTTTGGCTTTTTTTAATGTTAATGCTCTTGCCTTTTACCACTCAATAATTTGCTTCTTACAAGTGTTCTAAGCAAGTCACAAGCAAATCAAATGAAAAGATCAGATTAGTGGCAATCAAAAAACTAGAATCCTAAAATGTAAATTCCCAAAGAATCAAACAAAGGAGAAAAATAGGTGTGTAAAAAAGGAAAAAGAAGGAGTAAGGGAAGGTCTGGAAGGAAAGAGATGAAAAGAAAAAAAAAAATCTGAAAATAAGAAACCTTAAGAATAGAAAACTACTTGCAATTCATGTTTCGAACAATTAGGAAACAATATCCTTTCTTGAATGCAAATAGGTAAGTAGAAAACTTGGTAGCCACTTAATGCAATTAAATTAGGAAACAAACTCTAATTAGGAAATTAACTCCAATTAGGAAACTAACTCCAACTAGGAAATTGACTCCAATTAGGAAATTAACTCTAATTAGGAAATTGACTCTAATTAGGAAACTAACTCCAACTAGGAAATTGACTCCAATTAGGAAACTAACTCCAACTAGGAAATTGACTCCAATCTTGCTTTTAATTTTGAATTGGCACAACTTGCAATTTTGAATTCTGCAATTTGAATTTTTTTTTTTTTACTCCCTTTTTTTTTCACTCTTTTTTTTTTCGAATTTTTTTTTTTCGAATTTTTTTTTTTCGGGAGTATCACACTCTCTTCTCTTTTTTTCTTTTTGGAGTATCACACTCTCTTCTTTTTTTTTTTCTTTTTTTTTTTTAGGATAGAGGAATACAACAATGGAAGACAGAAGAAGATAGAAAAAGACGAAGATGGAAAAGGTAATACTAATGGAAGGAGAGAAAGTATGAAGAATAATGAAAGAGAAAACACAAAGATATACCTTGTACTAGCGACCAAAGCTCTGATACCAAATGATGAGAGACCCTCTAGGAACCTTGTCCTAGGAACCTTCAACAAGATGACACTTTGCCTGAGACCGGCTAGAAAACAAAAATGTTGGTCAAAGGAAAGACCCTAAGAGAACTTGTCTCTTAGAACCCTAGCCTCAAGACGCCACAAAGGAAGACCAATCCTTTGATAAGTCACGTGAACTCTCAGAGAACACAAAGAAGCAAAAGCCTCACAAATAATTGAATAATACTCAATTTCATTCATGTGTAAAATAGAGTACAATAGGAAGCCTTTTATAGGCAAAATTTTCTAGAGTCCTAATTAAAGTAAAACTCTAAAACCTGATTAAAAATATTTTAAATAATACCTAATATATATCCTAATTAGATTAGGATACTAATCTTAACTTGATCTCCAAGATAAGCTCTTTGACCAAGTTCAAAAAAATACTAAAATAATAAAAAACGAAATTTCAAAAAGAAATCCTAATTAAAACTAATCAGCTTCTTAAGTTGTCACATAAGATGCTCATGCTTCATTAAAAATCACATGGTTGTCACATGATTCTTAATCTCTTGCAATTGGACTCCAATTGGGCCTTGGCATCTCTTGTGTGTGTATAACTACATTGGACCTTCAACATATTGGATATTGACTTCAGTTGCTCTATGGCCCTTCTTAGAGCATTGGGCTTCCACTTGGACTTCCACTTTTGCATCTTTAAAGAAATCTCATGTCCAAAATCTAATTCAGCATGTTTTGAATTGATCAAATATAGATCTTGGGCTCTAAACTTGGGCCAACGTCCAACATAGATATTTTCTTGAGTTCTTTGAAATTTTTGGACATAATGCATAATTTGGGCCTTTTGAGCATAAGCCATCTCTTCATGAGCCATTTGGACTTGAATTATGCTCTTTTGAATAATTTGGGATTCTTGATAGATGAAGGCTTTTCGAACTTGTAGTGCTCCAATAGACATGCCTATTGATATTGTATCACTTGCACTTGACCAAACTTTTACTTTTCAAAATACAAATTTTTTTAACAATAAACAGACCAAAAATGTAATATCAACAATAAGAGCAACGTTAATCATCTATATGTCCTAATGATTTAGATTTCACTCTTTCAATTGACAAATTTCACCCACTTTAAAGCACAATAACTATTAAAAAAATTCTTGACATCTTTTATCATGTCTTTTTACAGTAAAAATGATATCAGGATTTTCAACGTTGCATGATTATGAGCAAAAGGAATGAAGGGTAGAAAGCTTTTTTTTTTTAAATGTTTGATCACCCAAAAGATGACAAAAAATAAACAATAAACATTGGAAATAAAAATAAATAAATTCACTTAAATAAATAAAAATATAAACTTTTCTTCGCTATTTTCAAAAGAAAATCAGCCACCAAATAGTTATGGCTTCCATCATTTAAATATATTGTTTATCTATCAAAATACATAAATGATAAAAATGTGAGCTCACCCAACAAACAAGCTTCAGTATTGTGCGATTAAGATTTTTGTGCAATGCGAAGAAGCAGAAATGGAGCAGTAGCATCGTTCTTCCCGTGCAAATGGAGCACCACGAAATAAAAAAGAAAAAGACAGCAAATCTGGGCCTGAATCCATGACTTTCGTGCACAAAACGTTGAGTTTCAGTAGCTTCAAAGGGGACGGTTCAGATTGCAAGAGAATGAATGGTTGAGATTGCATCTGCGTTGCATGGAATGCACCGTTTTATTAAATAGAACGATGCCGTTTTAAATCAAAGCACCGCGTGCTTCGCAAGGTGCCAAGCAGAGGATCCAGACGCGGGGTTCCAGAGGAACCTGGGTGCCTCGCAGTGTTACGCTATTGGCCAGCGTCGAGAGGGCAAATCAGTCTCAGAACTTTATAATCTTCCGTACCAAAAATATCATAAAAATGATTATGATTATACAAATTTAGATTATATTGAATCACTATAAATTTAATTAATTTTTTGGATAAAAAAATTTAACAAAATATATTTATATTTTAAAAAGTAAAAAAAATTAGAAACATGTATTCAAATTATAAAACACACTCAGTTCACAAATAATTATTTGTAATGAAGATATTTTTCATGTTCCATTTTCGTAATCGTGACCTAAGCAGTATATTAAATATTGTATGGCGTATTGTTGGAAGATTACTTCTCATAGCCAAGGCGAGAAACCACTGGAAGATTTTCTTTGCTTTCCTAACATAATGATATATTCATAAAAAATAATAAATTTATGAAATATTATACTTTTAATATTTTTAATATTATAAGTGAACAATTTAAAGAAAAGTATCATCATTATCATCATCATCATCATCAAATTTAGATTTCATGAGAATTTGAACAAAACAATTTTATTGTACTGGAAAAATATGATATCATTTAATATGTTTTAAATTAATTTACTTTCTACGATTATGCAACCAAAAAACAAACATTTTGAACAAAGCTCAAAGTCATACGTGGAACAAATGTCAAATTATCAACTCATTCTGAATCAATAAAACAGTTGCCCCCAAATCACTATGGTTTAATGAGTCTCCAAAATTGGGACATGTGAAGTGAAAGAATCATTGAAGTAAAAAACTTGGGATAAGTAAGAACAAATGACTGACGCAATAACAAACAATCAGAGCACAGTCCAAAATGTCTGAATTCAAACACGTGGCATCATATAAAAAGAATATGTTGGAACCGCAGTATTTGTCAACAAGATAAAAAAGAAATAATAAGTAAAAAAAAAAATCTGAACAAGATAAATACATAACACGCAACATTTAACAAGCAAGAGAATCCAACTTAAAATTAGGAAAAATGGAATCTGTTGTACGCTTTAGTTAGTCGATACATGGTAGTAAACTACTTTAGTGTAAAGGAAGGGATGAGTCATCTTCTGTGCTGACAATTATAGTTTGATACCACATTCGCAGTAGCAGTGCTTTTGTCCTATTCGGCTAGCACTTATATAGGTTCATGTTATGTATGAAGGGTGTTTTATAGGATGGATTGATTTAGTTTAATTTTAAATTAAAATTAAATTTAACTAAACTTATCAATTTATTTTATATATATATATATATATATAAGTGGTGAAATGGGCACTGTTTATTTGCATTGTTTATTGCACTATTTATAGCATTGCATCATATATTATTTAACATTATTCACTCATATTAATTTTAAAAAAATATATTTATGGGATCCACTTCTTTTTTTTGTTGTGAGACTCACATTTAAAAAAAAAAAAACTCATAAATTTTACTGATTTTGACTTAAATTAGTTTAATTCATTTTTATTGAATTTAATTTAGTTTAATTTGGGTTGATTCATTTATCTTTTTCACCCAAAGTGATTTAATTTTTTTATTTTTATTTTTTAAGATTTTGTTTCTTATAATGGTGACCTCATGTAATTTGTGCATCAAAAGATGGAGCTTGGCAGAAGAGGTGTGGAGATGAAATCCACCATGGATTCACTGAAAGAAGAGCAGAGAGTGATGGAATCTGCATTTGAAAAGAAGCAGAATAAGATCAGAATGCTTCAAGAGAAAGCGAGCAATTTGGGAAAAGAAAATCTTGAAGAGAAACTTCAGCAAAAGGAAGTAGAGAAAGAGGACTTGAAGCAATGTTCTAAAAGCCGCTGGGTAGGTAGTAATGATTCAACCATTTTTTTTATATATTTCATTAGTTTAATTTAATTTGGTTTGATTTTGTTAGATTTTGAACACTCCTACTAAGTATTAATATTTAGCACAGGGGTATAAAAAAAAATTAGAAAGCATCTTTCTTACAAGTCCTAAGATCCTTAGCTTCCATTTTTTATTAAGAAAATTTTTCTCTTTTGCATGACTCTGATAATACCAGTATCAAACCTTTGTACAAAAGCAAAATTATATCAATAACACCAAGTTTTTCATCATCTTTCTATCTTTTTATTATCTAAATTAATTATTTTTTTTTAATTTTAGCCGTCTAAAATCCTTTCTGAATAAGTGATAGTATTCTCCTTTCCTAACCATTGTGCCTTGAGTTGGCTTTGCTCACTAAAATTTAGAGAAGAAAATCCTGTAGCTCATGAGGGCCTTAAAAATCATAAATAAGTTTAATATGAAATATTTGGAGTCTATTTAGTAATCTATATATATATAGAAATTATTTTTACATAATTTATACGTAATATCTATTATATATTTATAATTATTATTGAGTAGTATCTCATTACTTTTTTTTTTTTAAATAAGAGCACAAAAATTATTTTTATTCTCAATATCACTTTTTTCATTACTTCCACGATCACATTTTTGGTTTTACATTCTACATATCAAACGGATTTATATAATAAATGAGTATAACAAAAGTTATTAAAAAAATTATAAATATAATATATATATATATTGATAAAAAAAATTAAAAATAATCTCTCTATCATCCCAATTTTATCGGATGCCTCCAAAGGGACAAAATTAAAAATAATCTCTTTGCTATTAATAATAGCAGTTATACAATAATAGATATTACTATTAATTAGTTTAAAAAATTAGATGAAAAATTTTCAGTTAAAAAAGAGTTTGATCATGTTAAATTCTGAATTGAATATTGGAATCAATATTTATATACTATTAATTTTTAATATCCAAAACAACTTATGCTTTTTTTCCAACTAAAAAAAATATGAATTTCTAAATCTTTTTTCTGTAAATTTTGGAGAGAAATAAAAGAAAATAGAAGTGAATAAAAGGATAAAAAGTGAACCACAAACACATTTTCATGTCACTTTTTCTTCAAACTTTACAAAAAATTTACAATGAGAACTTTAAAAGATCCTTATTCTAAAAGTAAGAAGAAGAAGAAGATATAGGAGGAGGTTGGAATTAACGTGTTACTTTTAACATTAATTCATGTAGGCAAGTTTTTGCAAGAATAATCATTATTAAGTAAGATTTGTCAAAGTGTTTGCCTAATTACTAATCATTAGACTTTGTGCATTTACTATTATGTTATAAAACAATTTGATATCATAGATTATGAGTTTTTTTTTTTTTTTTTGCCTCACTTGAATGTATAGACATTAGTATATATGGCTCACCACGAAAACAACTATTAAAGATCTTGATTGATTTTATTTGTCACTTTTTATGGTGTGTGTGTGTGTGTGTAATTAGGATGAATTTTATTTTATTCTATACACTTTAATTAAATTTTCTTAGCAGATAAATTAACATAGTTTTTTTTTTCATACACTAAAATTTAAAACATGGCATCAGAGTAAATATTTTCTTACTTGTTAGTATTGTTGAATTCTTGACTAAGAATTTGATATTAATTATACAATTATAATTTTGAACTTCTTGAAACTATTTTGAATGATTTTGGACTTTCCAATTATATAAAAGAAAAAAGAAAAAAATATATGTATATTAGAGATATTGTGAATGTAGGTCTAAATAAAAAAGTTCATTGTAAATATGAATGAAACTAAATCAAATTCAAATTAAACCGATTATATACCAACTAAAATAGGTCATTTTCTTTGGATGATTAATATTCAATTTGACTTTGGTTTAGAATCTGAAAGTCCGACATATTACTATTGTATATTGTAACAGATTATATTTTTTTTGGGTTATTGTGTTAGATTGAAGATGCAAAAAAGGCTTAAACACATTGAAGAAATTTTTCTTTTGGTTTCTCCAAGAGAGCCTGTGATTGAGAACCAGAATTAATAGGTTCGCAGGTTTCTCATAAAATTAATATCCAGGTTCAATCTTTATTTTGTACTTCTTAATTTCTTATTCAATAATAATCTGAAAATGAAACATTTTGTAATGAAAATGTTAAGTACGTGATTTGACCAGATAATTAGATTTGTCAACTAAACAAAAAAATAAAATAATAATAATAATATGTTAATACTAGTATGCTTTTAGAGTTGTCTTGTGTCTTTTCGTCTCATAACTAATACAAAAAATAAATATAAAATGCCCATGTAGTCAAAGTGAGAAGTTATTTAATTTTTTATTATTTTTAATAAAAAATTAATTACAATTTAATGTTTTTTTAATTTCATTAAAAATAAATTAAAAAATTAACATCTACCTTATTCCATGCCTCTAATATATATATGGCTTAAATTATAATTTAAGTCTAAAAGTATTGTTAAGTCCAAATTTTGGATCTAATTTTTTAAAAAAATTTTTAGGGTTATGACTAGGCCCAAACTTCCAGCCCAATTTGAGTATGAAGAAGCTGGTACTAGGGCTTGGGTTCTTAACCTGAAGAAATCTTGGGCCATCAAGTAAAGATGGATTTGAACTCTTATGATAAAATAACAAAGTAAAGGATAGGCTTGGGCTCCTTCCTTTTTGGTTGTAAAATGTTCCATATTTTGCACATTAAAAAAAAAAAAAAGGAGGATAAAAAGCGAAAAAGGACAACTTACCTATCAAATAGGCTTTGAAGGCAAGCCATAGTTGACACAACTGCCAATGATGGAGCCTAAAATCGGATAAATTTGTATATAAAATAAAATTCGGGTGAATAAGTCATCAATTGTTTTAAGAGAGCTTGAATCTTCTTTTAAAGTATAAAACTTTTAATTTGGATTGTGTGTGTGTATATATATATATTAATTCTAACTCTTTATTTTTTTATTTTGAAAAAATATATAGAGAATAAAGATAATCATTCAATTTTCATTAGATAGCTTAAAAAATTATTTTTTATTTTTTATTTTATTTTTTAAATATATATATATATATATAAATAGATGATAGGGAATAATAATAATAATGGGCCCATATCCACTCAGCAAGGAATTCTTATTTCAAACTTATAAAATGTTTATAAATTGAGAAAGAGAAAAAAATAATACAATAAGTAGAAACATATAAGATATATCTTCTTTTCTTTTAATTTTTCACTCACTTCCTCTTTATTCTTTATCTCTATCCCTTTCAAAACAATTACAAGTTTCAAACTTCAAAACGCACACCATGCGACTTGTCAAATGAACAAGAACGTTCAACTTTAATACCGCCAGTACTCCGATAGGACAAAAACTTATGATTTGTTATCAAAAGAAGCATAATGGGAATACTTAAAAAGTTTTATCTACATTTGATTATTCACAATATAGACTATTTTATCCCTCTAACTAAAGAAATAATTATAAAATTATTACATTAGTAAAAAAAATTAATTTTTAGCCTAAAATAAAAATATTAAAATTAATGACGAGAGACTGTATAATTTAAATATAATAACAAGGCTTAACTCAACTCATAGTAGACTTGCAAATATATATATATATATATATTTCAAAAGTTTCATTTTTTGTTTCCAAACTTTACTGGGTTTTTAAAAGTTTATATTAATTCAAAATTCAAGAGATATTTTATCATATTAATTTTATAATTAAGCCTTAATTATATATAATTGAGCCTTGAATGGCGGGTAGAATTGGTTTTAGTCAATATTTGACTTTGCTCGTATAAGATTCCAAGCATCTTTCTCTTCCCACAAGAAAAGGTTCAAGTTTTATCAAGACAAGCAATTACCAACCTAACGCACTTTGTGGATTTGGATCCCATCAAACGTGAAAATAGTTAAGTAATTTTTAAGTAAAGAGAAATTGAAATATATATATATATATATATATATAAGAATAAAAATAAATTTTATTTATTTATTTTATATATTTTCTTTTTATTTAAGAGATAATTTATTATTTATTCGATTGAAAGGATTTAATTTTTGTTTATTCCAAACTGAGCACTACTTTGCAATTCAAATTATAAATACGGGTATGATTGAAGAGATATAAAGTAAAAAATGTAAAACCAAATAACCTTCAATATTGAAAGTTAGAGGAAAAAAGCTTTAAATGATAAAATTTCTTTACTTTTTCTGTCTCTAATTACATCATTTGCAATATTGCAATATTTGCTCTCCTTTGTGGCCTTTTGTAGAAAACAAAAGGATAGAATAAGGAAAAAAAATGGAGGTATTCCTCTTCCACCTCACTTTATATGAATTAACACTCACTTTTTAGGGTAAAAAACATATAATTAGTAAATGATGGAATACTATAAATTTTTTTTTAATGGATGTCACTCAGGTATTTGCATTCTCTGTTCTCCTTTCAGAAAATTTAATGGAAGCTTTTTTTTTTTATGTATATTAAACTAATAATTTAGTGTTAGGTTGATTTAATTTCAGCTTTCATTTAGTGAGTGTATAAGCCAATAATTGAAAATAACAACTTTGTTATGAATTAATTTTTTGTTAAATAATTTTAAAATGTTAAAAGGACTAATGCACCCTATGTTTGTTCTAGAAAAAGTAAATAATTTTTTGTTAATTATTTTAAAATTAAAATTATATATGTTTGACAATTCAAAAAATAAATTATTAATTTACTTTTTTCGTTCAATTTGGTTTTTATAAAACAAAAATTTTATTTTAGTCCCCTGCGTATGACTTAAATGTCAATTAATTTTCTCCTACACTTTTTGTATCAATGTACTCAAAAGTTTAACCTTGTTTTAATTTTATAGAAAATTTTATCTTTAAAAAATTATATAATATTATTTTAATATTGCTAACATTTACTAATTTTATATTTGTAAATATCAATATAAACTACTTTTAAATGATCTAATTGATCATCAGGTGATCAAAATGAAATTTATGTCATTTTGATAAGCAAGATATTTTTCTTGAGAGGCATGCCTTTTTTTATGAATAAATTACATAAACTTCTGATAAATCTATTGAAATCATGTATATTTTTCTTCTATTTTTACAATAAAGATAAACCTCTTCGAAAATAAGAAGTTACCTGCATTTTAGTTTAATTCTACATTTTTTAATTAAAATACTCTCTATTAATCTAAATATATTTTTTTTTAAATTAAAATCATACTAAAATGTAAAATAATTTTTTATTTAAAAAAATTGTGTATATTTAAAAATTAAAAGAAAATTATTTATAATTTTAATAAAATTAACAGAAAATCTATGTAGTTTGATCTTTCTTTAATTGATTATAATGCATGTTGATGTTGATGCCCAGCCTTACCCACTCGTTAAATGATTACTATGCCATTTGCAGTTGGATGAAGACTTTATAATATAATTTGTATGTAAAAAAATGGTCCACCAACTTAATTCTTGAATAGGGCGCTATTTTTTATTATTATTTTTATATTGCATTCAATGGATGAAAATAACCCACAATCAAACAATTTTGTTTATTTCAATGTACGAATCAATAATTTTCTTTCTCTTCCCATGCTATCCATCGATTGCCAATAAAATTGACAACTAAAAATGGTAGATTTTTTTAAAATATTCTTGACTTAATATTAGTTGGCATATTCTAATTTTATTTAATAGAAAATTTTCAAGTCACTAGCCAATTGCAAATTAGAATTATTGCCGCTATAATGAGCCTTTTTATTTTTAATTTTTTAGCAAAAGTATTGAATATAATTGGCTTAGTTTTGTGTCATTTAAATATAAGTGCTTTGATTTGTAGACAAGGAAAAAAAATTCAAATAAAGAGCTTAATAGTTTATAAATTAGATTTAGATACAATTATTTATATTTATATTATTATATTTTAATTAGAATATGATAAATATATAATTGCTTAATAATATTATAATAAGTATATAGTTTAATTAAAAAATTATATAATTATTTATAAAAATATATATGCTTGTTATGATCTTATAAAGAATCATATATTTATCATATTTTAATTAAATAACTTAATAATAAAATTATATATAAGTTTTTTTTTCATAATTCATTGTGGTGTTTGTGATGATTTTTTTCATAAATTTTTAGTTGTGTATTGCCAAATATTTTAATAAAAATATTATACATATAAATTAAAAATAATTATGTAATATTAAATTAAAAATATTTACATCTCATTTTAAAAATAATAAAAATTTAAAAATTATACCTAACTTTAATAGAATATACATATGGAAGAGAGAGAGAGAGAGAGAGAGAGAGAGAGAGAGAGAGAGAGAGAGAGAGAGAGAGGATGCGTAAATAATAAATAATCAAATTTAAATATAACATATATTTTAAATATTTCGGAAACTACTATTTATTACAAACTCTGTCTTTTTCTTACCCTTTAAGAGCAATAAAAATTATTATAGTCAATTCGTTACAGCTCTCAGGCTCGGTTGTTCAATGTTGAAGAAGAGTCTCTGCACCAAAAGGAGAAAAAATGGAAGGGAAGCAGCAATAGGTCATTGTGTAAGACGATTACCCACTCCAAAGAAAGAGACTTTATTTTTCATTTTTTAAATATTTTCTGTTCCTTTCTTTCCTCCTTGTGGGATTTCTTGCTCTTCCAAGGTGAGTATTTTTTTTTCCTCAAATTTCTGCTGTTTGTTTAATTCTATAGATATATATATATTTTCCTAATGGGTATTTAATTTTTCATCTGGGGATTCCTTGGGTGCTGATGAAGTCTCTCTTTCATTCTTTTTCCTTTCATCTCCTAGATTGACGGTGAACTGGAGAATTCTGGTTTTGCCTGTGACTTTTTCTTATCTTTATATGATTTTTCTAAGCTGCATATGATAATAGAATTTCAATGGAGTTTATGTGAACTGAAATTATGAATTGGGAGAGGTACATGTGGGGGTTTTCCACCTGTGATTTTGGATATCTGTTGCAGTACAATTCTAGGTTAGTCCCTGGCTGCTAAAGATTGAGGTTACAATTTCCCACTTATGTGTTTAAATAGGATTTTTTGAAATATATTGCAATCCTGCGTCTGAAGGTTTAAGTAGAATTTCCCAATTTCTCAGAACAACTGAAAAGGGTACTCTTGCAATTTTAGGTGTTTGCTATTAGAATTTTTTAAAAAAACACAACAAGTGGATATTTTATACAATTCAGTATCACGTGATTAGTATTTTAAAAAGCGTTTCTCCACATGTATAATTGTTGGATAGAGTTCTTTAAACCTAACGGTTTGAGAACTTGCAGAGCTTCAAAGTCTTTCAAAGTGGATATGCCCCATCTTGCAAGAGTAATATTTTGATCTAGTATTGCTATTGGCTTCTGAGTGGAACATTCTGGTCTGGCAAATGACGATTTTAAGTTTAACTAAGATTCGGTCTGATTTTGCATGACAGGAATTTTTTAGTATTTTTTTCGAAAAGCCAAAGGCTTAGGCCTGCAACCTAGCTTCAGAATCCATGGACAAAGGTAATCAAACTTAATAATTGATTATATTTGTAAATCAATTTGTTCCTCTGGAAAAGAGCTTTATGGTAAATTTGCTATCTATCTTTGCTTTAAATATGCAAAAAATGGGGTCACGTATTGACTAATCCAACAAAATTTATTTACACTGTCAAGAAATAATATATGGCACCAGCATGACATGCAGGAGGAATTTGAAATTCTGAAACAACCTGGTCTGCACTTTTTTTGAGCACATCACAGAGTCTCATTGTCCAAATAATTTGCAAGGTTAGGTTGTAAGGCTTGAAAGGCTGCAGGTAGGGGTAGGATAAATTATTTAGTGTCAACAAGCTAAGAAAAAACTGCCAAAAGCATGGGACAGTTGTTCATTATAATGTGTTTCTTCTTGCCAAATTGTGATTCAATAATTTTTCATGGAGCAGGCATGGTTTTTTATACACATACCAGTGCACAATAAATTAACATGGAAAGCATGGTTTTCTGTGGGAACAAAGCTTGTTTGCCTCTACTTGAAAAGTTGATGTACTTGTAGACTTTCTACTATGATCACAACATGCGTAGTTCATGTGAAACTTAAGATCAGTAAACTATGCAACTTGATACACTTACTTATCTTGCAATTTCACCTTTGGTGTCACAGATGCTAGTGTGGAAGAGACTCTTGATTTGAGAAAAAGTGTTGAATTGGCAAAATCAGTCTCTGAGAAGCATCTTGATCTTTTGAGGCCATCTGCTCGATATTATTCAATATTTAAAGGTAAAAGTCCCTCTCTTGTTGATTAATAGTGCAATAGACCTGAAATCCAAAATTTGCTTTTAAAGGTTTACTATCTGCTTCTAAATGTCCCTCTATTGTTCGCTAGCATGATTTATGAATTATGAGTATGAGACCTTTATTCAAATTGGATTTGGTGGTAAGCATGGATTAGTATACTGATGGCTCTGAAAGATTGAAATCACCCTCAGTTTTTCCCCTCTTTTGGAGGGGGTGCCGGGGGGTATATGTTGTCTTCTAGACTTTACTTTAGGACAAGTAATTTTTCAAAACATGACAGAGTTGGCAGTTATTTTCATGCTTTTGTTACTTGCTTCATTTTCCTACACAACCGTTAGTCCCTTCCATTAAAAAAAAAAAAGTTTCACTTTGTATGAAATAGAAGTAACTGTTAGCTTCCTACAGGGTTTGCTAAGTGGCACATGTAACTATGTGCCTCTAAAGACTGAAGTGGGCAATTCCCCTCACAGTCCTATCCTTTGTCCATTGGTTTGGAGCCCCGGACCCTTTTTTTCCCTTAAGTTTAATGAACTAGGAAATTTTCTTTGTTAAGAGATATTAACAAAACCAATCACATGTCTTCACTTAACTGCTTAAACGTTTAATAATTTTTAACATAGTATTAGAGCATCTATCAAGTGGTCATGAATTTGATCCTTGCCTTCCATATTTTCTTGTTTATTGTTAAGTTTTAGCACAAGGGGTGTGTTAGAGATATAAATAAAACCATTGGCCTTCACTTCACGTTTTTTTAAGTTGAATTGGTCCTTGATGCCCTTCATTGTCCTACCTTCATAGGCCTGGGTTAAATTAAATGATGTGCAGGATTGACTTACTAAAAAACCTGTGAGAGCAATGCTAACCCAGTTTTCTTTTTGATTAGCTGCATACTTGTAGTAAATGTGTTTTTTTTTTTTTTAATTTGGCCAATGTATCTCTTTATATTTAACATTTATTATTTTAAGTTTTCTTCAAGAGTACTGACGGGTTTTATGGCCATGGCAGGGCAAGCAATAGATGCTTCAGACCGTGAAAAGGGCAAGTATACCCTACTGCGAGATCCAGAGAACTATCAACAGGGAATTTATGACAGGCCCCTTCCATTTCGTGGATGTGGAATTGGATGGTTTTCGTGAGTAACTTTCATTGACCCTCTTCCTCAATTTCTTCCTTCATGTCTCATGGCTTTATTTGTTGAGTTGCAGATTTCTCTTAGGATTTCTATGCCCACTTATGTGGTACTATGGGACAATTCTCTATTTTCGAAAATACTATCGGAAGGATCCTAGAGAACGGGCAGGGCTGGGAGCCTCTGCAATTGCTGTACTTTCTCTTTCTCTCTATATCTCTTGCCTCTCTCTGTCTGTCTGCTCATCCTAGAATAAGATCAATTGTCATATAGGAGTGTATTAAAGCAGAGTTGCGTTCTAGTTAGTTCAGCTTGGCTTGGATCAAGCTGAAAGGATCTTGGTGAAACTTCTGTTTACTGATTAAGCTTCCATCAATCAAAAGAACAAAACCCAAAAAACGAAAGGTAGAATGAGAGTGGAAATTCTATCTTGATGAGATATTAAAAGTTCTTTCCCAAATTGTTTTTTTATTTACATGAATAATTTGAATAATATAGCTTATCATCTTTTTATTTAGTACTTTTTTTATGGAAAATAATAGTGCAAAATACTTGGAATATTTGATTGTCCAAATTGAGGCAAAAATCATGAAAGATATATTATTATGCATTTATGGTGGTTTTTGCATCAATATGAACGATTAATTTGTGATCTAAAGCCAATCAGTTGCACTTCTCATCTCTCACTTGATACGCTCCTTGTATACACACACACACACACACACACACACACACAATGTCACGTCTTATATGAGTAAACCAGCCAATTAAATAGCTTAATCATACTGGAACTTGAACAACCATACTTCTCTTCTAATCTTGAGAGATCATATATTAGTGTATTACACTCTGCTTGATCATATTCGAAAACTAAAAGTGACATTTTGATAATCTTGCAGGCACTAGTATGCTCGGTAGGATTGCTGATTACGGCAGCTATTCTTGCGTTAAGATTTGGGTCAGGCCGCTTTTATGTCCAGTATTAATGCATTGGTGAAGATTGAGAAGCAATTCTTACGGTTATTTCCAACGATTGGACTTGTATATAATATTTTCAAAATATAGGGTCAAAATGCTTGCATACTGTGGTTGGAGTGAAACACGGGATTGTCATGAAAAAATTGGACTTAAAATTTTCAAGATTTCTTTACTATCAATTTTAATGAGAGAAAGGCATAATGTGGGATGGGAGACTTACGTTCAATAACGCAAGTGCGATTCCCTGATCGTGTGTTTCTTTCTTTTAAATTGATATTGGCAATTTTCTTAAATTTAAAAGATTCCAATTCAATAAAATCGAATCCCCTATTTGTTAGTTTCGTGGACTGGTGTACGCGAAAGAAATCTGATAAATCTCCCAAAATTGTGCTATTGTGTCAATAAAATTATCACAATTCCAGGCACGTACCAAGCACTTATAATGTAATGATTTAAGCCGAGTCTATGATCGATTTGTAGACTGCAAAAGTATGCTAGGCATCTTTTATAAAGTGAAATCCATCTTTAATATGCCTATATGCCTAATTATAATTGGTTTAATTCAACTTTTATAAATGAGGTTTATCTAAGAATTTTTGTTACGAAAATTGATCCCTAGTTTACTCTAGTTACTCTAGAAGAGCAGATTACGCCAAAATCACAAAGCTAACCAAACTATCAAATTTCAATCATAAAAACCCTAACTGATAAACCGATGTAGAAGAGAGCACGTGAAAAATTAAGCCAAGCCAAGAACAACTCCTTTCAGTACTTCTGAACCTGCCAATTACCATGTTTTCAAAATAGTAGACAACAATAAAACAAGTTTCGTTTCGGTGATTCAAAATCATTTTGTACAAGATAATATCTGAATACATTTGCCGACAATATTCAAGAATTTGCTCCTAAAAATTTTCTTGTAAAAGAAAATGGGAGGGGTTTAAAAAATGATTTCAAACAAACTCCTCCCTCAGTCCCTCCGCAGGTTTAAACACAAAAAAAGACCGCCTACTTCAATTCTAAACGAGATTAATGTCTACAAAATGGCAAGATACCCCCCCCCCCCCAACACCAAAAAAAAAAAAAAAAAGAAAAAAGCCATGGACTCCTGCTTATAGGGTCACAACTACTCCTTACGATGCTTGGCCACCAAACGCACATACTTTTTCTCAACTGCAAATCTGGAACTTGAATTGATCTGTCACCATACCAAATTTCATAAGAAACCCATATAATTCATAAAAGATAAACTAACAGACACACAATTACGTGGGCCAACCTTCTGCTGAAGTGCCTCACTAAGTTCAGTTTCTTCCACTACAACGCCAGATTCCTGCAAGGCTTTGAGGACAAGTTTTCTCAGTTTCTTCATCTTCAATGTTCCATCAGGATGCTGCCTCCCAGGAAAAGATAAGCACAAGTAAGGCATAAATAACAATCCAAAACAAAGGCAAATTAAATATACACCTCAAAAAAAAAAAATTAAAGCAAACCCATTAGAGATGGTGAAAGCTATAGTTGCTTCCCCCAGGTTATCAAGCTACGGGCGGGAGGTCCAAACATTACCATCTCAAGCTCACTATGAGGATAAGAAGAGTATATCATCTGAAATAAAGTGCAAAACAAGCACACATGTCATTCCAAATTCACAAATACATACAGATTTCAATGCTGATTTGATAAACTTCTTCCACTTTATATTGTTCTTGATGTCAACCATCCTTTCTTTCTTCAAATGATTCTCTTTTTCCACAGCTTCTGCTCCTTCACCCTGAATTACCTCCCCATTTTCCAACTCACTAGAACTGTCATCCCTGCCCTTTTTCCTCATAGGGTTATCCTCCACCGCATCAGGTTTCCTCTTTCTATTTGATGGAGAAATTTCATTCTCTGATTTCAAGTCATTGTATTTAGATGGATCTTGCAATTTTGGCTGCTCTACATTATTGTTGACTTGCACATCATTATTAGAAGCATGCTCCACTGGAAGCTTTGCATCAGGAGCTGATGTGTCTGTCTGGATTGGTTGTTGCTTTGCAGCATGGAATGCTCGAGCTTTTGCCCTGTGTTTCTTTCCATCAGCATGGAGGAGAAGTGTTTGCTTACTTGTAGCTTTCGTATTGCAGAGACTGCAAAGCAACAAATAAATAGAGGAGAATGAACTTGATGGCAATGCAGCCAACCAAAAAACACTCTCGTTAAGAACTAAGGATTCTGGGAACCAAACTCAAGTGCAATTCAACTCCCACTTATTTAGGGTGTGCTTGGTTGGGGGTTTTTGGAGGGGAGGGGAGGGGAGGGAAGGGAGCCAAATTTGCCTTCCCTCCAAATTGGGGAGTTTTGGAGGGAAGAGAGGGGAGGGAAGGAGTGAGGTATTTTTTAAGTTTTAATTTACTTTTTTGTCCCTTTAATTTTTTAATATTTTAATATATTAATATTTAATAAAAATTAAGATAATTTTTTTCATCAGAAATTAAAAATAAAAAAAGATTAGAATTTATAATTTTTTTAAAAAAAATATTGATATAAATAACTTTTTTTATAAAAAACAAAATTAAAATAATATAAAGAGTAAATTTGTTCAAATATAATTACTTCCCCTCTCCTCCCTCCCCTCCTATATCAGACAATAATCTCCCCTTCCCTTCCCTTTCCTTCCTCCCAACCAAATAGAACTTATTAAACCCCCTCCCCTCCCTTCCATTAACCTCCCCTCCTCTCCCCTCCCTTCCCCTCCCCTCCGTTGAACCAAACGGAGCCTTAGACATATCTGTAAGAGTGTCTCAGATACAAACTTGTTTTTGACAGTTGGACTAATAATTGCATGATTTCTAAATTGAGACTTTAATGAAGAGGTAAAAGAAAAAACAGTATTCATGCCAAGTAAATGAAGCCAATTCAACTAAAAAAGATATTTCACACTTTTATCGGCAATCAATTCACAAAGTTTAGTTCCAACATATATATTTGCTATCAAATAAGAAGTAGAGCCCTTAAATCACAAGGGACTTGCAGACTACTACTCAGTTAACATAGTCCAGTTTCAGTGGCTGAAAGTCTACTAATAAACAGATATATACCTCATGCTAGGCATTTGTTAAGAAGTTAGGTGCAAATATATGATTTTACAACGAATGTATGTACATACTCCCCACAGTAACAAAGACACATCACTAGATGCCTTGAACTACTAACACCAGTTTCTGCTCATCTTTGCATTCTCTGCTTACGTCACATAAGAATTTAAACTAAAACCTCGATAATCACATGAACCATAAATATAATAAATTCTAAATAGTAAGCCAATTCATATGCAGAGAATAGGAACTAGGAAGTCTGAATCCTATTCCAAAGGAAAATAAAGACCAGGAAAATTATGATTATCTTTTGTAGCTTTTAAAACATTAAAATGGGCATTTCAATAGACATTAACTCTTTAATGTGAATCTACTGAATAGCATGGTATTAGAAAGTGCAACCAATAGAGTATACCTACAAAACCACGGAGGCCGTTCTGATAAACCCACATGAATATCAACTTCAGGCTTTTGCTTGTTACCCTTGTTAGGTTTGGCAGTTGTAACATTCAAAGTTTTGGCTTGGCCTTTCGGACCATACTTTTCCTGGAATAAAGAAAGGGGAAAAACTTATTTAAATAAATAATAGCTTTACCAAACCTCAATAAGCTAACAAAGGTAAGGGTGAACCAGAAATACAATGTAGTCATACTACTAATGAGAAATTAGCAAAACTCTAAATGCCAACTACAAATAAGGAGTGAAGGACCATTAAAATTAAGAAAGGGGAGACAATCAATTTAAATATATATCGAAGCTTTACCAAACCTCAATAAGCTGACAAAGGTAAAGGCAAACCAGAAAGAATAAAATGTAGTCATACTACCAGTGAAATATCAGCAAAACTCTAAATGTCAACTTGTCAATTATTAGGACGGAGTGAATGACTATCAAGCACTGAGGCAAGGCACCCAAAAAAAAAAAAAAACTCATTTCCGACTGCAATGAGAGGACACCAGAGGAGGATCGAACAATGAACATCACCAGAGAAAGGAAACTTAATAGAAGCTTCCCTGGCCACATACTAGAGAACTGGTATAAAGTGACTCTCATTAAATCTAAGCAAACTCCAATTGAGGCACCCAATTTTTTCATTTACCGGAAAAAGAAAAAAGGGGGAGGGGGGTTCGGCCAAGACAATCATGTTTTATTCACATTCATCGCCATTGAACAAATTCACTTCGAAAAAGAAGTGGGGTAAATGAAAGACAACATTTTCACGTTTATTCGAGTTGCTCCAATAAGAAGATTATAAGATTGAGAGGCGCACCGCTTCTGTAATACACTGTGTATGTTGCTCAACAGTGTCTTGGCCAAATATTTGTCCACAATCAATGCAAGACAACTGCAATATACAATCAGAGAAAAATAATCACTCAAGACACTATCGGTAAACAAAATAAATAACGTGGCTCCTCATTTCATTTCCCAATGTCATACTGTCCTCATGAAATTGATTCAATCAAGCAAATGAATTTACCAGTGTTTTAATCAATAACAAAGAACATAAGTAAGATGGAACAAGAACCTTAGAAGCGGAGCAAGTTCTGAAATGATTCCGTAACTTGGGCTTCTTCAGATTGTCCCCACAATCTTCGCATTGAAACCAAACCATCCCTGACTTTTTAGTCGCTACCAGAAAGAATCAATGGCAGACACTAGTGGTACTGTCTCTGCAACTCCGGCTTAGCTAATTTAGGGTTTAAGGGAGCTCGGGTTTTCGCGAGGACTCTAATTCTAGATTCTAGATTGTGCCACACGGTAGCGAACTCAGGTGGAAGCAATTTACCGCTTCCCAAACGTACCGTTTTGGGTTTGGGACCATTGACTTTTCCTCGTCCAGGACATTTGCGGCTTCGAAACCTTTGTTAACGACACATTTAGTGGGCTTTCGACGCACGGACAATGCATCAAAATTTAATTTCACCTCATGCAGTTCGGTATTTGTTATTTTTTCAGATGTAATAAGTTTTTTTTAATAAGTTTTTTTAAAATTTTGTATAGGACATAATTGGCAACCATGTCAAATAAAAAAAAGAATCTAACGGTGTTGAAAATAAATAAATAAAAAAGAGACATGGTTACCTAGTGCCTGCATATCAGGATTAAAGTAAATTGACTCGAATACACAGAAAAAAGAGGCTACGTGGTAGCATATGAGTGGAAAAATAAGATTATGCTGCCATGTGTCAAAATTTGATTAGAAGAAGATTGATTTGGATTTTTTTTACCGTCATTTCTTCCCCTTCAATATCTACGTTTTAATCGTTGCTTCTCCCCATATCTTCCATTTCTTCTCGTCTCTTTCAACGTCGTTCCTCCGACTCTTCATCTCTTTGCCTTTTTGTTTTATCTTCTTCATGTTACGTTGTTTGTTCATTGTTCCTCCCTTCCTCCTTCTCCAACTTCCTAAGTAACAAATTTTTACCAAGAGAATATCTTTAAATTTTTAGTGATTAAAAGAGAAAGAAGGCAAAAAGAGTAATCTACAGGAGAAGAAGGTAGAAAAAAGAAGTGATCCCTGGTACGAAAATTTTAATCTAAATTAATATTTATTTTATTAAAAATATGATTATATTGTAATTTAAATTTAATTATTTGTGATATATTTTTATTAGGTCAATATATATGTGTGGATAATTTTTTTTATTTTTACATATTATAGCTAAAATAAAATACAACTGCAAGATCTAAATAAATTAAGAAAAATGATAAGTCATAGTTATTTTATGTAAATAGGTAAAAGAAATTTAAAAATTAAAGGAAAGAGGTTAAAAAACAATAAGTTTAAGAAAAAAATGTGATAAGGAAAATTAACTATTTGGATGGAAGAAATTTGTAAATATTAAATATTATAGGGATAAAAATAAATAAATTAAAAATGATGATGAAAATATCATATCAATAAAAGTTACAAATGTTATAAATAATGGAGATATGAAGAAATATTGTAAAAGAATATTAAATTTTGGGAACAAATATAAGAAAAAAAGGAAAAAGTGTTAAAGAATATTATATAGAAATAAAAGTGGTGAAAAAAATATTGTTGAAGAATATAATGGGAGAAAAAATATGGAAGGGACAATATCTAAAAAGACATAACTAAGAAACTATTAGGGAAATATAATATAAAAAATATAAAAAATATTGTAAAAAAGGAAACATAGATTGTGAAAGAGTATAAAATGAGAAAAGAAAATATAAAATATATAATGTAGATGAAAAAATTTTGGAAACTTATAATTCTATAAGGTATAATTTGTTATGGCAAAATAATAATGAAATATTGAAAAAAAAATGAGTAACAAATATAGAAAATTCAAGGAAAATGTTAATAAAATGAGTCTAATCCAAAAGAATAATAAAATAGTAATTGATAACTTTTTATTGTATTTCAAATGTTAATAGCAGTATTGATTGGGCTAGCAAAATGAATAACAGGGAGGAAGTTATATATATATATTCAAATGGACAAATATGCGAAACCGAAAAGGGAGCAACATTTATCGCAGATAAGATTGATGTAATCACTGTTGATTATGACATTTCATTAGAAAGGATAAAACAAAAAGTTGTTAAACAATTATAGCTTGACTCAAATCAATGTGTCTAATTTGGTATATAGGCATCTAGTGTCACTGAGACCTACTAAGTATCAAGCATGCAAGCTAAGAAGAGATGCCAATGTCCAAACAATGTAGGTGGCAAATGCAAAGTTTCCATCACAGTTGAGTTCAATAGAATTGTATATAGAAATATTGTCAAAAGAACTAAACTTAAACGAAGCAACTCAATCAGCAGTTGAATATGTGCCGACCCCACTCCTATGCTCTAGCCGTGCTATCGTCGCTGACGATCAACCTGCCTTGTTTATGTCATCCTTTACAAGTGTTGATCAATATCTGAGTTCATCTCATCTCCTAAGTAATGATATCTCATAATCAAATTCGTTACATACACTAATTGGTGCCTCCCTTCTCCTCTAGAGTAGACAAAGGACATAATTGATGAATTTGAGGAAAAGGATGAGTATGATGTAGTGAGTATGATGTGGCTCCTTACTATTACAAGGATGGTGGTAATACAAATGATGGTGATGAAGACACCGATTGTGTGAATACCACTGAATCCAGTAACCCCCATTAATATTTATGATAACTTGACTATTACTTTTTTTGAACAGATAGATGTAGGTGGTGCGAGGGGTTCCTAACTATGCTGAAATTGAGGAGGCAGCGATAAATATGAATAATGGGCAAGAGTTACGTGTAGGTATGCTGTATAATGATCAGCGGTCCTTTTGTCAGGCAATGAAGATATACTTGGTATGAGTACATCACACTTTTAAAGTGTTAATTCTTCAAAAAAGTACAAAGAATACCGTTGTTTTGAATATGGACAAGGGTCATGCAAGTGAAGGGTTAGGGCTTGTCATAGAAAGGATAAAAATCATTAGGAAATAACAAAATACAATGGGCTCCATACATGTGTGTCAGCATCATTGTCTCAAGACTACCCAAAATTAGATTCTGATATTATTTCAGTATATATTATATTCATGGTAATTGAGAATCCTAGGGTGTCAATTCAAGAGGTCATTGAGCGGGTGCATTCTATTTTTGGACACAATATGTCATACAAGAAGGCTTGAAAAGAAATTAAGAGAAGTCTTTTACTTTGTTACCTAGGCTGCTGTTCAACATTTCATACCCGGTTCATATAATGACTTTATGTATAAAGAACGTGTACCGACTAGCGTAACAAATAGAGAGTCAATCATATTTCATCGAGTATTCTGGACCTTTAAGCTGTGTATTGAGGCATTTGACTACTTGAAACCGATAATCCAAATAAATGGGATATTCCTTTATGGCAAATATAAAAGGACTGTATTGATTGCAAGCGCACATGATGGCAAGAGGAGTATTGTCCTACTTGCGTTTGCAATGGTCGAGGGAGATACATATGAGGCATGGGTATGGTTCTTATTTAACCTCCGTACACATGTGGTGAAAGATAAGGATAGACTACATTTGATTTTTGATTGACATATTAGTATCTTGGTTGCCGTGACTAATGGGCGAATAGGGTGGCAACCCCTGCAAACTTATCATATAATTTGTCTTCAACATTTGGCTAGCAATATCAATAAAAAATTTAGATTGTCATGGCTAAAGAAGCTATTCACAAAAATTGATAAATCTCACCATTACTTAACCTTATTTGTATTTGTGTTATACCATGGTTCTGTAAGGATTTTTTCTTATTCTATCTTTTCTTGTACAGGTTACTTGTATAAACAACATAAAGTAGATGAAAAATTAGCCTACATACGTCGACTAGACACCCATGCTGTAAATTGGATTGAAAAGAGACCTAGTGATCAATAGTGTTAGGCATATGATGTTGATGATAAACGGTGGGGCCACATGACAACAAATTTAGTAGAGAGTATCAATGCAGTTTTCAAAGGAGTTAGGTTCCTACCTGTGCTGGGGTTGGTAAGAGCAACATTTTATAGGTTAACCAAGTATTTGATGTAATAGTCAAAGCTAAGAAGGCAAATGCACAACTAAAAGTAGGCGAAACCATATATGAGGATATCAGATTGAAGCTAACAGTCAAAGCTCGAAGGGTATCAGCATGTGTAGTTCGTGAACTTGATAGACGAGGGTTGACATTTGAAATAGAAGAGCCATATGATCTAGCTAATCACCAATTTGATCGATCCTGTAAAGTTAACTTAGTAGATCGTACATGTGATTATTATGAATTCCAAGCTTTAAAATATCTTTGCTAGCATGTATTAGCAGCTTGCGCCCACATTCGAGTGAATATTTGTACAATACGTTGACCGAGTATTTCAATTGGAAACTATTTCGAAGGCCTATGACATTGAATTCTGTCCCATCGGTAGTGAAGCGTACTAGCCCCATGTTCAAGGCTCAACGCTTATTCCAAATCTAGTAATGAAACGTGGTAATGGTCACCCTAAGTCAAATTGAATACGAAATAAAATGAATTGGCGAGAAAGTCTAAGAGATCTTCTGCGATGTGCATTGTGCAGACAGTCGAGTTATAACTTCGTGACTTGTCCATTGCGTGCCCATATAAACCCATAGCTTTTTAGTTTGTTGATTATTTTTTTTCCCTTTTTGTATTAGAAATGCTTCATGTACTACTTTTATTGTGTTATTTATATGAAGGTGTAAAACAACATTATAATAACTCCTGAGAATATATTACACATTATTTTGTTTTATTTGCTATTTGTTTCAACTTTCAAAATGTACAATCTTGCTTTATGTGAAGTTAAATTTGCTATCGTTTTGTAAGATAGTATTATGTCTGGCATCAGACATATTATTCATCTGGGTCTAGAGCACGAGTCTTTGTTGTATTTACAAACGAGACACGTCTCTCAGACTGCGTAGCTGAATAAGGTACGTTATTGATATATTGTAGAAATTGAATCTTTAGTTGTTTGATGATTATGATTATATCATTTATAACATTTTACACTTTTTCTCTCTAACAGTCAGATCGCATTTTTTGTCTATGCCGCATTGCTCATGGTCCATGATTGGAGTCTCTACCACCAGCCATAGTGCCACATCTTAGAGCCATTAGCTTCTGCGGAGTGTCTCATTTTGTAGCACTAAACTTTGATGTTCCCTTTGTTTTAGCACTCATTGAGCGATGGCGTCCGGAGATACATACTTGTTATACCACTCAGAACAAGTGTACCATTACATTACAGGATATCGTTGTGTAGTCAGGTCTTCCTATGGCGAGTCTCCTTGTCATTGGTTTGCTGAACTTCAACTACCGAGGTGTCTGTGAGGTTCTTCTTGGGATTAAGCCATCAGAGGAGGAGTTTGATAGCTAGAGACTTAGTATTACTTAGCTCGCCAACCACTTTGAGGCTCTTCTACTGAATACGGATGAGAATGACATACTACGTTTTACTCGTGCTTACATATTACATCTGATAGGTGAGATTCTTATCCCCAACTGGTTGGGACATAGAGTTCCCTTTATGTACTTAACACTCCTTTAAGACTTTCATGTAGCAGGTTAGTTCAGTTAGGGTTCTGCAGTATTAACGTACCTTTATAGAGAGTTATATAATGCCACTGATTACAAGGAGGTTAATATCAGTAGCTATTTGACATTACTTCATTTATGAGCCTGAGACCAATTTCTTAGACTAGCTCTTGAGAGACCCCCACCTCTAGACCTTCATCTTCATGTATATGATATGCTTCTTCCACTTGCGTACAGGTATAAACCCTATTTCTAATTGAATGCTTACTGTATGATTCATATTGCATATATAATTTCGAATTAATAGTCATTTCCTTTTACACCTTACAGGTGGAGGCGTGTAGGCTAGCATCCTCGTCCAAGGAAATTAGCAATACAATACTACCGAATATTATTAGACCAGATGAGAGCTGATGAGGTTTAAGATACTTTCTATAAGTTTAGTACATAGTTACCTTCGTGATACTTTATACTTACATGTTTTATTTCATTATTTGTAGATTATATGACGTCCATATGATGCAGGTGATATACACCAGTTGATTCTTGACTATTATCTAATCTCCTCAGATATATGATTAACATCTATGCCACGTATTTGCTTTCATATTATGGAGTGGCATTATATGCTGATCATGTCCTCCGACAGTTTAGTAGAATGTAATCCATACCTCGTGCTTCCTATTTTAGAAGAAGTATATACACTTACACTAAAAAGTAAGACACATTTGGACTGGTCGAAAGAATATGAGAATTTTGTGCTTGCTTAGTGGAACTGACAAAATACTTTATTACTGACACCGATATTATTAGAGTTCTTAGATCGCTCTTCAGAATATATGAAATGGTACTGGAAAGTTATCCGTCGGTTGATCCATCCTGTTAATGGTGCCCAGGGTTTTGTGGTAATTTTTTAAGACCTCACATAGTCATTTTATCTTATATTTTTTGTACTTATTATATATATAACTTTCAATTTTTTTCTCACAGGCCGATGTTGTTGATCGCTTACAAGTACTTGTTACGAATGACCATTCACCGCTGGATCTTGCTGTGGTCAATAATTGTACTAGCATCCTCGATGCATTTGACGAGCATCGAAATAAGACGATTTTTTAAGCTATTCCTCCTGCACCTCAGTTGCCTCGGCCATAGTTTTCTCCAACTCACACGGCAAAGAGAGGCTATGGATTTATATTCACTAGAGTACCTGTGGTGGATAATTGGCCTTATACCTCTAATGTTGGTACTACATCTATAACACCTGGCCCTTCTTTTCATGTATTGACAAAGACGCAGACCCATTCTAATATCGTTGGACCATCTTTTTTTCTAACAATGCAGACACAAGTACACCATGATACCATGGGTCCATATTCTCCCACAGCGACACAGGCTCAAACTGACTATGACACTACAAGTCCATCTTCTTCCATTCTTCCCTTGCATTTTGTTGATTTTAGGGGTGTTAGCTCTTTATTTTATATGTCATATGGCTTCCTCCCTTTTATACCTCTATTTTTAGACCAAACAATATCTGCTTTTGGATTTGCTTCTAGGTCCTTTGCATATATTGGATCACAACAAGTGGGATATGTCATACCACATCAGTCACTTCCTCTAGTTCAATCTCTCTTATTATATGTTAATCTCGTACCCTACTGACAGGTAGAAGATCAATGAAACAATGATAACCAAGAAAATGAAGATGGATGTGTTAATGAAGAAGAAGCCAAGGAGGAAGGCGAAGGATAGGAGGCAGAAAAAGAACACCCTCTTGTTCGACGATAAGGTCAACGATTACGAACATGGACTTAATGTAGCATAGAAAATTATTTCTTTTGAACGTTATACATTCTATTTTTTTGTTCTTGTGTATTTATTATTTAGATCATTGTAATATAACTATTTCTTTTCATTGATTACAAAATTTTGTTTCCTTCAATAACGAGTTCAACAATATTGTACCATCGTTATTAATTTCTCATCAAATTGTTTTACACTCTTACTTATTTATTTAGTTTAAACAAAGTTGTTTTAAAAAATTAACCTTCATTTTCTTAAATTAATTTTATACCTTTCATGGTAAATAAATTTTTACTTATTATAATTATTTTCATTTTGTAACTTACTACTCCTACATTTTTTTTTTTTGAAAGCTAACTTAAAAATCACGTAAAATAAAAAATTCATTTCAAATAAATTTCACTTCTCTTCAATCATTTTATCAAGTTTAAAAGAATTATTATTTAATTTTTTCTAAATAATGATCTTTTATTTCTTTATGTCTATTTCTTTCCTTTTTACCAATTTTAAATTATTTGACATTTACTTTTTTTATACCACTTAGCCATAATTTTTTTAAATATCTTTCATTTAATTTTCTTTACTATCATATTAAACATAAATTATCAAACTAATCAATTTAATTTCCAGGAAATGAAGAAAAATAATAAATTTAAAAAATTCAAAAATTTGTAATCCAATGACATGGGTCATAATTAAAAATAGTTAAAATTTTATTAGCTATTTGCCTATTTAACATTTGTTAATAATAGTTAAAATTTTATTTAAAAAAAAAAAGAAAATGGGTCATGTTACTTTTAAGCCATGACCTACTAATTTAAAAAAAAAGTATTATAGCTGGAGAAATAAGAATGACGACTGTGTATGAGAAGAATTGTAAATTAATATTACTTAACAATATTGAACTTAAACTTGCTAATTAATATTTAACTTAAAATTGAAATATACTTTTTAAGTAATATTAAACTTAAAAAATTTAATGAAAAATTTAATAAACAATAAAAAAATTTAATGAAAAAGTGGCCCTTATTATAATTTTTTTGTATATATTTTAGTTAAAATTGTTATTATTTTAATATTATGTTCAATATTACTTAACAAGCATATTTAATTGCTCATTAAATTTTTTATTAATTTTTTTAAAAAATCATTACTAATTATCAAGTTCTAAAAAAAAATTAAAATTTATTTCTTCTAATAATATTTTATTTTTCTTCAATTATTTTATCAAGTTTATAAGAATTATCATTTAATTTTCTTGAACAATCATCTTTCATTTTTCTAAAATAATTTTATTTTTAATCTTTTTATCAGGTTTCAATTATTTCATATTTAATTTTTTTAAACAACTTATCTATTTTTTTAATATCTATTATTTTTTTATTACTTTAAAATCATTATAATTGATATTTAAATTAATTTTTTATTGTGTCTATTTTTAAATTAATTATATTAATACATCTAACAATTTTAAACATATTAAAACTTTAACTCTCAAAAATTATATTTAATATATAAAAACTAAAATCAAATTATTTTTTAATTTAAAAAAATTAATTGGGTCACGGTTGCTTAAATCACAATTCTTTAGCAACCATGACCCCTTACATTTTTAAAAAAATTACATATTGTATCTCAAAAAATAAGATTTACGAGTGAATTTAGAATTTTCTCTATTATTTTTGAATCAAAATCCTCACATTTAGTTAGTTGTCAACTTTTTGACACAATTTATGTTATATAATTATAATTATTATTTTATTTATTAAATTATTATTTTTACCATTAAATTATATTTTTTTAAAATAAAAATAAATATTTTATTTTTATTTTATATATTTTTATTTATCTATTTTTATATTTTCATAAATAAGAAAAAATTATGAATAAAATTAAATAATTATATTAGTATCATATAAAAATAAAATATTATTTTATTTATATATTTAATTAGATAAAAGTAATGTTAACATAACAAAAATAATAAGAAAATAATTTTTGTATCTTTAGTTAAAAAATTATAATAAAATATAATAAAATTTATATAAATTAAACATTATAATTAATCTTGATTTGCACTCTTATCTAAAGAAAATAAATTTTATTTCTCTTTTTAATGTTTAAACAATATTTAATTATCAAACCATAAGTAAAAAATAATTCTATCTCCATTTAGTTCTTCCTCATGCTACACAGGGGGGCTAGCACTTTTTTCCCTCACAAGGTTGTGTATGTGTTCTAATTATTTATTGTTTCCTGTTTTATGTTTTTTGGTGACAAAAAGGCCCTATTTTCTGGGTTGGAATGCAATGCCAATGGATATACGTAAGAGGCCACGAATCCTATTTACGTATAAAAATATTTTTAAGATAATTATAATGTAATTATGTATACTTAATAGTAACACTAATCATGAAAATATTATAATTATTAAATAAAATAAATTATACGATCTTCTTATTTATTTTAAAAATTTACACTTCCTTTATTAAAATAAAAATTGCATAACATTTTTTTACAATAAAATAAAATACACTTATATTTATTTTCACTAAAATATTATTATATTTATTATTTACATAATATAAAAAATATTGAATATTTCTTTTATCAATATGAAAGTAATAATTTTTTTTAATTTAGAATAAATTAAATTTAAAGTTTTTAACACAAAATAAATAACATGTAAACAAATTTTTTTAAGAAAAAATTAATATTATTTTTTGAATATCTTGGTCATATTTTAATTAAGGGGTTTGTGTATATTTTCATAAAAGATGAGAAAGTTATGTAATTTAAGTATTTTTTAGAAAAAAAAAGAAAATAATTTACTCTATTCAATAAAATAAGAATAACATACTTTCATGAGAGATAATTTTTTGTTTTTTTGGGGTTATATGGTAATAATATCTTCAGGCCAATGTGTGTGTCAATTTAAGCTAGATCTCTCCTAAAACAACTTTAAGAAAATTCTCTCGATACATTAACTGATGTATTTAGGAAAATTATTATCATATATGTTGACCTAATATTTGAATCCAATTAGTTAAAATACTGAGTACACCTATTTAACTATTAAGCTCAACTCCTTGCCGTCTATTTGGTTTGAGGGGTTTGGGGGGAGAGGAGGCTCTCCCCTTATTTGGTATAGAAAAGTTGGAGGGGATTGGACCCCTCCCCTCTCCTCCAAACTCTCCCCTTCAAAAGTGAGGATTTTTGGAGGGGAGAAAAAATGTTTTGCTTTATCTGATAAAATTATCACTACTTTTATTTTTATTTAAAATATAATATAAATCTTATTTTTTTTAATGGAGCTTAAAATAATTTTTTATAAAAATAAAAAATATTTTTTGAATAAAAATAAAAAATTATTTTTAATAATAAAAAGCAAGAAAAAGTCTTTTTTTATAAAAATAAAAAGAAATTAAAAATTCTAATATCATAAGGGTATAATTGTCCTATTTAAACTTTCATTAAAACTACTCCCCTTCCCTCCCCTCCTCTCTAAATCAACCAAACAAGATATCATTAAAACCCCTCTCCTCCCCTCCTCTCCCCTCCTTTGAACCAAACACTCCCTTAGGGTTAAGCGTAACAACTTAATTTACCCATATTTAAAATATGTATATATTTACACTCCAACTAAATTTATTTTAAGTTAAAAAATATTTTCATATTTATTATTTATGTTATCTCTGGTACTATTTTGAAAAAATGAAGAAGATTACGTGGAGGTGGGAAACAAGCAGGTTGGAGAAAAGGAATCTTTATTACAATTGTTTATGTTGTATTGACAGTGAAGTTTGATTAATTTAAGACGTCAATGTAGGGCACACCGCCTGTTAGATATTTCGAACGCGGGCGCGCCATGCCTCGCAAAAAGCGGGAGAAGAGATTGGTTGCATATGATAGTAGGTTGGGGCATCTTGAATTTTGAGAAAAATTACTGTTTATAGGTTGAAGTTGGAAATATTTATAATAAATTTAAATTCTTTTAGAATTAAAATTTTAAATTACATGAAAAAATTATAATTGTTTAAAATAACTTTAAAATTGAAATTTTTTTTAGTATAAGTATCTTTAACTTAAAATATTGAACTATAATTTTTTCTAAGTTTGCCCAACAATAAATGGAAATCCAATAGAACTTTGAAAAAATTATTCCTGTTCTTTTTCTTTTAAAGATGTTTAAATTACATAATTTTTTTATTCTGCAAGTATACTTAAACTCTCTGTTGATGATTAGAAGTTGAAATTATTTACAATTAAAATTTTTAAAATTAATTTAGAACCAAAGATTTAAATTGTATAAAAAATTATAATTTAATATTTTTTTAAAGTTAAAATTTTTTATTTTATGATTCATGAGAGTAATTTTATAATTAAAGGTCATTCAATATAAATATATTTAATTTAAGATTTCAAACTATAATCTTCCTTACTTTTACCCAACAACAAATGGAAAGTCAATAGAATTGAGAAAATTGTATTTTTTCCTTTTTTTTAAAGAGATCTTTAAATTTAATATTTGTTTATGATTATTAAAATATACTCAAACTCTTTGAAAGTTAAAATATCTTCAAGAATAATATTGCTTTCTTTAAAAAAAAAAAAAACATAAATGAGACTTTAATAATAAGAGAGTTGGAGTTTTCAAAATATCAAACTTTTGTTGACATGAGTGATAGATGAGACTTGTAATTCAAACTTAATGCTTAAATTATGAACAGTGTTTGGTGGTAGCTAAGATGATTTGTCATAAGAACTAGTCCCCTGCCACACACCATGCCTTTATTAAAGCTATCCTACATCCTTTTTGTCCCATGACAAAAGGTGGACCTGGAAAGGACGTGCAGAGGAGTGCATATTCTATGCATGAATTTAATTTAAGTCATTTAAATAATATAGATTTAATATATTTCTTATTTTAATACCTATTATTGTTTTCTTTTAAACTAACAATTAAATAATTATTTTTATTTTGCGTTTTATATCTTTCAAAACAAAAAAACCTAGTAATTTATTTCATTTGCGAATCACAAGGCCATATAGGAAGATTGGATTGGTGGTCTTTTAATTTACTGTTGTGAAGGAAGGACATGTGGTTCAATCATTGCAGCCACGCTCCAATGATTCAGGCTTCTCAAAAGAGCAGGTGTGTCTCGTCTCCTCCTCCTTGCTTGTCGTTTAGACAAAACACGAGCCACGAGGCCCTAACCCACGAGTTCAGAAAATAATAATTCAATAATAATAATAATAATAATCCTTAATACTGTATTGTATGAATCATATTGTTAGCAGAGTAAAACTTTTGTATACTTATAATAATTACTAAATGAAAAAAAAAAGAATTATATGATACTGGGTTGATATATCGCTTAGTTCACAAAAATAGTAATAATTATTGTATGAAAATATAAAAAAAAAGGTTTTATAAGAACTTTATTTGCTAATTTTGTTCTACGAATTATTAATTAATAAAGAACAGTTATATACATATTAGTTAAATTTTTGGCGAATTTCACTTTACAATATGCATTTGTTTATTATATATTAGTTTGGTTTACAAAAAATTTTGAAAACTTTACCGTGACATTTAAATTTATTTAATAACTAATAAAATGGTTAATTAATCAAAGCATCCAATACAATATATATATATATATATATATATTGGCTGAATGCATATTGATATATATTGAATGTTAAAATTTTATCTTGTCATATAGAATTATAAAGAATTCAACTCGTCTTAGCTAAACTTTTTCAGAACAAAGTCTATTAAATTTAAATACATAAAAAATAATAATTATACAAATAATATCAATGACATTGTATTATATAAATCACAAAGCTTTTCTTGCTGACAAGCAAAGAAATCTCTTCAACATCTGGCTGTCAATGGTTTTGCTTTTGTTTATCTATTTGGTCACAATTTTTTTTTTAAATTATATTCTTTACTCAATGATTTGTTCAATCCAAGTATATAGTGTACTCTTTAAGTTGAGTAAGAATCTGGACACTTCATATATATATATATATATATATATATATGTGTGTGTGTGTGTGTATCAATTTTAATTATTTATTTTTTAGTTTAAAAAAGTTAAATAAAAAAAATCTATTTGATAAAACTTGAAAGATTATTTATTTTTTATTTTTCGAAATTTTAAAAATAAATGGGTAAGATTAAAAGAAAAAAATAATAGAGATGAAGGGTCCAAATTGATCAACAGCACAACACAATAAAGAATCCAAGTTTCTTTATTCTTTCCCCTCTTCTTCTCTATTTATTTTTTTTTATAGAGATTTAAGATGATAAAGACCAAGCAAATTGCAGTTGCTATTCCTTGCTGCCACCACATAACATTGAGAGATTAAAATCTTATTTTGGTTGCCCTAGCAATGATTTTAATTTTAATTGATTTCTTTCAATATTTTTTTATCACTTTAACTATACTTTTATTTTAAAAAAATTGAAGCAAAATTAAAATTTTAAAAATTATTTTAATATAATTTTTTAAAATAGTATGATACTAAAATTATTTTAACAATCATAATAAAAGTTTAGACTAAATGGGAATCTTCCATAGCTAAAGGATAAATGTTGTGTAGGTCATAAAATTGCATTCTGACATAATTGCAGTGGCAAATACATTATAGCCTTTCCAAAAGTTGTTTAAAACAAAAATATAAATAAAAATAGAAAAACGAGGCACTTGACAAGTTGGGACCCAAGCAACGTGAATTTCATTGATTGATTTGATATTTTCTAAAATTTGGGCTCCCTTCAATCCAATCTAGGGTTTTTTTAATTACTTTTTTTAATTAAAATATATGTTAAATTAATCTTTATATTTATAGAATATAATAAAAATAATTTTTATTTATATTTATTTTGATCAAAATATGTTATTATTAATTATTTATATAATATGACGAATATTAAACACATTTTAAAATAAAAATAATTAATTTTTAAATTTAAAACAAATTATATTTATAATATTTAATGCAAAATAAATAATATAAAATTAAAATTAAAGAATTATATTAAAAAATTATATTTTGAATAAAAATTTAATAATATTTTTTAGGATTTTTAGTCATATTATAATCTTGTGAATTTGTAAATATTTGTATAATAAAAAAATAGAGACTAATTCACTTTATAAATTACGATGATGCAGTTGGAAGATCCAGAATTTAGGTGAAGAACATAATTAATAATAATTAATGATAAATATTTTAATACATTTATAACGCACATGAATTTAATTTAACTTCTCGATTATTTTCTTGTCACCAAATAAGGACATGCCATGTTACCCAACCAAAAAAAAAAACGTATATGCCATAAAAATTCAAAAAGGATAAAAACGTAAAAATAAAAATCTCAGCATCAAATGTTTTTATACTTTAGATCAGTAGATGAGAAATGGTGTTTATGAATTGTGAGACTCAAAGATTGTTAATTTTGCTAAATTGTAGTAGATATTAACTATGATCGGGATTCTCTGTAATTTTTAAAGAATTTGAATTTTTTTAACAAGTTTATTTAATCATTATTAATTATGTCTGTTTCTAAAAACTAATAGTCTTCTTTTTTTTTTTTTGGTAAAAAAATAGAGAGATTCAAATCCAATAGCTATGTTGTTTTAAACTTTCTTCTCATTACAACGTAATGTAATATAGTTAACTTCAAACACAACATTAATTAACATTATCAAAACAGTTGTTTCAATTCTCCATCAATTATCAAATAATGAGGCAACAAGTATAACAATTATTTAATATAAATTAATATCTTACTAAATAATTATTTAAAATATAAATTTATTTAATAATTACAATTTTTAACAAAATCAATTTAATTTTTTTAATTAAAAAATATAATTATAAAAATAATAAAATATAATTCTATATTTCATAATTATTATTATCTTTTAATAAAAAACGTGAATTTTTTTAGTATATAGTATCATCATTTTATTTATAAAGACACAATTTAACTTACCTTATAATTTAAGAGTATAATTTTTTAAAAAATATTTGTTATCAGATTTTATAGTAAAAATTTGACATGTAAACATTATTTTAAAAAGAAATTTACATATTATATATTTATTAAAGAATCTAATTATAAATTCTTAAAGTAACACTTATAAGTAAAATATACTAATTCTTCATCTGTTCAGAATCTTTGATGTCAATTAGTTGAGAATAAGATATAAAACGAATAACCAACATTTTTACATTATTTAGAGGGTAAGTTCCTCTTCTGTCAATATCTAAATTGCACATTCATATTTTCTATTATAAATATATATATATATATATATATATATATATAAACTTCATTTAAAGTAAAATGATGACATAATCCCTTTAAATATAATATTAATTTCGTTGCTTCATAACATAACTTAATAGACAATATACTTTTTAAAATTTTAATTTAATATTATTTATCCTGTGTTAAAATTATTTATTTCATTTATTCTGCATTTAAAAAATAATTATTTTATAATATTTAAATATATATTTAATATTTATTTTATTATATAAATAATGAGTATAGACTTTTTTGTTAAAATAAATATAAATATATTTTTTTTTTGGTTGTATAGAACGTCACCATAGTATATTTTTTAATTTTAATAGAAGAAAATATAATTTTTTAAAACAAATAAAAAGAACCATGTAATTTAAATATTTTTTAAGAAAAAAGAGTAATTTTTTCTTATTTGAAAGATATATTGCATATAATTTTAAATTTTTATTTACTAAGTTGAAATATTTTAGGAAAATTTATATTTTATCTTTTTAAATTCAAATTATATTATAAAATTGATATGTAAATTTTAAAATATAATAAAAATTTTCTTAACTTCGAACTAATCTCAATTAGAATGATCTGCAAGTGCTTCCTTGCTTTAATTATTTTTACCATATCAGATTAAGATAAAAATATACATACAAAAAGTCATGTAACCTCAACAATTAATTTTAACTACAATCCAACCGTGACATTTTTGTTCAGAGTATTTATAATATTTTATCCTAAATTTTTAAATATTTTATATTTAAAAAACTAATATGTTTATCTTCCTGTTTTTGTGAAGCGAAGCGAAGCAAAGCTCCGCATGAAACCAACAGAGACACACTCCACTTTCAGCACAAGCAACGATAGCCGAAACAACCAAAACACAAACACAAAGGAACAGAGTACAACCACCACCCAGAACCTCCATGCCTCGCCGTCGCTTATCCTCATCGTCTCCGTTTCTGAGCCCACCTCTGCTTATTATTCTCTTGCCCATCATCACCCTCCTCTTCCTCTTCTTCGCACTTCCTTCCTTTCTCTCTTTCACCGCTCACCTCCTACGACCCACTTCTGTCAAGAAAAGCTGGGATTCCCTCAATATTCTCTTCGTGGTTTTCGCGATTCTTTGTGGGGTTTTTGCCAGGAAAAACGACGACGAATTGTCGGCACCAGAAGAGGCAGAAACCGTCACTGCCAGAGCGGTTGGGTATGAGAAAACTGTAGAAGAAGAGGATGGGTCAGTTTCTCAACGATCAAGCCGCCGCCGCCGCGCAAGCCGGAAAATGCCGTCCGCGAGGAATCGTTATCCGCCGCCGCCGCCGCCGCCGCCGCCGCCGCTGATGCCGTCGGTCCAAACACGATGGGAGCATAAGCACGCAAGGAGTGAACGGAGGAGGAGTAATGTAAAGAGGGAAATAGCCATGGTCTGGGCTTCACTATCCAATCAGAAAAAGAGGAAGAAGAAGCGGAGAACAACAAAGACCAATCATATTATCGATGAAGGTGACGTCAGTACGAGACAGCCGCCGCCGCCGCCACCTCCTCCTCCTCCACCGCCACCGTCGGTCTTCCACAGTTGGTTCAAGAAGGGACTAGGCAAGAACAAGAAAATTCATTCAGTCTCAACGCCGCCGCCGCCGCCACCTCCACCGCCATTGACATCTTCGAAGCGATGGTCATTGCGCCGCCAACATCCCACCGCCGCCGCCACCTCCGAAAATCAAGGACGACCCACCCGAAATGGACACGGGTGGGTCCGTTATCTGTCCAAGCCCCGATGTGAACGTGAAGGCTGCGACTTTCATTGCCAGACTCAGGGGGGAGTGGAAGCTGGAGAAGATGAACTCGATGAAGGAGAAGCAGAACCAGGCCCACTACCAGTGAGAGGGCCCAGCTCAAGTTGGCACTCGCAGTGAGAATATGATAGAAACTGATGGATCGCTTTTATTTCTGTGATGCATCTCTTTCTATAAATGGTAAAGAAAAGAAAATATATACACATGGCAAGATATTAGCTATACAATTTATATATGAAAGGGTAGAGAAATAGGGCTCTAATTGTGGTTATTTTTAAATTGAACTATTAGAGCCCATTGAAAAAGAAATTTGTGGCTTGGATTTGGGTTTGCTCTAATTTTACCAATTATGCATGGGTTTGTACATAGGTTTATAATGGGGCTCTAGTTGAGTTTTTTGATATCCCATTAGAGCCTCCAGTGACCAAGTATAACGTACCAAGCTGTTTGTGTGTCTACTGATAGATTCATGAGTGAGGTTCCTTGTACTAGTTGGCCATGCAAGGAACCTATGTGAGAATTTTTACTTTAGTGTGATTACGTATTATTGATTTGGTATTTTTTGTGTAGCTATGCTTTCACGAAAATGCATGGTTGTGCATGGCAACAAGTAATGACAGTGTTGTATTGTTGAGTATTAGAGATAAATTATTAACGTTATGGGATTCATCATTGGTAGTATAGCCCTTGTTCTCTTGCCTGAAATTTCAGGCCTCACGTGTGGTGACATGAAGGTGAATTCTTGAGTGCCATATCTTGCAATGTTGCATTTTTGGACCACTGCATTGCTTTCACATACTGTTCTTCTCCGTTTGTTTTGAATTGAAGCTCTTTATATTGATGTAACGACTTAAGATTTTGAATAAAATGGTGTTTGATATTGGTATCAGTATCCTAAAGAAGGCGAAAATTGCAGTGAAGAGAACTAATAGAACTCTGCCAACCAGTAATCTGAAGGTTGCAGAATAATCCGTGATAGCGGATTTTATTGTTTAGCTTCTGATTCAGTCGTTAAGCATATGGCCAAATAAGGATATTTCATGTTTTGGATTATTTGCTGGAAGATATGAAACTATACTTTGCATATTCTCAAGTTCTATATATGATACAGGTAAATGCTATACAAAAAAAAATTGGAGTTGTTCTGAAGAAGCATGTTTTTTTCATGTTTTAATTTATGTGTATGTCATCTATTTGAGTCCATGAAGATACAAATCTGGAGCATGGTAACATTGCTCAAATGGAACTGAGGACATTGTATTGAAGTCAAGTCAGGAAACTTGTATTCATTGTATGAATGAAGCTTTATATCACTAATATTTGCGGCCTTTCCAGAATTGGAACTTTATGTACCTCTAGTTTGAAATTTGAGAAATTTGGATTTAGTAGAATCTAGTTATATCCAATTACTATCTGACACTTAGTTCTGGCTAATTGTCTGTGTTTGAAGTGCCACTTTCTATTTCCAACTCCAAGACAGCGAATATCATTTATTGGTGAACTTAGCCAATCATTTACAGTCTATATTCTTCACAGGGTGCTAATTTAGCAGTTTCTGGAGGAAGGAGAGTTTTTAAAATGGGTTTAGTTTTTGGGTTTATTCTAACTTAGTAGGTTGGGTTTATAAAACTACAGATGAACTTGTCAAAGTAGCAATCTGAATCCTCTGTACTCACAAATTAAATGCATATGATACATTCAAAGAGAGATAAATAGGAAAAAAAATAGATGTAAAAAAAAAAAAAAGAAATAGGTTCTATATACATTTTCATATTTTTGTGTCACTTTCTTTTTAAATGTATGAATATCAAGGATTTAATTTGTTAAAGTAGTGAGCAAAATGGGGCTGAATATCAAATTTTGATTATAGTGTTTTATATATATTTCAAAACACCTTTTATTTTTTGAAACATGCAGGGTGATTTTGTGTATAGATCCTTGCATTTAGCTAGGTTTTATATACGTTTTCATATTTTGTGTCACTTTCTTTTTAAATGTATGAATGCATGAATGTTAAAGATTTAGGTTTTATATACATTTTTATATTTTTGTGTTACTTTCTTTTTAAATATATGAATGCGTGAATATCAAGGATTTAATTTGTTAAAATAGTAAGCAAAATGGGGTTGAATATCAAATTTTGATTATATTTTTTTATATTTAATTCAAAACATTTTTTATTCTTTGAAACCTGCAGTGTGATTTTGTGTATAGGTCCTTGCATTTAGCATTTAGAAAATTAAATGTAGGAATAAAATTATATAGAAAGAAAGAAAAGAAGACAGGCGAAAAAGTGTATGGCTAGTGTTACACACGAGTTGAATCAAGATAAATATTTGCCAAACCCGAAGCTTGATCCAGTTTGTGATTTGGTTGGATTAACTGGGATTTTTTTTTAAGTAAAAATTAATTCTTAAAAAGGTTTATATAATTTTTTTAAAATTACATATTGTCCTTATGTAAAAATAAAAGTTAGTGTTTGAATATAACTCCTAAATATATATTGTTCTTTTATCCCCTGAAATTTATGATTCTTTTGCGATGCAAGTGCTTGAATCTATATTGATAGAAATGAAGTTATCTTAAGTCACAAGTATCACTTGCTATCATTTGTCCCCTTATATTTGCCGTATATTTTTCATTTGAGACAAATTTGTTTAGATGAGTGAAAATTTAAATTAAAAAAATTAAATTAACACGCAGAGAGTTACGGGTGAAACCATTAATATATTTAAATAATTTTAACAAAATTATTTTTATATTTATTATTAATTTTAATTGTCTACAATAACAATTTTATTTGTTTAAAATGATTCAATCGTATTGTATTATGTTGTTAAAATTTTGTATTTATCATATTTTTATTAAAATAATATGATAATAAATATTTAAAAGTTATACTTAAATTTTATCCTAATTTTTTTTTTCGTTTTACATACTTAATGAGTATTTTAATCCAATGGGGCATGTTCGGTTACTCGCTTTTTAATAACTTTTTTAAAATAAAAACATAAAAGTAATTTTTTACTGATAAATTACCTTTTGTTTATTCCCATTTTTATTTATAATTTGTTGTGTATTAAACAACCTTAAATCTCAATCTGGATTTGACACCATCTCCATTTATCACTTGATCAAAAAAAGAAATAAAAAGAAAAAAGACAAAAAAATCCGTCATTTAAGGGTCTACATTTTTCTTGGACAAACTCGGCTAATTTATTACCTTCAAACTCTATCTATAAACGGTGAAAGTGAACAATAAAAATAATAATTTTAATATGATAGAAGTCTCCTAAATGGATAAAAATTAAAATTATATAAACCGAAACTACTCAAAAAATGCTTCACAGTATCAATGGATACTGTTAAAATTTCCTACCTAGAAAATAGATTAATTAGTGTTCAGAAACGTGTGACAACACACTATTCTTAATGTGTTATTCGCCTCCACTAGTTTGCTGCTGGGTTTTAGCGAATCACCCATAGAATTTATTCTAAGCACCAGAGATAACTATCAGTAATTACAGATATCTCTTTATATGTATAACTTTCTGTGTGTTTTTTCTCTAGTTTGCCTTCTTTGTATTTAAGGAGTATGAAACCAAATTTTTAATTGTGATTAAAGAAAATATATATTTTTAAACGTTGGCAATTAAAACGAAATCAATTTCTAATTTTAAAGATAAAAATGTATATACATTAAATTGAAATTAATTTAAAAAAAATTTCAACTAAATACATACCATTAGATCTATTTTGATCTAATGCTCACGAACGTGCCACATGTTAATATTTAAATATTAATTATATAATTAATATTTAAATTTACTTTATCTTTTAAAGTACTATTTGACATGTGTTATATTTTTTTTCTTATATAAATTTACGGGTTGTTGTCTTTATTCAACGTAGGACTTTGTCAAACTACTCCAACAGATACAACTACAAAATCTGTGAACTCACAATTTCCTATAATGCATAATTACAGCAATGCTTAGAATTGTTTGATATATAAAATTATTAAAAATAAAAAAATAATTTTATAAATAAAAAATGCTTTTTATGTCTATATTTAAAAAATAATAAAAAGTAAACCTTACTGAATAATAATTATAAAAATATAATAAATATTACATAAAATTGTAAAAAGAAATATTTTTCTTCCTAAAGAAGAAACTGCTAAATAAATAGAATTGTATTATTCTAATTTTTCTCTTTACTAAAGATTTATTTTGTCAGAACTAGGAAATTATTCATGTAGCCCCAGGAGGCCAAGAATCAACGTGTGGATTACAATATAGTTCTTGAATAATTAACTCTTCATACAAAACTCCCTGCTGAAATTTAAAACAAATCTTTAAGTTACTTACAACCTTAAACAAAACTTGATTGTAGATGCAAATTTTCTTTTATTATTATTATTTCAATAAATATATACTAAATAAATTTTTTTATAATTAATATCATATGATTAACTTTTTTATTAAAATATTTACAAATATTATATTTTTACCAAAAAACTTGAAAATAATCACTTAAAAAATGATCTTTTGATTAAGATGCTACATATATTAGCCTAAAGTTGCATTAAAATGCTAAATATTGCTTGAATTTAGTTTCCTCGAACTCGCTGATATTATTCTGCAAGAAGAATATTTATGTGTCAGTTGTATAACCCTGCGAAGTTGTCATTTGTGTACATAGATGTGTATGTGTTACTGTTTATTCTTCATGGTGTAAGAGGAAAGTGAGAGCGCGGGAACGAGAAAATCCAAACCCATGTCAACTGGTATTGCCAAAAAAAAAAAACTACATTTACAGCTACGATATTTGAAAGACAAAACAATTCATTGGGGGATTTGACAGTTCACTGTAATATTTAAAAGCCAAAACTATTCGCTGTAGGATTTGACAGTTAACATTTCACTTTTATAATTGCGCAGAGGCATGAAGACTAATTATAACAAAAGATTCAAAAGTAAAATATTTATTTTTAAAAATTTATTACTACTTATTTTAAAATAATTATTATTAATTTTAATAATAAACAATTAAATTTAATAATAATAAGTCTTTAAAAATATTTTTTTTAATTTTTGGATCCTTAAATATAATTTTTTCATAAAAATTTGTCTTAATTTTAAGAATTGTTCTCCTTGTTTCAACTACTTTAATTTTATGTTTTGTAAAACAAAAGTTGATCCCATGACATTTTGGTTGGGGACGTAAAAATAAATATTTTTATTTTTATTTTTTAAAAGTTTATTTAATATTTAAAATAATAATTTTATAAATAAAATAATAATTATAAAAATATAATAAATATTACATAGATTATATAAAAAATATATTCATATTGTAACAAGCCAAATGCAATCTTAAATTTTATATTTCTTTTAGATTCTAAATTTGATTTGTATTTAGATTTTATATTTTTTGAAAATTTAAAAAATAAAATAAAATAAAATTAATTTTAACTATCAAGTTAAAAAATTGAGCTGTTTAAATTAAATTAAATTAAATTATTTTTAAATAAAAGTGGCAAATTCAGGTACCGTCATCTAGTATTACGAACAATCTACTTTGTTTAAAAGTCAAAATAAATTCACTTTACACCTGCACAGATTCCATTGGACTAGCGACGTCAGCTGACTTTGGTGGAAATATAATATCATATATATACACGTAATATTTTTTACACGGTAAAATTTGACTGCTTTATTTTTATTTATTTTTTAGTAAATAATTCAAAATGTGCTTAAAAAAGTATACTCCGTCCAGTATAAAAGTCATTTTTTAAAAATTTATTTGATCTAAAATATAAGGTATTATATAATTTTTTGTATTAATTTTTTAAAAATATTTTTTTTAAAAAAAAATGTTGATTTAATTTTTTTTTTTCATAAATAAGGATAAAAATAAAAAAAATGATAAATTTAAAAAGTTCAAAATACTTAAATAATTTTATTAAATTATATAAAATAATTAAAAGTGTCTTAAAATATAAAACGAAGGAAATATTTAAAATCCGGCTTCACCAAAACGGGCGGGGTTGGAGAACCGACCCATTCCGGGATTAAGACCCGAATGATAATCCGTCTTACTCTGCGTAAACTTCAAGCCGTGCGCAGTACTCACAACCACCATCCGATCAGCAGCCTCTACTGCCCCAGCGTTTTCTCAGCTTCATCAGAGCCGTCAATGTAAGTACAGAGGGTGGACCCCGTGCAAGGAGCCCAAGGCAAATAAAAGAAATTAAAAATTTTGAAAAAATTATCACATCATAAATAATTTAAAAATTAAAATTTGACAATAAATTTATAATAAAAAACAAACTTTCTTTTAATATATATATTGATGCTTTAAAAAATTAAAACTAATTTACGAGAAGTTTGTATAATTTTACCCTTTTCAAAACAGTAGTAGACAAATGGCTCCTGACTTCTAGTTTCTCCTTACTGATTATGCTTTTTTCTAGATAAAAATCTGCCATATGTCTTCAAATATGCATCATGATTGTTTGAAAGGGGGAAAAAACAAGGAATAAAAATATTCTATCCGAATAATTGGTATATTGGCGTCAACTATTGGGCCACCAGTATATATATATATATATATATATTGCACTATGGTGTGTCAAGAAGTATGCAAAAGGGATTCGAGGGGATCAAAGCAATTTATTTTTTTGTTAATTTTTAATTAGCAAGTTTTAAATTTAACTCTTTATATATATATATAAAAATAAACAAATTTTAAAATTTGATTTATGAGTAGATATGAACATTTTTTCTTTGTAAAGCTCAAATTATGATATTCGAAAGTGTTGAAAAGTTAAAAAAAAATCAAATTGGATCTTTTTATTTTTTTAAGCACAGATATTAAATAAAATTTTTAGAAATAATAAATAAATAACTTGTTTGAATAGTAAGCTGCTTTCTTTCTTTTTTTTTTTTAAAAAAAAAAAACCTAGATACAAGCATCAATTATAAAAGTGCAAAATTTGCTTGTTAAATTATTGTCTTCGTATTTTGAAAAGAAAAAACTACCTAACTAAAAACAACTAAAAATTATCCTATATTTTCGTCATAAAATGTAGAAAATAAGAAATCTAATTTTTAATTACTGATTTTAAAAAAATTTTGTGAAAATAACAAACAAGCGGGCCATATGTCCGTGGAAAAGTGCTAGTCGTATCATTGTATCTTTTTTATACTAATATAATAAACAATAAATAAAAAATAAGTTTGTGTATATAAAAGATGAAAATGAACATTGAACAAACATTAAGAACATAACATGCACTGGCTGACATGTTGAATACTGTTAAAGCCCTTGAATTAAAATGTACCATTGATGCTACACTAGTGTGCTCTGGACTTCGTAACTGTTGATGAATGGAAATGTAATGTGCCAGGAACAGAAGAACGTGTATAGATGATAAAGATAGTAAACGAAAGAAAATTGAAAGAAACAGCAATTCTTATTTCATTGACGTGCTTTGAACTATTAAAGCTCATTTGACAAGTCTATCAATCATGCAATTTTGATGGAATTTCTTTGTTCATGTGCTAGGTAATATTTAAATTATAAGCGATTAAAGGAATATATGAATATTTATCAATGTGATGAATCTATGTCAAGTGATATTTGGGTGCAACTAAAAGTGGCAGTGACCAAATAATTTTGTATATGTTTAATGTTGTAAAGAAGTTATACCTTGCAATTACTTGTGAGGTATCTTGTGACACTTAGGCTTCGTTTGATTCAACGGAGGGGAGAGGAAATTAATAGAGGGGAGGAGAGAGAGTTTAATGAGTTTTGTTTAGTTGAAAGGAAAGAAGGAGAGGGAAAATTATTGTTTGATTCAAAGGGGGAGGGGAGATTATTATTTGATTTAGGAGGGGTGGTAATTATATTTGAATAATTTTTTTATATTATTTTAATTTTATTTTTTATACAAAAATGTTTATATCAATATTTTTCAAAAACAAATTATGAATTCTAATCTTTTTTATTTTTAATTTTTAATAAAAAAATTATCTTAATTTTTATTAAATATTAAAATATTAAAGAACGATAAAGTAAATTATAATTTAAAAAATACTCCTCTCCTCTCTTTCAAAACCTCCCAATTTGGAGAAAAAGAAAATTTGTCTCTACTTCTTTTCTTTCTTCTCCAATTTTGTCAAACCAAATATCTTATCTTCCTTTTCTCTCCCCCCTTTAAAAAAAACCTCCAACCTAAGGGTAGGTAATGAAATTATCTTGTACAATTGGCGATGGCATGCTTTGCATGAATAATAAAACCAACCATGGTTGGTTGGTCAAGATCTTCTACATAGTTGCTAAGATGATGCAATGCCCATGCGATCAATGTAGAATAGGTATTATAAGTGTTTGGATGTGATAGGTTAAGTGTAAAACAATAATATGTTTGTAAGGCATACCTTATTTGTTTTGCTAAAGGTGACTAATAGAGAAACATTATATTTTGGAAAGGTGAGTAGGTCATCATGGCCTTTTTGTGTTGATTGGATTGGAAAGAATTTTGACTGGAACTGTTGGGTGACTGATTGGGCAAAGGATGTGATGAGTGTTGAAAAAAGGAGCAATACTAGGTCCAAGTTGTAAAACTTAGAAGGCTAATTTGTAAGTTCATTTTATGAAAGCGGAAATTTGTGATTGAAGGAATTTTTAAAGTTAAACACTTTTGTTATGATGCAGAAATTTGAGAGTTGAATCTCATCTGTGAGTAGGTATTCAAGAGGAGATTAATGTGAAGTGGGTTATGTATATATATATATATATATATATAAAATAAGAATATTATATGGGAATAGTATTTAGAAGGAAAAAAAAAATCATGAACTGTAAAATAGCCTAATTCAATATATATATATATATATATATATATATAAAATAGAAAAACTACTGATCTGGAGATAAATTAAATGTGTAAGTTTTTTAGTTTGAAAAAACTTAGCTTCGATAATATGTGTGTGTGTGTGTGTGTGTGTGTGTGTTATTTAATACATATGCGACACATAACTTTTTAGAATATATTTTTATATCTACAGATTTAATTAATAGATATTTAGGGATTTAAAAATTAATTTTTTTGTGCACCGAACAACACTTTAGAATATGTTTTAATTAAAAAAATAAAAGAGAAAAATTAATCTGGATATTCTTCTCAATTTATATTCAAATTTAACATTTATTTTCTTTAAAATATGTTTAGATTAATTAAGAAAAAAGAATGAGATCAATATTTATTTTAGTTTAAATAAAAAAATTAAAAATTCCCTCTAAAGCTTTTTTACTCCATTCTGTTCGATCAATCCAAATTCCAAACAAACAATAAAAAAAGGATGATAGCACCAATAAAATGAGATTAAGTTTTCTTAACAAATTATGTGTTAAAAATATGCTTTATAAATTACATACAAGTTTTTTCTTTGGTTTAGCAGCCAAACGGTTAAAAAAAATTGAAAAAGTATATGTAATGATTAAAATTTTAACTTTTTGCTTGTGTCTGTAAACTTTCTCGAGAATCTCTCACCAAAACGGCTATGGCATTAAAAATGGTCATGAAGATCTCTTTGATTTTACATCACGTGGCTATCAGTTAAAACCTAAAGGCAAGTAAATGGCCATATCAAATCATATTTATACCTTTAATTTGAGCTTTTTAATGTGGCTTTTATGTCCAACGTGCATGATCATTGTTTTGATTTAAATGGCAATTATTTCTCTTTAAGGCGACCAGCGATCAAAGTGAAACGAACAATGTAATTGCGAAGTTTTGGTAAATATAGAAGGGAAAAGAACTTGGCCTAGATGCAGAGAGATCAGAGCTATGTGGGTTTTAGAGATATTTTAAATTGAAAAAAAATTATATATAATTATATTATAAATTCTTTAATTAAAATATGATAAGTTTATGATTTTTTAATAATAAAATAATGGGCACATGATTATGATTTTTTTATTAAATTATACACTTATAATATTTTAATTAAAAAATTATACACTTATCATATTTTAATTAAAAATTTTGATAATTAAAATATAAAAAATTATATATAAATTTAACCCTTTCGAATTTTCATTAGCAAGTTTTAGAACTTCAAAAATGCTGATGATTTAAGAGTTAACACTTGAAAGGAATTCGACTTTCCTAATTTGAATTTCTTGAAAGCTAAAGAGGTTAAAGCCCTTTAGACAAGCTCTTTTTTTTTTTACAGTTTTTTAATACGAATTATTTAGTACTATTTTTATTGTTGATATTCTATCATATAATTTATGTTTAATAAAAATCATATAATTAAATTTTAAATAATACTCAAGTTAGACCTTAAATTTTAAGTGAAAATTATTTATTTATCAAAATTCATGTTACATAATACTGAATTTTCCCTTGCTACCAGAGTATAGTTAACGCTTCCCTCTAATAATTTGTCTAGCATTTCATAATTAATTTTTGTCAATTTGATCAAGCTAGGCCCCTTTGATCATCAAAACGCTTTTGTAAATTGATGAATAATATCTTGACCGCAGGTTTAAGCGTAGTTCTTGAAGCTCCAATGAAATGCATGAGGTTGTCAAGTAAGTGGAGTTAGAACCTTTACAAATATGGTTTGTTTGACATATTAAAGGAAATTTATTCTTTTTTCAATGCATAAAAAATGATAGAAACAATGTTTATTATGTTTTTATTATCAATATTTAATAATAATTGTTTATTTTATTTAGGAATATAAATGTTACTTTTCATTCATTTTTCATTCTATTTCTTTATATATATATATATATATATACATAATATTTTGTTTGCCAGATGACCTCTTAATATTTTCCAAATAGATGACTAATTGTGGCCATGTAATGTTTGCTTGTTGATTTCAATAAATAAAAGATGTCAACATTTTATAAAATGCTTCATCGATCTCATCTCATATATAATTTTTTTTTTAGATTTTATTTAGTCTAAAATATAAAAAATAAACTACTAATATTTAGTATATTAATTATAACATTTTAAATATATTCTCCATTAAATGAGTCATTTATATTATGAGCTGTGATTGTTATTAATTTTAAAAAGGAAGTGTATATATTGAATAGATATATTCTTAAAAAATAGTTTTTATTTGAGACAAAATTAAAAAAAATTAATTACTTTTAATTAATTTTCTTAATCTTTATAAATTAATTAATTATTTTTTATATATGAGACCATAAAAAATATTATATACTATGTAATTATTGCAAGAAAGAAACAAGTAGTGTGATCCACCAAAATAGAGCTCACAACTTATTTATTTCTTTTAATAGTTATATAATGTGCAGATATTATAAAGAATCCAAATCACAAGGGAGGGGTGCAAAACTGCAACCAAGCAAGAATCTCACAATTCATGATCTTACATGATCTCAACCTTATGATAATGATTCAGGATGTTTAGGCTTCTATTATATCTAAGATGAATAGAACTTAATCGGTCCACTCCAATAAATTTGGCCCCTTAAAAGAAAAATTCTTATTTATCATATGTTAGTGACCCGAAAGGTAACCTAGACAAATGTTAATCCAATCAAATTGTCTAGCAACTTATTCTAATCTTAAAAATTAAATTATAGTAATTTTTCTTAAAATTTAGCTAAATTATATCTAATATCCTTTTTGCTTTAAAAATTATACTGAACTTCTTTGACATTTTAATAAATATTACAAAAACCTTATCTTAAATTTATTTTTTATCAAAAAAATTAACTTTTCTATATAATACGAGACTTTGATTGTATTCTTAATATAATAATAAAAATAGTGCAGTTGATATTAACTTCTAACATAAGAGTGTGATTTTATTTTTAAGATGATAATAAAGACATTTAAGTAATTTTATTTCTCCTTACATATTTTGTAGATAATAAAATTTATTGATGAAAAATAAAGTATATGGGAGTCAAGTGTGTTTTTTAAAACAAGAAAATATAAGATATAATTTAAGCAAATTTAAAAAAGTTAATATAATTTACTCAGTCTTAAAACCTTTACACTTGGAAGATGCACAGGCTGCGAAAGTTTCAGTTAGGCTTAATACGAGTAAATGTATTTTGAATTTTAAATTTGCGTTTCAAATTATGTATAGAGCTTCAGTTTTATTTTATTTTTTTCTAAATATGAGCTTCAGTATTTTTCTGAACAGATTTTCTTTACTTTGGAATTAAATATATACAATTTTGTAATTTTAAAGATATCTTTATGTTCAAAAGTATATAATAGTTTCTAACAAATTATTACTTAAATCAAAGTAATTCTGTTTAAAACCTTTTTTAACCGAACGTTTTAAGTATGTTTCAGATTTTATTTGAAATGTTTTCTATAATCAATTTTAAAAATACATCCTCTCATATTAATCCAGGGCATTTAAGTTATAAATAATATCATAAAATTTTTAAAAAGCACGAACATTTATATGATTATTTATTATAAAAATAATCTATTTATTTTTAAATTTAAATCTAAAGCCATTCAAGGATTTGTCTGTCCTAATTTTTAGGTGATTTTAACTTTTAAAATGAGACTACTTGCTGCATAAAATTACGTTTTTCTTCTTCATTGTGGTTGCATGTGTTTGTGAGTACACGTGATTCGTACTTTTTAAAAATGTGTTTATGACTACACCCAAATATTTGTCCATTAAAATATTTAGACGCCACCGAATTTTAGGCAGACAACGGTCGTCTTGTCCTAAATCTATTTTTTAAATAGTGCCTCGAAAATATTATTCCCGAAATTATTTTTTAAAAAATTGTTAGTACCCGAATTGACGATTTTGGACACAGAAGACTTCGAATTTACCGAGAGGGATATAGAATTGCCTTGCAAGAATTTATATATATATATATATATATAAAAGGAAAACGAATACCCTTGTATCTATATATATATATATAGTCCTCTTTAAAATTCTTAATGTCGTTTTTAATTTTTTAAATCTTTAACACTTATTCTTAGAGCTCTAAAATTTTTAATTTGTCCTCCTAAAATTTTTTAAAATCTCTGGTATGTGTTTTTCTTGCATTAAGATATATATATATATATATATATATATATATATATATATATATATATATATATGTATATATTGTTTTATTACAAAAGAGGCAGAAGATCCTGGAGGATTGAGAAAGGAGAAATGGACCACAACGTGATCAAAACTAAATGCATTAAATCTCTCTAGAACTAAATTCTAAAAGAGGTGCCTCATATTTCTCTTTTTTTTAATTATATGTTTTTGGTTTCTAATTTTAGCAAATTTTATTATTATATTAATTCAATAATATTTGAAATTATAATTTCTTAATAGTTATTAGTGTTTGTATTAAGTATGTATTTTTATCTCAAATTATTTTTTTGGTTCCGTCCCTCTCTTTCTTTATGTATGAGGAAAAATACATTTTTGGTTGCTCAACATTTACTTTTATCCTTTAACCTTATTTAATTTCAGTTTGGTTTATTAATTTTATTTTAAGTTTTATTTTTATTTTTTAATTTTATTTAATTCTAATTTTATTTTTAATTTTACTTTCATCTCTTAATTTTACATTAAACTTTACTTTTGTTTACTAATTTCATTTAGTTCTAATTTGATCTTTTAACTTTATTTTGAGTTTTAATTTTATTTCTTAATTTTATTTATTTCAATTTTATTTTTAATTTTTAAAAATTATTCAAATATTTTTCTCCTTTTCATCTTTTATTTTTCCAGTTTACTATTGATATTAGTAAACCCCACAAAACATAATAATTTCTATTTGGAAGTTTATTTTTTTATCTTATTTTCTCACAAACTAAATGGATTAGTACTCAGTGGCTAAATTTGTTTTTATCTTTATTTTTTTCATTTTAGCATTATTAGCCCAATTTGTTTTCTAGTGGTATTAACTTTTAATTAACATGAAATTTAAATATTTAAAATATTTTAATTTGATAGTATTAGACAAAAAATATTTAAGTAGTTTTTTAAAAATAAAAAATTAAATTAAAGAACTAAATTGAAACTAACTAAAATTAAAGAACCATATATATATATATATATAAAAGAAGTGGCGGCTAACTCGAGTCCCCCAAACAGACAATTTTGTTAAAAATGTTAAGGTTTTCATCGATCATCATCTTTGTTAATATTTAATTTTTTTAAAAAAATTAATATTTTTTTGTTTTGACATGTAATTTTGGTTCAAAAATAACTTTCAAAAATTTTCATTTCTCTATAATTTTATTTTTTATTTTCTATGTAAAGCATTATTTTTATTCTTTGAAAGTAAAGAAGGTAGACTATAACAAAAAAGTAGATAGTTCTTTAAAACAAAATTTGCAATATCTTAGTGTCTCCTTACTTCAAAAATAAGCACATTAAATTTTATTTGCAAATTAAAAAAATTGTCATCTTTAAAACACCGAATTCATATTTGTAGTCGTTAAGTAAAATCCAACCCATTGTTTGCCTTTTGAGCAACCCACTGTTTAATCAACTAGAATTGTGTGCTGGGTTGTTATTTTCTTGATCCGTCAAGAAATAAATATTTCAAATATGAAAGATTAACTCATTAATTATGTGAAATTTATGATTTTTTTTTTTGCCAAGTGTGGAATTTATGATCATAAATTCATTTTTATCTCCAATTTAACGAATGAATTTATTTTGATTAATTATCCGTTTAAATATTAAATTTTATATTAGATCATTTCAAAAATATTTTTTATGAGTTTTATGAATCAAGTTGTATAAGTCATTGATTCACCCCAAAAAAGGTAAATGTATTCATAATTCATTATTTTAAAAACAAACCTATTTAATTAACAATTTAAATTTATAAACAAATTTATTAAAATCGTAAAAATCTATTAGCTATTATAACATCATTTTCACTTAACAGGCTTATAATGCATACTGGATACACATTTTTTTTTTAATGATTTATTGTCAACTATTTAATACTAGACTAAAATCTAATTTTCTTACCACGTATCTAATTAACTCGGGAAATTTATATATATCATAAATAATATTAACATTAATCACTATGGATGTAAACTTTAAATTTAACAAAACTAAAGTTTTGACATGTACAATCTTTTTAGCAAAGGTATTCAAGAATATATTTCACTGAACATGTAAATAAAAAAAAAAAGAACTTAGCTCTCAGTGTAGTGTGAGGATCGTCTATAGTTTTTTTATTATAATTTTTTTAAAATTTAAGAATAAAGTAATACAAATAGTGGAAATTTGTAGAGGCTCACTTCTTTTTTGTTCTAAATTTTATAAAAAAATTACAATAAAAAATTTTAAAAATCCTAACCTAATATAACAATAGATGGTAGAGTTGACTGTTAATCATCCAATAACACTAACAGCAGACAATAAAAACAAAAACGTCAAGAAGCTCAGAGGCAAAATTTAAGGGCCGCAAAGATGGGAAAGGAAAACGAAGAAAATTTTTTGAAAAATATTTATTATATTTTTATAATTATTATTTAATGATATTTATTATTTTTTACAAATTTTTTAAAGTAAGAAAATGCTAATTATTTTTTATTCACATAAGTATATATATATATATATATATATATATATATATATATATATATATTTCTGTTTCTAATTTTTTGCACACCAAAGGATAAGACACCATGAAATGAGCTTATCATGGAATCTTTGTATTCAGAGTAACTTCTAAAATATGCTTTCACATCTTTTTTTTTGTTTTGTTTTTGTGGGGTTGGGGGGGTTAATGTGACATCATTTATTGCTTTTTATAAACTGACAGGCTAAATTACTTCTCTTTTCTTCAAAGTTGTTTAAATTACATTATTATTTTATATATTTTGAAAACATATATCTTCATTAAAATGAAACAGTTACCAAAATATTTTTAAAAATAATATTAATTTATTTAATTAAAAACATATTTCTTAAACTTTTATTTCAATGTTATCTACTTTGTATTATAAATTATAAATTATTAAATTTTATTAATTTATGATGATATTTACACTTATTGATGTTTGTATTGGCTCAACTCAATTTACCCTAATTTAAAAAGGTTGAATCCATTCAATAATTACCATTTATCAAATTTCATTAAAAAATTGACACAAAAAGTTGTTCAAATTATTTTGAGTACAATAAGTGAGTTGATCATATAATTTTTATGACTCTAATAAATAATTTGATGTAACTATCATTATCAATTCACCACTTTTAAAACTTATAAATAAAGATCTTTATATTTACACCAGAAAATAAAATAGTTTTCACTTAATCTAGCAATTATATATTTATCTCTTTAAATCATTTAATATAAGTTATTAGCTTTCCTGCTATCTCTTTCTTTCCTTTTATCATGCTCTCTGGTGATCCTTCTACCAATAAACAACTGAGAACAATATATTTATTTAATACACATGTTATTGTTAAAATCAAACAAATCTGTTGTTCTTAATAATTAATTATTTATTCATCAAATAATTTACAATTTGATAAATTTTAAAAAATTACTATTTATATTAGTCAAATATATATTTACTATTTATTATATTGTATAAGTAGTAGATATAAGAATATTTTGACAAAAATAAATGTAATTATAACTTTTTTATGATAGGAAAAATAAGTGTAACACATCTTTTAAATTTGAAAAACAATAATAAAATTTTTCAAAACAGAAAAATAATATAATTTAAACATCTAAAAAAAATCCATTAAAGTGATTTCCAAAGTTTCATTTTGACATGTATAATCAAACAATAATTAACAACAAAAAAAATTGTGGGATTTTGCATCCATATGTATTAAACCCAAATGATCTAAAACCAACAAAAGGCTTGAGCCGAATATTGCCATATACCATCAAACACAAAATAAATTGAAGACTAATAGGGTGGTTTTGTAAATAGCACCAAATATGTGCCCTAAAACATGAAAGAAAATGAGTTGAATATGTTCGTCGTTCATTCCAAAACGCCGTTTTGTTGCGGAGACCACGAAACGCCCACCCTCAGTCAATCCGTTCCGTTCCTCTTCTTCCCAAGCAACCTGGACAGTAAAAAAAAAGAAAATTATTAATTCAATCTAATTTTCCCTTAACAACGAAGAATAGGAGAGAGAGACAAAGCAACTCTTTAGAGAGAGAAAGAGCTCAAACTTGCTTTTCTGTATATAAAGCCTTCCATTTCTTTAGTGAGAGAAAGTTCGGAAGTGAGAGACGGAGAGGAAACCTCTCTTCAAGACTCATTATCATTTTCTCCATCTTGAGATTTTAACTTTTTTTTTTTCTTTGCTCCCATCAGAATTTTCGTTGGAGCTTCGAAGCTACCGTTCTCTGCTCTCTCCGATCCGAGTCGCCGAGTTCGGTCCCTACTCGACTCGGTCCTGCCTCGGATGAGTTAGCATCGAAGATCGCTGCGCATTAATCGCCATGGTAACGTTGGACGAAGTATTTCGTATTGTTTGTGTCGCGCCTTTGATTGGTTGATTTTTTTTCCTTTGACTCTTTGAGCTGCTTCGTTGAATCTGTTGGACTTGGAATTTTTTGTTTTTCTGTCCGATTGTGATATTTATGTTTTGGGATATAATTGGGTTTCTAAATTAGTCTCTTAGTTGTCCAAAAAAATTTTTTTTTGGGGGATGAATTTTGAATTTTGCAGGGTGATCTTGTGGTTTGCATATTTATCCAGTCCACCCATGCACTGCTAAAAGATTGTGCGTAATGAGCTTGGTGGATACAAATAGGTGCTTAATAATATTTGGGTAATGTTGGGTAGGCAATTGGAGGGAGATTAAGAGGGAATGGAAGTATACACAATTTGGCTCATTTTCATAAATATGATACTGATATTGAATGGTGGATGGTCATGTTCTTCACGTCCTACTTTAAATTGTAAAAGGAACCGTTTGGAAGCTGAAGCGGTTATTTATGTTATTCATTTAAGCTTATTGATAATTGTATGAATGAGGTAAAACGTCAGTAACGAATGAATGTTTGGTTAAGGAGGAACTAATTCGAACTGATGAAAGAAAGCTGGCGTGTGATTTTGGTTATTTTCCTGCAAATTCCACGCGGAAGGATGCTTCTGTATCAATGGCAGGATAATACATAACAAATCCATCATACTAAAGTAAAAGAAATTTGGTGTAAAGGTTTTTTTTTTGCAAATTTGTTGATGCATGGTGCTATCTGATAGTTGTAAATATGAGGGCAAAACTTCAGGGATAGGTCGGACAGAACTTCTAAGACACCTAGTTGTTGCTTCACTGACCATGGTTCTCAGTTATAGGTCAAAGCAGCTGGATGGTCCAGTGACGTGAACATGATAATGATTGAATGCCAATCTGTTGTGTGTATGTGCACATAATGGTTGACAAATTTAAAAGCAAATGACATTAACACTGCTAAATGTTGAAACTCTACATCATCATCTATCAAGATTGATATTTTGATCATGAAGATATGAAGACAAATTCTTATCCTTTCATACCATAAATGTGATCTTAGTATTCTTTGTCTTTTATCTTCTCTCTTGTCTAATTCATTCTTTTTCTTGATGTTAAAATTAACTAAACTAAAGTTTTAGGGTTGGCTATGCTATCTATGGCCTAGTGCATGTTTGCTTGCGTTCATCTTCTCCTGTTTCACTCTAGGAACTTTACTTGGTTATATATATAGTTGTATTAGCTGTAGTTACTTGCTGTAGGCACGTAGTTGATCTTTACCATTTTGTGTATGTCTTTTTTTAAATTTTAAACTTAGTGTGAAATTGTATAAGTTTTAGCAAATGCCATTTTTTGAACATGTATACATTAGAATATCCTTTTTTTTTTTTCCAGAAAAACCTTCATGGTTGATATCATTTAATGGAGTGTTCAATGTGTTCATCTTTGCAGTCTGCTCCTGTGAACATCATTGTAGGCTCTCATGTCTGGGTTGAAGATCCAGTGCAAGCATGGATTGATGGAGAAGTTTTCAAAATCAATGGTGAAGAAGTCCATGTTCGCACCACAGATGGGAAGACAGTGAGTCTAACTTAACTCTCTTTACTGTAAACTTTGGGACGTGAATGAAATTTCCTATAAATTTGTCAATTTGTTTGCTTAGATTCTTCATTCTAAAAATGTCTGTTTACTCTTGCAAATTCTTGCGCTGTAAAATTACTTTCAGAATTCATTTAAAATTCTCATATGCAATATAAACCTATTAAACTGATCCTTCTGTATTTTTAAATCTTTTATGGATGACAAAAAAAAGTTTAGGAGTTAGATAGGTTGTTTTAGCTCTAATGCAGGGTACACCACAATTGGTGGATGCCTACCAACAAAAGGTCACCAGTAGAAATTGAACTGAAGACCATTTGGTCAATGCAACTTGATCCTATCGATTGAGCCAACCCTTCTTGGCTTTTTAAATCTTTAATTACAGAAAATCCACTATTGTTCCTTCATTATTATCTGCATCCTTTTTTGTTTGACTGGTAATTAATGAAGAGTTTTGCAACTTTCAATATTGGTTTTAGCAGTTTGACATTCTGGTTTCAGGTTGTCACAAATATGTCAAAGGTTTTGCCCAAGGATAATGAAGCTCCTCCTGGAGGTGTTGATGACATGACAAAACTGTCATATTTGCATGAGCCGGGAGTTCTGCACAACTTGGCAACAAGATATGAACTCAATGAAATCTATGTAAGATATTTATATGTTGACTCATTAGTAACCATAGAAACTTGCGAATAATGTAACCATGCTACTCCTCCCACATCGTTGCAGACATATACTGGAAATATCCTGATTGCCATAAACCCATTTCAAAGATTACCGCATCTATACGATACTCACATGATGGAACAGTACAAAGGAGCGGCATTTGGAGAGTTGAGTCCCCATGTTTTTGCAGTTGCAGATGTTGCATATAGGTAAATTAGGGGTGTTCATTTGATATGTTTCCTTTATAATCTCTTGTGGTTTACTTATTTCCATGGTTATAATTGTTAGAGCAATGATCAATGAGGGAAAAAGCAACTCAATCTTGGTTAGTGGTGAAAGTGGTGCCGGTAAGACAGAGACAACGAAGATGCTCATGCGTTATCTTGCATACCTAGGGGGCCGATCTGGAGTAGAAGGGCGAACAGTTGAACAACAAGTTCTAGAAGTATGTTGGAGCTGCAATTTTTTCTTGGATATCCCATCTTTGTTTGTGCATGTCTTTGAGGATGGGGGCCTAAATAAAATTTCACTAACTTAATATTATTTGATTTACATTGCAGATTTTTAGAAGGCAAAAAATTGTTTTCTTATTCGTGCTTGTATGTTGATATTTTGCAGTCTAATCCAGTTCTCGAAGCATTTGGCAATGCAAAAACAGTTAGAAACAATAACTCAAGGTGCGTTCTGACAGCTACAGTATCAAGTTAAACTAATGTTGTCATAAAATGGTTAGGCAAAGTAATTGTGACTATTTTATATTGTATATGTGTGTGTGTGTGTAAGAAATGGTCTTCCATCTTTCTTTTCCTACTTAAACCATGGTCAGAAATATGGTGATTGAACAAGATGAACCCATAAGTTCATTAGTAGCTGAACTCCATTAATGCTTGGAATTTTGGGTTCTCTTGCCGAGCATTATGTTTCACTATTCAGCAAACCAAGTGAAAAATACTAATAAAAAGTGGGTTCTATTTATTTTCTCTTTCACAACTAATATAACTTTTTTTTTTGGGTCATGTTCCTCCTAATATTGAGATGCAGTCGTTTTGGTAAATTTGTTGAGATCCAATTTGACAACAAGGGAAGGATATCAGGGGCAGCCATTCGTACTTACTTGCTTGAGAGGTCTCGGGTTTGCCAAATTTCAGATCCTGAAAGAAATTACCATTGCTTTTACCTCCTTTGTGCTGCACCAGCTGAGGTAATAATTCTCTTTCTTGATATTGAATTGCACCCTTTTATTTTTCACAAGTATTGGCACCTTTGCTACTATAGTGTTAAACAGTATACACTTTGCTAAACTCTTTATTTTGCAGGAAAAAGAGAAGTATAAGCTGGGAAGTCCTAGTTCCTTCCATTACTTAAATCAATCAAAGTGCTATGAATTGGATGGAGTGGATGATGCACATGAATATCTTGCTACTCGAAGGGCAATGGATATTGTTGGAATCAGTGAGGAAGAGCAGGTTAATCTTCCTGAAACCTCTTTCCTAGTGGAATTGAAGTAATTTCATGTGAAGCTACTTTGATGATAGATGGCAATATATTCCAGGAAGCAATTTTTAGGGTTGTTGCGGCAGTTCTACACCTTGGAAATATTGAATTTGCAAAAGGAGAGGAGATTGACTCTTCTGTCATCAAAGATGAGAAGTCTAGATTCCATCTTAATACAACTGCTGAACTTCTGAAGTACGACACATATGATCCTCATCTGCTTTTCAGAGGCAATACTGTGTTATAGTTTGATATTCTGTAGTCTGTACATTTAATGTATGAAATTATTGTAGGTGTGATGCTAAGAGCTTGGAAGATGCACTGATCAAACGTGTGATGGTAACACCTGAGGAGGTTATTACAAGAACCCTAGATCCTGTTGCTGCTGTTGGTAGCAGGGATGCATTGGCTAAAACCATTTATTCACGCTTATTTGATTGGTAATGAACCTCAGGCTATAGCCCTAATTCTGCATGCGATGTTGCATGTCCTTCATAAAGATTCTCTCTCAGCAATCATGTGAACTACAAATAACTCATGAACTACAAATAACTCGTGTATTTCATAAAAAAGAGTTAAACAAATTCCTTTTTGCTGAAGGACTGAATATTGACATTTGAATAAGGTTGTCAATTGTGAATTTAATTTACTGGTAATAAAATGCATATTTTGAAAAGACAATAATCATATATATAATTGAATAATCCACATGAAAATGCTTTAAAACTCTTTGTTGTTATCAGTAGCTCTCCAGTAAAAAAATTATGTGGTTGAATCACCATTTGTCCTGGCTTTTCCTTCTTTAAAGGTTATACATTCTGTCATTCTGACAAATTTTTATGATTTCTTTCAGGCTGGTGGAGAAAATTAACATTTCAATTGGGCAAGATCTAAATTCAAAATCTATCATTGGAGTTCTTGACATCTATGGATTTGAAAGCTTTGAGTTCAACAGGTAAGCCAGTGCTTTCAACTGGCATCTAAGTTATGGTATTCAGCCTTATACCTGACGAATTTCTTTTCTCTAAAAGTTTTGAGCAGTTCTGTATTAATTTTACAAATGAAAAGCTGCAACAACATTTTAATCAGGTTTGTTAATTATTTGTGAATTGTGATCTATATTCTGTAATTCCTTTTTTTTTTTTTTGGTTTTTCTTTTTAAACACTGATGATTAAGGTTTTTCTGATTGAGTGAGTGCAGCATGTCTTTAAAATGGAACAAGAAGAATACACCAAAGAAGAGATCGATTGGAGTTACATTGAGTTTGTTGATAACCAAGATGTTTTGGATCTAATTGAGAAGGTATTTCACTGTTGCTACATTAATCTCTATTGCCCTATGTGAAATATGCGATTTATTTATTACCTGTTATTGATACGAACTGCACTTTTTTTTTGGATTTTCTGAAATATGTATAGTTGATCAAATGTTACTGAATTGTGGTATTTAGTTTAGGCATATGTGTGCTTGTGTTTGCATTTTTTGTGTGAAAATAATAGAGGTAGTGATGATTATTTTACGTTATCCAATCTTTTGCAGAAACCTGGAGGGATAATTGCACTCCTTGATGAAGCCTGGTATGCGACTGATAGAGATTTAACTTTTAGTCTGACACTGCTTTTAATTTTATGCTATTTTCATTTTGTCAAGAGAAGGATATGTTGTGTACTTATAATCAGGCATTGCCTCAACTTCTGTGGTTTGGTTGGATTCACATTTGCTTGGTTGCTTGACACAGTATGTTTCCTAAGTCCACACATGAAACATTTGCTCAGAAGTTGTACCAGACATTCAAAAACAACAAGCGCTTTATCAAACCTAAACTTTCTCGGACTAGTTTCAACATATGTCATTATGCAGGGGAGGTAGATATATTTAACCTATTTATTTTACATGTTCCTATTGACCACTTTTTTAGCCATAAACTGTTTCTTCAACATCTTTCTTCTCACATAGTTTACCATCTTTTCTTTGCCCAGGTTTTGTACCAGGCTGATATGTTCCTTGACAAAAACAAGGATTATGTGGTTGCAGAACATCAGGCTCTACTGACAGCCTCAAAATGCTTGTTTGTGGCTGGTCTATTCCCACCTTCTCCTGAGGAGTCATCAAAATCATCCAAGTTCTCTTCAATTGGATCACGCTTTAAGGTATTATCATCACTTGGGCTTTTTTTGAAATGGATAAAGTTATACTTTAGGGATTTGTCATCTCACTTTGCTGAAAGCTGAACACTGTATGTTTCCATTGCTTTAGGATGAGAGAGATAAAATAGACAGGAGCTGGATGTTCAATGGTGATGACTGTTAACATATTTTTCTGATGATAGGAGTACAAAAAGGATGAGAAAATTTCTTCTTAAAAAGAGAAAAAGGTGAAATTAACATATGCATAATAACATAAAAAGGGTCCTTCAATCTCTGATCACTGGTGGAAGTAGGTATGTTGAGATATTCATCTGTAGAACACGAAAGTGTTGCCTTGTAAACAACTATTTCCCATGGTCAAGGTCTCAAGGATCATTCCAACCCAAAATCTTAAGCTACCAATGAATAGTTTTATTATAATTTCTAACATGCCTCCCACACAAAAGTCCTTTGGGATTAAAGTGTGGACAAATCTCAAACCCACTCTACCATGGGCTTGAAACTTGACATATAATTAAGAGAATGGGACATGGCAAAGATTTAATTCCTAATTACTCTTATACCATATTAAGAATCATTTCAATCCAAAAGCTTAAGGTATTAAGTGAAAGCCCATGAATAGTGTTATTATTTTAATATAATCTCTAACAGCTACAATAGCTGCATTGGACTGTATTATTTAAAATCTGTGCATTTGGCACCAACCAAATACTCCAAAACTCTGCAGATATCACTCCCCTTCATAATATGTTGCCTTTCTTGTAGCCATCATCTTTGAATTTAATTATCTTTTATCAACCACTGTATATGCAAATAATGCCATCATCTTCTGAAGATTCCAAATACTCCAAGCAATTAAATGATATAGAAACAAATTATTAGTATTTCCAGAGCTTCCAAAGAGCATCACACAGTCTAGGGATCTCAAACAGACATGTTACTGAAATCTTAACCATTATATCTTCTAACTGATTAGCCCAAAGTGTCTATAAATCCAATGCCAGCAAAGAGTTATGACTGGGTTACATTCTGCATAGAAATTAAGTCATTATCTATGTTGGTGATCACGTGCAATATTGCTTTTATTTTACTGATATTATTTTGATTCTGTTCAGTTTTTATTTTCTGTGTATTTTGCCTCTTGTTCAGCTACTTTATTTTTATGTATTTTATTTGCTGATTTCTTGGGATTTGATGGCTATCTTCAATGCCTCTTTTCCCTAGTTATGTACCTTCTCTTCCCTTGAATTAAATATAAAATACACAAACAATCAAAGAAGTATTTTCTCTCTGATTTGCCACAATCTCTATAGTTAATTTTTTTCTATATGAGGTTACTGCTGAGTTAGTGTCTATATGGAACTGGAGTAGGGTACGCATTTTTTCTTGCTGATTACAGAAGTTACTGTGGACAGTGCATAATCTTGGAAATTGTTACAGTTACTTGGTTAATGGTTATAACTGTTGTATATGCCCATACTGAGAAGCCATGGGAACCTAGACACCCTTGAAATACAAGGCTTGCAGCTGGATCATGTCATAATAATCATCATTATGTGAAGAAAGAATCACTGATATCATCATTTGATTCTGCAAGTGCTTCAACTTTCTGTACAATTTTTAGTTTTGATCTCTCTCTTTGACATGGTGATGCTTGGTGGTCTTGCATGGGATATTTTTGGTTTGCAACTCTGGCCTTTATGATAAATGATTTACTTATTATGACACAGTCTTTTTCATCTCTTTATCAACTCTCAAGTATCTGGGCCATTATATTTTGTGACAAGTGAATGGCTTATGTTTTTAAAAAAATGCAGTCACAACTTCAATCTTTGATGGAGACCTTAAATTCAACAGAACCTCACTATATCAGATGTGTGAAGCCAAACAATGTCCTCAAGCCTGCTATTTTTGAAAATCTCAATATTATCCAACAATTACGCTGTGGTGTGAGTATATTATGGTCTTTCTTTGTATTCTTTGGCTTTAATATATTAAGCATGCAAAGGAACAATATATTTGACATCTATTTACACTTGGTGGTTGGTTGTCTCATTGCTATTTGCTATAGGGTGTACTTGAGGCAATTAGAATCAGCTGCGCTGGATATCCTACTAGGAGGACCTTTTATGAGTTTCTTAATCGATTTGGTGTTCTTGCCCCTGAAGTTCTGGATGGAAAGTAAGTGTCATATTCTTTCTGGGCTGTTTTTGTCTTTGACTTGGTTAATGGCTTTCTTTTTTCCAAGCAAAACTTAATCATCTAGTATATCTGTGATTTCTAGAGCAGCCATTATACTGCTTTAACTTTGGTTTAATTCTCACTCTTGCTTTTCATCCCTATACTAGTTAACTGTTCCTACTTATTCCTTTTCAGCTATGATGACAAAGTCGCATGCCAAATTATCCTAGATAAAATGGGTTTGAAAGGCTACCAGGTGATTTCAGTACTTCTTGTAACTTGATAATTGCACAAGGGAGGGACAAGACTTGAAAATTGAGAACAAGCCAAGCACTGCAATTTGCCTAAATTAATGAAACCCTTCATATTCATCCTATTAAGATGGAGAGAGAGACCTTTCTGTAATTCTCTCTTATCATATTTTGAATGAAGGATAGGTACATAAATAGGACTGGAGGCATTAAAGTTGCCTTGACGCCGCTGATTCAGATCTGGTACAAATTAAGATAAAAAATGAAAAAGAAACTAATGGTGTAAACGGACACCTCTAGAAAAGGTAACACAATAAAGAGGTATAAAGACAGAATAAAACATTGACCCAAATCCCCTCAGATCTGGGCTTTAATCGACCCAACGCTCCTAAGATCTAGGCTGAAGTTGTGCTTGAGAATACCAAAACTCCTCTTCAAGTTGGGGAGTAGAAGTTGATCATCCCCAGCTTGCACCCAAGCTCTTCGAACCTCACTCTAGTCAAGGCCTTGGTTAGGATATCTGCAACTTGAGCTTTACTGGGGATGTATGAGAGTGTAATAACCCTTGAGTCAACCTTCTCTTTGATAAAATGATGGTCAATCTCAATGTGTTTAGTTCTATCATATTGGACTGGGTTCTTATAGCTGCCATGTTATCACAAATTACTCTCATAGGCAATTGGCTAGCTACTTTAAGTTCCCCTAGTAGTGTCTTTAATGACAATCCCTCACATATACACTAAGCTAGGGCCTGATATTCTGCTTTAGCACTGCTTCTAGCTGCAACTGATTGTTTCTTGTATTTCCACGTCAACAAGTTTCCCCACACATAAGTGCAGTAGCATGTTGTAGATCTTCTATCCATAACTGAGCTTGCCTAATCAAATTCATTGTAAATCTCCACTGTTCAGCATGTGCCTTTATTGGTCATAAAGGCTTTATAAGAAGGTGACAATTTATTGTATGACACATATTTGCTAGTAGTGTTTAGTGCAGGACCTTGTACCTTTTCTCCAAACAATGGGTATGGCTAAATCCTCCATGTGGACTTTGGCTAGAGAGACTTGGATTCTACGTAGGAATTGGTCCTATCTCTTCTCGAGGTCCTTGTCTCTTAAAGAGTAGAGCAGGATGTCTCTTTCCAGTTGTACCTTGTAAGTCTTAACCCCCCACCAAAAAAAATCGAAACAGAGCTTTCTTTGGATCTTCGACTTTGACAACCTGCCAATTGTTGTTGGCTAATCAAGTGCAACCTTCTTATCTGTTTGAAGGCGTGTGGTGTGGGAGAGGGGGGAAATATTTCATAACCAAATAAGATTTTCCTCTTCAAAGACTAGTCAAAAATGAAAATTTAAATGGGCCTCTTCAACCACCCACTTGTTAGAAAAAGGAAGATGATGGCGGCCAAGGGTTGGGGACAGTGTTTCACAACTAGAGAAGGTGAGATGGGTGCAACTTTTTCAGTTGAAGGAGGACAATGCATAGTGACGGGAAAGAGACGTAGAGTATTGGGTGGGAGAGAAGAATAGAAAGAAAAAGAAAGTGGAAAAAAGAAAAAGGAAAAAAAAAAAGGAAAAAAGGGAAAAGAGAAGAATTGGTAGAGGAAATTTTAACCAAGGGCATTTTAGTCTTTTGATACACCTTACTTTCCATTCCTACAATATTTTTCTTCTAGCAAATATAAAAATGGAAAAGCATTCTGTTTCCTTTCTATGTCATACTAAATGGATTTAATTTATTCTCATTGATTTAATTTATTCTCATTCCTTTTAGCATTCACTTTCCATTTTCATTAAAGCACCTTTTATGCACTAAACGGGTCCTAGGACTTTGGAGGGCATTCTATTTATGAGGTGTGTTTCTGTACAGATGACTTCCCCCAAAAAACAGTAGGGATATTCATGATGAATAATAAAAATTTTGCAATTTCAATTACGTGTTTTTTTTTTCCTTTTGGCTAGCCGTTTTTGTTATGGGGTGTAGACACAAGTACTTTGGTGGTGAATTCCTTCATCTTTAAGATAGGTACTAAGGGATGAATTTATGTATTCCCTTCCATTGTCACTCCTTAGTACTTTGATTTGGGTCCACAATTGGTTTCGGATAAACTGATTAAAGGTTTTGAATATCAAAGGTACCTCTGATTTTTCTCTCATTAGATAAATCCTTGTTGCTCTTGTATGATCATCCACGAAGGTAACAAGCCACTTGGCACTTGATGCTTTTAACCTTAGAAGGTCTTCATGCATCACTATGGATTAAGAGAAAAGGCTGGGATGGTTTGTAGCTTTGCATAGTGTAAGTATTATGGGTGTGTTTAGCAAGTTGACATCTTTCATAGGGTAACATAACAGAATTTTTATTGCAAAGATTTGGATGCAACTTTTTCATATATTGAATATTAGAGTGGCCTAGTGTATGGTGTCACAGCAGCAGATCATCCTTATTAGCACCAGCGTAGGACTTATGAGATAGAGATTGGTCACTTCCTCAGCATTATCAATCATTTTTTTGAATGCCAAGCCCTGAAATTCACATTCACCATAAAAAAAGTTAGCCACACAATTGTTATCTTTGACTAATTTGCTGATGGGTAACAGGTTACAAGCGAGTTTGGGCAATAATAAAACATTTTTTCAAGAGTAAATCCTTAGATTTCATGATCATCCCAATCCCTGTCATAGTAGTTAAGGTCCTATATGCTATCTTGATTTTCAGTGGTCTTGTGCACTTGTTAATTTTATCAAATAAAGAGGAATTATTTGTCATGTGATCTGATGCTTTAGAATATACCACCCTGTTGAGATTATTCAAGTTTTGGGCATTGAGGACTACTGAAAAATTACCTGACTAGGCAATACACCCAGTTCCAACATTACCCTTTGAAGTGTCTTGAGCCACATTCTTTTGCTGTCCAAACAGCTTTTGAAGAAGCTCAAGTTGTTTGCTAGCAAACAGCGGTGCTTGAGGAGTGGTAGTTTCCTCTATACTGCTAACCATATAGCCCTTGCCATCATCCTTTGATTTTGGTTTCCAATTGGGTGGTTTTCTGTGGATCCTCCAGCAATTATCCTTGGTATGATTGCTTTTATGGCAATGCGCACACCACAATTTGCCATTTTTCTTTTGCTTATTGTCACTTCCTTAGGTCAGCCCACACGACACAAGTGCAGACCATTCACTAGTGTTTGGAAAGGTATATGTGTGAGGTTACCATCCAGCTTTCTTTCTGCTTTCTTCACGACATACCCCTGCAAACACTTATTTGAGTGAGGGAATAGGTTTCATAGCAAGGATTCTACCTCTTACTGTATCAAAATTGCTATTTAAGTCGATTAGGAACCTGTAAATTCTCCTTTTCCCTACAATCTTCTTGTAGGCTGTTGCATCAATAGTACAGCTCCAAGTATGAGTGTCCAACACATCCATCTGCTGCCACACCCTGGAAAGAGAATTAAAATATTGATTTACAGGGGTATTTCCTGGTTTTAGCTCATGATTGAGTATTCTATCTCAAATGCCTCAATAGCACTTTCATGGGCAGCATAGGTGTGATGTAGGACAAGAGAGAAAAGGGAGAAAATATAGAAGAAAGGGGGGAGATAATAGAAGAAATAAAGAGGGAAGAGGAAGATGAAGGGGAGAGATGTAGATAATCTGAAAGTACTTTATTATCAATCAAGTTTAGGTTCTCCAAATACAATTGCAAAAACTTATATTTATAGAACTCTAATCCTAATTCTAGTAAAAGATAACTTCTAATAATAAAAGATAAATATATAAAATCCTAATCCTATTGAAATTCAAATGTCTAATCTTAAAAATAATTAAAAACTAACAAAAAGATAATTATTAAAGCCCAACAAAAAAGATAACTAATCATAATTCTAATATTAATAAATATTATTTCTTATATTTATTTTTAATCCATAATTTACAAATAATTAATAATAATTTTCCTATTCCTTTCTCATTTTCCATTATTCTCCTCTAGCCAGAAAAAACTTGTCCTTGAGTTTTGAAATAGCAAAGTATTAAAATAATCCATCTTGGAACCTCAGGTAGGATCAACGCCACTGCTGCAAGATACGATAGCAAAGACAACTTTGAATTCATTAATACATTTGGAATGACAAACTCGATCAGATGGAATAGTTGAACCGGTTGAATCTGAACATAACAACATTCTACAACTTCTGGTTGAACTTTAAATTGCTAGTCAAAATTGATCTCTTCACATCCTAAATTTACTTCCAACTGCTCTTCATACCCTATGATGGAACTGTCATCATCAACGTCTGATGGGCAATCAAGGGATTCCACGATAATGACATCGGATTTGCTTAATATATCTTCCTCTAATACTTTGGACTCTCGACGACATTCTTCTTCTGCCTTTAACTCTTCTAAGTTTTTGCCAGTGATTTGTATAAAAAGTTGATTGATGGCACTTACAAGTTTATCAAATTGATGGTCCACATTTTTTTGGAAGTCGTTCAGATTAGTTTGGGTACTTTGTTCTACTTGAAAAATGAGGCTTTCAAAGGACTTGACCGGTGTGTGGCAACACATGTCGTGGCTGCTGGCATTGGGCTTGGATGATTTGGTTGGATTCCTCCTTCTGGTTCTAATGGTGTGGTTTGTGACTTGTTTCGATAGCCAAGAGTGTGAACTTAATGTAGGACGATGGTGAGTTTAGATTTTCAGGTGAGTTTATGATGTATGAAAGGTAGTGGAAAGCGTGGTTGGAGTTGTATCCTGGCTCTGATATCAAATTGATGTAGGACAAAGGAGAAAAAGGGGAGAAGATAGAAGAAAGGTAGGAGATAATAGAAGAAATAAAGGGGGAAGAGGAAGATGAGGGGGAGAGATGCAGATATTCTGAAAGTACTTTATTATCAATCAAGTCTAGGTTCTCCAAATACAGTTGCAAAGACTTATATTTATAGAACTCTAATCCTAATCCTAATGAAAGATATCTTCTAATAATAAAAGATAAATATATAAAATCCTAATCCTATTGAAAGTCAAATGCCTAATCTTAAAAATAATTAAAAATTAACAAAAAGATAATTATTAAAGCCTAACAAAAAAGATAACTAATCCTAATTTTAATCTTAATAAAATATTATTTCTTATATTTGTTTTTAATTCATAATTTACAAATAATCAATAATAATTTTCCTATTCCTTTCTCATTTTCCATTAAGGCGTCACGAGCTGCCTCCCATATCTCGTGGACAGTCCTAAAAAACATGAAATTTTCTCCTGTCTCCATGCTTATCGAGTTAATGGGCCAAGCCATGACTTGGTGGTTCTTGGTCTTTCAAGTTTTATACTTGGAATCACTGGCATTTGGCTCACTACCCTCTTCGCTCAAGTAGTCCTCTTTTCCTTTTCCCACAAACAAACATCATCATGCATTGACTCCATAGCAGGTAGTTATATCCATTTAGTTTGTGTGTGGCGATGTTTGTTTGGGGTGGGGGGGTGTTATCTGTAAAGGTTTGAGGTGTTTGGGTTGCCATCTCTGTAGGAAGCTCTCTTTTCTTCACTCACAGTTCACTTGTGACTGTACTTGGTCATGGAAGGAAATCAGGCCAGTGAGGCTCTGATACCATGTTGAAATGGAGAGTGAGATGTTTCTGTAATTCTCACTTATCATATTTCAAATAAAGGACAGGTACATAAATAGAGGCACTAGAGGTGCCAAGAAGCCTCTGATACAGATCTGGTACAAATCAAGATAAAAATGGAAAGAAACTGATGGTGTAAACGGACCCCTCTAGAAAAGGAAACAAGCAGATTTAAAAATGCAATAAAGAGGCATAAAGACAGAATAAAACATTGACCCAAATCCCCTCAGATCTGGGCTGGAATCGACCCAAATCTCCTAAGATCTGGGCTGAATTCCTGCTTGAGAATACTGACACATACCAATATGTGAATTGTTTTTTAATTCATGCATGGGGGACGGGGTCAGTCTGCTGCCGAGGATGTGCAGCAAAAATGATTTTTCTGATTAGCAGAGAGCACTGTTGTGATACTGATGCATTTGGAGCACGCAGAAAATTTTGAGTCTTATGAAAGACTTTGAATTAATCTTGTACTATTTCATTAAGACGTAGGGATAAAATTTGAAAAGAAGAAAAATAATAAAAAAGAAATACAAACTTTTTGGCATAGAGAATATACTTTATTGACTTAATTTATAGTTGTAGATCTATAATTTCTCCAAAATTTATATACATGTTCCAGTAGCTCTTGATGTCAGTTACTGCATGCAGGAACTCCTGAATTGATTTTTTTTTTTTTTTTTTGAGGGGGTGGGGCTTAAGGGTTACTTTTGCATTGAGTTATTTTGCCTTGGAAGTCTATACTAATGCACTCTGTTACTTCCAAATTCACTGTTTATGATGCTTTGACAGATAGGCAAGACAAAGGTTTTCCTAAGAGCAGGTCAGATGGCTGAGTTGGATGCAAGAAGAGCTGTGGTGCTTGGAAATGCAGCAAGAACCATCCAAAGGCAAATACGTACCCATATTGCACGCAAGGAATTCATTGAATTGCGGCAAGCTGCAATCCATTTGCAGTCTAACTTGCGAGGTATCCAGACTTGTGTCTTGAAGTGCCACCTTCAATTTTCGTTGCTTCATTGTTTGGTAGATTTTGAGCCTTAAGCCAATATATGCTGTCTTTGCGAGTATTATGCAACTCTGTCTGCCGGTTAGGTTTTTGTATTTAGGTACCAACTGAAGATTGTACATCTAAAAGCTTAATAAAGAATAGAACTTTGTTGGTGTACATCAATCATATCAATTTTGTAATTCAACAATTTCTATTTGACCTATTAGGAAATCCAACTTAGAATCTTGGGAGACATACTACTTGGTGGTATAGCTGTGTGTTTGTGCATGGTCATTAAATGTGCATGTTTCTTGGGGAATTAAATCATAAAATGACCTCCAATTTTTACCACTTCTATGTATAGTATGTCACAGATGAAGTGTGCCATTTGATTGTAGAAAATGTGGTGGCATCATTGTTACTAGAATTTTGAAAGCTAGCTTTAGTCTCGTATAGAAGCTGTTAGGGGTATTAATAGAACTGGTCTTGGGGCTTCTCATAACAGCTTAAGCTTTTGTGATGAAATGATTTTCAACATGGTATTGCTGCCTCTATGACTAAGTGCTTCAGAGTCGATCCTTGTTGCTCTGGCAAAAGGGTCAAATATTTTATGGTCAAAAGGCAAGATTATAGAAAACATGCAGTTGTGTCCTTTTGGATTAAAATTAGACCTGAACAATTGTGAGCGGTACCCTGTACCTACAAATGGCATAACTGTAAATTTCTATGTTTTAGAGGCTTGATGATGAATCAGTTATTGAGGTATTTGTAGGCACGCAGTAAAAGGGTTTATGTAGGTCAAAAAGCAAAGTCAGAAAAGTTGTAAGCAGAAATTCAACCTAAAAACAGACAGCTGTAGCAATTTACATAGCTGGAGATTCTCTAAAACTTACTTCTCCATGATATAGGGGCCTGGACTACTAAGATGGAAACTACTAGAGCTGAAGTGAGACTGGGAACTTGTAGAAAGATCTACGGGTCTGTCTGCAAAGCTCATATGGAGCAAGCATGAAAATTATCCAAATTCCCTAGTACACAAACTTTGAAGCTAAAAGGATATGTGATATATTAATCAGGCTCATTATCAACAATTAGCACTCATTTGTTTCTTTGATCATTAAGTCTATATTTTAACAAACCTCTTATTTATAAAGTGTTCATGCCATTCTATAATTTACGCTGCATTAAAACACTTGAATATTTCTGGGAAAATAGGCTTTTTTCTGCATATGGGTTGATCTATACAAACTACTTTCTTAATCTGATGTTCTTTTGGTTCTATTTGATAACAAATAGGCATATTGGCTCGGAAGCTCTACGAGCAGTTGCGGCGTGAAGCAGCAGCTCTGAAAATAGAGAAGAACTTCAAAGGATACATAGCGAAGAAATCTTACTTAACAGCTCGATCATCTGCGATCACATTACAGACAGGTTTAAGGGCTATGAAGGCTCGTGATGAATTTAGATTTAGAAAGCAAACAAAGGCTGCAATTCTTATACAGGTGCTCTTGTTGATCATCTTAATAGTTTGTAGACTTAGCTGAAAAGACATAAAACCTGTTTTTCTTTTATATATGTATGTGTGTGTGTGTATATATATATATATTATATAATTTTGCCTTGCCATAATGATCTTTCGTGAAAATCTCTACAGGCTCGTGTGCGTCGGCTTATTGCATATTGTTATTATAAAAGATTGCAGAAGGCTGCAATTGTCACTCAATGTGGTTGGAGGCGAAGGGTTGCTAGGAGGGAACTCAGAAAGCTTAAAATGGTTAAAATGATATTTTATTTTTTATGCTTTTTGTGTTGTATATGAAATAACTCCAGGGTGTAATAATTTGTGTAACTCCATTTAGGCTGCAAGAGAAACAGGGGCTCTTCAAGAAGCGAAGAACAAACTAGAAAAGCGTGTTGAAGAACTTACATGGCGTTTGCAGATTGAGAAGCGTTTGAGAGTAACTTACTTATCATATTTTATATTCATCAAATTGCTTTCTTGATTGGTGACATAAATGTTGCAACTCTCATGCCATATATTATTTTTTTTTTCTTCTTAATAGACTGATTTGGAAGAGGAAAAGGCGCAAGAAATTGCCAAGTTAAAGGATGCTTTGCATGCAATGCAAATGCAAGTAGAAGAAGCAAATGCCAAGGTCATCAAAGAACGTGAAACTGCGCGGAAAGCAATTGAAGAAGCGCCTCCTGTGATTAAGGAGACACCTGTTATAATTCAAGATACTGAAAAGCTTAATTCCTTAATGGCTGAGGTCAATAGTTTGAAGGTATGCAATCTTTAATCATATAGCTAATACACCATTGATTCATTAAATTTTCTCCCAAGAGATTTTTGAAAGTTTTCGTATGAAAAATGTCTGATAAAAAAAAAAGGATACTTTCTTTAACCAAAACAGCTGACCGTGATTGATGTTACATGAATACTTTAACTTTGTTTTTCCTTGATTCTGTCAACTTCTAAGATGTTTTTTGGACTTCATGCATCTTCCTGGAGACATTGTGCTGTAAATAATCTTAATTACATGATTATGCACACAACTCCTGGAACTCAATGGGTGATTTTGATTGAACTAAAATTGAAGTTATCTGGCTTCATTGTAATTCACACATCTTGATAATTGGATTGGAACATTTTGATTTTGGATTCAACCTCTCTTTGTACCTAGAGAAAAGGGAAAAGGAAAGCAGTTATCATTAGCTTTTTGAATATAGTTTCTCAGGGTTCTTAAAATATACTTCCAATGAAAGACTAAGAACATATTGATTTCCTGATTTAATCTCCTGTTTAACCATACAGGAGTCACTGTTATTGGAAAGAGAGGCTAAAGAAGAGGCCAGGAAAGCTCATGCAGATGCTGAGACTAGAAATGCAGAGCTGGTGAAAAAGGTTGAAGATTCTGATCGCAAAGTGGATCAACTTCAGGAAGTGGTTCAGAGGTTAGTAAAAAGCTTGAGGGGGATTAAAAAGGTCTCTATAGTTTTTATTAGTTCCATGGTAATTACATCCAGCTTACAACATTACATGAGAAACTTAGATTCATGTCCCATCTGCACTCTCAACTTCCCCCCTTTACTCTTCATAAATTGAATTGAAAGTTCAATGGTTTATTTATTCATTTTGATAGAAAAAGAAGCTTTATTAGATCAGAAGAGAATTACAAGAGAGTAGGATGCAACAGCCTCCTAAAAGAAAAACTTGAAAAAAGGGGAAAAGAAAAGAAAAGAAAAAACTTAAGAAAATAACAATGCTGCCAAATCCCTACTCATATCAGTCAAAGACACTCCATTGAAACAACCATGAACAGAACAACAAAGGGAAGCAAGAAGAACAACCCTTTCTCATATGTCATTTAGAGTCACCAAAGCACCATTAAAACTTCTATCATTCCTTTCGAACCAAATACACCAACACCGCACATGCACCCTAAAAGAAGGAAACAAAGGGGGACAAAGAAGACCTCTTGGTTTTCTTCTCGCAATGGCAGTGCGATATGATCAATTTCAGGTGCTTTCTGGGAAATAGGCATTTTTTGGTGTCTTAAGAGTTTAGTCCTTTTCATTTAGTATTTCTGACTTTCCATTTTGAGGAGTCCCAAAATTAATGTCTTATTTCAAATAAAGTGAGCAATCCTTGGAATTTGATGACTCTACAAATGTCTCCAATTCATATTTGACTTCTTATGATTTGATTCTTCTATTCCCCAAGCTTCCCCCTGCAATGCATCCAAGTACTTGTATAAGTTTGTCTTTCAGATGTCACTGTTATCAATTATTATCCTACATTTGTGCTTAAACAGTGCACTTTTTCTTTGCGATCCTGGAATCTGTGTGTATGATATTGTCTTTATCTCCCTCCTTGTCCCATAAATAACCATCTTCAACTTCTTTAATTTAAAATTAATTTTTTGAAGTATTTCTCTATGTATCAGATTGGAAGAAAAAATTTCCAATTCAGAGTCAGAAAATCAAGTTCTTCGCCAGCAAGCATTGGCTGTATCGCCAACTGGAAAAGCTCTATCTGCAAGATCAAGGACAGTGATTATACAGGTAAAGGAAAGGAACGAAAATGAGATCATTGCTTGCATTGTAACACATGAATAGAAATTTACAGTGAGATTTTGTGCACAATTTGCAGAGGACACCAGAAAATGGGAATGCTTTAAATGGTGAATTAAAACCTGCATCGGTAAGAGGAAATTATTACTTTTGATGAATATATGTCAGTAAAATTCTTGGCAATGGAGGGTTTTGTATAATTTTTAAAATTCATTCCTTCTGTGTCTTTTAGGACATGACTCTTGCTGTGTCAAACGTACGTGAACCTGAATCTGAGGGAAAGCCACAAAAATCTCTCAACGAGAAGCAGCAAGTGAGTGGCTAATCTAAATTTTGTTAAATACGTTAAATCATCTCTGCAATTTCCATCCTTTTTCCCAATCTTGCCATCTCCTCTTACAATCTCATTTTCTGAGTCAGGAAAACCAGGACTTGTTGATCAAGTGCATATCACAAGATTTGGGATTTTCTGGGGCCAAACCTGTTGCTGCATGTATGATCTATAAATGTCTTCTTCACTGGAGGTCATTTGAAGTTGAAAGAACTAGTGTTTTTGACCGTATTATTCAAACAATATCTTCAGCTGTTGAGGTAACTTGCACATTTTGGATTATTTGTGTATTGTTCATGATACAGTGCTTTTGCATTTATAAATACATATACCAATTTCTGAAATACGACAAATATTTTACTAATAAATAGTGACCTCTGAAGGCGCAGGATAATGCTGATGTATTAGCCTACTGGTTGTCTAATACATCCACTTTGTTGTTGCTGCTCCAACGCACTCTCAAAGCAAGTGGGGCTGCTAGCTTAACACCACAGAGGCGGAGAACAGCATCAGCTTCTCTGTTTGGAAGAATGTCTCAAGTATGAAGCAACTGTATATCAGTATATCCTTTCTTAACTTTCGTCAGTTCATGAATTTGTTGTACCTTCTGTGATATTAGGGGCTAAGGGCATCTCCTCAAAGTGCCGGGTTACCATTTCTAAATGGTAGAGGGCTTAGTAGGCTGGATGATTTAAGGCAAGTGGAAGCAAAATATCCCGCACTGCTGTTTAAGCAGCAGCTTACTGCTTTCCTGGAAAAAATATATGGAATGATAAGAGACAACCTTAAGAAGGAGATATCTCCGTTACTCGGATTGTGTATACAGGTAGATTTTACAACTTACTACTTTATGAATGCTAGGGACAATTGATACTCAAAATTTTGTAGTGCTTTTCTATGGTTAAGGTTTTGTAGCAATTGGTAATCGCGTGAGTTGTAAGCAAATAACATTTATATGTTACTTTTAGAAGAATTATAACCGATATTGTATATTTGTATTCAAATTTGAAATTTTTTTTTTTTATAGGATATCAATCACAGGATATATATATATATATATATAGGAAGAAGGCAGTATGCTTACAGTGACTGCTAACTAGAAAAGAAAACATTTTCCCCACTTTAAAGGATAAATCCTAAAGAACATCATGGAGATGAAAATTTCTCATATGCTACTTTGCTCCTGTGAGCAATCCCAAAATTACTAGTAGGTTGATATGCGTGTCCTTGGTCTTTGCAAGCAGTCACATGTGGGTTAGACTACCACATAATTGACAAGCATAGTTCTGGGTTCATTTATCTGTTTAAACTTCATTTTCGTTTTTGACAAAAATGCAGGCTCCAAGGACTTCACGTCAAGGTTTAGTGAAAGGACGCTCACATGCTAATGCAGTTGCACAGCAAGCTTTGATTGCGCACTGGCAAAAAATTGTGAACAGCTTAAACAACTCTCTGAAGATAATGAAAGCAAACTATGTGAGTTCTAGTGTTTCACATATAACGTCTGGATTTCCATTGTTGCCCAAACATAATATTTGATTTAATAAGTTGTGTAATCAGGTGCCCCCTTTCTTGGTCTGTAAAGTGTTCACTCAAATATTCTCATTCATTAATGTTCAACTATTCAACAGGTACTTTCTCTCCCTTCCCCACACCCCCCCCAACCAAAAAAAAAAAAAAATTGTCGTCTACCTGCATTGCATATGTTATATTGCTGAAACAAGAATGCAGTCATTTTGATGGACTTAATGTGATCACAACTGCAGTCTTCTATTGCGTCGTGAGTGTTGTTCATTCAGTAATGGAGAGTACGTTAAGACAGGTTTGGCTGAATTAGAACAGTGGTGCAATGAGGCAACAGAGGAGGTGAGCATCGAGCAACCCTTTTATTCCTTTTATTTATTCCAATTCTTCATCTCCACCTGAGCTCCGTTGTTTACAGTATGCTGGCTCAGCTTGGGAGGAACTGAAGCATATCAGGCAGGCTGTTGGATTCCTGGTACGAGACATATTTCTAGAAATTAGATTTTAATTTCAATATTGATGGTTTCCTGGTACGAGACATATTGCTAGAAATTAAATTTTAATTTCAATATTAATGGTGTCCTCTTAATCAACTGATTGTCATTCTTATATGCAGGTGATACATCAAAAACCCAAAAAGACCTTGAATGAAATAACAAAGGAGCTTTGCCCTGTGAGTGCCTTTTTCCTTCTCCATTTTTCCTTTTCTGAAATTACTCTTTGATTAACATGTGGATTATATATTTTGGTGCTGCAGGTTCTCAGTATACAACAGTTATATAGGATTAGTACGATGTACTGGGATGATAAATATGGCACACACAGCGTGTCTTCGGATGTAAGCTAATGTCTCTAATTTTAATAAATATGCTTGCAGTATTTATACTTGCCAAATGCAGTGGCAGATTCAGGACCTTTTTTTTTTTAAGTTTGGGGGGTGTTTTATAGAAATTTTTTTATATTCTATTTAAAAAATTTATACTTTTATAATATATTGTTTAAATAAAATGTTTCCTTTAGACTTTTGGATTAAATTAAATGAGATTAACTCGTTAACAATATCTTCGCTTTCTACCTCTTAAATCTAGGAACAAATTTGAATTTAAATGAGTAATGTACCAAGAATTACTTTTTATATTAATATTGACAATTTAACTACTTAGGCATGAAGACATAATTTATATTTACTGAGTATTTATGTAAATAATTCCATGAACAGCTCATAATAGCATTTTGAAATTAAAAAAGGTTTATCTAAAGAAGCATAAAAATCTCTGACTTTCAATTTGCAAAAATATATATCCACAAAACACAACAAAACTATTTTAACTAACAATATTTCGAAAAGTTTTGAACTATTTTCATAGGCAATTAGTCAAATTGAAAACAATATATTAACATTTGAATTTTAGTTATGTTGCATCTTTTGTGTCATTTCCAAGGCGGAACTCCTTTGATAAATCTTAACATGGAACTCATCTCTTGATTATACAGGTTATTGCAAAAATGAGAGTCATGATGTCTGAAGACTCTAGTAACGCTGTCAGCAGTTCTTTCCTACTGGATGATGACTCAAGGTAGTGCATAAACTTCTTTGGCTATTGAGTAATCTAACAATTTGGTCCCCCTAATTGTTAACCCCATTTTGCTTTAATCTCCAAAAATTAGTAAATGTATGAGTTACGTGAAAACAACTCGTTGCATGTTCTTTTGGCATCCCTGAATCACTTGACAAATGACTAATGTGTAAGTGTAACAATTTTTCTTCTTCTTATTTTTTTTAAGGGACTAACCATGCATTTATTAATTTTGTAAGACTAGAACTGAATGGGCCTAACATTTCGAGGACCAGGTGTTAGTTTACTCATTTATATTTGATGGCCTTTCTCGGTCTTGACTGTTGCCTTTAACCTTTGAATGTGAATGCAGCATTCCGTTCTCAGTGGATGACATCTCCAAATCCATGCAACAAGTTGACGTATCTGATGTGGATCCTCCTCCATTAATACGGGAAAACTCAGGATTCGGGTTCTTACTAGCACGCACAGAGTGACGCAAAACAATCGTTGGATTTGAATTGTTGCCTCTGACGCTTCGTCTTCTTGTGGCTATCCTGGGAAAACACAAATTGCAGGTTCTAAAAACTGTTTATATAATCACTTCGGTCGTAATGTGTATAGTATATTTTCACCAACCCAGGCTTCTGATATTGGTTTGTTGTCTGGGTTAGTTCATTTTTACCCCCAAGTTTCATCAACAGGAGGGGTTATTTTTTGGTTAAGAAGCCATGGTTACATGTGTTGCGAAGCATGGCGATTATAGGTAGGGGTTGGTGTCCAGGCACATCTGTCACACTTGCCCAAGGTCTTTTTATTATTATTTTATTTATTTTTTGGGGCCAAGAAGGTTCCCTTTTCCTCATATTGTTGGTGGTTTTCTAGTGTTATAGTTGGATGTAATTAGTGACATTAGATATGTTTTTAGGGCTTCCCCCCCCCCCTCTCTCTTATTCGGATGTAATTTTTTTTTATTGTTGTGATATTTTTTGGGTTAAATTTAAATATAAGATAGGGTTTTTTGAACCGGCTGAGTTATGTTGAAAATTGACTCGGTGCAACTGTACAGATGCCAGATGATTTATCTAAATTTCATATTCTCAAGTTCAGCTTTGACTAGAAGCTGCCTTCCTCAAAACTGAGCGGCTGTTTCCTTTAAGACAAATGAATGACCATTTTTTTTTTTTCTCAATTTTAAATTCTTATGGCCAACATGTTTCATCTAAATTCAGGGGGGTTTTTTTGGGGGGAAAAAAATAGAGCCAAAACAATTATTAAATTGTCGAGGAGTCTCGGCTCTTGGCTAACATGCAAGATGGCTCAAGGATAGACTTACCTTATGATAAAAAAAAATTAAATAAAAAATGTGAAGTGTTTATAATCAAATTCTTTTAAAAGACGTGTAGAATTTTTTTAAATATCAAATTATGTGGTGCTAACTGAAAAAAAATCATGTTTCATTTTTATTAGATAATTTATTAAAAAAAACATTTATAAATTGCAAGGGGAGGTTATCATGTAGTAACCTATTTCTTCATTTATCACTTTTCCTATTATTAGTATATTAATTAACTTATAGAATTGGCTTTTAACTTCCTAATCATATCAGTTCAATGAGATGGTCGTGGGCGAAGGAAACTTCTATCATTTTATAGCATAGGGTGCATTAAGTGAAAAGTCACCAATTAAAGTTCAAAAATATTAGGTTATTGGTTTTGAAACGTCTAATTTACGAATGAAATTGTGAGTAAAATTTTTCGTTCACAACATTGAAGTATTCAGACTAAACCTTAAGAGACTAGAAACGAATTATGTCATCTTGAGCAAATAAAACGACAACTAAAGATGGGTGTTCTTTTGCAAATCATTAGAAAGGCTAGGTCGCTATATTTTATATCATGAAATACCAACGATTAGGATGTGGAAATATATTCTACTCTTAGTCTTCTGCAAGGATATCTGTCGATTAAGAGAATGAAAAAGGAAGTGAAGATTTGATTCAGATTTAAATCAAACATTTTCTTCTTCTCCATTATCCTCAATCAATACATTCCTTAAAATCCACATGCTCAAGCCTCCAAATTGGACTTGGCCATAATATTAGAGGGAATATAAGGGGTGGAAATCACTGTCTCAAGCTTTTTCAGGAAAAAATGGAAAACTAAAGCACACATATTGACCCTTTCTGTAGACCGTCCTACAAGGTATGCATTCGTAAAAATGATGTAGAATGAGTAAAGAAAAAGATAAGCGTACATTCATATATCCCAATCAGTTGCATCTCCAGAACCGTTGATCAGTAAAATAAATATTCGACTTGCATGGTGCAACTAGTTTCGTATGGCTACTAAGAAAATTGGTTCTCCCCAAGTTAGGACTTGAATGTCCTAACCTATTTGTTGAACTTCCTAGCACTTCCTGTGGGCCATCGACGACTAATCTTCCTGGTTTTGAACAGGTTGCATCTCTGATTTCTTTTTCTCCTTGAGAATCACCTGCCTAGGCATTACATCTAACAGAAAGCTCCCTCCATTCCATATAGATGCAGAAACTTTGAGTATTTGGAAAACTACATGCAACTCGTATGACAAGAATATGGGGACGGTGAGTGCCAGGGTTGCTACAGTGAATATGGCTTGCAAAACAATGTACATTAACAAGCGATTTTGATCTCCAAGCACCCCACTTAAGCGCCACCATATGTTGTTTGCTTTCTGAGCTTTTTTGGAGAGCTCCCTAAGAAACAAAAAGACAGATGTAACCCTCCAATTCAAAACACATGCAGAGCCTGAATCTTAATTCCAGTAAAAAATGCTTGAATGTACACATATTCGGTTAAACTTAAGAGAAAAACATTTGAAAGATGAAGGGAAGTGAGTGAACATTTGTTGATTACCTATAAGAAGTCATGACCTCAGGATCTCTTAGAAGCCTTTGTCGGCGTAAGACATTGACAATAAGGAAGTACAGGACCTGCCACAAAGTGTAAGCTACTAAAGGAACCAGAAACAGCCATGTCCAGAGGTACGATTTATCTTCCACGTAAGGCCATGTAGGTCTTCGAACGCTTCCCTCTGGATGCATGGCTTCAAAGGTGGCAGGATTCCACCACCGAATTGTAAAGAAAACCAATCCTGAAAGTAATTATTGAGTTAAACGGCATAATGCAACCAAATTGGATACATTAAGCAACATAAAGTTGGCCTATCTATCAAAAGTCTAGTTCACCGGCAACTAATCTTATCTATGACAATGAGTAATAATGATATCCATGTAGAAGTTCAAGCTGGTCGACAGACTAGCAAATGTTAAAATGACATATATTCATAATACACAAAGTACAAATATAGTGAATGAAGATAAAAATTCAGTCGGATATGCAGTCTCCCAATCATGGGATAAGAAATGAAGAATCTTGAAACAAGGAATTGGTTCAATAGAAGATAAGATGAGGGAAAATTATCTAATGTGATGAACATCAACAGCATAGAAATGCAAATGCCCCAGTGAGGATGGTTGAATAAAATTTGCAAGATGGAGGTAGAAAATAAGAGAACATAATGTTACTCAGAGGCATAAAAAATATCGGACACTAGTTTGTTTTTCAAATTAAAAAGTAAATATTGATCCCGGAAATGAACGGAATTTAAGTTTATTTCTATTCCTTTTGTGACATGTCCACTATGTACGCTAATTCCTTAGCAAGCAAATATTTTGGCACTTGTAGCTTCTCCTTTTTTTTTTTAATTCTTTAATTTGAACTTTAAGCTTGAATTATGATTTCTACACATGTAGGATATTAAAAAAAATATTGCAAACAAATTGTCCAGCTTTGAATGTCTAGGCCAGAAAACTCATTGCTGTTATTACTGAAAATATTTAGGAACGTTCAACAGCAAACCAAAAGTTATAATCTATATCTAGCATGGAGCATTTGAACAGTAACATTATTATTTCACACTTCCTTATTATAAGATGAAGATCAAAATTAAAAAAAAAAAAAAAACTGAATAATTAAAACAAGACCAGTAACACTCCAGAATCTTCTAATATTGTAATAGGAAAATCATTTGGATAATAGAACTTCAACACAAAGCTAGCAGATTATTATTAACCATAATCTTTCCATCACAACTACTATCCTCTTAAATTTAGTGCAGGACACCCATACAACACATGCAATCACCACTAGACATTTAGACCAGTGAAGTAAAAAAGCAAACAATCATCATAATAGAAGCCTTTCGTTTTCCAAAATTTAATTGCCCTGTGTACCGAAGAGAAATGCTGATCTATGGGGGTCTAACTCACCAGGTAGAAGATGGATAAGAACACTAACAAGTTTGTCAAAAGAACTGAAAACCAAACTGCAGCGCCACACAATCAAAGCCCACGCCAATGGCCCCTGCAACCATGCTCAAATAAGTCACAGAGTGGACACATGAACCATTCTTCTGCCAAGGTGTCAAACTACCAGAGACTGCATGCCTACCTCCGCAAAAGAAAAGCAAACCATGAAAAGTTTTTCATTCTTTGGATAAAAAAGAAGGTCAACCAGGAATATTGTATTGGCATAATAGCAAAAGTCCTGAAACACAAAAAATATCATGTCATTTCTTCATTTCACTGCTTAGATTTCTATAGAGGCAAGGCAACTCATAAACTATTAATAACTAGATCATTAAAATAATAAAAATATTGAGAAACAGCACTGATAATTTTAATTGCCAAAGGCAAGGAGGCACAGTTAAGAAAGCTCTCTTCACTTTTTTTTTTTTGGCCACTAAGCTCTCTTCACTATTAATGGGGTGTATTTACATAGAAATTCCCACCAATAAGATCAAACTTTTGGAAACTTATCCTTTTGAATTGATCTTCAAACTTCAAGACAGACTGATATTTGGTAACTTCACCATTTAAATGGTATTTGGTAACTCTTATCCCCATCTACTATATATTTAACCAAATAAGACAGACTGATAAAATGAAAAAAAGGAAATATTTAGAATGTAACTAATCCTTCGTCTGAGTTATTCCGGGATAGCTGTGAGGAATTCACAATCGATTGTCTCCCTCCTCTAAGTTTACATGGTCAGCTAGGTATATGCCTACTACCTGCATATAGCAGTACACACCTCTGGTTTTGATAGTCATGGATTTTTGCTTATACTGCCTCCTCAATAAATGCCTATGGATGCTACTACATCCTCCGGACAACATGACAAAAGTAGAGCCAATGAAACTAAAATTTATTCTAGAGATTATTGCGCGATTTCAGAAGCAAATATTGAACTAACAGACGGATCAGACAAAAGTTTGAGATATTATAGCTTACCAGAAGATAATAATGCCATTTCTTATACCTATAGTATATCCAGCGGAGAGGAACAAAGGTGACATAGAACAAACAATATACATAGGGAATGTCTTGGGGTCCTGGTAAACAGGGAAAAAAAATGAAAAAAGAAGAATAAAGGTAACTATGAATTTGTTTAAGAAAAAGCATTTTACTGGGTTTTATTAGTCAGACTTATCAACTTACTTGCCCCCAAGAGGAAGCAAACGCCGCCAAAGCCGAGAACCCCCAAAAGATGTGTCACCTAAACATTAACAGAAAGAAGATAATCAATCGAAACTAGGTGTTGACATAACCAAGACCAGACATAATATGCCTTGAATTGACCAATGCCAGTGAAACCCATGTAGTGATCAATTTCATATCAAAAAATAAAAGGACCCACCTTGTTGATGAACCTTTCATGTTCCTCGGCTTGCTTGGCGATCTTATCCGCCTGCTTCGAAAGCATCTGCTTCGTCTGAACGGCTTGTTTAGATAACATCTCCTTCATTCGAGCCAAACCCAAATCATACCCAGAGCATAAAAATCATTCACAAATACAATCGCCGGTTAAAATCAAATCGCAATCACGATTCAAGCATACCTTAGATCTACCCCCGAGCCTCTGCTTCACCTTTGCAGACGACTCGCCATCTGTATACTCCACTTGTTCATCGTTATCTGACATTTTTCCAACTCACTATTCAACCCGCGTTCTGGATACACAAACAACACAGAGAGAGAAGAAGAAGATGATGAGAGATGGTGGGGGCTTGAAGTTGGGGTTGGAGATTGTAAGGACGCAGAATCTAAGGAAGAATGTTCTTTCTTCTTTGACGGAGAATAGGTGCTTGAAACCTTTGCCGCTCCGGTTGATCATCTATATTTATAGTTGTGATTACTAGTTAAGTTTATATAATCATACATATTAATATATTGACACGCTCAATATTCACGTTATTAGTAGGTTAATATTTACGTTTGAATTCTTCGTTGTGCAATTTGTTCATGGCAATTTCAGCCGCTTTTTTTAGTTATTTGTTTTTCTTTTGAATTTTTTATTTTAAAGAATAAAAATAAATGAGAAAGATAATTTTTTTAAAATTTTATTAAATAGACAAAGAAAATCTAAATTACAATAATATATGTTTGTTTGATAAAAATTAAAAAAAATAAAATAAGACAAAAATAATAAATGATTGAATTTATCAAAAAAATGACTGAAATTGTTGCGGAGATCACTTATTGTGTTTAGATTTTTTAAAGTATGAAATTTAAAATGTCTTTAAAATAAGAGAGAGTAATATATAAAATAAAAATGTATATAAAATTTATTATTTTTAATTCACTTTTTCTTTTTCTTACCTCTCTCCGTCTCACTCCAAAGATACTTTTCAATAGATTCACATCTAAGATCCAAACTCTTTTCTTTAATATTTATGTTGACGTGTGGGGATGGTACTTGGTCATGTGATCATGCGCAAAAGAAATGTTAAGTATAATTTTTAAATATTTATATCTAATATTATAAGCCACCTAGGATACCTCCCATGGGGAGATTTGGATAAGGAGTGGTATGTTTGATTCTCTTTCGTGCATCAAAAGAAAAATATATATCTTGATTGAGTCTTTTAAATCAAATTTTTCTTACATTTTTTTATGGTTAAATACTTAAATTACACTTTTTTTAAAAAAAATTTAAACTATATAATTCTTCTTTCAATTTTGAAAACATACAAAAAAATCCTTAGAACCATAAAATAATCACAATACCTTTAATGATAATAATATTTTTTTTATTAAAAGTATAACTTATTAAAAAAAATACCTTTCTTAAAATTTTATTTTAATGTTATTTATTGTTAGCCCTAAGTTCTATGTTATAAGTTTTAATGATGATAAATAAATTACAAATATAACATTATTGTATGTTTACTTATTTATTGTGAACTATGAATAATTATAATCATTAACTTATGATACATTATAGTTTAGTTATCCTTTGATTATCAAATTTTCTTGCTTGTAATATATTAAATAGGTTTTGTAAAGTACTTTTTATATTAATCTAAATTGAATACATGATTATAAGAATATCATAAATATAATAACAATATTTAAATTACATGAAATGCTATTAAATCATATATATTATTAAATATAAATTGAAATAACTATTTAATTTGTAAGTTAAATATATTTTATATAGTAAAATTCAAAGAAAGAAAAATGGGCACTAAAGTGAAGAAAATGGAATATCAAAATTATACTTTTCTCAAAAAAAAAAAATAACAAGCAAAACAAGATGCTCTAAGATTTGAAAAATATAAATATTTAAATATTTGGAGGTTTGGTTGCATCAAGATACTCAATATATTCAAATAGGTTATATTTATCATAGGTTATGAGTTTTTATATAAAATTTAATAGTTTAATTAGTATTTATTAGCCCAAGATATTTTGATTTTTAAAATTTATGTTTAGCTATTTGGACCTTTAGATATTATTTTGATCATATCTCACAAACTATATAAACTTTTGATTTGAAATGTGTTGCATTTGAGAATAAACTCAGAGTTTTTCAATGATAGGTTATTCACTCAAAACAAAATTTAAATTAAAAATGTTCTAACCATTTAAAGTTAAGTATGTGCAACAATTGGCTAGTAAATACTACAAGTTGGTTGTTATGTCTCTAAAAGTTTCAAAATGTCATTTTAAGAGTAACTAGTCAATTGCTATTCATAACCAATTGACTAGTAAATTGGAAATTCAAAATAATTGTCATATTTTAGTTGCAAGTTGACTAGTAACCCCTAACAATTAATTTGTAGCATCAAGAATAGGTTTTTTAAAATGGATAATGACTCTTTTATATGTCTAGCAACTAGTTTTCATAGAACCTTATATATATATATATATATATATATATATAAGCTTTCAGATACATTTTTAAGAAGATTCAAGTGTTATAATATGATTTTTCAATTTGTTTTAACATTTTTAAGAGAGAAACAATTGTCATTGAGTTAAAATTTTATAGGGTTTTAACTTGTATATCTATTTTTTTAAAAGAGTTTCTTTGAACAGTAATATTCTTTTACAATCTTTATAAGGAAATGATAGTTTATCCCTTATAAGATAATACAAAAGTAGAAAAGTTTTTAGAGTGATTTTCTTTCTCTCTTTTTTTCTTATGAAGAAAGATGTGCTCTATTGTATAATGAGAAATAACTCTATATTGAATTGAAAGTTATAAAGATTTATATGTATTCATTAAACCTGTGGATTTTGCAAAGAAATCTCAAGTGGTAGCTTGGAGAGTAGATGTAAGTTTGGATTGAAGTTGAATCAGAATAAATCTTAGAGTTTTCTTGTTTTTCTCTATACTCTTTATATTTTAAGTTGTTTGATTTATGTTTTATTTTTATTTTGATATTTTGCATAAAATCTTAATTCACTTTCTTATATCTATTTTAAGTAAATCAATTGTTAAAGAGATTGTAAGATTATTCTAGTTTATTTAGGAGTAAGCTTTCATATCAAGTTTAATTATATATTGTTAAATACTTTGTTGTTAGAAATGAAAATTGTATTCTTCATACTCATGTAGTAACATAAAGTTTTTATTGTTTCATATAATTGTTGTTGATCTTTATACTCTTTAAAATATCTTCAATAACAATTATTTTGTAAAAGAATTTTGAAAATAATTGCCTTGTTTAACATTTATCTTATATTGAAAACTATAAATTTAATTCATTTTAAAATTGTATTAAATTTATGATGATAGTTATATTTATTAATATATATTTATTACACATGTTATTATTAAATTAAATGTTATTAATTATTATCTTTTAGTTGGTTATTTAAAAAATCATATTGTAAATATGTTTTTTGTTGTTAATAATTATTTATTTTTAATCAAATGATTTCACAATTTGCTAAATTTATAAAATTAAATATTTAAATTAGTCAAATATATATTTATTAATTGTTATATTATATAAGTAAAAAAAAATATGAAGGTATCTTTGTCAAAATATATGTAATTGTTGCTTATTTTTTGTTGTAAGAGAGGTAAGGATAGTACATCTTTTAATTTTAGAGGGGTGAAAGTATAATTTTCAAAATAAAAAAGAAGGCTATATAATTTGAATATCTTTTAAAAGAGAAAAAAGTAATTTATCCATTTTATTAAATGGTTTAATAATAAACAGTTAGAACCCCTCACTAATTTTTATTTTAATATATTAGTATATCAAAATTTGTGGTATTGTAACTATCATGATATGTATGTTGACAAAGACACAACTACAATAAGGGAATAATATAGATACTAATCTTACAAAGAACATGTCTAGGTATAATTTATTTAACGATAAATTGCACTTTCCTTTTTTTGAGAGCATAAAGACTTTCTTTTTATTTTGAAAAATTACGCTACTATCTCTTGAAATTGAAAGATGCATTACACTAATTTCTTATGTAATAAAATAAGCTTGTCTTTGCTATTTATATAATATAACAAGTATTATATGTGACGACCCTTACTTCTAATCATGGTAATTAAGGTTAAAGACGTAATTAATAATCATCAATCAAGGTTTAAAGTCATTATGAGATTACTTACATTAGAAAGGTGAGAAAATTTAAACATTGATATTGTTAGAGTCATTAACTAATTACTCATAACTATTTATGCATATGAGGGAATCAAACCTCCAATTATAAGGTTTTAATCCTATCATCCGTTAATTCCAACTCACAAGAATCTTCTACAAGTGCTCATAAATCATTCCTTATAATTTTCATAGAGAAAACCAAAGGTTTTAGGTTAATATGAGAAATTGAGCACTTTTGTTGTGGCTAAATTCTCTCGCACCATAGCCAGTTACTCTCAGGTTTAACTCCTTATACTTTCATAAATTTTGCACATTTCACCGCAGCCAAATACCATTTTCATCATGCATGAATTACCCTCTGGAACACCACCAAACTTGCCTCTCACATTTCACCACGACTAACAGAGATCTTCACCGCAGCCAATTCCTCTCTATTTCCTTCCTTGGGCAACTTTGTCACGTTTGGCAAGGCTAATTCCATTTTAGCCACGCCAATTCCCCTCTATTCTTGTAACTCTTAAATTTTATCCCATACACTCTAATACTCCTTCTAGGAACACTCTAAAACCACTATCTCTCAATTTGTAAAACTCTAATGGCATTTATCTACTTGATTTACCTAACTAATCTATCATTATCCACTTCAAGATTTAAGTATTGATTGCTACTCACGAAACTATGATACATAAGTAAATTCCATAATTTAGTGATAGCAAAATGTTCCGACCATAAAGAGTGTGGGGCCAATGCTTAATATTCATACAAGATCAAGTTACTCATCTATTATTAGCCAATTACAACCATAATATTCAATTCCATAATAATTATATTACATGTATAGTTCCTGTACTTGGCAATTCATGATGCAATGTGACAATTATATAAAATTAGTAATTTAATTATACAATACAATCTAACAAGATTTCCAAACCTATGTGTTACCAAACCATATAATAAGTTTTCATTAATTTCTCCTTACCACTAAGAGGTCTAGTCTTTGAAAATATTAGCCCACAATCAGGGTGAAATATACAATCTCAGTAATGAGAGGCAAATTATATATATATATATATATATATATATACAGATTAATCAATACAATATAATTTCATATCATCAATACTAAAATTATCAATTCAATTTGCAAATGAACTAGTTGAGCTATTAATGACTATTGTCCCATATTAGCAATCACACACAACATGTTAATGGCCAATAACACCAGGAGTGATCTATCCATGACACCTCCTCCATAATGAGTACAACTAGGGCTCAATGCATTTGGGGTCTAATTACAACTAGGTACCCGATCGAAGCATATGTACGAGTGGCAGTCGCACCACAGCTCTACTATGGACTCACAAAGTCTAATCACAATCATAATTCAAGTAGTCAACCAATCATTTAACATTTCAAAATTAAGCATATATAAAAAATATCATATTAACATGAGCATATATATAGAATTAAGAAAAATAACCCTGGTTATCTCACTTGTGGACAATTTTTTGAAGAACCGATAATAATGCTTTGTTAGCCTATAAACACCAAAAATCAAACCATTATCATTCCTATTAATCAATTATGGCAATAACCTAATGCTTAAAAAATTAACTTATCAATAATTGCCTAAGAGACACTTACCTAACTACCAAGAGACTCAATTTTGGATTTTTTTCTTCGCTAGACCAGAAACTTCAAACTATCACTTCAAACTCTACGTAAATTTGCCTAAGAGACACTTACCCAACTACTAAGAGACTCAATTTTGGATTTTTTCTTCCCTAGACCGAAAACTTCAAACTATCACTTCAAACTCTATGTAAATTTGCACAAAATTAATGTTCATACTATAAATTAACTATGGGGGTCTCTAAGTAGTAGAAAAAGCATCAAAATGAGAAGTTATATTTACCTAAGAACATTCCTAGCCTTAACCTCCAAATTTTTTTTAGACTTTGGATATGGGTGAAATACTCCAAATGAAAAACTAATCGGGTTAAAATGTACAAGAAGCGAAGAGGGTCAAGTTATATAACATTCACCTTGGTTGAATCTTGGTCTAGATAGGGAAAATGAGGGCAAGAAGGTGGTGGAAATCCTAACCTCCAAGAGACCTCCAAATTTGCTTCTTATTTTTTGTTTTTCTGTAGAATAAGGGAAAGGGCTGAAGGTGTGTAGGGTTTAGTTAGGTTTAAGTTAGGTCCTAGATGGGTTATAGGTGGACTCAAAAGTCCACATCTATGAGTTTCAGAATTTATACTTATTGGGCCAGATTTCATGAGTTAGGCTGTAGAATTCTAATTAGGTTAGCCCAAATTTCAAGAGTTACTCTAACTTGGGTCTGTATAATCAATGTTGGATCAACTATAAGAGCTCATGTAAGTTAAGTCTTAAGCCTCTATTTCATTAAATCAGATTGGACTATTACTAGGTGCTCTCTCTTGGGCCAAGTCTCACAATAAGAAGTTAGGTCTGCACCCATAGTTATTAGGTCTCCATTAATCTCTAGCCATGGCCTACTTAATTTAATTTAAGCCTAGATAAAATTTTTAACCCAATTATATCTCAAACCCATATTAATAATTTAGCTCTTTATAATTTTCATTCACATAACTTGCCTAATTATTCTATAATAATTATTTTTTATTAGTCTAGATCCAATATTAACACCTTAATTAAATTTTGGAGTGTTACATTAAATATGTATTTGACTAATATAAAATAAATATTTTTAAAAATTTAAAAATAAATTAAGTTTATGATTTTCAACATAAAATAAATAATATTAAAATAAGAGTGTAACAAATACATTTTCTAATAAAATAAATTTATATTATTTTTAAAGGTATTTTGGTTATTTTTTAATTTTAAGAGAAGTTTATGTATACTTTTATAATAAAGATAAGAGAAGTGTAATTTAAGTATATTCCACAATAAGAGAGAATAATTTACCAAGTTTTAACAAATACAAGAAAGAGGATTACTTTGCAAATGAGGATCATCATGCTAGTGTAATGGTCTTTATAGGGTTAGAACAAAAACTAGAAAGTGCCTTGTTAGTAACTTTGGTGTGCATTCATTCATGAGATGAAGTGGATTACCCTTTTTAAGAAGAGCTAAGCCAAGCTCAAAAGGACCATATTTGGTAGGATGTAATGTTAAATATATAAAAGAAAAAAGGATGAAAAAGTTAATGAAATAAAATAAAAAGACTCTTATACTCTTACTTTAAAATAATAATAATAAAAATGGACAAATGTTATTAAATAATGGTTACAAGAGTATAATAAACATTGCAAAAAAATATTATACCATGGATTATATTTTATTTCACTAACTAAACCTAGCCTAATATTTAAGTCATTTCATTTGTACAAAAACATAATTAATGTAAGGGCATTTGGGTCATTTCTTAATGCATAATAACTACATGGTTATGAGAAAATGACCAAATACCTTTGCACTTATTTTGTCATTTAATGGAAAGTGAGTATTTTTTTTTGTTCAATGTATAAATGAGAATTTCTAAACTCCCTAGTATTGTAGAGGTTAGCAAGCCTACATATGAGTTTTGTAGGTGTGAAGTGTGTCACATAAGAGAAGTGATCTTATATGAAAGATGAGATCATTGTTTAATCACAAATTAATGATTGAGATTAATGTAATTACTATTAATGTGAAAATCAAGATACTTGTATAAATTAAATTTAGAATTTTTAACACAAAATAAAAAATATTATTAAAAAGAAAAATATGCATTTTTAGTAAGTTATATTGATTAAAAAAAAAGAAATTAATATCACCCTTAGTACAAAAGTGAAAATACTGAGATTAAGATGGAAGAAGAATGTGTATCATTGAATCTAATATAATAATCTTACAATACATACAATACAACTCATAGGCAATTAATCTTGTAACTAAGAGTGACACATGTAAGAGATTAATAACCATTTCTCTAAGACTTCCTTGTAAATAGATGGGTCTTCTTCTCATCCTTACCTTCTTTATCAATACTTCCCCATAAACTCTTTATTCCATAAAGGCCAAAATGTAAAGTACCATTAAGGTGTTTGAAAATTTGTTTCATAGCCTTCTAATGGATTTTGCATATAAAAACACACCTTATTAATTGAGTAAGAAGTTTTTTACCTTATAATGGTTGCATATTAAAATGTCCCTACTATGGATATATATAGTTGTGGATTGTTTATGGGTTCATTGTCAAATGTAAATAACTTGGTGCCAATATTTATAGGTGTAGCAATACCTTTAGCGAATTGCATCTTTGGCTTACACAATAGATCTATGGATCTCTTATATATTTGGTTTGTGACAAGTGAAGGTTGTCATCAAGGAGCTTTTATACTTTTATACCTATAAAATATGGAGAAGGAGTTCTTTCTAGAGAGAAAATTCAATGTTAAGTTTGATGAGAGTCTCCTATGACCAAGATATCTTCAATATAAACTGGGAAAAAAGTTGTATGCTTAACATTTATTCTTATAAAAAGAGATTAATCACATTTGTTATGTTGAAAACCAAACTTAACAATTGTAGTTGCAAGCCCTTCAAATTAAGCCCTAAGTACTTGTTTTAAACTATACAAAGCCTTGTTTAGTTTGTGAACTAGACTTTGATTAAGATGCTCAAAACCCATTAATTGTTACATGCAAGCTTACCATTAGGAAAGATGTTATTGACATCAAGTTGATGGATTTCCCATTATCATGCAAGGGCCAAAGTCAACATCACTATGATAGTAGCAAGTTTAAGTATGGGGCTAAAATTCTCATTAAAGTCAAAGCCTTCTTGTCAATGAAAATTTTTAGCTACATGTTTAGATTTGTACCTTTCAACACGGCCATCAACATTCTCTTATGCTATAAAGACCAACTTGCTACTAATGGTTGCCTTCCTTTAGGTATTCTCCTTGCATAGCTTGTTTCCGTTATGATATTTTCTAGGCTTCTTGAATACTTGGTAGTTCTTTATGAGTCAAGTGCACCTTGGGTTTGAATATACCTACCTTGGCTTTATTTGTCATAGGATGAACTAAAGGAAGTTTCTTAAGTACCAGAATCTAACACTGAATTTTTGGTAATTGTAATAACTAGTAAAATGCAACTACCTATATTTACTTTAACAATAGAACAAGAGTTAAGAGAACTAGTATGTTTAGTTTTCTAGCAAAACTTGCAACATTGTCATTGGAATTTATTACAGTAGTAGTATTAGGAGCAAAATGAGGTAAATGAGCATATATATCATTCACATATAGTAAATGGGGGTTAGTAGATGTATTTGTTATATGAGTGAGATGATGTGGTATGAATAAAGGTTTAAAACAAACTGCATAGGGAAAAAATTCTTATTAAAAATCACATATTTGGAAATATGGATCTTGCCTCTATGATCTTGACATTTATAGCCATTGTGAGTTATTATATGGGATTAGGCCTTGTATGAAAGAGGATTTCAAATGGTGATTTGTTTGCTATCAAAAGAGTAGGCAAGCGATTTATGAGCAAAATGGTAATATTAAAAGCAACATCCTAATATGCCAATGGAAGTGAAGAATTGGCCAGTAAGGTTAAACAAATTTCAAGAATACGTCTATGTTTTCTTTTAACGAGACCATTCTATTTATGAGCACAAGGACAACTTTTTTTGTGGATTATGCCATAAGAATCTAAAATACTAGAAGGCATGAAACTTCCTTTCTCAATTTGATTGTAAGGCTTGAAGTTTGGTATTTAATTGCAATTATATCATTGATTTGAACTATAGAAAGGTAGATAGTGCATCAGATTCATTTTTTAAAAAATATATCCAAGTGTATCTAGAGTAAGCATTAGTAAAAATGTATGTAATAAGAATAACCTCGAGAACTTTTGGTAGTATGAGAGGGACCCCAGAAGTGAGTATGAATAAGTTGCAAAGCTTTGTTATATTAAGTTTGAGAAGAGGGAGAAGAAAATTTATGAGACTTACCAAAACAATAGGCTTTGCAAAAATCTAAAGTTGCTTTTTTAAAAATAGGAATTTTACAATCTCATTGCAATCATGACAGTGTTAGATGCTAGATGTCCTAGGCTATTGTGCCATATACAAAAGGAAGATAAAGAAGTTATAACAAAAACAGAAAATATAAGAGTTAATATTAGTTAGCTCTTAATGTTTCTGAAACATCAACAGTACATAAATCAACATGATTCTACCTTGAACTTGGTGGATAAGATTGTTTGTGAAGCTATAACTCATCAAAAGCATATTAATCTTCCCTTGCTAAAGGATTTTAAGGGAATATGCTATTTCACAAAGCATGAGTCAAGATATAATTCAAAATAAATACATTTATCCTATGCAAATTTGGAAACACTTAAAAGACTTTTAGTTATTTGTGATACATGCAACGGATCTATATTTATATATCTTATAAATCTAAAGGAAGTTGTCATTATTCAAAAGTTGTGAATCGTGTAGCTCCTTTCTTGGACTTGTATAAATTAATTTTTTTAAATACTTTTGGCTTCCTTTTTTGTAATTTTAATTGATTGGCATGAGTTTTATGTAAAACTATATGGGAACTCACACTTAATTGTTAAGGAAAAACAAGAAAAGCTCAAAAGGAAATTAAATATGTGAATGATCTATGTGTTTAATTACTACACATGTTCTATCACCAACATGAACTTGATCTTTACCATTATGAGATAATTTGTTTATGAGACTTTCCAGATCATGTGTGATATGATTACTAGCACTAGAATTTGGATACCAAGATGGATCATATATAGATTATGGAGTTACAATAAGAGAAACCATATTGCCTTGTGATTTTCCATTGAACTGTTGGTAATTTTGTTGTGCATTGACTATTAGAGGACCTTGAGAGTTTTGATCATACTTGTGATAGTAGTGCCATGCTATATGGCCAATGTCTCTACATATTCAAACACATTATGTGAGGCCTCTGTTGAAATTCCTTCCACTATTATACTAAGCCTTGGATTGTGAAAATTAAATCAGATTTGTCGATGATTATTTTTTAATTAAAAATATAATATATTAAAAAATATTTTTTAAATTTTTATTTCAATGTTATTTATTTAGGTAAATTACATTTTCTTTCTTTAAAAGATATTCAAATTATATGACTCTCCCGTTTGTTCTAAAAATTGCTCTTATTCTTTAAAATAAAAAGATGTGCTACACCAAACATCCTCTACTTCAAAAAGAAAAATTAGAATTATATTTATTTTGATCAAAATATTTATATATATTATTTGTATAATATAATAAATATTAAATATATATTTAACCAATATAAAATAGTTACTATTTTAAATTTGAAATAAATTACATTGTATAGTTCTCAACACAAAATAAATAATATTAAAATAAAAGTTTAAGAAACAATTTTTAATAAGTTATATTTTAAAAGAAAGAAATCAAGTTGTGTAATTTGAACATCTTTTAAAAAAAGAGAAAGTAATTCACCTCTTTATTTTGTATCGAAATTCATAAATTTTAAAAAATAACTATTTTTATATTGATCAAGTATATATTTAATATTTATTATATTATATAAATAATAAATATAAAAATATTTTACTCAAAATGTGAGTAATTATAACTCATATTTTATTAAAAAAACATTGATGTAATACATATTTTGATTTGAAAATAAGAGAATGTAAATTTTTAAAACAAAGCATAAAGTTGTATGATTTAAATATTATTCAAAGAAAAAAAATGTAATTTATCCTTAAATCTATCTGATAACCTGGTACATGTAGACATAGTCAGACACTGAAGTTTGTTAATCATAGCATAAGACAGCTCATAAGTAACTAATCTTGTAGCTGAGAGTGACGCGCATAAAAGATTAAAAAGCAACTCTTTAATTGTCTTTAGATATTTTGGTATTTTCTGACGGGATTTATATATATTTTTATAATAGAGAGAAAAATATATAATTATAATATTTTTGAAAGAGAAGAGAAAATAATTTATTATATTTCATGAGAAAATAATACAAATAATAGAAAAAAAAATTTGACTCTACCTTCTTAAATAAGTAATATGGTTTGAGATAAGGGTTAATCTTTTATTTCCTTCTTGAAGTTTTGTTCATTTTTTTTATTTAAGGTAAAATTTTATAATTACATTTTTTGTATAATAAAAATATATTTGGATAATTTATGTGTAAATTGAGATAATTAAAATTTTTACTAAAATATATTGTTTTATACCAATAAAATAATTTTATTTATATATTTGGTTCTATAAATAATTTTTCATCCAATAAATTATGAAGATAAATATAATTTCTTTTTTTTTTTTTGGGTGAGTAGTGTTACTATTATTTTTGCTCTGATTTGACATTGAAAAACAAGTAGAAAACCATTTTTGAAGCTTCGATACGCAATTAAGAGGGAGCTTCACCCACAGGAGGAAGTTTAAAGAAAGGACAAGAGAGAAAGATGAACTCATAAAAGACTAAAATCAAGATAGATAGATTGACAAGATGTAAATATTATGAAATATTTGAATTTTAAAAATTCAAATTTCTGAATACTTCTCCAATTGGGCCGTGAGATTTGTCCCATTATGGTGGCGCCTCAATTTGAAATTTGCCCGGTGGGCCGAATCCTTCTTATTATACAGCAATAACGAATCAATTACTTTAAAGAAAAAATGAATCAATTATTTCAAAAAAATCATAATTATCTTTTTTTTTCCTTACATTTAAAATATGAAAAAATAACTAAAAAATTGAAGCAACATGCGATGGAGTTGCACTATTAATGACTTATGACTAATACGACTTCTTATATCTTAGTTATATATATATATTAGATTAAATTTTAAAATGGTGATATTAAATTTGTGTTCCAATTCCATTTGTATTTAAGTGAAGAGAGTTTAAACTTAAAGGAAGAAAAATACTTCCCAACCCATTGAATTCTATCAATAGAGCAAAAAAAAAAAAAGGTATATTATGTAAGAATATATAATTTTGTTAATAAATTTCTCGTGGTTAAAGTAAGATGGGTTAAAAAAAAAGAAGAGAAATAAAATGAATTACAGCTCAAAGGCGAAAGAATAATTTAAAAATGTCATAAATATTTGACACACGATGCATAATGCAGAGACTAAAATAGAATATACCCATGGAAAGTATGCAGAGCAAAAGAGATGGGAAATGTGAAAATATTGCCGAGGAACCTTCTTATCAAAACCTTTTTTGCTATAGACCAAATATTTACACTGTATTAATTATCAGTTATGACTATTTTAAAAATTTAAACATTATTTGATAAAATGTACATAATATAAAGTTACAAATTGCATAACAAAATGTAATATTTAATTTGAAAATTCAGTACTTAGATAAGTGTTTTGAATGATTGTTGCAACCTGCATGGTGATACATAATAATGAGAAGGCAATTAAAAATTGTACAAGAATGATAGAATTAATGAATAAGGGGAGAGAAGGACAATATTGAAGTGTAGATGCAAAGTTAAGCATAAGAGCACATTCTGGAAGTCATGTGAGACAACTAAGCCTTGATTGGCTTTCACCTTCGTCTCCAATCCTAAGCAGCGGACCAACCAAAGTTGTCTTTAAGAATTAAGGCTAAAATATAATTTTATCCTTTAATGGATAACATTTGCAAATTAATGGCAACATTAGAAATGTTTTATTAGAACATATTTTTGGAGCTTGTGTTGTTAAAATACATTTGAACTCCAACTTAAAATCCCTTATTAATTATCTAAGTCCTTTTGTCACTAGAGTGAGTTATATATTTTTTTAATTTTTACCTTAAAACTATTTTTATCACTTTTTTTTTTAAATAACAATAGAGAGTACTCAATTATAAAACAGCATTATAATTACGCAGGGAATTGAACTATGACTCCAAGCAAAGCTGGTCCTTCCATTGCTCTAGAGCTAGAACCTAATTAGACTAACTAAACTATTACCCAATTAAATTTGTGTAACTTTTCACTTATTTTATAGATTAAATTATATAGAAATTTTTTAAATTTTATTGAAATTAGATATATATTATTTTAAAAATATATACATATTTTTTTTGAAACAAAAAATAAATTGTATAGATCTCTTTTAAATTTTGTTAAAATTACATACATTTTTTTTTATTTTTTAAGAGATATTTATGTATATTTTAAAAATAAAAAAATTTATATAATTTTAACAAAACTTAAAGAAAGTCATTTGTTTTGAACTTTAAGATCTCCTTACAAGAGTTGAACTTACTTGGAGTTTAGATTTTAAAAAAAATTGTTTAAAGCCAATTCTATAATTGTATTAAATTTAGTGAAAAATAGCTATGCTCCTTCGCACCTTTTTAAGTCAATTAGTTAGTCGTATTTGAAGTGCCGAGTGGCTCATCAAAATTAGCTACGTTCATCGTGAGAATAATAGGTTGGCTAATTGGTAAGCAAACTAGTCTCATGATAGGAAAGTTGGTATTTATGTTCAAAGTTTTCCACTATTTTAATATCCTTAGAGATGATGTGATTAAGGTTTATTTTTTCGTATTATGGGTATTTAGATTGTTTCACCCTCCTTTTGTATCTAAGAAAATTAAAAAAAAAAAGGCCTTCAGTTTGAGAAAATAATATTTGTAAACTCGCAGTTATATATTATTTTTGTTTGCATCAACCCCAAAGAAATTTAGTCATTTGGAAATGATATTCTAAAATTATCTTTAATTTTAAAAATTAATCTCATACAATATATCCTTAAACGTTAAATAATTAAAGAAAACATTCGTTAGACTTCTTCAAGAGTCAAGACTACAAGGAAAGCCCTAGCCCCTTTGTTGGAGAGAACAGGCAAGGGGGGTGGGGAAAAATGTTTTTTTTGACGCCATAACCATGTGATTACAACCGCTTGACATTGATAAGGACTACAATGAAAAGGTGTAGAATTTATGGGGTAAGGAACGCAAATAAATATAATATATAAAATAATATTTTTATATGTAAGCAAGAGCGTCAATGCTTTGATAGTCTATAGTTTTAAGTTTATGCTTTATTCCGTTTTGAAAGAGGCAGCGGCAATTGAAGAGAGAGAGAAAGAGAGGGGTCGGTGAAGATAACAAGCTTTGCTCTGACGTTGCGAGTCTCTGTAAGATTTCACTTTCACTGCCTGTTTCATCATTGCTCTGTTGCTCTCCTCTCCAATCTCTCTCTCTATTTCGCTGTTTTCTTTGGAGTCAAAGGTGGATTATTTTGTTTGTTAATAGAGTTTCTATTTTGAATTTCAGAATGAGGGTGGTGATTTCTCGGGTTGGGTAATCTAGGGTTTTCGCTCCTGATGCTTTAGTTCCTCGCTAACACCATCCGGTAAATCAATTTTCTCGTTATTTTAGTTTGCTGTAGAACCTGTTGATTTTCTTTTTCATGTGTACGAACATATAGATGCTGATTCCTTTTAGTTTTTAAGAGATTAGGCTATGTTTGATTCGATTTAATTTGGTCTTTTTATTCTTTTGAACTATAGATGATGTTGTCAAAAGTTGAAGTTGGCAAGAAGACTGGCGAAACTTCGGGAGATGGGAAGTTGTTGAAAGAGATTGAAACTATAAGCAAAGCTTTGTATTTGGACAAAAGATTTTCGAGGAACACAGTATCTACTGCTAATTCTCGATCCAAATCTGCTGGGAAATCTCACTTGCCTGATCCCAGATCGAAGCCTACAGCTAGTAATGAAGATCCTTCACGCAAGGATAAGAAGTCCATATGGAATTGGAGACCATTGAAGGCCTTCTCCCATATCCGCAATCGGAGGTTTAACTGTAGTTTTTCTCTCCAAGTCCATTTGATTGAAAAGTTACCTTCAACTTTTAATGATTCTAGCCTTTGTGTATACTGGAAGAGGCGGGATGGGGTTTTGGTGACCCGTCCAGCCAAGGTAGTTCAAGGTGTGGCTGAATTTGAAGAGAAATTGACTTACACTTGCTCAGTGTATGGCAGTAGGAGTGGACCACACCATTCAGCTAAATATGAATCTAAGCATTTTTTACTCTATGCTTCTGTTCTTAGTGCACCGGAACTCGATTTGGGGAAGCACCGGGTAGACCTCACAAGGTTGCTTCCCCTTACACTGGAAGAACTTGAGGAGGAGAAGAGCTCAGGGAAGTGGACTACAAGTTTTAGATTATCAGGAATGGCCAGGGGTGCTGTAATGAATGTCAGTTTTGGGTATATGGTGGGTAGTGATAACAGTAATGCTTCCAAAGACAACCATAATGTCCCCAATGCATTGACTTCAAGGCGTGTGGGAAGTGTGTCAAGTTTTGCCAAACAGTATTCTCCTCGAACTATAGATGAGGTAAAGGATCTTCATGAGGTTTTGCCGACATCAAAGTCGGCACTGGCCAGCTCAATAGACGTCTTATATCAGAAATTTGATGAAGAAAAGACGAATAGTCCTGTGCATGACAAACCTGAACTTGATTTTTTGACAGAGAATCTGGAGCAAATCAAACCAGATGTATCTCATTTGTCTGATCCTGGAAAAGAAATATCTGAAGAGTGTGTTGGTGACAAAGAAAAGAAATGCAGTCCAGTGCCTGACAATTCTGAATTTAATGTGTCTCAAGAAAACGTGGAGCCAGTCCAATCTGATGGCCGTCCTCTATGTGATTTAAACGAAAAGCCTGAAGAGTGTGAAGGTAGATTTTCTGTTGTTGATCAGGGCATAGAATTGTCGTCAAATGAACCTCTTAACTTAGAGGCATCCACTGTAAAGGCTCCTGATTCTGATGTTGATGGTACCTCTACCCATGATACTGCTGGTATACAGTTATCTTCTGAATATACTATTAAACATGATTCCGTGGATGAGGAAAATGATACTTCTAAGGAGAAAGCTATGGTAAACAAATTCACTTCTGAAGAGGATGGCTTATTCACTAAAGAGCTGCTCATGCAAGAATTAGAGTTAGCTTTAAATAGTGTCTCAGATTTGGAGACAGTGGCACTGGAATCTCCCAAAGATGAGAAATATGTGGAAGCCAAATCTGAATATAAAATGAGAAAATCATGTAGCTTGGATGATATTACAGACTCAGTTGCCAGTGAATTTTTAAGCCTGCTAGGCGTAGACCATAGTCCATCTGGCTTGAGTTCTGAAAGTGAAGCTGAGTCCCCAAGAGAGCGCCTTTTAAGGCAATTTGAGAAAGAGGCTCTGGCTGAGGGTTTCTCTTTATTTGAGTTTGAAATGGGCGATGATGATGAAGCTGAAGGTGGCTATAATGCTCCTGTTGGATCTGAGCAGTGGAAGTTCTCTGAGGACCCAAGGTCTTCATCATCTTTGGAAGATCTGCTGCAGGAGGGGCAACCAGTTGAATCTCAGGAAGTGAGGAGCAAACAGAGGGCTCAGATGGTAGAAGACTTGGAAACAGAAGCCTTGATGCGTGAGTGGGGTTTGAATGAGGATGCTTTTAAGCATTCTCCACCAAAAGACCCCGCTGGTTTTGGAAGTCCCATCCACTTAACCCCTGAAGAGCCTCTTACTTTGCCTCCTCTTGCAGAGGGGTTAGGTCCTTTTCTTCAGACAAAGGATGGGGGATTTTTAAGAACTATGGATCCCACACTTTTCAGGAATGCTAAAAGCAGCGGGAGCTTGATCATGCAAGTTTCCAATCCTGTAGTGGTACCTGCAGAAATGGGTTCTGGTGTAATGGAGATTTTGCAGCGTTTGGCTTCATTGGGAATTGAAAAGCTCTCAATGCAGGCTAATAAGTTAATGCCTTTGGAGGATATCACCGGGAAGACAATGCAACAAGTGGCATGGGAAGCTATGCCTCTTTTAGAGGGAATAGAGAGGTTTGTCAGTCCTGTTTCTATCACTGGTCTTGGAGTTGGAATTTTAAAGTAGTCATTCCTTTGCATATGTTTCATTTATTGAATTTTGCTTTGTCTGTGTAGGCAATGTCTGTTGCAGCATGATTTGGTGGCAGGGCAAGATACTAGATCTGTTCAAAGGGGCTTGAAAGGAACATCATCTGGACCGAAGGCTACTAAATTTAGTACAAGTTCAGTAGGCAATCAGGCAAGCTCAGAATTCGCTTCATTGGAAGATCTTGCTCCATTGGCTATGGATAAAATTGAAGCACTTTCGATGGAGGGTTTGAGAATACAATCTGGGATGTCAGATCAGGATGCACCATCAAACATCATTGCACAATCCATTGGGGATGTTTCAGCTCTCCAGGGCAAGGGGGCTAATATTAGTGGGTCCCTTGGCCTGGATGGAGCTGCAGGTTTGCAGTTGTTGGATCTAAAAGACAACAGTGATGGTATTGAATCTATTGATGGGATAATGGGCTTATCATTAACTCTGGATGAATGGATGAGGTTGGATTCTGGTGAGATTGATGATATTGAAAATATCAGTGACCATACTTCTAAACTTCTTGCGGCCCATCATGCTAACTCTTTTGACTTTATTCACGGGACTTCTAAGGGAGAAAAGAAAAGAGGCAAAGGCCATGGCAGAAAATGTGGTTTGTTGGGAAATAATTTTACAGTAGCATTAATGGTGCAACTCCGTGATCCTATGAGAGACTATGAACCTGTTGGAACACCAATGCTTGCTCTTATACAGGTTGAGAGAGTGTTCGTCCCACCAAAGCCAAAAATTTACTGTAATGTGTCTGAGATAAGGAACAATAGCGACAAAGATGATGAATGCGAAACTAGTGCAAAGTTGGACTTGAAGGATGACAAGAAAGAAGAGAAAACTTCTGAAGAGGAGGGCGTTCCTCAGTTCAGAATTACCGAAGTCCATGTCGCTGGTCTGTCAACTGAGCCTCGCAAAAAGAAGCTTTGGGGTACTTCAACCAATGAAAAGTCTGGTTCCCGTTGGTTGCTTGCTAATGGAATGGGGAAGAGCAATAAGCATCCAATAATGAAGTCAAAGGCCGCATCCAAATCTGGTACTTTGGCTACAACAAAAGTGCAACCTGGCGATACATTGTGGAGCATATCATCTCGTGTTTATGGTTCTGGAGCAAAATGGAAGGAATTGGCAGCTTTAAATCCGCATATAAGAAACCCTAACGTCATTATATCAGATGAAACCATAAGATTGAAGTGAATTTGAGGTAGAGTAATGAGCATTTCAGATTTTTCTTGGATAGGTTTATCCTTCTTGTCAGATCACGAATAAAACGAACTTCCCTTGAAAAATTGCAGGATTTTATGAGATATGTGGGAATGTAAACAGGATTGAACTTAGCATTAGGCTCATTTGTAGAGCCGTTTGTAATATTCTTGTGCATGCATCTGCTGTATTTATGTCCTCCGGAAGGAGCGTGTGTATATCACATTGGCTAAATTATATTGCTGTTAAAAAGTAGTCTAATACGTAGAGTAAGGAAGTGTTTCAGTGTTTTGCAAATTTATATGGGCCTCTTCTATCATTGAATGCTCTTGGAAGACCAAAGCATTTAGGTTTTGTCATCTTTTATTCCTTTCTTGGTTTTGAAAAGCTAGTCTTGGTGGTCTTGCGGCAAAAGTATGATTGCCCATTATCCTTTTTCTCTAAACGGAATATTACATGAAAAACGTGTTTCGCTGAGACTAGTGCAAAACAGACCAATGACTACTCAGCCAGAGCTAAAAGGTTGTTTTTTGTTTTAAGTCATAAATTGTAAGTTTAAAAATAAAATATGTAATTAGCAGGTAAAAATTTGTAATTATAAAAGAAAGATTATATTTTTAAAATTTCAACTGAGCAATACGATTAACATTTTAAAAGTTTAATTTTTCTTTACAGTTACAATTTTTTTTATCTTTCAATTATCATTTTTATTTTTAAACTTATAATTAGAGACTTAAAATAAAAAAAAAGAAATTTTAAAACTCCGATTATACTCTCTCCATTCACTGGATCCGTGTTGGAGACAAGTGGGGGGGGGGGGGGGGGGGGGGGTGCGACTGACTCACCAAACATGAGTACATGACTGAATTTCCAAAAAATGAATCGGGTTAGGTTAATGGGTTCATGCAAGTGTGTAATTGTTTGTAAAAATGAATTTGGGCATGTCTATAATTATAAAATCCATCTCAATCTATCGTGACTAAAATTAGTAGACGTATAAAAATATTTAATTACAAAGGACTTACAAGTTAAATATCATTAGATCTTCATACAACTTTTTTTTATGATTAAAATATAAAGTATTATTAAATTCAACATTTTATGAAATTATAATTTACTTTGTTCTTTAATTGCACATTAAATTATTTATTATTATTATTTTCCATTTTTTGGCCAGTTATTATTGCATTTAATTAGTTACAACATGAAATGATGATTTCAACACACACTATGTTTACTTTTTTTTTTTTTCTATTTTCAGTATTTAGAAATTTAATCACTTGAATAATGCAGAAATTAAATAATAAAATTAGAATAAAAATTAAAAAGGGCTTGTAGTATTAAAAATGAATATGGATATGTCAAAAAATATATTTTTTGTGATCTAACTTGACGAAACTCAACTCAATTTATCCTAATTTGATTGACTTTGAAAGTTTGAATGATCTAAAATTGATATTAGTGATAATTCCTTTTTGGAAAAGTTAGTCTCCCATCTTTTGAGATGTTCAAATTATGCATCCTTCTTTTTTAGTATGAAAATATAAACAAATTTTTCTGATATCTAAAGATGATCAAGATACCCTAGAAAATTATATTGATTTTTTATTAGAAATATAATTTATTTAAAAATATATTTCTTAAATTTTTATTTCAATTTTATTTATTTCGTATTAAAAATCACTAGTTATTCTAAATTTAAAAAAGTAACTATTTTATATTAAATACTTGCTATATTATATAAATATAAAATATAAAATATTTTGGTTAACATATATATAATTGTAACTTATTTTTTTATCACAAGGTAGATATACATCTTTTAACTTTAGATGAAGGGAATGTAATTTTTTAAAATATAAAAATTATATAATTTAAACATATCAAAAGAAAAAAAATTAACCTTTTTTATTCTAATATTGTTCAGTCGAGTAGAGATTAGAGTCAAAGTGGACCGTTGTTCATTCTTACAAATGAGTTGTGAGTGAGCTTTTAGACTGCTTATCTTATGATTAGTTTCGAGCTGCTAGATATATACACAAGACTTGAATTAGCAAGGAAGTCATACAAATTTTCTTGAATAAACATGTGCCTAAAATATGCTTTAAGCTAAGGAGTTAATAATTTATATGGTATTATTTTCATATGGTAATAATTTCAATATTTTAAAATTAAAGTAGAAATTATCATAAGTAAAATATGAATAGAACATTATAATCTTCATCCTCATGCCCAAAACCTGTGATATGAAAATTTCATATAAAATTATTAAAAAATCACATTTGTTAATATTGTTTAAATATATAATCAACATAACCTAAAATTATTTAATAAAAATTAAAATAAATTACATTGACATTCCCTGAATTTGATTGAAATTATATTTTTATTTAATTTTTAAAACATACATAAAACTCTCCTACAACTAAAAATTACTTTACACTTTAATCCAATTGACAAAAACATTTTGGTTATAAAATTTAAAATTAAACAAAAATATAAAATAATTTTTATTTCGAAAAAAGATTTATACATATTTTATAAATAAGTAAAATTTCATATAATTTAGCCTAAATTATGGGAAGGAAGGAGCAACTAGAATTTTGTCACAAATACAGACAGACGCAGGCAACACACATGCGAACAATGAATAATCTATAAATAAAAGCGCCAACTAGTCATAATACACAAAAGAGTCTTAAATTCGCTCTCGCGCGCACATTTAATCTTAATTTTGTTCCCTGGTAAAAGAGTGGGTCAAAATTTTGTTCCTTGGATTAATATATCCATCTAATCTTAATTCTAAAGTTAATGGGACCGAAAATTAATTTATAAAAATAATAAATTCATTACACATTAATGTTTGTTAGATGACTCTAAAATTTTAGAACTTGCAATGAGTATTATTATAAAAAAAAAAAAACTTATACACACTAATTTTCTAAAACTAAGACTAAATGGATTTATCGATTTAAGACTCAAATTATTAGTGCATTCTACCACAAATAAATTAGCAACATAACATTACCAGGGAATTGAGCAACAAATTAATCATTCATATGGAAGTCCTCTGATTTAACCGCCATGATTCGTCAGACACAATGTTGCGACCCTCTATCTCACACACCCCATAAAAAAATATAGCGAAGCTACAGAAAGTAGTTGACATTCATTAGCATCCACCAGCCTAATATACACAATGTGCAATTCACCAGAGCATGAAAGTATCATACAGTGTTTTCCATTCTCATTCATCAACCCCTCTCCCTTTTCCCTTCAAGAGTAACTAAGGAAATATCAGAAAACTAGCCAGGTTTGAGTGGACTCATCTGGTCTTTCCAAGGGGACCCAGAAGTACGGAGATCACATATGACTGTTATATTGAACCTCAAGCCAACTCTTTGTCGTTTGGGGCAGATTATAATTCTGATCAATATAATGCAACATAATAGCAAACATGAAAGATTGAGAAAGAGTAAGCACATGTGAAGCCTTCTGCACAAACAAACATACTAAGAACATAAATATTTTCGGTTCGGTTCAGGATGAAGATTGAAGACATGTTCAGAACCTGCAAACTATCAAACATTAATAATATATCCACATAGGAAGTTCCCAAGAGTGAAGTACTCAATGCATATGCTGCACCATCATGGCACAACACAGAACCTTACCTAAGCAAACTAAATAGTTAGCAGTCCAACGTGATAGAGTTACACTAACCAACGTCCCCATGGTATCAAGGTCGTGCTCTCTTATTGCTGCATGAGGGGCACTTGTACTGCTTGATGTGCTCGGCCCGGGCAGGAGTGATCTTCACACACTTGCCATGAAACCACTTCTCACATATGTCACAGCATATCCAGAACTCATCAGATGCATAGTTCTCCCCACATGCGCCACACAATGTCTCCCCATGCTCCTCTTCATCTTCTTCGTCCAATACCTCATCCTCATCCTTTGCTTGCTTTGAATACTTCGCTGATTCAGATCCTCGCTATTTTGTTCCAATAAGGAAACAAGAAAGTAGAAGGGACACATTAACAAGGAGATGAATCAATGATGAACCTCACCACTCTAGTCAGCACCATATAGTTATTTAGATCTACAATCCTTTAAGTAAAGAAACTATCACTGACAGTAGATTATTTGATTATTGTGACCAGCAAAACTGCACAAATTTCTTGAATGTTAACAATTGGTTAAGCCAACTACAATGCTTCACTTTAGAGCAATTTTAACACCATCTGTTTCATGAGCATGGCTAATAGTTCACATTTCTGACAAAAATATCTCTACCTGAAAAATGGCATAAACTAAGATCTAAATCACTTCTTACAATAATTACAATAATAGTAATAATAGCATCATCATCATCATCATCATCATCATCACTATGATTACTATCTCAAATATGAATATTCTTTGGTCAGATCAAGAATTTATATTGCTAAAGTCACTTCTTGGTCAGCAATAAATACACCACTCGACCAATACAAGATTATAATCTAGCACACCTCACCCAGCAATCCCCTCTAAGATGACCAAAAAAGCAGTGAACTAAAAGAGGCTTTCTATTTCCAGTATTAATACATTATGATTTGAATTTGGGGAGAAGGGGGAAAAAATGTAGCTCTTCAAAATTTTAGTGTGGGCACCCACTTCAAAAAATTTGTGAATTAAACATGTCAGATAATGCATACTGAAATGGTGGAAGGATGGAACTTGCAAAATGGAGGACATGTCAGCTGAGTTATGTAAATTAATATTCTTTGCTTCATAGCATACACTCGACTTCCCACTTCTACCCTGACCAAATATAGAGGATCCAAAATAACAACAAGCCGGTGTTGTTGATCTGACTGAGTTTAGACATCTAATAATGCAATTGTAGCCATAAAATTTCCCATTTTAAGAAAAAAGAACAAAAGATACAGGGAAGAGAGAAAGGAGAGGCTTTACCCCTTTTGATCCAGACTTTGACTTGTTGCTGGTGTGGTTTGAGACTGATGTCTTTTCCTTCACTTGTTTTTTGGCAGTTCCAGTCACAACCTCAAAAATTGTTGGCAGATCATTAATCATAGTAAACAGGCGTTTCCTGCATCAAGATTTGCATTCCATCACTGACCAGTATATAAATCAAATACAAATCTGCCAACAGCCATGTCACAGCCCCCCCTTTTCTTTTAAGGAAGCAGTTTCACATTTTCACTTTGCTACCTTGTTGACATGTATCATATCACAAAAAGTTTTGTATTGCATACAACTTATTTACTGTCTAGAGACCAAGAAACCATACAATACAATTCCTGTGCCATTTAAACTTGTCAACCATATCTTAAAATATGTAAACCCATTTAGACTCTGCAAAGAGGCAAGTCCTTTATTTGCCATCAAGAGAAGAGCTTAACATTCCACATGTCAATTCTACATATGATGTCTTTCTTTCCTGATAAGTGCATACGAAGAACTATTCAAACTGAGAACTACTTATTTTAAAATAATTTGTTAGTAAGAGCCATTTTGATCCAGCAAAAGCAAAGGATATATGAATAGCTCCTAGCTCATGCTTCTCTCAGATGTGCTTACAATCCGGATCCTCTCTTATTAGTGTGTGAACAGGACGTCATTTTGTTGAAGAGAGATAGACTGAGGGGTATGAGCCCCATATACTCCCATTACCTCTCTTCTAGTGTTGGCCCCACACTTTATGCCTCTCTCTTTCCAACAGAATGACATCCTATATAGGAGAAGATCCATTTGGCTCCTTTACATAACACCCCCCCCCCCCCCCCCCCCAAAAAAAAAAAAAAAAAAAGTCATATAGTATAAATTCCAGTAGCAGAATAAATACCACAGAGATATAGAATACTGCAGAGAAAGCCATATTTTGTGAAGAATTTACATACAGTCACCAAACACTATTGTAATGTTTTATATCCAGTAACTAAATCTGCATGTAATGGACTACAGAGTAATGCGGACAAACTAAACAAGAAGTACATCACCACAAAATAGAACATAAATTCATGAAGTAAAAGAGAATGGCAAGCATCCAGAACATTTTCCCATCCAACCCGGAAAATGATTGCTCAAAGCACAATGTTAAACTGGATAAGGGAACAAGAAACACACCTGTCAGCTTTATCAAAACCAAATCTTGCCCCAAAATAGAAAGCCACTGCAAGTAACCATGCATCACTGTGAACAGCAACTAAAGACAGCCAGTCCTTTTCTTGCATCCCATCCCTTGCAAAATTTATGCCCAATGCAGGCTCAGGAAGTTCAGGAGGAACTTCTTCAGCAGGTAAGTTAACTTCCCATTGTTCATTGGGGGATCCATACAGGCAAAGATTCTCCTTCTCTGATGTATAGTAGTTGAAATAATTTAAGTATCAACACATAGCATCGTAATCCACTTCATTTAATGTGTGCTGCCCCCAAGGCAGGCACACATATATAACAACAAACAAGATTAAACATCACATTCTTGAGCTATATGCATAAGGTAATTACTTCGTACGAAATGACAAGACAATAGACAATACCATACAATGCAACAAACTCAACAGCTAATCTCCACTGAAGAATTACTAAGATAATGAAGCGTCTTGACCATAGAGGTATCCAACAGAAAAAGATAAAGGGTCAAAGGAGCTCCAATGCTTTAGATAATAACATCATAACTTCCAAACTAATCAACTGACAAAATAACATTCACAGGGAAACTTGCAACGATGAGTACAGATATGTCTGTTTCATGCTTACACTCAATAAAAAAGCAGATTCGCCATGACATTTGTCTTACAAAGTACAACCAGAATATAGAATATAGAATCTAGCTAGGATTGGAGATGATGCTCAGACGGAAAAAATATTTCCTTCTTTCAAAGGGTTGGTAAAGCACCAGCTCTAAAGATTAAGATGGAGACTAAGCAAGTCTGGCCCTCTGAAGTGACAGTCCACCATGCCCAGCAGTAGGCTGCCAAAATTTCTCAGCCACTGGACTTTTGCTTCCTACAGGGTGTCTCCACCAACTCATAGTGGTATTTCCAGAAACGTGATGGAGCTACCTCATATGCTTAACAAGTTCAAACCAAAAGTTGTAGAATGTACTCCATCATCTTCAATATGTTAAAAAATGGTCAATTACTATCATTAACACAGGCAGAACAACGAAGTAATCAATATACAAGAAGCTGCCCTAAATTATCATCATAATATGTTTTGCTTTCCCAGAACATGAGGCTATGGCACTAAATACACAAAGCAACAACAATAAGCTTCCATAAACACAAAACCCCAGACATTAACCCCGACAAACCACAATCACAAACCCAATACAAGCAAAAAAAAAAAAAAGAACGAAACGAGCGCGAAAGGAAACGAGAGAGCAAAGTCAGAAACCCTAACCGGGGTCGCACTGCTGGTAGAATTCCTCAACATCTGCATAAAAAACACACAATTAAAGTTCAGAAGGCGCAAAAGCAGCAAATTTTGGGGTAAATCCCAAAACCTTGACGGCCGAGAATTCGTACAACAACTGTAACTCACACTCTCTCACTGTTTAAGAAAATAAAGAAAGAAGAGTAAAGAGCAAGTGCAAGACGAGACCAGTAGTTAGAGCCTTGATCATGCCAGCCCTACGACCCTTGAAGTCCCTGAAAACCTCCTCGACGGTACGAGGGTTGTACTGGGCTCCTCCTCCGTCCATGCTTGTAGAGCTTCAGAGCTTTGTCGCCGGACAATGGAAAATACAGAAGAAGAAGAAGAAGAGGTGGGGATTGAGAGGGAAATAGAGAAGTTGTCAGGGGATATTTCGGTAAAAGCGACGACCGTGAATCGATAAACGGAAAACAAACATGGCCTCTGGCACCAGAAAAGAGAGGGAAGACGGAGGGGCAAATAGAGTGCGGATATGGTAAATGGTTGTGCACTACTGGTATCTCGGTAACATCAAATTCTTTAAATAATAATAATAATAATTGGTAAATAGAAGGCACTAAATATTGGGATACTTTTTTTCATTTTTACTAATAAATAAATACTGACAAATTAGTTTATTTTTGTAATTTTTTTTCAGAAAATTTTGTTGAAATCATATAATTTTTTTATTTTTGAAATATATACATACTTCTTTCAAAATAAAAAAAAAAAATATTTTATATTTTATTTTATTTTAAATACATATTTTTTAAATAAAGAATATTTTAGTTGAACAATTTAAAATTAAATTAAGCTTTAGTATATATAATGCACTCTTTTATCCCACAAAAATCCAAAGATACTCTTCTTGACTGTGAAAAGAAGTCAAGTATATCAATCTCAAGTTCACGCATGGTCAAACCCTCAATCTTTAAAAAAATATTAATAACTTATTGATTAAATTGTAAATAAAAAAATTTCAAAATATATTTAGCAATAAAAAAATTTTTTTTTTGAAAAATTCATATAATTTAATCTCTCTTTGAAAATCAAGACTGTAATGCCATGCGAAGTTTTATTCATTGGGTTATTTTTAATTTTTTATTGGTGAGTTTCTAAGGATTTTCGTTTAATGTTTTCATTTTACATCTTTTTTTTTTTTGCCAATGAATATTTCATTCAAAAAAAATAAATATAAAGAGACGATACAAAGAAATATAGAAAAGCACTCTAGAGACAGAGGAGGTGTAGAAACCAATAATAATAATAATAATAATAATAATAATAATAATAATAATAATATTATTATTATTATTATTATTATTATTATTATTATTATTATTATAGGAAGCAAGAACATCCTGAATTAACATTGTTGTTAGCAAAGATGGGAGCATAGAAATCCAACTAAAAGGACGCATCTTCGTTGCAGCAAAACAAGCAACCAAGCAGGCAACCAAATTTGCAGAACATTTGAACTTAAAAAAAGAAAAAGAAAAAAGAGCTTCAAAAGTTTGTCAATTTGAAATAGGAGATGAAAGAATTGGTAATGATCAAATATTAGCAATTCAACGTTTGTTTACTAGATATTTAGATTGTTAAGCAACTAAGATTAGGTTAATAAGTTCTTATTGAAACATAAGTAAGAATTTTCCTTTCAAAATCTCCCAACAAAGACAAGCAACAAAGGTTATCTTAAAATTGTCAAAGCCAATCATTGTAATTGTTTGTGTAACTGTCAAAATCACCAAACTAGTCATTGTAACTGCTTTTTCCCCAATTGTCACCATATTGTCATCATCGTGTTCTTATTGCATTACTGCAACATTGAGACGATCATGAAGAATACAACAATAGACATGAAGAAGACTAAGAGAAGAAAAAGGATAATACACTCACACTCACGAGAGAAGAATTTCTTTGCCTCATCCTCTTCGTTAAGAAAACACTTTGATGATGAGAATCATAAAGAGTGCTTAGGGAATGAATTTAATGGATTTTATCTTCTCATTTTACTTAAACATTCTTGTTTTAAGTCTTTTTTTTTTTTTCCCTTTATCATATTATTACATATAAATTTGACCAAATTTTTAATAAAATCATTAATCTTAGATTTAATTATCTATAAAAAAAAATTCAAAAGAGTAATTACATAATTAACACTACCCGTTCAAATATATGGAACAATATTAAACCTTAAATGGAAATTGATTATTTATATAGTAAGCTCATACAACACTAGCTTTAGGATCCATTTAAGAATGTTGTGATATTTCAAAAGCGGTTATGTTAAAGTAGACATAAAAAAGTTGCTTTGTGTTTTTTCTTTTTTGGGTCTAAAAATAATTCTAGTTTAAAAGGGATAAAAACTTATAAAAATTGTTTTGTAAAACCAGAATTGATTTATAAAGTGTTGGTAATAATTTTCAAAAGTTATTGTGATTGTGTAAAATGGCAATAGAGTTGAACTTTTTTTTTTTTGCAATATTAAAATAAAATTATTGTAAGATAATAAGATTTTATAAGAAAATAAAAAAGTATGAATGAATTAAAATAAAATTGTTTTATTTCATTATGGATGTTTGTTCTGATTATTTTTAATGAAGATTAGTAACTTTAGTCAATCAACATGTAATAGGGTAAAATATTTTTATAAGAAACTCATATAATAAAAATAAAAAAAAAAATATTAAAATTTAATATATGCAAATTATCTAAATCTTTTTCCCAGAGACTAACATAGTGACTTACTTATAACCTCCTCTTTTCATGTAAATATGAAAAGAGTACTTCTTTTATATGATAAAAATATGCTGACATTAAGGTTTTTTTTTTTAAATTACATTTAACGTAATTATTAATTAAAATATTAAAAGCTAATCAAAATGTTAAATTTGGTGATATTAACATTTAAAATGATAATTGACATAGTCATTGATACTGTTGTTCTTAATTTTTTTTTCTTTCCTAGTGACATTCCTAAATCTTAAAACAAGAAGCCAGCATTATAGGCTCATAATATTTTTCTTGTCATTGGGCTTATTATACAAATTCAGTGAAATATGAGGTTAAAAATCAAATTTCTTCTTTTTTTTTTCTTCCTTTGGTGACTTGTTCGTTAGGTTTTCCTTCTGACTTATGATCATTGGATCAATTTAATGGTCAATGTTCTATCATGGGTAAGTTACATGGATGCAATAAGTCGCATTTTACAACATTCTAGTATATAAATAATACATAGATAAATTTGGTAGCACGATTGTATAAATGAAATGTACTAAGTAAGAAACTTTTTTTTGGGGGGGGGGGGGGGGTCTTTATAGAGTCAGGGACGGAGTGAACAAGACCAAAATAAAGAATATGTATATATATACATATATACACACACACACACACACAGAGGGTTCAATTCATGGGAAGGTGTAATTGAGGAGGCATATTAGGGAGTTGTTGTTGGTAAAGTGCAAGTGAAATCATTAAAAGGCAACAATGGAAGACCAGACGGGATTTAGAATCATAGATTGACATATTCAATCCCATACATGCGACATTTATAAAAATACAATTGGTAAAAAAACAAAAGGTTTTATTTCGTCACACAAATTATGAATGCATGGCTTAAGAATCACATTAGTGTATATCAATGTGGGAAAGAAATAGAAAAGCCCTCGAATTGCTTTGAAACTTCGCTTATTTTGAAACCTTTTTTTCCCCACATGGAGTTCTATAAAGACCATTGTAGGAAAGAAGAAGTTTGCATTTGAAAATTTTATTTGATAATCATTTTTATCAATATTATTGTGTTTGAAATCTTTCACATTACTAAAGACGGCATGTAAATTTTTGATTTTATAATTAATATTATTTGCATGGATAAATGAATTTAAATATTCATTATGGTTAATTTTAATTGAGTTCCTAATTTTTTTTATTGCCAACAACATTAAACCCTTCGCTAATGAACTATGTATTGTTATTAGTGTCACATCAAAAAATGTGACTATGTGACGCTTTAGAAAAAAAAAATTTTAACAAATTCGATTTCTGTGAAAAATGAAAACTAATATCAAAATTAAAAGTAGTATGAGTCGCCACTAAAATTTTAATTAAAAAAAATGAAAATACCTCTTCTTCTTTTTTTTTTTTTAAGAAAAACATAGGCTGTGAACTAAATTCGAATTCGGGAGTCGATTATGAGTAGAGAAAGTATTCGGCATTCCATTACATTCGTTATTAAGAATAGTTACTCTAAGTTAATTATACAAAATTAATATGGCCTCTATTCTATTTTAATTCTTTCTAATAAATCACATGTAAAACGGAAGGAAAAACTTAAAAAAATTAAAAGTAAAAAAGAAAAGAGAATTAAGAATAAAACATAAAGAAATTCAAAAAGTAAAATAAAAAAGAAAGGTATAAAATTAAGAGTAAAATAAGATGAACAGAAATTAAAGAAATAAAATTAAAAAAAAATTATTTACAAGGGGGTACTTGACATAGAATGAAAGTTTAGGGTCTATATACCTTTTGAGATAGATTAAAGTCCACGTAGTTCAAATAGTATTTGATTGTTTGTTTTGTTTTCTTTTTTTGGTTCTTTTGTTTTTTGGTTTTTGTTTTTTAATTTTTGGTGATGAGAATAGAAAGAATATGGAAATCATTTAGACTTTCACACCCAAAACAATTTTAAAAATGTCTTGTATGTTTTAATTTATGAAAACTGAATTAATCTCACTTCTTTACTCTTTCTCTTATTTTTGATCTTTTTAATATATTTTAATTATATTTTTTGTGTTTTTTTATTTTTAGTTTTTGACTTTTTAATTAATTAATTTTTGTTTTAGATTTTTTATTATTTTATTTAAGTTAATAAAGGATTTTTTTTGTCTCTTATTCTTTTTGATTTCTGATTTTAGTTCTTGGGTGACATTACTACTTAAGTGCAAAACTTTTAAATCATTTTTTTTGTTTATTTTTTGTTTTTAATTTTTTTTTGGTTTTGGCAAACTTTTGAGAAGAAAAAAAAGCTGAATTTTACTTTTGAAAACTTTTTATTATTTATAGAGAAAGACTCCTTTTTTTGTTTTAAAATTCAAACCTAATTCATAAATAGACCTATTTTCTATATGATAACTTTTCCCTTTTTCTCTTTTTTTTCTTTTTTTTTTTTATAATCTTATATTTAAAACTTAAGCTCCAAACTTTATAAACACATATTTTTGTTTTAACAGAAATTCATTCGACATTTTAAAAACTTTTTTTCTTATTTTTATTCTTGTTTATTTTTTTGTTTTTTTTTGTTTTTGTTTTTTTGTTTTTTTTTTCATTTTGCTTTTTCTTTGGGTTTTTTTTTTCTTAGGAGTGCTCTTCACTTTTTAAAAAACTTTTTCCTTCTTGAAAACTCTTTTCTTTTGTGTTTTTTTTAATTACACTTTCTTGAAACCAAGATTAACTTGATGTGAGCCATGGGAACCCAAAATCAAGAAACCTTTTCTCCCTTTTCCTTTTTCTTTCTCTTTTTTTTTTTTAATTTTTTTATCAGAAACCTAAATTTGAAAATTTCTTCCTTTTTTTTCTGGAAATTTATCATTTTCTTAAAACAAAACCAAATTACACATGGGCTATTGAAACTTAAAAATTCACTAGCATGTGAACAAGAAGTAAGCGCCAAGAAGACTTATTGTTTCACATGATTCATCGAATGGCCCTATATATATGAGGGGACAAAAAATTTCACACGAAAATTCTAGAATAGAAATTAAAAAAAATAAAATAAAATAAGCAAAAGTAAAATAAGAATAAAATAAAAATGACCAAATGATGGCATGAATATCTAGATAATTGGTGTTCGTGTGCCCCTGCATATCTATTATAATTCTAGCCATATCTTGCGTCATGCGAATGGAAAGTAATGAATCAGAGGGACTCTTTTCCATCCCTTGAGTCCTTCGTCTAGGAATAAATCAAATACCTTACCCAATCAGTACGTACAACATCCACATTGAATAGAAAAGGATCATGAAATAGAATTGGCACCATACTAAAAATGGATTGCCTATACAATCTTAATAGCAAACCACGTCCACCTAAGCTATGGAGTCCCTAACAATATTGCTATCTCCATTAATGCAAGATACAAATTAAACATTCCCTAAAAGATATTCATGCCAAACACCAGCTCCGAAACATACATCCATTTATCATAAAACCATAGCAGGGGAAAATCCAAACAGATTCAGCAACAATTTATGATAATCAAATACAAAAGCTTAATCTAAGTTTAGGGTTTAGGGTGTATAAAAAAAAAAAGCTTAATCTAAGTTTTTCTCAAGCATTCTATTGAGCACCTACTGTGCATATCTAAGGATGTGTACAGGGCATAGCTTTTAAACTTCCTTCATGACTACCCAGTGCAAGAATGCTACTTAATCCTACACTCCTATTTCACATCATCAACAATCACAAGCAAACTTCATTTACAAACAAGGAATGCAAAGAATGCCCGTAACTTACCTATAGGGATAATGGCAGAATAATGAATTCTTCTTTCACAGTTAATCCTTTTCATAGCTTTCTGTGAATCCCTTTCTCTACTCAACGAGATGTCCTGCTAGAAAACTCCCTCTCTGATGTGTTTTCTTCCTCTAAATTTCCTTGTCTCCCGTTCGTTGCGATTCACTTCACTCACACCCTCTCCTTTTTCGCTGCCTTTCCAGCCTTTATATTTTGCTCTTTCTCTCTCTTTCTCTCTTAAGTCTCTTGCTTTCCCTACAATCTTCCCCTTGTTTTCTTGCTCTCTACTTTTTCAGTTCTTTCCAATCTCTTTTTCTCAATCTTTCGCTCTTTCCCCTGCTTTTCTGCTGCCTTTCCAGCCTCTGTATTTTGCTCTTTCTCTCTCGAGTCTTTTTCTTTCCCTCCAATCCCCTGTTCGTTTTCTTGCTCTCTACTTTTTCAGCTCTCTCCAATCTCTTTTTTTCAATCTTTCGCTCTCTCCCCTCCTTTTGGTTTGCGACCCCCCTCCTTTTTCAATCTCAGGCCTCTTCACTCTTTGCTATGCCTCGGTCTGCATCGGGAATTCCTCTTTTCTGCTTGCTTCCCCTTCCTCAATCCGAGTCTTTATCCTCCCCTTCCGTTTTTGTGTCTCTTTTTCTTCGTCTCCTACGGTGAAAGGGACGTGAGGAGAGGTCAACTTCTCGAGTGCATCGCTGGCCCTCTACTTCTCTCTCTACTGGTTCCTCTAAAATGCTACCCTACTTCTTCCATTCTTATGCTCCTCTGAGGCGTTGGGCTGATCAGAGCCTTTGTTGCCTTTCCTTTTCCACGTTTAGTTTTTAGCCAGCATCTTGTTCTTTGCTAATGGCAGTGAACAAAGCAATCAGAGGGGCTGGGCCAAAACGCAGGCCCCTTTTCATTTTTTTTAAAGTATTATATGTTTTTTTTTGTTTTTGTTTCTGCTTCATTTCTTTTTTGCTTAGAGCTGATGGACCAGATTTAGGAGAGTTGGGCTGTAGGTTCTTTTTAATTTGGGCTATTATTATTTTTTTGAAAGCTCTCTTCTTCTTCTTTTTTCCTATTATCATTTTGCTTTTTCTTTCTTTTGTGTTTTGATTTTTCATTAACTCTTTTAAGTATTATATATATTTTTTGTTTTTATTTTTGCTTCATTTCCTTTTTTTTTTTGTGCTAATCTGATTATTTTTGGAGTTTTGTCTAGACAAAATATGGTGTTCATAGTTAGAGACAATGGTGTAGGGCACCCCAAACTTGCACATCATAGAATGCTAAATAAACTTCCTTGTATTAGCCGTGGAGATAAAGGTTGTTAGCTTGGCCTTGACCTATTTGACCAAATAGCTATATGCAGCAATTAAAAATTTTCTTTAATCTGTGATAGGTTGGAAGGGTCCTAAAATATCTAACCCCCTAAATATCAAAAGTCCAAGAAAAGGTTCAGGTGTGAAACTCAACTTATCTAGTATGGTTGAGATGGTTTTTCCTTTGACAAGCATCATAGGCTTTGGTAGGGCTCTTAAAATCACTTTTTTGTGGGCTATTAAAAAACTTCCGCTCATTGCTTTATTTACAAGGATATTAGGTCCAATCCGGCTCCCACATATGCCTTTGTGTATCTCCCTCAATATATAATCTGCTTTTCTTTGAAGGTAAGTAGCTTAAGTGTGGTATGGAGAATGCCCTTTTTGTAAAGCTTTTCTCCACCAAGGTAATATTGGGTTACTTTTCTTTCAAGGTGCCTTGCCTCATTTCTATTCACTAGGAGGATGTTATTCTTTATATTATTGATTATTGAGGTCATCCAATAGTTTTATTAATCAATTTTCATGACTTTTGGTCTTTAAATACTTAAGGCATCCAAGGTTGCCTATATCACTAGTTTGCAGATGCAATGAGTTATGGCACTAGCCAGCTTGGATAAGGAGTCTATATAATCATTCTTTGCATTAGGGATTTTGTCTCTACTTTGTATTTGTTGAACTTAGCCAAGAGAGCTATTTCTTTACTTACATATCTAATCATGATGGGTTCTTTGGCCTTAGACAAACTATTGATCTATCTAAATTACTAAAACTTGAAGGCCATAAATGAAGAGTCCAATAGATGGAGTCTAAAGTCAAAGGTTTAAAATTGCCTAAACAGATGCATAAAAAGATGTCTAAAGCCTTTCCTGGATGGTAACATAAAGTGACACCCAAGCTCAAGAAGGAAGTTCAAGGCGTAACATGGAGGTCCAATCCACGTTAAGGTGGTGTCTAACATGGCCTAAAAGAAGCCTATGTTAAATAGAAAGAAGCTTGACCTAGCTTGGATAAGAGAAGTCAAAAACTTAAAGAAATAGAAAGAAGCTTCTCGTAGCTACAAAATAGGAAACTCTTGAGAAAGACGCTTGTAATTAGAAATAGAAAACTTCTTATGCCACACTATTATTATAAATAGGAAGCCCTAAATCTTACCCAGCTTGGCACTCTATTTTAAATAAATTCCTTTACCAACACTTTCAGGTTTATGAAAGACTAGAAGGAGGAGACTATATGATGGACTAGAATGCTTCGTGATAGAAGGCATCTCAACCTTAGCCACTATCTTATTCTTCTTCTTTCATCTATACCTTTTATTTTAGTTTTGTTTGTTTTTATTTTCGTGATAGACTATTTTTTTGTGTTAGTGTATAAAAGTACCTTGCCATTATGTTAATTTTGAATTCATGATATACATATTAATTTATTTTAGATATTTAATTGTTTAGTAAGGTATTAGGAAAACTTTATCTTTTAATAATCTTGTCATAAGCATGAAATTTTAAGATGGAGCTTTCATTATTCAATTAAATCTCTAAGTGTAATGAGTAATTGAAAGGGGAAGTTACATTAGAGGAATAATAGTATATGTTATAAGTCAATTGGAAAATCAAGAAAGATTGAAAAAATTTGTCAAGCCTTTATAGCAATTAGTTCTTTAATTATATAACAAGAGTAAATTTTCCCTAAATAGGTTTTGACCAAACATATTTAGGATCAAATTAATTCAAGTTAGTTAATTTTACCTGAAAGGGATAGTTGGTGATTTAGGAATATTGCATTCACATGATAGATAACTTATTTGAAATTAATCTTTATTCCAAAATTCTATTTAACTAAGAGGAGGTGAAGTTGAAACCCTAACATTTTCTTTATTTTATGCTTTTTTGCATTCACAGTAGTGGTAATTAGTTCATCAATTATTTGGTTGCCAGTAGCTAAGATAATTTGAACTATTTGATAGATTTTGAATTAACCCTTAGGTATTTAGAGATTAAATAACTAATTTTCTTTAACTATGTCTAGTTTAAATATCTCAAAATTAATCCCTGTAGGGTTAATACTCATACTCTAAGTTCATTATACTACATGTCAAGTATTAGCTTTATAATTGTTGCACCATGAACCTTATAAATGATAGTAGTATTGCATATGTTAACTTTTTTTATTTTTTGATATTAAAGTTCTGGTTCTTAGAAGGCTTTGCTAGTGAAGTAAATAATATATTATTGTCCATCTTCCTCTCGAATTAATACCAAGCTAACTACTTTCTTAATGGCTAATAGATATATAGCAAAGGCTTTTCAAGCTTTGACTTGGACAAGATAAAAAGGGTTGCTAAATAAGTTTTTTAAGTTTTAAAAGTCCTTTTCACATTTAAGGGTCCATTATTTTTTTTTAAAATAAGTTTTTAAGGATATTAAAGAAAGGGAGATATTTTTTAGTTAACTTTTAAAGGAATTGATTGAGGGTAGTTATCCAACCATTATGCCTTTAAACATCTTTAACAAATTGCTGGCTCTTCATATTTAAGATCACTCAATATTCTTGCAGGTTTGCTTCAGTTACTCTTTTTATTATCATGAACCCATTGTCACCCTGAAGGCATATTTCAATCGATTTAGCTTCATGTTATACTTCTTTAGATCAAAAAATATTTCAAAGTTTTGCAATGTGATTAGGCCTTTCTTGCTTTTCACTAACATATTACTAACATAGACCTTAAGATTTTACCTAGCTACTTGAAAGTGAAAGCAAACGTTTGACACATTGTCTCATCCAAGGCTTCTACAAATAATATTGCTAAATAGAATAAGTTAATGTGGGCTTAGGCATTTGTCATCTTATCATAGTTATCTAGTACACTCAACATCTTAAGCTTTGGAAGCTTTGCTACTTCTAGGGGTGTTTGTCAGTTTGGATTGGTTTAGTTTGGTCACTTTGACCTATCAAATTGATAATTGAATGGGAAGAAATCTTATCCAGTCAATCCAGTCATTTTAGACAAAACTGAACCAATCCAATCCAATCCAACTTTGGTTAGTTTAGATTGGATTGGATGGTTAGTTTTTGAGGAAAAAATTGTTGAAAATTTTAAAATTTCAACGTTAAATATTATACAATCTCAATTATGAAAATAAATATTTCCAATAACAAAGTTCATGTTAAGAGTTTTTCAACACAACTTTAAACATATGCTAACCATAAACAAGTCTAGCTTCAAAATAAAAATAAAGTTCATCAAGTAAAAATTTAATACAACATAAAATTAACAAATTGTGAGCCTTTGCCACAGAAGACCACAATCCATTAGTCCAATAACAACGTCATCACTCATAAGTAACAACTCAACAATCATCTTCAACCTAACCAAAAAAAAAAAAAAACAAATAAAATCACAATCATCAAGAGTCAATATACAAATTTAAATAACAATTTGAATCAAAATAAAAGTAAATATAGTATAAATACTAAATAGTAAATAGAACTTACTAGCTTACCATATATCCAAGAGGTAGCATATAGGTTTTGAAATAATCAAATGTCCACATCCCCAGGGTTTTCAATGACTTTAGGAAGATCTAAAATACAACAACTAGAAAAACAAAATTAGATAAATATTAAGAAACATATTTTATATTTGTATTTTATATGACTAAATTAGAAAAGTTAATACCTTTATTAGTTTTTTTCTACATCATCTAGTGTCTCCGTGTCACTTGGCAATGATGTGCTTCAATACTAATTTTGAGCACAAATGAGTGCTTCCACCATTCTAGGACTTAAGGAGCTTCTATATGGATCTAATACATGCCCTCCTATCTTAAAAGCAAACCTAAAGGCCACTATAGACATTAGAACAACAAGCACATATTATAGCTATCAAGGTAAGAATTGGATATTTGAAAGAATTAACCTCCCATTAATTCAAAATGTCAAATGTTTTTTGACATTTTCTCCTTAGCTTTAACCAAATAGATTTCAACTTCAATTTTACTCTCTAACTGATCTTCCTTACTAATTTCCTCAACTTTAGTTTAACAGACTAGTATGAAACACTAGTACTAGAAGGTAAGACAGAGCATAAAATGTACCTAAATGATAGGTAGTCCTCATATAGCTAGCACCCATGGGTAGGATAGTCATTTTAGTAAGGATAAGTAGTGTTAAGTGGGCACCATGGTGAATCTCAATTGGTATATTGTATGAAGATCATTAGATGTTATGGTGTGTTAGTATGCACTTGCATTTGTACAGTCTATACGTGATGCCCCCAAGTGGCGATGCTCTTATATAGCCCTTAATTATGGGTAGAGTTGGATTTTTTTTCTTGGCATGTGACATGAATCAAATGGGCCTAATGGACTAGATTGGTATCTATCACCTCGTATCCCTTGAATGTAAGTGTACTTAAAAATTTTAATTGTGTAAGACAAAAATAAAGGAAAATCAAATGTCTTTTCCTTAGCCAATTTTTTGAGTTGAGAGATATACACTTATGTGTCTTTATAAACATGGCAACCTAAATTATGAAAACTTCATTTGTTTTATTGAGTAAATTACTTTAATCTCTTTTAAAGTTTAGCTAAATTACACTTAATATTTCTCTTATTTTAAAAATTACACTCAAATCTATTGATATTTTATACATATTATAAAACATTTCCTTTAATTTATTTTGTCAATGAAGTAAACTTCCTACATAATATGAGTTTATGATTTATTTTTAATGCAGTAGTAAAGATAATTAAATAATTTTATTTTTGAAAGAAACATATTGTATAAAAATTAACTTCATTGAGAGAAGATAAATTAGAAATCTTACAATATATATTAAATTTTAGGAGATTTAAAAGTGTAATTTTTGAAATAAAAGAGTATTAAATGTAATTTAATAAAATGTTTTTAAAAAATATAGTAATTTATTCTCATTTTATTAGAGTATTTTTCATTTAATTGACTTGTCCTTCATTATAATTTTATTGAATTTTTTAATTTTTTGATTAAACCCTTATATTAATGTTTTCTATTTAAGTTATTTACAATATTAGTAAAGGACAAAAAATTATTTGCAGTTTCTTATATCCTTATCTCCAAGTTCTTAAATCAAAACATGATAGCTGTATAATTTTTCAATTAAAACATGATAAGTGTATGACTTTTGCAGATACTATGATTTTTCAATTAAATCATATACTTGTTATGATTTTATTATAGAACTATATACTTGTTATATTTTAATTGAAAATTCTAATAATAAAAATATAAGAAATTATATCTAAATTTATTTTATTAATAAATAGTCTATTAGTGCATAGTTATTATTTGTGACAAACAAACTACATACATGACAAATATTACCCTATCAACAAGCGTGTATAATTTAATCCTCTTAAAATAATAATTTACCAATAAATATATGTGATAAAGGATTAATTGGTATCAAGTGAAATTATTATTTAAAGTAAATCATGCTAATTTTTTTAAATTTAACTAAATTATATTTGATATTTCTTTTATTTTAATAATTACATTTGATCCCCTTTTAACTTATTTTTTGCCAGTAAAATTAATTTTTTTACACAATATATATGTTTTCAAAAGATAAAATCATATCATCATTTTTACTGTCATATTAACAATAAAATCATAACATCATTTTATAATTTAGTATCAATTTAACTATCTTTATCATCATATTAAAAATAAAATCACAATTTCATATTTTACAAAAAGTTTACTTAAAAAATAAATTGGACAGAATATTTTTGTAATACATATCAAAATATCAAAGAAATTGAATTTGTTTTTAAAAAATATAATTTAACTAAATTTAAAAAAAGATTAACTAGATTTAATCAATTGTTTTTATTATCCACAAGGCCTATTACAAGTTTAACTCACTAGTACTCTTTAAGAAGAAATGGACCTGTTCCTTGGAATGAAACACAAATACGTGACCATCACATCAGTGGCCCGCTTTTAAGGGATCATAAATGGAGTTCAATCTCTGGCCACGGGAAGCCTAAGATATCGAGGAAAAATCGATTTTATGTTTCGCAGACAGGAATTGTCCCATGGGGTCCATATGCGTAAGCATTCAAACAACTTTAATATTCATTCTTTTGTTAGACTCGATAATATCATACTGAATTGTTAAAAAAAAAAAATACTTATTATACCATAATTTAAAAAACCTGATATTAACTATCCAAATAACTGTACCAAAGGGTTCGTTGATGATCAGATAGTGTCCATTCATGAAACCCTGGCTGTAATTACCGCCAAATAAAGTAGTTTCATATCCTTCACGTAATATCAACATCAAAATTACATAACAGAATATTTTCCTAAAAAGAGAAAAAGGGGGGGGGGGGGGCAACAAAATATTTCCCATCCTCAAGGCGTGTGAAATGATAATGTATTGAACCAAACAGATACATTCAAATTTTATTCATAAGAAAGAATCAACCAAAACAAACAAAATAGAAATCTAGTATCCACAGTCTAAGCGTGCATTGGAATCTAGGATGTGAAAACATAGGGGAAAAAAACAGAAAGTATAGTAGACAAGCTTGAGGTTGAGATATATATATATATATTAGCTTTGGCAAAATTTTATATTTATATATATGTCATCTGTCAGAATTCATCACGTATCCAGAATCAATCAGGTTGCAATACATTATAGAAAAGGGAATCACAAATTGCCTCACATCTTCCAAGTTCTGTAAACCACAATCCAAATTGTGCCATGAAAAAGTCTGACGTGGCGCAGCAGGTCTGAGTAGCGAGCATGTCCCTCATAGAGGCTGTAACTTCATAGGGCAGAAACTGTTTGAATCCTTAGTTAGCGAATTACTATTATCGAAATAATCTAGTTATAGCCAGTCACCTCGCCCCAATATCTGGCAGCAGTATAAAACAACAATTAAGAATTCAAGAAAGAAATATGCAACAAAGGTGTTTGGTCAAGAGTTGGTGCTACAACAATGGTTTCAATTTCATAAAGTCTGAAAAGAACACAAAAAGGAGACGTGGCAGAGTCAGAGAGAAAGATTGGATAAAATTCATTCAACTAGTTATATTCAGCAAAAGTTATCCTGCTTTCTTAATCCATCCTAAATTTGAAAATAGCCTGAGAAAAAAATATTACCATTATTATTTTGAGATGAACTGTTTTCCTTTTTCTCTGGGGCATGCTGTTCAAGGAACTCCTGAATTGTTTTCCAGTAGGTATCACCACCAGCCAGCCATGTGTCCATATGCATGCCAGTAGGAAATTCCACAAAGAGACACCGATTGTTACGAGCAGCTGCCTTAGCATAGAGCACTTGCATATGTGATGGTGGGACCATCTCATCTTGCAACCCAGAGAGAAGAAGAATGGGCTGCTTAATCTGGAATTAAGATGGTAACAAAAAAGTGAGGTCCAAACTTGCAAATCCAGGAAGAGAAAATGGCTTAGAAGCAAAACACCAAATAATCCTCACTTGAGACAAATAAGAAATTCTAAAATTGAAAATTAAAATGGCTTAGAAGTAAAACACCTAATAATCCTCACTTGAGACAAATAAGAAATTCTAAAATTGAAAATTAACATCCTTCTTGAATTTGAGGTGCTATAGCATCACTTGTAAACTTTACACAAGAGAATAAAGAGATACATACCCTTATGTGTGAGTCACTCACTGAATGAATCAAGTAGTGTATCTTTTACATGCAAGAGCAAACATAAAAATGGAAGGCAAGACTAGTAATTCCAGCATCCCTCACCTGACCAATAACATCAACGGTATTCCATGGAGAACGTACAAGAAAATTGAGAATTTTAAGACCTTTAGAGCTGCTTCCTCCAATAAACCACTTCAAAAAGGGTAATAAAACACCAGCCATATCCAATATTGATGTGAAAGTATTTTCTAGTATCAGCGCAGCTACCTATAATGCAGAAAGAAGGCCAAAGGAACATGTAAATTACAGGTGCACGAACAAACTATTGTTGAGAATAACAAGAAGGAGTCTAGCATACTGGCAGAATCCAAGATTGCATCAGTCCTTTGTTTTCATTAGTTGCTCAGAAATAAGTTCAATAGATGACTACAAACAAGAAATGTCAGCGAGATGAACTAATCTATTAACACGCTGTAAGTTAAAGCCTCTGTTAGAAATCTCACTTCATGAACACACACCAGACAAACGAAAGTGAAATTCTTTATGCATACACAAGATAAGAACATTCATATCTGAATATCTTTGAAACAATATAGCCGCTTTAGTGGCCATTTTTACACCTCTTTGATTTTAACTTTATAATAATTTCTTGACTGTATGGTAAACAACTAAAGTTGAATATATTCTGAAAGTAAAGTTTGAAATGGATACTTCCCTAAATTTAGTCTAACAAACTGGTCCCTTGTCAACCCTTGTAAGAAATTATTATATATTCTTCATACCCCAAGAGTCTAATGCCAGTAAAATACTTTGTTAAAAAAACTCCATCATAAAGTAAAAATGCTTACTGATAAAAAACCCATCATAAAGTTAAAATGCTCAAGGAAGGAATTCCAGAATCATTTTGGCATGTGATGGCAAGAAACAGAAAATTTCAGTTTGTAAACTACAAGATTTTTGACACTCCTAGTTTAGTTGATTCTATGGCAGCATTTGTAGAAAATAAAACTATCCTCAAAAATGAAACTAATAGTACCATTCTTTTGGGGTGTAATAGACAGAAGTTTTCGGTTTGTAAACTATTGGATTTTCAACACTCCTACTAAAGAGTTGATTCTGTAGCAGCATTTTTAGACAACACAATGATCCTTAAAGATGATACTAACTCTTTCATTTGTTTGTTTGTTGCATATGTTTGGTTGGGTGTTTGTTGGGAGAAGGAAGGCGGGGGAGCAGCAGGGTAGGAGCAATAAAATTTCTCATCTAGTACTGATAATCATGAAACGATTTATGAATCAATATGCAACTAAAAAATTTCTTCAATTCCATGTCAGAGGCCTGGTTGGAGCCACTTGATAGAGACTTTTACTATATGCTTCCCCTTGTGAATCTAGCAGGATAAGTAAATAGTGTCTTAACATATTAAGATCCAGAGTGATGACCAAAATCCAACACTCTATCCATTGCTGTCAATGGCATAAAAGTAAAAACTAAAAACTAAAAACTCATGAATCCTGAAATGGGCACATTGAAAGGTAAGTGCAAAGTTTACTGGAGGGATACCTTGTCAGGGTTATTTTTGGTTAGTATAGATCCAACTGCACCTCCAAGCGACCTTCCAAATACAACTATTCTAGATGTGTCAATATCAGTCCTTTGAGAAAGATGGTCCAATGCAGCCTTGCCACGAAGAGGTAATTAAAAATGGGAACATTTATGAGAAAGAGTTTGACAACTAAAATAAGGGTATTAATAAAATATAAACACACCCACCCACCCCCCCAACCCACACCTGAGCATCCTTAATAATACCATGCTGAGACGGATAACCATCACTTGCTCCATAACTGTTTTAGTTGAATGATATATTAGTACCAATCCAGTGAGAAAGTGGCATGTGCATTTTAGAAGGCATGAATCTGTTGAAAAACAGGGTGATGAAATAATAACATTGAGGTGCTGGCACATACCCTCGGTATGAAAGCATAAAAACATTGCAATTTAACCGCTGCAACATTATGCGCACCATTTCAAGACGATGAGCAATATCTAAAACCCAGTAGTCAAGGCCTCTAAAAGCATGTTGAACATGATCAAGTGAAGAGGTACAGAGTAAAAATCACAACTTAACCCTAATCTCTATAACTAGGATACTTCCAGCATTTTCTTGGAAAAACAAAATAGTTGGACCTGTCAATGAAACATAAGAAAATAGAACTTTATAAGAACAACATCTATATAACAGGAAAGTGCTGAATATAAAGAAACTAGAAAATAATTCCATTAAGAGAAAACATATCAAATTCAAACCTATATGCATCATGATGCAATAAGACTTAACCACAGCTAAGAATTTGTACTTTCGAATGTTAAGCCCTAATTTGTCCATTCTGATGTTTTTGATCACTTTCGGCGTGTTATTGAGGAGGAATGATGGGGATCAAACCTTCAACATCAAGTCTTTTGATACTTACCAGAAGACGTGCCACAAGACCATAGGTCATTGGCACAGCAAGTAATATTTAAACTCTAAAAGAAGCACATGTTAATTGGAAGGGAATCCTATTTGAGATGATTCCATTTAACCAAACATAACACATCCAGCCTCATTTAATCAATAGGAACACATACCAAAATTTTCAGTCCAAGCAAATGATGATGTCCCTAACTTCAGTTAATTCTAAAGGGGGGGAAAAAAAAACCAAATAGCACATGTAATTTTCAAATACATGGCCAAATCAAAGCAGAAGGTAAATTATTCAACAAAACAGGATTACAACAAAATAAGCCAGATTTCTCTAACCCAGAGCAAATTCCAGAAAATTGCAAATCCAAATCGATTCGTATCCATTCGCAACAGTGCGAATCAACCTAAAATCTGCATGCTAGCCCCAGATTAAGCTCAAAGGCAGCAAATTTAAAGCAACCCAAACTTCATATCCCTAGAACGGCCAAAACCCACATCCTAACTCACTCAATCAACAACATTCATTTCCTCACAGAACTCAACCAGAACAAAATTAATCAAATTGACAACGCAAAACGAAAGGGCAACAAAAATACTCGACCAGTAAGGCAGTCAGATCGAACCTCGGCACTCAGGGAAGAGTTTGATGAACCAGGAGTGAAGACGCACACCATCGGAGGATCTGAGCCAGATGTCCTCGTAGGTGAGCCTGAGGCGAGCAGGAGTGATGGCGTAGGACTTAGTGAGGCCAGGCAAGACGGGCACGTACACAAGCTTCTCCTGAAACGCGACCAGCAATGCCATGCCGGCCACCACTAGGCCCCCAACTCCGTAGAGCAGAATGTTCACATAGGAAACCATTCTCAGATTCTGTCCAATCTTGGCGTCGTACACTATGCACTTTCTTCTCACCTCGTTTTGTAGCAGAAGAAAACTCTGCTTGTGTGCGTGAGTGAGTGTGTGTGTGTTTCTGTGAAAGTAGAGGGGAAGTAGAGAAAGCTGCGCGGATTGGAGTTTCAAGCTGATTTCTCGGGAACGGCAAGCAAATGGGGTGAAATGGATCCTATTTGTAGGATCAGAAAAAAAAAATAATCTTTTTTGTTTTAGGATGTCTCGTTTGAAGAAAAACTTGATTTTGATGATAAGACTGAGGACCGTGTTTAATTTAAGGGAAAAATATATCTATTTAATTTATATCTAATTTCTTATAATTTTGTTATTAAAATTTTTAATTAAAATATAATGAATATATAATTGTTTTAATAATAATATAAAAAAATTATTTAATTAAAAATTATACAATTATTTTTAAAAAATTATGTACTTATCATCTTATTGTTAAAAAATTATGCACTTAGAACTTTGAATTTTCTCTGGCTTAATTGTATCATAATTTATAAAATGAAATACTTTATAATCTTAAACTATTGAACCCTGCAGCTGTTTTTGCATTTAAAACTGAGGTCTAGTTATAATTTTAATGTATTAATTTTAAAATGAATAAAATGTCTTTTTGATTGTTGCAAAAAAACTGAAAATACAACTCTCATATTTATTTATCTTGTGTTTGTCTTAAAAATTAGGAGAGTATTTTATTATATTTTAAAAAGTTACTTAATTGTAATTGTAATTAGGTCTTAATTTGATCATCATAAAATGTATTTTACCCTTAACAGTTAACAGTCTTTTGTGGAAAATTTTAGTTGGTCAAGTAGTGCTACTTCAAATGATTTTGGAGAAAATATATATATATATATATATATATATATATATAACAAAGTAAGATTAATTATAATACCGATATTTTAAACTATTCATTGTTGCTATACATTTATTAAATTATTTGTTTATTTTTATAGTTTAAATCACAATGATAATTAAAAATTAAAATTATTTATCCCCTCGATTGGCTGCATGCATTATTAATTTTTGTATAATAAAATATTTATAATATAATAATAATTATTATTATAATATTGTTATATTGTTAATTTTATTGCACAAATATTTATACTGTTTTAAAATATTTGTCTATATGTGAATACAATTTGTCTCTCATTTTTTTTTTAACCAACACTTTGGGAAAACAAGTTACTGTAATTTTTAAACAAAAATCAAGAACATGATTGATGAAAAGATGAGAACAAATAGTAAGAGAAGGTTTTTAAATCATGCCATAAGAATATCTATAATTTCTTAATTAGTTTATCTATGACATTTACCATCTATTTGATATAGGATAAATTCTTTTTTTAGTAATATATATTATATAATAATAATTTATTTTCTATTTTTATTATTTTTTAAAATAAAAATTATTTTTCATCTTTAAAATCATTTTTTACCTTCTATTTTTTATTTCATTTTATGTCTCAAATATATCATTAGTCAAAACCCAAAAGTTTTAATAATAGATTAATCAGTACAATTTCAGTGTTTGTATATTTGTCTTTACACAATCACTAGAAATCTTTAAGATTATAACAGAGTAATTATGCATTTCTTACATTTTTTTTTTAATTTAATTAGACCATATCATGAATCACACTCTGTCAAATTAATATTCAAGTTGAAGCGTGTGTATTATTATATGTGATTTATAAACTCGATTTAGTTTAGATTTAAAGGAATTTTAAAAGAAAAATGATTAAAACTATAAATAAAATAAATTAAGGTATTCAAAAAAGTTGTTGGATACGAACCATTTATTACAGACGAAGATGAGCACAGCCTTATAGTCGTTTATTTACGCAAGCAGAATTTGAAGAATTTACCATAGTTAATTATTAATTAGCTCACAAACAATTAAGTTTAAACTATAATATTGTATATCACCATAGCAAGAATAAAAAAATACGTTTAAACTTGTTAATTGAACAGGATCAATTTGTTTAATTAAAAAACTAATGTGCTTGAAAAACTTTATAGATCTATTGATTTAATTCATTTATTAAAGAAATTAGAGTTGAAATAAATATAACACAATTTGTCTTGTTATTCACATTAAAACATGCTTAATTTTGTTTTTTTTAAAAAAAAACTCTATAATAAAACACTATAGAACCAAATACAGAAAAAATGAACAGTCTAAAAATATTCTAACTGTAATAAGAAAAAAATAAATGTGATTATTGTACAACGCATTTTGTTAATGCTTCTTACGAGATTGCTTTGAAAAGAAAAAGAAAAAAAAAGGACCACATCAAATTAGGTAGCACATAAAAATACACCAAAATAAAATTCCATAAACCCAATTTACCAATACCTCCCTTCCCCGGGGAATTTTTTCCAAATTCATCCTTTTGTTGACAAATTACATCACAAAAAAATAATTATTTTTTATTGAATATTTTTATGATTATTGTTAAACATTGAAAAAGAAAGGACAACAAATTAGTTATCTTTCATTTTCTCATTCCTTTACCTTCCCTTTCATTTTCTTGTTTCTTCTTTCCCCACCTACAACTGCATCGAGTGAGACAAGCCTGTAGAAGGGTAGAAGTATTTAAAATTGAATAAAACCAATTAAATGAAACCAATAAAAAGTGATCAAAGCCAACTAAGAATAGATCCATATCGATTTTTTGCTTTTCAAAGTTGCTGGAGAGCTACACGTAGGTACAATATAGTCTGCATTTTTTGATTGTATTTTTAAAATTAAATATGGCCTTGGCATTTGAGATGAATCAAACTAAATCAAATCAAACTAATTACAAAAGAAAACCAAAAGAGTCCATTGCTTGAAAGAATTGATAAGGTTAATTTAATTTGACTTTTGTTTAAAAACGAATCAAACCAAACCTATAAATGTCCTTATATAACAGTGTTCATTGATCCCACAAAGGCAGCATAGTTTACCTCTTTGGCTCACATCAATCACACTTAAAAGCTCTCTAGTTTCCCCTTGGTCAAGGCTTTGATCTGTCTCATCTTCCTCATGCCTTAGCCCCCTTCTATGCAAGGCACTAACAATATATCTATTAAATTCAAATATAAGTGAGAATAAAAATTTTTTACATTAAATAAAATTAGATTGAGAGAAGTTGATTTCTTTACAATAAGTGCAAATTAATTTGTAATTATTGAGCAAGAAATAGGGTTGTAGGCCCCGCTTGTTTCTTTTTTTTGGTAATTTGCATAATGTCTCCAAAAATAAATTGTTTCTCTCTCTCAATAATTGCAAAATATATAATATTACAGAGAATTACAATCCCCCTTGTTTCTTTTTCTCAATAAGTGCAGAGTATATAATACTACAAAAGAATCTTGAGACAAAACATCAATGTTTACATTCAAATAACTTTTTAGTAAATCTCACATTTGTTATCTAAACATGGGCGTTGGTTTAGTCTACATATATAGATCAACTATGTCTACCAAGGTTTTTTTTTTAATGTAAATCAATAGTTTAATTTTTCTAAAAATTACTCCTATTTAAATTTGATTCTCCAATAAAATTTTCAATTTAATTACTAAATATTTTATTTTAATCAAAATAGTTCCTCATTAAATAAAGTCAATCACTTAATAAATTTGCTGACATAAATAGAAAGACATGTGATGGTTAACTCATGACATTGATTTGTCCAAATGACATTTTTTCCAAAAATGGTGTCATTTAGACAAATTTTCTCCCGAATCGACATCATTTAAGCCACATCATTAAGTCGAGTAAATAACTGAATTTTTTTAATGACAAAACTATTTTGATTACCAAAAAAAAACCCTCTTAGAGATTAAATTGAGAAAATTCATCTTTAAAGAACCAAATTAAAAAGGAAGTAACATTTTAAAAACCAAATCATTAATTTACCTTTTTTTCCCACAAAATAAGTCAGAGAGTAGAAAAATTATGAGGTTGACCTAGTCTACTAAAATCAAATAAATAAAACTATTCATTAAGAGACATGCAAGTAAACACCACAAGATAAACCTCTAATATATCTATTTATAAGTGACTTGGTCCCTTCGGAAACTAGACAAATGAGATGCAGTCATAGGGAAATGTCATGACACCTTGTAATAATTCTCAACTTATTCACATGACTACATTTTATTAGTCTACTTTATGTCTATCCAATATGATCCAAAATAAAAGGGGTCAACGTAGAACTCAATGAGACTCACTTGGAGATGAGGGTGAGGCTGGGAAAGAAAAGCAGAGGCCTTCTATAGACAATAGACGATAGATCACAAACTCAGAAGTTTCAAACACAAACTTCGTTGAGCAGTCTCGTGTGGAAGTAATGGCAACTTTAAGATACACAGCAAAGCAGTAATACTGAAGTTCTTAAAGTGTTATTGCGAAGTCCAATATCATAAAACACCATTTCTGTAACACATTAAAAACACAAAAAGTAAAGTGATGAAGCCAAGGATGATTTGCCTGACCAGTGGAAACATCGTTTACCAATTCTTTATCAACTCTCACCGGACAATCGGTGCGCGTTGCTGGGTCCCACCAAAGGTGAGTCCCCCACTGCATTGTGATGCACCGCCCATGCTTGGAGAGCTCCCCAAGAACTTGCACTCGGGCTGCCTCAAATTGGCATTGTTACTGGACACACTAGTCATGTCAGAGCAGGTGGAGATCGAAGATGCATTTTCGCCAGTCCTTGAGGGATGAATCTCCACCTCCGATGCATCTTTCTTTAGATACAAGTTGACAGAGTCTGAGCCGGCACTAGTCACAACTTCTGCACTGGACTGTTGAAGCTGTCTGGTGCTGAGAAAGCGCCCTCCAGATCCCCTAACCCTGTTCAAAGCATGGCGATGCCGAGACTCATGAAGATATGGCTGCAATCATTTTCGAAAAGAGCAAAATCAGTGAAGCAAAGGCACTTTTTTCTCTTGTGCAGTGCAGACATGGAAAAGCAGGTAACACCTCTGCTAAGAAAGTTCCATATTTTCTATAATAGAAAAGTAACATGTTTACAGAATAATGGAATTACAGTCTGATTTATAAGTTCTATTCTTTCCCTTTTGATATTTGGGCAATACCAATATTCCCTTGTGATAGCAAAATAACATTTCACCTGACTCTGCTACAGAACAGATTCTGTTTAAATTCTAACTCTAGCACACTATGCAAAGGAGTATAGGCGTCTGGTACATGGGTATCCAATTTTACAAGTACCTGGAAACCTATTTATAGAAATTTGAGCTTGACAGATAAAAGTAATTAAAAAAAATCAACATCCCTATATTATTTAGCATATACAACATATAAATTTCAGATTTTTATTATTTGTTATATCCAAACATCTTATAAATAGGTTTCCAAGCACCAGGAAAATTAAGATTTCCGTGTACCAAATACCTCTCTAGAGGCCCATAAAAAGAAAACTTTCTTTCTTCTCAAAGCAATGACATGGATGTTATTGTCGCAGCATTTTCACATTCTATATCAGAGGGTAGTGAATGATAAAAGTAAAGAGTTCAAAGTGTTGGTTCTCATGGAATATACCTTGCGACTTTTGATGAGTTTGTTTTGAGCCTCAAGCTTTGCTCGTGACTGTCGCCTTCTCAGTATTCCATGGTATTGTTTTGCATTAACATAAATGGGCCCATCTTCTGCAAGATCAAGTGGTAATGCAACTCTGGTGGATGCTAGCCCCAACATTTGGGGCACCATTTGGGGTTGATTCTGGTAAAGGTGGTAACAAAATCAAAATCAAAATCAAAATAGTGTCATACTAGGGAATAGTGTAATACAATTTTCACATAAACAAAAGCAGGTGGTAAATTGCTTCTAAATATAAAGAACATTAAAAAAAATAAAAAGTTGTACCGGACAGAACTTACAAAAGCCTGTGATCCGTACGAAACTAAAGAACCACTGAAAAAAGGATCACCATATGGATAAGGAACGCGAGCCTGAGATGGGATTACAAATTGTTGTTAATAACTAAAAGTGCAAGCAACAAATCCACAAACTGCAACTTCACCTACCATTGAGCGATTAGAATCAAGGTGTGAACAATTGATGTCGGTATCAGTATCAGTATGATTCAACGAGAGAAATGGCTTCATTAAGCTTTCCAGAAACCATCAGTAAGATCTTGACCAGTGAGAATAGATTCATGTTAGACCAGCCTAGAGGTGAAGTGAAGTAAGAAATATCTTAAAAAAGAAAATGTTTATGTTATGCATGATAGGTAAGGGTACCACCACTACAGCCTATGGGAAAGGCACATTTTTATACTCCAAAGGAACATCAACTGAACATGTGTTTCTACATGATAGGAAAGAGAGAAGGAATGTTCTACAAAAGTATATTCTTGAAATAGGTTATAACCAAGGATAGATTGTTAGATTGAGGACAATTATAAAAAACAAGTTATTGCCCATGAGTTGATAGCTCACATGGCATTAGCCGATATACTTGATTTGATCCCTACCTCTTGCCCTTTCCCTACTCTTAGGTAACAAAGAAGAATAGATTTTTTAATTAAATGAGAGGCCATGAAGGCAATACTATCCAATAGGACACAGTCTTCTGTGTAAAATCCAGGAACACTTTACTCTAATCAAATACACTCACTCTACCAAATACACCAGAGAACAGAAAATATAGCACACAGCCACAAGCTGTGCCCTAATCCTCCTTCCAAAGCCTCCAAAAAAATTATTATAGAAAAAAAAAAATCAAAACCTGAGGAAACACCTAGGACTTGACAAGCACTCCAAAAAGGCTATTCCAAATGGAGATGGCAGCAGTGTAAAATCAAGTGGACAGCTTTTTCTGGATAAGTATAACACATGACACACAAATTAGGAGAAAGATCTTTGTAAGCTCCATGAATCTGCAACAAATCATTAGCTATTATTAATATTGTTGAGTAACCTTGTTTAAACGAAAGACTAAGCCTCACAGGAAGTATTGGATTTCCTTAGTGGTTTTTCAAGGAGTAATTTCTCTCTCTTTGGGGAGTGGGTAAGAAATTGATGAGAGGACTTAGAAGAATACTCATCAGAAGTATCAGGAATCCAAATTCCCCCATAAGAAGAAAAAAGCCGGAGCAAAAGGGATTCCTAAATGTTTCCTATCATTCAGGCTTATACAAAATAAAAATATTAAGACATATTGGAGGCGTCAATACTATAGAAATTGTAGATGGGGGAAATGATGCAGAGAAAAAATTTGAATAAGAAGTAACTGTTGGTTTGGTATTCCACATGTTCTAATGCTAACTCCAACCAGAAAAAGATAGCCAAACAAGAAAACATGGGAAGTATACCAAAGATGACCATAAGCTGCATTCAAACCAGTACGATTTTTCTATTTCCAAGTTTCAATACCAAGATCAAGGCATACAGTACAATCAGGCCACGGAAGGTACACATATGTAGAGCAGACATGAATAGAAAGGTCAGAAATTCTTAATCATCAACCAAGTCACCCAGAAAGGTCCTAAAATTATGGATGGAGTTAGATAATTGCTTGTTTATTGAACAAAACATACAAGCTTAAATATAAATAATCAGTCGGCAAAGTTAGAGCCTAATCCATGGAAGTCAAAGCCTATATGTAATCTAAGCTTGAAGCTGAAGAATTTCAAGAGTTCCATCATCTCAGAAGTCTAAGGTTTCTATTTTTGGCATTTATAACAATTTACAGAGATATGTGTATTCCCATCTTTCCTTAACACCATTTGCTGTTTCAGCCGATTTTATAATTAATTACTAAACCACAGCACTGCACAACTAACACTATTCTTATTTTCACTCTCGTAACCATTATCAACATGATTATTACTCATAAATGTTATATTAGGTTTTTTTCCAATGTATAAAAGATTGGATCAAAAATCAATAATTCCAAATAAATAGAAAATGTTTAAGTGAGATGTTGAACATTACAAAGTAAAATATTGCCACATTAAAAGATATTAAACAAAATGAAGGCTTTTCAGGACGACGTATGACTTACCATGTGTTGGGTACGGAGAATATAGTGTTGCAAACTTCAATTCTTGAAAACTCCAATCCAGTTCTACAAAATGATCATATCATCCAAAAATTAGACAAACAACGAAAACTGCTGAAAAACACATTCTTATGGAGGGACATATATTCATTGTGCCAGATATTGAAATAAATATAAATCCCACAAGATTATAAACTTCCGATTTAAACCTAAAAGAAAAATCCAATTATGAACTAGAATTCGTCAAATTCCTTTTGAATATTGGGAAACGAGAAAAAGTTTGAAGATAAATACTCAAGTACAAATTTTTGCAATTTTCCTACTTTTATCATTTAGAAATGAACAAAGAGACTAAAAATAACAGAAAGTGGTATCCTTGCAGACAATGTACAGTATATGAAAACCGTATCAGAACATAATCCTCGGTGATATGATATAAATCAGTAAATCAATCAGAATTACAACAGAGCATCATATCAATCACGACAACCCATTTCATATATAGCGAAAGCATCCTGCTAGCAATCCTTGAGACATACAAATCCCAAACCCAAAATGCAAGGATTGAACTGAAAGTCAAACATGGGGGAAATTATATTATCATCAGAGAATCAGAATACCCCTAAAAGGGGAAAGGAATATGAAAGAAAAACTCATAAATGGCGGATCAAAATCCTTTTTCCCTTATACAATGGCCACTGCTAAATAATGAGAAGAGAAGATCAGCAGAACAACAACAGTAACAGGTTTACCCAATACTAAAAATCTTAGACACCTTAACAACATCAGCTGACCTCAAGCTTCACATGCAAACCGGAAACGGTAATCTTAACCTCACTACTTGGATCCCATGTATATGCTATACATAATACACCAAAGAAGAGAGAAAAAGACAAAGTACAAACTGCAACAGTGTAAAAGGAAAAGAAAGAAAAATTACTACGAAAAAAGAAACAAAAAGTAAAAGAGATATAAAGGGAAGAATAAAAAAGAAGAGGTCATGAAGCAATGGAAAAAGGTGACTAGTGTGGGGAGAGGATATGAGGCAGAATGAACGAGAAAGAGAGAGAGATACCTTTGGGATCTAGTTAGTGGTTAAGGCATGAAGAAGCAAGCAATAGAGCTGCTGGGTTCAACTTGGGCATGTCTCCCCCCTTGAAACCCTCACCACCCCCCAAGCCACTATCTCTCTCTCTCTCTCACACACAGGCGTTTACTCTCGTCTCTCTCTCTCTCTCTCTCTCTTCTCTCCTTTTGCCCTTTGGCTTTGCTGAAACACACTCACTCAGCCCATAAATACTGCCTATGAGAAGATCACACAAACCCACCAGCTGCAGGTCCACCATCGTCACCACTCACCACCTCTTTCTCTCTCATCCACCTTTCTTTGTAATTCTAAAAGACAAAATTTAGATAAAAATATTTTATATTATTATTAGACCAATAATAATAAATATATCATGTCCTATTTGAGATTAAAAATATTATTTTATTATATATTTATTAAAAATTTAAGAACAGAATTTTTTAAAAAAAGTACTTCACTTTTTCTCAAATTTTTTATCTTTTTTCACATACGCATTAAAAATATTAATATGCATAGATTCAATTCTTATTCCTTTTTCACTCTTTATTCTTAAAATTCTGTGTTTATTTTGTATAAAAAATTATAATAAAAACATATTGTATAAAACTTTTTATAAAAAAATTTATGAAATATCTTATTGGGCGTCTTTTTCTCAGGGGCCCACATATAACCCTCCTCAACCCTTGGGTCTGGTGCCTTCGTTTTCTTCACTCAGCTCCCAGCCGCCCTTAACTGTTCATGCCTTTCCCACCTTCAAATCATCCGCGTGCCTTTCAAAATCTGGTCAGGCGCATTTCTGACGATCAGATTCAACCCTTCCGTGTAGAAAATTCGACACGTGCCATTCACGCGAGTCGCACGCACTCGAAGTGGGTCTTGGAAAACCACGTCTTAAGTTTCTTACACTTAAACCATATTAGTTGCTTTAATTCCGAAAATGTCCTGCCACCTTCCGCTTCGTCTGTATACGCGGCACGTGGCAGAGAATCATGCGAAATGTCTAAGTTGCCCCCAAACTTTTCTTAGTATTATATTTGTATCAGTCCTTGGAATCTCAGGCAATGTCATTTAGACTTTGGAATTGTGGGTGAGGACTAAGGATGACCAAGACTTGCCCTTTACCTTTTTCCTTTGGTCTTTTTCTGTTTTTTAAAATATTATTATTATTTATTTCTTCATGCCAATGATGTAAAGTGTTTGTATTGGATGCCACTCGGTAATTTAATAATGCATTAAGCTTATCTCATGTAGTATTATCAGATGCTTTATTAGATTACTTTGATTAAGTCTTATCATAATAGGATAGCTAGCGCAGATATTTTAATTTAATTAATATTTTTCTTAAACTTTTTTAGTGGAGGTGCACATAAATTGACTTTGCTGATTCCCCAAAAAAAACAAAAAAACATTTTAGTATCTGTAACTCAACACTTGAATCTCTTATTGCTCCAAACGTGTTACTTTCTTTGGAGCAGATTTAGAGAAATTTCTTTTTTTTTTTTTTTAATTTCAATCATCTTTTTATTTTTATTTTAAAAAAATAAATATAAGATGAAAATAATATTTTAACGTCTATCAAAAGGCTATCTTTCCTTTTTTTTATACTTTGATTTTTTCAAAAAAAAAAAAAGATCATTGAAATAAAAATTAAAAATAAAACCTGAATAATCTAAATCAGATATGGATAATTCATATTTGCCCTCCTAAAGAAACAAGGGATCTAAGTCCTCTTTAACTTATATTTAATTATAATTTTATTTTAAAATGTAACAAAATAGCTCCTTATTATTTAAAAAAAATGAAAATACATCCTTACATAACAAGGCCTTTTTTGCAATATGAATTCTTTAGACTTAATAGGCAAATGCACAGTAAATAATTAAAGAAAGATAACAAGAGAAAAGAAACAAGTAATTGAAAGAGAGGTAGTGACCCATTACATTTTGGCCTAAATCATCTACAATCATAAATTAATTATGTAAGGTGAATTTGGAGAATGATAGGAGAAAAACAAGAGAAAAAATACATATAAATAGAGAAAGTAAACTCTTTACACATATTTATCTTTTTTATATTACTTTATTTTCAACTATATGATCACATGATTAAAAAAGATTAAATTTTAATATATCTTTTTTTTTTTTATCACTTTTCTTCTTACTAGAATATAGTAGCCGATCTGTTTATATTTTTATTTTATTACATTTAAAATTAAGATACTAAAAATATAACTAGGTATGAGTAAAATGGGATTTTCTTAAAAGAACAGTAAAATAATTAATAAAAAATGGTATCAAAATGTAATTGATTTATTTAATTAAATTGAATTTATCAAAAGAATCATTATATAATGTTTGCTTCATTTGGTTGAAAGATATATTAATAAAAGAAATATAAGATACAAGTAGAGAGAGTATGTGAGATAGAAAATAACTACTTTGTTTTTATTTTTTAAAAAAAGTGATTTGATAAATTGAATAAGAAATATAAGAGTATAATAAATATTATATAAATTATATAAAATAAAATACTTTCATAACGCACCTAATTAAACGAAAACTTAGTTTTCCCGCTTTTATTATGCATGAAAATTTTAAGAAAAAAAAAAATAACAAGAACAACAAAGAATTGGATGAGGATAAGAGTGCAGTACAGAAAAGATGGGATGGAATCTCTACCAAAGTTGATGAAAAGACTTAAGAAATAGTTTAGGATGAGAATGTCGGTCATCACAAAATTAAACAAATTAGATGTTATGAGCGACGTAGGAGCCAACTATCATGATCCCTTCTTTATTGCAAAGCACTTGAAGTGAACAGATAAACACAAAAGAAGATGCATAAATTAATAGTGCCCTTTTAAAATTTGTTTGGATTAGAACTTGAAACCAGTTAAACCAACTTGTGGGTTCCCTTTTTTTTTTAAATGGTATTTTTGTCTCCTTTGTTGTTCTCTCTCTCTCTCCATTTTTCCTCCCTCTTATTTTTATTTTTTAATATTATAAACAAATGGCCTTGAATCTTTCTATCTACCATAAATTGATGAATATTTGTTTATACTCGACATTGATTGTCAATTCTCGAATATATTCAATGCATTTTTTTTTTTTAAATCTTAATGTCAGCCTCTGCAGACTCAACATCAAATTTTCATAAATTTACAAATTATTCAACAAAATATTTAAATTTTATTTCTTCATTTTTTATATTTTAATGTTTTACTGGTTCCAAATAAACTATGTTTTGGGATAAAGTTATAAGGTTTATTTGATTCTATTTTGATTTTAATGTTTTCAAAACAAATATTTTTTTAGAATAAATTTTGTAAAAATAAAAATAAAAAATTTGTTTGAGTCATTATTTTGAAAAATCGTTATTTTTTATTTTTTTTTCTGATTATACAAAATAAAAATCACAAAATATTTAAAAAATATTTTGATTTTTCTGTTTCTAAAAATATAATTTTATTTTTTTATTTTACAAAACACTTTATTAAAAACACAATATCAAACAAGGTTTTATATTTTTTTTGTTTTTAAAAAAAATTATTCTAAAAACAAGAAATGAAACGGGACGATAATTTTAAGAGAAAATCTCTTTTTGTTCATTAGGCTTTTGGAAAATTTGTTTGTATATGTTTCTTTTGTTATAATAAAATGAATATTTATCTATGTTTTTGTTTTCTTTATGAGCTTTTTTTTTGTTTTATTTATAAAAAATTTTTTTTTAGAGTTTCGTTCTATCTAGTGGTAAGTTTAAAATATTTACCTCTATTTTGGGTTTATGTTTCCTTTTATATGAAGTCTTTGGTTTTTCTATTTTTTATTTTCAAGCTCAAGACTATTATGTTGTTAGGGAATATGACGGATTTGATACACAAAGAAAGCAAAAGAAATTACCTTTGTTGTATCCCCAAGCTTGGTGATAAAATGTAATCCCAAATAATAGATTAGCAAAGCTTTGATCCACATCTTGTTCAACCAAAAAATTATTAATGTTTTACTTTAGTATTATATCTCATAATTTTATGCTGTTTATTTAAGAAAACCAAACTTTTCTTTAATTTAATGAAAATAAAAACAATGCAACCAAAATAAAAAAAATAAACAAGTTTGATTTTTTTAATTACCAGTTTTCTTCTCAAACCAAAAACACTGAAATTGCTATGACTTCATTGTAGGGCATGAAAATATTAATTTTTCAAGTAATTAAAAACATAATTATAAAATACATTTGAGAATAAAAAAAGACCAAAATTTTAACATTTTCTTTTGTTGCATGTGTTTCAAATAATGTAAAAATATTAATTTTATTGGGTACATCTCATATTCAATTTTTTTTTTTATAAATTATTAATAAAGTTTTAACTATTTTAAAAAATGAAATTATCTATAAATCAAACATCATCTTAACTTCTGTTTATGGTCTTATTTTCGTTGCGTTGCCGCAACATAGCAGACTACGTTTCCCATTGGAAGAGAAGCTTCGCGAATCCTCGCTGGTCCCTTCCAAGTTCCAATTTTATTGGAACTATCAAAGTAAGTTGTTCGTTTTGTTGTTGTTGAAGTTATCGTTCTTCATTTTTTGGTTTTAAGCTTCACATTTTTTTTATTATAACTAGTTGCATTCCCTCCAAGATGGGATTCAGAAAATGTCCTCGTGAGTCTCATAAAATATAATATATATATATATATATATATAAATAATATATATATGGATATAAACAGTATATAAATAATATTCAGCATGCAGCTATGTAAAAATTGTATAGTGAACGACTTATTTATAGTACTGCTTTACAAAAATTTATATATATATATATATATATTTTTTGTAATTACAAATTAATTACATAATAAAAAAAAAGATATAAAGAAAGATAGAGGTGTTAAAAAAATCGTATACATATTTTTACGTTTTCATATCATTCTTTCTTTTTAACTGTATGACAATATGATTATAAAAAATTCAATTTCTCTATTTTGAAAAGATTAATTATTTGATCCTTATAGTTTATCTTTTTTTTTTTAAAAAAAATTGATCCCTATAGTTTAATCTTTTTTAAATAAATCCTTATATTTTTCAAACGTTTTAAGGTGAATCCCTACACTACATAGTTAGCTCAAAGTTTCTTGTGTTATGGTTGCTTCAAATGCGTCTTTTGGGCCCTGATGATGGCTATTGGCGGTTGCCTGTTGTTAGTTACCATATTTAGACCAAACACAGCCCATTCACTTCTAAACAAAGTACGTACAAACAAACTGCTTCTCCGGAAAAAAGACTCATTTGGATAAATAATTTAACAACAAGTAATTGTATAAACTATTTGAAGTTCCTTCGCTTAAAAAAAAATGCAAGAAAATTTTAAGGAATTATCTTAGGATCTCTTGATAAAATACAAATTTCAAGTATTTTACTTTTAAGTGAAACTTTAGATTTCTTCTTTTTAATATACATACTTCTATTATTACTTTTTTTTGGGTTTATTGCACATAGTGGAATAATATAGATAATCCATTCTAATGTCCAACTTAAACCACACAGCTTGGTTGAACTTGACAAATAAACTTTGGACCAAATTAGATCAAGCACAAACCTTGGACTATTCTTGGACCCTAATCTTGTCCTTTGGACTTGTTAGGTAGGCCATGTTTACTAGAAAAGGTTTCTATTTCAAAAGAAGGGAAAGGGAGAAAGAGAAGGCAAGAACAGATTTTAAGGATAAATTATGGTTTAAAAAGATAAAATTAAATCAATTGGTTCAATAAAAAAAAAAATAATTGGTGAATGATTGTGTAAAACCTGACTAAAATTAATGTAAACCAACTAATTAACTACATAACTACTTAAATTGGAGACCAGTTCGGTGTTGCACTGAAATCTTTTGAAATCAATAGTTTTTAGGTGTTATGATTACATTGTCCAATAAGAACGAACATATGACTTAAAAAAATTTTCTTCACAAATCATTATTTTTGTTAAAAAAGCTTAGATAATATACGAGTTCGGATCCTTTAAAGTAAATTCAGGTGAAGTTATTACTATTGAATATAAAGTACTGATACAATAAGTTTACATTTCTTCATTTACGCAAAGCAAAATATATATTAAATGTGTAATAGTAGTATTTTATATATGTTCAATAACAACTATTTTACTTGAAATTACTTCAAAAGATCTATATTCGATAATATACACCTATCTAAGTCTAGTTTCATTTTTTAAATTTGTGGAGTAATAAAATATTCTTATATAGGTTATATGAATTTATAATTTATTTTTATTATAAATAACTGTTTTAATAAATTTGATTAAAAATGTTTTAAAAGCCTTTAATCTGACAAAGTTCAATTGCAGTTAAATAACCACTAAATCATAAAATCTCTTCCATTTGAACAGATGCTCCTTAATTTGAGTATTCAAATTCAAACCTTATGGCCAACGTTAAGGAGAATATATTTTCCTAAATACACCTACCCAATATGAGAGGAATATCGTTCAAAGACTTGGGCCTTATTTGATATGACACTGGAAATGGAAAATGAAAAGGAATTATTTGTTTTTTGTGTTTGATAGTTAAAAAATATGATATAAATAGAATCGGTTGAGAATTGCCGGTAGCATGGGAAGATAGAATGATTTTGTAGCTAAAATTTGAAAAAGTTCTTCATGTCCCCATGCGTCGTAGAATCTATCAAAGAAAGCGGCTGAAACAAATATTTTATAAATTGAATGTGAAATTTAACAAATAAAAATAATACTTATTTTAATTTTTAAAAAATTGTTAATTTATATATTTTTAAATCAAATAACTTTTAAATATTACTGTTAATTATTATATAATTTTTTAAACAAAAGAGATCCTAAGATTAAGAAAAGAAAATTATTATTTTATTAGTTTGTTTTAATTAATTACAAAGTCAAAAGCTAGAAAGATTATTATTGTATTATTTTTTAACTAATTACAAAACTAAAAACTTATTTTAATAGTTTTTTAATTAATTACCAAACCAAAAAATTAATAATATTTAATATTAAAAATAATAAATTAAATATATAATAATTAAAAAATAAAAAATCAACTGGCATTGTCACAATAAATTATATATATAATATTATACTATTATATATATATATATATATATATTATAATATATAATATATATTTATATTATATGTATTGTTTAATATTATATGTTTTATAATATAATATATTATTTTATTTTTAAAAATAATAATAATAAATAAAAATATTGAAAATATTATTATAAAAATAAATAATAATTATGTTTTATGAAATAATAAAATATTATTTAAATTTAAAATTAATAAATTATATATAAAAATAAATATTAAAAGTTAAAAAAACTACCAACTAAGAATCAATTGATTGTTGTCTGACCAACTAATAGTCGAACTAATATTTGGATAAAAAAAAAAGAGTCAAACTAATACTGACGGCTAATATCTCTTCCAAAACTGCCAATATCTCTTCCAAATCAGACACACACACATATTATATCTTTTTAAATATATATTATTTATAGAATAAAATATATAATATTAAAATAAGTTTATATATATATATATATATATATATATATATATATATATATATATATATATGTCTCTCAAAATAATATACATATCATTCTAAAATAAATAATCACTTTTATTATATAATATATATATATATACAGTGAAAATAATTATTTATTTTATATACAATATATAAAAATAATACAATTTATATTAACATGTATTTATAAAATTACAATATAGATATATAATTAAAATATATTTATTATATTTATATCATCTCTACATTGTACTGTGAGACTATTTTTAATTTTTCTTTTCACTATTTTTCATTTCATTTTTATTTTATTCAACCAAAAAAATAAATACATATATAATTTTTTTTACTTGCCACTCATATTAAACATAATTTATTTAATTGCATTCTATTCAACTTTCTTTTCCAAATCCATCACTACAAATTCTGTGTACTAAACGAGATTTTAATCTCAATTAACACACAAGTTAATGTAAAAATACAGTATTGTATTAAAAAAAAAATTATCACAAGTCACAACCTTCCCAACTAGAACAGGTGACTGTAAATTTAACCAACGATGCTTAACCACTCAATCATATTAAGCAAAATAGAGGAAACATTACTCGAATTTAAATCATAGTAACTTGATTCTCAAATCGTGTGGCCTCCCAAATTTTTCAAATAGACACTGGAAATTACAAGTTATTTGTGAATATGTTTGTAATCAAATCACTAGCCTAGAGGCCCCGTCTCAAGATTCAAAACAGAAGTTCATTGGTTCGCGCAAAATCACAAAATAGATTGTAAGAAAACAAAATTTATTTTATGTCAAAAGATAACCATATAACAGATACAAGACACCATAATATCATTGACACTAGTTTTAAGAAAAAGAAAGGTTAAAAATAAAATAATAGAATTAACAAAATTCTCTTCATCCAATCTACATGCAATCAAACTAGGAGCTCAGTGTTTTTCATTTTACTTTTTTGGGGTAATCTTTTCAGTAAACTGATTCAGCATTTCCCAGGAGAATGAAAGGCTAAAGCAAGCTGCCTTTCTCACCTCTGTCAACCATACCACCAGCTCCATCCCAAAGCAATATGGCAGAAGCAAATTGGATTGCGGCTTGTACTGAAATGATGATAAGAGTAAAAAAAAACTTTTCAGGGGAATAAAAAGTAGCAACTGAAATATGTACATCAATGAGAAATTCTTGGGTAATCTAGTCTACCGAAAAAAAAAAAAATGTAGACCAATGAAAATTATGGATAGAAATATAAGTATAATAATACACTTTTCAATAAGACTTACCTCCTATATGCCTATAACTTTATTTATAATCAGTTTAGTCCACAAATTTTTTATGTATCGGATCTACCAAAGATTTTTTTTTCCTACATCAATACAGTGGTATGAGCCCAGAGTATAATTTCAAAGAGATACAAAACCACTGAAAAAAAAGTCAATGGGCCAACAAAACCAGTTTAACCTAAAAAAATATTGACAGCCCCTATCTGTGAGAATGTGACTAGTACTGCAGCCAAAGATTTGGCAGAGATAGATCAGGCATAAAGAACTTTCAAAGTTGAATGCTAGCTTCGTTTGAATTAACAATCAAGCTACACGAAAAGCAGCATACTTTTTTGCACAAAATATTAAAATCAAAATAATATGCTGATTTTAACAAAGATTTGTTATTTAAATAATTTCATTTATGCCATAGGAGTAATGCTATATTTTAGCCAGGGCCTAAAATTCAAAAGCCAGAAGTCCAGGGAGTAACTCACAATGTGAATCTAGAGCTTTAAGTCGATCTTTTCAGACCATTTGAAGATATCTGAGTACACTCTGTCTCCACCTAAGTCCTCGCCAGTGGCTCCTGCTGCTACTCTTATAATATCTTCAATTAATGCAAAATTCCCCATTATGTCAACATGATTGCCACTCTGGGTTCCCCGACCCTCTAGAAGATTTGCCGGAGGGGCATGATCATACTCCCTTATGTAAGTACGGATTCCTGAAGGATTGAAACGGGTTCTTCCCCGCCAACCTTTTGCGCACATGAAACCGGCACTTAAAACAGGAACAGTTTCATCTCCGTCAACAGAATAAACTCCATTCCTTAGACAAGAATATTCATTTCCACCATCTGCTGATGTGTCAATCTGAAAGGGAATGTAACATTCAGATTGAGCAGTTAACTTGTAGACATATGCTCTTTCTGTAGGAATCCCAACCCCATACATTGAATAGATCTCCATATCTGGAGCATTTGGTAATCTGCAGCAGCAGCATAGAAAGTTGAAAGGAACACAAATTACAATCAGAAATAATAGAAACATCAAATTTTCACATATATCAGGACAGCATATTATAAACAAAATATAATTACATGATAAGACATGGAAGACTAACAAAAGCAGCAATCCATTGGTGTCATCAATCTAGGTAATAAAATAATCATGTAGCTGCCAAATGTATTGCAATAGCGTGACTCTTTATCTGCCAGATTTAAATAAAATTGGTGTATTTGTTTCAAAAAGTGTATACAATTTGTTCATAAAAGCCTTTAGTTTGAGGCAAAACAAATTACAATAAGTTTGCTTTCTAACTTCTATAGGGAAACAATTACAGGATTATAAGTAAAAAATCTTACGTTGTTTCTAAGGGATTAGACCAATATTTGTAATGTTTGTATTTTGGGTCATCCAAATTGTCAGCAATCCCATGTGAAAAATGTGTGTCTCCACGCTTCATCATCTTTGGAGCAACAAATTTAAGCAGATCAATAATTAAATCAGCTGTGTATGCCTTGTAATCTGATACAGCGTTAACTCCCTCAATGCCCATTTCATGGTACTCTGTCCAGACATCACAGTGGGATGTGTTTACAAGGTTTCTACCCTTATGTGCACCCTGTCAATTACAACAAAGAATACAAAATATAACAATGCCATTCACAAAAGCAATTGATGCCAAGTATACGTGGGTAGCAAGTGTCCACAATTTGAGAATACCAATGTACAAATACAGAGCAATATTTAACTGTCAATATCTAAGCAACGCATTGAAATTTTTGCTTGAAAGTAGATCAAACTTGAAGCCAACTAAACAGTCACAAACCAAAAACTATATTGTTTCAGTTAAATGTTAGAGATTCAGTGCTACATATCAGAATAAGTTCAGAGAATAGCAGCATTGCAATGGTGATCACCATGAAATGATCTCCGGAACCAAAATCTGAGATTGATTAACTTACATTATATAAATAGATTGTTAATATTGAAGAAGGACAAATCAGGGAAATTATTTGTTTATGTCCAGCACTGACTGACTGCAAATACCATATTATCCAGCCATTGGGGGGAAAAAAAAGAGGTAAAGAGATGCTAAACAAAATAATAAATTTTATATATTTGGAACATTACCCTAAACTCCAACCTCTCAAGCTTGGAGGAATGTAACTCAGCTACATCTTTCCCAAATGATACAATTCTTCCATAATTCACATTTTTCAAAATCCCAAGACTTTCTTTGCCATTTTGAATTGCTCTGTCTGTAACATTATTCTTCTGCTTTTTTGCACTGCAGTTAAAGTAGCCCTCAGGAGACCAATCAAGGCCACCCCATATCGTGTCCCCACCTTTTGGTATCATTGACATAGTTGAATCCCATGTCCGGGTCATCCGCATTAAATGTTGTAGAGTTTGAAGTCCAAAAACATCCTTATCCAAAAAACCTGGTGCCATAGCCCTGTAAAGGATTAGCAGTTCATTAACTATCTAAGGAATGGCGGAAATAAGCATGTTTCAGACTTTCATTACAGAGGAATCAATTTTAGGTGATCCAGCAAATGAGGAAAGGCATTCAATATGAGGTGTTCAAGCAACTGGTTTTCTATTCGTGAATAACAACTTTATTCAGGAGAAAAGGCATTTAAAGATAAAAAAGTGCAATGTGAAAAAGTTATTATCAATGCCGTTATGATAAAATGCATGAAATATAATGAATCTCTCTTTTTTTTCTCTAAGAAGTGAAAGCATATATCTGCATGCGTTGCTCAATTGATCCATAATTTTATCATCAACCAAAAACAATTTTACAAATTTAATTCTAACATGGATATCAATAGAAATTATTCTTACAGTAACCTTATGTCAACAAAACAAAATTTCAGAGATCTTGAGAGGTTAATCAACAGCTTTACAATTTTATTTTGGTTGGGGGGGTCAAGAGTAATCATCTTAGCATATTTTTAGATATATGTGATAAATTTTGTAGATTCTTATAAGATTAAATGTTTGCATTGTGTACAGATATACGTATAACTGACTAATCACAGTGAATGTTGATGAAAACCTAAAACTTTTCAAGGGGCAACAGAAAAAAGGCACTCCAATAGGGACTTACCCATGTCATGCATATTATTTATTGCTCAACCTATTCCTATTTCAGAAGGGAAAGTAGAATTTACATAAACGTTTCCTATAGTTTGATAATACTAACATTTGCTCGAGAGCATTCAAAACCTACTTATCCAGAAAAACAATTTTTTTTTTTAAATTTTACAAAAAGTATAGATAGGATCAAGAATTCACATTATAGCAGTTAAAACAAGAACCTGGCAAGAGCAATATCCCTGCCTTCTATAGAGAAAAGTCCAGCTACTGATTTTGGAACACCAAGAAAGGGTCCCCCAATGTTCATCACTGCTTTTATATGCTTGGCACACCAATCTGACCCACCCCCTCCACCCATTGGTGCTGGCGCTTCAACCCATTTCATAAAATGAAGGAAGTACAGAACACCCATTGAATGTGGAATAACAACCACTTTTTTACCATTATTAGTAGCCACCATGAGTTCTATATTACTTTTCATTCTGCTCAAAGTTTGATCTCTAACCTGGTCAAATTAAACAGAAAATAATAAAACCTTGTATGTAATTCTATCAACAGAAAATGAGTCGGTAAAGTAGACATGACGACCAAGAAAGACTGATTAAACTCAAATTACCTCTGTATTCTGAAATGAGATTCTCCAATCATAGGCAGCCATATACATGCTTTTCTCCTCATAACCAATGCGAGCTAAATTAGCTATTAGAACAGCCCAGACAAAATAACCAGGTGCAAAATAGTCAGCTGCTACAAGTCCGGATACAGGCCTAACTCTTATGCCTGGATTATCTAGTCCTGTTTCATTATCTAATGACATGTGTTCAACCCAGCATAATGGTCTGCAGAAATTAGAAAGAGACGATTACAATGACAAATCTTGTAAGTATCATTAAACAATGATAAAACAGGAATTTGAAGCAAGTATCAATTGCTATGAGGTAAATATACAGTCAAATACACAGTAGGACAAATGTTGGACAGAGTATCAAATATTGAACATTTAATTAAAATTCCCATTAGCTTTCATGACAATGGGACTTCTCCGTAAGTTCCCTAAGTCTCAATCAAATGCATGAAGGACAGGACATCCAATAATTCTACCAAATAATGAACATGTCATCACAAGAATATTATTCTATTTATCGAAGCATATGTATGATGTCATTCTGACATGATCAACAGGCAACATAGATTGTAAGTTGCTTTTTTGTGCCATCAGCATTAAATAAAGACCAGTAAATCATGAGAGGGAGAAACAATGAAAAATTAAGAAAGAATGTTAGTATCTAATTTCTGTTATCTCTTCTTGGATTATATGTTACAGGCTTTTTAATAACAACCCATTCTAGAACAGTGAAGGAAATTTTACTAATGTATCAGTTAAAGTCGCTTTTCTTTTCAACAACGAGACATTTGGTGGTTTATAGTTCAATCCATGTTAGTTTCATTTGAGTCAGTAGAAGTTGCTCCCTGAATGCATTTCCCATTCTTGTTATGCCAATTAAAAGTCCAACACAAATTTATCTCTTGTCTCGAACGGCTCTTTCTACTTCCAGATCAAGTATAAATATAGCTTTCCGCATTGTGGAAACGACCCACTTGAAGCTCTTCCCAGACTAATTTACGCAATATCAAATTCATAATTTAACCTGGAAAGTTAACTTTCCGGGATTAAAAAAGAGAGAAACGTGAAAATTCAGTACCTCTTATACAACTCCCCGAAATTGCCACCCCACATTCTCTTCCTGAACAATCCTTCCGCACACTGACGACCCTCCCAAAGTTCCAATCCACCCGTCACAATGCCAGGCACGAAAACCACCGGGTGCTTCACCGTCAAGCCTTCCTTCCTCAATTTCACGCCGGGGGGATCCGGCAATGGCCCTCCAATCGCCTCCGCCACATACTGAGGAAACGACGCCGGCATTGCATTATACAGAAACAGCAGAAACCACCAAAGTGAGCATATAAAACCGACGAACCAACAACAGGTATCAACACAGGTCCATTTCTTTATCTTCTTGAATTCTTTTCCCTTCTTAATTTTCTCTATCTCAGTCTCTTTCTCTTTCTCTTTTTCGTTCTTCTTCTCCCTCTTCTCGTCATCGTGATCAGAATCAGGAGTGGGATTTGCAGAGCCCTTTCTGCGTCTTAAAAACGGCATCGTTTCAAGCAAGAACCAGAGGAAAGGATGCAGAAAAAGCAAAAAGAAATGAGGAAAATAAAAAAGGCTACTTTTAAATGCTCGGAAAGTACGGGATGTTTATTAATGGAGTCCGAGGCTGAGGCGATGAGCTAGCGTGGTTGCTCACAAAAAGTCAAATATATCACTACAAGTATAAACGATTCCTCATCGGAACCCTAGATTCCGGTGACCAAATGAAGAAATCGCCAGCGACGAGAGGTGGCCGTGGAAGCATCATGTAATTGGCCAGCCTTCGTGGGGCGTAAGTTCAGGTTATGTAATAATGAATGTGTTTGCGCATCGAATAGCTTCAGATCAAATCGGGGATGGGTGGGTCCCAGAGTAAGGGAAGAGCTTCAGATGAGGACACGTGGCAGGTAACGGCTCCTTGTCCGTTTCTGGGTGCGCCGTAGATTGCTAAAGGTGGACCCGCCAGTCAGAGAAGAGGGCGGGAATTTGAAAGTTGATGAACGGTGAGGATGCGAGGAGTGACGCAACGAGGTAAAGTTGGGCGCCGTATTCAATAACTTACGCATCCAAGTTGGTTTAGTCTAGTTTGGCTTTTGTGGGGAAGGCTTCTGGCTGTTTCCCCTCTGGGGGTCGTTTCAAGCAAGCTCAATTACCAAATTGTACTTGCATTTATTGTGTGCTTCGATCTTGAATTAATTAATTAATTTTCTAAAGAGAGTGAGTTTTTCTATGGGAAGATATATATTTTTTAATTTTATTAAAAATTTTAAAATAAAATTATAAAATATGTTTGACATTAAAATTGTTATATTAAGCTTTTCATCATTCCATTTAATTTTAAAATTTTTAATAATCTAAATAATAATAATTGAATTCTTATAATTTGAAGAAAAACTTTTAACTTAGTCTTTATTGTTAAATCTTTGGTTAAATTCTATTAATATAATTAATTTTGTATTATTTTAAAACTGTAAATATGTATAATGTAAACTCATCCAAATCATTTATCATATAAGTTACATGTCATGTTATATGTTTGAGATAAATTCACTTTATTACTTATTTTTATCTCATTTTTGGAACAAATAATATATATTTAAAGTACCAAGATAACATACTAGCAAAAGTTTTATGATAAAAACTAAACTAAAATTTTGTAAACTATGAAAACTAAATTACAGCTTTTTATAATATAAAAACTAAATTAGAATTTAAATAAAATCTTAAAGACTAATCAAATTGAATCATCATATCCTATTTAGAGCTTATATAATTGTGTGTATGAAAAGAAGACATCCGATTCCTTTGTACCCCCAGTAGATGCTTCGCAAGTAAATAGGAGAACATTATTAAAAATTATGTATTTTAATACTTTAGATCCTTGTATAGCACAACGACCGCAATGTAAGAGATTCAAAAAAAAAAAAAGAGCTGGAAAAATTTTGTACAGAGAAATACACATTCTATACATGGATAGGTTAAATTATTAAAGAGTATTTTTATTTTGGAAAAAAATGCAAAATACTTTTTCTGACTTCATTTCTACAGCTTTTGATTGGTTTAGTTTATTTAAAAATTTTCTTCAATGCACATACTTTTTATAAATTCAGGTTGTATGAAAAAAATGCAAATATAAGAATTTTCTATCACATGCCATCTTACATTAAAAACTTGGCAAAGTTATCACTAGAGAAAATTATTCTGGCGTAGTGCTTCACAACTATCCCTTCTACTATCTCCTCTCCCTTTTTCTTTCTATTATTTTTATTTAAAAATAATTATAATTTATAATAAAATAATTACAATTAAAAATATTTACGAATATTATTACAATGAAATTTAATTGACTAAAGTAATTAATATAATTTATATTTAATCTCCAAGTTGCAAATTAATTGCACGTGCAAGACCGTTCTTCAACCGCGTGCTTACTACTTCCCATGCCCTGATCCAACTGCCTATCAAACTTGAAATAAAAATTTCCTATTACAATTCATCGAGATGTGTCAATGCAGAGAGTATGGTGCGTTAGTCCTTGATCCGTGGCCAAACCCGGTTCAATTACACATGTATCGCTTGGGATGGTCCGATAATGCGTATTGCACCATTTATGGACCACAATCGCAAGTGAAAATCAACGTCCTTAATATTGTGAAAATATCCACCCCCCCCCCCCCCCCCCCCCAACAACAAAAACACAAAAAAAAAAAAGTTTGACTTCATTAACATACATAGATAACACAATCAAAACCGTTGCTGCAATTGCATTTGATGTTCTCCCCTAAAATGAATTCAGGTTTGGATGAAGAAACTCATCAGTCACCATAACAAACCCAGTATGATAATTAAAGGCTGGCTCATATTTAACAAATAATGTATGGTGATGCAATTTCCAAGTGGTGTTTTCTGTTCTTTATCAGGAATCGACCAGAGTGCATAGATTACAGTCTTATTATTAATGAAGCACACAGCATTGCAGAGACCTAAAGAAACTTATTTCATAACCTGATGTACTTCTGCTCATAAACTGTCCAGACTTTTTCACATTTGAATACTACAAGCAATAAAAACCTAATAATCCAGCCGAAGGCGCCTAAGACATAGCCCAAATTTAGAAGTGATTCACCAGAAGTCTGGGTAAGGGAAAAGAAAAGTAAACTGCAACATTGGCACTCCTCCACCTAGTATCCAATTTAAGCAATATGATCAGTTGGGTAATCGAACTCACTGCAAGAGGAACCAAAACTCATTTTCATTCACACACTAAATCCTAGAAACAATACTAGGATCATCTGCAAAGACAATAGAAACTCTGCAAACAATTTGGCAAAGGACATGGAAAATTGCCCAAAGGTTCTGTTATAATCAAAATATGTGCCCAAATAGACAAGTTTGAGCTACAAAAATAAAAGTCAGCATTATTAATGAAGCAAATAAAATTTCCTTTCTCAACCTCTTATCCCCTCTACAGAAAGGGCAGAGTGAAATCAGTGTCTCAGCTGCACTAAAGAATTAAGAAAAAGAAGAAAGGGGCTTATTTGACTGGAAAAATAAGGGTCATTCTAGTCTTTGATCAAGAAAAAATAATATTGCATTAACCTAATAACACTAATCAAATTTTGCTGACCAAATATATCATACAACCCCCATAATCAGTCATCATTAATTTTACAAAATTGCAATGGGCCATCGTTTTCAAACATCCATTAGTAGAACAAAGTACAGAGAGGGGGGAAAGGGGACTAATTAGGACCTCTTGCTAGCGCTCAAAAAAATGTTCTCATCTTACTTTTCTGATTGCCAACAACAATGCATTTTAAGAACTAGATCCACCATCATTTATTTTAAATTACGAATATCAGAAAAATACCATTCAATCAGAGACTATGCGTATTATAACAAATGAGCAGCTCCCTTGGCATAAATGCTTAACTCCAGTTATGCAACCACAATATCTCAAAACAGGTTAGAAAATATATGCAGTCCTTATATTTATCCGACAGTCATTTATTAAATTATAACATTTTTGAAAGTTAATGTTTTAACTCTATATATCTTGGTGTTGTTCATATCGTTAATACTGCAGAGTGCAAATTCACAAAGCAGCCAAAGAGAGAGAGGCTCAATAATGACAACGAGCAACTAAAATTCTTGAGAAGTTCGAAACATGAAATGTTTATAGCAATGTGATGGGATTTCTAGCTCATGAAGGTCTTTTCATATGCAAGTCCTCCTTTTTTTTTCCCTCGAAGATATGTCTTAGTACTTCTATACAGAAAGATGGAAGTATTATACCCTTCCTCATATTCAAGAGAAAGCCTTCTTCCTCCATTCCCTTTTCTTTCAGAGTTCAATATATTTTATCATATCAGCAGTTTCTTTCTGATTTTAGCATTTTCTAGAACATGCCAAAATACACTCCTTTTCCTCAGAATATTATAGCATCATTTAGATTTCACATTCCTATTGCAACAACGTTGGTCTAAGCAATTGTGCTAAAGAATGATATCAAAGACATAATACCATGGTTTAAAAAACCAGGCTAGAAAACCAACGAACCAGATGTAATTCTAGTTTGGTTAACTCTGACAATCGACCTACCAAAAAAAGGGTAAAAATTGACCAGTTCTGAATTTTTATCTTGAAGATTATGTTTTTCAATTCAACGGACACCCTGACTTTAAACAGTCATAACTTCAATTCGTGAAAAATTTTGGATCTTATTACATACAGAAGGCTCTTTTAGAGCCAGTCGTTTTTCCCAACTAGGTAGACCTGGTTGAGGCCATTTTTAGGCCAAAATTCCTTTGATTTTGTCCAATTTGGGGCTATTTTTAGTATTTTACCTTTTTTTCTTTTATAACTTTCAGTTGTTCTTATTTATTTTTCAGAAATTAATTAGGTGAAAAAGAACATATGTGTGGAAAGTGGAAACATGTAACACTACAAGCTCACAGGGCTGACTCACATCTGAGACAAAAACTGTAACTCGAAAATTTTGTATTATCTAGATCTTGCTTGGGAGCAGGGTCTTCTATGTATTTGGGTTTCTTGGGTATCCTATTTATAGTTGAGTCCATTATGTCATAATGGTGTTGTAATGGATATTGATTTGTTTGAATGTGAATAAAGAATATTATGTCATGTTTGACCTTGTTTTTTCTGTGTAATCAATAATGAAATGTATGTTTAAAATTGATTAGTATTTGCTTGTTATTATTTATTATATTAAATTTTTGATACATATATATATATATATATATAACAACGGTTTGTCCACGGTTGCACTAGTGAACCATGAATTAATATTTCCACCAATTTAATACCGGTCTGATTTTAAAAACATTGCACAAAACTTTACGATTAAGTATTTTCAGCCTTTAATTTGAGTCCTTGTTAATATGACGCTTCAGGCCTACAGCAGTAGGAAACTTTCTCAACATCATATGATGAATGATGAATAAGAAATTTTGCACAACACATCAATTATTGCTTAATTGGACCTATTGGAAGGCGAAGAGTATCTTATGAGATTTTCACTGAACTGCAAGCAATATATAAACAAAGATGAAAGATTTAACAATGAAATTATCTAAAAGTTCTATGTAACAATTCCTCCACCTACTGGAACAAACATTTTTTTTCTCTTCCCTGTCATACACTCAAAGCAATTGTTCAAGGGAATGTGATAAGTGACACCCAAGCTTCAAAGAAAAACTTGGGGGAAAAGAATAAGCAAAGAAAAAAGTAACACAACTAGATATGTAGTTACATAGTTGTATTGGAAATAGATAAAGGTGAGGCATAAATTACCTTTCATTTATCCACAAAACATCATTCAGACTCAACTGGCTCAACCTTTGGACCTGATTCAGAAAATAAAACAAGACATAAGAAATTATAAAAAAGCACCAAGGACAGAGAAGACAATTATGCTCCAGAAGATTATAGAGAACGGCAGGGAAAGACTTTCAGTCTTTCCCTCATAACTAAGCTCAAAATAAGAAGGCTGCAATAACAGAATTTTATGGAGAGAATTTAATTTGCTTCAAAAACATCCCGGAAGTTCAACTTAACAAAAGAAAATAAAACATTTCAGCTATAACACTAAATGACCTACACAGGCCTTTTTTTAATTAATTATAAAAAATGGATGACGTACCCATCAATCAAAGCATAATGGAAACATTTCATATACTTAGTATTACAACTTCTAATGCAATTATCAACTATATTCAGGTTTTCTCCCTCATCTTCTTCAAACATCAAAGAGGTAATTCAGAAAGAATCATATACCTAAAAGGATAAAAAGAGCTTTAGCTGTTGCAAAGGAAAGGGCAAAAAAAAAAAAAGAAGAACCAGATGAGGGGAGTTAACTTTGTAATTCCAACATTCTCATCATTTTTGCACCCAGAAAGAACCTTTAGAAACAGGATACCAAAATGAATGTACTAAAAACTATCAATTCAAAAGAAGATAGCCAAGATGCAAACAAATGTTTATTCAGTGTTGCTTCTCTCCATTCCTCAATTTATCAATATCAAAACATCCTCAATAGGGACAAACTTCAAAGTGATATAATGCAATGAGGCAGGACAAGCAGACTAATTGCAATAAAAAACGCTTCCTAAACATCATTTCCAGTTCAACACAATAGCGTAACGTAATTTCCATTCCGCAGACTTCAACACCCACAAACATCATTTGACCAGTGAGTAAAAAATAATAGCAGCTTCTATAAGCTTAAACATAATCACTTGTAATTCTTACGATATCTCCCCTTATAAATCAACATTCAACAAGAATTTTCTAGGGAACCAAACAAATGGGGGCTACGGTAAGAACAAACCGTGGAGAGAGGGGTGACGGCCGTCCTTGCCCCAGCCAATACCGCGGGTGGCTTCGAGGTATTGGTGGACGAGGTGGCGACACTTTTGGAGGTGGTTGATGCCTTCGATGCGGTAACACCATCGGAGCTTCTCCCTGAGAATCTTGGCCTTCTCAATGTCGATCCACTTCTCCCTCACAATGTGCTCCCTCATCTCCAACATCGCCACCGGGTCCTTGTACGGATTCGCCGGATCGAAGTCATCCGGCGGCGATTCGTCGAATTCCACATACCCCTTCTTCCTTCCCATTCTTCTTCTGCTATCTCTCCCACTCACCCTGGTTCTGCGATTTCAGTGCGTACTAGGAAAAGCATCCAGTTGTTGTGTTTGTGGACTTTGGGCCTTTTGAGTGGTTGGGCCAGGATTCATTATCATCTGGGCTGCTATTCCAATCTCTCCGGCCCAACAGTAGTATTACATCTATTTGGCTTTCTCCAGCAACAAAGAACGCACATTCACCCACCCAAGCAAATGAACAAACCCATTTCCCTTGAAACGTTTCCACCCACATAAGCAAGTCAACAAATCTTTATACCTTAAAAAGTATCTAGATTAGACCTGGTCCACGTAACAAGCCTGCAAGGTAGAGACGGTGGTTGACATAGTTAAGAGATTTCAACGATTCATAGAGCATGTGAAAAAAGAAGAAGAAAACAATTCATAGAGCATAATTTATATTTATGGGATTTTTTTAGTTATTTATAGTTGAACGTCAATGACACTAGAATAATTTCGTTTTAAGTTGGATGATGACATATAATGGGACACATTACACGAGTTCGTTGGCTTCATAGGGTAGGTATGATACGAGAGTACTCTGAGCACACTGATACAATGACGTACATTTTGCGGCGTCATCACCATACTTTATTCCCATTATGAGTGGTTGTTACATGTTATAACATCATCCAAAAAAATTATTAACTTGGTTGATGGAATACTTAGATGTCGGACGACAATGTTTATGCTGAAACTATAGTAAAGCATGATGGATCAAATTAAAAATAGGATTAAAGTATAAATAAAATAAAGTTCACATCTGTTTTCACCTAGGACATATAAGCAATTTGTCAGTAACTCAATGCAAGTTTAATAGGGAAGTATAAGAATTCGTTTAAAAAGATAAAAAAAAGTAAAGGAATTTTCAATTAGAATAAAGACTAAACTAGAAATCTAATTAAAGTACAAGGACTAATTGTATAATTAAACCACTTCTAATTCATAATAATTATAATTCTGTTCCCCTCTTTAAATTTTATCCTATTAAGTGTAATTAAGGTATTTAAGAGATTCAAATTTTAATCTTAATTGCCACTTGAGACATGTTTAAGTAGTTGGATAGGTGAAAGTTTAGGTAGAGTCGCAAGTTTATTTAATACTCTTTATATATATATATAATTTAGTCTTTGATCTTCTTTAATGGAACACTCATGAATACATGTTTTTTTTGGTTGGTTTCTAAACAATCTGGCGAGTTCCTAAGGAACATATGAATATGAATTTTATAAGTGGCTAATCCTCCTTTTTTTTTTTTTTTCATTTGACAACGGTGTCCTTATTTAAGGATTCTTTAGTCATTTGCATGCATAAATATAGTCTTATTTTTGTTAATAAATGGAAAAAAGATATGAGAAGTCGCTAGAAAACATTTGTTGCGATGTTATATTATATTTTATGGCACCATTTTATAGATATATGACCGTATACGATACAAAAAATTATCATCATATTTAAAATATTAATTATTATAAAAAATACAAATAATATTTAATAAAATAAATATTATTATCATGTGAGATCCTTGTTTTTTTTTTTTGAGTTTAAAATAATACCATTGGTCCCTTACTATCTAGATAATAATAATAATCCACTAAACACATTCTAAATTAGATATAATCAGAAGAGGTATAGATAATTAATAATATTTTTTTTTAATAAAAGAAGCATAACAAATTTATGTCTTAAAAAAAAAGAAAAGAAAAGACTGATTTCCTGATTTTATCAATTAATTAATTGATAGAAATTAGAAAACATATTTAATTTAGTAAAAAAAAATTTTAATTTAAACATTTAGCAAGAGGTTGAGAAATATTTCACCGCCTACGGAATAGGAAGTAAGACTTCACTGACCAACAAACGCAGGAGACGGATCGTGGCTCTCGGGTCTATGACACGTGGCAACAGCCCACATAACCATTCTTCTGTTTTCTTGGGCGGGGATTGGCGCGGGTGCCATTAACTATAATGTCAGAGTGTTGCTTTCATATTTTCTCGAACTCGTCTCTTCATCTTCTAACGGAACGATGAACGAAAGAAAATTTAATTTCACTTTCTAAATTCAATTAAATTTAACTTAATTTGATTTACGGTTATACTTAGGCAATCCCAATGGATTTTTCTCTCTTCTAAATCTTCTCAGATGACCAACAACAAACTTGATTCAACGTTATCATTTATCTCGCTGCATGCATGTCCTCGAATTGGATCCTTCTGTTTTGGTAATTTTCACATTCTTTGGCTTTCTTCGTGTCTTTGTTGATGTTGCTTTTTCTCTAGTTTTCGTATTCTGAAGTGACCACAAGCTCGATTCAATTGGTAATGTTATTGCAAATTTGTTGCTTTCTTTAACTCCAAGCTTCGGAGCCTTCTGGGTTCCTTGTATTATGATCCAATTGCAAGACATACGACTTCAGTACCACGTTGGAATTATAGGATTCATGTGCGGTTTATATGAATCTTGAGCTCTCCAATTAATACTAATGATTCGTATCAATGCTATCAGAGTCTTCTATTACCTTCATTTTCTCTTCCTTTCTCCCTCTCAGTGTTGTGGAATGTCATAATCCAATTGTAAGGAATGAGATTTGAGTACTTTCTTATTTGAGGCTTATGTAACTTGGACTCTTAAATTTCATGGGCTATTATTTGGGATACGACTCCCCCAAAGTTTCACATCACCTTCCATACTTGATGCGTGATGAACTCTCGTATTTCCTTCCAAATTCCAATTACAAATGTTCTAAACCTGAGATTTTCTTCGGTTTTTAAGTTTATTGCTGTAAACTGTAAAGACATTGATATAAAAATACTCTATTATAAGTGCAAAAAGCTTGTACCTGTACCTTTTCCTTTACTGGAAGGTTTTTGATTTTTTGCTTCTATGCAGCTAAAACTAGGCCTAGTAGTTTCTTCTCCCCGCTTCTTGAGCAGCGATGCTTTGAATGACCAGGCTTTGAATTCCCTCTTGAACTGTGAGGCTTGGCATGATGGTTTACAGTTGGGGACTGCGATATTGTTTAATATAATTTAGAGCCTTTATACAATGATTCTAACTTATATATTTGTTGGGATGGTTTTATTTCAGCTTCTAAGAGTTGTTTTCGTGATACAATGGAAATGTATTCAAAACATGCATCCATAGACGTCTGAAGCTGCATGTTCCTCCAGGATCTTAGTAATGGATTCCTCATTTGAGAGCCGCACTGCACAACCCAGAGATGCTTTGGGAGATAGTACTTCAATGAGTAATTCCAAATTAAAGAGCTCTCGTGGGAATGCATCTTCCAGCGTCCATTTTTCTCCACAATCTGTTGAAGCACAGAGGAAGGTTTCGCCTTACTCAAAGATTCAAGATGTTTTGTGTACCCCAGCTATGGCAGGTTGCTCAATTCTCTCAGTCTGTCTCTCTCTGTACTCGGATATGCATGAAACTGCAGATACAATTTGCTAAACATGGTGACCTCTTTATATTAATAAGAAAACGAAGGTATAGGTGTATCCATGTCTGACATATCATCCTAGTCAGGGAATGTATATATATGTGTGTGTGTATCTTAGGAGCTCATCAATGAGAGTTGGAGGAGAAACAACCTTAAGCTACAATACAATGAGATTTCAGATTTTCGGACAAGGATCATTGGCAAGTAATTTATAGTGTTATGCATGGATATAAAATAGAAGCTAGCCTTATGCTTAAATATACTAATTGGAGGATTGATGGGTGTGGGTCCATCAAGGATGCAGAACCCCAAAAAAAGAAAAAAAGAAAAAAAGAAAAGCTATGGTGTCGCAGACTGTAGTTGTAGTTGTACGTCTATTGTTTATAGTATTATTTGAACTTATTTCTACTCTCTGAGAGAAACAAATTCATCTTCATGCCAGCATACAAGCATAGGGAAAGAGAAATGGAGAGAGAAAGAAACAAAAATTATGCTTTTCCAGTGTCAAGGACATTTGTAATACTGAAAAAGACATATAACTTCTGTTTTGGGATCTATGAAGCACAGATACTTTAAAAAAAAAATGTCAGCATCTTAATCTGATTACACGCGAACATTTCATTTTCATTGTGTTGCTATGTTCATGTCATGTCTTGTGTTTGTGCCAATTCTCATGCTTTGTAATTTGTGATTCACTTGATCAATTAGATGGTGTTTTTGTCTTTAAGTGATTTGTGGTCCTTGCTATTTATCTTCTGCAGACCCATCTGTTGATCATACATTCCATGAGGTGTTCCAACTGAAACGTGGAAGCTATGCAGATCTCCCTCCTGCAAAAATTTCAGAGATGATGAAATCAAAGGCTCTAGATGTAAGTTCTGATGGTCTTCCTCTGACAATCAGATTTCCATCCTTTTTATAGATATTCTTTCCTGTTCAATGCATCATTGATTTGTTTCAGCATCTTTTGTTGCAGAATGCTCCCACTCAGTCGCTTTTGAGTGTTGTGAATGGTATTCTAGAAGAAAGTGTTGAGAGAAGAAATGGTGAAATACCTCATGTATGTTCAAAATGCAATGTTTGGACATACATACATACATATACACACATATAAATTGCTCGCTCATACACAGATAACACACAAACTTCCATTAATATCTGACTATATCTTTGTTGCTCAGCGCGTGGCATGCTTGTTGAGAAAAGTTGTGCAAGAAATTGAACGACGTACTGCAACTCAAGCAGACCATTTACGAACTGTATGTCATTTACATTATTTTTTCAGAAGACAAAATCATATATATATATATATATATATGCACTTTGCACCACTCATGAGCCAGTCTTTTGCCTCATGCTGCATGCACGGCTCACTTTTTGTTTTCTTGCATCTGTGTTTTTTTTTTTTAATAAATTTATTTTCTGCCTTATTTTACAAATCCTTGCATTTGCACACGCAGCTGCCCTATTTTCCTTTGACTTGCACAGGGAGCTGTCTAGTTTTGGAAAAGTTTCTTAGGTATTTGCTGCCAAGTTTTTTAATAAAAATATAATATGTAGATGTCATTTTACGATTTAATGGGGTTTCTCAAAAAATCTTATACGCACGTCGTAATTCTATTAGAGAATCTGCAAGAATTGTAACTTAATTTTGTCCTTTCAAAACTAGCCACTATTAGTTTTCTCAGTTGGTTTCTTTATATCACTCTCTTGCCTTGTACCTTCAGCAAAACAATCTTTTCAAGGCTCGTGAAGAGAAATATCAATCGAGAATCAAAGTACTTGAGGCGCTTGCATCTGGAACTATGGGAGAGAGTGAGGTATATATACACAAATAGTAAGTGGGTACATTTTAAATTCCCTCGAACTTCAGTTTTGGTGCAGATTTTTTATTATCCGAGGGAACCTTTTTTAACAGGTTATTACCAACCAGGTTCAGCAGTTGAAGGTAATGCTTACTCGCTTTGCAAAATGATAAATAATAATGAGACTTTAGAGAGGATAAAACAAAGTTTAGGTTGGATTATGTTCATATTATCTGTATTATAGGCTCTATGGCCCCTTAATACAGACTGAGAAGACCAAAGTGGAAGATAAGAAGAAGGCTGACGAGGAAAAAGTTAATAGATTGATGAAAGAGCAAGATCAGAAAAATATGGAAATTTCAAGATTGAAGCAAGAAATGAAAACAATGAAAATCAGATATGAGGAAGATGTTAACAGGTTGATGAAAGAGCAAGACCAGAAAAATATGGAAATTTCAAGGTTGAAGCAAGAAATGGAAACAATAAAAACCAGATATGAAGAATGTAGGACGAAGGTTAATGAGGAAGATGTTAATAGGTTGATGAAAGAGCAAGACCAGAAAAATATGGAAATTTCAAGGTTGAAGCAAGAAATGGAAACAATGAAAAGTACATATGAGGAAGATAGAAGGAAGGCTAATGGGGAAGATGTTAATAGGTTGATGAAAGAGCAAGACCAAAAGAATATGGAAATTTCAAGGTTGAAGCGAGAAATGGAAACAATGAAAAGCACATACGAATTACGCTGCTCACAGTTGGAAGCAGAAGCTAAGGGTGCTAAAGGAGAAATGGAGCAGAAGTCACAAGAATATGAACATTCGTTGGAAGATCTAAGAAATAAAGCGAAACAGGTTGAGGCCACTTTTGAGTCAGAATATCGGAAGTGGAACATGAAACAGAACCAACTGCATAATTCTTTGGATTTCCAATTCAGTTTACTAAAGGTATGCTTGTACATGTGCTAAGGTCAATTTTATCACTATGATGTCAAATATTACATTTTCTATTGAATTTGCAAACTTCCAGAAATTGAAATTGTCTTGGGAATCTATTAAACAAGACGTCATGCAAGAGAAGAGGGTCTTCTCAGAGGAATGTAATAAGTTAGGTTGGTCTTCATATTATAATTCTTTTTAATGTCATTTATTTTTCCTGGGGGATTAGCCTCTGATCATTGAATTCTTACTTGTTCAGGTCTAAGTCTTAAATCACTTGTAAAGGCAGCTGAGAACCATCACACTGTTCTTGCTGAAAATCGAAGACTGTTTAATGAAGTTCAGGAATTAAAAGGTTCCATTACATGTGTTTGTCTTCTGGGTTATCAAAGTAGGTGTACTGTTTACTTACGTTAGACAATTTTTTTTTTCCTGATACAGGAAACATCAGAGTTTATTGTCGAGTCAGACCATTTCTTCCTGGACAAAAGGAAAAAAAGTCTATTGTAGAACATTTTGGCGAAAATGATTTGGTTGTGGCAAATCCAGCCAAACAAGGGAAAGATGCCCTTCGATCATTTAAGTTCAATAAAGTTTTTGGTCCGGCTTCAACTCAAGGTTCATTTCTATATACTCATCACTGTTAAGGTTATGCTTTGGATGGTTAACCATGTACAAACTTTTTGCACCATGATATCAGCATATGCATATTCCTATTTCTTCTTATCAAGTTATTACGTTGACATAGTGATGCTTTACTGATGTTGCGCTCTTAATGATGTAGTGGAGGTCTACTCTGACATCCAACCCTTTATACGATCAGTACTCGATGGATATAATGTATGTATATTTGCTTATGGACAAACTGGTTCAGGGAAAACTTACACAATGGTATGAACCCTCTGTACATATTAATTTTATTCCATACATCTTGCTCACCGAAGAAATTTCTTATAAGTTGCCAATTATTTTCAGAGTGGCCCAAATGGAGCAACAAAAGAGACTTTTGGTGTTAATTATCGAGCTCTAAATGACCTCTTCAGCATTTCTGACAGTAGAACAAGTTCCATAGTCTATGAGATTGGAGTTCAAATAGTTGAGATATATAATGAACAAGTGCGAGATTTATTATCGTCTGATGGTTCTCAGAAAAAATATCCTTTTTCTTAAACTAATTATGCACAGTTGATTCTTTGCATGGATTACGTTCTACTTTTTTATTTCCTTCTGTCTAAATTTTTTACATGAAGTATCTTACATTCATGACTCTGGTTTCCTTGATTTGCACACACTTGGGATATTGATTCACTCACAACACAAGGGTTTAGCTGTACCTGATGCTAGCATGTTCCCTGTGAAGTCCACTTCAGATGTCATGGACCTAATGGACATTGGGCTAAAAAATAGAGCCAGTAGTGCCACTGCTATGAATGAAAGAAGTAGCCGCTCTCACAGGTTAGACATAGGTTTTTGAGGCATTCTTGGGTAGGCAGTGTACCACGTCATCCATCGATCACATTCACAAATGAGTTTGCCACACAAGATGCAAGGGAGCTCCACCAAGTTAAAGTTGTATATTTTATTATTGATTTTCATTTATTTATGAGTGTGGTCCAGTGATGATGCCAGAGACATTGCGTACTAGGAAAAATCCATTTTTTTTTTAACCTTTCCTAGACATTCAATATGGAAAGTGTTTTAGTATGATGATATTCAATAAACCTATGTGAACAGTGTGGTCTCAATTCATGTTCGTGGCACGGATGTGAAGTCTGGTTCTAGTCTGGATGGTAATCTTCATTTGGTAGATTTGGCAGGAAGTGAAAGGGTAGATCGCTCTGAAGTAACTGGGGATAGGCTTAAAGAAGCACAGCATATAAACAAATCACTATCTGCCCTTGGAGATGTCATATTTGCCCTTTCTCAGAAGAACTCGCATATACCATACAGAAACAGCAAGCTTACTCAACTCCTGCAAAGTTCTCTCGGTATATCTTCTTGATGTCAACATGCCTCGAGTTGCTAGTGTTAGAGATTATGAAAAAGCTATTCATAGGTTTTCACTAAACAGTTTAAACTTTTAAATTATAGTAATCCTTGACATGGTATTAGGACCTCTTTGACCAAGTGGTGTAGAGTTCATTTGCCATTCTCTTAAATTAAAAAAAATAGTTTCAGTTCAAGCACAAGGTATGGTGAGCTATGCTTTGTTGATACTTCAAGTCCAAAAGGCTTTTATGTCATGGACTTTAGATTCTAATAAATCTATTCATGGGTCTTTTGTTAATAGCTTAAACTATTGAGTTGAAGTGGTCCTTGACAGCTACCAGTTTTAAAAGGAAAAAAAATGTTGCTTGCATTGCTTAGTGTTTCAAGATTCATCTGCATCCCTTTAACTTCCCTGATTAGATTTTCCATTGAGCTTCTAATTAATTACATATAAATTTCATCTTTGTCTTTACTGCCCAGGTGGTCAAGCAAAAACTCTTATGTTTGTCCAACTCAATCCAGATGTAAATTCGTTTTCTGAAACTCTGAGTACGTTAAAATTTGCTGAGAGGGTTTCTGGAGTTGAGTTAGGAGCTGCACGAAGTACCAAAGAGGGCAGAGATGTTAGAGAATTAATGGAGCAGGTGCTTAACTTTTTGTCTACCGAATTGTTAAAGTTGGTTGTGTTACATACCTATCAGCATTTTAGAAATGAAACAGATTCCCTTCAGTTGGTCTCATATATAGCACCTGATTTTGTCGTTGTATGCTTTAAAACTGTGAAGCATCTGGGTCACTGTGTTGTACTTCTAACTGATTTAGGATTATGCTGAAAACCCATTAGGATTTTTTTTTTTCTTTTTAAATATTATCTTGCTGAGTTCGTTTTAATTTGTTTAATTTTTAAAGCTTTTGTGCAATATGAGGGATAAGATTGGACCAACTTTTTGGAAGAAATTTCAAAGATATTTCTCGAGAAAGCTGAAAAATAGGGTGTTTGTTGGATTTTAAACGTAGTCAATTCCTAGAAAGTCTGATGATCTCTAGTGAAGTCTCAAACTAAACTCCAGTAGCTGATCTGGATTCAAAGAAGAGGGAGCAACATTTACTTGAGTCCAAAAGAACCATTATTCAGGGACATCTCAAGAGTTTGGAATCATGAGTTCAAAGTAGATAAGAATGGGAAATCATCTTCGTGTCTAACCGCGAGGGATATCTTTCAGATTTCCTTTTCCTAGAGAGGCATTTGTAACATAGAGTTGACATATTTAGCAGAAGCTTTCAATAGAAGAGTCTTGGCCGAGTGATGCATCACAGTATGTTCTCAAAGTGATCATCAATGATTTATGAAAATCTCTTGTTTGGCGCGAAAGTTCCCAAGCCTGAGTTGGCATCATTTTGCCTTGTGTGCGCTCTTTAATGCAGTCATGGCTTCTGTTTCTGCTGCTTCTTCTTATTATGGTCAAGGGTGTCTTTGCGCTTTACCCAAAGCCAATCCCCATCCTGGACAATCTTAGTGGCACACTCTCCTATATTGGCTAGTGCATTTATGATTTTACTCCAGGAATGCATCCTAGAGAAGTTGAACCTAAGTTGGTTAGGAGAGATACTATCTCCTCTTGCCAACTGAGCTAATCCTTTTGGGTATGGCTTTTGCTATAATGATAACATTCATGCATTATTTTAGTTTTCTGCTTGATGCTGCAGGTGGCTTCTCTCAAGGACACTATTTCAGAAAAGGATGAAGAAATTGAGCAGCTGCAATTACTCAAAGATCTGAAAAATGGCGTAACAGCCTCTCATTGAGGTATGGATTTATCTTTAAAAGCAGAGATTTAGTTGTTGCAAGTAACATGCACTTTGAAGCATATTACCACGACCAACCTTTTTTTCTCCTTTTTTTTTTTGGGGGGGGGGGGGGGGTGTTTGCTGATGCAGAGTTTGATAAAAGGTATAGTGACATTTCTGATAGTGGTCTTTATATGGGAGCAGAAACTGATGACTCTTCTGAGGATTCCATTCTCACTGGAGGAACAAAATCATCAGGTAACATGCAGAAGTGAGTAGTTCCTATATACATGAGGGGAAGGATCAATTACCACTGGAGTAAGATTCAACACACTTACACCTTTCAATATTTTATTAATCCAACTGTTGCATTATGAGTAAAAACTTGTTGATTTTCCATGCCAGCTTTTAAAAAAATCAGATAACTTCAAGTAGTAAGATTAATTTTAATTGACACCTGTGTTAATTGATCCTTCTTTTATATATATATATATATATATATATATATATTCATACATACTCAACTGTCTTATGAGATATATCACATGCTCTGTACTTTTAAAAATGTATCTTCAATGAATATTAGCCTAAGTGGACATCTCTTGCCAACTTTATGACTTCTTTCCTAACGGCTATCTTCTTATTTTGTTTTGAAATCCTTTTTGATGATAAAAATTGCTGAGGAAAATATTGTTTCCTAATGATCGAATGTTAACTTCAGGCCTATAGATGTTTTGAAATTTGCATCCTTCTCCATATTGCAAGTCATCCTTGTCATTCTTGTTTGAGATAGTGATTTCTTCGTAATATTGTCGTTGCCAAGTTGATTGAAGCTCCAATATCCCATAGAAAAAAAAAAGGGGAGATGTTATGTCCGTATTGGTAATTATAAAAACATAAGATGATACTTAAGATTTGAGGTTCTCTTACATAATTCACCAGTTTTTTGGGATGAACTTTCCTTTTAATTCAAGTAACAACAATTAGTGCTTTCATCGAAAGTCAACTGAAATTAAAAAAAGATATTAAGAAAGGCTTACTTAGTGCCAAACTATCTAGAGTGAGAACCACTTGGGGTGGTCAATCAAAGATTTGGAAGGAGCAACTTGGAAAAGGATAATAGTTTGAACATGAGTTATTGTATTATCACTCCTTTACATTGTGGGAAATCTCATATTAATGCTTGTTGAATCTTGCATGTAAAAATTGTTATTATAACAGTGTTGATAGTAATTTGTGCATTGAAAACTAATTCAATTTTTGTTTTTGAACTTTCATGTCTTGTGTAGATCTCGAGCCATACCAGAAATTATTAAAGAGTCCCGTCAAAACAAGGCCAAACCTCATCAATCACCCAAAGAACTCCTTGAAGTTACCAAGCATGTAAGATAAAGGGTATGTTTGGATTAAGAAAAAATAAGTAAAGGTTTGATTCAGATCCAAATTAAACATTTCTTTCCATTCTCACCTCCATTCTATTCAATTCAAATGTACCCAAAGTTTTCATCTTGCCGTTCACAAAGGATGCAACAGCTGTTTTAATCCTTTTCTCTCTTATCAATACTGCTCAGGAATATTTGCTACTTTCTCCTACAAATGTTCCTTTCAGGTATGAAAGGAAGCTCCACTAGTAGCCAACTAAAAGCCACAAGAGGGTAGAAGTATATCTGAGAAAATAAAAAGTTGAGTGCAAAGGCAGAGAGAAAAAGCAAGAGAGATTGTAAATTGTAGGTATTCACTAAAAGATCTCAAATTTTATATTAATAATGTGACCTTTAAAACTCTATATTGGAATTTTGAGAATACAATTACACTTCCACATTTATACCTCAACATTTGTACTCCTTACCATTTTGCTGAAGGTCAAGGCTATAAAAGTTTTGGGCTTGTTATTATTTTTTTGAAATTACATAATAATCCCTTAAACTATGACTTAACTATAATTTTGGTACATGAACTTTAAAACATAACACTTATTTGCTTTAAATTATTACAAAAAATAAAAATGTTACATATAGGTTGAAATTAAGGTTTGAAAAAAAAAAACCATGCAAATGTCACATGATATCTTAAGCAAGGGGAAATTTTTTTTTTTTTTCTAAAAAAAGATGGAAACATAAGGTATCACTTACATGATTTTTAGACATTGGTTATAATTGATGTGTAACATTTTTACTCTTTATGATAATTTAGGAGGTAAAATATTACATTTTAAAATCTGCATATATTAGTTATAATTACATTATAGTTTGGGAGTTATATATATATATATATATATATACTCCAGCATAAGTTATAATGGGAGCTTTATAGGCTCAATATTTTCATAGACCAAAAATGATCTAACTTATATTGCCAAGACCTATACGATTAAAGAGACATTAAAAGATTCTAAGAAGCCAGGCAACAACTAGTATAAACTCTAGTTATATATGAGATGTAAACCCTAAACTATAAGGAGGCTAATTCATTATTCCTAGAAAATGGTCACTTTACCCTAAGAAAACACAACACACATTGGTGGCTATAGACAACCTAAAGAGGAGATCCTTGTATTTTGTTCCAACCAAGTAACACAACACTCCTAAGTTGAGCTAAGCTTCCTTGTTCTTCTTTTGTCATACTACCAATGTTAATAGTCGACATACCATTTAGAGGGCTTCATGTCTTGAAACCTAAATCTGTAGACCATTTGAGACTTATGATTCAAACAAGGAAAAACTACTCGAGTAACTAGAACAATGATCGAAATAGTCAATCCATCAAAAGTTATAATTCATGCTTGAAGCCTAGTGGTGGCCTTACAAGATAAAGCTCTAGGATTGGACCAAGCTATAGGGAATCAATCATATGTCTACCAATGCAACAATATTGAGCAACCACTACTATTAACCTCCTTATAATTAATGATATTGCACATCCTCTACAAAGATGTGCTAATATTGTTGATCCCTGATTATACCAACTAGCTTCCTTAAAATCCTCTAGCAAAAAGAGGTACATTAACATTAGCTTATGGCCTATCTTATTTTGGATAAGGTAACCCTCAATCAATCTCTTTATGTATACATGTGTGAAGCAGTATACATCTTCGTCCTTCGCATCATTTGGCAAGTTGGCAAAGGTATTGGCAAGCTAAGTAATGTTTAGCCTCTATCAATTAAGCATCCCTTTTGATGGTGTAATGCTAAGAAGATATTGGCACACAAATTCTAGTTATGACATGTTTGTCCAGACACCAACACCCCCTCTCAAAATAGATTTAGTTGGATTGCAACATCTTGGAGTGTGATAATACACTCATCTTGGATTGTATGAAAAGTATGAGTTTCAAGACGTCACCTTTCTACAAGCATTAAAACAAATGCAAGATTAAAATCAAAGTACCAAAATTGAGACACTCTGTAGAATCCAACCTACCTAAGATTGAGGACAATGGCAAATAAAGGGTCAAATAGACATCTCTCCAATGTAACTCAATGTATACAAAGGATTCAATCATCTTATGGTAGGAAATTGAAGGGTTTCCACAAGTTAGTTCATACATGACATAATAGTAACTTAAATCAAAATACTTAATGATATGATGATGTTAACTCACATGCTCTAACCACATAGTGAAACATGAAAAGATTGCAAATACAATAAGTACTCGTCCTTTGGACTTGAATTAAATATATATTGATGGTTGACCATTACAATTGCCTACAAACAATAGCAAATGCATACATGAATTTATATACATTGAGGAAATAGTATCAAATGGTTTATATACAATTACATGTTGACAATACATTTACATTGCATTGCACTTCCATACGGACAACACATTAAGGCAAATATAAACATGAATTCATAACAAAGATTACTAGGTAGATCAAAGACAGCTTGTGTTGATACAAATAAATTAGAATGAAATGGTTTATATATAAGGAAATGTTTTCTATACATTTACACGCCCTATGTACATTTAAATGGCTTATATACAATTATTTGATCATTTAAAATAGATATTTTTTAATTTTTGAAATATGTTTTAAATATTTAATATAAATTCTTTTGAAATTAATTTAAAAAGTTATTAGTTATTTTTTTTTATTTTTTTCTTCATTTTCAAAATTTCAAATACATGAATACTTATTCATCAATTATTACCAAATTTTGTTGATTTTTTTTTTGGTAAAAAATGTATTACTATTGTTTTTAACTTATGTACTATTTTTTTTCTTTGTATATTATCAATTTCTTCATCATTTTCAAATTTTAAGATCAATTATTATTCATTTATTATTTATTTCCTTTTGGACGACTTTTCACAAAGTAAATGCCTTTAATCCATGATTCCAACATGATCACAACTCTTTTTTTTTTTTCCTATCACAATTACAAAAATTTCATATCAAAATTTCTAAACTGTGGTTGTAACGACATAATGACAATGCAAAAGTTGCAATATCATCATACAATAATATGGTCATTAAATGAAAATATCAACAGGAGTATCATCCTAAATGTTGAGAGACAAACAAAGCTTCTAATGTTATACTACGCTGATATAATCATTAAATGGACACATTACAACAGAAAAAAAAAAAAAAGGACATACTTAATGGAAGTGATAGTGGGCCTAAGTGAAAACGAGAATCCAACAAAGTTCTTCCAACATACTGGTGGAGCAATCCTCACCGTCCTTCACTAAAGCTTCAGGTGAGAAAGGAAGATAAAAAATGAGAGGAGCGAAGCAATGTGACAATGGTCCTCACAGAATGAAAATGGAAGAGTGAAAATAGGAAGGGGGAGCTGCACGGTTGAACGGAGCGTGTGGGGGCATTTTTGTAAATTGCATTATTATCCATTTGTCCCCGACCAAAATTAGCCCCATGATATGATACTACAATCTCATCCCCAATATGGTGGTTGGTTCCACATGGTCAACAAGTATATAAACCTACGGCTTGTGTCAAGGTCAAAACTAACCTGAAGCGAGTTAGTCCTGAAATGTGGGGTCCTGGACTTTGTGATTAATCAGGCTGAATGCGGAGTCCGAAATTCTTTGACTCTCTCTTCTTCTAAAATTAAAAAAAAAAAAGAAAATTTAGAGGAATGATCTTTGATCATGTATTCCTTAAAAAAAAAAAAAAAAAGCGTTTGCATAAATAAAATTTATGATTGGGTACTGTGATCATTAGCTTTTGACATTCCTAACCCTCTAATTGGACAACATGAAGTCCGTGATGAATCTAGAATTAAAATATTAAAGGTGAAATTTTTATTTAAAAAAGAAAAGCTCATGTCTATAAAAAAAAAATTATACTAAAAAGTATATGTGTACCATATTTTTTAATAATTTGTTGAAACTAAACATACCTTTCTTTCATATCATAAAATTTATTAATAATTAAGTCTATGTCAAATTTTTAAGCAAATTCTTTTTTAATATAAATAACTATACAATCTCTTAAAATTTTTTTATTTTATTCTTAAATTTATTTTTATGATATTATAGTTAAAAATGAACTTTTTCTTATTGTAATTGAAATTGAAAAAGTTAATAATAGACAAAATAAATAATCAATCAAATAAAAAGTATCAAGTTTTCTTGTTTTTTATAATTTTTGACATTATTACAAGATTGTTGACATGTTTTAAAATTAAGACGTTAAAGAACATCAACTTTATAACATTGTGTTTGTATTTTGAGATATAATATCTCTTATTTAGTGAAATTATTAATTTTAGAAACAAAAGCATAAAAGATTAGTTATATATCTTTAAAGCGAAAAATTATATATAAAAAATTAATAAAAATTTTTAATAGTAAGAAAGATGGATGGAGAGAGAGGTGGAAGGGGGACAAGCATCCCCATGTCCCCAACTCCATTCGTTAATGCATGAAATTACCGTAGAGAATATGATTTTTAAAAATGTATCCCCATATGTATGTGTGAATCTAGATCTTCTCTAATTGTATGAATGACATGACAAAATAAGATCTAATTAAAGCATAAAAAAATTTTCTTTAAGTCTCAAATTATAAATTAAAGATAAAAATAATATTTAAAAATTAAAAATTATAACCATAAAAAAGAATGATATAATTAAAATTTTTAAAATATAATTTCTTTGACAATTATAAATTTTGATCATTTAATTATATTTTTTATCTCTATTTTAATTATATTTTTTATCTCTAAATTTATAATTTAAGACTCAGTAATTAAAAAAAAAAATTTTTAAAAGCCTTGATTGAATGACCTCAATTATCCGTACAACTAGTGAAGATCTCAATTCTGTACGCGTAAAATATTGCAAGTGGGGGATGCCAGTGTGAATCCCGCACGCAACTTCGCAAGTGACTTGGAGCCATATCTTCATATTAGTTTCATTCACTAACCAACAACGCCCACCCAATCAACCTGATTACCTTCCCTCCCCACTTAACGACTTTCCATCAAAATCAAATAAAAATTCTTTTCACAAAACTTATATAAATTCATTAATGAAAATTCTTTAACATTAATATTTTAAATTGATAGGATTTACTGACGTATCTTTTTTAATAATTTTTTATTATTTTTTTTACATGTTTTATATAATTTTTAAGAATGTTTTATTGATATAATTTATGCTTTACAGTGCTGCAGCTGTATAGTAAGAAGAAGAAAGAGGCAATGATTTTCTTTCTTGAGACTTTGAACTTATCATATTATTAACTCTATTCACAAATGGGTAAAAAAATAATTTTAATATGGTAAATTATTTTTTTAAATTAAGATTAGACTTACATATAATTTATTATATTAAATTTTTTAATTAAAATATGACAAATATATAATTATTTAATAATCTCATGACAGGTGTATAATTTAATTAAGAAATAATATAAATGTTTACAAAGGTCATACACCTTATATGATATTATTAGAGAATTATATACATGTTATATTTTAATTAAAAAAATTAATAACAAAAATATAAAAATTATATATAAGTTTTTTTAATTATATGTGACAAATATTAATTAATAATTTTTATAATCATAATCTACCAAATTACCTTTTGAGTAACACTCAACAATAAAATAAAAATTACAAATTAAGTTTGATAAAAGTTAAAATGTATATATGAGAAATATTATTTAATGAATGTCTATAAACTAAATATTCAAAAATGCTTTCTAAAAAAGAATGGGAACAAACCCATGACTAGGTCCCATTCACACCGGCCAAAATATTCGAGGATACCCAGAACATCCTGATTCCCCTCCATCACCATCTCCAAGTTGCTCTCTTGGTCCATTCTATGCTCTTTCTTTAGTAAGTGAAATTTTGAAAATTTCAAAATAATGAGTTATAAAATCAAGTTGTAGATTATAATTTAAGTTCCAAAGATACAATTGACAATTTATATTTTGAAAATAATTATCATCGTTTGAATTCAAATATTATTAAAATCACATCAATATCATTCACGACTAAATTATTGTTGACTAAACACACAAGATCTTTGGCCCCAATAAAAAATATATCACACAACATCATATCAATATTTTTTTAAAAAAAATAAAAGCCAAATTAATGGGATAACGCAATTTCGAAGAACTCAATTCATAATGTCTAAAATCATATTAAAAATTTTGAAATGCATTAAGTTCAGCTTTTAAAACAATATGACTTCCCAATAAAATTCTCTTTTTCTTGTATAGGGTACCAATTTACACTTCCTAATTAGGCCAATGACAAATCATCTATCTTCGACACAGAAATATAGAATTCTTAAAATCTCCTTCTAACATGATAATTAAAATCTATTATAATACATATAATTCCTCATCACATAATTTACTTCCTCCTCGCATGAACCAATGTTATCTCCATCCAGCTTATCAAGACTGACTAAAAAAATTGGCCATACAGCACGCTTTGAAACTTCCAAGATCCTCCTAGAATAATAATTTTCCTCATACAACATAAAACGTATATACAAAAGTTTTGCTTTTGAGGACAGTTTTTGGTACATACAACACATCATCTTGAATTTATCAAATAGGCAACACCTCCAAAAAAGGGTACCCACAAAAAATTAATTTACATGATCACAAAGAATAATAATCCTCAGTTTCCTCCAAGTCACAATTACATATGGAGGATCTGAGTTTCTGACTGACAAACACATGACAGTTACAATCTCCTTTAATCTCTAAGACCCATTAAAACCTAACAAGGGAGATGAAGATGGAAGACTTTGCTTACCCCTTGGTCTCTTCCCACCTTGTCTTCCTTTATTCTTCAAAAAGAAAACAAAAAAAATCTCAATCATACCTAGCATCTCCTTACTCATGAACAATAACTTCCAGAGACCTTATATACATACATATAATACAATAACAATACTTTAGCTCCCCTCTCTCAGAATTCCTCTGCTCTTTGAACTTCAGTGATCTTTCTCAACCATCTCATTAATATTCTTTGCTTCATTGTTGTTTTTTTTTTCTTTTGAAGAAAAAAAAAGGGGCCTATTTATGCTACAGCAGATATACTGCAATTGCTCCTATCTCTGCTCAGGCAATCAAAACCTTCGATCCTCACAGCTGCTGGTTTGTGACCAAATTTCATTCGAACACAACCTCGAGCTGAAGAAGAGGATGGCGAAGCAGGTGCCAAGGAAGATGGGTTAAAAGTTCCATTACCGAATTGCTCATCTTGGATCACAGGGTTTGAAGCCCTACTAGGTGGAGATCCGCAGAAAAATGGTGGTGAAGAAGCCATTTGGCTCTCGAATCTTTCTGTGTAGCTTTCCTGTAATTGAGATTGAATCTTGGTTAGATACTTGGGTTGGGTTGGCAGAACAAAACTTAGGTAAAGTTTTTAGCTATTCGTTATTGGATTCTTCAACTTACGACAAACACAATCTTTACTGTTCAGGTCCAAATATCCAGATGATCATATAGATGTAATCATTTGCAGCAATTATCAAAACAGATACATAGGCTTGTAGCACAAATAACCAGGATTGAATTTTATTTAATCTTTGAGTAATCACAAGAAATCAAGGGGTGAAAAATAATATTGGGGGGATCTGTTTGTTTCCCTGGAAAATACAAGGGAAAATACAAAAATTAAAATTGAAAATAACCTTAGAGAAAATTATATTCATAAGCTCTGCCCCAACTCCTAAGTCTTCGATCTCAGACTGGTTGCTGATTTTGAGACCCCAAAAAAAAAAAGTCAGAATTTATATGAAGAAAAAGCTACGAAATAAATTGCAAAATTAGCGAGATGGGCTAGAATGGAAAAAAGAAATTACTTGATCGGCCGTTTCAGGGGTCTGATGTGATCGTTAATGGAGGAGATGTTTAACAGACCCAAACGACGAGGTTTGGGGCAGACCACCGTTTCCATCCTCCTCTCCTCGCAGCTTGTCAAGGAGTTCATCTGGTAGCCGCAGTGATTCACCTTTTCAACTTTTCACTCTTAAAAATCAGAGATTTTGACAAGGAGCACCTGCAACCACATCGAAAAAAGGATGAAAGAATTAATTGCTATACAATCTGCTTGGTACTGGAGAAATCAAAGGAAATCTTAAAAAAAAAAAAAAAACCAAAGAAGGCTGAGCTCTAAAACAATTTTGCAAAATCCAGGAAAGAAGTTCATTTTCTCAAAGTTTTCTCAGCAACCCGGAACACTGACAAAGGGCAACATATTCCAGGCTTCAAATCGCATACGAACGTAGAGATAAATATAGGGATATAAAATCAGAACTGCGCTTCCAGATCTTTGCAAAAGAGAATCTTCAAAATGGCCACCTTCCCCAGAAGGACAAGGAATATACATAGACAGAAAAAGACAAAGCAAAAAGCCGAGAAAGAAGTTCATTTTCTCCAATTCTCCTCAGCAACCCAAAAACCCCACAAAAGGCATGAAATTTGACTTTAAATCGCAAGCAAACATAAACATACACCAACGGACATAAAATCAAACATCTGAACTGCTCTTCTAGAGCTTTGCAAAACATAACCTTCAAAAATAACCACTACCCAAACCCAGAAGAACCAGGAACATGCATAGATAAAGAGAAAAAGTGCCAGAGCAAATTAAAGGAAAATTTTAAAAAACATAAAAAAAAAAAAAGAATCCAAAGAAGTCTGAGCTCTAAAACAATTCAGTTTGCAAAAAATTTCATCAAATCCTTCACAGCAACCCGGAAACCCCACAAAGGGCATCAAGTCCGAGACTTGAAATCGCATACAAACATAGAAATACACACATAGACATTAAATCAAACACCTGAACTGTGCTTCAAGATCTTTGCAAAAACCAAAAAGGAAAAAAACACTTTCCCAGAAGAACCAAGAACAGAGAGAGAGAGTACCTCAGCTGCCTCAGAGGCTCCTCAGAGAAGAGGATGAGACGAAAACGGAAGACAGAAAATTTGGGCGTCAGGAGACAGAGAGAGTGGGAGGAAAAACAGGAGAAGGGAAATAAATGGTTGGCTCGGTGAAGAGTCAGCGAGAGAAAGAGAGTGATGACTGGAAGTGGAGGATGATACGGTACAGCCAAGTGCATAGGGGGGATGTAAACCACATTTTCGGACCGTTGGATTAGATTATTCAGCCTCGGATTCTGTGCTGCAAATGATGGATCGGATACTGTTAGGGACCGGCTTTATTCGCTGACGCACAAAGAGAAACTATCTGATCAGGTTGTAACTGTACGCGCCTGCTATGTGAAATTTCTAAGAAAAATTATAAATAAAGACTCAAATTTAAAAATAATTATTTTAAAAAACTTATTACTTTGATAGATTATCACTGCTTATGCGGATGCTATGTGTAATATTTAAAAAGAATTATAAATAAGGATCTAAACTTAAAAAATAATTATTTTAAAAAATTTATTATTATTATTTTAGAATAAATTATTACTAATTTTAACTAAAATCAGTTATACTTAAAAGTAATAAGTTCTTTAAAATAATTATTTTTAAATCAAGATTTTTATTTGTAATTTTTCCTAATCTCTATTTGATCCAATGTAATGGCCTTGTTGTTGCAGTAAAACAAGTGAATTATCTCCATATTTATTTATTTTTTAAAATTTTGAAAATAAAATTTTTTATAAGATCTAAAATACTTCTTTCAATTTTTAATATAAGTCACCAATATCTACCTCATAAGTATTAAAAAAATTGGTTAAAGGTAGTTTAACTAATTGAATTTGTATTAAAGCACAATTTTTTTTTTTATATTTGTCCCTAATTAAAAAACTTACCTCTATTCTTAGTCAATTGCATTAGTCTTAATGACTTTTTATTTAATTAGGGGCATTTAAGAAAAAAATTATTTAATGATCAAAACAACTTGATGAAGTGACTTATATTTTGAACCAAAACAATCTTCCAATAAGTGTCTTATATTGGAAACCGGAGGAAATATAAAATAAAAATATTTCCTCAATTATAAATTTTAAAAAATAATATTTTAATTAAAAAAATAAAAATAAAAGTTTGAATAATCTATATTTTGATTTAAGCCGTCTAAATTTTATAAGAGAGAGAATGAAAAGAAAGGATCTGAATTCATAATTGATAAATTCAAGATCATTTTTAAAAGATATTTTGTTATTTTTACCTTAATTTAATTTTGTAAGATAAATTTTTTAATTTACTTCCTAAAAACTTATTTTATTTGTAAGTTGATCTTTTAAAAAAGAAAACATCTTAATTTAGTTTTTTGAATATTTTTAATTAAAATATTTCTTTCAAGAAGTATTTGTAATTAGATCAAATTTAAGTATAATTTCTTATATCTTTGTTATTTGTTTTTTAAAAATCAGAAAATGACAAGTGTGTAATTATTTAATAATAATATGACAAATATATAATTTAATTGAAGAATTACACAGTTTTTTACAAAAATCATACACTTATTATATTATTATTAGAGAACTAATATACTTGTTACATTTTAGTTGAATAACTTGATAGTAAACATATAAAGAATTGCATATAAATTTTTTTCTTGGTAATTTGTTACTCTATTTTAGGCGCCATTTTGATTGAAGAAAATGTTTAGGGAATTAAATTAAAAAATTTTATCTTTAGAGAATTAAATTAAGAGGAAGGTGATCTTTAAGGAATTTAACTGTTGATTTGCTTTTAAATTTATACTAAATTTATGATTTAGTCTTTTGAAGATCAATCTCTTCTCAATTTAGCTCTTTAAAGATAAAGCTCCTCTATTTAATCTTTCAACATTTTTTCCACTCAAAAAGATTTCTTGCAAACTATAATCACTTAACAAGTCAACTAATATAGCATAAATAAAAGACTAAGTAGTGATTTGGACTTGTTTAGGTATCTTGTACTCTTAAAATGATGTTAATTGGTCTAATTGCACAAAATTCAATTGTTTCATTCTAAAAATCCCATTTCCTTTAAATTAGACAAAATGATCACTTTAGGATTCAAGACATTTAGGCAAGTCCAAACTACTAGTCAAGAGTTATGTAGGCTCTCATTTAGGCCATATTATTTAGTCTGTTATGTGATTGCGACTTTAATACTTTACCTAACAAAGTGATCTTGTTGGTGAGGAAAAATGTTTGTGTAATAACTCAATGAATTGGGAATTTGAAATGATATGTGATTAATCAAAAAATAATAATTATAAAAAAATTGTAATGTTAAAAAAAAAGAATTTAAATAATTAGGGCTTAAATAATAATGAATTAATTAAAAAAAATTAAAGGTAGTATAGGTTAAAAGTTTAAGAAAAGAGAATTAGACATAAATTTTAATCATTGCTTAAGTAGTTGGCAAATCCCTTTATAGAGGTTGGGTTGTGGGTTCAATGTCTAAGAGGCCATTTTTGCTATGTTTTTCTTTCTTCTTCCTTTCTCTTTAAACTAATATGGGTGCTTTGAATCTTTTTTAAAATTAAAAAAAAAAAGAAATTTTTGTCTTGCCCTTACATTCCTCTATATTTATTAATTGGTCCTTCAAATATTTTGGTTAGTAGATCACATGAATTTCTGACTAAAATTTTGAAACTTTATCTCAAACCCTTCTTCCTATTTCTTGTTTTGCTATGTTGTCTTTTTTTTTAAAGCTCTTTCGTTCTTGCATGAAACTATGACCTCCTTTTCTCTATGTTCTCATTTTGCTCATTATTTCCTTCTTCTATCCATGCTAGTTGCAACATCACTAGTGGCTTCAGGCCAAGCTTTATTTTTTTGGTTCAAACTTGAATGTTGCTACAACTTTTTATCACCATTGTTTCAATTCAAGGCCCTATCATTTCAAGCCACAAGCTTTTGCTCAATTGCTCCCCACCCAAGTGTTCCATCTTTTAGTGAGTTATGCGAGTTGTGGAAATAATTAGGGAGCATTAGGAAATCCCTGTTTACCAAGGTAAACCTTTCTAATTAGTATTTGGGTGTGGAGCTTGCTTGTCACAACCCTCAATTGTAGTTTCTTAAAGAGCCTTTGGAGAGGTGTTTATTAGATATTTGTAAGGAATTGGTAAGAGGCACCATTGAGACTTCATCAATCAGTGAGTAAATATCCCATTACATATATATATATATATATATATATAATATTTTTCTACTTTGCATTTTAAGATTTATGAAAATATCATGCTTTGTTAAAGCTTGTTCTACTGTAGACTACTTTAAATAATGTCCTCATCCTTTTTGTCTCCATTTGGAGTTAGGGTCACTTGCATAAAGTGTGCATATTCTAGAAAAAAATTTTTCAGCTTAAAAAGTCAAAAAAAAAAATAATAAAACAAAATAAAATAACTTGCATCTCATATGCATCAGGCATTCCATACTTGTATACATCTCATAGCCTATAGTCTACACTAGGGCAAGCAAAAGAAAATTTGTATTTCATAAAAAAAAAGGGGCATCACATGTTTCATGTGTCCCACATTTGCATACATCACATGGCCTCGAGTTCACACTGGGGCAAGCAAAAAGAAAATTTGCATTTCATAAAATAAAGCATTACATGTTCCATGCACCCCACATTTGCATACATCACATGGCCTCGAGTTTACACTGGGGCAAGCAAAAAGAAAATTTACATTTCATAAAATAAAGCATCACATGTTTCATGCACCCCACATTGGCATATATCACATGGCCTCTAGTTCGCACTGGGGCAAGCAAAAAGAAAATTTGCATAAAGCATTACATATTTCATACATTCCATACTTGCATACATAAACCACAGTTCATGTTGGGGCAAGTGAAAACAAACATTTTGCATTTGATAAAGCATCTCATATGCTTCTTGCGTCTCACCTGGGTATATCTTGTGTAAACCTCAGGTGCATATTGGAGAAAGGAAAAAAAAAACAAAAAATGTACATTCCATGAATTGTAGCATCCTACATACCTCGTACTTTTAACACTTACAATGACCTTAATTCATATTGAGGCACAGTTGAGTTGTAAAAAGTCAAGCATTTTGCATGCATTGCACATTTCATATAGGTGCATTACCCTGCATAACACTTAGATGAATGTAGTAAAGTTTTTAAACTTAGAAAAATTCACCAAAGTCCTGCAGAGAACAGGCACCTTTAAGTCCTGCGGAGAACAGGCACCTTAAGTCCTACGAAGAATAGGCACCCAAAGTCCTGCGGAGAACAAGCACCTTTAAGTTCTACGGAGAACAGGCACCTTAAGTCCTACGAAGAATAGGCACCCAAAGTCCTGCGGAGAACAGGCACCTTTAAGTCCTACGAAGAATAGGCACCAATAAAAGTCCTACGAAGAATAGGCACCCAAAGTCCTGCGGAGAACAGGCACCTTTAAGTCCTGCAGAGAACAGGCACCTTAAGTCCTACGAAGAATAGGCACCCAAAGTCCTGCGGAGAACAGGCACCTTTAAGTCCTACGAAGAATAGGCACCAATAAAAGTCCTACGAAGAATAGGCACCCAAAGTCCTGCGGAGAACAGGCACCTTTAAGTCCTACGAAGAATAGGCACCAATAAAAGTCCTACGAAGAATAGGCACCCAAAGTCCTGCGGAGAATAGGTACCTTTAAGTCCTGCGGAGAACAGGCACCTTAAGTCCTACGAAGAATAGGCACCCAAAGTCCTGCGGAGAACAGGCACCTTTAAGTCCTGCGGAGAACAGGCACCTTAAGTCCTACGAAGAATAGGCACCCAAAGTCCTGCGGAGAACAGGCACCTTTAAGTCCTACGAAGAATAGGCACCAATAAAAGTCCTACGAAGAATAGGCACCCAAAGTCCTGCGGAGAACAGGTACCTTTAAGTCCTGCGGAGAACAGGCACTTTAAATCCTACGAAGAATAGGCACCCAAAGTCCTGCGGAGAACAGGCACCTTTAAGTCCTACGAAGAATAGGCACCAATAAAAGTCCTACGAAGAATAGGCACCCAAAGTCCTGCGGAGAACAGGCACCTTTAAGTCCTGCGGAGAACAGGCACCTTAAGTCCTACGAAGAATAGGCACCCAAAGTCCTGCGGAGAACAGGCACCTTTAAGTCCTACGAAGAATAGGCACCTTTAAGTCCTACGAAGAATAGGCACCCAAAGTCCTACACAGAACAGGCACTCAAAGTCCTGCCAGAACAGGCAAACCAAAGTCCTGCACAGAACAGGCACCCTTAAGTCCTACGTAGAATAGGCACCCAAAGTCCTACACAGAACAGGCACCCAAAGTCCTGCGGAGAACAGGTACCTTTAAGTCCTGCGGAGAACAGGCACCTTAAGTCCTACACAGAACAGGCACAAATAAAAGTCCTGCACAGAACAGGCACCCTTAAGTCCTACGCAGAATAGGCACCCAAAGTCCTGCACAGAACAGGCACCTTTAAGTCCTGCACAGAACAGACACCTTAAGTCCTACGCAGAATAGGCACCAAAGTTCTGCACAGAACAGGCACAAATAAAAGTCCTGCACAGAACAGGCACCCTTAAGTCCTACGCAGAATAGGCACCTAAAGTCCTGCACAGAACAGGCACCTTTAAGTCCTGCACAGAACAGGCACAAATAAAAGTTCTATGCAGCATAGGCACCAAAGTCCTGCACAGAACAGGCACCCTTAAGTCCTACCAGAATAGGCACCCAAAGTCCTGCACAGAACAGGTACCTTTAAGTCCTGCACAAAACAGGCACACTCAAAGTCCTGCCAGAACAGGCATTCAAAGTCCTACCAGAATAGGCACAACCAAAGTCCTGCTAGAGTAGACACCCAAGATCTTACCAGAATAGGCAACTCAAAGTTCTGCACCAGAGCAGAATTGCATTTCCAGGTAAGTTAGCTTCCTTTGATCCATTAGCTCCCCAAACAAAATATGCGTTTTCATCTTTACTTATTCTTAAACTAAAGATATCGAAATTGCATTTCCGATTTCTTTACTCAAAGAATAAGTAAAGAGGGGCAACCTGTAAACACCACATTTTGTTTGGGTCGCTCTTACCTTTTATTTTTTGTTTAATTGTCAAGAGGAAATCAAATCAGCTCGAACAAAATACGTGTTCTTATCTTTACTTGTTTCTTAAGCAAAAATATCAAGAATTACATTTTTAATTTCCTTGCCCAAGAAACAAGTAAAGAGGGGCAACTGTGAACACCGTATTTTGTCCGGGCATACTTTAAAATCATGATACAAATAAAAAAAATTATTATTAGAACGCTAATAAAAATTTTCAAAATCAAAAATCAAAAGAAAAAAAAAACCCAAAATGAAAAAAAACAATAAAAGTATAAAAAAAAATAAATAGAACAAGGTAAAGGCCCATTAGTCCCAAAATTAGAACAAAAAATCATGATACAAATAAAAAAAATTATTATTAGAACGCTAATAAAAATTTTCAAAATCAAAAATCAAAAGAAAAAAAAAACCAAAATGAAAAAAAAACAATAAAAGTAAAAAAAAAATAAATAGAACAAGGTAAAGGCCCATTAGTCCCAAAATTAGAACAAAAAAATCAGAGAGGGAATAATAGAAATAAAAAGGAAACAAAAAATGAAGAAAAAAAGTAAAACCCAAAAAGAAAGAGAGAAAAAAAAAAAAAAAGACTAAAAGCAAGTTAATCATCCAAAAATAAGTAAAAGAAGGAAATAATAAAAATAAAAGTCCAAAAAATTATCAAAAGGGTATTACAAAAAAAAAAAAAGAATATATGCAATAAAAAAAAAAGAGAGAAGCCAAAAAAAAGGGGGGGATTAAAATTTTGGAACACAATTTAGGAGAGTCCAAACCTAAAAAAAAAAGGGGTTCAGCCTAAAGCTAACTCAGAATTGGGCCAAAAAGTGAAAAAAGAAGTTCCAAGAACGAAGGCCCATATTCGGGATCCATTTCTTTCAACCCGGCCCAAAGAAAAAAGCCCAACTCCCCTTATACCAAACCCTACCCTGTCCTGTGGTCCCGGGGGTCCCCACTGGACGCTGTCCTCTGGCAGACAAAAAACGGAGAGGCACACACAGACGAAAGAGGGGGGGAGACACTCAGACGCAAAGAGAGAGATTTCTGGGAGAAGAGAGGAGCACGATGGGAGTACGGAAAAAAGAGGAGATTAGAGCATAAAAGGAGGCAGAGACGCGAGAAGCGAAAAAAGAAAGGACAGAAAGGGAGAGACAGACAGACGAAAAAAATTACACAAACGCACTGAGGGAGAGAGGAGGAAGCGACTCTGAGGGCGAGAGAGAACGAGGGGGGTACAAGGCTGAGGGGGAAGGACAGACGGAAAAGGGGAGACTCGGAGGCAGAAGGAGGGAGACGCGAGAGGAGAGGATTGGGAAGAGAAGGAAGCGAACAGAAAGAGGGGGTGTGAGAGAAGGGGCTTCGGAGGGAATAAGACGTCGAGAGGGAGAGAAGGGTCTTTCGGAAAAAGGAAGCAGCGGAGGAGATCGAAAAACCGAGAGGACGACCAGAAAAATCGGAAAGGGGGAAATGGTGAAGCAGAGATTCGAAAGATGAAGGAGGAGAGCTTTCGAGATTTGAGGTGAATCGAAGGTAGAGACCGAAAAATTGAGCGACACAGGGGATTCGAATAATCGAAGCAGGGAGAATAACGTAAGAGGAGCAGAGAAAGGAGCTAGTTGTGGCTCACAGGAGAGGGAAGCATTCCGAATTTCAGCATCGTGATTAGCCAGGTATTCTTTTGATTTCGATTCGTTTCTGAGTATGGACTGGTTGGTCTCAGGTTGCCGAAGAATATTTTGTTGTCTGGTTTCATCTCTGTAACCGAGTAGCCATCTTGTCGAGTTGCTTCATCCTTGCTTTGTTTCTGTTTCATTTTGATTATACAACATGTTTAGGATTTTCGTTTATGGGTGTTGATTATGTTGTTTGAAGAATAGAAATTGGGCAGTTCAATAAAAAATTCTTTGCCCCTGTATGCTTTGAGTTAACCCTGCATTCTGTTGTGCGACTATGGGTTACTTGCTGCATGGTCTGGAGTAAATAAAAACTATGCAGCATTACTTAAATCTGGGCATTGCCAATCTGGAACACAAAAGAATGTAAGCATTTATACGAATAGAGCTGATAGATTGAAAGTGTTTCTGTGTTGCCTCTCCCCATAAGCGTTGTTTTGATTCTAATCCTGGTTCCAACCTTTGCTAGTTTTAATTTTATGAATTTTGTTCAAATCGATTCACTGATTGAAAGATGACTGCTGGTATTATTACTGTCAGTTAATGGAAGCATATTATTTCGGCTTCATTTTCCTCCTGTTGGTTTGTGCTGTCCAATTTTGCTTTGTATTTAAGATCGGGGTTGAGCATTGAATTTTGTTCACAGTCCAGTGAATACTCTGTTTGGAATTTGCTTATGTGAAAATGTCCATGTGAAATCTATCTGATTGCAAACTCTAGCATGACTTTTAAAATAGTTTCGGGAATTAGGTTTTAGCCTAGGTTTGCAGAATCTGTTCTATTGTGAATCTTGCAGCATGTTGGAAGGTTATTTTCTTGTCTGAATAATATATCTTTTGTTCATTTTTTTTAATAAAGTGCTATAGTGATTGCTAATTCGCCCCCCATGCTCTTTCTTTGTTGCATTTGGATTAATGGTCATGAAAATTGCTGGAGAGAACGCACGGAATTGGGGCAACTGAATGAGGAGAACTAGGAAAAGCTTCACCGATCAGATAGCTTGTTGGAGAGATTCTTGGGCAGATGGTGAAAGAGAAGGCAAAAAAAGAATGGTTTCACTGGTTTTTTTTCTATCACCTAATTTATGTATTGAGATATTGTGACGTGTTAATATTTAATTGAACACAAGACACACACTATCACAAATCATCCTATGTTAGTAAATATTTCGATTTTATTTTCATTTTATTCCATATTATTTTCTTTCGAGAATTGTCGTGTGAGATCTTGTATCTCCTCAGACGTATAGAGGTATCTGAAACTGTGTGTGACAATAAGTTTCCTCAGTTATCAGATTGCATCACAAAGCGTTTCCAAATTTGGGGTTTCAACGGCCCATAACACTTGAATGTTGTTTTCAAAGGGGTTTTGAAAAAGAGAGAAGCAAGTAAATAAATTTTCTTTTGAATATGTACAGTTTTTGAAAAAAATAAAATATTTGTTTTTGTAAAATGAAAAGGGGTTCAAAACAAAAGGGAGAAAAGAAACTTTCCAAGAATGGAATACGTTTTTTTGAATCATGGAAATATTTAAAGTCCTAAGTTTGAGGTAAAATGTTTCTTTTCAAAAGAGATAGAGAGTTCAAGTATGAATTAAAAATATATAATTTTGAGAAAATTAAATGAACTTTATCTTTTCAAAATGAAAAAAAAACAAAACTAAAATAAAACAAAATTAAGATGATTATGATTCTTCTTAAACTTATGGATTTCTCTTCAAATTTTCTGTTGAACAAAAATTTGAGATTTAAGAAAAAAAAAAAACAATGCTTCATGAAGAAGGGCGTAAATAAAAAAAACAAAACACAAGATAAAACAAAAATATAGACATCGTTTTCAAGAAAGTATATAAATAAAGTAGAAAAAACAAAACATAATAATCTAAAAATAAGCAAATTAATAATAAAAATTTAAAAAAGATTAACCAAAAACAAATTAAAAGGAGAGTAAAGAAGTGAAATTAATGTAGTTTTTGCAAATTAAATCACTTATAAAGATATTTGCGGAAACTCAAATGATTTTACTTGTTTTCACTCATCACTTTTAAAAACAAAAAAAAAAAACAAAACAAAATAAAACAAACAAAAAATAAAAACAAGGGAAGAAAAAAAAAAAACAACAACAATAAAATAATATAAAATAAAATAAAATTAGAAATTGACAAAAACAACAAAAACAAAAACAAAAACCAAAAATATAAACAAAAAAAAAAAAGAAAACAATAACAAAACCAAAAAGAGATTAAAAATAAGAAAAAACAAAAGCAAAAAAAACAAAAAAAGAAACTTCAACCAACAAATATAATCTTAGCCGAACTACGTGGACTTTGATCCCTCTCAGAGGGTACGTAGGCCCTAGGCTTTCATCCTAGGTCAAATCCGCCTTTGTAAATAAATATTTTCCCTTAATTTTATTTTCTTAATTTTATTTCCTTAATTTCGTTTATTTTATTCCTTTTTTCCTTATTTATTCTATGAATCTCTCTTTGTTTTGCTTCTTTCTTCTCTTTAATTTTATTTCCTTAAATTTTCCTTTCTGTTCTTTGCATGTGATTGGTTAGGGAGAGTTAAAATAGAATAGAGGCCATATTAATTTTGCACAACTGACTTAGGGTAACCGTTCTTAAGAACGGGTGTAGTGGGGTGCCTAACACCTTCCCCACTCACAATCGACTCCCGAATCCGAATCTGGTTTGCAGACTATTTTTCAAACTAAAAAAGGTTTTTCCAAAGTTTTGCCTTTTAAAAAATAAAATTTTGGTGGCGACTCCTGAACCCTATTTATTTACCCTATTTATTTCTTGAGCTTTTTACTTTTGACATTTCTCTTTTTGAAGGCGCCACGCGGTCGCATTTTCGGGTGTGACAAGGATAATGAGAATCATAAGTATTAGAATTCATCTTCGGTTACCAGAGTTCAAATTCTAAAAAGGATAAGAAAAAGGGTTTTGGTGTTGAAGTAGGATAAATACTCTAGAAGGGATGATCTCCTGAGGCAAGCATGAAAATAATAGAACAAAGATTTTTCTATAGGGCTTTTGACTTTTATAAGTGTAGAGGGAATTTTTGAATATGGAAAAAATTCTCTTTTTTTTTTAGGGTAAGCTATAAGGGTAGATGGGCAAGGAATAACGCATCTGGGGCATAGTCAACCACGAAGATGAATGTGATAGGTTTCTTGGGCATAATAGGGTTAACAATTTTTAGTTTAGAAGGCATATTTGTAATGAAATTCCTATAGTGTTTGATGTGTTAGATATGGAATTTATAGCGTAAAAACCAATGTTTCCATTTAAGTAGTTACTTATCCAAAAAAAATTTCTTCTTAGATTTTAGCACCTCTAAGAATAAGAGGTTATTCGTTTATACTACAAAATGGTAAGAGTTGAGATGAAAACTAAATTTCTCAATCCTTTTTTTGACAATAAGGATCTCCTTGAAAATAGTATAGTAATGCTTTTCCAAATCTTTGAATTATTCATTGGCATATCTATAATAATAATGTTTCCCATCTATTTTTTAATAAGGATTGCTCCTCAATAGTCATTACTAGTATTTGTTTGCAAGATTCTTTTTCCTTTATCTGATATTTTAAAAGGTAAAGGATTTTGAGTTTATTTGCTTAAAATGCTTAATAGCTGCTATTTAGTCTTATCCCTATGAAGGTGGGTTCTTCTTTTTTAAGAAATTTGGATAGCTAGCTTGTATGATTTAAGATATATGAAATGAAATGCATGATGAAATTAAAAATCCTAAGGAATTGTTGAATTGGTTGGGTTGTAAAATTTTCATCTAGAAACTTTTAATAGCTCTTTGACTATATAAGAGCCTAGTTGGTAATGCCCATTTGAAATCTACATATCAAGGAGCTCTATTTGGGCTTAACTCAGTTGGCTTTTTTCAGGTTGAAAGCATGATTCCATAATTCTTTATGATGTCTAGAAACTATTATATGAGCCTTTTGTTATCTTCTTCATTTTTTGAATGGAAAAGTATGTTATCAATATAAATGAGTGTGCTATGAAGGATAGACTCAGATTTGAGTCATTACTTTTTGGAATAAGGATGGGGCTACCTTCCATCCAAACAACATTATGATCCATTGATATTGAGCATTTGAGATGTAAAACACCATCTTATATCTTTTTTAAGGATTAATGCCTAACTACCAAAAATCCTACTTTTAAGTCGAACTTTGAAAAAATAGTTGCTTCTTTGACAAGTGCTGTCTAAGAACTAATATGAAAACGAGAAAACTTATCATCTTGTGAAAATATGTTAAGAGGTTTATAATCAATTACCAACTCCTTTTTTTCCTCCTTTTTAACTTAATTTTTTTTTTGACATAAAATGTCTAACATGTCCAATCAAACTTGATTGATTTAATGAGGCCTTGCTTTAAAAGTGATGCGCATTTTTCTCTAACTAGCACTAAATCCTCTGGATTCAATTTAGGACATGAGACTTTTGTTGGATTTATATCCTTATTTCTCTTAAAAGGTAATCAGATATAGAATTTTTTATTTTTTTTTCACAGTAATGTGATATGCTTAAATTAACATAACTCTTTGGACAGTATTCCATGAGCTGATCTCTAATTTCTTCATAGCTCGAAGGAATTTATTATAATTCAAACAGTTTGGGAACATTAGTGTAAGGAGTAAAAAATGTTTGAATCTTACTCTTTTGGGAAGTATCTAAAGGTTTTTTTTTTTTGCTTGACAATGCATGTCTATATCTATGAGTATGTGTTTATTTAGGAGGTCAATGTCTATGACTTTTGTCTAGATAATGCAATCAAGAAAGAATCTAATGCCAATGTTTTTCTTGTAATAAGGTTAACCTTAAAACTTTTTCCATTTACTGCACTAAAGTATTTAGCATGGGGTTTCCACGCCTTTAAAAGAAGAATGTCAGGATTTATGAAGCTCTTCGAAGCTCTTGTGTTCATGTGGGCAATTATAGAGATTGGCCTATGGTATTTGCTTAATAAGACATGCATTCTAACATGTGGAAGAAATCCATTTGGTGGCATGGTTGAACCAAATAGATGTGCTAGTTTGAGAAGTAACTTTTTGAGTTGTCATAACTATTTCAACTGGTGTTTGATGTTTCTCTTTCTTATATTGCTAGCAAAGCAAAAATCGTATCATCATTAATATCTTCTTGTTATGAAAATAATTCTTCTATTTTGTCATCTCATTAAAGAAGAATGCTAGCCTAAAGTTGTTGTATAAGCTTGATGGTTTTCCTAGACTTGTTAGGATATTATTTAGCAAAGTAGCCTTTCTTTCTACAAATGTAATAAGTATCTTTCTTTCTAAACTTGGATGTTCTTCATATGAAGAATCTAGCAAGATTTTTGTATCTTCTTCTTCTTCTTCTTTTGTAATTACCTTTTTTTGAAGTGTACTTTGTGAAAATGAAACTTCTTTTTTGTAGGACATGAACATCTATTCTTGTCTTTGCATTTGATTTTGAGATGTGAATTTTTGTCAATTTACTATCTAACATTGAACTAAGCATCTTTTGTTGCATAGAAAGTTTGTCAAGGGTTGACAAAGCAAATTGATAAATTCCTCTAAAAGAGATTTTCAGCATTTCTCTAAGAAGAGAGAAGATAGACATTTGGAGTTTTATTGGTAGTTCCTCAGGGATAAAGCTATGAAGTTATTTCTAAGACTAATATTATTAAATCCATTTAGCATGTAAAACTTTTTAGATGTTTTTTGAAAATGTAAATCAAAGTCTCTTTTGTTAAGAGAACAACAACTTATCTCAAAGTACTCTTACATTTTCTTTTTATTAATGAGGTGAAAGCCACCAATAAATTCTTTATGAATCATCCCAAGAATTGCAAATGTGTTAGGAACTTGAGTGGCTTGTATGTATCTATACTCTCTTAGATTTTGAAACCATTTTCAAAAAGTTCCTATTTTCCTTAAAACAAACTATGTCAAGTCATCACGCAAAGTTACTCTAGTTTGGTTATATGTAGATCAATCCAAACTCCAAATTCATGCAACTTATCTAGCCGTTTATCTGGAGGAACATTATTAAAAGTAAACCATTGAGCAAAAATGGCATAATTTGCTTCATAACATTTACCTTTTAATTTGACACCAATTTTTGATGATACCAAACAATTTCTCCTCAAATTTGAAATAGTGAAATTTCAAATGCAATAAAAAGGATCAACTTTTAGTAGGTGTATTAAGGTGAATTATTTTTTGAGATGTTCTAAAATATGAAAATCCTAATTAATTGATGCTTTTATAATCATTAATTTAAATACAGATGTATAGTTTAATAATCAATGAATTATTATTTGAATAAATTATTGTATCTTCAGAGGCATTGAAAAATTCACGAGACAGCCTTTACATTACAATATACACATGAAACCAATGAAAATTTACGAAAAAAAATTGTCAAAATTTTTTAAAATTTTCATCCTCACTTATAAATAAATTTTTAAAATAAAAAAAGAGGTTTCTTCACTTTCACTTTCCAAGAATTAGATAGTTCTATATATTTTTCTCTTAATTCAAGAATTAGATAGTTCCAAGAGTTGTTAGTTTAAATATCACATAAGATTTTTCTATAATTGATATGCATGGGAGATAAATAGCAACTTGTCATGTTAATTATGAAAAAAAAATATGATGTGATATTTAAGTTAATATCCTTTAAAAAAAGACATATTTTTTAGAGTGTAAAAATTTAAGAGTTTGATTTTTAATTTCAGAGGCTTAAGAGATTATTTATAGGTGACCTAAAATTAAAAAAATATTTTTTTTTAGAACTTATCAAGAAGAAAAAGTCACATAGGAGTGTCATATATTCCATTCTTTTACAAAAAGGATAAATAAAAAGAAAAAAAAAGGAAAGATTCCAAAGTGGTAAAAAACAAATATCACTTTGAACTTGGGCAAGAGGGGATCACACTTGTTTTTCTCCTTTTGTTTCTTGCTTTTGTTTTTATGTTCACTTTTCACTATTTTTCAGCTGTTTTGATTTCTCCAAATTCAGTTGGTGGAGACATTTCATTTGTTAACTGAGGATGGCTCATGGATAAAGATTAGAAAAACATTTTCTTTTTGTTATAATTAGAGATATTATGATCAAGATTTAAAAAAATAATAATTTGAGAGTTAAGTTTATCTTCACACTATTTTAAGCGCCCGTTTCTCATGCTACGGACAAGGGCTCGACGCGGTGGTGCCCATGTACGAATTGCGTAGATACGGATGCGCCCCAACCCACCTTCCTTAATGGACTTCATACAGTGAACTAATTATGAGTTGCTACGTGGCTTACTATCTATCGCCATTTGATTTACTGAAATTATTATTTTTCTTAAGTTTTTGCTGTAAAGGGCCAATAACTTTTTAGGTATGTTTTACATTCTCAAATGATGTGCTTAATTGGATACGCAGAAAGGATGAAAAATGTAAAATACAAGTGAATAGGAAATAATTTTTTATTATTTTTTTAAAAATAATAATTTAATAAATACAATAATAATTACAAGATTATAATACATATCATATACATTATATAAAAAAATTATATCAAAGCAAAAATATTCTTTTATACTCATTTAATATGTAAAAAGTTAGATATAAAAACAAAAATTAAAAAAAGATAACTTTATTATTAAAAATAATTTTAATACTTTTACTTTTAATAATTAAGTAATAGTTATAAAAATAAAATAAAATATTACAAAAAAAATTTCTTTCCCCTCTCCCTACAAAATGGGGCTTAAAGGATTTGCAAAGACACTTGACCTCTTTTGAACACACGTGAAAAATTGTCCTGTCTACCACTGGAGGATAAGGAGCGGCAAAGATTGTTCTGAAGATTTAGACTTTCTTTCTAAATATCTCCAGAAAAATCAAATTCAAATTCAAATTGATAAAAAAAAAATGAATAATCTTCTCAAATATTAAAAATACATTAGATCCGTTAAAAAAATTACTTTCAAGACTTTGGACTTTAAGTAAAAATTCACAAATTCTTTCTTCGAGAATCCAAATAGAAGTAATGGTCATTTGCTTATTCGGATCTTTAAGTTCTATCAATAAGTACACTAGTCTTGAAGTTGTATTCAGCACACTTCATATTTGTTTTCTTTCTTCTAAATATATGATAAATTACTATAGAACACCACTGTTCAATATTATAGTCATACAAATTTTATGGATACAATTTTTAACATTATTCACATATAAATGAGAAAAAACGATTAAAATCAAATCCTGATTCTCAAATATTTATATGTTAAAGTGTGTAGTGTTTTTTTGGTGCAACAAATTAAAAATTTGAATATAAAACGTTGAGGAATTGTCTCTTCAACATTCTTCAACATTTTTCCGAGTGTGTTTTGAATCTATAATTTTTTTTAAAAAAAGGTTATTTTAAAGGTTTGTTTTCAGTTTTAATCCTTTTATTTACTCAAAATTTTATTTAGTTATTTTATTTTTAATTAGAGTGATGGTATCTCTCTAATTTATTTGTTAGAACAATTTAATCACTTTATTACTAATTGAAGTAATATTATCTCTCTCTACTTATTATAATAAAGCAATTAAAAATAATAATTAAATAACATAATTGTTAAATATCTCAAGAAACAAAAAATATAATATAAAATTCTCTAAATTAATTTTTTTAAAAAGTAATTCGAAGAATAAGATTGATCTAATTGAAGCTAATGGCCAAATTGCTCTAATAAATAAATATAGAGATAATATTTTTATAATTGAATCATGAAAGGCTATACTTTTTTTTAAAAATAAATTTGAGGGACTAAAAATGCAATTAAACCTATTTTTAAGTTATTAAATATAGTTTATTAATGACAAATTTAAATGATTTTCGGATCATCCTAATTCAAACCTTATGCTCTCTTCTAAAAACTTAAAGGAAAAAAGAGAAAAAAAACCATAAGCCATATTCATGAGACGCAATTAAAGAGAAACAGATAACTTAAACGACAAAAATAGGTGTCATTTAGATTCCGATTACTATATAAGCTTTTGGATTCTCCAAAAAGATAACACCACAGTATTATGTGATAAATCTTATTTGAACGATAGATCTATAGAATATGCGAATTCTAAATAAATTGTGACTATCACTCTCTTTACATAACTTTACATAAAATCAAATATAGAGATGGGACATAGACAGTGCCTCACTGTAATGCTCTGTATTTTATTTTATTTTTTGTTTGGCGGATATCTTTTGGTAGATAGAAAAGGAGAGAAAAACTCTATTTAATTATTGTAATGATTTTAAGAACAAAATATGTCCCATGTTTTGTTTATTTTTTATATTAGCAATGTGCCAATGTATATGCAGCAACTTTGTTGGATGAAAGCAAATGGTAAGATTTATACTATATTAATATATAAAAAAATAATTGTAAATAATTAATAATTTAATTAAAAATTAAAATAAATAAAACAGATGTTTATATTAATATTAACGAATGGACAATGAGATATATTAAATTTATAATGAATATATTTAATCAAATAAAATAATTTGACGTCATATTTTCATATTTTCCCCCGCTTTTCTTTTATTTTCTCTTCCTCTTGTCATACTAAACGATTCATGTAAACTTTACAAGATGTAAAATTTGTAAATCCCAAAACCCCATGCAGTTCCCTGTCGTTTTTCAACGAAGATTACATTGCTGATTGCTCAAGACAATTTACGGTCTTCGTTATGCTCTGTGAAACGGCAAATGATCTATGAATCCCACGCTCCCTTACTTGTCAGGTGAAACACTGGGTTCCCTACTTAGTGGGCAGCGGCTTCTCTCCAGTATTGGCGCGAACAGGATGATCCAGTCCTGAGACAAAGCTGCTTCATTTTATTGTTTTTTCATTTTTCATTTCTTATTTTTAAAGTTATAATATCACTTTTACTCAGGACTGGATGGTCCATTTTGCATGACGACTGGAGAGAAGCTGCGCCCTACTTAGTGGAGTTCCAACAACTTCGAGGATAAGCAGTAGCAACCTAGTGCCTAGTAAGTGCGGCACGGTGATAATGGAAATGATTGAAAGCATAAACGCACACAATGTGTTTGATAAAATGCGCAGCTGCAGATTTGTCAGTAACTTCTTTGGGATTTGCCAGAAACAAGTGAATCAGTCCAAAGAGCAGGATAAGGTGCCGCCCCACCACACTAGCTGGCACACAAAAATGCCAAAGGTAATAAATTTAGCTGTCTTGATGTCTGCAAAATAGTGACAATCATTAAGCGCTTCATGTGATCCACACAATATGGATGCAAGTGGGCTGACATGTTATGTAGAGAAGTTTTTGGGTAAATCTGATCTTTAAAAATAAAAAAGGTTAAATAAATATTTTGGATGTTTAAATATATTTGTTGTTTTGATTTGGTTCTTTAGATTTGTTAGAAAAATTAATTCTTTAACTTATAATTCATATCACATGATCTTAAACTCTCAAAATTTGTTCGATTTATCTAGTAAATGGAGTTGAGGATTTACTATATACATCATACGAAGTAGAAGCTCAAGGATTAATTTGGGACAATAAATAATAAATAAATTTATAGGATCAAAATATATTTAACCAATAAATAAATAAACAAATCTAATGGACGCATCAGCATATAAGAAGATTGTTCAGTGGACCCGCTTCGCTTCTTATATCCTTTTGTGTTTATCTATTATTGACTTGACCTACTCCTCTGTGGCTGAGGTTGACCCTGGCAGTGGAATCAAAAACTGCTGACAAGTCAATGTGAGCTCACGAACAGTGCCTACTTGTTAGCACTGTACATGTATAAAAACGAAGTAATAGTAATAATGGTTTGGAGCAAAAATGCCTAGTTTAGTCCCAGACATGAATATTATTCTGTGTCTTCTGTCCCTACGTTTCTACCCTTTAGCTATTCCATTCATTAAAGCATCAGAAATAAATGCAGAACCCTATGAACTTGATAGGGTACTTAATCTTCCTGGCCAACCTTCAAGCCCGTCAGTCTCACAATTTTCAGGTCATATCACTGTTAATGAAGATCATGGGAGGGCCCTTTTCTACTGGTTCTTTGAAGCTCAATCTGAACCATCCAAGAAGCCTCTCCTCCTCTGGCTCAATGGAGGTATATTATATAATCGTTTAAATTATGGATGATTTCTATCATAAAGCATGTACAACCAATCTCATACGATCTAGTTTCTCCTATTTTCTTTCTTTCTCATCTGATGTGTGGTTCGTTTTTTCATATGAAGGACCTGGATGCTCCTCAATTGGTTATGGTGCGGTTGTTGAGATAGGACCTCTTACAGTCAATAAAAATGGCGAAGGACTACATTTCAACACCTACTCCTGGAATCAAGGTTTGTTATATATTCTTCTTTGGTCTATGAGATATCTATAGTTCGACTGTCTCATGTCATATTCAAGATTTTCTATGCTAACAAATGCCGCGAAAAAGAACAACCAAAAAATAGGGAAAAAAAAGGGGAGAGAATGATCTATTCTGCTTAACCCAGTTTCAAAATTTTAACCCCTTGCAGAGGCAAATTTGTTATTTGTGGAGTCCCCAGTTGGAGTTGGTTTTTCTTACACCAACACATCTTCTGATCTCACCGTATTAGAGGATAGTTTTGTGGGTAAGTTTCCTTTAGTAAATGTAAATTCACTTAACATATGAAACAAATTTCTGACCTGTAAATCTTACTTGAATTAGCTGAGGATGCCTACAATTTTTTGGTAAATTGGCTGCAAAGATTCCCACAGTTTGAATCTCGGGATTTCTATATATCAGGAGAGAGTTATGCTGGTGAACGCTGAACTTCAACCTAATATCTCTGTGTTGGATTCAGATCCTTTCATGTGATCTGATGGTCATATATGAGAAGAGAGATAGATATCAACAGTTATTATTATTACTATTATAATATTATTATTTTGTTCTTTTGCGATGAATTGTCTTGTATCTATCTTTCTCTTCATATGACGTCATGCTACATGAAAAGATCTAAATCCCGTCTCCCACAGGCATTAGTGCATTATTGCACTTTCATTGTCCACATTTTGCAGGCCACTATATCCCTCAGCTGGCGGAGCTCGTCTTTGATCGAAACAAAGATAGAAACAACTACTCATTTATCAATCTTAAAGGTTTTATTGTAAGTAAATCTCCCCAGCAGTGAGGAAAAAAGAAAAACTAGGAGGCTATACAACTCCAGATGATTAGATTTCTTATAAGTGAATACTGTTTTAACTATGCAGGTGGGAAATCCAGAAACCGACAATTACTATGACAATAAAGGCCTTCTGGAATACGCATGGGGCCATGCAGTCATATCAGATCAGGAATATGACAAAGCAAAACAAGTATGTGATTTTAAGCATTTTGATTGGTCTAAGGAATGCAATGAGGCCATGAATGTGGTCTTTCAAGATTACTCAGAGATAGACATCTACAACATATATGCCCCAGCGTGTCGCCTGAATAGTACTTCCTCTGTAGCTTATGATAATAACAGTAGAGGATTCAAATCACTTCCTGAGGTAGATAGTTAATGTCGCAAATACATTAATTTTAATTATGACTCCTGATTTATATTTAAGCGCTTTTAGTTTTGATGGAAAAAAATGCTTCTTGCAGGGGAGAAATGATTATAGGCTAAGGAGGATGAGAATTTTCGGAGGCTATGACCCATGTTATTCTAAGTATGCAGAGGAATATTTCAATAGGATAGACGTTCAGTCATCTTTTCATGCTACTGTTGAAGGAGGAAACACTAACGTAACGTGGAAGACTTGCAGGTAAATACCAGAATTCATTCCATTGATGATCTTTTGTTTGTAGTGCAGTTTCTGATACTGATCCATTTCTATCTGAATCTCATTTCTCAGTGATTCCATATTGAGGACATATAACGACTCTGTTTTCTCTGTGCTGCCCATCTACACAAAACTCATCAAGGGGGAGCTCAAGGTGTGGATTTACAGGTATTCCTTATTGTTCTATTAGACTTTATTCTGTGCACATAAAAGCATGGACGCTGACGCTAGCAATAACACTTATTGAACAGATATGAATTTTTTTCTTTTTAAAGCTTTCGTGTTTCATAGCGCACGATAAATGACAATAGAATTATTTGCTTCTTGGTGGAACTGTCACATGCTTTGTTTGCAACAGTTGCAATTAATGCCCCTTTTGCTTCATCATCCTGCTATCATGACTTCCATTAATGAACCTAAATATGCTATCATTGATGGTTTCTTTATGTGACAGTGGGGACACAGATGGTAATGTACCAGTGATAGGGACAAGATATTGCATTGAGGCTCTTGGATTACCTCTCAAGTCTAGTTGGCGATCTTGGTACCATGATAATCAGGTTCACCTGTATAAACAGCTTTCTCCAATTTTGCAGACTCAAATAAAATGCTACTTGCTTTTCGCTTTTTTGGTTTTGGCTAGAGTTGCCCAAGTCTTTTATGTGTTCAGTAAATTTTGCACCTTAGAACTGTTTGTTAATGTTATCTTATATTTTTGATATTTTGAATATTAGAGTATATAAATAATAGAATATTAAGGCATAGAACTGTTTATTAATGTTATCTTATATTTTTTATATTTTGAATACTAGAGTATATAAATAATAGAATATTAAGGTATAAAATATTGTGAATTTTAAAATTTCAGTTTGGCATGACAGTTAAAACTTGTTTCAGAGATAATACAATTAATGTTTTATAAAAATTAATAGGACTAAAACTTTGTGTGTATGTGTGTGTGTGTGTGAGATTTTCTGACTTTTTGTGTTATCTCATATCATCAAAATGGTTTTATCCTATGTTTTCTGATATCTTAGATAATATCAAACATCTTTAATACTGGTATATAAGTACAAGCATTTTGAATGCCTCCCAATATCTAAGATATCAAGGTAAATATGACGTTATACTAAATACCTCCTTAATGTATAATTTGACATAAATAATGTCATCTTATGCCTTCTAATATTTTGGATTACATCTGAAATTTTGAATATTAGTATATTAAATATTTGCACTTTAGATGCTTCTTGACCTCTAAGATACTAAAATGAAGATGGAGGTGTACTAATTGTCTCCTTAATGTGTTACTTGACATAATTTATGTCATCCTATGTTTTATGGTATTTTAAGTAACTCCAAATTTGATTACCTTTTGACATTTAAAATATCACGATAAAAATAATAATGTACTAAATGTCATCTTAATATGTAATTTGACATGATATTAGCAAACACAATATAGGTTGGAGGAAGGATCGTGAAATACGAAGGGCTAACGTACGTGACGGTGAGAGGAGCAGGTCATTTAGTGCCTCTGAACAAGCCAAGTGAAGCTCTCGCCCTAATTCATTCTTTCCTAACAGGAGATCATCTCCCTACTCATCGATGAGCTCTGCATTGGTGCCAACCTTTTGGATTACTCATATAATAATTGAGTTAATCGTAACAAAATTATTCCTATTTATTAACGATGCTAAAAATCCTCGTGCACCTTTGACTATTGGATCAACGCAATGACTAAAATACTACCATGTGTTAGCTATATTTATGCAACCAGTGTCATTTTAAAATTCTCCCTCGACCATAGCTAAAAAAAATTTATATGATACTTTTCGAAGATTGAGTGTTCCATATAAAACTTGTTTTCCTTTATAACACTTTATTCAAAAGCTTACAAGTCTCATTATCCAGATAATTTCATCTTCTTAGTTATTATGTTGTTATGGGGGGTTTTTTTTTAAATAATATTTTGATGTACAATTATCTTTTTGTTCAATTGTTGATTGTGTAGAACAGATATAGATATCACGACAAAAGTGTCATATTACGGGGGAAAAAAAGTCAATTGAAATTAGAATTGGATTAAGTAATTCCAAAGTTTTGTTTATAGTTTATCTTTTAGAATTACAATTTCAATTCTATATACCAGTTCTACATAATTGAAGAATAATTGGTGAAAATCATCTTTAATTTTTACCCTCAACTACAAAAATTGCAATTCCAAAAGTCAAAATTGAGGTGTGATTGTTTACATTTTTATAATTCATTAATTGATTTTTTTTTTACAATTCTTAGGCTTGAAATTTTTTTACATTTTTATAATTTATATACTGATGCTTTTATTATTATATTTATTGATTAAAAATCCACTTTAATCCCTCACAATCGAAATATTTTTTTAATTTAATTCCACATAAGTAAAAATGTTATCAATAATATCTTCTATTAATTTACTGCAAATAAAATTAATAATATATTAGTAAAAGAACATTATTTACAACTTATAAAAAAATGTATTTTGCATATCATTATATCTATTAATTTTCAAGGCTTAATATCAAGAAAGAGGAATCGCGCTAGTGATTCACTTGCACACCCTGTTAATCTTATAGCTAATGCTTTTCCCAAGGCTTGTACAACAGACTCTGAAAAAACAAGTGCTAATTAGAAAGCTATTTGCAGATCTTTATGAAGTTTCAGACTTAGAAGAAAAAAGATGTCCTTCCATGTGATAACAGAAAGTATGAGTCATTTAAGGCTCTTCCTACTCGATTAAGAAAATAGTACATATTAATGCAAATTTAAAAAATAATTAGCTAATTTATAATTTTTATGAACTTTTGGGACAAAATATTATGCTTAACATTGTGTTATGTTTATTTTACTTATGAATTGGTAATCAACTTGCATTCAGTAATATACCTTACATTCACTTTTTGTATTTATTTATTTTGTATTAGATGTACATATGTTCAGGCTGATGAAATTCATCATTTAAAATGAACATATAGTTTCTTTTTTTAAGATGAATGTAAATTCATAAGCTAAATTAAGAAAAAATGGAAATATTTTTTTAAAAAAATTATAAATTATATATATTAAAAATAATATATATATATATATCTACTAATTATTTTTTTAACACTTATTACTCATCTATACAAGACAATTGAAATTGAATTTAAAATTACATTTTCATATTTTAATTTTTCACATGACCCAAACATGAATTTTAAAATTCTGAATCAATTCCAATTCTAATGAAATTGGAAATAAAATTATAATTATGCATTCTAATTTCAATTTCTTATGACAAACGGAGCCTAAAAGTTTTTGACAATTTTCAATTTGATTCCATTTCAAGGTAAGAAAGTATTGTTGTATCTATGCCATTTTAACCTAGCGTGAAGTTTGAAATTTGGGCTTCTGATTTGGTAGTAATAAATTTAAGTCTCTCCGTGTAAAAGGGAGAAAGCAAAAAGGGAAAAAAAAGGAAGAAAAGGAAAAGAAACGACATTTTTCTACTATTCGGATCAAAACAAGTCACAGGGAATTTATTTTTTCTTAGCCGAAAGTGGAATACAAATCCCATAAAATTTTGGCTGGCAATGGGTAGCCTACCTTAATTAATATTTTGAGAAACAAAGTTATGGTAAAGCACAGGTATCCAAGTGACTTCTCAAGATAATCTTTAAATTTAGGAAATTTTCTAAAATTAGTTCAATATTGTTGTCTACTTAATAATATTTTTTGTTATTTTTTAATTTTATTTATATTATTTCTGTTATTATGTCATGTGATTTCATTTTATTTCGTTCATTATTATTCTTAATCAGTATTATATTCTTCCTATCTTCTTACAATTATATATACCCTACACTTAACTCACCTACCTCATTTAGATGGTAGTCTTTAGAATAGTCCCTAAAGCAATGCTTGAGCTCTGGTAGTGAAAAGTAGTAGGTTGCATAATGGCTTCTAGTTGGTTCTTGCACAGAGACCATTAAGCATTGCAGGGTGTTTGGTGCGCATTTGCACTTGCACAATCTATACATGGTCTCCTAGGTGGTGATACTCTTTACATTGTGCAGAAAACACCCACGCTAGTGTCTGTATGGATTCTCTAAATTTTAATCTATAAATATTTTTATGAAGTTGGAGAGAAATAGACATAGAATATAAGACCAAATATTTGAAGAGAGAGAGAGTTGGAGTATATGAGCCCTCCATTCTCTATCTATTTTTCTTTAACTTTACATTTACAATAAGAAATTTTAAAGGACTTGTACTCTAAATTGAAATCATCAATTTGGGAGAAATAACAAAGAAAATATAAGGATGAGTGGAAAAAGCCAAATTAGATCTTATCAATATTTTTTTTCGCTCAATTGTTTGTCAACTTGGAAAGAGAAAAATAGAGGACACCTACTCTCTCTCTCTCTCTCTCTCTCTCTCTCTCTCTTTCTTCTCTTCTCTTCTTATCTCTTTCTCTCTTCAAATTAACAAAAAATTGATGAAAAAGATTGTGAACACCGTATTTTGTCCCGACAAGCCTTAAAAATAATAATAAAGTTAAATTAGCAAAAATATATAAAAATTAAAATTAAATTAAAAATTGGCAAAAATAAAAAAAAGAGAAAAAAATCAAGAAGTGCCTTTTAACCTTAAAAAAAAAAAAAAGAAGAGAAAATTAAAATATATAAAAAAAATAAAAATACAAAATAATATATATATATATATATATATATTAAAAAAATGAAATGAAGAAAAAGGATCCATAGAAAACAAAAATCTCAAAAAAAGGCAAGCTAGCCCAACTCATTCAAACCCATTAATCCCAATGAAAAAATACAAGCAAATCAAAAATCCTTTCAGCCTAAATTAAAAGAAAAATAATTTAAATCCAAAAAAGACCTTGTAACCAAATCATTTTTAGGTCTGGCCCATTAACTCAAAAAAAAAAAAAAACAAAAACAAAAACATAACAAAAAAATAATTAAAAAAAAGAGGGGAATCAAAACGCAGTAACCCTGCGTTTTGACCCCAGCCTCTCGATGTCACACTCCACTCTCTGCAACCAGCAAAAAAGGCAGACCACACAGCAAAAAAAAAAGGAGGCACAGACAGAGGGAGAGTTCAGTGAGAGCAGACCACAGTGCTTCAGAGGCATCAGAGGCCGAGAGAAAAGCAGACGCAAACACAGAGAGAGGGACAGAGGAAGTGACGTAGCGAGACAAAAGAAAAGAGACACAGCATGATAGCAGAGGGGAAAACGGAAAAAAGAGAATAGAAGGAGGATGGTTCTGGATTGAGGAAAGAGGAGGAGTTTCGAGATAGAGAGGAGAAAATCGAGAGGGGAGACAGCGAGAGATGGAGGATTATAAACAGGTTTAGAGGATGAAAAAAAATTGAGAGACAGAGGGGAGAGAGAGAGCCGTCGGGATTAGAGGTAGAGTCGAAAAAATCGAGAAAAATCGAGGGAGAGTAAGAGGGACGAAGGGGCATTCGCCTTAGGGGATTTTCTGATTTGGGTCGAGGGAGGAGGAGCGAAGAGAGACAAAGGGGGGACCAAAAAAATGGAGAAAACAGAGGAGGGTTTTTGGACGGAGATTGAAGGAGCGAGAGACGGAGGCTGAAAAAGAGGAAGGAAGAGACCGGAGAAATTGGAGAGGCAGAGATCAGAACAAGGAAGGGATTCGAGGGAACAAAGAACGACCAGAAAAATCGAGAGAGAGGAGGCGAAGAATGCGAAGGAAAAACTGAAAAACCGGGGAGTCGAAGAATCGAGGGAGGATGAAGACTGGGCGTTTTCGAATTCGATTCGAGAAGGGAGAAGTGGAGATCCACCAGAAATGCTTAGATTCGCCATTCGAATGAACAGGTACTGTTCTGCATCCATGGTCCAACATGTATAGGGTTCTCTATCAAATTGGTATGCTTAATTCGATAATTCCATTTATTCTGTTCTCTAATCAAGAACCAATTGGTCTTATAGCCCTGTGTTATCGCTGCTACCAATTAGTGTGGGATATTACTTTGGGTTTCATGGCTGTTTGTGCATTGTTGATGTATGGACATTGCTTCTAGTGGGTAGATCGTGGTGAGGGACGAAAGAATGAAGACAGGATAAAATTCTGAAGTTATTTTTCTTGTCTGAGATTGTGTAAGATCTAAGTATGTTGAAATTCTGGCATCGAAACTTGGATTCAAAATCTCCTATAAGAATTTGAAGCTTAAATGTTCATCCATGATTGCACCCTCTTTTCCATTCATTCGATAAGTTATTTATTGTTATCCCTGTAGATGGAGTGGGCTGGTTGAGTCTTTGTATTGCTACTGATCCCTGGAAGTGTTGGTTGGTGGTTTGTTCTTTCATTTTAAACAAATAAACCCAAGTGTATGCTGTTCTTATATATGAGCCCAGAGCTTGCCCTCTTTCTTTTCCTTCGTTTGGGTGCTAAATTTTTGTGGGTCAAAGTGCACTGTCTTAGCATTTTGATTTGGTGTAAAGCTTCTGTGCATTCTCTGGTTGAAGTAAAAAACTTATGTCATCTTGAATGAAAGTGCATGCAAATTATTAATGTTGGCTGGGTTTGCTTTGCGATGGATTTTTGGGTTTAAATAATCTCCATGCTCTGATTCTTCTGTGGGTTTCTGTTTATACAAGTTCTCTAAATTTTGAATACATACGTGAGCAGAAACTATGCTTTATCGATTCAATAATTATGTTTGCATGAAATACGAAACGAGATGCTGCTTTAGACTCTCATTTGATGTATACCTATTGTATTGTCAAATAATTAATCTGGTCATGATTGTTTAAAACGTAACACAATTTCCTTTCGTGGTTTGTTGACATTATGGGGAGTATTTCGTGGTAGCGCGAGTCACCTTGGGATGTTTGGATAAGAGGACAAAATGGCATGGCATAATATATCCAATTACTGAAGACTTAGCGGAAGCATGAAGGAGCTAAAGGATGAAGGCACATTCAATGAAGACAAAAGTGGTTTTGTGTCTTATTTTATGGATGCCTTATTTTTATTTTATTTTATTTTTCTATGTATTTAAAATGTATATGAATATGATATCTGATTGGCTACACAAAGGCACACACAATGCAAACGTCCGTATGTCCGTATTATTATGTAGTTGTTTTATTATTTTCGACTCTTTTTCATTTTATTTTCAAAACGGTCGTGTGGGATTTCTTGTCCCTTCAGACGTATATGAATCAATCTAAGGGTATGTGTGTCAATAAGCTTTCTTATCCTTATTGAGTTTTATAATTATGTTTTAATAAATTTTGGATTTCAATTACTGATAACAAGTAAGGTTTTATTTAAAATAAAAGGATATAATGAAATTGGGAGGAAAAAAACAAGCAACAACAAAATGATATTAAAATAAATAAAAGGATTTTCTTTTCGGATAAAATGGAGAGAGTTTTCAAAATAAGAAAATAAAAAGAAAAAAAAACAAGCAAAAGATACCAAAAAGTCTTTGTTTTCCTTTCTCCCAACTCTAAAATTGTGTTTCAAATATCAAAATTAACAAAAGGGGAAGAAAAGAAGGGAAAGAAAAATTTGTTTTCTTACTTAAAAGAAAAGTAAAACAAATATGAGAATTAAAAGAAATCAAAGAAAGAATTAGAGAATAAAAAAAAAAAAGGGAGGCTGAGGACATAAAAAAGGGTTAACAGAAAAAAAAATTGAAGAATATATTCAAAAATCAAATCAATAATCAAGATAAAAAATATATTAAAAAAAAATCTAAGATAACGAATTCAAAATCAATCAAAAGGATGGAAGATGAAAAAAGAGAAAAAAATCAAAAGCAACAACAAAAAAACAAACAAAAAGAAGTCTTTCTCTTTAAATAATTTGGCTTTTCTTTTTTTTTTAAGATTTACCTAAACCAAAAGAAAATTAATAAAAAAAAAATATAAAAATAATAATAAAATAATAAAAATGGAAGAAATGGTTAAGAAGTAAAGATAATTCAGTTTTTTAAATTAAAACACACTTTAAAATTGTATTGATTGCAAGGGTTTAAATGACCTTTACTTTCTTTCTCTTTTAAAAAAAAAATAAATAAATATGATGATAAAACAAAAGCCAAAAAAAAGAGGAAACAAAACGAAAACAAACAACATAATGAAACCAAAGAAAAAAAAAGTAAAGGAGGAAAAACGAAAAAACAAAAAATGATGAAAAAAAAAGAAAAATTGAAAATGCAAGAAAAGCAAAATTAATTCTACCTTTAGCACACTAAAACACATCAAACAATTTCAAAACTTATCTTATTTGTTAAAGGAAGAAGTAATTCTTGGTTTCTTTGTCTTTTCATTAAAAACACAAAGCAAAAAAAAAAAAGAACAAAAAAAAGCAAAGACAAAAAAAGAAGAGGAAAGAAGTAAAATTGGTTCTGCCTTTTTGCAAATAAAAACACCTCAACCAACTTCAAATTCTCTTGTTTGCAAAAGTCCAGATGATTTTTATTCTTTTTCTCTCCAAAAACAAAAAAAATAATAATCAAAGATCAAACAAAAGCCCAAAAAAATAAGCAAAACAAAAACAAACGAACAAACACAGTTTTTGGTCGAACTACGTGGACTTTGATCCCTCTCAAAGGGTACGTAGGCTCTAGGCTTTCATCCTAGGTCAAGTCCATCCTTGTAAATAAAATTTTCTTTTCAGCTTTTGCTTTCTTAATTTCTTTTATTTAACTTTTCTAATTTTGTTTGTTTAATTTCTTTCTCTCTTTTTATTTTTATTTTATTTCTTTTATGTCTATTTCTTATTCTGCATATGAGTTGTTAGAAGAATTAAAATAGATTAAAGGCCATACTGATTTTGTACAACTGACTTAGGGTAACCGTTCTTAGCAACGGGTGTTGTGGGGTGCCTAACACTTTCCCCACTCACAATTGACTCCTGAACCCATTTTCTAATTCGTAGACCATTTTTCTTGTTTTTCAAATAAAAAGGCTTTTCCAAAGTTTTGCCTTTTCAAAAATTAAAATTTTGATGGCGACTCTACTACTTATCTTAATTTCGATTTCAGTCTTCATTTTCTTTGGAGATTGGATCGAAATTTCTTTTCAAAAAAAAATTTCTTTGTTAAAGCGCCGCGCGGTCGCATTTTCGGGTGTGACAAAGATATTAAGAGTTCCAATTGTTCATTTTATCCTTTTTATAAGTTAAGAATATCTGCTCTCTACATGTATAACATGGCATTTGTTTTCACATCTTATTTATTGATTTTCTTGCAATAGGTCAAACATAATGAGTGCGAGTCATGCTCTTTTCATCTTTAAATTTGCCCAATTTAAAATACATGATAATGTTTTATGTTAATATTCACTAGAATTTGATTAAATTATATTTAATATTATTCATATTTTATGTATATACATGTGGTGATTTAGGTCTTGGTTCTTTGCAATAGTTTCCAAGCATGCCTGGGAGGGGCCTCTCCCTGCTTTGCAAATACTTCAATAGTCTAGTTAGTGGGGAACACCAATAATAGTGAGTAATACATAGAACCATAGATTCCATTTTGGTTCTTGTAATATTTCTCTCTCTCCATTATTGTAATTGGTAAATTACCATAATAGAATTTGGATGTTTTTTAAGAGATATTATGATGTATTATGTGAAAATCAATATAAATAGATAATTTATGATTTCCACTTGACTAATAGGTCCTATTCAAATGGCAAATCTCACAAACTATATAAATTATAAATACTTTGAACCTATCCTTCTATTTACATGATTTTATCATATTATTTTCTTGCATGAGAATATTTGAAATTTTAATCTCAAATTTATTTATTTATTTTGATAAAATGATTGTAGATCCTTTATATTACATTATAACGTCCACTTGGATACAAAGATAGCGCACAAATGAGACTCAGTTGAGTGGGTCCCTTTCTCTAAATGCACATGTAAACTTCTAGAACTTCCAAGGTGTAAATCCCTAGAACTCTAAGTTCCCTATCGTTTTTCAACAAGGATTACATTGCTGATTGCTCAAGACAATTTATGGTCTTCGTTTTGCTTTTTGGAATGGCAAATGATCTTATGAATCCCATGCTTCCTTACTTGTCTGGTGAAACACTAGGTTCCCTACTTAGTGGAGTTCTAACAACTTTGAGGGTAAGCTATAGCAATCTAGCAATCTAGTGCAGCACGGTATAATAGAAATGATTTAATCATAAACGTACAAAATATGTTTGATAAAATGTGCAGTTGTGGATTTGCCAGTAACTTCTTTAGGATTTGCTAGATCATGATCCTTTGAAGATCATTACTTTCTAAAATGATGAAGTTCAGAGGTAAAAGGGAGGATGGGGTTTAATTTAAAAAGAAAATTAAAAAAATAGCAAAACACTCTCTCTTTCATCTTTACCATTTTAAGATCCTTTGAATTAACTCCACCTCTTTGCTAATATAGAGATGTTTAGCACTAGCAGTTGCATAGAATAATTCAAATCCGATAAGATTTTGCTAACAAAGAAACTAATTAAAATCTTAGTCAATAGAAAATTTCAAAAATGATAAATAACAAAAATTTGAAAACAGGAACAAACTGAATTGCTAAAATCAAGCAAGTCATCTTGAATCATCTTTCTAACGTTCCCCCCTTAATTCAGAGAGGGCTTGTAGTCCCATCAGTTTGCAAAACTTGTTAAACTTGAATTTTGTCAATGCCTTTATGAAGATATCAGTAGGGTTGTCATCGGTACTGATATATTTCAACTTCACCTCCCTTTTGGAAATAAAACTCTTGAATAAAGTGATATTTAGTCTCAATATGTTTCGTTCTCCCTTGCTAGATAGGATTTTTAGACATGGAAATAGCTGATTTATTGTCACAAAAGAGCAAAGTAGGTTCCATTTCTTCTTGCTTCATGTCTTTTAGGATTTTCCTTAGCTAAACAATATGACAAGCTGTTGTTACAACTGTTGTGTACTCAGCTTCTATGCTTGACAAGGCTATATTTTGTTGCTTCTTTGATGACAATTAAATGACTCTTGATCCAAGGCTAAGGACATAACCTATTGTACTTTTCCTATCTTCCGCACAAGTAGCCCAATCACTATTAGTAAAAGAAACAAGTTTCATTGGACTATTTCTTGTGTACCAAATCCATGATTTGAAATGCCTTTCACATAGCACAATTTTCTCCTTGCAGCTCTTAGGTGGAGTTTGCTTGGATTATGCATGAGCTTAGAAATAAGACCAATAGAAAAAAATTATGTCAGGTCTTGTATTAGTGAGATACATAAGGCCTACCATAATGCTTTTGAATTGCTTCTCATCCACTTTTTTAGCTTCATCATTTAGCAAAAGTTTCTCATTTGCATTTAATGGTGTCTTCACAAGCTTACAATCTGCCATGCCAACCTTCTTCAATAAATCATTAGCATATTTTTTTTGAGTGATGAAAATTCCATGAGAGTTTTGCATAACTTCAACTCTCAAGAAATAATGTAGTAAGCCCAAGTCACTCATTTCAAAAGTCTGCATCATAGATTTCTTAAATGCCTCCATCATATGAGATGAAGTTCTACATATAAATAAACAATTAGAAAATTATCACCATCATTCTTTACATATAAAGTAGGCTCACTTGCACTTTTCTAGAACTTTGTTTGAGCAAAATAGCCATCAATTTTATTGTATCAAGCCTGGGTGCTTGTTTTAGGCTATACAACGCCTTATGCAACTTATACACTTTGCATTTTGCATCTTCCACAATAAAACCTTGTGGTTGTTCTACATATACGTCTTTGGATAATTCTTCATTTAAAAAAGTATATTTTATATCTAACTAATAAACATCCCAACCATTATGAGCAGCTATAGCCAAAAGAGTTCTTACAGTGTCAAAGTGAGCCACAGGAGCAAAGGTTTCTGTAAAATCTATTTTTGGGACTTGTGAGTATGCCTTCACAACCAGCCAAGTTTAAGTTATTGCAAAGTCCTATCTACATTATATTTTGACTTGTAAATCCACTTCAAACCAATGGCTTCCTTCCCTTCTTGTAAATCCACCAAAGACCATGTATTGTTCTTTTCAATGGCTGCTATATCTTCTTCCATTGCAGCAACCTACTCCTTTTCCTTCTCTGCTTCTTCAAAGTTGACTGGCTCCATGGCAAAACAAGCTTGGTCAGTTGAGCCATAAATATCAACAAGGCTTCTCATCTTTATTGGTGTTGAATCTTCACCATGGTCAGAAACTTGAGAAGCTGTCCTTCATTCCATTGAATCCCATTTCCAAGCTTCACTTTCATTGAAAATTACATCACAACTAACAATTAATTTGTTAGTAACAAGATCAAAAAGCCTATGTCCCTTTGTTTCATCAGCATACCCAAAAAAAATGCAATTAATACTTTTATCATCTAACTTGCTTCTTAATTCAACAAGTACAAATGCATAAGAAATGCAGCCAAATGTTCGTAAGTGACTTACATTTGGTCTTTTACCATACAAGACCTCATATGGTGTCATATTATATACAGCACTAGTTGGAGAATAGTTCCTCAAATACATTGCAATGTTACTACTTTAGCCCAGAAATTTTTTTGGAAGATGCATCTCCTTTAATATGCTTCTTGCAGCCTTTATTATAGTTCGATTCATGCACTCTGCCACTCCATTTTGTTGTAGAGTGTAACTAGCTATCATTTGTCCTCGAATGTCATGATAATTAAAATAATAATTTAATAAATAAAAGAATAATTATAAAAATATAATAAATATTATATAAATTATATAAAAAATTACATCAGAGCAAAAATACTCTTTCATGCATGTTTAATACATAAAAGGTTAGATATGAAAATAGAAATAAAAAGAAAAAAAGTGATTTTATTGACAAAAAATAACTTTAATATTCTTACTTTTGATGATTAAATAATAATAAATAGATAATATTAAATAATAATTGAGTAATAATTATAAAGATAAAATAAATATTACAAAAAATCTTTCTTTTTTCCCATCCTCTCTAAGGAGCTACCAAATGGGGTTGAAGTTTTTGCAAAGACACTTTACCTCTTTTGAACACATGTCAAAAATTGCCCTATCTACCACCGGAGGTTAAAGAGTTGCAAAGATTATTCTGAAGACTATTGTCTAAATAACCATTCATCCATGAGGCATTTAGACATTCTTTCTAAATATCTCTAGAAAAATCAAATTCAAATTGATAAAAAAATATGAATAATCTTCTCAAATACCAAAAATACATTTGATCCCTTAAAAAAATTACTTTCAAGACTTTGGACTTTAAGTAAAAATTCACAAATTCTTTTTTCGAGGATCCAAATAGATGTAATGGTCATTTGTTCATTCGGATCTTTAAGTTCTATCAATCAGTACACTAGTCTTGAAGTTGTCTTCAGCACACTTCATATTTGTATTCTTTCTTCTAAATATATGATAAATTACTGTAGAAGATCACAGTTCAATATTATAGTCTTATGATGTATGGAAATACAAATTTTATGGATAAAATTTTTAACATTATTCACATATAAATGAGAAAAAATGATTGAAAAAGACCTGATTCTCAAATATTTATGTGTTAAATGTGTAGTGTTTTTCGGGCAACAAATTAAAATTTTGAATTTAAAATGTTGACCAATTGTCTCTACAACATTCTTCAACAATTTTCTGAGTGCATTAAAGGTTTATTTGCACTTTTGATCTTTTCTATTTACTCAAAATGTAATTTAGTTATTTTATTTTTAATTAGAGTGATAATGTCTCTCTAATTTATTTATTAGACCAATTTAGTCACTTTAGTACTAATTGAAGTAATATTATCTCTCCACTTAATATAATAAAGCAATTAAAAATAATAATTAAATAACATAATTGTTAAATATCTCAACAAACAAAAATATAATATAAAATTCCCTAAATTATTATTTTTAAGTAATTAGAAGAATAAGATTGATCTAACTGAAGCTACTGGCCAAATTGCTCTGTTGAATAAATACAGAGACAATATTTTTATAATTGAATCATGAAAGGCTATACTTTTAAAAAAATAAATTTGGGGACTAAAAATGCAATTAAATCTATTTTGAAGTTATTAAATATAGTTTATAAATGACAAATTTAAATGATTTTCAGATCATCTTAATTCAAATATTATGCTACTTTCTAAAAACTTAAAAGAAAAAAGAAAAAGAAAAAGCCATATTCATGAGATGCAATTAGAGAGAAACAGATAAACTAGTAGGATCCACTTAAACGACAAAAGTAGGTGTCACTTAGATTCCGATTATTATAAGAGAATTTGGATTCTCCAAGGAGACAATATGATAGTATTCTGAAGTAAATCTTATTTGAATGATTAAATTTATAGAGTATGTGAATTCTAAATAAACTGTGACTATCACTCTCTTTAGATAACTTTATCTTATTATTTTTTCAAATGAAAGAATTCTAATATCGGATTTAGATATTTTTACATTATACCATAAATCAAATATAGAGATGGGACGTAGACAGTGCCTCACTCTAATGCTTTGTATGATAGGGAAAGAGGGAGAAAAAGAAATAAAATGAGGGAAGGATTGTATTTTACTTTATTTTTTCGTTTGGCTTCTATCCTTTGGTAGATAGAAAAGGAGAGAAAAATTCTATTTAATTATTGTAATAATTTTAAGAACAAAATAGGTCCCATGTTTTGTTTATTTTTTATATTAGCACTGTGCCAATGTATATGCAGCAACTTTGTTTGATGAAAGGAAATGGTAAAACCGGTGCTACATTAATATATAAAAAATAATTTAATTGTAAATAATTAATAATTTAATTATAAATAAATAATAATAAATTAAAAAATTAAAAATAAATAAAATACATATTTATATTAATATTAACAAACAGTCAATGATATATATTAAGCATATGATAAATATATTTAATCAGATAAAATAATTTGACATTATATTTACTTATTTTCTCTCTTTTTCTTTTATTTTCTTTTCCTCTTATCATATCAAATAACCATAAAGACACACGTAAACTTTTAGACTGTACGACATGTCAAATTTTGTCATTCCCAAACGCCATACAGTTTCCCTGTCGTTTTTCTACGAAGATTACGTTGGTGATTGCGCAAGGCAATTTACGGTCTTCGTTTTGCTCTGTGGAATGGCAAATGATCTATGAATCCCACGCTTCCTTACTTGTCTGGTGAAACACTGGGTTCCCTACTTAGTGGAGTTCCAACAACTGTAGCAATCTCTAGTAATATAGTGCCTAGTTAGTGCCGCACGGTATAATGGAAAAGATTAAAAGCATAAACGCACACAATGTGTTTGATAAAATGCGCAGCTGCAGATTTGTCAGCAACCCCTTTAGGATTTGCCAGAAACAAGTGAATCAGTCCAAAGAGCAGGATAAGGTGGCGCCCCACCACGCTCGCTGACACACAAAAATGCCAAAGCTAATGAATTTAGCCGTCTTGATGTCTGTAAAATAGTGACAATCATTAAGTGCTTCGTGTGATCTGTAATATGGCTGCAAGTGGGCTGACATGTTGTTATGTAGAGAAGTTTTTAGGTAAATCTGATCTGAAAAGACAAGAGGTTAAATAAATATTTTGGATGTTTAAATTTATTTGTTATTTTGATTTGGTTATTTAGATTTGTTAAATAAGTTAATTCTTTGACTTATAATTCATGTCACATGATCTTAAACTTTCAGATTTGTTCGATTTATCTAGTAAATGGGGTTGACGATTTAATATATACATCATACGAAGTAGAAGCAAAAGGATTAATTTGGTACAAAATCAATCTAAAAGATTAAATCAAAATGATAAATAAATTTAAAGGATGAAGAGATATTTAACCAATAAATAAATAAACAAAACCAATGGACGCATAAGCATGTAAGAGGATTGTTCAGTGGACCCGCTTCGCTTGTCATATGCTTTTGTGTTTATCTATTATTGATTTGACCCATATATAGTAGAACGCATATGTTTAAAAGTTTCTCTTCTGTGACTGAGGTTGACTCTGGCAGTGGAAACAAACACTGACGACAAGTCTACGTGATCTCACGGACACTGCCTAATTGTTAGCACTGTACATGTATAAAAACGAAGAGTAGTTGAAGTAAATGCAAAGTTTGGAGCAAAAATGCCTAGTTTAGTCGCAGATATGAATATTATTCTGTGTCTTCTGTCCCTATGTTTCTACCCTTTAGCTATTCCATTCATTAAGGCATCAGAAATAAAAGCAGAACCCTATGAACATGATAGGGTAATTAATCTTCCTGGCCAACCTTCAAGCCCGTCAGTCTCACATTTTTCAGGTCATATCACTGTCAATGAAGCTCATGGGAGGGCCCTTTTCTACTGGTTCTTTGAAGCTCAATCTAAACCATCCAAGAAGCCTCTCCTCCTCTGGCTCAATGGAGGTATATAGTATAATCGTTTATGGATGATCTGTATTATAAAGCTTGTACAACCAATCTCATATGATCTAGTTTCTCCTGTTTTCTTCTCTTTCTCATCTGATGCGTGGTTCGGTTTTTTCATATGAAGGACCTGGATGCTCCTCAATTGGGTATGGCGCGGTTGTTGAGATAGGACCTCTTACAGTCAATAAAAATGGCGAAGGACTACATTTCAACACCTACTCCTGGAATCAAGGTTTGTTATATATTCTTCTTTGGTCTATGACATATCTATAGTTCGACTGTCTCATGTCATATTCAAGATTTTCTATGCTAACAAATGCCGCGAAAAAGAACAACAACAAAAAAAGGAAAAAAAAAGGGGAGAGAATGATCTATTCTGCTTAACCCAGTTTCAAAATTTTAACCCCTTGCAGAGGCAAATTTGTTATTTGTGGAGTCCCCAGTTGGAGTTGGTTTTTCTTACACCAACACATCTTCTGATCTCACCATATTAGAGGATAGTTTTGTGGGTGAGTTTCCCATAGTGAATATAAATTCACTTGAGCTCAACATATGAAACAAATTACTGACGTGTAAATCTTTCTTGAATTAGCTGAAGATGCCTACAGTTTTTTGGTAAATTGGCTGCAAAGATTCCCACAGTTTAAATCTCGGGATTTCTATATATCAGGAGAGAGTTATGCTGGTGAACGCTGAACTTCAACCTTATATCTCTATGTTGGATTCAGATCCTTTCATGTGATCTGATGGTCATATATGAGAAGAGAGATAGATATCAACAGTTATTATTATTACTATTATTATTATTTTGTTCTTTTGCGATGAATTAATTGTCTTGTATCTATCTTTCTCTTCATATGACGTCATGCTACATGAAAAGATCTAAATCCCGTCTCACACAGGCATTAGTGCATTATTGCACTTTCATTGTCCACATTTTGCAGGCCACTATATCCCTCAGCTGGCGGAGCTCATCTTTGATCGAAACAAAGATAGGAACAAATACTCATTTATCAATCTTAAAGGTTTTATTGTAAGTAAATCTCCCCAACAGTGAGGAAAAAAGCAAAACTAGGAGGCTATACAACTCCAGATGATTAGATTTCTTCTAAGTGAATACTGTTTTAACTATGCAGGTGGGGAATCCAGAAACCGAAAATTACTATGACTATAAAGGCCTTCTGGAATACGCATGGAGCCATGCAGTCATATCAGATCAGGAATATGACAAAGCAAAACAAGTATGTGATTTTAAGCATTTTGATTGGTCTAAGGAATGCAATGAGGCCATGAATGTGGTCTTTCAAGATTACTCAGAGATAGACATCTACAACATATATGCCCCAGCGTGTCGCCTGAATAGTACTTCCTCTGTAGCTTATGATAATAACAGTAGAGGATTCAAATCACTTCCTGAGGTAGATAGTTAATGTCGCAAATACATTAATTTTTAATTATGACTCCTGATTTATTTTTAAGCGCTTTTAGTTTTGATGGAAAAAAATGCTTCTTGCAGGGGAGAAATGATTATAGGCTAAGGAGGATGAGAATTTTCGGAGGCTATGACCCATGTTATTCTAAGTATGCAGAGGAATATTTCAATAGGATGGACGTTCAGTCATCTTTTCATGCTAATGTTGAAGGAGGAAACACTAACGTAACGTGGAAGACTTGCAGGTAAATACCAGAATTCATTCCATTCATGATCTTTTGTTTGTGGTGGATTTACTGATACTGATTCCTTTCTATCTGAATCTCATTTCTCAGTGATTCCATATTAAGGACATATAACTACTCTGTTTTCTCTGTACTCCCCATCTACACAAAACTCATCAAGGGGGGGCTCAAGGTGTGGATTTACAGGTATTCGTTATTGTTCTATTAGGCTGTATGTTGTACGCATAAAAGCATGGACGCCAACGCTTAAACCAACACTCAATTGAATAGAGATTACTTTTTTTTTAAGCTTTCCTGTTTCATAGTGCACAATAAATGACAACAGAATTATTTGCTTCTTGGTGGAACGGTCACATGCTTTGTACGCAATAATTGCAATCAATGCCCCTTTCGCTTCAACATCCTTCTATCATGACTTCCATTAATGAACCTAATATGCTATCATTGATGGTTCTTTATGTGACAGTGGGGACACAGATGGTAGAGTACCAGTGACAGGGACAAGATATTGCATTGAGGCTCTTGGATTACCTCTCAAGTCTAGTTGGCGATCTTGGTACCATGATAATCAGGTTCACCTCTATAAACAGCTTCCTCCAATTTTGCAGACTAAAACTAAATGCCACTTGTTTTTAGCTTTTTTGTTTTTGGCCAGACTCTTTATGTGTTTAGTAAATTTTGCACCTTAGAATTGTTTGTTAATGGTATTTTATATTTTTTGGTATTTTGGATATCAGAGTATATAAATAATATAATATTAAGGTATAAAATATCATAAAATTTTAAAATTTCAGTTTGACATGACAATTTAAATTTGTTATAGAAATAATACAATCAATATTTTATAAAAATTAATAATACTAAAACTTCGTATGTGTGAGATTTTCATAATTTTCCATTTTATCTCATACCGCCAAAATGGTTTCATCCTCTATTTTTAATATGTTAGATAATATCAAACATCTTTAATGTTGGTATATAAGTACAAGCATTTTGAATGCTTCCCAATATTTAAGATATTAAGATGAAGATGACAATATACTAAATGCCTCCTTAATTTGTATTTTGACATAAAGAATATCATCTTATGTCTTCTAATATCTTAGATGATTTCAGAAATTTTGAATACTAGTATACTAAATACATGCAGTTTATATGCTTCTTGACCTCTAAGATACTAAGATGAAGATGGAGGTGTACTAATTGTGTCCTTAATGTGTCACTTGACATAATTTATGTCATCCTATGTTTTATATTATTTGAAATAACACTGAATTTTATTACCTTTTGACGTTTAAAATATCACGATCAAAATGATTATATATTAACCACCTTTTTAATATGTAATTTGACATGACATTAGCAAAAACAATACAGGTTGGAGGAAGGATAGTGGAGTATGAAGGGCTAACATATGTGACAGTGAGAGGAGCAGGCCATTTGGTGCCTTTGAACAAGCGTAGTGAGGCTCTCTCCCTAATTCATTCTTTCCTAACAGGAGAGCATCTCCCTACTCGCCGATGAGCTCTGCATGTGTGCCAACCTTTTGGATTACTCATAATAATGGAGTTGATTGTAACAAAATTATTCCAATTATTGCAATGATTAAAATGCAATGATTAAAATACTACCGTGTGTTGGCTATATTTATGCAACAAGTGTCCTTTTAAAATTATCCCTCGACCATAGCAAAAGACATTATATGATACTTTTAGAGAATTGAGTGTTCCATATAAAACTTGTTTTCCTTTACAACACTGAATTCAAAAGTTTACAAGTCTTATTATCCAGATAATTTCATCTTCTTAGATATTAAGTTGTTATGTTTTTTTTTAATCCACAATAGTTTTAATGCACAAGTACCTTTTTGTTCAATTGTTAATTGTGTAAAACAAATATAGATGTCACAACAAAAGTGTCATATTACCAAAAAAAAAAAATTACATTTAAGAATCCACATCTTGTAAAATTTATAATAAAGGGTTTTAAAATTATAATTACCTCTAAAAACTATACTTACCATAAGATTTTTAAAAATTTATCATTAGATTTAAGAGATTTATTATTGGATATAAAAAAGTTTAGCATATAAAACTTGTTTTCCTTTACAACACTTGATTCAAAAGTTTACAAGTCTTATTATTGAGATAATTTCATTTTGTTAGTTATTAAGTTGTTATGTTTTTTTTTTTCAATCCACAATAGTTTTTAATGCACAAGTATCTTTTTGTTCAATTATTAATTGTGTAAAACAGATATAGGTGTCACAACAAAAGTATTATATTACCGAAAAAAAGAAAAATTATATTTAAGAATCCGCATCTTGTAAAATTTACAATAAAAGATTTTAAAATTGAAATTATCTTTAAAAATCATAATTATCATAAGATTTTAAAAAATTTACTATTAGGTTTAATAAATTTATTATTGGGTATGGGAAAGTGTAGTATTTTCCTATGCTTTGAAATATATAGAATTACAATTTCAATTTTATATACCAATTCTATATAATTAAAAAATATTTAGTGAAAATCATTTCTAATTTTTACCGGCAACTTTAAAAATTTCAATTCCAAGAGTCAAAATTGAGGTGTGACTCTTTACACCTTTATAATTTATTAATTGATTTTTTAAGCAATTTTTACACTTTTACAATTTTTGGTTTTGACATTTTTTTTACACTTTTATAATTTATTGATTGATGCTTTATTATTATTATATTTATTAATTAAAACTCAAACTTATTCCTTAAAAAATGAGATATTTTTAATTTAATTCCACACAAATAAAATTATTATCAATAATATTTTTCTATTGATTTATTGCAAATGAAATTAGTAATATATTAATAAAAAATTATTATTTACACCCTATCAAAAAAATTATTTTGTATGTCATTATATCTATTGATTTCCAAATCTTAATATCAAGATAGAGGAATCATTCTGGTGATACAATTGCATACGCTGTTAATCTTACACGTAATAATCTTATACCTAATACTATTTTCCAAGGCTTATACATGAGACTCTGAAAAAACAAGTGCTAATTAAAAGGCTACTTGCAGAACTTTATGAAGTTTCAGACTTAGAAGAAAATGATGTCCTTACATGTGATAAAAGAAAGTATGAGTCATTTAAGACTCTTCCTACTCGATTAAGAAAATATTGGATATTAATGCAAATTTTTTTAAAAAAATAGTTAGTTAATTTGTAATCTTTATGAATTTTGGGACAATATATTATGCTTAGCATTGTGTTATGTTTATTTTAATTATGAATTGGTAATCAACTTGCATTCAGTAATATAACTTAAATTCGATTTTCGTATTTATTTATTTTGTATTAGATGTGTATATGTTCATGCTAATGAAATTCATCATTTAAAATGAACATATAGTTTCTTTTTCTTTTTTAAGATGAATGTAAAGTTATAAACTAAATTAAGAGAAATGGAAATATTTTTTTAAAAATTATGAATTACATATATTAAAAATAATATATATAGATATCTACTAATTATTTTTTAACACTTATTACTCATCTATACAGTACGATTGACATTGAATTTAAAATTACATTTTCATGTTTTAATTTTTTACATGACCCAAACATGAATTTTAAAATTATGAATCAATTCCAATTCTAATGAAATTGGGATTAAAATTATAGTTATGCATTCTGATTTCAATTTCGTATGACAAACGGAGCCTAAAAGCTTTTGACGATTTTAAATTTGATTCCAGTTCAACGTAAAAAAGTATCGTTGTATCTATGCCATTTTAACCTAGCATGAAGTTTGAAATTTGGGCTTCTGACTTGGTAATAATAAATTTAAGTCTCTCCATGTAAAAGGGAAAAGGCAAAAAGGGGGAAAAAGAAGAAAAGGAAAAGAAACTACGCTTTCCTACCATTAGGATCCAAGCAAGTCAAAGAAACTATCGGTCTATTTGGGTTTTCATTTTTAAAATAATTTTTTATTTTTTAAAATAAAAAAAATTATTTGATAATGTGTTTTAATAAAGTGTTTTATAAAATATAAAAATAGAATTGTATTTTCAGAAAACAGAAAAATCAGAATATTTTTCAAATATTTTGTTCACTTTTATTTTGTAGAATTAGAGAAAAAACAGAAAACAGCAATTTTGTAAAATAATGATTCAAATAAATTTTTTTATTTTTTTATTTTAAAAAATTGTTTTAAAAAATATCTATTTAAAAAATATTAAAATTAGAACAGAATTAAACACGCTCTATATTTTTCTACTATTCTGATCAAAACAAGTCACAAGGAACTCATTTTTTCCTCACAAAAAGCGAAAAACAAATCCCATAAAATTTTGGCTCGGAATGGGCAGCATACCTTAATATTTTGAGAAACAAAGTTATCCCATTGGGTAAAGCACAGATACCCTAGTGACTTTTAAAGATAAACTTTAGTTTAGGAAAATTTCTAAAATTAGTTCAATATTGTTTTCTACCGAATAATATTTTTTGTGATTTTTTATTTTATTTATTTTATTTCTACTATTATGTTATGTGATTTCATTTTATTTTGTTCATTATTATTTTTAATTATTATTATATTCTTCCTATGTTCTTACATATATATATATATATATATATATATATATATATATATGCTCTCAACTTGCCTATCTAATTTTCTGACTCCCTTGATTTAATCATATCATTATTATTATTTTAATATATTTACCTTTTTTTTTTACTACAAAGGAATTGATATGACCCACTGAGAAGAAGGGGGAACCCTCTGCTTATAGGTAGAGGCAAGTGCTATTGTGGTATAAGACCACCGGCTATATATTATCTTTCAATTTATTTGATATTAAATTCTTTTTCTTTACAAAATTTAGCTTTTGAATTTGAGTTGTAGTACTAACTTTAGGCTTTGAACAAATAAAAGTATTTGGCATGTATCTCATATTCTACATTTCATGTAGCTTTTTTTTTTTTTTGTGAATTACTTAGCATGTCACAATTAAAGGCTGAAGTGTCCTTGGTGGGATTGTGTTTGGTGTGATACATCTCTACATTTGAGCAAAAAAGAGAAAAGAAAAACACATCTAAGTCAAAACAAGCAAAAGCATTGATGAAGAAGGAAATAAAACAATACCCAAGAACCTGATAGATAAAAGGAAAGAAAATTAGAGGCGCATTAAGACCCTAAGAAATCCAAAAGAAAAATCCATCAAAATTTGAAATGACATCTTTTTAACTTACAGCAGCTCTTAGAGACCCATTAAGGAACTGTGAGAAAGAGAGAAACAAAAAACAAACTGACTTGAAGAGAAGTATAGAGAAAAAATTTTCAAGTGTGAAATCGAACTTGAAGATTACAAGAAAGAGAAGAAATCGTTACCTCTTGAAGCTTCAGTAGTTGTCTTGCCTTGGCCACAATTTGCAAAAGGGAAAGAATTTGCAAGAGTGAAAGGGAAAATGAGGAAGGGTTGTGAGAGTGATAGTGACAAAAGGAAATAGTTTGGCGTGAGGATGATAGTGAAAATGAGGAAGGTCTGGCACGAGTGTGATATTAGAAAAGAATGAACACCCTTTGTTTTTGGGAAATTACTAGTGATATTTAACCGCCAAAACTTGTTATATAACCATTGGAAAATGCTCTTTATATATTGGCAGTAACAAACCAACCCGAAATTATTTAAAAAAAAAAAAACTATTGGGAATTGCTTTTTTTTTTTTCCTTGACGATTTAAAAGCCACTGGAAAATTGCCAATAAATGCACATTTCTTTGGCAATTTTTAAAATCGCTGGTAAATGAAAGTCACAAATGTTCGGTTTTCTGATAATGAAAAGAGATTTTTTTAAAAAAATTAATTTGCGTTTGATTTCTCTAGAGATACTTTGAAAGAAAGTCTAAATGCATCATTTATGAATGGAAATTTAGATCGTAATCTTCAGAATACTCCCTACAACAGTGCTTGAGCTCTGGTAGTGACAAGTGGTAAGTTGCATAATGGCTCCTATAGTGGGTTCTTTGCACGGAGACCATTAAGCATTGCAATGTGGTGGTGCACATTTGCACCTGCACAATCTATACAAGGTCTCCTAGGTGGTGATACTCTTTGCGGAGTGCAGAAAGCACCCACACTAGTATGTGTATGGATCTTTCTAAATTTTAACCTATAAATATTTTTATAAAGTTGGAGAGAGGTAGACATAAGGTGTAAGATTAAATATTTGAAGAGAGATAGAATTGGAGTATATAAACTCGACACTTTTTGTTTATGGTTTTTTAATTTAACAAAAAAATTTATAGTTAAAAATTTTAAAAGATTTGGATTCTAAATTAAAACTATCAATTTTGGAGAAACAAAAAAGAAACGAAAGAGATAGGGAGAATTACAAATAAGGATCTAGAGTTAAAAAAAATTATTCTGCAAGATTTATTATCACTGGGTATCGCTGGTTTAATTAAAATCAATGATAATATATTCTAAAATAATTATAATAGGTTCTGCAAAATATATATTTTTTAATTTTGAATTCTTATTTATAATTCTCCTGAAGAGATAAATGGAGAAAACTAAATTGGATCTTATCAATTTTTTCTCCCACTATCTATTGCCAACCTAAAACGAGAAAAATAGAGGATCTAATGAGAAAACATATGGGGCCCACCCATCTGCTCTCTCTCTTCCTCCCTCTTTCTCTTGTCAAATTAACAAGAAATTGATGAAAAAGATATCGAGAGCATCCAAATTATTCCTTTTATCCCCTTCTACGTTAAGAATATCTGCTCTCCACATGAATAACATGGCATTCCTTTTCACATCTTATTTATTGATTCTGTTGCAGTAGGTCAAACACAACAAGTGCTAATCATGCTTTCTTCATCTTTAAATTTGCTCAGTTTAAAATAAATGATAATATTTTATGCTAATATTCTCTAAAATTTGACTAAATTATATTTAATATTATTCATATTTTATTTATATACATGTGGTGATTTAGGTCTTGGTTTTCTACGGTGGTTTCCAAGCATGCCTGGGAGGGCCCCTCCCAGCCTTGCAAATACTTCAATAGTCTAGTTAGTGTAAATCACCAATAATAGTAAGTAATACACAGATAATATTGAGTAATACATAGAACCATAGATTCCATCTTGGTTCTTCTATTATGTCTATTACTTGAGTAATAAGTGCAAATCTTACAGATTATATAAATTCTAAATACTTTGTATCTATTTTTCTATTTACATGATTCTATCATATTATTTTCTTGCAAGAGAATATTTGAAATTTCAATGTCAAATTTATTTATTTACTTATTTTGATCGAAGGTTTGTAGATCCTTTAAATTTCATTATCACATGCACTTGGATACAAAGATGGGGGCACAGACGAGCCTGGGTTGAGTGGGCCCTTCTCTCTAAATCTCTAAATGTACATGTAAACTTTTAGACCTTCCGAGATGTAAATCCCTACAACTCTAAGTTCACTGTCGTTTTTAACAAGGATTACATTGCTGATTGCTCAAGACAATTTACGGTCTTCGTTTTGCTCTGTGGAACTGGCAAATGATCTTATCAATCCCATGCTTCCTTACTTGTCAGGTGAAACACTGGGTTCCCAACTTTGTGGGGTTCCAACAACTTCGAGGGTAAGCTGTAGCATTCTAGCAATCTAGTGCCTATTTAGTGACGCACGGTATAATGGAAATGATTAAAATCACAAACACACACAATAGGTTTGATAAAATGTGCAGCTGCAGATTGGTCAGTAACTTCTTTAGGATTTGCCGGATCATGATCCTTTGAAGTTCATTACTTTTAAAAATGATGAAGTTCAGAGGCAAAGGGGAGGATGGGATTTAATTTTAAAAGAAAATTACAAAATAATAAGACATTCTCTCTTTCAACTTCACCATTTCAGGATCCTTTGAATTAACTCTACCCCTTCGGGATCTTTTCGATTTCAGAAGATCCTGATCCAGGATTTGTTAGAATCAAGTGAATTAGTCCAAAGACTCTGACACACAAAAATACCAAAGGTAATAAACTCGATCGTCTTGATGTCTGTAAAATAGTGACAATCATTAAGTCCCTCATATCATCAACAGAATATGGATGCAAGTGGGCTGACATGTTGTTATGTAGAGAACCTTTTAGGTAAATCTGATCTGAAAAAAACAAAAGGTTAAATAAATATTTTGGATGTTTAAAGCTATTTATTGTTTTGATTTGGATCTTTAGATTTGTTTTGTAAATTAATTCTCTACTTTAGAATGTGACGGTTCCTTTCTTTTTATGAACTTTGACGACGTTCATATTAATGTAACAAAATTGCAACTGCCTTGAAGTGGTCCCAGACTTCAAGTATTATGCTTAACGGGATATTTCCTTCACTACCCTGTTTTCCCATTTTTGCAGCACCCTTGGTGGAAGAGAGTCGTTGAGGTTGCTCTATAAATATAGGGTCTCTGGCTCAGTTTCTACACAACTGCAGATCAAAAAATTTTCTCATATACACCATCATTAAGTGAGAAATTTTGGGTTAGAAGCATTCTCGTATTCACATCTGTTTCAGTATCGCAATGGCTGGAAGTCAATATGAATTCTTCTGCATTTTTAATTTATCTGGAGATTATATATGTGTTTTGTATATCCATTTCAATTTAACATATAATTCGTATTGCATGATCTTAAACTTTCAAGTTTCTTCAATTTACTTGATCAATGAAGTTGACGATTTAATATGCACTTCATCCGAAGTCAGGATTGATTTAGTACAAAGCAAATTTAAAAAATTAAATCAAAACAATAAATAAATTATAAGTCAAACTACATTTAGCCAAAAAATAAATAGACAAAACCAATGGACACGTAAGCTTGTAAGAAAATTGTTCAGCGGAACCCGCTTCACTTCTCACAAGCTTTTGTGTTTATCCATTATTGATTTGACCTGTATAGTAAAACGAATTTATTTAGAAGTTTCTCTTCTGTGGCGGAGGTTGACTGTGGCAGTGGATGGAAACATTTCTGACAATTCTACGTGGTCTCACGGACACTGATTACTTGCTATGTAAAAACGTGGTAGTAGTAAATGGAATTTTTGGAGCAAAAATGCCTAGTGTAGTTGCAGATATGAATATTATTCTGTCTTCTGTCCCTATGTTTCTACCCTTTAGCTATTCCATTCATTAAAGCATCAGAAACAAAAGCAGAAGCCTATGAACTTGATAGGTTAATTAATCTTCCTGGCCAGCCTTCAAGCCCGTCAGTCTCACAATCTTCAGGTCATATCACTGTCAATGAAGATCATGGGAGGGCCCTTTTCTTCTGGTTCTTTGAAGCTTAATCTGAACCATTCAAGAAGCCTCTCCTCCTCTGGCTCAATGGAGGTATATTATATCATCGTTCGATTATGGATAATTTCTATCATAAAGCTTGTACAACTAATCTCATATGATTTAGTTTTTCCTATTTTCTTCTCCTTGTCATCTGATGTGTGATTCTGTTTTGCATATGAAGGACCTGGATGCTCATCAGTTGGTTATGGTGCGGCTGTTGAGATAGGACCTCTGACAGTCAACAAAGAAGGCGAAGGACTACATTTCAACGCCTACTCCTGGATTCAAGGTTTGTTACACATTTTTCTTTGGTCTATGATATGTCTATAGTTTGACTATCTCATTTCATATTCAATATTTTGTATGCTAACAAATGCGGCAAAAAATAACAACCAAAAAGGGAGAGATTGATCTGTTCTGCTTAACCCAGTTTCAAAATTTTAACCCCATGCAGAGGCAAATTTGTTACTTGCTGAGTCCTCCAATTGGAGTTGGTTTTTCTTACACTAACACATGTTCTGATCTCACCATATTAGAGGATAGTTTTGTGGGTGAGTTTCCTTTAGGGAATATAAATTCACTTGAGCTCATAATATGAAACAAATTACTGACCTGTAAATTTACTTGAATTAGCTGGGGATGCCTACAATTCCTTGGTAAACTAGCTGCAAAGATTCCCAGAGTTTAAATCCCGATATTTCTAGATATCAGGAGACAGTTAGGCAGGTGAGTGCTGAACTTCAACCTAATACATCTCTATGTTGAATTCAGTTCTGTCATGTGATTTGGTGGTCATACGTGAAGAGAGAGATAGGCATAAAAAAGTTTGTCTTTTTGCAATTGATAGTCTTATGTCTATCTTTTACTTCATATGACCATCATACACATAAAAAGAGCTAAATCCCTTGTCTCACGGAGGCATTAGCGCATTGTTCACTTTCATTGTCCTCATTTTGCAGGCCACCATATCCCTCAGCTCGCAGAGCTCGTATTTGATCGAAACAAAGATAGAAGCAAATACTCGTTTATCAATCTTAAAGGTTTTATTGTAAGTAAATCTCCCCAACAGTGAGGAAAGAAAAACTAGAAGACTATACTAGCCCAGATAATTAGATTTCCTTCTTAGTGAAAAATGCTTTAACTGCGCAGGTGGGGAATCCAGAAACCGAAAATTACTATAACTTTGAAGGCATTCTGGAATATGCATGGAGCCATGCAGTCATATCAGATCAGCAACATGAAAAGGCGAAACAAGTATGTGATTTTAAGCAATTTAACTGGTCTAAGGAATGCAATAAGGCCATGAATGTAGTCGTACAAGACTATGACAACGTAGAAATTTACATTTATGCGCCAGCGTGTTGCCTAAAGGATCCGACTCATTTCCAAAGGTAGATAGGTCATGTCACAAACACATTAATGCTTTATTATGACTCCTGATTTATATTTAAGCGCTTTTAGTTTTGATGGATAAATGTTTCTTGCAGGTTAAAAATGACTATACACTAGGGAGGATAAAAATTTTTGGAGGCTATGACCCATGTTGTTCCATATATGCAGAAGAATATTTCAATAGGATAGATTTTCAGTCATCTTTTCATACTAACGTCAAAGGAGGAAAAACTAATGTAACGTGGCAGCCATGCAAGTAAATACCAGAATTCATTTCCCTCTTGATCTTTTGCTTGTGTTGCATTTTCTGATACTGACTTGTTTCTATCCGAATCTCATTTCTCAGTGGTTCTATATTAAGGACATATAACTTCACTGTTTTCTCGCTCCTGCCCATCCACACAACACTTGTCAAGGGACGGCTTAAGGGGTGGATTTACAGGTATTCCTTATCGTTCCATTAGTCTTTATGCTCTATACATAAACCCAAGGACACTGACAAACACACTTAATGAGCAGATAGTGCTTCATAGTGCACAATAGATGACAATAGAACTATTTGGTTCTTGGTGGAACAGCGGTCCAGGTCTTCTGCACATCTCAGCATCTTTGGAATAAAATTTGAATGGTTTAAATCTTATCACATTGATTCAGATTTTGAATATTTTATTTTTATTTTTAATTTAAATTATTATTTGTTAAAAAATTTATTATTAAAAAATTATTTTTATTTTATATTTTTTTAAATGAAAATATTAAAATATTAAAAATAAAAAAAATAAATCTGAACTATTCCATATCAAAATGAGCATCCCTTGTAGGCGACCTCAGATCACGATGTGCAAACAGTCACATGCTTTGTATGCAATAGTTGCAGTTAATGTCCCTTGTTGCTTCATCATCCTTCCATCATGCATCTATTTATGAACCTAATATGCTATTATTGATGGGTATTTTATGTGACAGTGGGGGTACAGATGGCAGAATACCAGTGATAGGGACAAGGTATTGGATTGAGGGGACAACCTCTCAAGTCTAGTTGGCGATCTTGGTACCACGATAATCAGGTTCACTCTATAAATATCTTCCTTCAATTTTGCAGACTCAAATTATGGGCACTTGCTTTTAACTCTTTTCTTTGGTTCACCGCAGGGAGATTACAATTTTTTTTTATATAATTTATGAAATATTTATTTTATTTATTAAATTATTATTTTAATGATTAATTTTTTTTAAAAAAAAATAAAACATATTTTTTTTATCTCATTTACTTAAGTTCTACTCTCCTGATAAATTCTTAAGATTGATCTATTTTCCTTAATTTTGTGTTTAATGAATTTTGCACCTTGGAATTGTTTGTTACCATTATATTTTACATTTTAGTATTTTGGATATTATAATATAAATTAGAGAATGACAAAATTTAAGTGCGGTTACATATATTATATTATTATTATTATCAAATTTTTTAATTAAAACATGAAAATTATATAATTTAATTAAAAAATTATATAATGAGTTGCGACCTCTAATTCTCAAATAATATTATTAATTTTTTAAAAAAAAGTAATCAGATGAAATAATTTTTATTATTGATTATTGTATATTTATATATTTTTAATTGTTTCAATTGAACAACTTATTATGTCCTATTAATCATAATATACTATTTATGTATAATAATATATATAAGTCATATAATATATTATATTATATACATTTTATATTCTTGAACAGTAACATGAACAGAAACATGAACAGCAACAGAGAGAACAGGGAAGGTGTCGAACTCTGCGGGCAATGGAATTGAAGAGTGTGATAAAACAATGTGTTTTAGGGTTTCTAAAGAACGGTCTAAATTACCTTAAAATTAATGGTTCAAATTCTACTTTTAAATCCAAAACATTATCGTTTTATTAGGAGCAAAAATATCTACCTTTTTGAAGATGCAAAGAAGCCATTTCCGTATCCTCAAGTGAGGATCTAGAGCTTAGCCATAGAGGTGGGATGCAATGCAGATGGGAGAGCTTGTCTAAATAGTAGAGTTGAGCTTCCTCACACTTCTATCATTGGAGATTCAGACACTAAATATGCCTAAATTTGAAAGTGCAAAATCTAAACTGTAAAAGATCAAAATCTAATGCATTTTTGTTTGCAAAATTTTATTTTTGAAAGCTAAAAAATTGGTGCTGATTTCGTGAGTATATCATTCCAGAGTATTGGATTTGTGTAGTAAAATAGATACAATGGATTTGCTATGATGTAATAGATATATAAAGATCTTGTATATACTCAGATTTAATTTGTAGGAAGTATGTACTCCAGCCTGATACCATTTACAATGATTTTTTTTTCTCATTAGTTTTTATTTAAAAGAACCCAGGAAAAGAATATTTTTAATCATTATAACAATAAAATAATGTGGGCTCTTGCTTGTCCTGGCCTAAAGAGGACAAAAATTATACTGCCTTCTGGTATTGGTTTCTTAATCAAGAGAAAGTACTGGTAACAATACTAGTGATGTGGTTAGACAAGTTACGTCCCTAGTTGCAGTATTATCAGATTTGATAATTAAACTGGACAAGGTACAAAGGTGATATAAAATGTTATTTGGAAATCTAGAATAGCATTCCAGGTGGCACTATAATATTATGCACTAGTTAATTTTTTTTCTCTCTTTTTTTTTTTGGGTGTTAGAAGGGGGGGGGGGGGAGGGAGGGGGTCGTGAAAATGGGCTATTAGTGGGTTTAATTACAATTTTCAATAATTGTAATTAAGCCTCTTAATAGCTTAATCTCAGCTATAGAAAATTGTGATTAAGCTTAGAGTTAACGATACTTATAATTGTGGTTAAACCATTAAAAGACTTATCCATAATTTCACAGGTTAATCACAATTATTTATAAGCGCCGATAATTTGTGACATTTCGAGAGTTAAATTAATTGTTGTTAAATCAATGTAGCAATGCTTTTTTTAAAAATAAAAATTTGATTTTGTAATATGGGTGTACATATCAAGATTTGAGAATGGGAGTGTGGACTCACCATCATCATTTGGTGATTGAACTTTAGTGATAAGTTTGGGCAATTGATGTCTTCACAGAAAACTTTAAAAATATTTAGTAAGTACAAAGTATCAACTCAATATTGGAATCATATTTTTATTGGGAATCATGAGAGGCACACAGCGAAAAATATTTAAATTTTGATCTCGATTCCCACTAAAGATCCGTTAAAATCGCTTAAATCGAATAGGTTCAGAGAATTACCTTTTTCTGTCGATTGAGTTTGTTGTTTATTCTTCGTTTGGATCACAGGAACTGACCGCAAATCATCTCCCTCTATTGATATCCACACGAATGGGGTTCAGCAACTCAAACGATGTGTTAGTACCTGTCCGTACAGTTTTCGTACACGTTCGTACACTGTCCCTCTCTCTAGGATTTTTGGAGGCAACTCTAGAAAATTTTTTTCTGATATAGAAATCCTATTTATAAACTAGAATTTCAGATATATTTAATTAATCAAAATTAATTAAATATATCATTAAATATATTTATTAGTTGATTAATTAAATATATCATTAAATATATTTATTAGTTTAAATTCAAATCTATCCTATAGTTTAAATTTAAATTAACAATATCTAGAGCTTAATTTAAATTTAAATTATCTGATTAGTTTAAATTTAAATCTATCTAATAGAATCGAATTTAAACTAATTCATATATATATATATATATATATATATATAATATCAAATATAATATATATATAATATATATTTCGAATTTAATTTTATATATATATATATATATATAAATAATTCTTCCATCTTAGATTTAAAAAATTAAATTCATTGAATCTAGACATATTTCTGATTCAATGAATGTGAACATTTTAATTCGACTTGGTCCGTTCTTGCCCATATGATATTGGCAGTGGGCCAACTGCACTATTTGACCCACAAGTCACAAGCGGCCTCTAGCAAGACATTGTGACTACCCAAATCATAAGGGATCGGTGATCCGATGCAACCTATCTTACAACCCTATCATATCCTTTTTGTCACACGACATCTAGATCGAGTATGAGGTATGGAAATATCATCCTCAACTTGCTCAATCATAACTTTTTCGATCTCCAAGCAGACTGATATAAGATGGAACCCTTTACATCTGAGCATGGCCATGCATTTCTCAATCACACTCATCGAGGGGCTCAGAGATATCTTTCTATTAATCAGAGAGACAAATTCTATCTTGACCACTCATCTTTCTCTGCATGGTTCAACTATACTCGATCATAGCTTTTATAATCACTCAGTTAAAGGTGACATTAGACTATGCCAAAGTACAATGTCCTTCATGTAAGAATCTATGGTGATCTTAGGTCTAAGGGATCAATGACACGGTTATATATGAGATAAACTTATGACCTAATTCATGTAACTTATCTCATGATGGGTCTATCCAGCGTCCTGTTCTCTAACACACGCCTATGATTTTAATTCATATCATCATACATGATTAACACTTAATCAATCAAAATCATACTAGTCTTAATTCATCGTTATTTCCACAAAGATGATTGACTAGGGACATTTTAGATAATCCAAAAATGATTTATCCATGGATATTATTATATATAAATATGCAAATAATATAATAATATAATAAAAAAAAATTCTTATTTCATAATAAAAACAATGTTCGCATTACAATGATTGGCCTAGGGCACAATCTCTAATAATTCCAAGTATAGCTTTTCTTAAACCAATGGACAAAATGATTTTGGAAGCCTGTAAATAACTTCATACACTACTAGTTTGGGGGAATTCTTAATTTCTCTCGGATTAAGTTCTTTAACCTCTTTAAATTCTTGTTCTCATTAATGCTTATCTCTTTGGACCTATCACACTCAAACGTGACACCCTGATGTTCATTATATATTTGTTCATTTGTGTGTGTACAAAGGCATAATGCTTCATATCTATATTGCTTAGGGTTGCAAATAGAATAATCATGCACATATGCGATCCCTAAATTAAATCCATTGCCTACTATAAATTATCATGCAATCCCTGAAGTTCTTGTTATTCTACGTAGCATTCAATATTAAAAGATAATTACAGGAACTACATATCAAAAAATTCAAAAATGTTTAAAGTAGAACTTCGCTAAATCTTGTTAGTTAATCATTTATAAATCGCATAAAAACAATCACATTATAAACAGCAAAAATATGACTTCAACATCAATTCACTAAGCAAAAATTTTCCACTTATTACATTCTTTATTTAGAACAACATCCAATTTTATAATATTTTAGTTCATTTGTTCCTTTAAAATTTTTGAATTTTTTTGTCTATACTTAGATAAATTATTGAATATAAAATTTCCTAAAAAAGTTTTAATTTTAATAATCACTACCTGACACAGTGCCCTTCATTATAATGACCATGTCCATTCTATCCGCTGGTGTTGCCTAATTCTGTAAGGACTACCTAGGTATTCTTTAGAATGACACCTACTTTTCTGGTTAAGTGGATCCTATTGGTTATTACTTAAGAAAAATTAAATTTTAAATTTATATGTTAAAAATATTTATTGTAAAAATAATAAATTTTAAAATTATTTTAAATATCTAAAAAGTAAAAAAATTTTAAATGTGAAAATCAAAATTTTAATTATAAAAAAATTACACTTTATATTATAATGCCCATAATTTTTTTTTTAATGTTAATCCAATTTTTTCTTCCAATTCTTTATACTATTGTCTAAGAAATAAATAGTCATAGTAAAATTTTTAATCTTGTAGGACTTAAAACAATTTCAAAATTTAAGGTCATTTACAATAAATATTTTTAACTTATGGCCTTAAAATGTAATTTTTTTATATTTATTTCTCTCTACTTAAAAATACAGCTTCTGCAATTTTTATTTTTTATTTCTTTTCCCTTCAATCCATCTTTTGGATTTTAGAAGGTAGCATAAGGTTCGAATTTAAGATGATATCAAAATCATTTAATTTTTTTCATTAATAAACTATATTTAATAACTTTAGAATAGGTATAATTGCATGTTAAGTCCCTCTAATTTACTTCCCCAAAAAAAAGTTATAGTCTTTCATGTAAAAATTTTCTCTCTTTATTTATTTATTAGATCAATTTGGCCATTAGCTTCAATTAGATCAATCTTATTCTCCTAAGTCCTAGTTATATTTTTAGTGAGTTGATGAAATTTAATAATTATTTTTAATTTCTTTTGTTTGATAGGAAGAGAGATAATGTTACTTCAATTAGTACTAAAGGGACTAAATTACTTTAATAAATAAATTAGAGAGACAACATCACTTAAATTAAAAATAAAATAACTAAATTAAATTTTGAGTAAATTAAAGAGATTAAAAGTGCAAACAAAGCTTTAAAATAAATTAAAAAAGTATGAATCCAAAACACAGTCCGGAAAATGTTGAGGAGACAATTGGTCAACATTTTAAATTCATATTTTTAATTTGTTGCAGCGAAAAACGCTACCCATAAATATTTGAGAATCAGGTCTTTTATATTCTGTTTGGCTACAAAATTAGATAGTACCTCATTGGCATATTCTAAAGGCTTAGCTGAGGGGAGTATGGTTAATAAAAAAGAAAATATTCAAATCATTGTTTGGATGATTAAAGAGTAATTATATGGAAAATATATTTTAATCCACCTTACACTTTAATTTTTAAACTCCTCCTTATTGGAGGACTAAGAATTTAAAGAGTTATTTTTTTTTATTTGCTCTTTTATTCTCTATCTTTTTTTCATCATTTGTTCTCATTTATATGGGGATAACGTTCAAAGTTTTATTCATGAAAGCTTCTATTTCCACATACCATAAGACCATAGTATCTCAAGGGTTTCAGCATGTTTGATTCAAATATTCAGCCTAAACAAAAAGTTTACAACTTTACTTTTTGAAGTCTGCTGATTGATAGAACTTGAGAATCCAAATAAGCAAATAGCCACAAAATTTGAGCAATTTACTAAAAAAGAATTGTCAAACGCTACAGAATAAGAATTTTTGCATTCATATGATCAACTAGGATGTATTTCTTGCAAGATGCAGGGAGATTCAAAAAAAAAAATTATGGGTTTCACCAAAAAAAAAAGAAAAAAAAAACTTGAATAGTATCTATAATGTGACACTATTAAATAGTGCACAAGTTATATGATTTTATATATATAATTGATCCCCATTTGAATTTTTGTTTTAAAACTTATAGTGCAACTGAGTTTGAATAAAGTATAATTTATGAGTGTAAAATTTTTTATATTGTAACATTTGACCTATTAATTATTGAGACTGTAACCTCTCGATCTTGGAGTCAAATCAAATAACCATAACTTCTTGAAATGGATTCTCTATAACATCCATAACCTTCTCAACCTTACCATTCAAATTCCATAACCTCGCCCATAACTCATGACTCTTTGTAACTTATATAAAATATCTTAAAAATAAGTTGTTTCTAACCTCTGTTCAGACTTAATGTTTTGTTTAAAAATATAAATGGAAATAGCCCTTTCAGCCTGGCATAAATAGGATTCCCTCGTGTACCTTTGGGATCAAGGAATAAGAACATCTCATTTATCACAACTGAGAATTTTCTGTGTCTTTATGGCTTCTGAGCCACTTCGATTTGAATTTTCACAGAAAGATTTTACGTATTTTTATTAAAATTACTTCTATTCGAATTCTCATAGCAAGAGTTTGTGTATTTTTACTAAAATTACTTCTATACTACTTCTAATAGCTAGAATTTGTGTATTTTTACTAAAAGTCTAAGGTGTTAAAAGTATTAATTAAATGTTATATACTTTTTTTAATTAAATGTTATCCAAAAATAATTTTTTTAAGGGATCGAACAAGTGTATTTTTTAATTTTGAAAAGAACAGATCGGTAAGACGAAATAATTTTTTTTTTAATTTGAGTTTGATTTCTTTAGAGGTAGTTTGAAAGAAAGTCTAAATGCATCATTGATGAATGATAATTTAGACCGTTCTGATGGCTCTGATGGTAAAGTCAGCAGAAGCTACGGAGGGGTATTTTGGGAACTTGCCGGCATATCTAAGAGGTTCTTGGCCATTGTAACAAGGACTCGAGGGTATAATGGTAACTTCACTGGATAAGATAGTGACAAGTAGTAGGTTGCACAATGGCCCCTAGTGGGCACTTTATACGGATATCATTAAGCGCTACGGTGTGTTGGGGCGCATCTGCCCTTGTACATTACTTATATATATATATATAAAATTTATTATTATTTTTTACTATTTATAAGTTATTTATCATGTGACAATTTTTTTATTGTATTTTAATTTTTACTTTTTTAATACACAACTTTTTCAATTTCTTTATAAATTGTAATAAAAAAATTTATCTGACTCCGTGTATATATATATATATATATATATATATATGGTTTTATTGTTCATGATTTGTTTCTATTGTGATGGCTGAGTATCTGGTTTTTGTTGGTTTTGTGATTGTGTAAATAAAAAAGAAGTTTATCTGACCCTTGAGTCATCTTCAATTATCAAAAACTAGCTGCTTTCCCCTGTTTGTAGGTCAAAAGGAAAAAAAAAATTGTGAATAGTATATATTTGTACATGTACAAACATAAAAATAATAATTAATATATAATTTCGTATGGAATCGCACTATAAATAATTTATTTATAGTGTGATTTGTCTAGATTTTATATAACAAAAGATGTCTCTCCACTTGGATTTGGAGGAATCAAACCAACTAAAAAATAAAAAGAAAAAAAACACATTATAAAACAAAAAATTAAAAAAAAAAAGAATGACAAAAGGGTGAGATACCCCCATCCCCACTTATATCCTCATCTTAAGTTCTTAGCAATTGTCCATGTCCAAATAAATTCAAAGTGCTATTTGTTTTTATATTCTTTTTTCAAAAGAATGGAACACATAACACTGTCCTCAGACTTTTTTTTCTTGATGAGTTTTTGAAGAAAAATATAAAAACTTCCCTTTGAACTTTACATTATTTGTAAATAGTTTCTTAAATTTTTAAAATAAAAAATTAAGTCTTTCAATTTTTGAATAAAAAATGTACTTCTTTATGTATTTTTAAATAATATTAAATTAAACGTTATATCAGTCCCCTTTATAATTAATGGGACGTGTTATTTGTTTCCAATACATGTCAATTGTAAGAAATATAGCATTTGAGTTAACCTTATCAAACGAAAAATAAATAGGAGTACCTAATTCTAACATATGAAAGTTAAGAAACCTAATTTTTTATTTTAAAAATTTAAAACTTTCGTATATTTTCCGTAAGTTTTCATTGGTTGTGTGTGTAAATTGTAATGTTAGTCGTGAATTTTTTATTGCCACCGAAGACACAATAATTTGGTCAAATGATAATTTATTAATTACTTAACTATTCATCAAATCTTGAATTAATAATTCTAAAACGATCAATTAATTAGGACTTTGATATTTTAGGATCACTCGAAAAAAATTCACCTTATTACATATGCTAAAAGTTCATCCTCTTCAATTATTGCATTTAAAATTTCACCGTTTCAAATTTGACGAGAAAGTGTTTGGGATCATAAAAAATTGGTGTCAAATCAGATAAAACCTTAAAAAAAAAAACCTAAAAGTTACATGTCATGTAGCAAATTACGCCACGTTTGCTTTATTTCCTATCTTTTAGATTAAATATATAATTTGATCTTTACAAATATATCTTAGAATGTTTAAGTTCTAGATTTAATTTTTACTTTGATATATATTAATCCTCCCATTATCCAATATGCATTAATATTTATATTTATTGCATACAATTTTGATTTTTATTTTTAAAAAATATTCTAAAAATAAAATTTTAAATGCAACTTTAAAATTTCTATTCTGATAAAAAAATTTCTAAAAATAACTTATTTTCAAAATAAAATCTAAAAAGGCATCCACAGTTTAAAAATTGCTAAAAATAATTTAATTTCAAAATAAATGTTTAGAAAAACAAAAAACGAATTTACATATTTTCCCACTTACTTATGTCATAGACTTTCTCTCTTCACTTCTCTTTCATGAAAAATTATAATTTAGATTCTGAATTAAAAATATTTATATTAAATAATTTTAACTTTTGAAATTATTCTAAATGATTTTATGATAAAAAATTTCAACGCCAGGTTTTAAATTGCAATTTTTTTTTGTGTAATTTCAATTTTTTATCGTAGAGTTTTTTAGAATAATTTCAAATTTTAAGATTATTTAATATAAATATCTTTGATCTGAAATTTTGAATTGTAATTTTTCTATTTTTGTAGATATAGTGCAAAAAACACCCACACAAGTATATGTATGAATTTTGTAATTTTCTTTTTAAAGTTAGAGAAAGATAAACATAAAGTGTGAGGCTAAACATTGGAAGAGAGAGAGGAGAAGTATATGAGTCTTATACCATTTGTCTATTTCTCTCCAATTTTATAGAAAAATTCACAATAATAAATTTTAGAAGATCTAGACTTTACATTGAAATTATCAATTTGAGAGAAAGGCAATAAAGAAAATGGATAGATGGATTAAAAAAAAGTTGAATTCTATCTTCTTAATTTTTTGTCATTTAGAGAGAGAAAGAGAGAAAATATATCCAAGAGAGAGAAAGAGAGGATAGTGTATGAAGCCCATTCATTGGGTTTGGTCTACATTCTCTCCCTCCTTATTTCAAGAAATAATCTTATATTTTTGAGAACATATATTCTTTAGTCATGATATAATTAATTATTAAATATATAGAATAATATTTTATTAAATAATTACTTCAAATATTAATCTATTTAATAATTAATAGTTTTTAAAATAATTAATTTAATTTTTATGTGATTAATGAATAAAAATTTAATCATAAATTTATTAAAATAAATAAAATATTGCTGTATATTTAGTAGCATTTAATAATTAATAGTGTCATAAATAAGGAATATATATTCTTGAGAACATAAAATGATCACTCCTTTATTGTTCTCTTTATATTAACAAGAAATTGATGTAAAAGAAATTAAGAGGATATAAATTGTTTAATTTATCCCATTAAATTGTGAACATGTGTTCTCCACATGAATAATATGACATTCTCTTTTACATCTCATTTATTTATTTTGATGCAATATAAGGTTAAACATAGCGCATGCTAATCACGCTTTCTTCATCTTTAAAATTGCCCATTTTAAAATAAATGCTAATATTTTGCACTAATATTTTCTAATTTGATTAAAATATATTTAATATTGTTCTTATTTTAAAACTATCTTCTGACTCCTATAGGTCTTGGATCCTGTGGTAGTTTCTAAGTATGCCTGTTGAGGGAAGCCAAAACACCTTGCAAATATTTTGATAGTCTAGTTTGTAAAACACCAATAATAGTGAATAGCATATTGAACTGGAATTGGATTTTTTGAAATGGATTTTAGCTTAAGTGAAAAGAGAGAAAGAAAGGGAGAAGTGGGCCTCACCTCTAGCATGTGGGTCCCATGTGGGATCCATCTCTCTCTCTCTTTCTCTTTCTCTTTCTTTTTTTTTACTTCAGCCTCAGTCTACTTCCAAAGATATCAGCCTCATTGAACCATAGATTCCATCTTGGTTCTTCTAGTGTGTCTATCTTCCCATGATTGTAATTGGTAAATTACCAAGAAGGGACTCAAGTTCTTCCAAGTAGGGGTGCATAACAGTGGCCCAACTCAGTCAAATTAGGTTGAATGGGATCAAATTACAAAAAAATGTAGAGATAGTACAAGTCACTTGATTATTCCATCTAACTTTGTTAGCTAGTTTAAATGGGCTTAATTGAATTCTCCTAATTAAATTTTTTTATAAAAAATTTATTTTTTTTGAAACAAAATATATAAATTTTTTTTTATAAATCATTTTATAATTTGTACCAAAAATTTAAAAAAAAAACCCAAATAGCATGATGTACTTGTCCTAGTCCAAGCTCTAGGTTCAAAGTTAAAATTTTAATATAAAATTAAAATTAAGTGGGATGTCAAGTTAAACTAATACTTAATTTGACTTTTGTATGCCTCTACTTTAAAGAGATATAATGTGCATTATATAAAAAAAAAAAAGATAAATAAAAAATTTATGAGATTCACATAAGTGATAGATTATATTAATTCTAAATATATACTCTTTATCTATCTTTCTATTTTCTTGATTCTGTCATATTATTTCTTTACATGAGAATGTTTGAGATTCTAATCCCGCATTTATTTTATTTATTTTTGGTGCAAGGATTTAGATCTTTTAAGTTACATTGTATCATACACTTGGATACAAAGATGGATCACAGACGAGACTCAGTTGAGTGGGGCCCCTCTCTCTAAATGTACATGTGAACTTTTAGACTATACAGTTGTAAATCCCTCAAAACCCTATGTAAGTTCCCTGTCGTTTTTCAACAAAGGTTACATTCCTGATTGCTCAGCACAATTTACGCTCATCGTTTTGCTCTGTGCAACTGGCAAATGATCTGTGAATCCCACGCTTCCTTACTTGTCTGGTGAAACACTGGGTTCCCAACTTGGGGGAGTTCCAACAACTTCAAGGGTTAAGTTCTAGCAATTTCTATTAATCTAGTGCCTAGTTAGTGCCGCACGATATAATGGAAAAGATAAATGGCATAAACGCACACAATGTGCTTGATAAAATGCGCAGCTGCAGATTTGCCAAAAACTTATCTTGGATTTGCTAGAAACAATTGAATCAGTCTAAAGATCAGGATAAGGTGCCACCCCACCACGCTTACTGACACACAAAAATGCCAAGGGTAATCAATTCAGCGGCCTTGATGTATGCAATAAGAATAGTGGCATTCGTCATCTAGTGCTTCTTGTGGTCAACACAATATGAGTGCAAGTGGGCTCACATGTTATGTAGAGAGGTTTTTAAGTAGATCTGATAAATTTAAATAAATATTTTGGTTGTTTAAATTTATTTATTATTTTGATCTGATACTTTAAATTTGTTAGGTATCAAATGAATTCTTTAACTTATAATTCATATCACATGATCTTAACATGCACATCATACGAGGTAGAAAGTAAGATAAATTTGGCACAAAGCAAATTTATAAGACCAAATTGAAACAATAAATAAATTTAAGGGATGGAAATAATGATTTAATCTAAAAATAAGTGGAAAAAAAAAAGCAATTGTAAATAAACACATCATCATGTAAGACAATTGTTCAGTGGATCCGCTTCTGACTGTGTAGCTATATTAAGTTTTTCTTCTGCGGCTGAGGTTGACTCTGTTAGTGGATACAACCATTTCTGAAAATTCCATGTGATGTCACGGACGATGCCCACTTGTTAGCACTGTAGATGTACTCACAACCTTACATAAAACGAAGTAGTAGTAAATGCAATGTTTGGAGCAAAGATGCCCGGTTTAGTTGTAGATATGGATATTATTCTGTGTCTTCTGTTCCTATGTTTCTACCCTTTAGCCATTCCCTTCATTAAAGCATCAGAATTAAATGTAGAACCCTATGAACTCGATAGGGTAATTAATCTTCCTGGCCAACCTCCAAGCCCGTCAGTCTCACATTTTTCAGGTCATATCACTGTCAATGAAGCTCATGGGAGGGCCCTTTTCTACTGGTTCTTTGAAGCTCAATCTGAACCATCCAAGAAGCCTCTCCTCCTCTGGCTCAATGGAGGTATATTATATAATCGTTTAATTATGGGTGATTTCTATTACAAAGCTTGTACAACCAGCCTCATAATATCTAGTTTTTCCTATTTTCTTCTCTTTTTCATTTGATGTGTGGTTCGGTTTTGCATATGAAGGACCTGGATGCTCCTCAATTGGGTATGGCGCGGTTGTTGAGATAGGACCTCTTACAGTCAACAAAAATGGCGAAGGACTACATTTCAACAACTACTCCTGGAATCAAGGTTTATTATATATTCTTCTTTGGTCTATGACATATCTATAGTTTGCCTATCTCATGTCATATTCAATATTACCTATACTAACAAATGCTACAAAAAAGAACAACCAAAAATAAAAAAAAGGGAGAGAATGATCTATTCTGCTTAACCCCGTTTCAAAATTTTAATCCCTTGCAGAGGCAAATTTATTATTTGTGGAATCACCAGTTGGAGTTGGTTTTTCTTACACCAACTCATCTTCTGATCTTACCATACTGGATGATAGTTTTGCGGGTGAGTTTCGAATATAAATTCATCTGTGCTCACCATATGAAACAAATTACTGACCTGTAACTCTACTTGAATTAGCTGAGGATGCCTACAATTTCTTGGTAAATTGGCTGCAAAGGTTCCCACAGTTTAAATCTCGGGATTTCTTTATAGCAGGAGAGAGTTATGCTGGTGAGTGCTGAACTTCGAACTTTAACATAATATCTCTGTGTTGGATTTAGATCCTCTCATATGATCTGATGGTCGTGTACGAAAAGCGAGATATATATAAACAATTTTTTTTTTTCTTTCTGTTCTTTAGGAATGAATTGTCTTGTATCTATCTTTCTCCTCATATGACATCATGTTACATGAAAAGATCTAAATCCCTTGTCTCACACAGGCATTAGCGCATTATTACACTTTCATTGTCCACATTTTGCAGGCCACTATATCCCTCAGCTTGCAGAGCTCGTCTTTGATCGAAACAAAGATAGAAACAAATACTCATTTATCAATCTTAAAGGTTTTATTGTAAGTAAATCTCCCCAGCAGTGATGAAAAAACCAAAACTAGGAGACCATACAACCCCAGATGATTAGATTTCCTTCTAAGTGAATACTGTTTTAACTATTCAGGTGGGGAATCCAGAAACCGAAAATTACTATGACTACAAAGGCCTTCTGGAATATGCATGGAGCCATGCAGTCATATCAGATCAGGAATATGACAAAGCAAAACAAGTATGTGATTTTAAGCAATTTGAATGGTCTAAGGAATGCAATGAGGCCATGAATGTAGTCTTCCAAGATTACTCAGAGATAGACATCTACAACATTTATGCCCCAGCGTGTCGCCTAAAGAGTAATTCCTCCATAGCTTATAATAGTAATAGTAGAGGATCCGAATCACTTCCTAAGGTAGATAGCTAATGTCGAAGATACATTAATTCTTAAATATAACTCCTGATTTATATCTAAGCGCTTTTAGTTTTGATGGAAAAAAATGCTTCTTGCAGGGGAGAAATGATTATAGACTAAGGAGGATGAGAATTTTTGGAGGCTATGACCCATGTTATTCCACATACGCAGAAGAATATTTCAATAGGATAGATGTTCAGTCATCTTTTCATGCCAATGTCGAAGGAGGAAACAATAATGTAACGTGGAAGACTTGCAAGTAAGTACCAGAATTCATTTCCGTCTTGATCTTTTGTTCGCAGTGGATTTTCTGATACTGATTCATTTCTATCTGAATCTTATTTCTCAGTGATTCCATATTAAGGACATATAACTTCTCTGTTTTCTCTGTCCTGCCCATCTACACAAAACTCATCAAGGGTGGGCTCAAGGTGTGGATTTACAGGTATTCCTTATTGTTCTATTAGACTTTATGCTGTACGCATAAAAGCATGGACACTTGACACTGATACAAACACCTATTGAATAGATATGCTTTTTCTTTTTTTAAAGTTTTCGTGTTTTACAGAGCACAATAAATGACAATAGAATTATTTGCTTCTTGGTGGGACAGTCACATGCTTTGTATGCATAGTTGCAATTAATGCCCATTTTGCTTCATCATCCTTCTATCATGACTTCCATTAATGAACCTAATATGCTATCATGGATGGTTACTTTATGTGACAGTGGGGACACAGATGGCAGAATACCAGTGATAGGGACAAGATATTGCGTTGAGGCTCTTGGATTACCTCTCAAGTCTAGTTGGCGATCGTGGTACCATGATAATCAGGTTCACCTTTATAAATAGCTTCCTCCAATTTTGCAGACTCAAATTAAATGCTACTTGCTTTTAGCTTTTTTTGGTTTTGGCTAGACTCTCCCAAGTCTTTAAGACTAATCCATTTTCGTTTTATGTGTTTAGTAAATTTTGCAGCTTAGAATTGTTTGTTAATGTCATTTTATATTTTTGGTATTTGGGATATCAGAGTATATAGATAATAGAGTATAAAGGTATAAAATATCATAAAATTTAAAAAAAGTTTATTCTTGGTATGACAGTTAAAACTTGTCATTGAAGCAATACAATTAATATTTTTTAATAAATAACAAAACTAATACTTCATGTGCGAGATTTTCATGATTTTTCATAATATTTCATACTACCTAAATGGTTTCATCTTATGCCTCTTGGTATTTAGATAATATCAAACATCTTCAATATTGGTATATAAGTACAAGCATTTTGAATACTTCCTAACATTTAAGATATTAAAATGAAGATGACAATATACTAAATGCCTTCTTAATGTGTAATTTGACATCAATAATGTCATCATATGTCTTCCTGTATTTTGGATAACATCAGAAATCTTGGATTAGTATTACTAAATACATGCATTTTGGATGCTTCTTGAAGATGGAGGTGTACTAATTGCCTCCTTAATGTGTTACTTGACATAATTTTATGTTATTATAATATTTTTAAATAACATTGAATTTGATTACCTTTTGACATTTAAAATATCACAATAAAGATGATGATGTACTAAATGCCTCTTTAATATGTAATTTGACATGACATTAGCAAAATAATGCAGGTTGGAGGAAGGATAGTAGAGTACGAAGGACTAACATACGTGACAGTGAGAGGAGCAGGTCATTTGGTGCCTCTCAACAAGCCCAGTGAGGCTCTCTCCCTAGTTCATTCCTTTTTGACAGGAGAACTTCTCCCTACTCGTCGATGAGCTCTGCACTTGTGCCAAAATTGAGTTAATTGTAACAAAACTGTCCCTATTTATTAGCAATGCTCTTAAGCAGAATAAAATATGCAGTCTCTTAGTAAAACTAAATAAAGTTATGAGAGAAACCATATGTTCCTTTTGTTTCATGATGTAATAAATATACTAAATAAGTTTTAATAACCCCAATGGACTAGTTTAGTTGGTAAGAAAAAATAGTTTTGGGAAATACTCTGAGACCTGAAACATCTTAAATGTATTAGGACAATGTGAGAGAGTGAACTTTTAAGATGATTTACGATAAAAATAGCCTGAACAAAATGTGAGGACAACCTGATCCTAATAATACAATAAGTAAAATCAATTTTATTGGGTAATGTGGCTGAGAGGGACTGCACACTTACTTTGTTGATTTGAGTATAATGTAAAATTTGAGTTTTTCATGAACATGTATTATGTGAAACGCAGTAGGGCTTTTTTTTTTTAAAAAGGGACGGACTCCTAGTCTGAGAATATAACACACAGTGCTATGTCCTCTAAAACACAGTTGAGGATCCCGGCCCGTATTGTGTTGAAAATCACGTCAACTCAATAAGCTCCTATTTACTTGTCATAGGTGCACATATTATAAATTACTTACTCCTTCCGGTCCATATTATAAGGCACTTCCAACTACTTCACGCAGTTTAATAAAACTATTTAATTACCTTACCTCGAACTCTTTAAATTTTTTACTTTTTTCCACTCATAGGTGCACATTTTTATTATAAAAATATACTTATTTTTGGACTAAGCAAACCTTAGTATATTTTGGACCAGAGGGAGTATTTCGATTAGTATCCTAATCAAACTCGAAATATATATATATATATATATATTGTAAAATGTGTTGCCTATATGTATGGTTGTAGCTATACAATTGAATTTTAACTGAAGTCTAGATATAGAACCAGCCAAAATACAAAAATTTTATGAAACAATTAACTGATATCAAAATATTAGTCGACTAAAGCTGGAAATTCTCAGACACATGATAATTTTTGTTGCCATTTGGAGTGACTATGCAAATATGATGTATTGTGGGGTTAAAACAATCAATTTCCCCTGTTCCGCCCCTTCTCTTTTTTACCCTTCACTATTGTATCGATTTGCAATAGCTAAAATATTACCATGTTTTAGTTATATCTAAGCAACAAGTGTCATTTTAAATGTGTCCCTCGACCATAATAATAAAAAAAAAAAAACACTATATGATACTTTCAGAATATCGTGTATTTCATATGAAGCTTGTTGTCCTTTACAACATTTAATTCAAAAAATTATAAATCTCATTATGGAGATAAATTAGTCTTCTTAGTTATTATGTTTTTTAATAATAATTTTAATGCTTGAATATCTTTTATTCAATTGTTAATTTTGTAGAACGACATATAGGATAGCATGATATATTAGGTTCCATTTGGTTTGTCACAAGAGCAAAATATTTTTTTTTTTAATTTTGTGCAATATTTATTATGTCTTTATAATTATTACTTAATAAAATTTATTTTTTATTATTTTTTCAAAAATAAAAACATATAAGTCATTTTTTATTCTGTTCAGTCGTCTTTTATGTTTTTTTTTCTTTATATCGTTTACTTAAATAGGCTTTAAGTGTCATTGTAAAAAGAAAAGAAAAAATCAAAAGGAAAAGTTAACAAGGACAATAAAGCACCAACGTCCAACCCCTCCAATCTTGAGATCAAAGACTAAATTACCATAATAGTTATTAGTCTGATGCCCTACTTTGCCTTTGGCACAACAAGAGATGCTATGTAAGCAAATAAGGAAAGTGAAAGATATTTAAAAAAAAAAAAACTCTAATTTTATTTTTTCAAAAAAAAAAACTTTGGATTCCTTGCACACCTAGCTACTATACAGTAAGGCATCCGAAGTAAATAGTTATGTGCCTAGTAGCACTCAAACACATAGTCACAATCTTTACACTCCTTTTTGCACAAGTGGGAGATATTGCAATTAAGTTTGGATCTTCGAAACTTTTAACTTAGAAGATGCTTCAACTACACCCATTAATTTCGTCTAAGCGTTCCTTTCAAATGTAACTAGAATTATTAAATATAAAATAATATTTTATTTATTTTATGAAATTATAAATAGAATATTTCTCAATTTAATCATTCACAAATGAAAGTGTTATGAATAGTATCATTTTATCAATGTATCATAAAAAAAATTAGTAAATATAGTTTATAAAGAATATCCATCTATCAAGTTAATTTTATTTTAAAATTAATTTGATAAAAAATATTATTGATAATGGTTTTATTTATAAGGGATTAAATTGAGAAATACCAATTTGTGAAGGACCAAATTGTTAAAACAATTCAATAAGGGACTAAATTGTTAAAACAATTCAATAAGGGACTAAATTGATAAATATCTTATAGGTGAGGGACTCAATTGATAAACACCCATATATAAAGGACCAAAATAGAATTTTAGTCCCATAATTATACTCATTAATTACACAAAAATTAAATTAATTTTATTAAGAACTATGAATTATTAAATAAGTTAATATTTTAAGTCATTATTTAATAAAATATTATTATAACTAATAAAAAAATTATTATATCTTTAATAATTATTATGTCCTAAATAAAATGTACATGATATTTCTGGATTTATAGTATCGTCACTATTTTTATTTTCGCTTATATACCATATGCAAAACGCATAAGTTTATCTCTCCCAAGAAGACGACGTGAAGAATTTGAAAACATACACAAGAAGCAAGCATATTCTTCAAGAAACAAATACCACTTAGCATATTCTCTTCTGTATAGCTCATTTTGGAGAGAGCTTCACTAATAATTAATGCTTGATAAATTATATATAAACAACATAAACAATTTAAAATATTTGCATTTACACCAGCATACTCTGATATGAATAATTAATGAATGAGAGTCTTTTAGATAGCGTGGGTCTATAAAAAATAAATAAAATTAATTATAAAAACACAAATAAACATTTTTAGAATAGGTTTCAATAAAAAATATGTCTGACATATTTGCGCTCCTTTCTTGATCAGTTTTATTTACCTATTTTCTATTATTCGTATACTTTAGGAATGAGCATTTTCAGGTTTAAGAAAAGTTTTAAGTGCAATCCAACACATTCGTTGATTTGTAGTAAATGATAATGTTAAATTTTAAAACGTTACAAGACTTTTTTTAATTATTATTATTTTTTAAAAAACCAACCATTCAAATCAATCCAGACTGATTAACGTTGATTGGATTAATTCAGTTACTACCAATTTAATTGAATTAACTGGTTAAGATCTTTTGTCAAATGATTTAATCAATTTAGTTGATTTAATTGTCCAAAATCCAAATCAATATTATCTCTCACTAGAATAGGACATGTTGGGAGGAGGACTGAATCGGGGTCTAGGTGTGGTTGGATTGTTTGGGATGAGATGTCTTCGAATAATATATAGGTCTTATTATTTACGACATTCAATGTAGTTTGTAATATAATTTATATTCTTATAATTATTATTTAATAATATTTATCTTTTTATTATTTTTTTAAAAGTAAGAATATAAATATTATTTTTTAATCATATTTATCTACCTTTTACATTTTATTTTCTTTTACATATCTAACGTTCATCTAATTAAATGAGCCGTAAAGATGTATTTAAATGTATGAGAAAGGATGTAATAATAAAGAATGAAATGGTCAATGAATTAAAATATTATTTAAGAATGGACTAAAATAGTAAATGATCAACTCCAAGGTTCCTTATTGTCATTCAAAGCTCAAAATTTGTTATATTTTCAAATTGGAGGGCTTGGAATGGACTAGGGATATAACTATGATTATATCTTTTTTTATTATTAAAAGCTTATTAGAATTACATTCTAATTATAAGGATAAAATTAAAAATTAATTTATAAATTATTTTACTTTATTAATAACTCATTTCCTTTCCTCGTTAAACTCTTAAATAATGGTATAACGTATAACTTGCCATTCCATTCTATTATTTGCTATTTTATTCTATTTCTTCTTAAATTTTCAAATATAAACTAAAGAAACAACCTCTTAAACAATTATACAGGAACCAAGAAAAAATGGACCAAAAAGTTAAAAAAAAAAAAAGCAACGTAATAAGCCATTTAGTAAGAAAAAATAATTAAATTTAAATATAGTTTATTATATTTTTATCATTATGTTTTCTAATAAAAACATGACATATATAGAAGATGAATTCTATGAAAGGCTTAATCTTGTAATGCTGGAATTTAAAAGTTATATATTTATCATATTTTTATTAAAAAATTTAATAACAAAAATATAAAAATGGTATGTAAGTTTTCCGCAAAAACACACACACACTGTCACACACATAGACTCGGTGGCACACACAAACACCTTATGTTCAAATCATGTAAAATAATTAAAATTTTTGAAGATATAAAAATAAAATTCACTTATTAATTACAAAGAAAAACAAAATTGTTTACTAGAACAGCTTCAAATTATTTTCAAATCCAATAGTGAGAAGAATGAGTAATTTGTAGAAAGTCATATATTCAATTCTTAGGTATTGTAATGTACCCGAAAAAAAAAAAACTAAGTATATGTACTAAAAAAATATATATATAAAATCAAAATAATTTGGATAATAAATATTAGATATTTGTAAAATTATATCTAGGTTATATTTACTATCCAAAATATCTTATTATTTATAATAGTTCGAATGTTATGTAAGAGTTTTGGCTTATTATTATTATTATTACCTTTTTTTATAAGTTTTGGCCAATAATACTAACTTGGCTGACTCAGCGCTGGAATGGAAATTTTCAATAAATGGAAGAGAGAATTACCTTTTTTTCCCCCTCGATATATGCTAAAACTATATGATTTTTTTTTGTTTTGTTTATACTCTTTTTTTTAATTAAAAGATGTGTCACTTACAATAAAAAAATAAGTTATAATTATATATTTTGATAACAATAATTTTGGAGAATAAAATTTAGTCTAAACAAAATTTAAAAATATTTTGATTGGTCATAATATAAAGAATAAATTATATAAATTTTCTGTAAGATTTATTGAAACTACATAAACTTTCATTTTATTTTCAAAATATACAATTTCTTTATTTGAAATCAAAAGTTGTATCATATTTTAATCTAATTTTAAATTTTTTGGACTAAAATATTTTCTATTAACCTAAATATATATTCTTTTTAACTAAAATACCAACCTTTACATCCAACAACTTAGGAGAGTATATTTAATAATAAGAAATTTTAGTTCTTGCCAAAATAATAATAATAATAATAATAATAATAATAAACCTAATATGTATTAAATTTAATTAAGGATATTTTAGTCAAAAAAATAAATCAAATTAAATTATATATCATAAAAATAGAAAGGAGATTTAAGTAATTTAAATAAATTTATGTAATTTAGTCTAATATAAAAGAAAAACATAACAAAGATGGGACGACTAATGGTCACAACAATCACATTTTAGGATTACAGGTCTTTCGCTTACCAAGCAATGACGCAAAACGCTCAAGTTGATCTCTTTTCCAAGAAGGTAACGTGAAGAATTTGAGAACAGAAAATAAGCTCTTATGAGCATATTCTTCAACAACCATACACTCCTTAGCATATTCTTTTCTGGAGTATCTCATCTTCTGCATAGACTATAAAAATATATACAATTACATCGGCATGTAATCCTATCTGAATAATTCGTTAAAGAAAGTTATTTTAGATAGACTTGATTTATAAAAAGTAAATTAAATAAATTAAGTTTAATTATAAATAAATTTGTAAGCATATTAAATAAGTTTCATTAAAAATATGTGCCCAACATATTTGTATTCTTTTCATAGTCATCTTTATTTACTTATTCTTTGTAATAGATATACTTCCACAATGGACCTTTTTTTTCTTTTGGGTTTATGAAGAGTTTTAGGAGTAAATGAACAATTTAATCTTTGAATTATTAGATTTATTTAGTTTTAGTTTTAAAAAATTAGTGAATACACGTACTAGTGGTAAAAAATAACAAATTGTATATTAGTTTTGGATCACTTGACAAAATGATTAGTGTGCAACAACTTCGTTATTTACAAAGATTAACTGATATATATACTTACTAATTTTTAAAGACTAAAGTTAATGAACTTAATAATTCAGCGCCCAAATTATTAGTTTACTCTAGTTGTGAAATATATTAAGTCCACAATAGATAGGTAACTTAAAAACATATTACATATGTGAGTTCTAATGGAAAATGTGTTTGATATATTCACATATGCTTGTTTTCATAATTGGCTTCCTCCATCCTTATATATATAGATTGAGTATTCTTAAAAATATCTTTTTCAAGCCAACACAAAGATTGACTCAGAATCTGAACTAAACCTGCATCTGCACGAGTCTATCGACTAGTCGAGCAACTACCTTTCAAGACAAAATTTTTTTAGAAGTAACTATTCTCTAGGTTGAGCTTCAACCTTTCCCTCTAAATCACAATCATGTCATTGGTGCCTAGACTCATAATTTTGGCATAAGCTAACCTTACTAACATTGAAAAAAGAAAAGGAAAAAAAAAAAAAACTCTTCTCAACTAGGCACAGCTTTGTAAATTATAAACAATAAATATTAAACTACCATCAAATATACAATTACATCAGCATAATTTGATATGAATAAGCCATTAACTAGAATTTTTCAAGTTGACTCAGATCTAAAAAAATGTGCTTGATATATTCGCACATATATATTTTTTAAAACTTGACATGATTTTTATAAATGGAATCTATCTAACAATATCTTCTTGTCCACTCCACCCCTTCTCCTGCTTTGCTTCTGGAGGGCAATATCATTTCCAGCTTTGAAAATTGATGCAGGAAAAGACATGGACAAGCCAACCAGAGACTTGAAGGTGATGACTTCTTCTTCTTCTTCTTTAGGGCCCCTGATGACGAAGATCTCATTCAAAGTAAACCAAAGCAAGAAGTCCTTGGCCTTCACGCCCGTGAGATTCCTGATCTTATTTGGCTCCACATAGGCAGTGACCTCTGTGTCATAGCAGACGAGTATATTATCGAACCTGTGCTCCTTCTTCTTCTTTAGCTTCAGCCAAACAAACCCTATGTCCTTCACGAGCCCACACTCCTCAATGCCTTCCATCGTCAAAAGCCCTTCGGGAAGTCCAATTTCTGAAAGTAACACACAGAACTTCTCCTTGCATACTTTATCTCCGTAGTACACTTCTGCTTTCGCCTTCATCTCCTGTGTTATCGAAGACATTATTTGGCCGGACTGCTTGTTGCTTTATAAAGGATTATATGTATATATGGTGGTGGTGGGGCATTTATAGAAGCTTGGGAATTTAGCTAATACGTACGATAGAAAGGAGGTGGTACTTTACCTGGGCCTGGGCTAAATTGAGGATTTGATAATTATGTGCCTGAAATGGAATGATATTTTATGTTGATTAGGAACAGAAAGTCCGTTTTTTTTTCTTTTTTCTTTCTTGCCAAACAGTCCACTCTGATCAGAAGATATTGTTAGGTGGGGATTATGAGCCTTACTTTTAATAACCACTTAACCAGTGAAAAGTTTAATGGCACACTCTGTTGGTTCAATGGCTCCAAACTACATTATTTTGGTTAGTTAGTTACCCCTTCTGTCACCAAATTGAGTGGTTGAACCGAGAGATCGGTAAATTGATTTTTTTGACTTAATGAATTTATAAATCAGAGCTGACTAGTTTATCACTATATTGGGAAGTTAATTTGTAATATGATCAGTGATATTTTGGGTAAAGTTCAAAAACCACTGTAAGAGGTTGATCTCGCTCTTAACCCATAAAGCACTATTATATCTATATGTCAGATCATCAAAAGAGCAATTCTATCAAAATATAATTTGTCTTATAACTACCCAATCAATCATAATTCTAGTCAATCTCCAATTTTGCCTACTCAGTAATCCAACTAAAATCTCTAATTTTGCCTACTCCCTAATCCAACTAAGGGTCAAACACATAGATTAGCGTGTACAAATCTACTACTATAAACAGTCTCTAAGACCCTCAAGATATGCTTTTATGTTTCATTATTAATCTATACCCATTGACTCAAGCATTGGAATCTTTACAAAAGCACCAACTCCTACACCGCAAAGAGGATTCATCATGGAGACTTTGAAAGGCCTTTTGGTATGAAGAAAGGAAACGGATTCTGTTTTTATAATTATATAATGTTTACTATATCTTTGTAATAATTATTCATTAATAATATTTATTTTTTATTAATTACTTTTTAAAGTAGAAACGTGAGTCATTTTTCATCAACAATAATTATTATTATTATTTATTTCTATTTTGATTTTTAACTTTCTATGTAATAAAGGATTTCTGAAAGTCATAAGTGATTTTTATCAAAATATTATTTACTATGATAAATAAATAGATAATACTGTGAGAAATTATATTTTAAAGAGGTTGAATTTTTAATTGTTAAATTCTTTTTGAGATTTTTACTCTACCTTTCAATTAATAAAATTAGAATTTTAAAGCAGAAGTTAACTTTTCTTGTTTTTAATAATTGGAGCTCTTTACAGCATTACTTTAAATAAGCTGCTTCAATCATAAATAAACTAGTTCAATTGTTAAAAACGCCATTATTTATCGTCATGTTTTTTTTTTTCTTGGGATTAATAAACATTGACAAGTGACTGTAAATCAGAAATCAATGATTGATTAAAATAAACATTGATAAAATTTCATTTGGTATATCCTTCTGAAAAGCAAGAATATTCCGTCCGCGTACGCATCTCTCTATTTCCTTTGATCCCCATTCTCTCTCAAAATCTCTCGTTTTTACTACCCTTATACGCAGTGCCGTTGAAAGCCGGACGCAAGTTGCACTTGAATTATTTAGATCTTTTCTTCAAAATAATGTATTCTCCGATTTGATTTCCTGAACCAAACACTGTTTTAGTATTATTGTTGTGTGTATTTTCCAAAAGTGAAATCTTTTCTTGATGAGCAATAGCTTGCTGGTTGATTTTGCGGCAATGTGGAGTCTTCCAGAGGTCCAAGTCGTGAGGGTTGATCGATGGCCCTGTCATATTTGATTTAGGATGGAGAGGTATTGCCTACGTTAGCATCCACATTTAGATTTAGGATGGAGAGGTATTATAAACGCCATCGGATCCCTCGCTCGACCATTCATATTTGATTTAAATGATTTGAATATTAATTTTTTTTATTTTTAAATTTGAATTATTATTATTATTTTTGAAAGTTTACAGTTGAAAGATTATTAGTAAGAGTAGCTCAAAATTTTACTATTTCTTTCTCTATTGATAAGATAAGTTTGTCTCTCCAGAGAAAAAAAAAAAAAAAAAAGACAAGTCTCTCAAGCACTCCCCCGCTCCCGGGGGCAAAAAAAAAAAAAGAGTGTCATCACATACATGTCACCAACATTTTCTCTGGAAGCAAAGCTAGAAATTTTGTTTTTTATTTTAGATTCGTTCGAATCAAAGTCTAAGGGACATCCTGATTTTTCGCTAGACTTCTTAAATGATGGTGTTAAGGGCTTCCTGTAGATCGTCTTTTATGTTGCTCTAGTATTCCTAATTAAGGTTGTCTATAATGTTTGTAATCATTGGTTTTCTCCAGTGATTTGAGATATCAAAAGTTGTCCTGGCAGTTTACTATCTCACATATGGTTTATAAGTAAGGCAGAAGTTTTATATTGTTATTTATGACTATTTCAACAAAGAGAATCCAGGATACTTTTGTCTACATCTCTAATATGTCGCCTACATTAATCTAGTATAGGTCACCATATCTTACGTCAAAGTTTAATTGAACTAGGTGCATTTACATAGAAACGGTTATGATCCCCTGAAAACAAGCAATAACACAAGAGGAAATGTGAAAGAAAAAGAAAATATGCAAGTATTATTCATTGAAAATCGAAAATCATAGTAACTGATCTCATTGGGAGATTTAGAGGAAAGAACAAGGCAAACAGAGGAAAGAAAACAAAAAATACACTCAAGGAGAGGAATAGTATAATAGAGGGAAGTTTGATCAATTACCCAACTGACTCTAAACCTTTTGCTCATACCTTTCTCAAACTTGCTCATTCCTTCTCATCTTTAACAACTTTTACGCATTTTGTTGCTTCTCCTAAGCTCACACAGCTGATTATTTTTCTTTTGTTTCTCACATCTCGAATTAGCTGCCATTTGTCCCTTATGCTTATGCGCCCATTTTGGTTTAAGTGTTACTTTACCCTTCCCATTAACCATGACCTTGTCCCCAAGGTCAAATGATGGATAAGTGGAATAAATGTGGGAAAGAGACTCCCACATGCAGCTATTAGAGCCCTCCCAATGTACAAGGATCTGTGACTCCCATGTATCACGCAGTTTGATTTGAGCATCAATAACTTCAACAAGAGAAATGAGTGGGTGATCCCCATTATCCAACAAGGGCAAAGGCACATATTGCTCATAAGGGGAACCAATACACTTTTTAAGGAGTGAAACGTGGAATACCGCGTGGATGTGGGCATCTAAGGGTAAGAGTAATTGATAAGCAGCTAGATCGATGCATTGGAGTACACAAAATGGACTAAAATAATGTAAGCCTAGTTTCTCGTTCTTCTTCAAATATACCGAACACTGTTGATAGGGTTAAAGTTTAATAGAGACCCAATCATCAACAACAAATTCCTCTCCTGTACACTTGGAATTTGTAAACTTCTTCATACGAGCTTGAGCTTTAAGAAGATTAAGCTTAAGCTAATCTAAAATAGAATCGTGAAATTGTAACTATTGAGAGACATCCACAAAACATCATCAGTTAAAGCATGGCATATAATGGAAGGGAGATCACACCTATAGACCATCTTAAAAGGTGTCATTCTAGCAGTAGTGTGAAACAAAAAATTATACCATAACTCTGCCTAGGATAAAAATTGAACTCACAATTTTTGATTGTCATGAATGAAATAGTGAAGGTATATTTTTAGACACTTATTGAGGGCCTCGAACTAGCCATCATTTTGAGGGTGATAAGATGAAGACATTTGTAAGGAAGTGCCCTAAAGATAGAACAAATGCTGCTAAAATGAACTGGTGAAAATGTTGTCATAGTCCATGACTATGGAATGAGGGATACCATACAGTTTGACCACACAATGAATGAAAGCTTGTGCAATAGTTAGGCTCGCGTAATTGGATTTCAATGGTGCAAAGTGAGCGAAGTTGGACAATTGGTCAATAACCACCATGATGACTATAAATCAATAAGAAGAAGGAAGGCTCGTAATAAAATCTATAATAACATCTTCCCAAATGCAATTTAGGATAGGTAACAAACTCAATAAGCTAGCTAGATAGAGCTGAGAGGTCTTTGCACGATGGCAAATCGAGCAACATTGAATACAGTGCATGATGTCCTATCGCATACCTTGCCAGAAAAACTTAGAGGCAATGCAATGGTAAGTGCAAAGAAAACCCACATGATCGCTTGTAGGTGATGAATGGAACTTAAGAAGAATTGTATCAATAATAAAGCGAGCATCCAAGGGAACCATGATCCTTTATTTTAAGAAAAATAATTGATCACAAATTGTATAATGAGGGATAACAGAGGGATTAATTTGAAATTGAGCAATGAGGGACTGTAAAGCTAGAAAAGCATGAACATGGTTAAGAATATCATCAATAAAGGAAGTATGAGGCAAGGATAAAGCCATTTAGCATGATTACGATAATGCATTAGCATTATGATTAGTTTTACCTAGTTTGTATTCAATAGTATACAGAAATTCAAGAAGCTTTAGCAACCACTCTTCCTACTCAGGGGTTTGGATAAGTTGATTAGCGAGATGTTTGAGACTATGTTGATCCATTTGGGTGATAAAAGAGTGACCTATGAGATAGTGATGAAACTTAGCTATGGCTTCAGTAATGGCATATAACTCCCTCACATAAGTTGAACAAGCTTGCATGCGTGGGGATAATTTCTTGAAAAAGAAAACAATTAGGTGACTTGATTCACTTAGGACTATGCCTATACATGAACCACAAGCATTTTTTTCTATAACAAAAGGTTGCAAGAAGTCTGGTATTGCCAGTAATGGAGCTCATGTATTAGCGAGCTTTAAAGCATCAAAAGTAACTGTTGCCTTAGTCGTCCACTAGAATCCATCTTTTTGCAACAATTTGGTCAATGGAGTGGTAATGGATGCATACTGCTTGATAAAGCTATAGTAATATCCTATGAGACCTAAAAACCCACGTAACTAAGTGATGTTGGCAAAGGAAGGCCAATTTAAAATGGTAGAAACTTTGGATTTATCCATTTCAACACCATTGCTTGAAACCACATGATCCAAATATTCAATCTTATTCTGGCTAAAAGAGCACTTAGAGAGTTTAGCATATAATCAGTGTTCTTATAAGGTAGCCAAAACACGTGAAAGGTGATCAACATAAAGTGGCTAGTCCACACTATAAACAAGAATGTTGTCAAAAAAATACAAATATAAATTTGTAGAGAAAAGCTTAGAAAATCGAATTTATTAAAGCCTGAAAGGTTATAGGAGCGTTAGTAAGGTTGAAAGCCATAACAATCCACTCATAGTGGCCATGGTAGGTGTAGAAAGCAATTTTGAATTGATCTTCAAGCTTGACTAAGATTTGATGATATCTGGAGCAGAGGTCAAGTTTAGAAAAATAGCAAGAGCCTTAAAGTTCATCTAATAGCTCATCTATAGTAGGGATGGGAAAATTTTTTTTTAATGGTGACAGCATTGAGAGCATGATGATTGGTATAAAACTTCCAAGACCCATCTTTCTTTTTGATGAAAAGAAAGATGAGTGAAGAAAGGATTAGTACTAAGATGAATCAGACCATCCTTTAACATGTCAGAATGGATAATGGTAAGGTTTTACCTTCATTGAGGGCATGCCCTCGAGTAATGGAATGGCATGATCATGAGTTCGCAAAGGTGGTAATCCCTTAGGGATGTAAAAAACAATCGAGTATTTGTGCAGCAGAATAGCCAAATCAAGAGGAATATTAGATGGTAGTTGTAAGGTATTCCTAGTAATAGAGTCAATATAGAGGCATTGAAGAGTGTATAATTCCGCAATAACGTCAATATCATGAAAATACTTCAAGTGATGAAATTGAGTAGGGGTAAGAGATGAATTCTTATCACCTTGGAGGGTCATAAATTGATTATTAAGATAGAAGCATAAGGTGAAAGTGCTGTGTTTTGCAATGTGAGCTTGCAAGGTGGCTAACCAAGACACCCCGAGGATCACCTCAGAGCAAGTGACAAGGAGCACATAAACATGGCAAGTTATGGAGTGCCTTTAGATAAAAAGGGGTAGGTGGTGGATAACCTCTCACATTCCAAGAAATGACCATTGCCTACGATAACACACAAGCTTGGCGCCGGTTTAATGGGAAGGTTAAGATAATGAGCAATGCGAGGTTGTATGAAATTATCAGAGCTACCACCATCCAAAAGAACTTGCATAGTAGTACCATTTATAAGATTAATGAAGCGAATGGTGCCTACATCAAAAGAACCTTAGTAAGCACAAAAAGACAAATGCACTAGAGGAGGATGACTTAAAGACAGTTCAAAAGGTTTAAGAGATGGAAAAGCATCTTCAGAGGGACCAATCTCATCAAGCTTGAGTTGTAGGTTCATATAATGGCAGTTGGGGCATTTGTGATTCCATGTATATTTTTCATCACAAGTGAAACACAAATCTTTCTCACGTTGAAGTTGCATTTTTATCGAAGATAGATGTTTCACTCGTGGCAATGGTTTGGATGAAGGTGTGGGCAATAAGGTAGGTAATGCAGCCCTTGAATTTGTATGAGTCAGAGATGGCAAACTAACAGTCAAATTTGAGACCATTGGAGAAGGTTTCAGAGACATTAAAGTTAGAAAGGATAACCGGGGCCTTCCAAATGGGCCAGGTGATGTATACTTTTCATCAAATATTTGTGTAAATGAAATGGTGCATAGCAAGGAGCATAGAAATTGAAGAAAAATCTCATGCCAAATATCAGGCTTGAGCCCACCAATAAAGCAGTCTATTAACGCATCCTCTATTAAGCCTTCAACTCTATTGGCCAACATTATAAACTGAGTATAGTAAGGATTCACGGAGTCTTGTTAAGTCAAGTTAAAGAGCTTTGCATAAGGACACTTGAACTAAGAAGGTCTAAACTGGGATTTGATCGCTTGGCCAAAGTAGCCCAGGTAGGAAGTTGATTTGCCTTTTGAAACATTTGAAACCATGGAACCATTAAGCCTTCTATATGCACTGTTGTTATTGTGAATTGCTAAGGGTTTAGGGTATCATAGTAGGAAAAAAATTGCTTAACACAACAGATCCAAGTGAAAGGGTCAGAACCATCAAACCCCGAAAAATCAAGTTTGACTTGACAAGAATGAATGGAAGCTTGTGGTGGAATGGATTACACAATGCCATGATCAAAATTTAAAGCTTTGATTGGTCATCCCATATGATTTTTGTGAACCCTGCATCTATTTGCGTGAGCCTATTTTGATGATTCACTAGGAATTTAGTTTGTTCTGTAGTATAATTGTATGTAGCTCCATTGAATCACAAATAGGATCCCTCACCCCTAGAAATTGACTTATATTGGTCTGGGTTGATAGTAGAACTTCCTTTTAATGTATTTGTGCTGGTTTACTGATTTGTAGAAATATTAGGGGTCTAAATTATAGGAGAGATTTTGTCGAAATTTCTACAAAAGCCACCTGAAATTAAATATGTTTAATGCAAATAGGATTCACAATTGGTCTATTTGATTCTACTATTTGATATTGAATTTTAAGGATATTCACTAATACTTGGTAGGATTTTAGTTTGGATAGGCTTATGGGAGAGAAATTGTCTATCTTATGTGTCGGTCACACTTTTGGTTATGTGGGGTGACACTTTGGGAGGATAGCTAGGATGACACTTTCATAGTCAAGAGTGATGAGGACAGTATTGATCATATTATTTTCATAACTAGTATAATTGTTGTCCAAGAAAGCTATCCTAGTTATTGCTGCTATACCTTTACTTCCATTCAATATAAGAACCATTCTGATGGCTCCAAGATGAAGATGAGTATATTCATTGGTTCTCCAACGATTAATAAGTTCAGTGGGGATCTTAATAGTAACATACTATTTAGACTAAGTTGAAGCCAAGCCATAGTGATTTAGCTTGGAATATTGAAAATTTTTTTTAACAAGTGGACTTGTTTAGGTGATCAAACGTCAGATAGAACTAGTGAGAGTTTTATTCTGGTGGTATAAACAATATGGAATAAGAAGGGGGAGAGAAGTTTCTTCTTTCTTAGTGTTGTCAGGAAGATGAGTGACTTCAATAAGATTATTTATTTTATTGGAGAGAGTTTTGAGACAAGAATAGGGAATATTATTAGGTATTGACAGAGAAGATGAGAGACGAACAAGTTTAGAAGTTTTTGATTGAGAACTTATACTGATGAAAAATCTTCTTACTCTCTCTCTTCTTTTCAGAATTTATTCCTCTTATTTTGAGAAGATAGGTTTTGATATTATTTAGGGTTTAATTTTAAGAAAAAAAATTAAACAAATCTCTTAATGTAAAAAATCTTTGTAATTTTTTAATTTGCAAAAAATATTTTTTGAAATGGAAATAATAGAGAAAAAATATTAAATTTTTAATTTTTAATTTTTAATTCATAAGAAATATTTTTTAATGTCTTGGGAAATATAACTTAAAGACTTGAATAATAAATCTGCAACTAATTACAAGAAAAAAAGGATTAAAAAAAAGGAGCACAGCCACAAAGGCAACAATCTTAACCTAATACAGCCTATTTTAGAAATACAGGCTTGAACCCTAAGAAAAGAAAAGGGAGAGAGGCTAAAAAAAATTATAGAAGTCATAAAGATGACAAGGAAAATACAAAGAAAAATTACTTAGTGACTTAAGTTTTGCAAAATTTATAATATAAAACTTTAAAAATTAAAATTATCTCCAAAGACCACAGTTGTTATTAAATTTTAGAAGACTTACAATTAGAGTTTAAGAAAGTTACTATTAGATTTGAGAAAAGATATTGTTTAAGTAACTTTAGTAATAAGTTTTTTAAAACCTATTAGTAACTTTTTTAGACTCTAAATTGTAAGTTTCTTAAAATTTGATAGTAACTTTTTTAAATTTTAATAATAAGTGATAGTAATTTCAGTTCTTGAAGATAATTTTAAATTTTAAAATCTTTTATTATAAATTTTATAAAAATTTGGGTCATTAAATATAATTCTCCCAAAATCCAAAGACATTGCATTACCATCACCATCAGCCAAGGCAAAAACCCATGTCAAAGCCATGCCAAATATAGAAGGAATTGAAGTATATCAAGATTTTAAGCAAGGAAACACGCAAGAAACACATCAGCCAATCTGAGATGCATAATCAGTATGTTTATGGTCAGAGTAAAGGCAGCTCACCTGGGAATAGTAATTTCATAGGGAAATGAAAGAGCACCCTCAGTATTGGAGGAACATGATCCTTCTTCTCATTAACCAATTTAATTATTTGAAATAAAATAACACGATGTGATGCTTCAAGTGCTGCACTTCGGGCATTTCTATCTTCTAATGCTCCTCTACTCATTAGTATAATGGCAAAGCAAGCAAGGAAAAGAAAACTATCATTAGTCAGGGTGAAGTAACTAACCGCACGGTAGGAGCGAAACAAAGAAATTTTGATGCACAGAAGCAAGTGACGTGCACCTCCACGATCAACAAGATGGCTGTTTGTTTTTAACCTCATAGAAAGATAAACATATCTGCTTTATCAAAATTCAGAAGCCTATTAGCAGAAAAAACTATAAATAATGAAACAAATAGAAAAGCTTAATGCAAAATTTGCATCAGGAAATATATAATACATTAATTCTGATTCAAGCCCATTTTATAGTTTAGTTAACTTCAAAACAAGAGGTATTCAGCATAAACCTGAACAAAGCCTTCTCTGCACCAATATTTTAAAGAGTAGAATAGGGGCTCTTGACCAAATTTGTGAGGCTTCCAGAATGCGAAATCAATCGAGCATCAACAACTTCACCAATCAAAGAGGGCAAATTTGGTGCAATATTATTCATCTTAGTAACAAGAAAGGAAAAGGAAGGTAGCCAAAACATTCACACATAAAAATTCAATGTATTAACATCATATTAGGCACCCCTATCAAACATCCCAGTGTTCAAATTGCCCAGTGCTTGGTACCACAAGAAAGAAAAGAGGAAAGTAGACAAAAGAACTCAAAACACTCCTCACTCTAAAAAGAAACATCTGTCCACTAGCATAAAAAGAAAGATCATGCATAAATGACCTAAATTGGCTGCCTAAAATATGGATTTGTCCCTTAGCTCACTAAAATTGTATTCCTGTTTGGATACCAATTCTTCAATACACCACGAATGAAGAACGAAGAAAGAGGAACGAACCTTCAAAACGCAGAATCAGGGCTTTACCAAATACCAGAACGCAGAGCTTCATCGCAGCATTTTGGCTTCATTTCCTTGGAACAGAGGCAGAGCAGCTCGTCAAACCTCAATCTTCGCATGTAAGCTGAACGCAGTCTGACGCACGGATTCCGTGCAGAGATATCTTATATAATTTTTTTTTTATTTTATAAGATATAAAATATAAAATATAAATTTTATAATTAACAATTATAAAAAATAATATTTTATATAAAAAATTAAAAAAATTATAAAATTTAAATGGTCTAAATCATTTAAATTTAACCTAAACGGTTGAAATTTAGATATACTCGATGCGCATTCCACCTGAATTGCCAAAGAATCCGGTTCCGTAGTTTGGAGGAGGAGGAGGAAACAAAGTTGAGTGCAGTGTTTTCGAAGGAGGAGCAACGCACGGCTGAGATTTAATTTGACCGAAATCAAGCCAAAATGCATCGTAATGAAGCGCTGTGCCTTGGTTGCCAGGGACGCGTGTCGTACTGGTGACGATTGGATGAGAGCAACGACAGGATTAAGCCAAAATGAAATGGGCCTGTTGGCACCCCAGTGGGAGAGAAGCCGGCTGCGAATTTATGGAAGTGTGTGCTTCCAGTTATGAAATGACATGCTAACGGCGATCAGGTGAAGGTTTTCCCTAGAGAAGACTTCTCAAATTGCAATAAACTAAACAGTGTTTCACAAAATGCTTATGAATCTATTTCCATAGGAGATGAGAATAACAATGAGAGGAATCAAGGAACCATTGTCTTTCTAAAGTAATTTGGGGCAAGGAAGCCAGAATATGGAAGCAGAAGAAAATGGAACATCACCTAGAAGTAATCGAGGTCAACAATATATAAGTAGATTGATGCTGTTTGCTAAATGATTTGCATATAAAAAGTGTGATGGAGAAAGTAGAGCTAACTGATTATACAATTGTTAGGAGGTTAAGGGCGACGGTATCTTCCATCTTTACAGCAATGACATAGTGGCTAGTCAGGCAGAAGCCACTATTTGTATCTCTTACAACCAGCATTTATAATGCTTGTGGCCAGTTTAGAAATGAAAATTAAGCAGGCATATCCCCTTCTTCTGAAATGGATCATGCATCTTCGGTTAATAATGCTTTTTTTTGTCAGTGGCTTGGTTGGACTGTGCCCTAAGGGGTATTACTTTCTTTATACGTATGGGGACCACGTCCTTGTTCTCCGTTGTGTGGTGCAGCATATTCTCAATGGTTAGTATGCTGGGGATGATCAAGTTTCTTGTTGTCCTGGTAAGCACCAATTATAATTGTTTCTTCTTAACTTTTCAGAGTTAATCCCATTAGATGTGATAATTCAAGTTTTGATAGTTATTGTTGATTGGCTAAATCTTGAACTCCAATTGCCAGTTGTCGCACTCCTTGTGGACAGGAATGGTGCATAACCAATTATAAAAGCTTTTATTTTGGAAAAGGATTTTACTTGTTTATAGTTTGAATGAGTTTAAATTACAGTTGTCCTGGAATTAGTTTCAAGCACCACATGTAGTGCGAGTAGATTTAGCAACTACGGCAAAAGTTGTCATATAATAGTCCTACATCCAGATATATATACCTTATCACTGACTCCTCTCATCTCTCGGCACTTGTGCATCTGTTTATTCTTTTCAGTTCTTAAGGTTTTGTATTTATATTTTCCTATATTCTCTTACTGGTTGTTGTTATCGATCAGGGTCTGGCTGCTTTGATTGGATTTTTCATTGGGTCCATCCTTGCAATTTTGGTTGTTGGAATCCTTGGAATTGTTTTCTCGTGGTTTTATGGGAGCTTTTGGACGACTGCATTTTTCATCTCCCTTGTAGGTGATTTATTTGCCTTTTATGTTGCTTGGATAATCTTCTACCTAGTTGTGTGCGCGCGCGCGTTTGTGTTTGTATGTATTACCACTTACAAGCACACACTGACATAGATATGCGTATTATACTAAATATAGATATATGTTACTTGCATGTATCTTTTTTCCCATATTTGCTAATACTTGATATTATTTGAATCTCAGGATTGGCATTGTTGAGTCACGGATGTCCTGCACTACTTATTACCACTGTCTACTGTGTGTATTGTGCTTGGATGTACGTTGGGTGGTTTGGCCTACTATCGGCTTTGAATTCATCTTTTATATATCTCAAATGATGTTCAGTACATCCTCATGAATATAATTCAACAGAATAGGTCAAATGCTTCTCCTGAACAAGAAGCTGGAATGCAAGGTCAACCGGGTTTCTTTAAAGATGAAACAATATGAAACTCTTTCTCCGAAAATAGGCCAGGACCATCCACAGATCGTAATGCGGGAGTCCCGTCAACTAGTGGAACTGATTCTGATATAACTTCTGAAGATGAAGTTATCCTTTGCTGAATTGCTCTGATCATTACTCTGTGCATGTTGGGCTTGACGCGGTATCAGAATATAGATGTTTCACTACTGAAGCGGGAATATAGGAAAAAGGTTAGTGCTATTCTCTGATGTCAATATACTGGCTCAACCGTGTTTTAAACTTTTGATGAATCTTTCTGATATGTTATACTCTCAGTCTCTTATAAGAGTTATGGGAATATTAGTGATTTGATATCAAGTGATGAAGGGATTCTATACATAACTATTTTCAGCTTGCTAATCCGCCTCATTTCTGAATAAGCTGTATGTATTGATAATCAGGCGATGTTGGTACATCCTGACAAAAATATGGGCAATGAAAAGGGTGCAGAAGCTTTTAAGAAACTTCAAAATGCATGAGGTAAGATTTGATGTTTTTGCTTACTCTTAATAATTAAACTAGAAATATCCCTTCCCTAGGATGCCTGATTATAGTGATGTCTCCAGATTCTAATGGATTCCTTGAAGCGAAAAAACTTATGATGATGAGTTAATAAGGGAGGAGCTTTTGAGCATATTTCACAGGTTTCAGAGTGCTTCTCAAAAGGTATGACATATGCATTATATCCAGCCTTTTTGATACTTTGGGAGCTAGACGTGGAATCCTATTTAACACCTTTGATATATAATTCACAGATATGGCTACTTGTATTGTATTTAAAGGATGTAAACACATATGCTTTTTGTTGCATATTAAAATGGTATCAAATTGTTTTCTTCGGTGTAAAAAAGGTTAAAAACTAATCCATTTTGGCACTGCTGAAAATATTTTGGCAATATATATATAATGTATATTAAAAAAGTTATATGGGAACAGGCATATGGTATGCGTATCCAATACATATACAGCTACAAAATCAAGTATCGGTGCTTAGCTTTTGACATATGGCGAACAAGATTCAAGTTTATAAAAATGTTAAGAATGAGCATAAGAACCGTGGATAGGTACAATACCCAGGAAGGGATGATAAATATTCTTCACTGTTCATGCGTCATGAAAGATTAGTGAAGCATTGCTCCTTTTGTCCTATAAAGCTAAAGAATATCCATATAATTTGTTCCATTAAAAAAAAAGGTAAAATGGTGAGCAACTGCACAGAAGAAATTAGAAAAGATTGCAGTATAAGTTTTTCCTATGTCATGTTCACTAAAATATAGTCTGAAAAATTTTACATGATCATGCAAATAGTATCTGAAACTAACACAGTAAAATGCAAGTACTTTCTGCTTGATGCTAAATATTTTGGTGGTGTAAATGGTGCAGCAACTTTCTTTTTCCCAGTGAAGTAAAGGATTTATGTGACTGAGAATCTGCTTAGTTTCTCGTTCAATTAACCACCAACCTTGCATTGTAGTTTGAATGGGGACTGTGTTTTCTCTAGCAATGCCATCTGAAATAGCCATTTGACATTCTTATAGTGTCCATAGAAAAAGTACTGTGATTACTGATTTCCATAAGTCAGATACAATTTGTCTTTCTATGAAATTCGTGGTTGCTCAAACTGCATCCAAAATCACGCCTCGAAACTTGAATGGAGATCAAAGATAACTGAACATATTTATTGCAGGCTATGAGATGTCCCATGAATACTCATAAGCCAAGCTTTCAAGGGATCACTAGTGTAACTTCCAAGCATTATTCAGGCAAAGGAACTAGCTCGGGTCAAAAAGGTGGTCAAATGCCGACACCTAACATGGAAGACACCATGACAGAGGAAGAGTTCATTGAGTTGCTGCAGAATATTGCAACACAGGCAGGCGTGTTCCAACAGGTAGCGACGCTGCTACCGAGAGTCCATCTACTAAATCTGCAAATGGGACTAAGCAGCTAGAGAAGGAAAAAGGGAAAGAAGCAATGGTGATAACAAAGTTATGTTTTACAATAGTGGCAATATTTCTTCGAGTGAAGCCTTCAAAAGCATTGTAAGTTAGTAGCTGTCAGTTAGAACAAGGCCTCAAAAAGTTGGAGGCCATATAGTGAAGGGTTATTTTTCCCAGTTGGCTTTGTTGTTGTCCATTAATTTCTTGATATACATTTAACCTGAAAAATTGTTGCCTTGATAGTAAATTGCGTAGCAATGATCTCTTTCTAGTGTGATTTTGTTGTCAAGTAGCAAGATGCTAAAGCCTAAAGAGCTCATTATCGTTGATTTAGGTTATTAGACGGTATAAGAGAAGTTATGCCTTAAGCCAAACAAACGTGTGTTAGAAATTATAATTAAATTATTTATAAATTTTAATTTTTAATTTGAAGTGAATCATGACATGTTATGAGAGCCTGTAGTTCAACTCTTCTGGGATCTCTCTTTATTTAAATTTTGTTTCAACCCAAGGTTTTGTAAGTTTTTATTTAGTTTACAATTTGAATTGCCCAAAAGATTATAATAAAATTATTTACTAATTTTCACTTAAAAAGTTTAAGTTTTTTAGGAGTAGTGATTTAAGATACAGGGTAGGGTATAGGGTATAATGATGAATAGAAAGGCATTAAACTGAATAAATTATAGGTTAAATTAATATTTTAATCCTTTAACTTTGTTTAATATTTTAAATTAATCCTTTACATTTGAAATGTTTCAAAATAATTCTTAAGTTTCAAATTTGTTTTATAAAATACCTTTTTAATAATTTTTTTTTAATGAAAAAAGAGGCGTCCGTTATTTCATTTCATATTGCCTTATCTTTGTGCTTCCTTTCATGGCTTCTCAATGGACGTGGCAACCACTTTAAGTTCCTTTTCCAGCAACCAGTTGTGAAGTTGCATATATGGAGACCCTACTGTTGAAGTTGCCGTGGCTTGTAACGAAAGGGTAGTGGTTGTTTGCATGTTTGTTCCGAGTTACTCACAATCCTCCCTACTCTTCGGTGGTAGTTGCAATTGCAGGCTTGCAGCTAAAACAATGGCTACGTTGATGCCCATCCCATCGATCGAGACCCACATCGTTGCTGGGTGCAACCAAGGGTGGATTCTGCAGACCGTAGATGGGTTGGTGGTATCGTCACGCGCATTGAGTCTCCGAGTTACCCGCCCAGATGTGAGCGAACTTGTGCCTCTTCCTATGTAGGAGGGTGCCCATCGAATAAGAACTGTGAATCCCGCACCTACTGTAGCAAAACCCATTAACAGCAGTTGATGGCGTCTTTCTGGTCATTTGCTGTGGTGAGGGATTTGCCCAAAAAGTAAGGCTTATTTGTTTAATCTCCCACCATTTCTCTCTCTCTCTCTCTCTCTCTCTCTCTGATTGAGAAGCCGCGAGAAGAAGCACAACGTGGCAAGAGATAATGTCCATTTTACTGATGTTTAAGGAATTAATTTAAAATATTAAATAAAATTAGATGAAAATAATACTAATTTAACCTAAACTGTATTTTGGATTGAGATAATGTCCATTTTACTGATGTTCGAAGGAAATGTTCTAAAAGTGCATTTCAACAAACATGAGCAGTAATAAAAAAAAAATGTTGGGTTACATTTTGCTGCTAAGTGGTATTTAACGTCCTATAATCCATTCTAATTCTTTTTAATAATATTTTAAAGTTTAGACTAATTATTGGATGGAAATAATTCAAGGTTTAATGAACTCTTTGCAGTCAATTATATATATAATATTTAAAATAAATATAAATATTTTAAAATATAAAGATTAATTAAAGTATTTAATACTTAATAAAAAATTTACGTAAAATTGGTTACTTGTAGTACGAGGTTACTCATAAGCCTATTTAGGGAATAGGAACTAACCTCACAACCCATCTAGAATTAGTTACCTTATTTATATTAGATAGAGTTAGGTTTTATGATATGGTACAATTATAAACCCTTTGAATTTATTGGAGTATTGTGAGTTGTATTATATCTTTTTTATTTGTTACGATCATCTACTTACCTAATTTTTGGTATAGCCATGAATCCGAGCAATATGTCTGATATGATCTAATTAATCTCCCAATTATTTTAACAATGATAGATTACCAACTTCTTCCTACAAATTTCAAGTCCAAACATCAATACCATATTCAAATTTAAAATGATATAAAAAGGCGAATGCATTAGAAGATACAAGAAAACTTATATAGAACACAATATTGACCCAAGGATGCCCACCAATACTTTGTCTCTAATATCATTAGCAATTTTTATATCTACCTGAGTCTTTAAGATTGGATCCAAAGCCAATTTAGTCTCTCATATTCGTAATTCCCTTGTTAAAAATTATTTTTTGATTAGTTCACTGCCAAATCTAATTATTTTTTAACTAATTTAACTATTTTTTGATTGATTCTAAAGTTGAATAATAAACTAAGATCATAGTTGGTTCTCTAATGTTTCAATCTAACAAGGCGGTGCTATTCTATTAATTTTTTAAATACAAAGGAAAAATTTATGTAGTCTTTCCACTTTTGTCTTTAACAATAATTATTTCCCATCGATTCTTGTGGTAGTTCTTTCGTGATAAGGTATCATTATTCAACAACTCTGGATATACCTAAAGAACAAAATAATTTATTCAATTGTAATAATTTTTTCGTTATTTTCATTAAATGTGGATGGAAAATAAATTAAAATAATATATATATATATATATATATGAACTACATATATCTAAATAAATGTTATTTTGTGATTAAAATTAGAGGCATTCTCAAACTTTATTCGAGACAAATTCCCTTTATGCTGGCATAGAGTATTTATAATTTCTCTCTTAAAGTGCATAAAAAAAAAAAAAGTGTTTATCAGCACAAGGCATAATAATTTTGCTTGGTTCATAGAGTGAGTAAAAGTTTTTTTTTGGGGGTAATTTTACATGACAATATATGTTAAAAATATTAATAAAATTTATTTCTAATCCTTTCACTAATAATTTAAGCTATTGGGATGAAATTATTTTTTAACAAAACAAACATTCAAGCCCCACCTAAACCACTCTCCAATCTACATATTGATTTGACACCGTGCAAAAGCTGCTCATTTGGTTATACCTTTTTTAAATTTAGGAGAATTAGGTAATACAAATTTAAGGAAAAATTTATATGTAAATCTTTATATCATTATTATTAAGTTCTTTAATTAAAATATAATTAATATATAAATTTTCAATTAAAATATAAAAAATTGTATAATTTTTATGAACAATTATATAATTTTTTAATTAAATTATACACCTATAACATTTTTATTAAAAAATTATATATTTATTATACTTTAATTAAAATATAAGAAATTGTAATCAAATTTAAGACAAATAACCGAAAATAGTAATGATTTAGTTTAATAATAATAGTAAATCAAAAGTGCATAATTTAAACTATCCAAATCAAAAGTGCATAATCTACATAGAGGAGTTAATAATTTGGCATGTGAATTCCCCCCATATGAAAATATTCATATTAGGTACCCAACTAATACCTAACTAAATTTTTATGTGTGATTTAGTTGGGTCCCTAATATAAATATAAAGCCATGAATACCCCCACCCATAATAATACCTTCGCTGTTTTTCAATTAGTTTTCGTCAAAGAGAGACTAACAAAACGGTGAGCAATGGATACGGTGGGGGATGCATCAAAAGCAGTGGGTCTACCATTAGCACCGACGATTGGTTTCCCCACGCAAAAAGTTGATAACCAATTTCTGGAAATAAATAACAGGAAGAAAAACGGAATTAATAAATTAATAATTATTCTATATGACATAAAATAATAAAAAAAATTAATGTTACTAAATTTGGTGGAATGCTATCAAATGTTTTGTTAGTAAACTAATTTCATCTAGCTTAATCTAAAAATTCAAAGAAAAATATTTTATTTAAATAATATACCATAAAAGTTTATAGTATATAAATTTTGCAAATAAAATATTAAAAAATATTTTAAGAAATTTTTTTTATTTTGGTCACCCCTAATCCAAGGTTTTGGTTCCGTCACTGTGTCTATATATCTTCTGCTGAAGTATGATTGGCGTTATTCACGTAGTCAAGATGACTGGTTGTGTTGTACCAGTAAGACGATGGCATATATGCATATCTGGAGAAGAATGGGATAGTATTATAGATGGGAAATTAAGATGCTTCTTGGATCAAACTTGTTTGATATAATTCAGGATCGTCAGAGTAATCAACATAGTATCACAAAAGATACAAATGGAGTCTGAAACTAACTAGTATGATCATGGAGAGATTGCAGCAAATTTTTTACCTGTGTCGTGTAATGTCTGAAAAATTTTACACGATCATGTAAATAGTGTCTGAAACTAACACAATAAAATGCAAGTAGTTTGTGCTTGATGCTAACTATTTTTGTGGGGTAAATAGTGCAGCTAACTCTCTTTTTCTCAGTGAAGTAAAGGATTTATGTGACTGAGAATCTGCTTATAGTGTCTTGCTTAATTGACCACCAACCTTGCATTGTGGTGTGAATGGGGATTGTGTTTTCTATAGCAATGCCATCTGAAATAGCCATTTGACATTCTTATTGTGTCAAATGCAATTTGTTTTTTTTTTTTTGCTTTTGCTTTTTTGTGAAATTCGTGATTGCTCAAACTGCATCCAAATCATAACTCAAAACTTGCATGGATATCAAAGATATATAAAGCATTAACACTGAACAGATTTATTGCATGGTATGAGATATCCTATGAATACTCATAAGCCAAGCTTTCAGGTGGACACTAGTGTAACATCCAAACATTATTTAGGCAAAGGAACTAGTTCGGGTCAAAAAGGTGGTCAAATGCAGACAGAGGAAGAGTTTCTTCAAGCGGTTGCAGAAGGTTTTGTAGGTTTCTATTTAGTTTACTCTTTGAATTGTGTTAAAGATATTATAATAAAATTATTCATTAATTTTTACTTAAATCGCTTGAGTTTTTTAGTGCTAGTGGTTCAAGGTATACGGTATAATGATGAATAAAAAGGCATCAAATTGAATAAGCTGTATTTTGGATTGAGATAGTGGCCATTGCTGATATTCAAAGGAAATGTTTTAAAAGCACATCTGAACAAACATGAGCAGTAACAGAAAGATTGCTCAGTTACATTTTGCTGCTAAGTAGTATACATTTATCGTTTTATAATCCATTCTAATTCTTTTTAATAATGTTCCAAATTTAGGCGAATCAAAATAAAAAATAGTTTATGATTTAATTATCTTACTCAGATTGAACCATTATATATATATATATATATATATGTAATATTTTGCAATTAAATTGATGCATGTATGGTAAAATAATATTTAAAATAGATATAAATATTTAAAAAATATAAAAGTTAGTTAAAATGTTTTATATTTGGCATCAAGTTTATTTGAAATGAATTAAATAAGTTTATTAAATGTTATAAATTTTTGCCATAGATACCAAAATTTCAGCTTGGACAAAAATAAAAACCAATATTTAATTGATTCAGTGCTAAACTTAGTTGACTTTTACCCGTTTTTGACTATTTTAACTGATTTTCTTTTTTATTGGTTATGAGGTTAAATAAATCAAAGTTGTAGTTGATTCACTAGTGTTTCATTCAAACTAACTAGTGCTAGAACCATTAAAACGGACCAATCTCATCAAATTAACCTGTTTAATCCACTATTTTAGTAGATTGAGTTTGTATGCTACTTGAGAGTATATTTTAATATAGTTGTTCTATTCGGACTCATTTAACACACAAGTTAAACATGCCAACCTATTTAACTTACATACTGACTGATTTATTATTATTATTATTATTATTATTATTATTATTATTATTATTATTATTATTATTATTATTATTATTATTATTACACCTAAAAATTAAAATGGCAAACTGAAAATGTGAAAAAGCTATTGCCCATATTGAAATTGTTTTTTAATCTAAACTCTCAAACCCACTCCCAAGTCTAGCCTAATACTTTAATAACCCATGTTGAAAAATTGAAAGTTCTCCTTTGTGCAGCAATTCTTCTTTTTGTGCAACAACCAAATTCTTCGTACAACAATCCTTTTTCTCCTTCAAACTTCACTTTTAATTTGTGACTAAGACTTATATGGTTAGATTTGAGAAATTAAGCGAAAGAGGGCAAAGGAGAAAGTCAAAAATAAGAAAATAATTTGAAATTACAAAAGGAAAGAACAAAAGTAAACTTTCATGACTCTTCCTTCAATTCCATTTCTTACATAGTTTAATTTAAGTAAAAACTAGTAGTTTTTTCCCCCGAATTTATATAGGAGATTCTAAATGCTATTTTCATTTTGATTCATAACTGGATATTTTAGATGAAGTTGAAACACTTTCTATGCGTGATTGTATGATTTTAAGTTGAAAATTAAGATTGGGATGTTTTCATTTTTCTTATTGTTGATTTTCTACCCTTAATCCTAACTATAATATGTGTTGGACTTCTAATTAAAAATGCTAAATCTTTATTTTGACTAAATAGGCTAGGGTGGACTCCGTTCAAGATTCTAACTTGTTTAACTTATAATTTATGGCGAGCTAGTCCATGCGGGTCAAATGGAGCCATTTTGACAACTCCATGGGTGTGGTCCAGGTTTTTAACCTATGCTTCCAAATGCTACTTTATTAATTCTTTTAAATACAAAGAGAAATTTATGCATCAAGATCCTCAACTACAGTAATGATTAGTGCAGGGGTACAAATTCCAATTCTTTTAGGATTTAGAATTTAATGAGGAATATAAAAAATATAACTGAGAGAGCAAAAATTTTAATAGTGAGAAAAAATTATGTTATAAAAATTTTAATTATATTGTACATTTAAAATTTTTAAAATATAATTTTTTCTTTATTAAAATTTTTGTACTCCTAATAATATTTTTCCTATTAAATTCTAAGTCTTAAAAAAAAATTTTTTTAATGCGCGAACTCCTTACTGTACCCCTGCAGGTATCCAAACTAGAATTTTATGTTGCCCTTCCAATATGTCTTTAACCAAATTATTTTGTATCGATACCTGTGGTAGTTCTTTTGTGATAAGGTGTAACAATTCAACGTCTTTCGAATGTAAAGATCAAAATCTTTTATTATATTGTAATAAAATTTTCGTTACTTTCATTAAATGTGGAAGGAAAATAAATTGAAATAATATATATATAGATAAGAAATGAACTAGAAGTTTCTAGAAAAAAAATAAACGTTTTTGTGATTAAAATTAGAGTAATTCTCGAGCTATATTCGGGGCAAGTTCCGTTTATGCTGGTATGGTGTTTTATAATTTCCCTTTTATGAGTGCATAAAACAAAAAGTTATACTTTATTCATTATCAAATCGAAATATCAGCACAAGGCATAATAGTCTTTGCTTGGTTCACACAGTGAGTCAAAAAAAAATTTTCCTTTTTTTTTATGACAATGTATTAATAAAATTTATGTCTGGGCCTTTCACTAATAATTTAAGTTATTGGGATGAAATGATTTTTAACAAAATAAACATCCAAGCCCCACCTAAACCACTCTACAATCTACATATTGAATAGCTGACCTTTTGGTTATAGACCTCTACTAAATTTAGGAGACTTAGGTAACAAAAATTTAATATCAATAATATCAATTTTCGTACGCGATTTTGTTGGGTCCCTAACATATGCTATCAGGCAAAGGTAACGCTCTGTTTGGATGGGGAGAAAACGAGAGGGGAGAGAAAATCAGAGGAGAGGGGTCATGTTTTCTCCCGTTTGGATAAGGAGAAAAGGAGGGAGGGAGAAGAAAATTGGAGAGAAAATGAGTGTGGGTCCCGCGTGTTTTTTTTCTCTCCGGATGTGGGGAGATTTTAGGGAGAAAACAAGTTGCAGCGTGATGTGTACTTTTCATTTCCTAAATTGCCCCTAAACATAAATTTTTTTCCTTGTGTCTTCCTCCTCGATAAACGGCCTAGATAACCCTAATTTTTTCTTGCCCCGAATTTCACATAAGCTCGACCTCCTCGTTTCCTCCTAAACTCACAGCGACGTTCGGTATTTTGACCCTTTTCATTCCATATTTCCCAAAAATTCCATATTGTTGCTTGATCCGTTGGTTTTCTCCTCCAAGCTTCGCAACGTTGTAGTCGGGTATTTTCACCCTTTCAATTTATATTTCAGTTTTCTTCTCCTAAACTCACAACGGCATTCGGTATTATGGTGTTTATATTTCATAGGTGATGATTTAAAATTCTTTTTCATGATAAACTTTTGCTACAGCATAAATTGGATCTTTAACAAAGTGCTTCAATTTGTAATGTAACATTTGTAGGATAAATTTATTAATTTTGAGTTTTGCTTCCCACCACACAACTGTGCGTGCAAGTCCACGAAAAATGTAAATTTTATGTGATATATATGTAATTGTTTCGTTGAGATAAGGCGAGTTGCACTCGGAGGTAACAATATTCTTAGGCCTCCTACAAAATATGTTAAAAAAAATTTTTAGAGAAAAAGAAGGAATCCTGAGTCAATTATTAATGATTAACCTTCTGGAATTTGGGGGTTCCTTTTGTAGTTGAAGACTTGCCAAATAGCCATGTTACTTTTTGTATTCTAATGTAGCATATAACCTATTTCTGCTTTGTCGTAACATTTACTCTTTCTTATAATTTTATATAATGTTTATTTATAAGTTCTTCCTTTTGTCGATATATAGTCTCCCTTTATATACTTTGTACAATTATCTAGTAGAGCGACAATAATATGGAATTGACAAAGGAAGTGGAAGAAGATATGTATGATATTGAGTTTGAAGTTAAGCAATTAATTAATTTTGGAGTAACAAATGCTGACTTAAATTTGAACCATTTAATAGAAGAGTTGGACAGGTGTAAGCGTACATGTATGATCTGATTTATATGCTTGCTTGTGCATACAATTCATTTATTGGAAGAGATGTCAACTCTAAGTAATAAATCTATTAGCGTTAGCAATATCGATCGATATAATATGAGAAGACAACTGATGATACGACTAGAAGATGAAAAAAAATGCCATGATATTTTGTGCATAGGCCCATAGGCTTTTATGGGGTTATATGAGAAAATTCGATGTACTGGAAGAGTAAAAAATTCAAAGTAGGTTATAGTTGAGGAAAAAGTTGCCAAATTTCTCCATACATTGGCCCATAATGTAAAAAATAGAACATTATACTTTTACTTTCATCCATCAGGGGAGACTATTAGTCGCCACTTTCATAATGTCTTATGCGTAGTAGTTTCACTTAAGGCTAAGTTTCTTGCACAACCCTCTGGAGCAGAAGTTGCTGTCCAAATTTTTAATAATAATAGATTTTATCCATATTTCAAGGTATTATCTGTATATCTACCTAGTTCATGAGTAAAGTAATTATTCCACAATATATTGCTATTAACTGATTGTAAATGATAGGATTATTTGGGAGCTATAGATGGAACTCACGTCCCAACAAAAGTGAGTTGGGGAACACTATGCTTTTATTTTCATTGATCAGGGGAGACTATTAGTCACCACTTTTATAATGTCTTCCGCATGGTAGTTTCATTTAAGGCTAAGTTTCTTGCATAACCCTCTAAAGCAGAAGTTGCTGTCCAAATTTTCAACAATAATAGATTCTACCCATATTTCAAGGTATTATCTGTATATCTACCTAGTTCATGAGTAAAGTAATTATTCTACAATATATTGTTGTTAACTAATTGTAAATGATAGGATTGTCTGGAAGCTATAGATGGAACTCACCTCCGAGCAAAGGTGCCTAGAGAAGAGGTTGCTCACTTTAGAGGACGAAAAGAGTATCCTACGCAAAATATTTTTGCCGCATATTCATTTGACATGAAATTCACCTATGTTTTGGCTGGTTGGGAAGGCACAGTTTCAGATTCTAAAGTTTTTAAAAATGCCTTGTCACGGGAAGATAACCTTATAATACCACAAGGTCTTTATGCCATCCATTAATAGTTTATAGTGATAGGCACAAATTTTTTTAAATCTATGATTGCTAACTAATGTTTGCATACATGTAGGCAAGTTTTATCTTGGGGATGCTGGGTTTCCACTCATGCGAGGTCTATTGACAACTTATAAAGGAGTGCATTATCACTTGAAGAAATATTCAGCCCAATCACCATAGAATGAAAAAGAAATTTTTAATCATTGACATGCCTCGTTGCAGAATGCCATTAAAAGAACATTTGGAGTTTTGAAAAAATGATTTCCAATCATAGCGAGCGGCACTGAACCACACTATTCCTTTCAAACTATAACTAATATTGTTATAGCTTGTTACATATTACATAATTTTTTGATGAGGGTCGATCCTAATGAGAATTTAATTGCTGAAGTTGATCATGAATTACAACAGAACCTCTCTGATGTAATGGAGACTTACTCTGGTTATGGTCAAGAGGAGGAATATAGACAAGGATCAATGTTAAGAGATAATATTACCAGTCAAATGTGAAATGATTATCGAAATAGACAATAATTTAGCATATAATCATTTCATGCAATCAATATAGTACTATGCTACAATGTATATTAATATTATTTGAAATACTTAGGCATTTTATTAATAAAATTATTTGGACTCTTCTTAAATAATTACGTGGCTAGTAATATAGATGCCCTGGATTGTGAGATAGACTTCTTTCTGTTGCTTGAGATTTTATGTTTTTCTATTCCATGTAGAACTTCAACAATGGCTCCAAAGCAGAAGGATTCAGTGAAGGACAATCTTCGATAGTCGCCTAAGATGGATGAAGCTTTTCTAAATGCGTTATTAGATGAGATGTTGAAAGGCAATCGACCGGATGGTACATTCACAACCTTTGCATATGACAATGTGTTGCAAGCTTTGCGTAATTCTTTTAGGCTGCATATTACCAGGCAACACTTGAAAGACCAGAAAAAAAAAAAACTTTATCACAACGATTTAGAGAACTCTATGATTTATTCAATAGATTAAGTGGCTTTTCTTAGAGTCCTATTACAAAAATATTCGAAGTTGAAACTCAAATCTGGCATGAGTTAATTGAGGTAATTTCATTATAATTATAGTGTGTAAATAGTCAATCAATTTGATGTTCTTATTAATTTTTTGTTTAAGAAGTTTGCTTTCATTTACATTGGAATGACATACAAATTTGTATGTTGCAAAACAAACCCTAAGCTAAAAAGTGGATGACTACACCTGTTTTACATTATGATAAGTTATATGAATTATTTGGTGCAGACCGAGCAACGAGAAAATATGCTGAGAGTGCCAAGGACAAAGTGAAACGATGACAAAAAGAGTGTATCAATCTAAATGACTATTGTGATGAAGAAACTATGAATGAAATAACAAGTGAGAATGATTTTAATTAGGGTTATGAGGCTACGAACTCTGGAGTAAATATGAATTCATTTAGTCCCATATATGTGAACTCAAATCACTCAACAAGCACTGCATCTTCGAAAGGTCAAAAACACAAGAAAGTGATGGTTGATAATATTGAAGAGAGATATGACAAAATTTCTCTGGGAATTAAAGAGTTAGCTAAGGTGATGCGAGATGGAAATTCATTGCAAGATAAATCTATATCACTATTTGAGAGGCAAGTTGCAGTAGTTGAAAAGCAAGCTAAAATTGCTGAAAAGGACCTTTCAATCTTAGAGAAAAGCAGACATCGGCATTATAGCAAAGAAGAAGTATGGGAAGAGTTGGAGCAAATTAGATTAATTGATGACACCAAGTTAAAATGTTATTTTTTCTTATGTAACGAGGAAAGTTTTTTGGAGTTCCTTAGCATCTGCAGCTACAAATGTTAATCCAGATGATGAGTAACGCGGGCAGTTCTCAGTGATGATGAGTAACGCGGGCAGTTCCCAGTGATGGTTACCAGCTCTGGTGATATTTTAAATGTATGAATGATCATTGTATGGTGAACTTGTTGGTTATGAGATTATGTTTAACTAGGAGTTGTTGGTCATGAGATTATGCTTAACTAGGGGTTGCTTTACTCTATTTTGTTTGTGGGAGATAGCTGTAATGAATTGGACCACGCTAAAATAATATTTAGGTTTAACTGTTTTTGCTTCCTGTCTATATAGAATGGTTATATCTTGGAGATCCATACAAATTGCGTTGTTTAGCAACTAATAACAAGTTATAACTTTATTGGCCAAATAGAGAAAAATAGGACAAAAATTAAAAAAAAGTTGTAATGTTATAACTTTATTGAGCAAATAAAGAAAAGTATGACCAAAAGTAAAAAAAAAAAATTGTAATGTTATTGTGTAAATAAACAAAATTAAGAAAGACATGAAAAAAGGTTGTAATGTTACTGCGCACATTAAAAAAATGAAGGAAAAAATTAAAAGGAAACGCTAACTACACTTTAACTAGGTTAAAATTTAAAAAAAGTTAGAATATTTTTGTAGAGATAAAATATATATATATAATTTTTGTTACCTTCTAATAGAGAGCTAAGTTTAAAGAGAAAATAAAGAAGGAAAAATTGTAACATGGGAGAAAAGTAATAACATAAGATTATTGGGTAAAGAAAAGGATTTTCTAAAAAGTTTGAGAATATAAAAGATATGTATGGAAGAAAAAAAATATGATATGTGTGGAAGGAAAAAAATAAGATATGTGTGGAAGAAAAAAAATGTCCTAAAAAAAAATTGAGTAGAGAATGAAAAATGCAAAAAAAAAAAACTCCCAAAACAGCGAAAGAAAAAAAAAATAAAAAAGGGAGAGACAGCCTAGCAGTCAGACTCGAAGGTCTAACTAAACCCTTGAGGGTCCGACTGAGCTTCAATTGGACCTTTGAGTTTGACTAAAATTCAATTGGATCAAGGGTCAAACCTTTCTTTGGTCGAACCCTCGGTCTGACTGAATTTCAGTCGGACCGTTGGTCTGAATGGACCAGCGGTCTGACCACCATTTGGTCGGACCGCTGGCCCAACTAAACTTCAATTGGACCTATTTGTTCAACTGAATTTCAGTCAGACCTGTTGGTCCGCCCTTTTTCTTGTCTTTCGTACTTTCTTCGATTTTCAGTGAATTTTTTTCTTTTTCCATGTTCGTTCTCAACACAATTTTCTTTTGAGTGACCTATTTTTTCCTCTTGGTTGCACAATATTTTTATAACTTTCTTGGTTCCCAATTCTGTTATGCAGGTTTTTTTTCTCTTGTTTTTAATTTTATTTCCCAATACTTTTTTTTCCTGTGACATTTATTTTTATTCCTTTTTCTTTGCACAATATTTTTATACCTTATTGGGTTTGTAAAATGAAATTACAACTTTCTCTGATATTTTAAACAACTAAAAAACTTTAGTTAGCTTTTTTTTATTTTTTTTTATTTTCTTTTTTTTACAATAATAATATAAATATCTGTCTGTCTTCTAAGTACCTCAAAATCTTACTCGATTTTGTTGTTTTTATATGCAGGTTTATGCCCAACTCATAAAAATAACTTTTATTTACCTATATAAACATCAAGTTACATGCGGGTTAAATGGATGAACCATTGAACATATATATATATATATATATAATACATTCAAATAGCAGACAACTAGCATAATACTATAGGAAACTTAATTCTACTTCTTATAACAAATTGAAAAATATAACTTAGTCTATTCATCCTCTTCATTGTCCTCCTCCATGCCATCGGGATCCCTAGCCTGTGTCACACCTGAGGCTAGTTGAGATGGGTTCCATCTCCCCTAGGATTGTGCATTAATGTTACGCGTGATCTCTTATAATTGGGTTCGCAACTCTTCAATTTGTCGTTGTTAGTCCTCATAATGACTTTGATATGATTTTGTTAAAATATTAATAAATTCATTTCGTATCATGTCTTGAATATAATTCGCATAGGGGTATGGTGGCACCTGACTCGAGGATGCTTCTCAATCATACGTACATCCAATCTTAGCATCTTCTACAATTTTAGAGAACATGTTGCCAAGATCGTAGATGGCACCTTTTTTTTGCCTCCGGCAGCTTTGACAAATAAATTTATATCTGTGACATTCTCGCTTGAGCTTGAACTTTCTGTACTCTCTCTTTGCCTCAAGTATTCATTCTAGTAATATAAATGGAAGTACTTAATATAAATATACATGTGCATGTTAGCAAAATAAATATATATCTATATACACACGTACCCAAACGACCCTTGATTTCTCATCTACCAAAGAGTTAGTTGATTTTTGTTGGTGCATCTTTTGGTAAAGCTCAGAAAACGAAGGATCTCTTCCTAACTCCCGGGTCTATAGAATGAAATAAGGCAAGATTAGATGAAATAATACTCCAAAAGGAGAAAATAAATGTACAAATACTCCAAAAGGAAAAAATAAATGTACAAATTGATACCAATCTTCATGCATGTTCCTCCATAGATGTAGAGCTTCTCGTGTGCAAAGAAGCAACCACACGATATTTCTTTTTTTGCTCACTATTGGCATAAAATTCATTAGAATCCCAATGCTTACATAATTCTTCCTAAATTGGCTGTTTTATCCATTGGGGTCTTTTCCGTGTGTCGCGGACATGTGCAATGATATCCTTCAACCGTTTTTGTACTCAATTTTTTCAATTATGCCAGATCTTATGATGGTGCACTGGGTCCCAATAATAGTATTTCTTGCATTGTGAATCACAACATCAATACAAAAAAATTAGGAGTTGTTCAAGATTAAATCAATTAATCAACTTTTTGGGTATAATAACCAAAGGAGACAGTTAAACCTCAAACTCATGAAATTATAATTGTTGATATTCGTACGAAACCTCACTCTAACAATTTCATGCACCATCATATTTATCTTTGAAGATTGTAACAATGGAAGTACAAACATCTTTATTATTTGATTTGAATCTAGAGGAATAAAAGTGGAAGGAAAGAAATTATGACCCACTATAAACAACTATATAATAATATACGTAGAAGAAATAAAGTTAGAAGCCCAATCCCCTTAGGCGTGATCAGTGTGGGAAGAGGTTCATTCTGATCAGTAGAGGGCTCATCATGCATTTCATGCACTTCTAGTTGCATATTATCTGATTCTGGTGGAACATTAAGCGAGGTTGGTGAACTTGGTTGCGGGTCTTCTTTAGCAGTGGATGATTCTCCTTGAGAAAAATTCCTCCGTGTCTTTCTTCCTCTTCTTGAAAATATCCTACACAATAATTAAATATGACTCATGTTCATGAAATATTTTAACAATAGCGTAACAATGTAGCCCATGCTCATAAGTCTAAAATGATAATCTTCTTTGTTTACCTTAGCATGAATGAAAAGCTAAAAATAATGTTATAAGGGAAAGAGATGTAGTCGGCAAAGTTTAATCATATAGAAATATATATATATATATATATATATATATGGGTATATATATTGATATATATGTGTGTGTGGGTGCTTACGTACATGCGCATGATTGTTCATGGAGACATGTGAATCTAAGTTAGATAAGGATAAGAAATAAAAAGATAAACTATACATATTCTTAGACTTAGTTGTCTACGGAAGAAGGCAAAATAGGTAAGAAAAGATTCTCACACATGGTTAAAACTTATTATGTGTTATTTTATAATGCGCAACAATAGAACTTATCATCTATGACTATGTAAGTCCCGCAATATAATATTATTATGCATAGGACAAGAGTATCTCCTGAAAGAGGAATAGATAAAGTAATAAATAAAACATAAAAGGTGTACTTTACGTTACCGACATTATAATACAAATTCATAAACTTATATCAACTAAGTTTACATCATCACACAAAATAATCTAAAGTAGTGGCGTTAATTCCTCATCAACTTGTCTATTAATTCCTTTTATTGGAATTATTCGAACACGATGGTCTATTATTTGCATGATATTCATAAAGTTCACATTGCATCTCAAATATTGATTTATCGTTGGCGTCCATGTGCATCCGAAGATCCTTTAACTTTTAATCAATAACAGGATGGAGGTGACCTCCTGGATATATAGCCTCTGCCGCACTTGGATATGAGAAAATGTTATTTCTTTTACCATAATTATAACCATATATTGGATCATCTACTACTTCATGTGTAACACTTCCTAAGCCATATATAGAGCCTCCACTTTTTTTTTCCTCCAGCAGCTATTGTCCATAGAGCAACTTCATTTGGCAGTGTAAAAATTTGTGAATCATCTGCCACAGTTGCTATACTAGTTTTAAGTCTCGTATATTCATCCTGAGACAAACCAAATAACGGAGGATGTTATATAGTTGTGCTTTTTATGTAAAAACATTTAAAAAAAGTAAAAAAAAGAGAGAATATATACAAAAAAATTTTCAGATTTTTTATCAATCCATTTACTAGATAATGGGTTTTGATGAGTTCGGACGTGCAGTTCTACCGGAGTTACAGGCCTACCTAATTCCTCAGCTAAAGTTTCAATGTGATCTATGAATGGACTATTTCCGCCAGTATGGAGTGATGGCTCGTAGACAAAGTTTGAAGCTCTATTCTTCTTTGTGCGTTCATTTCTCTCTTTAAATTCTGCTTTGTTCCAACTAACGCATAAATTATTCCAGATGTCTTCATTAATCCAGATAGGACGTTTTCCTTTATCTCGGACATAACAAATCAAATCTTTTAACTGGTTTCTTGCTCTATCTTTAAAGTTTTTATAAATTTGGAAATGATCCTCCCATGTCCATACATAGTGTTTCTATCCATTAAATCCAAAAATATCAGTAAGTCCATATATTTTAACAGGGTGGATATAATAAACCTGACATCGTGATTCCAATTTACTTGAAATTATGCAAACCATAATTAGCAAACTGATTTAGGAACTTCTTCCCATGAGTTATAAGCTCCTAAGTAATTATGTTTCATCATAGATACTATATACTCAACAGCATCATTTCCATCGGGGCCAAATCTGACAAATCCATATACCACAATTTTGGTAAAACAAAAAATTGGTTAAATGAAAAGGAAAAATTCCATACCCCGTTTTACCGATTGGAAAAATAAGTTCTTTTGTTATATTATCTCCTGTTCGAATTCGGGAATACAAAACATCTCTGTAGGTTCTTTTATCCATCAACACAATAAATAATAATAGATAAACATAAAAGAATCATACCAACATACAATCTTTATGTTCAATGCTCATACAAATAAATTACCTCCTATCTTTGCGATAATAACAGCACGCCTCCTATCTTTGTGACAATAACAACATGCCTCAAAAAACAAATTGCACTTTAGGTAGAATGCATTATATAATTTTGTCTTCAACTTCACATGAATTGCCAAGCTTCAATCCCTTCACAATCCCTTCACTGCACGGTGCCTTCACTGCAACTACTGCATGCCTAGGTCCTCCCTCTCCTGCATCGCTATATACCTTGTGAGACACATATTAAAGCATCTTATACATTACATGTAAGTCACTGAGATAAGGACGAAATTCACATGCTTTTCTTTTGCCTATCTTTTCCTCTTGTCTTATCCCCCGTTCATTCAACCTTTTTTGTCTTTTTCTTGGCATGGATTGAAACTTCACGGGAAGGTGTATTTATCATCCTTGTCTTGGCATGGCATGAATTGAAGCTTCATGTGAAGGAAGTTTTTTCGTCTTTCTGTAGACATGTCACATACATATAATCCTGTGTAAAATAATAAACATATAATCATGTGTAATTTTAAAGAATCTTAATTATTATAATTAGTCATATGTACTAATTCAGTTTATATTGGATAGAGGTGCAATTAATATAAAATTATTTCAACTAATATAAAATCAATTATTCAAGTTAATTGATGTGAAATTAATAAATATATATATCTTTATTTAGTCATAAATGGATTTTTGTGTTAATTTAAATTCATATAAATTGTACCTATAATTGTTTTTAAATTAATAAACATGTATAAAGTGTATTATATATATATATATATATATATATCCTATATTAAGATAAAATAATTATTTTTAGAGTACAATGTGACATGTACCGGCGTAGTGCAAGAAAGGTAAAATTGTCCAAAGAAAATTAACCACTCCCCCTCCCCCTATATTTTCTCTTGCCACATCCAAACAAGGGAAGGAGAATACTTTTCTCCTCACTTTTCACCTATCTCGTTTTCTCCCCACTTTTCTCTCCCCTCCACTTTTCTCCTCCCCCATCCAAATAAAGCGTCCCCCATCCAAATAAAGCGTAAGTGTGGCCAACAAAACTAGGCTTGAAAATCTTAATATCTACACCCTACATTAGCAGTAAATTGCTGCTATTCTAGAAAAGGCCTAGGCCACCATGGCAGTATAGTTACAATCAGACTAAAATTTTGTTTTAGTTTTTTATAAATGAGATTTTTTTAACTTAATTTATTATATAATCTTTTTAATTTTGTCTTTTATAAATAAAATATTTTTTAATTTAATTTCTTCAAGATAAATATTTCTTAATTTAATACCTCACAAAAAAAATGAATCACTAATATTCTATCCATTTATTTTAAATAAAATTAATAAAAGGAAATTATTAATAATTAATCTATCAAAAAATATATTATATATCATTACATATATGAATTTCATTTACAATGAATTGGCAGAAATTGATAACAATTTTATTTGTGAAAAAATAAATTGAAAAAGAAGTTTTATAAAAGGACTAAATTTAAAAAAAATTACTTTATCCATAAGAAACAAAAATAAAATTTTACTCAGCAATACTTAGCTGTCTCTCTTTTTTTTTTTTTTCAAATATTACGGCTACGATTATTTCCGACTGGTCGAATTAATTTTCTTTCCCTTGATCTGAGAAGCACATTTGTTTTTTAATATTAACTTGATGTATTTGAAAAAACGTATTTCTACAGTACTCTGAGCAATGAAATCTTAAATGCCGCTTCTAGCTAATATCATCCATGATTAAGTAGACTTGAAGGGTTTTTGCCTTAGGGTAAATGTTAACTTTTAACAGTTTAAGTTATTGAAATAAACTATTTTTGACAAAATTAGATTACTTGAGGTTGTATGATCAAACCTTTCTTAAAATTAGATGTCATTTGGGTTAGGAGTGGTAGGCTCCCTTTAAATAGGGGAGAATGATAGAGGGGACAAATATAAACTAAAGTTAGCAACAAAAACTAAAAACAATAGCAAAAAAAAAAAAAAAAATCTTAATTAGTTAAATAACTGTATCAAACCCAGAAATTTAAGGAAACATTATATACTTTATTATTTTAGTCTTGATATTTTGAATATTTAAAAAATTCAAAATGTTTATATTTGATCCACAGATATTAAAAAAATGTCTAATACCATTTAAGCTATTAAGAGGCATATAATAACACCATTTTAAATAATATGAAAATCTTACATCTATGCACGTTTAGTTTTGTTTATTTTTATGAACTACTAATTATATTATTCTATAACAATTTTTAATTATTATATTTAATATATAAATATTAAAAAAGAGTAGCTCAATTAATAAAAAATTATAATTATATTTTCAATTTTAGCGTATCATATTTGGTTACGTGGCTAATATTACTCTTTGGGAAGCATGTGGAGTTGAAGTAAGCATATTCAACAAACAAGGCCCTGAGATTCCTGGAAATAATTTATAGTGCCACGGAAGTAGCTGTAACCATACTTAACTGCCATTTTTAATATATCCACACTTCACGAATGCTTCATTGATTTCTTTCTCTCGCACCGTCAGAAACTTAGAATACGTTTATCAGAATTAAGAAACTTATTCAAATTTATCTATTAGTATAAGTATTTTATATAATTCAATATTCATTTTTAATAAAAACTATAATGTCTCTATAAATTATTTTAACCTAATTATATAATCACGCTTTAATTAAAAAACTTGTACTAGTTTAGTTAAGCATAGTTACTTTTATAATCATTTTATAAAAAATAGCATTAATTTATATGTTAACACCATAATATATTAATTTATTTTAAACAACACTTGTAGCAGCAGGTGGCAATTATTATAAGAAGTATATATAAAAATTATAAGATGCACCCGATGTACATAGGTACGACAATTAAAATTCATTTTGTGCTTGTTAAATTTGTCGTATGAAATAGATTTTGATTGTTAAATGTATGTACACCTGATGCCCATAAAAATTACACAAAGTATATGGGCTTTTTTTTTAACACTTTCAACCCTTCCTTGCACAAATCTTTTAAAATTTTTTTATTATAAATTTTATGTAAAATTAGATAGAGATAATATTAAAAGAGAGTGGGCATGCATAAATTTCACATCTCATGTCTATCTCTGTGTAAGTTTATAAAAAATTTTAAACTTGAAAAAATCCAGACGCAAACCTAACAGTCGTTGTAACTGCAACTAGCGGCTAGGATCATGTACACATGGCAATCCTTACTTAGACAAAATTACATCCTCTGGCCACCTGACATTTTCTTCTTGTCTAACTAGGTGAACGAAAAAGTGATTTTCATTTATAAAAGTGATCTTTTTTAAAAGTATATTATTAATTTGATTTATATGTATTTTTTATAAATAAAGACTGCATACGAATTCTTCTTTGTTGAAAAAATTCGCCCGAATATATATCCACTAAATTAATAGATGTAGACATTCAAGAATACTCATTTATCATACGACTATGGGTTTGAATTACATACAACAAACCCACCTTAAAATTCTTCTCTTGTGTATATATAGTCTGCACATACAAGTGGATGGTGCCATTCAAGAGACTTACAGTTTCTCATACAAGAAGCTTAAAACGACATGGCTCTTCACGGACACTTCATCACTATCTCTATTGCCATTTTGCTAACCTCCTTCTTCCTCTCTCTGCTTCTTCCAAAATCTTATGCTTCTGAGATCTCTGTAAGTGCATCTCCTGATTTTGATGACAATGATCTTCTTGAGTTCCCTCTGAATTTGGAATATTTGGAAGCTGAGTTCTTTCTGTTTGGGTCTTTGGGCTATGGGCTGGATACTATTGATCCAGATTTGGCCCAGGGAGGCCCATCACCCATTGGTGCCAAATTGGCCAATCTTGACCCTTTCACCAAGGATGTCATCTTGCAGTTTGGTTTGCAGGAAATTGGGCATTTGAGGTTCTTTCATTCTTCCCTTCTTTATAGTCTCCACAATCATAGCGTCTTTCATTAAATCTGTGTTTTTAGTTCAAATGAATCTCATATTCTCCTATCCTAGGCAGTTTTTAGGGTTGTAATGTAAATTTTGATGAGAAAAAGTCATATATTTGAGATTTATCAGTAAATCTCACTTATTTCATAAATGTAGGTTCCAGATGAATCATGTTTTTGTCTTTGAAATTTATAATATCGATTTCTTTCCAGTATTGAGGATTCAAATTCCCAAAATAAAGGACTTTTTTTTTTTGAAGGGGGAATATCTGAACATGGATTTAGATAATCTGAATTTCTTTAATATAATCTAAATTGCGATGCTTACATGCAATGTTAGTACCTTATATTGATGCTCTAACTTAATTAAGTAGCATTATTATTGCTCTAGAATCTCGATTCAAATGATATTTCTTCTTGGCATAAGAGAAAGACATTTTGATGTATGTCAATTTTGATTCTCTACTCCTTTCATCTCTTTCTTGAATAAATTCTTCACAAAAATTTGCTTGCCCACTAATAAAAATGTGGCGAGTTTGAATCTTTTAAAATTCTTTGCTGTAATTTTTTTTTTTTTTTTGTAAAGTTAAAGGGAAATGTAGACAGAGTTTGGAACCCATATAAATTTAAATCCTTTTAGTAAGTAAATGTATAGTATGAATTTGAAGAAAATAAAGAGTTGGTAGAATGAGAAGAAATAGACTCCATACACACATACTTTTTTATATCATTTTTTTTAAATGCACCATCTGATACTATAGAGAATTATAATTCAACCCATATACTCCCACTCTCTCTTCCAATATTTAGTCGCAATATCTTATATCTGTCTTTCTTTAACTTGAGAGAGAGATTTATAGCTAAGAACTTTATAGATTGATACAGAAAAATAGCATTGTTATTAACGATTACATAAAATGTAAATATTTTATTTCACAAATAATAATATTGTAAAGTTGGATGGTGACATTGCAGGGCCATAAAGAGTACAGTAAAAGGGTTTCCAAGGCCATTACTTGATTTAAGCAGTAAAGTATTTGCCAAAGTAATGGACAAGGCCTTTAGAAAACCTCTGATCCCACCTTTCGATCCCTACGCCAATTCCATTAATTACTTGCTTGCATCTTACGTGATTCCTTATGTTGGCCTCACTGGCTATGTTGGAGCCAATCCCAAGCTCCAAAATGCCACATCCAAGCAGGTAATTAAGCCCCTAATGAAAGTTACATTTCAAATTTTGGATTAACATTTGTTTGTATTAATTGATTATAGGTTGGCTGGATAATTAATTTTTAAAAAGTTTGATTTCAAAATTTGATCAATTTCTTACATACAATAAAAATAAAGTTTAAAGTTCTATTCACGATTGAAGCTGGTCCAAGATAAATTACAAGTGAAATGTATTGGCGGATCTCATTTCTCATAGTTTAATTAAGAAATCTTATCTGTGAAGCTATAAAAAATGTCAGGATTCTCTATTTTAAGAATCAAATGTTGCTGGCTATTATGTGATGAATCTTTCATATTATGTCGTTTTTTTCATCCTAAATTTTACACGACTCTCCGAAAAAAATTTAGGCATCTGGCATCTTGCAGTCACGATGCAATTAAAATGTTTGTACTTACCATAATGACATGCAAAATATCTAGACACATCCCTGGAGGCATAAAATGTCGAAAATGTCCCCAAAAAAAAGGTCTCGCATCTATAAATTTTCTAAATTTATTCTTTTTTTATTTATAAAATACCTAATGTATATTGTTTATAACTTTAAATTATCACACTAAATATAAAAATTTTAAATATCAAAATATTTGGTAGATTTATATAATATATATCTATTATACTTAAAAATATAAGATACCAATACCGATTAACCCCTCGAAATATCCAAATTTCTTTTAGAGAAATTCTTATGTATAATTATTGTGTACATTATCTAATAATATCAAAGCAATTTATTCAAACTACACATGAGCCCCTAATGCAACATTTAAAAACAGTTATAGAAACTTTGATTGCTAATCACCACCGTTCTCTTCTGTCTAACAAATGTTGTATTCTGAGTTCAAATGATGTGTAAATTTTAAATGAACTAACTTAGCCTTGTGTAATAATTGCACTAAAAAAAAAATCGTCATTCCTTTGATCTCCATGATGCATGGCAAGCGAGTCAGGTGATTCACAACATGTGGTGGTGTTTGCATGTACAGCTAGTGGCCGGGCTCTTGGGAGTGGAGTCAGGACAAGACGCAGTGATTCGAGCATTACTATACGAGCATAGGGATCTACCAGTGCTTCCATATGGAGTGAGTATAGCCGAGTTCACAAACCGTATCTCCATGCTTCGAAACAAGCTGGGAAAGGCAGGTTTGAAGGACGAGGGTCTTGTCGTCCCTAGAGTCGAAGGTGCTGAGGGCAATGTCACCGGCAATGTCCTCTCCGCTGATAGTAATTCCCTCTCCTATCCGAGGACCCCACAGGAAATATTGAGGATTATATATGGCGGAGGTGACGAGCATGTCCCTGGTGGTTTCTACCCACAAGGAGCAGATGGTCGCATTGCTAAATCTTACCTCCCTAAATAGTTCCTAATGCATGCTTAGTACCATAATTCCAGTCGCTCTCTCTCCTCCACTTTGAAGAATATTTATATTTATATAAGGTTGCGGTGCCTTTCCCAGACTGCATATACTAATAATAATGAGTCTACTACTTGATAGTCTCTTTACAGAGTTGCCTTTTGCGTGGTGTTAAAGTTTGTTGTGGTAGGTACTTCTTGTCCCACTAGTCTCTGTTTTTTAAATTAAAGATGTCATTGTTAGGTTCGACTAAGGCTTGGCGAATCATATCATATAAAAATGAAATTTATTTATCTGTTAGAAAAATAAGAATATAGAATTGGAAAAAAAAAAAAAACAAAGCCTCTTGAATACTCGTATTTTATTTGTACTTCCGTAGAGTAAAATAATTTAGTTTTGTTAAAATCCCAAGTCCAAAATAATTATTTGGATATAATAAATGAGCTTCTCCTTATATGTATCTTTAACTAACTCATTCCCTTTCTATTGTGGAACTTCAAATCACACAATATTAGTTACTTAGCATCTCCTTCCCTCATATGATCAGGTGTTTATTGTGCTGTTTCACTAATTTGAGATTAGAAAGAATTGAAATGGAAATGGGTCAACTATAGTGAAGGAAAATTCGGTGAGCTTCATCAAAGGTAAAAGCAAGAGTGGAGAGGCCAAAAAAAAATTTTGGAGAGCCATATATAATTTTATAAGAACTTGTATACAAATTTTATTATTTTTTGGGACAATATTTAAATTTTATTAAAATTTATATATATATATATATATAAAATAATTATTTCAAAATAGCAAGGGGGTACTCCGACTGGCCCGTTGCCTGTGCTCCTAGGTAGAGGCACGTATAATGCACAGATGTATGCGACTCATTTGGATATTTAATGTTTGATTGCACAATAGAGGGTTATATACTACTAGAAAATTTCAGTTTAGCATCAAAAATTAGCAACGGCAATCAATTCTGTTTCTAAAATAAGCATTTAGCAATGGTATTAGCAAAGAAATATAAAATCGTTCCCTTTTTTTATGAAATTGCAAATTTACCAACAGATTAGTAACAACAATATCTGTTGCTAAACTTTAGCAACGAATGGGCGATGTTAATTCTATTTCAAAATTTAAAAAAATAATTAAAAAAATCTTACTTGTTTATTTTGAAACAAATTAAGAAAACATATTTTAAATTTTTAAATAATAATAATAATATTTTAAATAATAATAATAATAATAATAATAATAATAATCCCTTACTTTTCTAATTATCTATTGCTAAAATTTTGAATTAGATGGATGATGTTTATCTAATTCAAAATCACTAATTAATTAATTAAAAAAATATACTTTTTTATTTAAAAACAAATTTGGCAACATCAAAACTATTTCCAAACATATTTTAAATTTTGAAATAATAATAATAATAAGAAAATTTTACATAATAATATTAGTTATAATAATCCATTACTTTCCTAATTATCTTTTGCCAAAATTTAGGATGGATAATGCTAGATTTATTTCAAAATAACGAATTAATTAATTAAAATTTATATTTTTTTGTTTAAAAACCAATTTAGCAATATCAAAATTATTTTTCAAAAAATTTCAAAAATTTAAATAACAATATTATTATTATTATTATTATTATTATTATTATTATTATTATTATTATTATAGCACTTCTCTAATTTGTCGCTCAACTCGCCATTTTGCAACGACTTCCCTGATCAGATCCCTCAACTCCCTCACGTTGCATTTATCTAAGTCTTATTTGAGTCACGTTCAAGCTTTGGTGGTTTCTTAAACCATCAAAACTAAGCAGTCCAATTAGAGAAAGAATATTATGAGCAAGACGTGAAGAACAATTGAGAGAAAGGCAAAGTTCAGGTTTGTCTCAACCTTTCTTTCTTAGTATTCATGTGTTTTGCTTTAATGAGCTACTGATCCATGTGCAACACAGCAAATCTACCTTTCTCTCTTGTTCCTTAATCTTCAATTCCTTCCTTCCCAAATTCAAACTCTCTTTTCTCTCTGGTTTCTCAGTTTATACGATATAAACTTAGTGTTTAGGAAGATGCCTTTCAAAGCTTTAAAAAAGGATCTTTGGAAACAATAAAAGTGTATGGGCAAGAGATACTTTTAAAAGCTTCAGTAAAAAGCTTAATTTGAAAGGAACTTGTATGGTTAGGGCTATACAAATTTTATTAGTGAAAAGCTTTAGTAATAGAGTATCCTTTCTATTGAAATTGGGGGCCATCTTAGTTAGATTTAGAAACATCATTAGGACAGGCTTTCTTCAAAGGAAAGTCAGAATGGAATTGCTTGAATGATATCAGTAAGAGCACATATGCGACATCTCTTATACCTTTCTTCTGGTCTCACGAATTAGAGTTGTAGTCCTATGCATAGTCAGTACGATAGCCCCAGTCATGGCTACTAATAAAATAAGACTAGGAACCAAAAACCAGAAAAAGCATCAAAGCTAATCGTGTATATTCATAACCAAATCCATACATGGTCTCCACGCTATATATATATATATATATAATTCATGTATTAAAAAACTGTAGTTTTAATAAATAAAGAAAAGTAAAACAGGGGGTGGAGATTTGCAGATAGATAAATCTATTAATTAATTATAATCATGTACATTATCCCACCCTAGATGCTATGTTAAAGCTATAGCTTATAGCCCATTATGTATGATAATCTTTGTTAGCAAGATTTAATAAGCAGAATATCATTTTTACTGAAACTAGTAGCCATCTTAATTAGCTTTAGAAACATACGTAGTACAAGGTATATAGAGAAAGCATAAAAGCTAATCATGTATATTCATAACCAAATCCATACACGGTCCCCACGCCATATATATATATATTCATAATTCATGTATTAAAAAATTATAGTTGGATGAATAAAGAAAAGTAAAACAAGGGTTGAAAGATAAATAAATCTGCTCATAATTCTAATCCTACATTATCCCACCTTAGATCTTGTGTTAAAGCTATAACCAATAGCCCATTGTGTATGATCATGTTTGTCAGCAAGATTTAATAAGTCTTTTCATGGCACGACATGTTTTAATACATGTTTTTGTATTAGCTTTTTGGTTTCAGAACATGCACAGTTACGATTATTTGGTGTTGGTTGCCATGCACAGCTTTTTGGTTTCAGAACATGCACAATTATGACTATTTGTATTAGATTTTTGGTTTCAGAACATGCACAGCTTTTTGGTTTCAAAACATGCACAATTATAGCTATTTCAGAACAAGATTTAATAAGTTTTTTCACCTTAGCCACCATGCCTTGAGTCTGAATCCTCTACATCTCGCATTTGAGATGCACGCCATGCATTTCCATAGACTCAATTTTTAAAGAAAAAAAAAGGGGGAATCCAGTTGTTCAATTTTCAATGAGGAAGGCAACCATGTACTTACCCACTTCGCTACCATCTCACTCTCGTACTCCCTTCCTTCAATTCCATCTTCTTACTTCCACGAGTAAGCAATTATCAAATTATGCATTTTTTCTAAAATTTTTTCCTACTTCCACGATCTCCTTCACTTGCTCCACCGAGAACGATCCACGCGAGATAGTCCTCTGTCCAGCTCAAGGCTTAAGCCACATAGTCTTCATGGTTGGGCTCGGCAAACTCCTTCTCCACCATTCCCACACTTCCTCCATCACCATCCTCATCACCACTGGCTTCCATGACAGTCCCTCTCTCCATTCCTACATCCACCGCATCTCCCAATCCTATCCCTCCATCTCCTTCTACCACTTCCCTTTCCTCGTCGTCCACCTCCACCCACCTCACAACCGTGCTGCTATGTTCTTCAAATTCATTCAGCTCAACACGACCAACTTGGCTTCCACACTCCAGGACATCTCACAAACATTCAGTGTTGGAGCTTTAGTCATTAATCTATTCCGCACATCCGCACTTAGCATAAGTTCTTCTCTTGGGATCCCGTTTACTACTTCTTCACCTCTGGAGCTGTTGTTCTTTCCGCTTTCTCCTACTTCCCCAAGATTCACAAGCAAACCAGCAAGAGCTTCAAGGACCTCTCCATCAATCTTCACTTTCCAGCTAGCCCCCCCCACTCAAGGCCTTCCACGTGGTAGAACTGTTGCTTGACAGAGACAATCCAGCTTATGGGGACATGTTATATTTTTGTTCCCATCTTCCTAAATTAAACGAAGTGCCGATGTACGCAGAGCAGCATCTGAATAGGAACTTGCTAGTGGAGAACATGAAGATGGCGATTGGGTTAGTGCACAGAGAAGGAGATAAGTTCGTGAATGGGGATGAATTGGAGAAGAGAGCGAGAGAACTGATGGAGTCAAAGAAAGGGAGAGAGATGAGGGAAGGAAGCTGGAACATGAGAGACTTGGCTGTGTCTGACAGAGGGGCATTTGGCTTGGATTCTATTTTTTTTCTTTAAAAATTGAGTTAAAATGCACCGTTTTCCTTAAAATGGTGCGTTTTATGGAGATGCACGCGGTGCATCTCAGATGCGAGATGCAGAGGATTTGGACGCCCATGCCTTGGTTGTCATAGTTTGGCATATACCCAGTTCTGGACACAAGTGTTGGAAATAACAGTGCTTAAAATATAACTAAGAAGCATTAATTTGATGGAAACTAACCTAGGCTCGCTTAAAGAAGTTTATGTATAGCTGACCTTATACTTGCTTTGACCAAGCTAATTAATATTGCTCTTGTTGCAGTTTCATATGGGCTCGAGCATCCTTTTCTTAGAATAATTAACCAAGCTTGAAAGACAATAACACATAATAAAGTAGCTTCAAGGCCAATAAGGGCATCCCAACATTATCTTCATTGACATGTAATATAAACAAATCAGATGAACTAGTTAAGAAAATAAAATACTATCTATTTTTTCATTAGACTTTCAATCAATTTAGTGAATTGTCTCTCTCAACCCAGTCCATCTCACATTATTAGTGACTATCCTACCTTATTGCACTCTTTTCAAAACTCCAAATCAAGCCCCATTGCTCCTCCTCATATTAACCTATTTAAAAAAAATTAAAATAGGCTAGTGAAAAGGGTTAAACAATTAAAATTCTTTATTATACCTAATTTGATAATAGCAATAGAATTCAATAAGAAATATAAAAATATGTACAATAGAACAAGGTGCTAGAAATATCTACTAAAAGAAATCTCCTTACAACATAGTAAAAGAAATATATGGCACTTATATTTTTTATTTAAAAATCAATTTTAAAATAAAAAATTCCAAAATGGAATTTTTGAATGCTCTCTTAAATTTGCTAAAATGATATTGTGCCCTTAAAATTATTTTAAAAAAAAGGATTATAATTTAAAATTTTGAATATTTAAAAGACTACAAGTATTAATTTGTAATTCATGAATTATAATTATACAAAACATATGCTCAAAACATATGCAGAAGCCAAAACATGCACCAAAAAAACAAAAAAAAATGTAGGAATCAATAAAAAATGGGAGGCACCCCCTCTTTGTTAATGGAAAAAATTTAAGTCGTATCTATAGGAAATTTTTAGGAACCTCCCTTTGGTCAACCTCATCACCTAATGGTCTAATCAAATGCTACAAACATATATTTTCTAAAGTATAAAGGAATGAGAGCAATCAAGTTGTGGACAAGGAATAATATATTTAGTTATTTATTTATTATATTTTATTTGCTTCTATGAAATTAACTTTCAATTATTTTTTGGTTTTTCATCAATCAATCAATACATTGTTTCCTTCCCTTCCATGAAAAATTACTTTTTTTAAAGTCAATATGTCTTGCAAATAATTCTTGAATTTTTTGGGTTGTGTAATTAGCATGAGTTCCTTTAGAGGTGATCGTGCCTGGATGTATGATAGACTTGTGCCAAACTGAAAAGGATTAACTAATGAGTTCATTAGAGGTGTTGATGAATTTATAGCTTTTGCACTATTACAAGATAATTTTGTATCTGATGGCAAGATACGGTGTCCGTGTTCAAGGTGTAATAATATAGGGTTTCTTGATATAGATGATGTGAAGACTCACTTATATAAGTATGGTTTTGTTCCTAACTATTATCAATGGATATCACATGGGGAGCCATTTGCACCTTCCATTTCTTCGCAATCTTATAATGGCCTAAGAAATAAAGTGAATGTTGAAAGTACACCTCTAAATCCATATCGCACAATGGTTTTAAAAGCAACTGGGCTTAGTTTCAATTCTGAATTTGATAGAACCAATTTTGTTAGAGATGAGGAAGAGCCTTCTAATGGTGTTGCTGAGAAGTTTTATGAATTGCTTAAGGCTACAGAGGAGCCATTACATGAAGGATGTAAAACACATACTCCATTATCAGTGATGTCAAGGCTGTTGAACATTAAATCTGAGTTTAATATGAGTGAGACCTGCTTTAATCGAATATTACAATTGGTGAAAGAGATATTACCCAATGATGCCAAGCTACCTAATGATTTTTACAAGACTAAACAAATGTTTGGAAAACTTGGTTTAGCGTACAAGAAAATAGATGTATGTGTGAATGAATGTATTTTGTATTATAAAGAAAATCAAGATTTGAAGGTTTGTTCCATTTGTGGTCACTCTCGTTATAAACCTAGAAGAAAGGGCAATGCAAAGTTGAAAGACATCCCTTATAAGATATTGTCGTACTTTCCTCTCACACCAAGGCTAAAGATTATTTATGTCAATAAAAATAGTTGAATATATGACATGGCATAGGAAGAGTCATCGACAATGTGAGACAATGAGCCATCCATGTGATGGGGAAGCATGGAAACACTTTGATGAATGTCATCCTTCATTTGCTGTTGAGCCACGAAATGTTCAGTTAGCTCTTTCATCAGATGGGTTCAGTCCTTATGGACAAAAGAGCCATCCTTATTCTTGTTGGCCAGTAATTATAACACCATATAACCTTCCTCCTGGAATGTGTATGACAACCCCTTATATGTTCTTAACTCTTGTTATTCCTGGTCTAAAATCTAGGTAAGAATATAGACTTGTATTTGCAGCCTCTTATAGATAAGTTAAGAGAATTATGGGAGGTAGGGGTAGAAACTTATAATGCATTTAGGAAACAAAATTTCCAAATGCGAGCTGTACTTATGTGGACTATCAATGACTTTCCAGCATATGGAATGTTATCTGGATGGAGCACACATGGTATTTTGTCATGCCCTCTATGTATGGGCCATAGCAAGGCATTTTATTTGAAGGAAGACAAAAAACCAACATTTTTTTATTGTCATCGTCAATTTTTACCAATGGAACATCCTTTTCAAAAGGATAAAAAGTCCTTTCATAAGGGAAGTGTTGAGAAGTTAATACCTCCAACAAGGGTGTCGAGTGAAGAAATTTGGGCAAAGGTATGTGATTTACCAACAATGATGGAGAATTTTGGGAAAGATAAGATTCCTGGGTTTAGTGAGCAACACAATTGGACAAAACGCTCTGTCTTTTGGGAATTGCCTTATTGGCGTACAAACCTCATTCGACATAATCTTGATGTGATGCATATTGAAAAGAATGTGTTCGATAATATTTTCAACACTATCATGGATTTGAAGGGTAAGTCCAAGGATAACTTGAAAGCTAGAAAAGACATAAAAATGATATGTAATCGTCCAGATCTTGAATTAAGGGAGCAGAATGGTAAAATTTTTATGCCAAAATCAGCTTACACATTATCTAAGGATGAAAGAAAGTTAGTATGTGAATGGGTAAAAAATCTTAAATTGCCAGATGGATATGCCTCAAATTTGGCTAATTGTGTAGACATGAAAGATTGCAAAATATCTCGAATGAAGAGTCATGATTGTCATGTTTGGATGGAAAGGTTAATTCCAATTGCATTTAAAGATGTGTTACCAGAACCGATTTGGAATGTCTTAATAGAGTTAAGTCTATTTTTTAAATGCTTGTGCTCGACTATGCTACAAGTTCAAAATATTAAAAAGTTAGAAGAAAGTATAATGGTGACAATATGCAAGTTAGAAAAAATATTTCCACCTAGTTTCTTTGACTCAATAGAACATTTGCCAATTCACTTACCATATGAAGCCAAAGTTGGTGGTCCCGTACAATATCGGTGGATGTATCCATTTGAGCGGTAATGATCTAAATACTTACTTTTTGTATTAAATATTATCTTTCGAAACTAATATTCAATATTAATTGTCATAGGTTCTTGCACCATTTGAAGAAGAAAGTTACCAACAAAACTTGTGTGGAGGGTTCCATTTGTGAAGCATATCTCATTGAAGAAACCTCATCCTTTTGCTCTCATTATTTTGAACCCCATATTCAAACTAAGCTAACCACTGTAGGTCGTCATGATGATAAGGGTGAGGTTGATGCACCTAATTGATGTTTGTCTATTTTCACTCACCCTAGTCGTCCTTCTGGGTTGGAGCGCATACGGTACTTAACTGATGAGGAATTTAATGCCGCCACAATATATGTTTTATTTAATTGTGAAGAGATTGAACCGTTTGTAAAGTAAGTTCAATTTATCAATTTCTTATGAAATAATACATGGAATAAATAGCTAACTATAATTTAAATATTATAGTATTTTTGAAGGTGAATTAAGAGCAAAATTACCCCACTTATCAGCAGAAGACATAGAGGGTCAAATAAACAATGAGTTTGCAGCTTGGCTAAAATCATATGTAATGCCTCATTTAACTTGTAAACTTTTATGATTATATTATCAATGTCATACTTGAATCAACTAACTTGTATATTATTTTAATAGGTTTTTTATGGTTCCAATGAAATTATTGACAATTGAGTAAAAGATTTAGCTTGTGGTCCTTTTAGAGATGTTCACACGTGGCCTTAATACAATGTAAATGGCTACAAGTTCCACACAGAAGCATATGGTGCAAACAAATCAACAATGAATAGCGGTGTCTGCATTAAAGGAACAAATTATGCTAAGCTCGAAAGTGACTATTATGGAATTTTAATAGACATCATATAATTAGAGTATCCTAATCTAACCTACAAGAAAACAAAGGTTGTGTTGTTTAAGTGTGATTGGTTTGATCCTACTATTAATCGAGGATGGAGAATACATAATCAATATGGTCTAGTGGATATTAACTGTAAAAAGAAGTTTAAAAAGTATGAACCTTTTATCCTAGCCTCTCAATCTAAACAAATATACTTTGCAAAATACCCTATTAATAAAAAGGATAGAGCTGATTGGAGAGCTGTATGTAAAATAAAGGCTAGAAGTACTATTGATTCACTAGACTTGGCTTACCAGGAAGTTGAAATGTCTATGCCAGTTGAACCAATGATGAATGATGAACTTCAATGTCTCAGTGCTAGAGATGGAGAAGAAGAACATGTAATTGCAGATCATGAAATAGAAAGGGAGGATACTGAAGAGTTAGATTTTGAGTCTCAAACTAAGGACACTGAAGAAAATGAAAATTTTGAAGATGATGAGGACATTGAGGAGGAATAATTGAAACTTGCATTTATTATATTCCATGCAAATTTTTGTTTAGCTTTTCTCTTAAGGATATTCATGTTTTGTTTCATTTATAGACTTATACTTTATTTTACTTTATGGCTAAAATATAAGATACATTTTGCTTTTGGATTTAGTACTTTGCTTTCTCAATGGACTTAATGCATAAAGTATGATAGTTGCACTTTATCTTTGTGAACTTTCATTATCATTAAAGCATACAAATGCTTCCATGGCTTTCTCTTTTGTTTGTTTGTTATTATAGAAAAATGCCAAGAGGAGGAAGTGCCAGACGTATGCATCGTGGAAGTTCATCACAAGATCCTTTATCATAGCAAGGGGACGTTAGGGAATCACAACCTAATCTCACTTTACAAAATGGAATTCCTGATAATCGGATCTTGTTGAAAGTAGAAGGAGATAGGTCAGTCATTTTTTTATATTTTAAACGCATTTTAGTGTGAAACACAAATAACTTTTGGTTTTTCTTTTTTCCTTTTCCTATAGTTTTAATCCTTCTGGTGCTTCGAGACAACTGGTTAATATATTCAAAAGATCATTCAACGGTCCATGGGCTACATGGGGAAAGGTCCCACCACATATTAAGGATCGTTGGTTTGGTGAATTTCAAGTACGTAAATTTTATTGCCATATATGAGTGATCCATTTGCAACTTATGCCCTTTTACATGTTGCTTTAATTTTAGTGTCATTATATATATATATATAATGTTTATTATTTTATTATTTCAAAATAGTAATTTAAGTATAAATTGCTTAGTGTAATTGATCTTTTCCATTTCATTCTTTGATTTCTTTGTTTTGTTAATTTTCTAATATATTGAGGAGTAGATTAATGTTGTTTTATCATGTTTTAAGTTTATCTTTGTGGTTAAATTAATATATTTTTACTTTTTTATTCATTATTTGATGTAATATGGATCACTTTGAATCTTTGTACGGAAAAATCTATTACAGGACTAAAAATTGTTGTGACTTTGTTTGGCTAAATTTAGCCATAAATTTTTTTAGGGTCTTCATCTATATTGGTTATATAGATTTTGATTATGCACTTTAGAAATTAAAAGGTACTTGTAATGTTAGTCATAGTAATTCATTTTAATTTTAATATTTTTGTTTATTAATGTGTTATTTCATTTAATACTTACAGAAATTGTATTATTAGAATGAAGATGACCACATGGCTGTTAGGACACTTTTTGAACATAAAGGGAGTATACGGTTGAGTGGTACTATGAACAAAGCTAGACAGAAATTTTATGAGAAAAATGTAATCCCTAAATGGATTAGTCGGAATCATTGGGATGAAATGATGGTTTATTGGCAAAGTAATGAGTTTAAGAACCAGTCAACCACTAATTCTAAGAATAGGTTGTCAAATAAGGGTGGGTTAGGTGCATCCTTACATACAGGAGGATCAATTCCAATTTCTGAATATAGAAAAAAATATGTAAGTGTTAAATTTTTATATTTTATACTTATTATATTTAAGTTACTCAATTTCAATTAACTATTTGTTTGTTTATTTTAGGTAAAGGAGAAAGGAGTAGAGCCTACTGCCTCTGAGTTATTCTTAATGACACACAAGACAGTAAAGAATGATTAGGTTGATCGTAAATCAAAATCTGTGTGGGTAAGTATGACATTTTAATATTTATAATATAGATAATATTATCTTTATTTAATAATTAATTTATGTTATATCAGGCTAAATTTAAAAATATCATCAAAGGGCATAAAGGTGACAATTATGAGATACAAGTTGATGGAGAAGGAGATGCAACTATAGATGGGCAAGAAGAAGATGCTGATGGAAATGAAGAATCCTTCATGTCAATGGTATCTGCTTTTCCTAAAGAGCAAGTTCCCAACGCTTGGATTGAAGCAACTGGAGGACCAACAAAAGGAAGAGTTTATGGCCTTGGCTCAGAAGGCACTACTATTATACATGGAGCTAGCCTAACATCATATAGTTTAACATCTTCTGGAGCAGCCCCAACACCCTCTACACAAAACTTAATTGACACTCCTTCCTTTGAGGAAGCTGTTAATCGAGTAGTAGAGCAAAGACTAGCAGATATGCGAACAGCTTTTCATAAGGAGTTGCAAGTAAGTATTCAAGCAGCCATCCAATCTATCAATCCAAGTCCACCACCCAGATCTTTTGGAGATTCGAGGTCTACATCACACATTGGTTAATTTGTAGGATTAGATAAATATTTCTATGACTGAGTTCTAAACTTTTGGAAGACATTATAGCTGTTGTATTGTAAATTTTTAATATTATATTTTGAATTTCTACTAATTGAATGGGTTTTCAAATTTTTATTGATATTTATTATACTGAAACATATATTAGTATATAATATTTACAATAGATTTTAGCAATGTATATAGAAAAGATTTATTTATTTTTAACCATCATTTTGCAACAGATTTAGAAACAAAGGTAGAAAGATTTTGTTTTTAACTTTCATTTAGAAACAAATTTAGCAACAGATGAAATATTTTATAAGATGAATTTAGCAACGAATTTAGCTACAAGTTGTTCCTTTCAAAATTAGCAACAAATATATAGCCGTTGCTAAAGGTCAAATATTTGTTTCATTTTGACTAAATTTAGCAACGCCCATCTTTAAAATTAGCAATGACATTGTTCGTTTCTAATTTAGCAACGGATTAACTTGGGCATTGCTAAAATTTAGCAAGGCCTAATTTGGCTAAGGATTTAGCAACAACATTATCCGTTGCTGATGTATGATTAGCAACAATCATTTGCTCATTAGCAACGGATTATTCCGTTGTTAAATGACTTTTTTCTAGTAGTAAGTTTAATAAATCAAAAGAGTTAATTGCAATTTTTCTTTCACATAAATTTGAAAGGACAGTAACTGAAGACAAAGATGAGGTAGATAATTATAATGACACAACTTAGGTTCAATTTCTGTGTATTTACTATTAGGCTCTTTAATAAAAATAAGATAAGATGATATTTTAATTTTATAACTCAACATCACATAATTGAAGTTTTTAAATATATTTATCAACATATTGTACTTTTATTAAAAAAAGAATAACAAGCATCTAAAAAATTTTTATCTAAGTGTAATTCAATGATAATTACTCTTAAAATAAAAAATAAAAACTTAATAATTCACATAGTACTTGGCTTATTTTTTATATTGATAAAATCTTTTAGTATCTTAAGTTTGATTTTTACCATTTATATATGTCCCTTTTTCCTATGCTTCTTCGTCCTTACCTTGAAACATACTAATGAACCTTCTATGTACAAAATAATAACATTCGCCAGATTACTTCTATCAGGGCCAAAATGTGTATACTAGCTCCCTTAGTATTGCAAAGGATTTAGTAGGAGAAAGATAAAGAGGGAAAGTGAGAAGTGAGAAATACTAAAAAATGATATTCAATTGTAGTTAGAAAAATTATAGTTAAAATATAACTAAACTGTTGTTTTTATTATTGCAATTAAGTTTTATAGTTTAATTATGATTTTTCAAAAATTATAAAACCCACAGTTAGGCCATATGGCATAACTATGACTTTTGGAAAACCACAGTAAGTTTAGAGCATTTAAAACCCTTTAATCAGTTGGATTTTGTGCTCCCCTCCCCTGCTTTGTCCTCCCCCTCCCACCCACCACATTGTGAATTTCAAATCTTAGATCTTGTGTGCTTTCCCCTCTAACCCAATACTTTTACTTGACTCCATTATCAAATACCTTATGTAAATTTTGATGTTAGAATAGTTTAGCCACATCTTATGATTCCACATAAAATATGATATGTTAGATGTTCTTGATCCAATTTCACTATTGTCTTCTTTTGGGCTTTAGATACATTTCATCTTTGATCACCTTGCATTCTTTGTTTTTGTCTTTTCAACCTTATCTTTGGCTGCTTAATTATTTTTTGGCTTGTTTTCATTTTCTGTTGGTGCAAATTTCATCTAATGTAAGATTATAGTATACTTATAAATATTCTTTAGTGTCCAAGGAAGAAAATTATATATAAGAATATTATAGAGGCTAAGAAAATATTAGTATATTCTGAGATAATTGATGGGAAATTTATGTAGCTATGGAAAATATATAGCCCTTCTCAATAGTTTTTAAATTATGAAACTTTTGTGAGGAAGCAAGTATGAGTTTCAAATAGAAAGGGAATTACGAATATGAAAGACTAAATTGGCTTTGGATCCAATCTTAAAGACTCAGGTAAATATAAAAATTGCTAATGATATTAGAGACAAAGTATTGGTGGGCATCCTTGGGTCAATATTGTGTTCTATATAAGTTTTCTTGTATCTTCTAATGCATTCACCTTTTTATATCATTTTAAATTTGAATATGATATTGATGTTTGGACTTGAAATTTGTAGGAAGAAGTTGGTAATCTATCATTGTTAAAATAATTGGGAGATTAATTAGATCATATCAGACATATTGCTCGGATTCATGGCTATACCAAAAATTAGGTAAGTAGATGATCGTAACAAATAAAAAAGATATAATACAACTCACAATACTCCAATAGATTCAAAGGGTTTATAATTGTACCATATCATAAAACCTAACTCTATCTAATATAAATAAGGTAATTAATTCTAGATGGATTGTGAGGTTAGTCCTATTCCTTAAATAGGCTTATGAGTAGCCTCGTACTACAAGTTATCTATAATTTTCAAGAGAACCAATTCATTTACATATTAATTGTTACTAAATTAATTATTATGATATTAATAAAATATAATATATTAATTAGTCTAATAATTAATTAATACTAATTTGTAATAATAAATTAATATTTTTAACAATCTTTTAGTTAGATAACATTAATTAATTGTTAGACATAACAAGAACAGATCAATGCACAAAGAAATATTAATAATATCAAATAATTAATATACACATTGTGACAAAAAAATTTAGAAATGAAATGGCAAACTAAAAACATTAAGTCTGATAAGAAAAACAATGCCAAAATGCCAACAAGGTTCCAAATTTGAATAAAATAGAATATGAAAAGAAATATGTCTAAAATTATATAAACTAACTAAAACAAAGATATCACTAAAGAATATAATTCAGACTTTTACTAAACCAAGGCATCAACAAAAATTTCATAATACCCAAAAGTCACATGTTTCTCAACAAAACACTAATGGATGTTAATAAATCAGCTTAATATATTATCTATAAAACATATATAATTTGAGTCTAAGATTTTTGAATCTTTTCTCTAACGAGGTAGGTACTTAATATCAAATTTTAGTGCACCTAGAATTCTTGTGATTTTGAGATAAGCATATAATACAATCATGGTTGCAACCAAATCATCAAAATCTAAAATATGCATTCAACAACATGCATAACAAAAATTAATTTCCTTCACCATGTAACCAAAATGGCTTCACAACAAACGACATATTCTACAACTAAAATAGAGACAACTGTAAGCTCTTCCAAACATCATAAGATATATATAAAAATTGAGATAGCTGTTAGTATTTACATGACCTTTTCATGAAACAACTCCTTTGAAACATCAAAGGATAAATATAAAAGTAGATTTCAAATTATCTGCACAAATTGCATAATCTGAATCCAATAAGACCCTATCCTTAACCATGCAACCTTCCCTCATTCCATACAATTCCCTCTTTGGTTCATCCAACATCCAAATTTAGCTCTCCTACCTTAGAGCTTCAGTGCTTCAAAACCAATATTCAATAATTTGTGTAGTTGATTCACTAACACAGCTTACAAAGCTTCTGAGTTGTGTAAACATCCATATACTTTCTATACTCTACCTTACTTCACACGCACCTTCAAAAGCACTACAAGCTTTACTTTCACCAAAATTACTCCTGTTGCACCTATTTCTTCCTCAACCTTATAGGCTTCCTACTAGAAACAGGAGTGAAGCCTTTGGGGCAGAATCTGAAGGACATTGTGGCTTGTTATGCCAAACAAAAAGGGTTGATTAGAGGTCGTAAGGTACTTGTCAAAGAAGTTGTTGAGGCAATTGATGTTGTTGTAGCTAGGGACATACTCGACAACCTATTGAGCAGTCTTACACGACAAGAAAAAGAAGAAATAGCGAGGGAACATTTCCCTTGCTAATCCCTCACTAACAAGTGAGAAGTTAGTGAGAAATGATAAATCTCTCACCAAGTCTTACAAATTTGGAAGGAAGAATTGAGAGAATGATGGTGCAAATTTCTACAGCAAAATAGCTAAGGATTAACGAGGGGAGACACCTTATTAAAAGACTCTAAGTAATACATTCCTAATTAGCAAGGCTTAGCCAATGCTTGATTTTCGTTGCTAAATCTAGAAAACTTGATTTTAGGGAGAGAATAATGAAGGAATATTCTCTCACTAGTTGGTGAGAAAGTTTTTCCTCACTAATCTCTCAATAAGTGATTTAAAATTTAAATCTCTAATCCCCAAATTGTAAATCTCCCTAAGGCTCTCCCTTCTCTCATTCTCTTTGGCTATCATGCTCTCTCCCTTGCTTTCTTGCGCTTTCATCACCATTGTGCCTATCATCACCACTTTGCCTATCATCGTGTCTTGCAACCACACCACCATTTCCTTTTCTCCTTCACTATTCATTGTTGTAGTCCTTCATCACTTAGTTAGGTTAGTTGCCACTTTACCTTCGCCCCTTGCTCTCCATCTTTGTTTCATTTTTTGTTATGGTTAACTTCTATTGTCTTGGTTTGATATTAGGATTATAGTTGGGACAACAAAGCTTGCTCTTCATATGTGTGTGTTGGGATGGTAGTTTTTCTTTTTTCTTGTGTGTGTTTTGGGAAGAGGGAATTTTTTTTCATGTATAGATTAAAATTAATTCTTGTGAATATTGTCAAATTTAGTCTCTAGAAATTTGAGTAGGAGAATGTCTATTACTTTTTTCCTAATCAATTGGTTCTTCCATGATATTAAGGACATACACTAAACATGTTGAATTATTGTTAATTGGGTGATTTTATCTTGTCAATTACTTATAACCCTTTGGGTGCCTCTAGTGATCAACGTAGCTATGATTTTTGTGCTGTGTAAAATTTTCAATTCCTTGTTACAGTTTTACCATATAGAAGATGACGCAATTTTAGATGTTAAAGTATCATTATATCAAATTCTAAATTCAAGTGATCCATAAGCTTGTTTGGAATCTAAATTACGGTTGTGTATTTTAATTTTTATACTCTACTCAATGAACAAACAATTGATCTCTTGAATTTCCTTGAGCCAGTTGTCATCTTCTTACTATATTAGAGGATATGCAAGATGTTCTAAATGCTATCATAAGCAAGAAATTTTAAATTTGTCTCTCGAAGTTTATTTTTAATTTTAATTTTTTGGTATATAATTGAGCCAACCATGTCATTGAGATGGATATTGTGAAATTGGGAGAATAGTAGCTTGGGAATGTGAATTCACTATCATGTGTCTTTCAGATGTATGTGGTAATCTATCATCTTCATCTAACATTTAAGATTGGAGGCACATGCCTCCATTTTGCTGATATTTCATTTTACCTAAAAAATATGGGATATCACATTGCTAAATTTTTCACTTTATCAAATTTTTTGAATTGCTTACTGTATTCTTTTATTGATAACTTTGAATTGTCATACCAAAACATGGAAATCTAAAATACCATGATATCTTATACTATGTTATCCGAGAAACTCGGAATGTCAGATACCATCTTGGTATGTTCTTGCAACTTCTTGATTTATACTTAATCGGGTTGTTGCAATTTTAGGTTAAAATATGTCGATATTTCAGCAAGAGGGGAAGAAAACAATATGGCTGATTCTTGAACTCCAATTGTAACACTGCTTGTGGACTGGAATGTTGCATAACCAATTATAAAACCTTCTATTTTAGAAAAGGATTTGACTTGTTCATAGTCTAAATCAGTTTGAGTTATAGTTGTCCTGGAATTATTATTAACTTTCAAGCACCACATGAAGTGCGGGTAGATTTAATAACTACAACTAAAGGTGTCATATAATACTCCTACATCCAGATATAACTTATCACCAACTCCTCTTATCTTTTGACACTTGTGCATCTGTTCCTTATTTTCAGTTCTTAAATAAGGTTTTGTATTTATATTTTCCTGTATTGTCTTATTGGTTTTTGTTATCGATCAGGCTCTAGCTGCTTTGATTGGAATTTTCATTGGGTCCACCCTTGGTAATTGGAATGCTTGGAATTGTTTTCTTGTGGTTTTATGGGAGCTTTTGGACAACTACATTTTTCATCTTCCTTGATTTATTTGCCTTTTGTGTTTTTTGGATAATCTTCTACCTAATTTTGTATGTGTGTGTGGGTGTGTTACAAGCACACACTGACATAGATATGCATGTTCTTATACTAAATATAGATATATGTTGCTTGCATCTATTTTCTTGTCATACTTGCTAAAACTTGATATTATTTGAATTTTAGGATTGGGATTTATGTTGAGTCACAGATGTCTTGCACTACTTATTACCACTGTGTACTGCGTGTATTGTGCTTGGATGTATGTTCGGTGGCTTGGCCTACCATTGGCTTTGAATTTATCTTCTATCTCAAGTGAAGTTCTGTTATACATCCTCAAGAATATAATTCAATATAGTAGGCCAAATGCTTTTCCTGAACAAAGAGCTGGAATGCAAGTCAACCGGCTTTCTTTAATGATGAAATAAGGCTGGATTCTTCCTCCGAAAATGGGCCTGGACCATCCACAGATCGTAGTGCAGGAGTCCCTTCAACTAGTGGAGCTGATTATGATATGACTTCTGAAGATGAAGTTGTCCGTTTGCCAAATTGCTACTCTATGTTGGGCTTGATGTGGTATCAGAATATAGATACTTCACTACTGAAGCGCGAATACAGGAAGAAGGTTATTGCCACTCTCTGATGTCAATACTGGCACAACGATGTTTTAAAATTTTTGTGAATCTTTTTGATATGTTATACTCTTAGAGTTATAGGAATATGAGTGATTTGATATCAAGTGATGAAGGGACAATAGTTGACTTCTCTTCTATACATAACTATTTGCAGCTTGCAAGTTTCTTGATAATCCTCCTCATTTTTGAATAAGCTGCATATATTGATGTTGATACATACTGACAAAAATATGGGCAATGAAAAGGCTGCAGAAGCTTTTTGTTGAGATGCCTTGAATTCTAATAGCTGACCCAAATTGTAATCGACTTAAAACTTTGGGAGCTCAAAATTTAAAAAAAAAAAATGTGAGATCTATGGTAGAAGCGGATGACAAGTTAGTATAAATTGTGAGTTATAGAGTTCTATTGTTGTAACTTGTATCAATTTTCTCAAAGAAATAAGAAAATTTCTTTCTCTTGCCCATGGACATAGGTTGAATTGACCAAAGTATATAAATCTGTATATTCTTCTTGTTTTTCTTTGTTTATTTTCTATTCTATAATTTTGCTTGCTGCATAACACTTTTCTTTTTTATGATTGTATTTTAATGATTTATCTCTTATCTAACTATAGTTTATGATGCTACTGATTGGCCAGAACGGTAGGGATGGATTCTGTGCTTCAGAATTTGCATAATCAGATGGAGATGATGAGGACTCATTTGGTGATTCAAGGCTAATAGCCTGCAAAAGGTGTGGCAGTTTTCATGTTTGGATACACACTAAGAAACAGAAGTCTCGAGCAAGATGGTTGCAGGTTTTTTCTTTCATCTATTTTTCTCTAATGGAGCCTATAGCAGCATGCTATATGGCTGTTTGCTAAGCATAACACATCCTTGCAATATATTTGCCAGTGTTCTGCCAGCATTTTTTCACTGACGAAGAAAATTTTTTACTTGGCCTGGCTCTTATGTGTTCCACTGAGGTTTTTCATTCATAGGATTGCTAAGAATTTCATCAAGCCAAAGACGATGATGGATGGGTTGAGCAATCTTTCCAACCATTTCTTTTTGGCTTATCATAGAAGGTACAGTTTAAAGTACTCTGTTGTCTTGTTATTGGAACGCCCTGTAACCTGTAGTTATGCTTTAGATTTTTAATTAGCTCGTTGCTGGTTGCATGAGGTGTGAGAGCATAATATGCTTATGTTTAATAACATTGTTTTCTCCTCAGGTAGATGCTCCTTTAGCATATGTATGTGCTGATAGCCGTATATATGATGCCAGTGAATGGTATATCTGTCACGTAATGTAATTAAATTATCTATTATTCCTTTTTATCTTACATCATTTCAGAGATCTGTTGTTATGTGTGTGTCTGTGTGTGTACAACTGCAGTGAGCTGAATGTTTTGGCACGCTTGTTAGAAGCTTAACTTGTTTCAGCTCACAACAAGAAGATGTGCTTTATATCTACACATCTGTTGCTGAAGTATGATTGGTGTGATTCTCGTAGTGGAGATGCCTGGTTGTATTGTACCAGTAAGACTATGGCACATATGCATAACCAGAGAAGACTGGAATGGTATCATAGACGGGAAATTAAGATGCTCCTTGGAACAAACTTGTTTGATGTAATTCAGGATTGTCAGAATCAACATAGTATCACAAAAGATACAAATAGAGTCTGAAACTAACTAGTATGATCATTTAAAGACCTGTGTCATGTCGAGTCTGAAAAATTATACATGATCATGAAAATAGTTTCTGAAACTAACACAATAAAATGTAAGTAGTTTCTGCTTGATGCTGATTATTTTCCTGGTGTAAATAGTGCACCTAACTTTCTTTTCCCCAGTGAATTAAAGGATTTATGTGACTGAAAATCCGCTTGTAGTTTCTTGCTCAGTTGACCACCAACCTTGCATTGTGGTTTGAATGGGGAGTGTGTTTTCTCTAGCAATGCCATCTGAAATGGCCATTTGACATTCTTATAGTGTCAGATGCAATTTGTCATTTTGTGAAATTCGTGGTTGCTCAAACTGCATCCAAAATCACACCTCGGGACTTGCATGGAAATCAAAGATATATAATGCATTAACACTGAACATATTTATTGCAGGCTTTGAGATGTCCGATAAATACTCGTAAGCCAAGCTTTCTTGTGAACATCAGTGTAACATCCAAGCATTACTCAGGCAAAGGAACTAGTTTGGGTCAAAAAGTTGGTCAAATGCCGACACCTAACATGGAAGACGCCATGAGAGAGGAAGAGTTCTTTGAGTGGTTGCAGAAGTTTTTGTAGGTTTGTACTCAGTTTACACTTGAGATTATAATAAAATTATTCATTAATTTATACTTAAAAAGATTAAGTTTTTTTGTAGTAGTGATTTAGGGTATAAGGTAACGATGAAGACGAAGGCATGAAATTGAATAAATTGTATTTTGGATTGAGACAGTGGCCATTTTGCTGATTTTCAAAGGAAATGTTTTAAAAGTGCATTTGAACAAACATGAGCAGTAATAGAAAAGAATGTTGGGTTACATTTTGCTACTGAGTGGTATAAATTTACCGTCCTATAATTCATTTTAGGGGTATCCACGAGTCAGGCACTTTGAGTTGATATAATTTTTGATAAAAATTATAAAATGATCTTTAAAAAAAATATTTTATGTTAGTCCTTGTAAAATAACAATTTGACCCTTTTAAAAAAATAAATTTATCATATAATTGCTATAAAAAATAATTTTTTAATGAATAGTATAAGACTAAATTAACTAACATGGCCAACTCAATTTAATTATTATTATTTTTATTTGATCCAACCTAGCCAAAACAAATTGGGTTTTGTACACCCTTAATCCATTGTAATTCTTTTTAATATTATTTTAAAATTTAAATCAGTTGTTACTGAATTAAGACGAGAAGTAATTCATGATTTAATAATCTTACTATGGCTAAATTGTTATATATGTGTGTGTATATATATATTGCCATTAAATTAATGTATATATATTAAAATAGATATAAATGTTTAAAAAAATAAAATTAGTTAAAATATTTTACATCAAATAATAAATTTATGTGAAATGAGCAAAGTAAAGTCTCTTAAATATTATAAATCTTTATTATAGAATTTTAAAATTTTGATTTATAAAAAAATTACAAATAATTTTTTTGACTGATTCAATGTTAAATTCAATTAGTTTTTACTAAATTTTGAATAATTCAACTAATTTTTAATCAATTTTTTAGGTCGAATAAACTAAGGTCATGGTCAATTCATCAATATTTCGTTCTAACTAGTTGGTGTTGTTCAAGATTTTAAACCAAGATCATGCTACTCTATCAAATATTTAAATACAAAGGAGAAATTTATGTACGTAGTCTTTCCATTTTTTTTCTTTTGGTTTTTTGGTCTAACAAAAATTATTTCCTATCGATTCCTGTAGTAGTTCTTTTGTGATACGGTATAATTATTCAACGATTTCGAATGTACCTAAAGAACAAAATAATTTATTCGATTGCAATAAATTCTTTGTTATTTTCATTGTAGATCAAGTTATGACAATTATATTTAACTAGTATTTGTTTTTTTTCTTTTTTTTATAAAAATTATATTATTTATTTTATTTATTAAATTTATCACAAATTTTAATGTAAAAATTTTTCTGCTAAATAATTTGTAAATATTATTTTAAAAGCAAATCTTCCAAAACTTTTTTTTAAGTTTCAGAATTGTTTTCAAAACAAATTTTCCAAATCTTTTTCTTTTTTTTTAATTTTCAAGATTAATTCAAAAAAAAACTTTGCAAAACTTATTCCCAAAATAAAAAATAACAAAAACCTAACAAACCACCAGGCCCTGCTTTTAACTGTAGTCCATGAGTCATTATCAAATCTCCATATACAGCGAAGTTTCCCGCAATGTATGTGAACCCTGAAAAATGAAATTACATACAAATGGGACGCTTCTGCTGATATTATCAATTAAAATCAATGTTTTAAAAATTAGATCGATCATTAAATCGATAAAGTCACTAGTTCACAATTTATTGATTTAATCGTTGTCGAACCGTAATCGAACTGATGATAATTAAATATATATTTATATATATTAAAAATTTAAGATAATACATAATAACAAATAAATATTAATAAATTTTAAAATGTTAAGACTAATTGTACATAAAAATAAACTACACATAACATAATTTTTAATTTTTAATTTGTTTAAATATATTTGCATAATTTTAATGAAAATTATATGAATTTTAATTTTATTTCTTATTTATTATATTAAAATTTTGGATTATAAATAAGACAATCATAATAATTTAATAAAAATAAATTATTTATCCTGTTAATGGTCAAAATTTGAATCAATTATTCTTCATTTTACTATTTTAAAATAGAATTATAATAAAGGTTATATATTAAATATTATATATTATAACTAGATATGCATTTCAACTCAATAGTAGTGGCGTGTTTGCTTTCCAAGAGGATCAGGGTTCGAACTGCCACTTCGTTAATTTTGCTAAATAATCCAAAATTGGTTTAACCAATAACCCGACCGTTTTTTTAGTTTTCATCAATTCTTGATCGATTTTATCGGTTCTCAAGCTCTTCGGTTCTGAGGACTAATCGAACCAGATCAGAGATCGATTTTCAATCTAACCAGTCGAACCGGCCGGTCCAGTCTGATTTTCAAAACCATGATTAAAATAGTACATGTGGCTGAAGAATCTAATGGCACCACAAATGATTTAACTGAGCCCAGTTTTTATGCCTGAATTTAATTTATAGTATATAAACACGTAATATCAGCTCTATTTGTGTGCTTCTTTTTTTTTTTTTTTGGGGTTCTTATATCCCAATGAGGAATTAATTGGAAGAAATATCTCTGGAGAACGCTGGTTCTCTGAAATAATATATCTGAATGATGAACGGAAAGCAAAAAGATAAAGAGATATGGGTGTGAAGGAAGCAAGGGGGCATTCAAGGCTGCATAATAATAAGACCTTTCCTTTGCTGTTTTTTCATCATGTTTTTATCAGAGATTAACAATACGGTGAGCAATGCATTACAAGCTGCAGTGAGTCTGCTATTAGCAACCCCGATTGGTTCCCCTAACCAAAAAGTTGACATCAAATTTCTTAAAATAAATAATAATAACAATAAAAGAAATTAATAAATTAATAATTATACTCTATAATATGAAAAAAAATAATGTTACTGAACAGTAAAATTAATACCCACGAATTTCATATAATATATATATATACACACACATACGTATATATATGTGTGTGTGTGTAAAGTCTAACAATAAAATATTGAATTAGATAACAATGCCACATTGAATTTTTGGTTGTTTGACAAAAAAAATGAAACATAGAGAACTTGGTGACAATATTACCAAGTTGTCCCAAACTATAGCATTAGGATGTGATATTTTTCATATTTCAAGGATTTGATAACTTAATAATTTGTAGTATAGCGTTTGTGTCAAAAACCTTCAATATTAGCAGTAAAATAGCTGATATTGTAGAAAAGGCCTGATTCTAGGCCCCTGGACCACCATGGCAGTATACTCACAGTCATATTTTGGACTGAAATTGTATTTTAATCTTTTATAAATAAAATATTTTTTATTTAGTTTCTTATTAATATATTTTTTTAAATTTAATTTCTTATAGATAAATTATATTTTTAATTTGGCCCCTCATAAAATTATTTTCTTGATTTGATCCTTTAAAAATAAATATTTTATAATTTAATCCCTTACAAATGAAATTATTATCAATAATATTAAAAGTGATTTTGCATATGACACACATGAAAATTTTGCACATAAGAATTTCTTTTACCCATTCAACCCTACACCACATGCCCAAAGTATGTAATGTAAGAGTTTCTTTTACTCTTTCAACCCTTCCCCACATATTCAAACCAACTTCCTAATAATCCTACCTGTAACCGCAACTAGAGGCTACAATCATTTAGATGTGGCGATCCTTATTTGGACAAAGTTACATTCTCTTGCCACCAGACATTTTCTTCTTGTCTAACTAAGTGAATTGAAAAAGAGATTTTCATTTATAAAAAATAAATTAGTTAACTTACTTATCAAGGGACAAGTATATTAAGATTGATTTTTTTGGTCAAAAAAGTATACCAATATATTTACATATCTTTTTATTATTAATTTAATTTTATATATTCTTATAAATAAAGACCACATGCGAATTTTTCTGAAAATATTATTTGTTGAAAATATTCAATGCAAGATATATCCACTAAATCAATTACATAAGGACATTTAATGATACTAATTTATCATACGTTTACGTGTCTGTTTATCATTTGTTTGAATTACGTACACCAACCCCACCCTAAAATTATTTTCTTGTCTATATATAGTTGCGCATACAAGTGACTGGTGCCATTCAAGTGACTTACAAATTTACTATTTCTCATACAAGGAGCTTAAAACCACATGGCTCTTCACACACACTCTATCACTACCTCCATTGCCGTTTTGGTAACCTCCTTCTTCCTCCCTCTGTTTCTCCCAAAATCTTATTCTTCTGAGATCTTTGCAAGTGCAACAACAGATTTCGATGACAATGATCTTCTTGAGTTCCCTTTAAATTTGGAGTACTTGGAGGCTGAGTTCTTTCTGTATGGGTCCTTGGGCTATGGGCTCGATATTGTTGATCCAGATCTGGCCCAGGGAGGCCCATCACCCATTGGTGCCAAATTGGCCAAGCTTGACCCTATCACTAGGGATATTATCTTGCAGTTTGGTTTCCAGGAAGTTGGACATTTGAGGTTCTTTCTATCTTTCCTTCTTTCTTGTCTCCACAATTATGGCATTTGAGGTTCTTTTTTTAGTATGTTTTGAGGATATTCCCATATCCTCAGCAGTTTTTAGAGTTATAATGTATATTTTAATGAGAAAAAGTCATATCTATGAGATTTATCATTTAATCAGTAAGTCTCATTTATTTCTTACATATGGGTTCCAGATCAACCGTAATTTCTTGTCTCTGAAATTTATAATATCAATTTATTTCCAATATTAGGGATTCAAATTCCCAAAGAAGGACATCTTTTTTGTTTGAACTGAGAATATCTCAATATTGGTTTAGATTATCTAAATTTTTTTAATTGTAGAAGATCTGAATTGTAACTCTTCAATACTTACGTGTAATGGTAGTTCATTGTATTGGTGCTCTAGCTTAAATAACATTTTATTGTTCTAAAATCTCAGTTCAAATGATATCTCTTTCTTGACATAAGAGTAACATTTGATGTATGCAAATTTTTATTCTCTACTCCTCCCATATCTTTTTTGAATAAATTCTCCATAAGAATTTGCTTCATCACTAATAAAGAAAATAGTGAGTTTAAATCTTCCAAAGTTTCTAGCTATGAACTTTTTTTAGAAAATTAAAGAGAGATAAATATAGGGTGTGAAATGCATATGAATATGAATTCTCTACATTTAGCAAATAAATCAAAGAAATGTATTTAAAAAAAGATAGAAAGAAAATAAGAAATAAGTAAAAAGAGACGAAGTAAAGAAACACACATTTCTATTCTTTTGTATCATTCTCTCCTCTAAATATATGATGTAGTCCTACAGAGGATCATAAACACCCTGTGTTTATCTTTCTTTTAACTTTAGAAAAAAAATTTATAACTAAGAACTTTACAGGATCCATGCGATAATAATAATAATAATAATAATAATAATAATAATAATAATAATAATAATAATAATAATAATAATAAGAACAACATTGTTATTAATTATTAGATAAATCTAAATACTTTGATTGACAAATAATGATATTGTAAAGTTGTATGGTGACATTGCAGGGCCATAAAGAGTATAGTAAAAGGGTTTCCAAGGCCATTACTGAATTTAAGCAGTGAAACGTTTGCCACAATAATGGACAGTGCCTTTGGAAAACCTCTGATCCCACGTTTCGATCCCTATGCCAACTCCATTAACTACTTGCTTGCATCTTATGTGATTCCTTATGTTGGTCTCACTGGCTATGTTGGAGCCAACCCTAAGCTGCAAAATGCCACTTCCAAGCAGGTAATTATGCCCCTAATTCAAGTTACATTTGAAATTTCGGGTTACTATTGCACAATTTAGAGTCGATTATAGGTTGGTTTGATTTTTAATTTTTAAAAAGTTTGGTTTCAAAATTTGATAAATTTCTCACCTAAAATAAAAATAAAGTTCAAAGTTCCATTCACTATCAACTCTGGTATAAGATAACTACAAATGATGCACTGGTGCATCACATTTCTCATAATTTAATTAAGAAATCTTATCTACGAAGCTAAAAAATTATTTCAAGATTCACTATTTTAAGAATCAAATGTAACCTGCAAATTACGTGATGGATCTTACATGTGTATTGTAAAAACAATAGATTGCCCAAGTCTCCTAAAAAAAATTAGACCTTTTGTAAAGGCAATTAAAATGCTTGTACCCACTATAGCAATATTCAAAATATCTGGACATATCCCTGGAGACACAGAGTGTCAAAATGTCCAAAAACTTGAATGTCTCGATCGCATCTATAAATTTTTTAAATTCATTATTTTTTTATAAAATACTTAATGTATTTTGTTAATAAATTTTAATTATCACATTAAATATAAAAATTTTAAATGTCATAGCATTTGGTACATTGTACTTTATAATATATATTGATTATGTTTAAAAATATAAGATACCAATATACCAATCAACCCTTCAAAACATCCAAATTCTTTTTAGAGAAATTCTTGTATACCATATTTTATTATTTGTACATTGTTCAATAATATCAACTTAATATTTTTAAATTTATAGATTATCTAGACTCACAATGTAGCATTTATTAAACGTAGTTATAAAAACCTTTATTGGTAATCACCACTCCTCTCTTTCGTCTAAAATATTGCAATGTGGATTCAAATAATGTACATATTTAAATGAATTCACTTAATTTTTTTAAAAAAAATACAAATAACATGGTAAAATGATTATCCATAAGAATTTCTCATTCCTTTCATCTCCACTATGCATACCTAGCTAGTCACGTCATTCCACAACCAAAATGGATTTTCTACAACATTACAAAGGATGCAATTAGAGAGAGAAAAATTAAAAAACTTTCAATGTTAAGATCTATTTCTAATATTAGTCCCACGCCTTCAGTTTATCTCTCTCTAAATACATGAGGTGCATTTACTTACTTAATGTAGAAAGTGCATATTAGATTCACAACATGTATTGGTGTATGTATGTACAGCTAGTGGCAGGCCTTTTAGGAGTAGAGTCAGGGCAAGACGCAGTGATTCGAGCATTACTATATGAGCGTAGATCTCTACCAGTGCTTCCATATGGAGTGAGCGTGGCAGTGTTCACAGACCGCATCTCTATGCTTCGAAACAAGTTAGGAAACACAGGTTTGAAGGATGAGGGTCTTGTTGTCCCCAAAATCGAAGGCGCAGAGGGCAATGTCACTGGCAATGTCCTCTCTGCTGACAAGAACTCCCTCTCCTATTCTAGGACCCCCCAAGAAATTCTGAGAATTATATATGGTGGAGGCGATGAATGTGTCCCAGGTGGTTTCCACCCACATGGAGCTGATGGTCGCATTGCTAAATCTTACCTGGCTAAATAGTTCCTAATGCACGTTTAGTACCATTTATAATTATACTCTAGTCTCTCTCTATCTCTCCCCCCTTTTTTTGTAGTGTTGACTTTCCCAGGCTGCAAATAATAATAATGAGTCTACTTGGTCTTTTTAAATGATTGCCTTTTTGTGTTGTGTTTAGTGGATTCTCTTAATTTTGCTGCAACCAATTTTTTGTCAATTTGCCCTCTTAAACCATAAACCCGCACTCTCTCTCTCTCTTCCGCTCTCTTTCTCTCTCCAAACTTAATAGAAATTTGATTGAGAGAAAACTAAGATGATCTAATTTGGTTAAAGTTTGTTGTGATAGGTACTTTTTGTCACACTAGTTTTAATTTTTAAAATTAAAAGGGTTAATGTTAGGTTCGATTGAAGCTTGAAGAATCAGACCATACAAAAATTAAGTTTATTGTGTTGGAAAAATAAGAATAGAAAACAATGATTTGATTAGGTTAAGGTCTTGAGACCTAAGGCCAAATTATATATATATATAATTTGGATATAAAATATAAACTTCTTTTATATACCTTTAACTAACCTATTTTCTTTTAATATGGGACCTCAAACCACATAATATTACAAACTAAATACATCTTTTTCCCTCCTCATATGATGAAGTTTATTGTGCTGTTTACTCACCATTTTGAGATTAGGAAGACTGAAATGGAAATGGGTGAACTAGTCAAACGTAGAGCCAAATGCAGTGCTCACGTGTGTGAGTCATTTTAGATATTACATGTTTGATTTAAATAGTAAAGTGTTATTACAAGAAGATTAATAAATAAAAAGGGTTCATTGTAATTTTTTTTTAATTTGAAAGGACAATAATTGAAGACAAAGATCAATGTAAATAATTATAATGAACAAAATTTAGGTTTAGATTCGAGAAATTTGCTATTAGTGTCTCTATTAAAATGATATTTTTTTTATAGCTCAACATTATATAATTAGATCTTTTGTAAAAATTAATATTGTTTAACAAGGGTATCCTCTATCACTAATTAAGGTTTTTCTTGATCATTATAAGGTGCTTTTTTAGGAATGATAAGATCAATTAGATGTATACTCTTAGTTTTCAACATGACCAATTGAGGTTTCTAGAATATCATTATGTTTTACATTTACTTTAACAGGATAAGTGTTATGTAAGACTAATGTTCCGCTATAACTTGTAGAAATTGTTTTTGGAATATGATCTTCAATGACTATGTCATGATATTGATCACAACTATTAATTGTCATTTTTAACGAACTTAGCATTCCTACGTTAAATGTGAAAGACAATAAAACTTGTAACTTTTGGAGTTTTCTACATAGCTTACAAAATAAGTTATAATAGTTATAGAACCTAATTTCTTTTCTTGTGAATTGTACACTTTAACCTTTGCAAGATAACTCATGCATATATATGATTCAAAATGGGTTTCTATGCTTTCTAGATCTCAAAAGGTGTTTTAGAAATGACCTTTATAAGAGCCCTATTTTAAATATATACTGCTGTTTTAAGTGCATTTTCCTATGAGGAAACAAAAAGTTTGAAGATGTAACATCCCAAAATTATTTAATATGGATTTTGGAGGGAAAGTAATTAAATTATGGATTTTTTAAAAAAATTAAATAAAATTGGGAATTATTAGTAAAGATAAAATTTTATCCATAGTGCTTTATTTTAATTAAGTGAAAAGTTAAATTGTGACCTTAAGAAAGCTAATTGATATCCATTAACCTCTAAGATTCAATTAATCTCAATTAGAGAGGCCCTAAAATGGAAGTTAAGTGAGGCCTGATTGGAATTTAGCAAGGTTTATGACTTAAATAGCCCAAACCTAAGATCCATGACCCAAAATCCAACTCCACTTAATTAGAAACACTCTCCTTTCCCCTCATTTCAGCAACCATACATCCAATAGCCCAAGGAGAAGAAAAAACCACTGATGAGAGGGAAAGCTAATGTGACAACCCTAATTTCTAATCTCAATAATTATAGTTAAATACATAATTAATAAATAATGATCAAGGTTTGGAGTCATTGCAACTAATCACATTGAGAAAATATAGGGAAAATTTAAACCTTGATACTATTAGGATTATCAACTAACAACCACAATGGGATCATGCATAAGAAGGGCTTATACCATCATTAAAAGTTTATGATTCATCCATTGATCAACTTCAACCCACAAAAACATCCCATTAATGTACTCATACTATTCCCTAACATTAGCCTTACTGAAATTAAGGTTTGTAGGTCAAATATAGGAGTTTGGGGACCTACGCCGCGGCCTGGAACTTTCCCGCTGCGGCTAAGTTAGGTTCTGGAGCTCGAAAATTGAGTTTTTAAACTTGCGCCGCGGCCTGGAACTCTTGCGCCGTGGCCAAGTTACTCTCTAGAATTTTCTATCGCCGCGGCGAGTGGGATCTACGCCGCGGCCAACCTATGTGGCGCCGCGGCGAGGTTACGTTCTGTCACCCCCTGGGCGATTATTTTCACTTCGTGCCGCGGCGAGATTTCTCAAGCCGCGGCCTCCCTCACCACTGTCACTCCCTAGGCTGCGGCGAAGCCTTCCTGGCCTCGGCGTGATTCCCTTCTGTCACTGTTTTTACTATATTTCGCCCTCTACTCTCCATTTCTCTTCTTAAGGACACTCTAAGGTCACTTTCCCTCATTTTATATGGCTCAAATGGTATTTATCTACCTTATTTACTTAGCTATGCTTCCATTACAAATTCAAAACTTATATGCCCATTTCTGTTCTTTAATTGCCCCCTATCAGCAAGTTTATAAAGTAGCAACAACAGAATATACAAGAATTACCAGCAGCTATCCTTTAATACTCAATAAATTGGGGGTTCCATACATTAGGGGTTCATACCAATATCTCAAGGGTTACATTTCCATTGATGAGTCAAATCATATGTCAACATAATTTTCAGCAGATATCATAAATCCATACAACAATTATCAAGTTAAGATAAAGTCTAACCTTTCAGTACATACATTCTCAATAAATCAATTGTTCAAGCCTACACTTGGCAATATAGATACATGATGATGCTATACATTAAGGACTACAAAATTAGCATCTATACTAGCTAAGTCAGTCTAAGTGTAGCCATCTCCCCATAGGTGGGAACTCATAGATTCTCATCCACCTGCTTACCCTTATCCTTACCCGAGGAACTTTCACCTGAAATTATAATCCTATAAAATGGGGTGAGATATAAATCTCAGTAACCAAAACAATTCCATCATATAATCCAGTTTAATTAACATATAAGCAAGAATCAAAATCATCATTCAGATTCATATCAGTTATCTCAGCAAAATGAAATAATTAGGCTATCATGATTACTATCCCATAATAGCAATCATATTATCACATGTTAAAGGCCATTAACACCGGGAGAGACTCGTCCACGGCACCTACTCCCTATTGAGTACAACCTGGGCTCAGTGCATCTGGGGTTTGATCATAACCCGGTGCCCGATCGCGGCACATGCACGGGTGGCAGCCGCACCACAGCTCTACCATGGACTCACAAGGTCTAATCATAATACAACAGATAGCCAACCAATTCATTTAACATTTCAATTCATTCAATATTTTAAATCATTCACATACAGCAAGTATGAAATTTAAACTGACATATGCATGGAATTAACGTAAACCCCAGTTACCTCACTTGTAGACAAATTCGCAACAGCCACCACAAATCCCAAATTCGGATTCAAGTGTCTCCCATCAGAATTCTCAATGTTTCACCTAAAATCCTAAGCAAATTCGTATAAAATTAGTACCCATAATATAAATCAGCTATGGGGGTCTCAAACCAACAAGGAAAGCATCAAAATGGGGGGTCTAAAGTCACCAAATACTAGCCCCAACCTCAACCTACGAATTTCACCAAAAAAACCCCTAAACACTCACTTTTCAGATTTTAGGTATGATGAAAACTCTCCAAATGAAAAACTAATCAGACCAAATTAAAGAGAAAGATGGGGGATTAAGTTGTATAACTATTACCTTGGCCAAATCTTGCTCTAAGTATGTGAAAATGCCGAATCTTTGCCCCAAACCCTAGCCTCCTTCTCCACCTCCGAATTTCACTTTGTGTTTCAGTAAATGAGGGGAAAGTGGCTGAAGCATTAGGGTTTAGATGGGTTTAAGTTGGGTCAAAAGGCTGGGTCATGGGTTGCTCCAAGTCCAAATCCAATTGGGTTTCAGATTTTGCTTATTGGGCCAGTTTTCACTTGTTGGGCTGCAGAATTCTTTTGGGCCAGTTTAATACATTGGGTTGCTGAAATTTTATGGGTTTTGGGCCAAACTTGAAGGGTTCAAGGGCTTGGATCTGCACAAGGGTAATTGGGCCACTTAATTGAGCCTATACAAGATAAATCTTGAGCCTCTATCTCATTAAATTAGTTTGGGTCTGCCTCTAATTCATTGGGCTCTATTAACCTCTTATCATGATTCATTAATTTAGGCCCAGATGAAGTTTCTATCCCAAATAAATTCTTAACTCAGATTAACAATTCATCTCTCTAGAATACCTATTCACTAACTTGCCCAATTATCATCTATTAATCATCCTTAATTAACCTTAATCCATGATTAACACCTTAATTAATTTCGGGGTGTTACATTAGGTTTCCACACTTTGAGGCTCAAATCTGCTAAGAAAGAGGTGCTTTTGGCTTAGGTGAGTGTTAGAGAAATTGATATACTCATTATCTTCTTCATTTGAACTAAATAACTCTTCATTTGATGGTAGTTTATGAAACCCTAAGTTGGAAAATTTAGGATTTTTTGTAGGATTTTAGTGAAGAAGTGGAAGAAGAGGCTTAATCATCTATTGGACAAGTAAATCCCCTCCATTTGTAATGTTAGATAATAGGGTAAAGTTTGATAATTAGTAATTAATTTCCTTTCTTGCAGGAATGATATTAATCTCATTAGTTTACTATTTATGCAACTTGTATACTTGCGGAATCATATTTATAAAATAGTGACTAGGTTCAAATTTATAAGGAATTTGGCTTAAACTAACACTTTCAAGTAATTTGAAAAAATTCTTGTAGGAAATAGATAGTGGATTAATATTCTTAGACGTTTTCATCTATTGACTTTTATTCAGGAAACTTCATTACATTAATTTCTTTAGCATTATAAATTTCATTAATCATTTTCGCATACAATTAGTTAGCTTGATTTAGTTGAGATATTAATTTTAGTAGTTGGTACATGCTTTTTCAGCTAAGTTCTTGAGGGAACGATATCTGACTCTCTTTTATATTATTTAAAACAATATATATATTTATGTGCAAGTTGTTATATTTGTTAGCAACATTATGCAATCAATCATCATATTTAAATATATACTCACTAATGCGAGACATACTAAATATAAATTTTGTACCACTAAATTATACCATAAAGACCTTAGCATAGCATAAATTTATATTCTATTTATGATGAAATTAAAAAGCATTCATGCTTCCTAACAAGTGTGGGCTACTTAAAAAATAGGAAGAAATTTTTATTTTATCTTTATCAAGTACACAGTTATAATTATATACTTATGGGCAAAGATACACCATAATTATATATCTAATTAGAATTAATGTTTCAAATCCTTCTATGATATCTATATTTGTTAAAACAAACTAAGAATGCATATTTATAGCCATTCAAGGATGTTGTAGCCACGTCTTGCCTTAATATACTAATTACCAAAGATCTAAGTTCATTATGCGCATTAAAACATACATATGCACCAATATTATAATGACTTTATAAAAATTATATAATTAATTGCTCAACTAAACCATATATAACTAATTAATAAAAAAAATTATCCCTTCAGTTTTTATTCTAAATGTGTCAAAATTGTCCACAAATAATTTTTCATGATTTAAACAAAATTAAATAGCACTTAAAATAATTTTCATAAGTCATTGAACTAAAAAAACCTAATTTGAGCCACCAAATAATGACAAACACAATCTAAAAAAATTGGCCCAAAATTATCAAAAAACAGGTTTTTGAAGGCCCAAAAAAATTTAAAATGCCTAAAAATGGCGTAGAATAGCAAAAACCAAAACCATTTCTTGCCAAAAATGTGGGAAAAGTCTTGCCAAAAGACCCATTAGCCCATTGGACTTTTCATAAAAGGAAATTTTTTAAAGATGTCCAAACAGCAACCTAAAAATTTTTCAACCAGTATAAAACAAACTTGCCAAAGACAATACATGACCCAGCCTAGAACAAATAAAAAAAACAATGCATTTCATAGACGGCCAACGGAACAATGTGTTCTTTGGAAGAGGAGCAAAACGCATGTGACACCTATCCAAAACAACATGTTTATTACCAAGTATAAAATGACACGACGTCTCTATTATAGCCTACCTTAGCCAAGTTAGTCCTAACCCCAATTTAACCCATTTCAACCCAAAATGTGTCCCGACCATTTCTCCCTTTCTAAAACTCTGTTTTTGGTATTTCAAAAGTCAAAATTTATTAGAAAATTGAGAGGAATTGATTTCTAAAGTCAGAATGAGCAAAATTTATCCCAAAAAAAAATATTCCCAAATTTTCAAAACTAATGACTTTTTTTCAAGCATTTACTTAGTAGTTTTCATGGCATATTTGGCACAATATATAATTATCCAAACAAAATCTTAATTATAAACTAACAATCAGAACAATATGGCCATCAAGCATGCTACCCATCAAAAAATGTAAAGCTTCAATTTGTGTTATATGAGAAAATTTTCAATTTCTCCAACCAACACACAATTAGGGCAAATTCATTAGGCTACGCAAAGTAATTTTAGTGGTGTTTTAAATCCCGTTTCAAAATCACGTTTGTGTAAAAGTAATAAATTATTACTTTCTTGCAAACATGATTTTGAACCTTGCAAACGCAGAATCAAACACATCATTAACCTAAAATTTTGATACCGCCTATAAATCTATTTCATATAAATCAACAACATATGAATTACTCACAAATTAAAAGATAATCTCATTCATATTACAAGAACACTATTAAAATTTCTAAAAACAAAATTTCTTTAACACAATAACATGGATGTCTTGTAATCATATCATTAATTGAGAATTTTAAACAGAAGCGATTTAACGTACGTTCAACCATGATAAAGAGTCATAAATTTGAAAGCCCAAGCCAAACCTTTCTTTAGCACCACATTAGAATTCACAAACAAAGATGATGAAGAATTTCAGAGGCAACTATCTAGTAGATGTAGTGATTTAGTGACGGTCTTATAATAGGGAAAATCACTTGTTTGTAGGGGACCTTCTCAATGTTAGATATGGTCAGTTCTCACTATCCGAATTTTCCCACCAAAGAAATCTGAATGTTTATTACACGATAACTAATCCACTGGTACCTGCCTTTGATGGCAAAATTGTAAATAGTGGTAAAATAACGAGGATAACTTTATTTTTAAAAATTAGATATTCCTTATTTGAATTTAATCAATTTAATTCTAATTTTTAAAATATCCTACAAAAGTTATGTCCTCTTGTCACGTGGCATCTTCTTCTTATCTTACTACATGAACTGAAAAGATATTTTCATTTATGAAAAAATTAAATAAATTATCAAGAAATAAATATAGTAAAAATAAATCTTAAAAAATAGTAGGAAAAATTATTAATAGGGATTAAGAAACTAAAATTATTATTTCCAAGGACATTATGTTTTTAATTTATTATGAAGGATCAAAATTATAAGTTGCTCTTACCAAAATACTCTTAATATGGAAACTTGGTGTCATGATTCTTTTTTTTTTTTTTTCAATCCTTTCCATGATGCACTCCAAAAAGGAAACCTAAAAAGGGGATGTATTTCAGTTCTTGGCGAAAAGCCCTCCAAAGCCACCCTTCTTCTTCTCGGGCACCGCCACTGAGACGGACGGCATATCTGGTAAAGCCATAATTAATTCAATAAATTATATTCCAGTTTTGCTACGCATGCTTAGGAGATTTTCGTATACATATGATGAGGAATAAATTTAGAATATGGTATGCTGTTATAACTTCAGAATTTAAATTTAGAATAAAGTCATATATAGGAACTCAATGGAATGAAAAAAATATTGAAGATTTGAGAGCCTGAGAATCGTCACATTAATTCATTTGTAATTTTGCATCATGATTATCTTATGCGTGCGCGACAGGTCGGGATGATTTATGCTATATACAAGATATTTATAGCAGGATACGCATATCCAAAATCACGAAATTTCAACATCAAGACCCAAATAAGGTGATAATCAAATCAAATAGATTTAACTCACCAAAAATAAATAAATTTCTTAAAAAATAATATATCAATATATTTACATATCTTATTTTTACTAATTTAATTAATTTATTTTTTTTAAATAAAGACCGCAAACGAACTTTTCTAAAAATACTATTCATTGAAAATATAAATATTCGACGCATGCAATATATATCCACTAAATCAATAAAATATAGACATTCAATAATACTCATTTATCATTCGTCTACGTGTGTATTTATCATTTGTTTGAATTACGCACACCAACCCCACCTTCAAATTCTTGTGTATATATATAGTTGCACATACAAGTGAATGGTGCCAATTCAAGTGACTTACTACTTCTCATGCGAGAAGTCTAAAACGACATGGCTCTTCACACGCACTTCATCAGTATCTCCATTGCCGTTTTGCTAACCTCCTTTTTCCTCCCTCTGCTTCTCCCAAAATCTTATTCTTCTAAGATCATTGTAAGCGCAGCACCAGATTTCGATGACAATGATCTTCTTGAGTTCCCCCTGAATTTGGAGTACTTGGAAGCTGAGTTCTTTTTGTATGGGTCTTTGGGCTATGGGCTGGATACTGTTGATCCAGATCTGGCCCAGGGAGGCCCATCACCCATTGGTGCCAAATTGGCCACGCTTGACCCCATAACCAGGGATGTCATCTTGCAATTTGGATTCCAGGAAGTTGGGCATTTGAGGTTCTCTCTTTCTCGTCTCCACAATTATAGCGTCTTTCATGAAATCTGTGCTTTTATAATATTGAGTTTTTTTTTTTTTAATATAGAAAGGAAGGTTGTATAATTTAAGCATATATCAAGGAAAACAAGAGTAATTTATTCTTCAAAAAAAAATAGCATTGTTATATTAACTGTTATATAAATCTGAATATTTTATTTGACAAATAATAATATTTTAAAGTTGGCTGGTGGTATTGCAGGGCCATAAAGAGTACAGTAAAAGGGTTTCCAAGGCCATTACTGAATTTAAGCAGTGAAGCATTTGCCACAGTAATGGATAGTGCCTTTGGAAAACCTCTGATCCCACCGTTCGATCCCTACGCCAATTCCATTAATTACTTGCTTGCATCTTACGTGATTCCTTATGTTGGCCTCACTGGCTATGTTGGAGCCAATCCTAAGCTCCAAAATGCCACTTCCAAGCAGGTAGTTAACCCCTAAATTAAAGTCACATTTGAAATTTTGGATCAACATTTGTTAGCACATTTTAGAGTTGATTATAGGTTGGCTTGATTTTTAATTTTTAAAAAGTTTGATTTCAAAATTTCATAAATTTCTAACCTAAAATAAAAAATAAAGTTCAAAGTTCCATTCACGATTGACTCTAATATAAAATAACTTCAAGTAAAATGTATTGGTGGATCTCATTTCTCAAAATTTAATTAAGAAATTTTATGTGTAGAGTTTAGAAAAAACAAAAGTGTCAGGATTCTCCATTTTAAGAATCGAATATAGCCTACTAATTATGTGAAGAATCTTACATATTGTATATATGTACAGCTAGTGGCAGGACTTCTAGGAGTAGAGTCAGGGCAAGACGCAACGATTCGAGCATTATTATACGAGCGGAGAGCTCTACCAGTGCTTCCATATGGAGTGAGCGTGGCAGAGTTCACAGATCGCATCTCCATGCTTCGGAACAAGCTAGGAAACGCAGGTTTGAAGGACGAGGGTCTTGTTAATGTCCTTTCCACCGACAAGAACTCCCTCTCCTATTCTAGGACTCCCCAAGAAATTCTGAGGATTATATATGGTAGTGGTGATGAGCATGTCCCAGGTGGTTTCCATCCAAAAGGAGCTGATGGTCGCATTGCTAAATTTTACCTTACTAAATAGTTCCTAATGCATGCTTAGAACCATATATAATTCTAGTCTCTCTCCCTTTTTGTAGACTATACATATAAATAAAAATGGTTATACTGTCTTTCCTAAGCTGCATATAATAACAGTAATAATGAGTCGACTTGGTTTTGTTACAGAATTGCCTTTATGTGTTTGTGTTGACCTGCCTCTTCTCAATTTTCTCCCCATCAAATTTTTGCCAATTTCTCCTCCTAAACCTCACACTAGCACACACTCTTTCTCTTTATCTCTCTTTCTCTCTCCAAAATTAACAGAAAATTGATGAAGACAAAATGGAAAGGATCCAATTTTGGTTAAAATTTGCCTTGGTAGGAGCTTTTCACACTAGTCTTAATTTTTAAAGTTAAAAAGGTTATTATTAGGTTTGATTAAAGCTTAAAGAATCAGACCTTACAAAAATTAAGTTTATTCTCTTAAAAAAATAAGAAGTAAAAAAAAAAATTCTATAACTTGGATATAAGATATAAACTTCTCCTTATATACCTTTAACTACCCCCATTTCCTTTTCAATGTGAGGCTCTAAAATAAAAAAAAAAAGTAAAAATTTAATAATTCACATGGTACTAGGTTTATTTTTTATATTATGATAAGATTTTAGTATCTCTTTTGCCCTTTATGCCTCTTTTTCTATACTCTTTCATCCATGAACCTTCTATGTACAAAAGAAGATAATGTTGGCCGGCCTTTTTCTTTTAGTGGGCCATCCTCTATAGGTTGGAAGTAACTTGGAGTTTGGAATATCCCCAAGACATTATAAAAAGTGATTCAAAAGCATTAATTATTTCTCCAAGAAACTGCTTTGTGCTATACTTGGTTCAAATTTTCTATTCTAAGTTTTTAGCAGCATTTGAATTGTTTAAATTTGAATTAAATGGTTTAAATTTTAATTTTTAAAAAAAATTTAATTTCAATCAATTTTTTTTAAAAATTTGTAGTTCAAAATTTATTTTTATTCTATATTATACTTCTTTTAAAATAAAAATTTTAACTAAAAAATGAAAATTTAACTCACCAAATTAATTCTAAACCATCTAAATGTTCTTTAAAAAAAAAAAAAGAAAATCAGCACCCGAGCAGGGTACCCAACCTGCTACACTGGCGAATCCTAAACAGGATATGCTCATGGAAGCGGGAAATTGACCGTTGTTCACTCATCTCGCGTAGTCAACCAATGTGCAAAGTTGTTGGCCGACAGGAACATTAATCTCTCCAATGGTCTCTTTCTGGGCTCTGTCTTTCATTTGCTTGGACGACTAGTTCAAATATGAGTGGATAGTCCACATAACAAAAAAAAAGGAAAAAAATTTAGATGATGAAAGGTATATAATTGAACGCGAATAGAGTTTGAGTTTTATTAAAATTATATAATTTGTTTAATTTTTTAAAAAATTGTATTTTAATTTAATTTTTTAAAAATACTTTCCATTAACTTATACATATATTTTTTAGTTAAAATAAAATGAAATTTTTATTTATATATATTTAGATATAACTAGATGAAAAAACAATAATTAAAGGTGAGTGTATTTAGGTTATCAAGTAACATAGTTTTTAATTTTTTTGTAAAAAAATCAATCAATATGTATTTTAATTAATAGAAAATATTTTAATCAACAATTTAAAATTCAATTAAAGTGTATATTTTAAAAATAAATGAGAAATCTATATAATTTTCAATAAAATGAAAAAATTCCTATAATTTACTCATAAATGAATTGATCTATAAATTTAAAGTTTTAAGTTTTGGATCAATAAATTTTGTCATTTTAATTGTAATTTGAAAAATATTCGAGTAATTTGGTCTTTGCAATTTTAATTAAATTAATATTTTTAAAATCAAAATTAGAGAGACAAAGTAAAAGAAACTGTGTAACATAAGAAACACAAATGAATTATATTGTTGTAGAGGAAAAAAAAAAAGACAATATTGTTTAAGTTAACATTTAGAAAATTATATTACTGTAAATTAAAAATTATTAAAATTAGAAAAGGTTAATTTTTTTTTGAATAAATTAGTGAGACTAAAATTGTAATTAATCTCATATTTTAGATAAAAATACACTTTTAGTCTTTTAATTTTATTTAATATTTTATTTTTATTGTTTAATTTTATTTACTTTTAGTTTGATCTTTTAATTTTATTTTAAATTTTACTTCTATCCTTTAATTTCATTTAGTTTCATTTTAGTCATTTAATTTTATTTTAAATTTTAAATTTTATTTTTATTTATTTAATTTCATTTTAGTCCATTAACTTTATTTAATGTTTCACTTTTATCTTTTAATTTTATTTTATTCTGATTATTAATGTAAAAAAATTATTTAATTTCATTTTAATCCATTAACTTTATTTAATGTTTCACTTTTATCTTTTAATTTTATTTTATTCTGATTATTAATGTAAAAAAAATATTTAATTTTTTAACATCATTAAATTAAAATACTTAACAAAAAAATTTTATACAACTCATTGGTAAAACAAAATAAAATCATTAGTTAGATTAAAATAAATTAGATAAAAAATAAAATTAAGAGATAAAAATAAATTTTAAAATAAACTTAAGTGACTAAATTAAAATCAAATAAAATTATAAAATGAAAGTGAAATTTAAAATAAAAATATGAGATTAAATTGAAATTAAATAAATTAAAAAGTATATATTAAAAAATTAAATACAATGATTTAATTGGTTAAAAGTGTACTTTTAACCAATATTTTATTATATATTAATCTTGGCAAAAGCCAAAACCATCAAGGGAAGAAACGGGCAAAAGTTCAGACTTCAGTTGAGGTTTCTGGTTTCGTACGCGCTCTGTTGTGGCGGTATCAACAAGGAGATTGATACTTTATCCTTCAACAACGGCAGAAGCAGTAGATCGAGGTACGCTCTTCTCTGATTCGCACCGGTGAATTATCTTCTCTACTTCTCTGTCTCTTCATTTTCCGGATTTCTTTAGCAATTGTTGGACAATGATTTCTTTGTTGCTATAGTATTTTTGTGCGTGTGCTTTGTTTTCTTCGAAAATTTGAAAATCTATTACAAATGTAATGTTATATGATTTAGGATGACGCTGCTCAGTTCGTAATTATCGATTTGATTTGAGCAATTCAGTTGGCTTTGGCATTTTCTCTTCCTTTTGAGAAGCTGATCAGAAGTTCTGTGCCTTACGATTTGCCAACTTGTGGATATTTTCTAATGGAAGCATTGTCCTATGTTTCGCATACTTTTGTGTCGAATTAATCAAATTATTTTGCGTCAAGTATTAGTGTAATACTAAGCTCCGTCGATCCGTCTTTTGCTTTTTCACGGTAAACTTTAGACAAAACTCATCATATTGAAATTTACATTCATGTTTATTCGAAGAGCAAAGGTACAAGTGCGACTGATATTTGATCTTCTTCCTCTCCGCAATCCAAAACCCTAAATCATAGTTTGATGTCGAGTTTAGAAATTAAGTTTGATTTAGGTTCTTGAGTATTTGGTATAAAATGATTTTTCTGTAGTTAGAATTTTTTATTGGCTACGATTTATTTGTCTAATCAAGGATAATCAAGTGGGATGGCAGGGTAGCGCTGTTGCCAGTATTTTTCATGTTAGTATCTCTACTTAGGTTGGAGTTCATGCCTTTGTGATCCATCAAGTTTAGCTAATGTTATATCCTCCTCTCGCCAAAATCCTTCAATCTGCTTTTCTTATCTGAAACAATTTTTCAAATTAGACTAGCCAGATATCATGGGTGCACATGTTGAGTCAAGTTCATCAGAGAAGAAATCAGCCAACGGAGTGAATGACTTACCGACCTTCAATGCGGAGAATTTGCAAAGCAACATGAAGACTATCTATTACAGGTTTGTTTTGACAGAAGATAAGTTGAATACTTTATCCAACACATACATATGGCTAGAAGCATCATGTTTGGGGTGGTGGTCTGAGTGTGAATTACATTGTATGATTATATTTGCAAGAAACAGTCACCAGAGTGCATGAGATGTATATATACAGATTACTCTTTGAGAAATGGGAGAAATGAAAAAAAAAAAAAAAAAGAAGCTGCTGCTTAAATGATATAAGTAATACTAAATTCAAGATATCTTTTGTTTGTCTCTTTTGCAGCCGAACATTTATGTCTATAATTGGTGGAGTTGTTGCTGGAATTTTGGGGTTCACTGGATTGAAAGGATTTGTCTTTTACTTCCTTCTCATGGCATTTACTTCCCTTGGGCTGATAGCCAAAGCTAAATTTTCAATCCACTCATACTTCGACTCCTGGAACCGGGTGCTACTTGATGGCTTTCTGGGTGGCCTAATGGTACAATTTCTTGTCATCTCTTTCTTTCTTTCTCAGCATGATTTGTGTATGAGATCTTTCTTATTTCTTGAGTGAACAAGAATTATGCCCAACTAGAAGGATAGTGAAGTACCCAAAGAGGATATAATGTACTCCAAAAAGAAAACAAAAAGCACAAACCCGGAATAACAAGAAGGACAAACAGCTAAGCAGAGCTCCCTAATTAATTTGCAATTACTCTCAACATAACTAATGTTCTCAAAACTTAAGCTGCTAATAGAAATGGCCAATAATGGTTCCATTGATATCTTTGACATCCACCATGGAGACCCCCCCTGAAAGAACCAGCTGAAGCTGCTGTATTCACCTTAAAGGGCCTAAAAAACCTACTTCATTCCAAAAAAGCTTCAGCCAAGAAGATTTATCTGCGAAATTCTGGCACTTCTTTTGGACTGTAAACATCAATGGCATGCATTGCGCATCACCAAAGAGCCTCACCTCCTCTCAAAACCTCTGAAATAACATATGAAAAAGTGTTCAAACCTAACCAGACTGACCCTTGAGATCCTTTTGTCCTTGAATGGATGAAAAAGAATAAATTTTATTAGAAAAAATTACAATAAATAAGAGCAGAAGATTTTTCTTTTTAAACGAAATCACAAAGAAAAGCATAGAGTAGCGAAAAAATAAAAATATACCAAAGACATCCTTAGGAACGGAGCTATCCAATCCCTCTATATGTCTACCAGGAGGCTCCACATTAGTAAACTATATGCTGAGTGAAAAAAGAGAACACACGGAAAAGGCAAGTCTAGCGACTAGGGTCATATATTTTCTCTTCAAAATATGAGCATTCTGCTCCAGCCAAAGATACCAGAGATAGAATTGAAACCTCACTTCCATAGCACTTTGCTGTCCTTACTTCAGCTAATCCTCTGAACTTAGTTGAAAGAACAGGCTCCAGGTATCGACGGCATTGCAGGACTCACCGAAACACTTAAAAAGCCTATTCCTAATGTAATTTGTTGCTGGGCAATGCAAAAATTTTATCTGCAGTGGCTCCTGAATTAGAGTAAAACATTACACACATTCTGGAACAAAGCTTTTTTGGGCCTATGCATCTGCAACAAATTATTAGTACTGATTAGTCTATTATTGTCCAAGTGAATGTCTTGACCTTAGGGGACTTTGGATTTGTGAAGAGGATTCTCTTTAAGGAAATTTTCTTTGTTTGGAGAATGGGTAAGCAAGTTGAAGAAAGGTTTACAAGAAGAAAAATACCGGAACTATTGAGAGTCCAAATTCCCCTATCTAGGCTAAAAGACAACTGGACAAAATCAAGAAAAAAATACAACGGAATCCTTTTCAAAATCTTCTCTAAGATTCAAGCTCCTAGAGCATTGGAAGTCTTACAAAGTGTTTGAACCTCAAGTGTTGTAGAAATTTAGAAGAAAGGCACTGGAGGGGTGGAAAAGCCTCCATAACCCTATATTACCCACCCAAAGATTCTCCCAGAATCTAGCCATAGAACTATGATCCGCATTTATGGAGATTAGAGATTAGATGAGAAAAAGATTCCCATGCACGGTCAATGAGACCAACAATACTTGTAGCTTATGATTAAATACTTCACTTGGTTGACCAAAACAACAATTTTGTTTTCTATTATCATCTTAAATGCAGCTATTACATTAACAAACTATTTTCATTTTTGAGCCATCAAAATAATACCTTAAGCAGTAGCATAAAGGAGGATACATCTTATAAAGTTTCATCGTTTTAATCAATACCATAACATCTTCAAGGACCAATTATAACAATAATTATTGAGCATCCCTTGCTTTTTCTCTGTAATAGCAAACAAGGTGCAAGGATACTTTTTTCTAGGTTTCTGAGGCACATGACACATTCTGCCATAAAAGTTGACAAATTTGTTGGCATATCCATTATCTTGAAAATTTGCTACTGGAATTGAGTGATTTCCTTTAGACATTAGATTTTGTAGACTCTATGTTAGCTTGCCAAGTGTACACTATTCAGTTGTTTGATTTTGTTGAGAATCTACTTCTTGATTACCTAATCATTCTTTTCTATCTACTTCATTAGTCAGCCATTGTAATATTGGAAAATCACGTCTTTTTTTGTTCAAAGTGAAATGTCCAACTTACTTATCATATAACAGCATCTCTTAAATATGCCCTCCACGGCATATATTTCTAGTTGAGTGTTACCTGTGCTTGGGACTAGAAATTGTGATTAACATGGTAAAATATTTGTCAAAGATCAAACAGAAGGTTAACACCTATTGGGGGTATATATAATGTACAATTTACTTAGTATATTCAGTAAATTAGAATTATGGACCTTCCTAGAGGTTTGATGAAATTACTTGGACCTCTACAAACCTTCCTTGTTTTAAATTTAACATAAGATTATCCCCTTTTTAATGTTATGATGAAATTTAAATAAGGGATGTTTGTGCGATCTTCTGAACAACAGTCATTGTAATTTTGTCAGATGTGTCTAACTTGACCACTTCAACATACACTATATGATGATTGTGATATATCTATTTCTCTGTGGGTTTGAGTGCTCTTCCCTTCCACCCCCCCCCCCCCCTTTTCCTTTTTGTGCAATTTTTCCCCCTTGTTTTAACTTCTTTTCTCCTTAAACTCTCTGCAGTCATTCGTGCTGTTCTGGACGTATCCTTCTCAATTACAGTACTTGGTAAAGTATGGCTGCATATTTAAATAACTAGAACTTCTCCCACAATTGGTCAAAATTATAAGGGGAAACTATGTATAACTCTCCTAAACTATAGCCTGATTACAACTTTGGTAACAAACTTTCAAATGTAACGCATTACCCTCTAAACTATCACTGAAAGAAAAAACATTATATGTCAGTTAAAATTAATGTATCAAAGCCATGTGATTGTCAAGTGAGACATAAGGTATCATATGAATCACTTGGTTTCGAAACGTTAATTTTCATTGACATGTAATGTTTTCAATTTTTGTGGTAGTTTAGAGACGTACGATGTTATATTTTATATATGTAGTTTTTCAAAATTTTCTATGCCCTTAGGCAGCCATTGCCCCTTACCAGTGTTATTAATGGCGTAAGGTGACATATTGGGGCAAGCTCAATAAGTGCCATGGCAATTTCCATGTGCATGCACTGCAACCTTTTGAAAAAAAAAAATACTTCAAAAAATTTTATATAAACGTAATTGATGAAAATCAGAAAAAAAGAATTAAGAAAATAGTCATAACTAAGAAAATTTCCAAGCAAATAATGTCATCAATGAACTGAAATAAACAGTACCTATGTGTTGGGAAGCCCCATTGTTATTCGATAGAAAATATTTTGTCCTACATTTAATTTCTATATTCTGCCGGGGCTGCCACTACACTAAAGCGGATGCCGTGGCAACGCCATGTAAAGGTACCATGCCAAGGAAGTCTCGTGGCGTTTTCTTCAAATTCCGCTATGTCATGGCCATTGACAAGACTGCCCATTCAAATTGTGCTTTGGTTGTATGAGTGTTATTTACTCCAGATTAGTGACATTTTTGTTTTACTAAAACACAAACCTACCAAAATTTCTAAACTTCTCTTACTCTTATGCCCAAATTCTTGCTATTGTTTATTTTCTTCCTTGACGTAATAAAGATTTGCATATGACATTGTTCATATATTTTGATGGAGAGCCAAGTGCAAGGCCTCAAGAGAAGGTATTTTGGCTGCTGCTGCTGCTGCTTGTCACGATGCTTTTGCACCACTGCGTTTCTAGACAGTTTTCATGATGTTCACTTTTTCAAACGTTGTAATTTCATTAGTTTATTTATAGTCTACAATGGAATCTTTAGTAGCAAGAATGGACAATGAGGTCTTTCTTCTGTGGCCGTCCATATGGAGAAAATATATGATGTTTGTGACATAGACTGCAATTTTGCCAACTTTATTTGGCCTGTTCTGACATCCGTCTGGATATTACTTGCGGCCCCTTATGACAGATAGCTTTGATTGACATTTCTTCACCTATACAGTTTTACTGAAATGAGTCTATTTGCATTGCATGGCAGCAATTACGTATCTTCGGTGATGACTTGCATAAGGTTGTACGATCTGATTTGTAAGTAGCACGGCATAGACGTGATTGATATGTGCCACATAAGATTTACCTTTTCCGGCTAGAGATAATATTTACTTTTTTCCTTCCAAGCTTCTAGGTATTTGACCATAGAATTCTAAATATTTGGTACGCTGTTTGAGAGGGTGGTTAACAATTAACTAGTTATTTACCATTTCTCCTGAGAACGTAGGCTATGGTCTATTCAATTGTAACGAGAAAGGGTTTTTCTTTTTGAAAAAAAAGTTTACATGCAATTTTTTATATTTTTATTTTTAAATTCTTTAATTAAAATATAATAAGTATATTATTTTTAAATATTAATATAATAAATGTATAATTCTTCAAGTAAATGACATATTTGTTATATTTCAATCCAAAAATTTAATAGTAAAGATATAATAAATTGAATCTAAAATGTCAATGGTCTATTTCGTTCACCAAGGGATTTTCTGTTTTAAGTAGGTGTCGTCTACCTTGTCAACTAGGAAGCGCACACACAAATAAGTGAATCAAATAAAATATCAATTTTAATGTCATTTTTTGGTGGTAGGCAGTGTTTATCACGTGGTTAATGGATTATTCGTACAAAAAATGAATAATAAATATAGTAAATTTTTTCTGAATTGTGTGGTAATGTCCAAGTTTATTGCCTGTCCAAAAATGCCTTATCTTATTATGAAGAAAATTTTTTAATTTTGCGCGCACAATGATTTGTAATAATAATAGATTCCCAATTGACTCATTTAAACAATTAACTATATAAAATTCTTACTCAGCAAAGTATAAAAAAGATTTTTTTTTTTCACCTTAAAAGAGAAGTTTAAAATTTTTCTCAAATGATTTCCATTTTCATTAAGACAAGACTATAGGAAAAATTCTAACCTTTCCTACAATGAAAACTCCGTTAAGCCAATTGATTTCTTTAATAGAATAATTATTCCAATTTCGGCTAAGCAATAAAATTTGTGATATATATTCATGAAGTTATTATATTTAAGTTGAATTCTGAAGTGTTCGAGTCTACCACGAACATTATGCGAAAAGCTGCAAGATGCTAGAAGACATTAAAGGAACCGTGCAGTGGAAAGGCATTAACCTAGGAATAGTTTTCCAAAGTTTAATATTATTTATGATAATAACATGTTAGGTGTTGTAGATACTGATGTAGTAATATTAGCAAAGATTAAAAAATTAAATTAGACTAGTCAATTTGATCCCAAAAAAATTAGTGTATTGGTCATTTTTGTTAAAAGAGCCAAGCACTGGAAAGACATTATGATCCCTAGGAAGTGTTTTCACGAGTTTAATATTATTTATGATTATAACATGTTAGATGTTGTAGATACTGATATAATACTATTAGTAAAGATAAAAAAAAATTAAATTAGGCAAGTTAAATAAATGGAAAAATTGAAAAAGTAGTCATAGTTGTAATTCATTTGACTTTCACAACCAATCAAAGATAGGATAAATCATTCAAAGTTAATAAAACTAGTAAAAACTAACTAAATTTGACATTGAATAGGTTAAAACATAGTTTTTGGTCTAAATTAAAGTGTTGATATTTTGCGAGAGAGATTTACAATGTTTAACAAATTATACTTAACCTATTTCATATAGATTTGTTATAATATGCAAAATATTTTAACTAACTTATATATTATTATATGTGTTATTTAATTATAAAATATTATATATAATTCTATATATATATATATATATATATATATATATGTATAATAGTTCAATTGTGGTCACCATTGAACTATAAATTACTTTTTATCTAATTTGAGTTTTAAAACATTAGCTATTAGTTTCATAATCCTCTAGGTTGGTATATTTTGTAACCTTTTACTATTTATTTAATGAAAAAAAAAAAGAATTTTAAAGTAAGTTATTGTCTCATTGCTTTTCATATCATTGCATGTTAATTTTCAATAGTTTAGTTATTTTGGCATGTTTTTACAAGTTAAATTTGGTTTAGTTTATGTTATAAGGAATAAAAGTTAGTGTTTTAACTTTAATTTTAATTAGGTGTAGTCAAAATGTTTAATTGCGTTTTTAGTGATTTATATGTTAAATATTGGTTTAATCTTTGTCAATTAGCAATTAACCAATTTACTTTGTTTGTATACGTTAAAACTTTGCTAATAAACCAAGTTTCGAAGTCCTAAAGCCTACACCAAGAAAACCTGAAGCTAAAACTTTAAGACAATGGCAAAGTTGTGTTTTTCAAATGCAGCACATTCTAACACCATAACACCCAAATGCTAAAGTTTCTATATAATAGCGCCACAACTAGAAAAAGTTAGGTCATAACATCATGTCGAAAAGTACAAAACCTAGCATTTTTTAAGCTAATTTTTCAACTTGTTTAAAGGGTTTTCAAGGCTTTATTCAAGAGAGAAATATTCTTGCTGATTTTGGGACTCAAAAGCTGGGTTTTGGAACTTTAAAGGGATGGGTTTGGAGAAAATTCACTCATTAATTTAGTTGTTTTCTTCTTCCCTTATTTTTCCTTATATTTCTCTACTCATTTTGGGACTCAAAGGCTTAGGTTTGGAGGAAATTCATTTATTAATTTAATTTTTCTCTTCTTCCCTTACTTCTCCTTATATTTCGCTACCCATGTGATGTATGCTCCATTTTTTACATTGATTTATCTTGTCATTATGAACTAAGATTATTGTTTCAAGATTATCATGAACCCTAATATGTAGTAGGATGCAAATACTCTTCTTACTTGTAGTTAATGATATAAATTTGTTTATTCAATGTTGTTCTTAATGTTTCTAAATATATGGAAACTATTATATGATGTGGGTAATTTAAGTGAACTTTGAAAGAGATTTTAAAACTAGATCATAAATTAAGTAATGTGAGTTCATGAAGTTGCAATGTTAAATGGATTGATATGCTTGTAGAATAGGAATACACTTACCAATTTCATATAGTCATATTAGAACCTATTATTAAGTATCTCAATCATCATATAAGATATTATGAATTGGTTTAAGGAATAGACTTATAGGTAATTTAAAAGAAGCTTGTAAATGAATGAAAATCCTAGGTTAGCTAATCATATCATTAAGCATAATATCTTTTGCTTCCTGAATTGGTTTATAATTCTATCTCTCATTGTTTTGTTATTTTATTATCTGTATAGTTATATTTTGATTTTCATTAGTTGTTAGTTTGATTTAAATTAAGAGACATAATTTTAGCACTTGGCAATTATCCTAACAACGAATCCTAATAAAAATGATAATTTATTCATCATTATATTACTTGTATGATACATATATTTACATGTATATTTTCGTAACACAATAGTAACATAACTGAAATGAAATAATGCCAACGAAAAAGTGAGTCATGTGTGATGTAAAACCATATCATATATTTATTGGTTAGCATTGCTTTTTAACTATTTTTTGTCTTAATAATTTATCAAGAATGAATAATATAAATAAATATTGAAATAATAGAATTAAAATTCTAATTCTTTCTTGTGTGCCCCCTTTCTTGTGCACATGGGAGAAGATTTGGACGGCCCAAATTTTAATATTCTTTTTTCTTTAACTTTTTTGTAAAGGGAGTATAATGCAAAATGAAAATAATCTTTCAACTATAAACTTAAAAAAAATAATGATTAATATATATATATATATAAAAGAAAAAAATGAATCTTGAAATCTAAACTATTTAAATTAAAACTGAATAACCCAAATCCTCTCTATGTTCATGAGAGGGGGCACATGGGAAAGGATCAAAATTCATAAAATTATCTTTATTGGCTTTTTAAGTTTCCTTAGCGAGAATCTTCAAAAAGAAAAGTCAAATTGTTTGCATGCAAGTTTTACCATGCTTTAGATATATTTCAAGAATAAATCGTATCCATCAACAGCAATATATATTGTTTTCTTCTTTCACAAGGATTGAATTTAAAGTTTCCTCCATAGTACTCAAATTTTAATCCAAATGCTTTATATTTAGCAAATAAATGCATGATGTATAGTTTGAGAGAGATAGATTAAGAATATGGCCCAAGTAGCTTTCAATGTTGAAAACTCTTTAGTCTTTCTCTTTCTAATTGTACCCTCAATTAAAGGAATCAAAATTGTCCAATTTTCGATTCAAATCGTTTTAAATCCATAACGATATTAATCGGTGGTCAAATCATTTATGCCAAAATCATCTGTTTGAATTATTGTAATTGTGCATTCAAGTTGGAATCGGTGAGTCACAGCCTTTTGGTAATTCAGAATGCCTCAAATATGATAGGTCACGACAGATCTTATGGGCCACAAGGTTAGATCCTTTGTGACCTAAGGCACTAAAGAAGACAATGCTTGCATTTTTTTTTAAATTATCTTTGAAGTGAAAAAACATTGAATGTGTCATTTCACTTATTGGAGGTAAAGGTTGGTATTGGCATTGACCTGCTAAGTTGAGTCTCCTTTTTCTTTTTTTAATTAGGTTTTGAACCCTTTTTTTAATTGTTTTCCTATTAAGTGTAGTTTTTCTATTGGGTGTGGACTTCTAATTTGCCCTTAAATAGAACAAAATTTGCAATTGCATAACACCTACACTACATTGTCGCAAAATGTCAGAACCATAATTTCACCTATACATATAATCGAAGAAAGAAACATATTATTTACCCTTTAGTCATAAACTTTGCTACAAGAGACAATATTTTCCTATGCATCATCTTTAGCCTCTCCAGCAACATTCTCCTCTTGTGTGCATCATTTTTGGTTAATTGGCTTGAGTTTGGAGTTTGGACATGGTGGGCTTGTATTATTAGGTGAGAAGAAATAATTTCAATTGATTCTTAACTTTTCTTTTTATAGATTAAACTATGGCTCCTAAAAAGAAAGTGAAAAAAGATGTCACTTAGAATCACTACAAGGCTCTTGAGACTTGGTTATATGTTAAATGTAATTGTTGTCCCAAAACAATGTGTGTAGGAGGATTTAGGATGAAACATCATTTAGCCAAAACACAAAAGAAAGTTACATCCTATGAACAAGTATTGGAAGAGGTGAAAAATTTATTTAAAAATTTTAGATGATATGAACAAGGGTGATGATAATGTTGTTGAGTGCTTTGATGATAAAGAAAATCAAAAACATGATTTACAAAATAAGAGATCCACAGAAGCCTTTATAGTAAAAAGAAAAAAGAGAAGTGGCTTTAGCTCTTCTAAGCCTAATATGAAACAACAAACAATGAATGTAATGATAAAGGATAGAAATCAAGTGGTTAAGAATATTTGTAAATGCATATATGGTAATGCATTGCATTTATTTTGGTAAAGAATCTACTATTTATTAATATGGTAAAATCAATTAGTGAATATGGTGAAGGCTTAAAACTACCCACTTGTCATGGAATAAGTGTCTCATTTTTTAAGAAAGAGGTTGATCTTGCCAATGTCAATTTAGACAAATATAAAGTTGAATGGAAGAAAATTGGTTGAACATTGATATCAAATGGATAGATCAATAAAAATGATATGTCCCTTACTAATTTTCCTTTTAATAAGGGACTTTTTTTAAAAAAAAAAAAAATCTATGGGCACTACTAGTTTCATTAAAGATGCTGAAAAAAATGTTTAAATTATTATATGACATGGCAATGAAAATTGGGGAGGAGAATGTGGTCCAAGTAATGAAAAATAATGCTTCAATCCTTGTATTTGCAAAAAATAAGTTGATGGACAAAAGAAAATGGAAAATGGCTCTTTTGGTTGGGTTTTAATTTGATTTTTGAATACACTAGTGGCATCACAATATTCTATAATACCATTGGAAAAGTAAAAATGAATGTTCATTTATAGGCAACTTAGGTGCTTGATTTGTACAGAAGCTATATCAAAAGTAAAAAGTTAGCTAGGCCATTTGTAACAAGGTTTGCAATATCTTATTGAATAATGAAGTCTATTTTGGACCAAAAGATTGCACTTTGATATATGTTTGCATCAAAAAGATGGGCTAAAATTATATTTACCTCTAGGATTGAAGCAAAAATTGTAAAATACATTGTTTTAGCTAATTTAAGATTTTGGAAGTCCATTAAGTATTACTTAAACTATGTTTCTCCTCTTGTAAAAGCCCATAGACTTGTAGATGTGATTCAAAGCCAATAATGGCATATATTTATAAGGTTATAGATAGAGCAAAGAAGCAAATAACAAATAATTTTAATAATGAAAAAAGTGGATATAAAAAAATAAAAAATTATAGATGAGTGTTGGAACTATCAACTTCATAGCCCTCTTCATGTAGTGACATATTTTCTAAATCTTAAATAAGTTTTTTTAAAAAAACAATCTAAATGGTTATATAATATTTATGTTTTATTTATTATTATATCTTACTTTATCCTAATAATTTTATAAGTTCTATTATGATCCAAAGTTTAATCTAAATATTGAAGTGAAAGTTAGATTGTACAAAACATTAGACAAAATGTGTCCTAATATTAAAACTAGAGTCAAAATTGATTCTTAAAAAACTTGACAAGACAGATGAACTTTTCAAAATATAACTTAGCAATTGCAACTAAAAAAAAAATTACTTAGTAATAATTCATTTACTAACATAATAATTATTTCATTTATTTTAAATATTATATATAAATTGATATAATAATTAATTAAGTCTATGTATAATTTCTTTTTGCTAACTTTATGGTAAAATAGTTTTGGAAAAAAAAGAGCAAAGAACTACAAACACTTGTCATCCACATCCTAAGCCTCACTTGTAATGATACAAAGGTGCAAGAAAAATTAGAATGTGTTCGATCACATCTACTTTAAAAGAAGAAACAGATTAGAGCAACAAAGGTTGAATACCCTCGCATTTGCCAAATACAATCTTCAATTTGAAATTAAACAAAAACAAAGAGGGACAAAAAGATATACATATATTCCTATTTGTTTATCAAATTTTTAATCTGACAAGGAGTGAATTACCAAACAAGAGGAGTTTTGCTTAAAAGGAGTGACTTAAAATTGATGAAAGAAATCCTAATAAAAAGAGAAAAAGAGATATCGCACATGATTACATATAGGGAATGTCTCACTCAAATTCTTCGTCACTAAACTTTCTCTCTTCATTACATATTCCTTTCCCATTTGAAGTTTGAACATGCATTTATTTAATTTTCTTAACCTATTGATTGATATTCCCAATTTTGTAAACTTCATGCATTTCCCACCATTGCATGCCATATACAACCGTTAACAAAGGCCAGCCAACCAACCCTTCTAACAAAATTAAGCGGAGCAATGCCACTTCTGGAAAGGAAATTACCAAAAGAAAACAAAGCAAGCCCTACATATTACCTAAACAAAACAAAAGTTAGCTTCTTTTAGACTGCCACTAACAATATATCCAAGTGCCGTTAAAATAATTCAATTACTGACAAAACCAGGTTGTAATTTTGTGCAGTTTATGACATTACCACTATTCGTGGTATTTCACGCCTATGCAAAAAGAAAAGAAAACATCTCTAAACATATTTGACCCTATATCATCGGCCTTAGAAAGCGAGACCCCACTCTTCGGTAACTCTAAAGAAACATATGGTCTAGTAGATCAAGCATTCACAAGTCTTAAAAGACATGCAATAAAATCATCGTATAATAGCCACAATGTGTAAAAATAAGATGAACAACCATTATATAAATCCAGAAGAAATTCCACCCACAATTTCAGCGTATCAGAAATTGTAGTACACAAGGACTCTATCTAAAATCCTAAATACGCCTAACAAATAAAACTCAAGTTTGCAATTTAGTTCTAACACAATCTTCACCAGCACTTTAAAAGAGTTCTCCATAAATCACCACTGACTACTCATCCACCAGACAAAACTAATAAACCTAAAAGTACGGCATCATAGTAATACAGAATAGTGAAGGAAAAAAAAAAAAGTTCCACGAAACATGCTGTACTTTCTATAAAGAAAGTGTTTAAAAAGAGGACGATATGTTGACCTATGTTTGAGTTGCTAATCCCTTGAGTCAAGTATAGACCTAACCCTATCGTTTAGAGGGTCTCTCGTCGTCTTCTCCACCATCGTCATCATCATCCGAATCATCTTTGTCAGACCTCTTTCTTTTTGACGGAATCTCAGGCTTCTTAGCATCCTCATTGTCGCCACCTTCATCTTCCTCCTCCCCATTCTCCTCAGGCTCAAAATCGCTTGACGCTTCCTCTTCCTCAGCAGCGCTTACAGGACGAACAAGGTACTCTGTTCCCAAATCCTCCTAAAAATTTCAACTGTTAAGAGACTTCGGGTACTTTAAATAGGGGAAGACAGAGCAAAATAGAATTAACTTGCGGAAGAATGAGAGGAAAAAAAATGAAGAACATATAAAATATAGACAACTAAAATTTATTTATGTAACATATATTCATTTTTCAAGCTCGTTGGCTCAGCCAGATACATCAGGGCACAATTAAGCAACGACATGATAATTGAAGCAATTTTAGAACACAGTACATTTCCATGATTCTCATTTCTCAACACCCCATCAAAAATAGGAATAAAACGAATAAAAATTCAAGTGACCAAAACTACAAAACTACACTGATGACGTATCCAGCGTACCAAATAATGCACTATATATGGGTGTTGAAAACCCTCAAGACGTGAATTAAGAAGAAAGTTATCATTCAAATTTAAGAAAACTCAAAAATCTCACATGAACAAAGCTATAAGCTCTCCCTCCTTACCTTTCAATCGGCACCGGATTTAAAACTCTCCAAGATAAATCCCCATGAAGACTGAATATAATGAAGGAAAAGGACATGGCAGAGAAAGCATAAGTCCTTCTCCCATCACTTCAGGGAGAAACAAAGAACGAATGCACACTGTAATATAATTAATTGAAGCTGCGACAGCTTCAGAAAACAATTTGTTTCACAAACAGGTTCTTGTAAAAGCTAAGCAGGACTTCGAGGACTTTATAATTGGAAGTTATTACAGGAATAAGCTAAAAAGAATTCCCTTTTTTTATTTTTTTGGTGCTATTCAATTCCTAGCTTAGAAGAGACATAACACTATACTTGAAAGGTACCAGAAAAATAAAAAGAAAGAAAAAGAAAGAAAATTAAGCGAATCAAATGAATTACAGAAAATATTTCAGATTTGCAAATCGTACAGTTTTAACAATTTCTACAAAAATAGGTAGATAAAAAAGCAAATCTGAGTTAATTACCTCTTCCTCGCCCTCCTCATCATCGTCCTCGCCGTCGTCGTCGTCGTCGTCGTCGTCGTCGTTATTGTCGTCGTCAGCATCACCGTGTTGTGCGCCATCACGTCCTTCATCGTCTCCTTCCTCATCTTCGTCATCGTCGCCGTCCGGAGCATCATCTTCATCTTCCTCATCTTCATCCTCTTCATCGACATCATCCTCGTCGTCATCATCATCCTCGTCATCTTCTCCGTCTTCTACTTCATCCTCGGAATCATACGCTTCATCTTCTTCCTCCAGAACCATGACCTCGTTTTCCGCCACGTGTTCCTTCAATTCTTCCGTAGCCTTCATCTCCAAATTCAAAAAACAGAAAAATCACAATACTTTCTCGAGAAAAGTCCTGATATGCCAGGAAGAACAGAAAATTAATCGAAAATCGAGTAGGGAGGGAGAATAGGGGAGAGACAGGGATGATTCCAGCTTCTTCCTTCGTTCCACCAGTACCTCTGCAACACTGATCTCAGCCGTTGAAACGAGAATTCACGCGAATCGTTGACGTGGCAATAGATCGGACGGTCGTCACGAAAGCATTTGCATTTCAGTGTGGTTAGTGTCATTGCTCATTGCGGCGCCCACGGATCAGTATTCCCATCATCGCAGTCACGTGTGCGTCACGTGAATATACAGTATCCAGAGTTAGGGTTTTCCTCTCGTGAATCTTTTATGAGTCAATTATTCATGAACGAGGAATTATTAATTTCCCAGTTGTCCAAAATATAATACTTTTAAATTAAATTAATTTTGTATTTCTTGTCAATTTACAAGATTCAATGTTACGTATTTTTGAAAAAATAATAAAATTCATATGATAAGACATTTAAAATAATGAATTTTTTGTATTTTTATATAACATATAAATTTTTAATAATTTTTTAAAATTATTTTCACTTTTTGATAGCCATGAGTTTTAATCCTCAATTTAGTTATGACTAAATTAAAAGATTATATTTTAAAAAATTAAGTTAAAAATCAATTATTTTTTAAGGACAAGAGTTGCAAATTCCAATTTTTTTGTTTTTATTTTCAAATTCTAAAACCTTTTTTTGATAATTACATTTTTACCCTTTGAAATAAGATTTAATTATAATTAGTACATATTTTAAAATATAACAAAATATTTCTCAACTTCAAAATACTCTGCTTTAGGTAGTTTTCTGTGTTTAATGTTCTAGGAGTATTTTGACATATTGAGGTTTGTGGAATATTTTGTTATATTTTAAACTTCATGTACTAATTTTTTTAATTAAGTCTTAAAATTTGCCAAAAAAAAAAGAAGCAACAAATGAAAATAGAAAGGGCAAGCCTCATCAAATTTTATAATCAAAATCGAAGGTTACCAAGCTAAATGATTATGTTATGGCTTTTTATGTAGCCATAGTTGCTTTCTTTCTTTATTAAAATATTAAAATCATTGACAAACAAGTGTTTTTTTTTTAACTTTTGAAAGTTTTCGTATGCAATAACAATACACCCATTTTATTTTCACATTTTCAAAAGTTTTAGTAATGAAATAGTTGGAGGCTTTTTGCCATGGTCCAAGATCCTCTACTATGCTAGGGACACAGCTCTATACCCCTAAACGGGAAGTTTATTTTCTTTTTTGTTTTTGTTTTTAATTCAAAATATCTTCCACTGTGATAACATTGTGTTGTCACAACAGAGAATTCATTTTCTTTTGCCACAATTGATAAAGAAGTACTCCCTCCGGTTCAGTATATAAGGCACTTTCTAAAAAGTTTATCTGGTTCAAAATATAAAGTAACATATAATCTTTTGTGTTGACTTTCCAAAAATGTCCCTCTTCTTTTTTAAAAAGAAATGTTAGTTTATATTTTTTTCTTTTTCTCTCTCTTCCATAAATAAGGGCAAAAATGAAAAAAAAAGTGATAAATTTGAAGAGTTCGAGGTAGTTAAGTAGTTTTATTAAACTGTGTGAAATAATTGAAAGTGCCTTATAATATGGACCAGAGGGAGTATCATTTTTTCTTGGCCTTTTACACAATAGGTAGTTTTTCAACATCTAACAAATGCAAGACTTCTTGTCAGAAGAATTAAAAAACTATTCTTGACAAGGCAAATTTGAGTTCTTTTAACATTCCAAGTTATAAAGACAAGGTCTATTTGTCATTAATCTTTCTTCCATATTAAACACTTAAAAAAAATCATGATAGTGGGGTTAGACTAGGTATGGAGAAGAAAAAATTTGGCCAAGCCCAATTTAAAAATTTATATACCTATAAAGGCCCTATTCTTTTTTAAATAAGCACAATCTATGAACATGTTTAGTTTATGCCTTGGCATATTTAGTACTTGGTAAATAAATCAATAGGAATGATTTCAAAAAATAAAAATAAAAATAAAAATAAAAAATATTTATTATATCTTTATAATTATTACTTAATAATATTTGTCTCTTTTTATTATTTTTTTAAGTGAGAACACGAATGTCATTTTTTATTCTACTTACCCACTTTCTTCCCCTTTCTATTCCATTTTATTCCTTTCTTGCATATCAACACATGACCTACTATGGGCTATCACGTTTCTTTCCACACATAGGCATTTTCTCATGATATGTCTAGCTTTAAGCAATCCTATGACAATTGAAATTTTAAAAACCTTAAAGAAAAATTTTCTTTTTAAATTGAGAAATCAAATAAATGAGTATTTTGGGCCAAAGAAAGCATTCTTATCATTATCTTAAGACAATGAAGTATGGTAAGTTTTGGCTTCAATATAGTAAGAAAATTATAGGAATATAAAATGAAGGACTTTTTTAAAAGAATTTTAGGAACTAAATTTCAAATAGCAAAAGAGGTCGTAAGGTTAAAATAGAATTTTAGCCAAAAGAATAAATCTAATATTTTCTCTCCTCATAGACATTCCTCCATGGATTTCGAAGCCTCTTCTATTCGAATGTTCTCCCCCTTCATTTCATCTCTCATCCTCCCACCTTTCTCCTATGCCGCTTTCATGCCACCACTATCCACCATGCTTCTCCTGTCGTCATTAGCCACTATGTCTCCACTTTGTTGTTTACATGTAAGAATCCTAGTTGGATGTTTAAAACATTGTTTGGCACCACAACCCCATTCCATTAATTTCTTCCTCTTCCTTGTGTTCCAGAAGTCGAATGAGTTTGGTTTTGAGCATGGTCTAAAAAAGTTGTATGATATGATTGATGTTCAGCATGATTATCATGGTCGACATTAAACTCATCATATCCTTACCAGAAGAGTTGCAACCAGAACTCTTAAGAGCTATTCAATCCCTTAGAAGAGATATGACTGACATCTCTCTTTGAAAGATTTACCAGCTAACCATAGCTACTCTTTTTCAGATAAAAATCTCTCCATAAAAAAAAATTCAACAGTTTCTCGGTGTGATTAACTAAGAAGTTACCAAAAGATGGCCCTGATACTACCGACTCTGATAAAGACCCAAACTTGTCACTAGAAAACAAAGTTTTAAGCTTTATCCTTCCTCCTTTAGTTTACAACCATGGGAAAACTCTTGAAATTGGGGTTTTTTGTTTGAGCTTCCAAAGTGTAATACCCTTACTCTCTTCAGCAAATTTTGGCTTCCTATGGTGATTTTTAAGCTCAATATTTAATTTGAACAGTAATAAAATAGATTGAGAATATAGGCTTTGTAATAGGAATAGTAAACTTGAGCTAAAATTAGGGCTTTTAATATTATAGGGTAAATTTAGTTAAATTAAGATTATTAATTGTCAATTATAGCCAAAGTGTTAAAAATCATGTTGTTGTGTTTATATGTAAGCTAGAGGATACCCTTACAATTAGGATTTATTCATGAGAAGTGGTAGACAATGCCATTGGCACATTTCACATATATTTCACCTATACAACGAGTAGAAACTAAGTGGTTATAAAATTGTTAACATGATTATTTGTAAAATATTGATTGTTTTAATGTGATGCTTTCTTTTTCTTTTTTTTGAATTATGTATAGTTTTAATGTACTATATAATTACTCAATTTTAAGTATTGTGGTTCCAATATTATAATTGGATGCAGATGTTGACATAAAGTGCATGGTTGAAATAAATAATATGATGTGAGAATTATTTTATATTTATTTTAATGCTTGTTTACAATAGTGCTATATCTAGGGGTCATAAGTATTGTACGGAGTTGAAAACTCTTATGTACTTTGGTATTATGATGTTATATTTTATTGAGTTTAGTTATGCCAACTTAACCTATTTAAATTAGTCAAGATAAATGATTTATCAACTCTTGTTTAATGAGTATAATTAGTCAAGAAGAAAAGTTTTCTAACTCCTATTCAATTAGGATAACTAATTCCTTAAATCTTGTTTAGTCCAAATTAGAAGTGCTCATAGGTCGGGTAGAATTAGTTGGGTGAGCCTAGTCTGGCTCAATTAAATATTGGGCAGGGCAGTGTCTATATTAGATAGTCAATATTTTTTTAATTTATTATTAAAATTATAAAATAACTAAAAAATAAATTTTTTATATAAATATTTATAAAAAAATTAAAATTTTGATATAAATCTTTTTTAAATATTTTTATCTTTTTGGATTTGGCTAGACCAATATATCCCTTAAGGCCAACTTAGATTTATTATTAAAATTATAAAATAATCCCTAAAAAAAGTTTTTATATAAATCTTTATAAAATTATATTTTATCTTTAAAAAATTAAAATTTTAATACAAAATTTTTTTAATTTTTTAGGTTGGGCCAAGTCAATATAACCTTTAGGGCTGGTTCGATTTTGTGGCCCAACCTGACACTAAAATTTTTTTTTTTCACTTAATCCAACTCGGCTCGATTTGGCTAGACAAGGCTTGGCCCATCGAATCTTTGAGCCCAGTGAATATCCATAATCAAAATGAGTGATTCTCTCATTCCTATTTAATAAGTATAATTAGTTAAAATGAAAAGTTCTCTTACTCCTATTTTGTTAGGATATATGATTCTCTAACTTCTATTTAATCAAAATGATTAATTCATTGACTCCCATTTGACAAGTATAATTAGTCAAGATGAAAGTTTTTTTACTCTTATTTAGTTAAGATAAATAATTCCTTAACTCTAGTTTTATCAGAATGAATGATCCTCTTACTCCCTTTTGATGAGTATAATTAACCAAGATGAGTAATTACTGACTCCTGTTTGATGAGTGTAATTAGTCAAGGGTATAACCTTTGACTCCATATATGATTGAACTAACTTGAATTTTCTCCCTGAAATAAATGTATCATGATCCCACTTATGTATAAACTCTATCTATGGCTATAAAAATGTTATAAATGAAAAGCATACCTTGCTTAATTATTCAACGTTACTTATGTATGGTTAATAATTGACCTTTCAATTTATAATTAAATATGTTTTAGTTGTATTAACTCAATGAGTCTATGTGACTCACCTTTATTTATTTATTTTTTCTACTTTTAGCTCTAAGTTCACTTAGTCGTCATGCCTAGACTTTTAGGGTTGCCATCTATCTCTGTAGATAAAGATTGCAATCAACGAAAGTTCTTTTTGTGTCATGTCGTTACGTTGAAAGCTACTGTATTATGATTTTATCAAGGAATAAAGCATCTACAATTGCACAAAAGTTGTGTTACTGTTAGAAATAATAATTAATTTGAAAAACTAAGTTAAGAATGTGTAGATATGAAAGTGTATTTTCAAGTCTCACCTTAGATAGATCTAGAAACTTTTAAGCCAATATAAATAGAAATTCATACAACATGTTATATTAATAATTTGTAGGGAAAATCTGAAGTTCTTATATTTAAAAATGAACTTAGCACGTGATGTGAGTTCTAATCTGGTATTTAAATTCAATTCTGTTTTAATTTTAAACAAATATGATTTAAAAAAAAACTCTTCATTTAAATTTCAAATGGATATAAATTTTAGAAAAACATAACTCTTCATAGAAGGTTGAGTCATTATAAATTCTTATTATAGATAAGAGTTTAATAGATTAGAAAAATTAGAATTTGTAACATATTTCTTCCTTTCTTAAAATTCCTACTTTGAAACTAGTTCTCGAGAAAAGATTTTAAAAGTTATTGTCTATCAATTTTCAAGTGCTTAGGATAAATCCTAAAAATGATTTGCTATATATATGACAACAAACATAAGAGAAGCAAATATCATCTTAAAGAGAGTGTATTTTACACATGTTTTTGAACACGGATTTCATCTTCTACATATTTTTTGTATCAATTACCAACACAAAAAATTGGCCATGAATATGAACTTATAGTTTTATCCAGCTTTGATTGTGTGCTTTCCAAGATCATCATCATTGGATTTGCAATGAAGAGTCAAGTCCTTAGTTGAAGCAACATTATTGATAATTTGCACTGTTGTTTTAGAAGTAGAGTAAATTATATGGATTTGTTTTAGATCTGTTGAAATTATGTAGATTTTTTTTATTTTTAAAATATATAATTTAATATAATTTTAAATCTTTTTAATTAAAATAATTTTTATTAACTTAAATATATAAATATATATTATATCTAAATATGCATAAATAAAAAGAGTATATTTTATTTTAAAAATATACAAACAAAAATAAAATGAATAGATTTTCTTTTTATTAAATTTAATCCAAATATATATTTAAATTAATGAAAATTATTTTAATTAAAAAATTAAAATTAAACTAAAATAATTTAATATAATTTTTATTTAAAAAATATGTATATGTTTTAAAATAAAAAAAATTATATAATCTTAAAAAAATTTCACACGCACATGCACGCAGATGTATAAAATTTACTCTTAAAAGAATGATTTCGCTTTCCAACCTTCAACAGTGCAATCATTACTAATATCTCCATAGACACTATTAGTGGACGTCATATAGATTTTTTATTGTAGATTTCAATGTGTGATTATGCAACAACCGCACACCACACGCCCCTTCTTATATGCCACATAAATAATTGAAAAAATTATAAATAAAAATCATGAGTTAATAAAAATAACATTAAAGAATTTTAGAATTTTTTTTTAAGATTAAAATTACAACTAGTATTTCCAAAATCTATTATTCATATTTTTCAAAATTACTAGTGAAGAGAACCTTTTATAACATTGAGAAGTTCAAGTTGAAATGGAAAACATAAAGGGTACCTTTTGAAAGTTTTAATGACAACTTTTTTTTTAATCTTTCAGAAAAATTTAAAATTTTAAGATCTTTTAATAAAATTTTCACTAACTTATGGGTTTTCTGTTAAATTTTCCCTAAATAATTGGTATTATAAAATAGGACCCAGACTTTTGCTTGTCCTAATTAAAGAATAATTAATTTTTTTTAAATTAATCATCTGATTTTTGTTGTTGAGTGCTTTTTCTTTTAATGATGAAGCAAGGGTTTAAACTTTGGACATATTTGGTTTGTGGCAATGGGCATGGAAGGAATGGAAAATTTTTTCCCCCAAAAAAAAAGTTAAGAAATGTTTATAATGTCTTTGTAATTATTTAATTTTTTTTATTTTTTTATTTTTTAAATAAGAACATAAATGTCATTGTCCATTCTTTTTGTTTTTTGGTTGACATTCTACTTATTCGTTTTTTTCCTTTTTCTATTCCTTTTCTAGTATCAAACATGATGGGCTCACTTAGTATATAGAATGGAAAAAGAATGATTTGGAATAGAGTAAAAAAAATTGATTTTAAAAATAAAAATAACTCTTGTACTGCTACTTTAAAATAAATAAATACTATTAAATAATAATTACAAAAATAAAATAATAATTATAAATAATTAATGAAAAAGAATTAAAAAAACACAATAAACATTATAAACATTAAGATCACTTTATACTAATTATCCAACCCTTATTGCTAGATCACCACCCAGTGCCTTTGAATAAGCTTTTTTTTTATATATTTTTGTAGAATTAAATAATAAAATAAGTTACATAGATTTTTTTTTCTATTTTTAAAAAATATATTTTTAGTTTAATTTTAAAATTTTTAACTAAAATATTTTTTTATAAAAAAATATATAAGAGGATATTTTAGTAAAAAAATATATATTTAATTTAATAAATAATATTTTAATAACTCTTGTTAAATTGAATTAAAATATTTTGTTTAATGAAAGATCTATATATATTTTAAAGATAAATGAAAAGTTCACATCATTTTAACAAAATTCATAGAAGTTATATGTAATTTACTTTATATAATAACTACTACTATCATTAATATAATGCCACGTAATCTTTTTATTTTCTAATTTCAAATCATGCTCTAGAAAGAGTTTAAATTATAGAAAATAATTGATCGCTTGTCAACTTATGAATGGCATTCATATTCAATTTTTAGTATTATGGGCACCAAAAACCAAAAATACGGCACCTGTTGCAATAACTTTGAAGGATAATTTATTTTTAAGAAATCACCGTGAAGATCAACTAGATGAAATTGTCACTAAAATTTTATTTTATTTTTGACAAACTTTGGGAAAAAAAATCAGATGAAAAAGATAGCTAAATTTAAAAATAGAAGGAGACTAATTTTTTTTTGAAAAAATTGTTGAGACTTTAAGATCAAACACCTAAAAAATCATAACTAAGTTTTGTCCTCTACAAATGCAGCCGCAATATACAATATAACTGCGGGATAAAAAGAAGGCCGACTTGTCTTTTTTATAATGTTTTTTGGGATACAATTTGTCTTTTTATAATTAACCATTGAATTGGCAATTCCAGCTACATACCATGTATTTGGACAAGAGCTTCATTTTATCTAGAAGGGAGCTTTCAATTATTGAGTCGTAGTTGAAGGGGGAATTTTTAGAGGGATGCCCTATTATTCGCTGGGTAACTTTTCATGAAAAAATGGAGTAAATTATTATTTGAAACCCATTTTTGATATATACCCTTAAATAATTTTGTTATAATAAATATCAAAAATTAAAATATAATTATTTTAAAAAACTCAAATATAGTTTTATATCTTTATCATCAGATTTTTTTTAATAAAAAAATGATAAATATATAATTTTTACAAATAAATATATAATTTTTATCATTCAATATCATGTGATTGAGTAATTTTTAAAAATTTTATACATATGATATTTTTATTAAAAAAATTAATAACAAAGATACAAGGATATATACTTAACTGTAATCATTTTTTCTTGATTGGTGAAAATTGACTAAATGTTTAAAATATGATTATTTATTATAAAGATAATATAATTTAAATTTATCATAATAAAAGTAATTATTTTATGCAAAGAATTAGGTATTAGATGTAGATACAATTCTTTGTATCTTTACTATTAAATTCTTTAATTAACATATAACAAGTATGTAATTTTTAAATTAAAATATGATAAATATATAGTTTAATTAAGCAATCATATAATTATTTATAAAAATCATACATTTGTTATATTATTATTAGAAAATCATACTTTTTATCATGTTTTTATTAGGAAATCTAATAGCAAATATGTAAAAAATTATATATATATATATATATATATATATATTGTTTTCAATAGTTAATTTAGGTGTAAATATTTTGCTTCAAGTATATACTAATTTACCACTTTTCATAACAATATATATATAAACTATAATTACTTTGATATTAATCGAGCATAATAATATAAGATACAAAGTCTAAAAAATCACCCCATTCAACATTTTTTATATTTTATATGAGAATAATTAAAAGTTATTATAAGATACTTTGTAGAAGTTAATGAATTTAAAATTTCGGAATAAGAAATCTACATGTTCATACCACTAGAATTAAAAATATCTTTGTTACGAAGGATACTTGTTTGTCTAAATTGATGTGGAAGCTTGTCTCCAACCTAGCTCATCTTTGGCCACGGTTATTTGAGGTAAATATATCTTGGAAAGATGTAGCTGCCAACACTACAAAAAAATACATTTTTAGTAACGATTTTCAATGGCGACTTAAAAAAGTGGTCGTTGAAAAAATATTTTTAGCAACGACTTTATTAAGTTGTCTCTAAAAGTTGTTACTAAAAAATTATTCTTGATTCTGAAAATATTTTTAGCGGTGACACAAAAAAATAATCACTAAAACTATTTAGTAACAACAAAAAAGTCGTCGCTAAAATTTTTTTGCAACGACATCGATATAGTCGCCACAAAAAAAAATTTCATGATGACCTTTTAGTGACGATGTTTTTGTCGTCACTAAATGTTTTAATACATAATTTTTGTTAAATAAAAAATACAACCTTTAGCGACTACCAGCTTTAGTCGTCGCTAAAACATAACATTTAGCGACGACATAACTAGTCGGTACTAAAAGTCCAAACACTAAATTTTTTCCATTAAAAAAATTTTTGACAAAACCTTTAGTGACCACTAACTTTAGTCGTCACTAAAACACAACTTTTAACAATCACTAATTTTAGTCGTCACTAAAAGATACCTTATAGCAGCGACCTTTTTTTGGTTACCACTAAAAGTTTTGGCGTTAAAATTTTAGTCAAATAAAAATATTTGCGCCAAATCTTTAGCGACGACTGATTGTATTCGTCATTAAAAGTTAGCTTTTAGCGGCGACTATTTTAGTCTCCACTAAAAGTTTTGACGCAAAATTTTTTACTTATTAAAAATTTTTACATAAAATATTTTTGTAACTTATTTTTAAATAAAAATATTTGAAATTAGAAAATTTGAAGTTAAAAAAATAAATTATACGTATCAATTAATATATGCAAATATACGAGACGAAAAAATAAATTAGAATATTTTGAAGTTAGAAAAATGTTTTTAAAGTTAATAATTAATATATGCAAATATATAAGACTAAAAAATATTTTAATTGTAATCATTAATTAAAAAGATAAAACTAGAATTTTTATTAAGATTAAAAAACTTAGTAGATTTAATAGATTTAAGAAGTTAAAAATTTAATTTTAAGAATTCATGAAATTAATATGTCTAACATTTCATATGTCGAAAAATTCATATATTTAAAATTTCAATTTCAATTTCTATGATTCATTTTATTAATGGGTCCTTTTCAATTTTTGAAGCAACGTAAATAACAAAGAGGTAGAAAGAAAGAAAAAAATGAAAGAGAAAAAAAAGATTAAACTCTGCCTTAATCTCTTATCATTGCAACATTAATTTTAGTTGGGTAACCCTTTTAAATTCTTATTCTATCTTCTTCTTCATCCATTAATGTCTTCTTCTTCCTCATGTTCCATGGCTTTAAACTTGATATTTTATAATGAAGGCAAAAATATAATTATTTTTATGAATTTTTTTGTGAAGGGGCAGTCATGGATGTGAATTTAAAACTTCACTTTTGATAATTTAAACTTGGAGAGATCTTAAATGATTTTTTTTATGAAGATGAGCCCCAATATAATGTAATGAATCCTAATATAATGAGCCCTAGTATAATGATTTAGTATGCATTTCTTATTGAGACAACAACATATACAAATTCTAGAGAGATAAGTTGGAGGATGACTTATATTTAGGATTAAGAATTTCAAATATTTTAGTTAGAACAAAAATATAATGGGTGGATCATAGAAAAAAGATACATTAGGCTATTGAAGAATAAAAATTCTAAATTCTTAATTAATTTTTGAGTTCAGTTATATATTTCTTAATTTTTACCCTTTTTATTATTAATCAAGTACTTGAATTCAGAACTTAAATAGGATAAAGTTTAAGTAAATTATAAAAAGCATTATATCATTATAGACTTATTTTAACATTAATGAAAGATAGTGAAAAACAAAAATCACAAAATTGAAGGCCTAAACCTACTTTTTTGAGAAAAATAAATGACCGAATCTCAAACGGAGTACGTTACACAAAGTTATGCCATTTTAAAGTTTTACCCTCCAATATTATATTTTCTTCATAATTTATGTTCTAAACCTAACCTATATTTTTTATTTTTTATCACTTAAACTATTTTTTTCATTTATATATCAATTATCAATTATTAAATTATCAATATATTTAGAATAATATTATATCATTACAAATAAAATACTGACACTTCAACAGTAAAACCTAGAGTCTTTGTTTTTCCCGTCTTTCCCCGCCTCTTTGTTTTTCCCGTCTTTCCCCTTTCCTATTTTCAAACCTTCTTCGTATCTGCTGGCAAAGGCTATCGCAAATCCTTCTCAATTTTCGTTCCAATACATCCTTTTGGTTAATTTCGTTGTGAGTGAAGCTATTCCAACAAAATCATTTTGCGAATGAAAAACAGATTATCCCTAAGAGCTGATTTCGCTGTGGAAGAGGAGAACACAGAAACTGAAGAGGAAGGAAGCTATGTAAGTGGTAATCTGGTCTATTGTTTGCTCCTTTTCTGGTCTATTGTTTGCTCTTTCTCTGGTTTAATATTTGCTTCTTCTCTGGTTTATTGTTTGCTCCATCTCTAGTTTACTATTTGTTTCTTCTCTGGTCTATTGTTTGCTCTTTCTCTAGTCTACTGTTTGCTCCTTCTCTGGTCTATTGTTCCAAAGTTAGAGCCAAAAATCTAATTTTTAGGCCCATGTGAGAAATTGCATTTTCTTAGTTTTGGCTTCATATCCGTGGCTTATGGCTTGTTTAATGCTATGTATAAGTCGTATAAATGGAGTTTGAGTAAAACATATGAATGACGGGTTCACGGGACCCACGGGGCAAAATATGAACGTTTAAACCCCGGTTATTAGTATGAAAATGTCACGGTTTGTACTTGTTCTTTGGAAATCATATGGAATCGAGCCCAGAGGGAGAGTAATGGGAGTTAAGGCATTATGGTGTTACATTTACTCCTTCTTTGTGCAATTGATTTTGAGTTGAGTGCTATGACTATGGCTGTGGTTGTGGTGGCTGTGGCTATGGCTGTGGCTAGCAGAACTAAATAATGCCTCCATTTTAAATTGAATTTACTTTCTTTTTTTTAGGCATACTTCTTTTTTGTACTAGTTTCTTCTTCTTTGATGGCTATTTCTAGCTTTTGTGTGCCTACGCCTTTTGAAGGTGAAATGGTTCTGTTAAGTGCTGAAAATTTAGTGTCTGAATAAGCTTTGGTCCAATAATTCTACTTGTGTGTGTACCTACATAAATTCTGATATGTGACTAAGTCTTTTGACAGTGGAATGGTTATTTTTAAATATTGTAGATTTGGTGCCTAAATCTAATTTAGTCTAATTCTTTCTAAATTTTGATATGGGCCTAAAAGTGCTGTAAATTTGATACCTAAGCTCTGATATATGCCTATAAATTTTGATATATGCCCATAAGTTCTGTAGGTTTGGTGCTTATAAGTTCTGTAGATTTGGTACTTATAAGTTCTGTAGATTTGGTGCTTATAAGTTCTGTAAATTTAGTGCTTATAAGTTCTGTAAATTTAGTGCTTATAAGTACTGTAGGTTTGGTGAGTGCTATAAATTTAGTGCTTTTAAATTCTGAAATGTGCCTTTAAGTTCTAATATATGCTTTAGAGATTTGGTCCAATTCTATTGCCTTCATAGTTTGCTGTGATACTGCTAAAATCTGGTGTTAATTTTGATATATGTCTAAGCACTGATATATGCCATTAAGTTCTTATATGTGCTTTAGAGATTTAGTCCAATTCTGTTAGCTTGATGGTTTGCTTTGATATTGCTGAGGACTGGTGTTACTTCTTATATATACTTATAAGTTCTGATATGTGCCTAAGCTATATGCTTTTAAGTTCTAATATGTGGTTTAGAGATTTGGTCCAATTCTGTTAGCTTGATAGTTTGCTCTGATATTGCTGAGGACTGGTGTTACTTCTTATATATACTTATATGTTCTGATATATGCCCAAGCTTTGATATATGTTTTTAAGTGGTTTAGAGATTTGGTTCAATTCTGTTAACAACCTTGATACTACTGAGGACTGCTGTTATTTTTTTTTTTTCTTTTTTAGGATGAAGTATGGTGCTTAAGTTTTTTAAGTACTGTAAACTTAGTGTTCAAATTACATTTTGTCCTATTTCCATACCTATGTGTGTCATACCATCATACATTATGTATTAAGACCTTATTGAAAAGATTTTGCCTAACTTTGAGTTTTTTCAAAACTTCTCAATTATAGATTATTTTGTCATGAGGTAGAAGATCCTGTTGACAAGGTTTTATCCTATCGACAAGGTTTTCAATTTTCCTTTGCTAAATTTGAGATCTTGTCGACAAGGTCTTATCTAGTCAACAAGGCCTTCAATTTTTTTTTGTTAAATTTGAGATCCTGTCGACAAGGTCTTATCTAGTCAACAAGGTCTTCAATTTTCCTTTGCTAAATTTGAGATCCTATTGACAAGGTCTTATCTAGTTAACAAGGTCTTCAATTTTTCTTCGCTAAATTTGAGATCCTGTCAACAAGGTCTTATCTAGTTAACAAGGTTTTCAATTTTCCTTTGTTAAATTTGAGATCCTATCAATAAGGTCTTATCTTATCGACAATATCTATTACCCTATTAACAACATCTTATAACTTGTCAATAATATTGTTTGCCTTATTAACAACATCTTATTACTACTTTTAGAAAAAGGATGACTTGTTCTCCATATTTATTCCAACCATTCCATCATCAAAATGCAATCATATTTTAGCCTTGGTTTCACAACCTATCCATAGGTGAAGTGGAACTATAGGGGCCCAAAGCTAAAATTAAGATATAATCCAACTCTTAATACTCTTACTTGTAGAACTATTTTCATTATAAATATATCATGTACAACCTTTCATGAGCAACATATTACATCAACGCCTATACTATTATCAATGTTAATGTCATGCGCTTACAAGTAATATAAAAGAAAGTGTGATGTTATGAATCCCTCATTATGTTTTGTACTAGAACAAAGTTTGGTTTTAGTTCAGATCTAAAACTTGGAGATCTGAACCAAAACATAAGTATATAATTCTTTACATGTAACTAGAACAAAGGTAAGTAGTGACGGCATGGACTTAACGTAAGTATATAATTCTTTTCAATGTTAAAAAATTTAGTGTTATATTTCTTTTCAACAGGAAAATGTACCTCTATACATCTGTACCTCTGATGAACAATGCTTCAAGTGGAGAAGCTCAATAATTCTGTGAGTAATTAAGAGTTTTAATGATTAATATTAATTTATATATGGCATACATAGTCTTTCAAACATTATGCTTTACTGAAATTGGAATGTGGTCTCAATTTGTCACGCAGGTAATTACTTTGATGGAGAAAGTCTTGACATTTACAAAACAAAATGAAATGTCTAGATTGAATACTAGTCCCCCTCCCTTGAATTACGAAGATTCAAGCAATTACCAATACTAACTTCTTGCTCTTTTCTTTTTGTTTAGTAATATTGTAATACTATTTTAAATATTGAATAGTGGAGTGCATGAGTAAGTTTAAAAAATTATTCATATGACAAGTTTTTGTATTTATACTTGTTTGATGGACCTCTACAGTAATGTATATATCAAACTTATTAGCAAAGTTTGATTTGCTCTTTTTTGGCTTATATATTTTAAAATGTTAGATTTTGTAAAATAGTATATGTTATTAGAGATTTGGAAGATTCATTTTTCATCATTTATAATATTATAAAATCTATTTTAGTAAACAGGATTGAAAAAAATAATTTAAAAATATATTAAAAATCTAAAAAAAAAAACCTCTTTAGCGGCGACTAAAGTCGTCGCTAAAAGAATGATTCATTGCAAAAATAGGCATTTAGCGTCACCAAAATATTTCGCCACTAAAAGCATACATTTAGCAAAGACAATACTCGTCACTAATTCCTCTAAATACCCACTAAAAAGAATTTTGGCGACTACTAATGTCGCTGCTAAAACAATATTTAGCGTCAACGTATATGTCGTCGCTAAAGATCCCTAACGAAAGCTTTTTAAAAGGCCAAATAGAAAAATTTTTGCGGCGAAAAGGTTGTCGCTAAATCTTTTAAACTAAAAAGTCGTCGCTAAAAGTATGTATTTAGTGACCACAACTATTGGCAAAAGTCGTCACTAAAAGTTTTTAATGTCAAAAGATGTTTGTTGTTGCTAAAATCATATATTTAGCGGCAAAATTTGTTATTTCTAAATGCAATAGTTTAGTAGTTTTAGCGGCGAAATTACATATATTTAGGGGCTATTTTTGTCGTCGCAAAAAATCTTTTTAGCAATAACAATTTTTTGGCCTTTAAATTTCTTTAACAACGGCTATAATTGCGGCGACTTAGCGACGACTACATTGTCGTCGCTAAATAGTTTTTGCGACGACTTTTGACATTTTAGCGACGACTTTTGTCGCCACAAATTCCATATTTTTTTGTAGTGAAGGCAGGCAGCTCTGTCTTGTAAAAGCAACTATGTTTGCTGCATCCTTTTGTGGAGAATGGTAAAAGTTGGAGTTTGTACGATGGTAGAAGTATTAATTTCTTTCATGATGTTTTGCTCCATGATGATTTACATCTTGTTAATTATGTTATTAAGAGTTGCATAATTTCAACTAGTTCATATCTCTACAATTCGGAACTTCAATAACTTTGATGGGCATTGGGATATGAGTAAGATTTCTACTCCTTTTTCTCTTGGTATTTGTGATTTGTTCCTTACTGTTCCAACCCCAAATACTACTCTAGGTGATACGTTGTTTGTTGGGAAGGAGAGAGAGATAATGCTTTTCGGTTAAAAGTGCTTGCATGTTATTATGCAATGAGTCGACGAGGGTGGAGACAAATACTTGGGAACTAGTCTGGTATCAATATTCATTTGTTTTTTTTTTCCCATCAATCTCGGACTTTATTTAAAAAAATCTAATAACAAAAATATAAGAAACTGTATTTAAATTTAATCTTTTTTGGTCCTGTGAAGATTGATTAAATGTTTAAAATATGACTATTACAATGATAGTTTAACTAAGATTTATCATAGTAAAAATAATTATTTATGGAAGAATTTATTTAGGTGTAAATATTATGTTACAAATATATACTAAATAACCACTTTTCATAACAAAAAAAATTTTCAACTATAATTACGCTGGTATTAATCGAATAGAATAATATAAGATATCAATGATTAAAAGATTACCTTATTCAAAGTTTTCATATTTTATATGTCAATTAAAAATTTTCGTAAAATACTTTGTAAACATTAATGAAATCTCTATGTTCATACCAGAAAAACTAAAAAAGTTTAATAAGAGAAATGATTCTTGATATTTTGAATGATATTTAATAATATATTAAATACATGCGACTTAGATGTCTCTTAACAATATGATCAAATTTTAAACAAGTTGACTGTGAAGAAGATGGCAATAGCAAAGGACGCCCAGGGCATCAAGTCAATAAGGAAAATTTGCTCCTCAGGCACACGAAGAAGGCAAAGCCAACAGAGAATATGGAAGTGACGATGGAGGAAAGGCCGTCGGATGAGATGAAGATCAATGACGATAGGGGGATGCCCTCTTGCAAAAATTTTAACCATGGAGATCCTGCTTCTTATGCATCGAGAGCATCACGTCCTGTATCATATAAGGACCTCCTCTGGGGCATCAAAGACAATGGTGGGAGTGAAGATGAATTTGATTAGGATGGAGAGGACTTCTTGGATGATGATGTCAAACTTGAAGAAGTAGGGCAAATGATTCGTACTACCCTTGTTACTATAAGAAAATAGTAAAATTTTTGCAAAATCTTTCTATATAAAAAAAACTCTAAAATTATATGAGAATACTGTTTTTACAGAAATTTGTGAATTTTGAATTGTGAAAAAAATCATAAAAATTTTTCTATGAAAATAAAGTTTTTGTAGAAAATTTCTATAAAAACATTAAAAAAAAGTTGCATAAGAGTATTTTTTTCAACAGGGAGATTTTCTTGTAGAATTCTTAGAGTCATTTAGCATGTGAACCAAAAAAATTTCAAATTCTTATGTGCTCTCATGATATTTTACGGTGAAAATTATTTAAAAAATTATGAATCAAGATAATTTTTTTAACAATTTTCATAATACATTATTATGAAAATGCAAAAGAATTCAAAATTTTTTCTTACAATAAATTATTGTGAAAACCTTAAAAAATTGTGAATTTTAGCAAAAGTTTTTAGCATTTTCATAGTTTTTAATTGTGAGAACATAAAAAAATACTAAAATTTTTTTTCTTGTACTCTCATGATAAAATACCATGTGAACACAGAAAAAATTTTGAATTTGTAGCATCTCACAAAAAAAATTCTACAAGAATACTACAAATTTTTTGTTATTCATTGCCCTTATACAAAAATATATATATTTAATTTGCAAAATTTTTCCCAAAAAAATTTTGCAATAATGCTGTAAATTTTTTATTATTTATTGCCCTCATATATTCCTTTTACCTTGACATCTATAATACCATACTTTGGACAAACTTGAATCCCCTAGTTAGTAGGATTATACTAGTTGCAATTGAAGACCATCAAATGCTTAATCATTGGGGCAATAAACTTTAACTATATAATTTCTTTCAACACATTTTGATATGAGAATTCAACTTGAATATGACTAGTTCATTTTAGATATACTCCACTATTGTTTGTCTTTCTTCCTTTTGCCTAGGTAGTTGTGTGAAACTTATAACCATTTACAGACTATTGATTTCATGTATGCATAAACCTTAAAGGAACCTAAGTTAAGGAAAATAATAAAGCATTTTGTATATCATTTGAGAGTTTAAAACCTAATTAAAATACAAACAACATTATTGAAATATAATATAAAAAGTTTAGTTTCATGAATTTATAACTTTCTTTTAAGAAATTCAAATAATCTTACGTAAGTTTTGAATCATTCAAAAATTTGAGATAAAATATGTTTATCAACCTCCTCATTAGATAGAGCATGGTTTATAGAAAATGATGTCTCAACATACAAATTACCTTATATCTCAAAATGATTACCCCTGATTAGAAAGAATATTACATTTGAAAGGATAATTATATATTTAATCAAATTAGGATAGAATCTTACTTGAGGAAAGGTTTAACCTCTTGATAATTGAGAAAAACATATAATGTTATAGCATTAGCCTCATTATCAGAAAGATAATGAGTGTTACAAGTAGCTTTTCTATAAAACTGTCTAAGATAGTTGAAATAGAGATAGAATGATGATTATTATGCTTCCCACCATTATCATTTTGAGAAACTCTCTTAGTTCTTGATTGAACACATGAATTAAAATAATAAAAGTATAAGTTAAAGTTTCTTCAAATATATACATTTCACAAATAGAGCCTTTAACATGGGCCTTATTTTTAACCTTTTTTCCTTAGTGTGTACAAAAACCTTTCAAATAGATACATCTACCTATATTGTACAAGTTCACCCACTATTGTTTCAAACACCATGTGAATAGGCAGATACTCTATGACATCAAAGAAACCACGGAGGAATATCTTCTCAAATTTATATAAAATGATAGGAATATTTTGCTCTATCATATTAAGGTTATTTATTTGTAAAGTAGGAGTACAAAAATAATATAAGAGATCAGAGTTAGTAACCTATTAGATACTTTTGGTAGTAGCCTCTCCATGAAAACATGACGATCATGACTTTTTATCCCCATTAAAGTGCAACTTTTCACATCAACACATTCCCAAGTTAGATGCATAACCACTTGGAACCTTTAAAGTTTTTTAACACATTTACATATTTCCGCCCAGTTTTGCTTCTTATTAAATGTGTACACTGACTTAGGCTTTGCCATTTTATCATTGTCTCTATCCTCCATGTGTAAGATAGGCTATTTTCAATACATGGAAAAATCTAACTTTGCTTTTTATATTATCTTTCATCTTATTTTTCACTTTTATCATTGTGCTAAACATATTTTGAAAGACATTCCCTTTTGTATGCATTATATCTATATTATGTGGATTTAATAAGTCACGTCAAAAGAGAAAGTCCCTAACCAATTATGGTTTTGACCATGCCTTTCCAAAGATAGGTTAGGAAATTGTATTATTTTAAGAAATTCCCCAGCTTACTCGTACAATTCCTTTTATAGATACTTCAATGGTAGTTGTGAAATCTTTGTGATATTCTTTATAAAGTTTTATTTATTCTAATGAAATGTATGATTCACTGGCAAGAATTGATGATAACAATCAAAATAACAGATTTTTCCTCTATGCTTCAATTGCAATACCATTGAACAAACCATGCATAGAGGACACCCCCAGTCTCTATAGTATCTACCAATCACATAACATGTCATAAGCTGGAAAATGATTGATAGTCCACATACGGGCAACTTTTAAGTTGAAATTTTGTTTCATAGACACCTAAAGGCAACTTTTAAGTTAAAATTTTGTTTCATAGAAATGTTATATATTTATACACCCTCTTCCCAAAGCAACTTTAAATTATGAATTAGAGGTTATAAGAAAATATTATTTTTACTTTTTGGATTATGAGACTCAGGTATTATTATTGTTAAAAACATATATTCCCATTGTATACACATGCTGAGTGGAAGATTATATAGACTAATAATTATAGGCTAACAAGGTTGCAATCTAGAACTTAAACTAAATAAAGTAAAACCATTAGCATAAAGTCCCAACCTAACATTCTTTATAGCTGATGCAAATTCTAAATGAGTTGAATGAAAATGTTTCCAAGCATTCCTGTTTAGTGGATGTGACAACACAGATTTGTCACCATAATTTTCATAATATCATCTTATATACTTGACTGAGGCATTAGATGCAAATAATTTCTGAAATCTTGGAACAATTGGTAAATATGACATTTGTTTGTTAGGGACTTTTTTTAGCCTCCCTTTTCTTACTTTTACCTTATTAAATCTTGTTTCACTGCAAAATTGACATTTCCTACCATTGATTACATTGCTATAATACAACACACTTCTTTTATTACAATAATCAATCTTATGATAACCACAACTAAGTTTTGAAATCAATTTATTAGTTTGGTATAAGCTAGCAAACATTCCAAAATTAGCAAGCAATTCCTTAGTTATCGATGTGATAATCTCAATAGTATACATCTTAGGAATGTTATAATCAGATTTAATGCTTGACATTTTTATAGCCTTTGACAACACTATATAGTTCTCACACTCATCCCACAATAGAGCTCATGCAACGCTTAGCATAACATATCTTTCAAATGATGCCTCAACTGCATCCATAACCATTTGCTTATATAGATTAAAATCCATACAAATGTTAACATCAAATGGAGCTAATGATGGACTTTCCTCTGCATAATTATGCTAATAGCAATAATCATACATCAAAACCTTTTTTTAATATATAAGTGCATCTTGACTTTGACCCACTTATGATACCTCATACATTTACATTTTACGCAAGGATGCAAGGACATCTAAACTTTTCTTCCTTTTTAAATGCATCTAGTTGACTTACAGACCTAACAAACTCTTCCACACTTATAAAGAACTCTTGTGTGATCTTTTGATGATACCCTTGATTTTATTGCACATCCAACAACAATATTTAAGAAGATCCATCATATTTAACAGTGAAAATTTTTTGCAATTTAATCAGTTTAACAATTAGAATCAACACATAAGTTTTCTATAAATTTAAAACATAACAAGAAATTTCAAAATACCTTCACAATCTATTAATGCCAGAACAATGTCAAAAGATTGCCAAAAAATACTCAAAATAATCTGATTCACATGTACACCTAAAGCCCTAACCAAATTTCTACAAAATATAAAAAGAAAACACCTATGAAATGGATGATAGATTCAACACCGTCAGTTGAAAGAGTAAACCATGTCCTTAATATGTCTGCTTTTGTAATTAAGACAAACTAAAAGGAAGCTAGAGTGGATAAGCATGGAACTATTAGTAGGCCTGCAATGGACCAAGACTACAAGATGTCCATAGATGCTAATTGGCTCCTTACTCACATGCATAAGGCCACCGATGACCCGATTGAAGGGGTTGAAAAAAAGAATAAAGGGACTAGGGCTAAAATTTCCAACAAAGCTACAAAGAAAAAAGGTACGAGGGTTGGAGTGGGTTCTTTAAAGCACATTACGAACCTTAGCCTCAAACAATAGGGCCCATTACTAAAAGGTAGTCGCTCTAACCCATGCCCAAGCTTAGCGAAAACCATGCAGGGTGAGGCACAGATTATGTTGTTAATGGGGGTTCAAAACAAAAGAAATCTCTTGATATGAATGAGACCCTACACCTCATGCGAATAATGGAGAAGAATATGACAGAAATAGGGGTAGATCCCTTGAAAGTATTATTGCCACTAGGGTTACCATGGTCTCAATAGAGACACCTTTGACACTCTTTTCTCTTTTACTTTTATCTATGAATATTATTGCTTAGAACACTAGAGGGGCAAGTGGTAAGACCTTCCCACTCTTACTTAAAGACGTTTGACATGGGCAAAATGTGGGTTTAATCTTTCTCATAGAACTACATGTTAATGGTAAAAGGGCAAATCAAGTGGTGAAGAAATTGGTCTTGATGGCTCGTTTTAGGATTCTCATAAAGGATATGAGCCCTTTGGGATTTGTCTTGCTAGAAGGTTGAGGTTTGTGGGTCTCATTTGCAGGTGGTACAAATGAAAAGCTAGTATCTAAATAAGCATGTTTTTTATGTGTCAGCTATGTATGATAACCCAAATTGTATTTTTCATAAAGAATTGTAGACATAACTTTTAGAGTTTACTTTCTTAGGCAAAAACTCTTCATGGAATTGTATTGGAGACTTCAATGTACTGACTACTGCTAATAAGAAACAAAAGGGTGTTGTACCTTCTTTTATAGGATGGAAAAGTTTCACAACTGTATTCAAGCTAGCAATCTCTTGGATATAGGATGTAATAGGCCCAAATTTACCTAGGGCACTGGAAGGATCCAAGAGAAGTTAAACAAGTGCCTAGGGAATGTTTCATGGCTTAAAACCTTCCCTGAGGCTATGATCTCAAGCTTAAGCTTTTATAAATGTAACCTTCAGCCAATCAAAGTCAATTTTAAACATGGCAATGCAAGAAGGGTGATAAGAGTACATCAGTTTAAATTTATAGCTGCCTAGTTAACACATGAGGGCTTACCTAAACTAGCCAAAAATAATTAGCATTCTTAAAGAGAACAAGAGTGATACAATTACCAGTTTTACTACTACAATTGCCGAGTGGAATAATAATATTTTTAGTAGTATTGTGAAATGAAAAATGAGTCTTTAAATCAAAGAACAAATAGTAAGGATGACTTGGTGCCCAATGTCCAACGTAAAGCCACTTCTTTGAACCTGTGGCAAAGGATGTGTCATGCTTGGCATTTTGTGAAAGATGATATTTGATGGAATATGGGATAGGGAACAATTGTGAACTTCTATATGGATAGGTGGATACCTATAGAAAGCCAATTGGTGCAACGCTTTACTTGTCCAATCAGTGAAGCATGCATGGCTTTCAGCATCTGTGACTATGTGGTGAATAACACTTGGGATTGGAACCAGTTAATTCCTAGCAATATTTATGCTAAAATTGTCTTACTTCCTCCTCTAAACAATAACAATACTAGTGATTTGCTTATTTAGAGTCTTGCAAGCAATAATATGTTCTTTGTTAAGTCAATATATAATTCCCTTACGTCACCTTCTTCAAACCCTACATTTGAGTGGCAAAAAATATGGAAGATGCTAGGACTTTAACAAGCTCGATCATTCCTTTGGCTTACGGCACATAATAGAATTGACTAACAAGAGAAGAATGAAGCCATTTGCATATCAAGACTATTCTTCATGCTTAAGTAGACTGTCAAGTTATCAAGGGATTTTAGTTGTTCAGTGCTAATCCAAGTAAATGGCAATAATTTTTCAACTCTAATTTACTTGAATGGCTTATGTTTGATAAAGCTCCCATTTCTAATCTCTAGAATCCTAGAAGCTTCTTCTCTCATATTTTTGTTGTAACTCCTCACGTAATTTTGCTTTTCTTTTTTCTCATGAGTATCCATTATTTTCACTCTCTATATATGGTGTATCTGTACTCAATTGGTGTGCTTGAATAGTAAACATTGCCTTACTTAATGTGGTATCAGAACCTTGTACCAATAATGGTACAAATGGCAAATGATCCACCACAGATTTCTTTGGCTACTGACTCTTCTTCATCTCCATCCCCAGTAACACATTCCACTATGAGTCTCACTAACATAAATAATCACACTTCATCTTTTATCACATCCTTGCCTTACTTTGTCATTATCAAGCTCACTACTAACAATTATCTCATTTGGTGTGCTTAAATGCTACCCTACCTTTATGGTTAACAAGTTTTTAAGTACATTGATGGATCAATTCCTCCTCCTTCACCAACTTTGGATGATGGATCATCCAATCCAACTTACAACAAGTGGTTTTATCAAGATCAGTTAATTCTTTCTGTTATACTTTCCTCCCTTTTTTAAAATCTGATAGCTCAAGTTCTGAAGCATAAATAATCTAAAGCAATGTGGTGCGCCTTAAAAACAATGTTCTCTCAACAATCTCAAGCCAGATATGTTCAGCTACATCATTAACTTGCCACATTGAAAAAGGGATCTGACACTATTTTTGAGTATTTCCAAAAGGCTGCACTCCTCTCAGATGCATTGTTGAATTTAATACATACCTCCTTGCTGGTCTTGGACCTGAATATAATGTTGTTGCCTCTCTTAACACACAACTAGAAACACCATCCTTTGAAGAACTTCTTAGTCATTTGCTCACCTTTAAAGCATGCCTTACTCATAATTCCACCCTATCTTTACCTTCCATTATAATCTCCGCACATGTTGCTGCCACATCTTTCTCTTCATCTTTGCGTGGTGGTCGAGCTTCTGGATTTTTTGGATCACGAGGATGAATAGGACGATCATTTCATCGTGGTAGTGGATGTTTTTCTTGGGGAGGATGTCTGTCTTTTTCCTCTAACACTGATTCACAACCTAACTGTCAAGTTTGCATAAAACTAGGACACATCGCCCTTCAATGCTTTCATCAGTTTAACCACGCTTATCAAGCTTCATCACCTTCATCACTATTAGCCTAGTATGCTGTGTTATCTTCTATTCTCAACTTAACCTGGTATCCTGACATTGGCATCACAAACCACATGACTTCTGATCTTGTCAACTTGAATCTTACTTCTTCTGCTTACAAGGGGGATGAATTAGTTCGCAATTGGTGATGGTTCTCCATTAGCTATCCATCATTCTACCAAACTCTCTAACTCCCAAGGCATATTTCTTCTTCATAATCTTTTACATTTCCCTCTTTAACTAAAAATCTTCTTTCTATTTCTTAATTTTGTTGTGATAATCATGTATTTTTTGAATTTCATTCTGATTCTTTCTTTGTGAAGGATCTTCAGCTGAAGACCATTTTACTTCAAGGCACCACTAAAGATCATATTTATGCTTTACCATTCTCTTCCTCTTAAAAGCTTACATTGGTGAATAAACTAATTTTCTCACATGGCATCAATGTCTTCGTTATCCTGCTTTTCCCACTATTCAACAAATACTTTCCATTCATTCTCTTCAAGTGTCTGATTGAAAGTTCACTACATTATGTCTTGCTTGTTGCTCTGCCAAGTGTCATGCATTGCCATCACCTTCATCCCCTTATCGCTCTACTTTTCCTCTTCAACTTATTTTTATTTATGTATGAGGTCTTTCCCTACTTTTATCTTATTCTGGATCTCGTTACTATGTAAAATTTGTTGATGATTATAGTAAATTTACTTGGCTTTTTGCCATCCAATCTAACTATGATGTTTCTCATATTTTTCTACAATTTAAATGACAAGTTGAACTTTTCTTTAATTCCAAAATTCAATCTCTTCAAATAGATAGGGGTGGGGAATTTCGTGCTCTTCATCATGTTTTAACAAGTTATGCATTACTCATCACATTACATGTCCTTACACTCATTCACAAAATGGTACTATTAAGAGGAAACACTGGCATATTGTTGAAATTGGCTTTGCCTTGCTTAATCATGCCTCTGTTCCCTAACAGTTCTGGGCTTATGCCTTCGCCTTTGGTTATGCTTGTTGGCCCGACTTATGGCTCTATAATAAAAATAAGTTCCAATCTCGTTCCACACTATGTGCTTTTCTGGGCTATAGTGTAGATCATCTTAGGTATCTTGCTATAACATTTCAACATGCCACATCTATATTTCCAAAAATGTTCTATTTGATGAAACAAATTTTCCTTTCTCCATATACTCCTTTAACCTGCCTCTTTCCTCCCTTTCCTCTGTTATCTCCCTCCTTTTTAATCTTGTTCTTTCTTCATCTAATTTTAGACCAGTCCACTCATCATCTATACTTTCTCTTTCATGTGGTCATATCAACTCTTCTTCTCTTTTCCTTGCATTCACTCCTCCAGTCCCTTTTCCTACTTCCTCTATGTCTCCTTCTCCCTCTTCTTTCTCTTCTTCCCTATCAATGTCCTCTTTTCCCTCTTCTCCACCATCTTTACCTCTTTCTAATTCTTACCCTATGCTTACTCAATCCAAACACAATATCCTTTGTCCAAACAAACATGATAATGGTACTATTTGGTGGCCACTTCCATAAGCTTTACTTACTACTCGTTCCTTACCTCTTGACTATCTTGCCACTATTATAGAAGCACTTAAATATCCTGACTGGTGTCAAGCCATGAATAATGAACTATAGGCTTTGCTTAGTACTAACACATGTTCTCTTATTCTTGCTTCTTCTTCATCTAATGTTATTGGTTGTAAATGGGTTTTTCAGACTAAACACAAATCTGATGGTTCCATTGAACAATAAAAAGCTCGCTTAGTCACAAAAGGCTTTTCATCAATAACCTGGTTTTGATTTTACTGACATCTTTTCCCCGATGGTCAAACCCATTACTATTTGAATGGTTCTTTTTGTAGCTATTTCAAAAGGCTAGGTCTTTTAACAAATTAATGTTCAGAATGCGTTTCTTTATGGCACTCTTTTTAAGGATGTTTATATGTCTTAGCCACCTGGATTTGCTCATCCTGATTATCTAACTCATCTCTATTAATTGCGCAAAGTTATATATGATTTAAAACAGGCTCCTTGAGCTTAGTTTACTCATCTTAGCTCTGGTTTTTTGGCTCTGGCTTTCAATGCATCTTGCTCTAATAGCTCTCTCTTCATTCATCGACATTCATCCCATACAATTGTTCTTTTAGTATATGTTGATGACATCATTATCACTAAATCTTCTTGTAAACACCATATTTTGTTTGGGTCGCTTTCTCATCCTAGACAAAATATGTGTTCTTATCTTTACTTGTTCCTTATGCAAAATATTAAAAATTACATTTTCAATCTCATTGCCTAAGAGACAAGTAAAGAGGGACAACTGTGAGCACCGTATTTTGTCCAGACCAATTACAAAAATAATAAAATTAAGAAAAAAAATATAAAATTAAGAGAAAACGAAAGAACAAACAAATAAAAAAAAAGAGATTAATTTTTTTTTTTAAAGGGGGAAGCTTAAGAAAACAATGAAAAATTAAAAAAAAAAAAGAGAAGGAAAATGGCCCAAGTCCAAAAAAAAACCTGTAGCCCAATCTCTTTTAAATTTGATCCATTAACTCAGAAATTAAAAAAAAAAAAAGAAGATAAATAAACAAAAACACAAAAAAACAAAAAACAAAAAATAAAAGATTTGATCCATTCCCTCCCCTTCAGCATATTGGGCCCGATGCCACCAGCAGAAAAGGAACATGAGAGAGGAAGGGGACAGAGGGGGCAGAGATCAGCAATAGTCCAAAGAAAACATGAGAATGGCAAGGTTTCAGAAGCATTGAGGCAGAGCAGACCTACAACACGATGCACAGACGGGCAGAGCTTCGAAATGGAATGGTCAGCGTCTCAGAGATTCCAGGGGAGCAGACCTGCAGCGAAGGGCTCAAGGGTTTGATCTCCTTATCCCATCTCTTTTGCCACCAGAGACAAAGGACAAGGACGAAAATAAAAGGGGGATTGGGAGGAGCAGACATGAGGAGGAAGAAGATTTCGGATTAGAGGAAAACAGGAGGATTTTGAAGAGGGGAGCAGAGAGGGAGAGATTGGAGGGAAGGCAAGGAGTAACAGAAAAATCAAAAGAAGCAGCAAGAAGCAGAGGGGTGAGTGGAAAAAACGAGAAGGGGAGATTGAGAGTGAGGACGAAAAAAAATAGAGGAAGAGACGAGGGAGAGAGCGAGAAATGAGGAAAGAGATCGAGAAGTAGGGATTCAAAAATTGAAAAAAAAAACAGAGAGAGCGAGAGGAAAGAGGAAAAACAGAGAAACAGAGAGGGAAAGTGGTCGAGGTTCGGAGAGGCGAACAACGAAGGCAGCAGAGGGAGAAGAGAAGGTTTCTGCGATTGAAGGAAGGGTCCATCCTCTTGCCGTCACCCCCAGGTAAGCTACTCGAAATCCTCACTAACTTCCGATGAATTCTAATTGGAGTTGCTGGTGATCTGAAATCGAAATGGGTAAATTGGAGATTGAAACATGGTGATTCATTGTACATTCGGAGTATGCATGTTAGGTGCTCGACAAAATGCTTGAGAGAAAACTCGAGTTAAGCTTTTATATTTGATGATTTTAAACTGTAGCTGGGTCTGTTTAAGCTTTTCCCTGCTGTGATTTCGTGCTGAATGTTGGTCTGTTTCAGAGTAGGAAAAAACGGTATGAATGTCTATGTATGATGAATGGTGGTATGTTCCGTATATGAGGGGTGGTTTAATCTGTGATGTAATTTTATTTTTGATTTCGTCTTTGTTGAATGATGAGCGAAGAATGAAACCTATCCTTGACAGTACCCTTGCTGCATGAGTAGGCCTTGGCTTAGGGGTTTGTTTCTGTTTGAAGCTCGTGATTACCCCTAATCTGAGTAGGCCATGCTTTACGAAAATACCAAGAGGTCAAGAAGTAAAAAAGGGTCGGAAGGAAACTCAATCAAGAAATAAAACCAAAAAAATTATTTCTGGAAAATCATAAAGAGAATAAAAAAAAAACCTTTTTGTTTCAGAAAAATCTTATTCCAGGATTGAAAATAAAAAAAGGTGGGTAAGCAAACATAAACTAGTCCCTCTGGATCCCTTTAGTGGGTAATTTGCAAATAGTATCCAAAATGACACAGAGGTATTACCTATACGCTTAAGCATACGTAGCACAAATATTTGGACGTTGACATTGCTATTGTTTTTATTTTTGGGTTTCATTTTACTTCATTTTTTGAATTGCCGTGTGAGATTTTTTGTCTCCCCGGGCACATAGGAGTAAGTCTGAGGATCATGTGGGACAATAAGCCTCTTTGGCATCTATTAGGTATTAAATTTGTTTTAATAAGTCTTGGGTTTCAATGGCCCATATGTAATTTTCTTGTTTCAATGAACTTAAAAAAAAAGGAAATCAAATTTAGGCATTTGACCAAAAAAAAAAAAGAGAAATGATGATTAAAAAAAAATCAACCTATTTACTTATTAAGTTTAAATCTCTTAGAACCAAAAAAAAAAAGACAAAAGGGAGTGTTTTTTTTATATAAAGAATAAAAATTTTTCAAAATTAAAATTTAGCTTTTCTTTTTTGAAAAGTTTGTCAAAATCAAAAGGAAATATATAAAAAAAAGAAAGACAAAAAAAAAGGGTATACATAATAAACAAATAAAAATTAAATTATGAAAGAAAGGGTTAAGAAAGAACCTAAATGATTTTTACTTCTTTTCCCTTTTTCAACAAAAATATAATGATAACAAAACATCCAAAAAAAGATACCAACAAATTAATTAAAAAAAAAAAAAAGGAAAGACAAACACAAAAAAAAAAAAAAGAAATGATTTGAAAATTTTGCACTTAATTGGAAAGATCATCTTAAGAACTAAAATCAGAAATCGAAAAGAAAAGAGACGAAAAATTTTCATTAACTTCAGTAAAATAAGGAAAATTTAAAACAAAAAAAAAATTAATTAATTAAAAAGAAAAAAGCCAAAACAACTAAAAGTCAAAAAATAAAAAATTGAAATATATTGGAAAAGATAAAAAAATGAGAGAAAGAGTAAGAAAGTAGGATTAATTCAGTTTTCATAAGTTAAAACATACGAGCTACTTTTGAAATCGTTTTAATTGTGAAAGCTTAAATGATTGAAAGCTTAAATGATTCCTATGTTCTTTCTCTTCTCATAAAAAAAAAAACAAATAAAAACAAAACAAAACAAAACAAAAAAACAAAAAACACAAGAAAAAAAGAGGAAGGAAGTAAAATTGGTTCTGTCTTTTGCAAATAAAAACACCTCAACCAACTTCAAATTCATTATGTTTGTAAAAGTCAAAATGATTTTTACTCTTTTCTCTCTAAAAAAAAATAATAATAATAAATAAACCAAAACATAATAAAACAAAACAACAACAAAATAAATAAAAACAAAAACAAACAAAAAACCCAAAAAGAAACCTAAAAAAAAAACAAAAAACACAAAAACAAAAACAAAAACAACAAAACACAAAAATACAAAAACAAAACACCAATTGATAAACATAATTTTAGTCGAACTACGTGGACTTTGATCTCTTTGAAGGGTACGTAAGCCCTAGGCTTTCATTCTAGGTCAAGTCCGACCTTGTAAATAAAATTTTCTGTTCAATTTTCATTTCCTTAATTTCTTTTCTTTCATTTCGTTTTTTCAAATTTTGTTTCTTTAGTTTATTTCCTCTTTTTCCTTTTCAACTTCATTCCCTTTATCTTTATTTCTTATCTTGTATATGATTTGTTATGAGAATTAAAATAGACTAAAAGCCATATTGATTTTGCACAACTGACTTTAGGTAACCGTTCTTAGCAACGGGTGTTGTGGGTGCCTAACACCTTCCCCGCTCATAATCGACTCCCGAACCTATTTTTTGATTCGTAGATCATTTTTCTTATTTTCCAAATAAAAAGGCTTTTCCAAAGTTTTGCCTTTTCAAAAATTAAAATTTTGGTGGCAACTCTACTACTTGTTTTAATTTCGATTTCAGTTTTCATTTTCTCTAGAAATTGAATCGAAATTTCTTCTCTTTTCAAGAAATTTCTTTTAAAAACGCTACACGGTCGCATTTTCGGGTATGACACTTCTCCTGCTGCTATTGACAGTCTTATTTCTACTTTGGCTGTCTCCTTTCCTATTAAACGACTTGGCTCCTTGAATTACTTTTTAGGCATTGAATGTCATTGCAACTCTTAAGGTCTATTCCTATCCTAACAAAAGTATATTACTAATTTACTTGCCAAATCCAATATGCTACTCTGCAAGCTGGTTCATACTCCCTTGGCACCATCTATAAAGCTCTCTTCCTTTGCAAGCTCTTTATTCCCCTGATCATACACTGTATCATAGCATTGTTAATGGCCTTTAATACCTCTCTTTCACCAGACTCGATATCTCCTTTGTTATCAATAAGGTCTCCCAATATATGCATCAGGCTCAAGATTCTCATTGGATGGCTATAAAGTGCATACTGCATTATCTCAAGCATACTGTGGACTATGGTTTACTTCGTTAGTCGGCTTTTACTTCTATCTTATCAACCTTTTCAAATGCTGACTAGGGTGGGAGTCTTGATGACTATCATTTTACTCGTGGTTTTTGCATCTACTATGGTCCTAACCTTATTTCCTGGAGCTCTAAGAAATAGCCCACTATTACTCGGTCCAATATAGAGGCTAAATATAAAGCCTTAGCTTTGGCCACCTACGATCTTATCTAGCTCCAATACCTTCTTATTGAACTTGGCATTTTCTTGCTTCAGTCTCCTGTGCTTCATTGTGATAACCTTGGTGCTACTTATCTTATTGCCAATCCCATCATGCACTCTGTTATGAAACACATAGCCTTATATTATCACTTTGTTCGCGAACGTGTTGTTGCCAAATGATTGCACATCTCTATTGTCTCTTCTAAAGATCAGCTTGCTGATATTATGACAAAAGCTTTACCTGCTCCTAGATTTCAGCATGAGTCTCACTGTTTGTCTCTCACCGCTCAACTTGCGGGGGGCTGATAGGGCTCCCATTATTGATCCATAGAATCCTAGAAGCTTCTTCTCTTTCATTTCTATTGTAACCTCCTCATGTGATTCTGTTTCTCTTCTCTCTCATGAGTCTCCACTATTTTCACTCTTTATATATACGTGTATCTGTACTCAATTGGTGTGTGTGAATAATAAACATTGCCTTAGCTTAATAATGTTAAACTTAAGAGAAAAGATAAGGAAAGATTGAGATACGAACTAGAAAACATGATTTGATATAGGCATTTGGAATTTTCAACTTCAAAGAAATCGATGGGAGTTCGAAAATGTGAAGAAAGAGAGTGGCTTGGTCCTAATCGAAACTCTAGTGGCTATAGGGGAGTATGAGGAAGCTTGTGCACCAGCCATCATTAAATAATGTGTGTAAAGAGATTACATTGGGGTGGAAGTTCCTAATAGGCGAATGGATAAAATGCAATTTTCATAGGGAGGTCTCAAGTGTGGGGGTAAAGGTGTCTTAGTCAGTAAGTAACTGGATCTATGGGTTTATTCAGAATATTGGAATCAGAGGTGTCCTTTCTGCAAAGCTTTGGGGGAACTTAATTAGGATCAGTTTAGCTTGGCATCTGAACATTAAAAAGCTTTAGGTTGAAAGTAACTCTTAGATCGCAATGACTCTTATTACAAAAAGGTGTGAGTTATTCTTATTACCCAAATTAAAGACCTCATAGGAAGGACCTGGACCATTAAAATCACCTACACGCATCATGAAAGCAACATATTGGTTGATTAGCTCTCAGTCCATTTTATTGATATAGGCATTGAAATTTCTAAGAACCCTTTTAAAGGATGCCAATGTATTGTGATTGACATTTTTGGGATCTCTTTTCCCCACTTTATTGGCTTTTAGGTTGCTTTAGCCTCCTCGTTATCCTAAAAAGAAAAAAAAAGATTTCTCTTATCAGTAACATTAAAAATATTAAACAAAAATACAAAGAACCAAATGTCTTCATAAGGTTTATTTTATGTAAGCTTTTGTTGGTAATTGACAAATAAGCAAAGGCACTATATATAAAATCTATAAATACTTTTTAAAATGTTTATTTAATACAAAATTTAATAGATTTCAAATATTCTCACTTCATATCATGTATCTATATGAAAAAGTTACTACCTATTATGTTATATATAATTTCACAAGTTGACTCTTAAGGATCCATTTGATACATTGTATTAGGCTTGATAATATAAATTAATATAATATATTATAAACATATTATTTGTTTATTGTAAGTAATATATTGTATAAAATTATATATCAAATTCCTTTTATACATTAAAATAATGTATAAAATTTTTATATAAACTTTTATAAAATTATATTTTGCTAAAAAAATAAAATTTTCATATAAATCTCTATGAAATAATTTTTTTTAAAAAAACTTATAAGATCGGATTGCCAAACTAACTAACATCACTCGCTGATGCTAGACCTAACCTGATTACATGGCCCAACTTCGTTTGCTCATTTTGTTTTTATGGCTTAGCTTGATGTGCAAGTATGGCTAGGTTGCCAAGCATTATATGCAAACCTACTAACTTGTACTCTCTCTCTCTCTCTCTCTCTCACACACACACACATACATAAATACAAAATTAATTTAACATAATAAATTTAAATAAATATAATATATTTTAAATAAAAGATATTTTTATTCAAAAAATTAATTTGTATCTTATTTTGTATTATATAATGCATAATTAAATATAAAATAGTATTATTTTATATAATACATTATTTTATATAATATCATACAAAATATTATATAATATTAAAATTTTATCAAATATTATTGTATCAAACATTGTTCCTGTACAAAATACCAAATGACTCTTAAAGGTTTAAAATTCATCTTCTATTAAGTTGATACATAAATATTTATTTCACTTTTTATAATAATTCAAAAAGTAAAATATTATATTTCAAAGTTTAAATATTAATAGTATAATCAAGCTATAATTAATTTCCTAAAGAAATCTAAACTCGTAAGTTACCTTTTAAAAAGAAAAATGTCAGCCCTATGTCCGCATTGTTAGAGAATTGTGTGTGTGTGTCAAAAGGGAAGAGAAAAAGAGAAGTCCCACATTGCTCAAATAAAGGAAGGCCAAAGGGTATAAATAATAACATGTGATTATGGAAGAGCAAAATGGGTCTAGGAGGAGAGTGGGCTCGCGCGCACACAAAGCTGGGCCAACATAGCCGAGCTCAGTTGAAATTCGGCGATTTGCCCCCCCTGCGCGCAAAATATACGCGGTGTTAGACATTTTTTACCGTTGCTGGAATTTAAATTTTGAAAATTAAATATTTTCAAATAGCTTTCCGGAAAACTCACAAATTTAAGGCTTCGGTTATGAGTTCATTATGTGAACGTTTCTGAACGTTACTCATCATTTATCGGCAATTATTAATCCATTTTCTTATTTTTATTATCTGATATAATGGTTATTAATCTTCATGTCGGAAACCGCCCAACGTTCAGAAACGCCCTCATTAATATAATTCAATTTGGTCCAACGTCTCATTATTTTCTGTGCCTATAAATACCGTGTTGCTCTTTGGGTTCCACACACCACAGCTCCGGACAACATTCGAGCTGCTCTCTCCTCTCCTCTTCTCTTCGTCCCTAAGTTCTTATCTCCGTTGTTCTGCTTTCCTGCGACATCGCAGAAGAATCCGTTCAATCCTGGGGAGTGCCGTCTTGTGGCGGAATATCTCTCAAGGACAGTGTCCTTGTACACGGCTCGGATTTATTTTATACTAACAACTTTCTTGTGCAGCCATTGTGTAATAACAATCTTGAGAGATATGGAGTCACAAAATAATGCTCCTACTTCCGATGGCCCTACCGGTGCCCCGTTCACACTACCTCCGATGCCACTGTCTAGGCCACCACCGGATATTTCAAAAATTGAAATGTTCGATGGCAAAAACTTCCGAAGGTGGCAAGAACGTGTTTACTCAATCTTGGACCTATATGGAGTTGCTGCTGCGCTCACACAATCTGAACCTTCATTAGATGTTGACCAAAATCAAAGGGTTGCTTGGGAATATGCCAACAAGGTATGCCGAAATACCATCATTAACACTTTGTCTAATGATCTCTTCGATGTTTACTATGTGTAGAAGGAAGCAAGCAAAATTTGGGAATCGTTAATTGCCAAATATACTGCTGAGGACGTTGGGAAGCAAAAGTTCGTTGTTGGAAATTACTATAGATGGGAGATGACCGAGGACAAGGATATTAAGTTGCAAATTAACGAGTACCATAAGCTGCTAGAAGAGTTGAGGGCGGAAAAAATCAACCTACCTGACGAGTTTGTTGCTGGAATTTTGATTGAGAAGCTGCCTGAATCATGGAAGGACTATAAACAACAACTGAAACACAAACAAAAGCAATTGCCATTGTCAGACCTAATCACTCACATCATTATTGAGGACACAAATCGAAAAGAGATGCAAGCTGCAAAAGGCAAAGAGATGACCTCAAAAGCAAATTTGGTGGAGACAAAGCAATATGCTAAGAGGTATGAATCTAAAACAAAACCTGACTACAAGCCCAAGAGTTCTAACCTTAAATTCAAAAAGAAAGGGAGTTGCTTTGTTTGTGGAAAACCAGGCCACCATGCTACTCAATGCAGAAAGAGGGCTAGAAATGACAATCCTCCTAGGGCCAATCTGGTTCAAGGAGATGAAGAAAATGAAATCATTGTAGCGGTCATTTCTCAAGCTCTCTTAGTATCCGATGTGAAAAAATGGGTGGTAGACTCTGGGGCTACCCGACACATTTGTGCAAATCGTGAGATGTTTGCCTCCTATAATCCTACCAAGGAAGGAGAAGACCGTGTTTACCTTGCTGATTCCCGAACTGCAAAAGTTCTAGGAAAAGGAAAGGTTGAACTGAAACTCACATCTGGAAAAACTTTATCACTTAGTGATGTTCTTCATGTGCCTGATGTTAGAGCCAATTTAATTTCTGTAGCTCTATTAAGCAAAGCTGGGGTTAAAGTGTCATTTGAATCTGATAAGATCGTAATGACAAAGAATAATGTATTTGTAGGGAAGGGCTATTGTATTTAGGGGCTGTTTATACTCAACATTGCTAATATGAATGAAAATGCATCATCTTCTGCTTACTTGCCTGTCTTTATGATTGATACTTTTGATATATGGCATGCTCGATTAGGACATGTTAGTAGGTCATATTTAAAGAAAATGCAAAACCTTGGTTTAATTTCTGAAATTAAAAATGATTCTCTAAACAAATGTGAAATTTGTGTAGAAGCTAAATTAACCAAAAAGTCTCATTTTCCTGTAGAAAGAGAAACTGAATTGCTTAGCTTAATACATACTGATTTAGGTGATTTAAAACAAACTATGACAAGAGGTGGCAAAAAGTATTTTGTAACTTTTATTGATGATTTTTCTAGATATACTAAAGTTTATTTATTGAGAAATAAAGATGAAGCTTTTGATAAATTTCTTTTATATAAAGCTGAGGTAGAAAATCAATTAAATAAAAAGATTAAAAGGGTTAGGTCAGATAGAGGAGGAGAATTTGTTTTATTTAATGACTTTTGTGAAAAAGAAGGAATCATTCACGAAGTAACTCCTCCATATTCACCTGAATCAAATGGAATAGCAGAAAGGAAAAATAGAACTTTAAAAGAAATGATGAATGCTATGCTTGTAAGTTCTTCTGCACCAGATAATTTATGGGGTGAAATTTTGTTATCTGCATATTTTTTACAAAATAGGATTCCTTATAAGAAACTAAATAAGACACCTTATGAATTATGGAAAGGGTACACACCAAACTTAAAATATTTGAAAGTGTGGGGGTGTCTTGCAAAGGTTTTATTACCTGATCCTAAAAAGAGAAAAATTGGTTCTAAAACTTCTGATTGCATGTTTATTGGATATGCTGAACATAGTGCATCATATAGATTTCTAGTTTTGAAAAGTGATGTTCTTGATCATAACATTATTATTGAAACTAAAGATGCAGAATTTTTTGAACATACTTTTCCATTAAAAATTCAGCATATGTCTCAAACAGCTGAAAATTTGCCTTCTTCATCTAAAGTAAATGAAAGTGAAAATTTTGTTGAAAATTTAAGGAGAAGCAAAAGACAAAGAAAAGAAACTTCTTTTGGAAATGATTTTTATACTTTTATGTTACAAGATGAGCCATCAAATTTTTCTGAAGCAATCTCATCTTCTGATGCTCATCTTTGGAAAGAAGCAATTAAAACTGAAATAGATTCGCTAAATCAAAACAAAACTTGGGTTTTAGCAGACTTGCCTCTGGGAGCAAGACCTATTGGTTGTAAATGGATTTTTAAAAAGAAATATAATCCTGATGGATCTATTGATAAATATAAAGCGAGGCTAGTAGCTAAAGGATTTACTCAAAAACAAAATATTGATTATTTTGATATTTTTTCTCCAGTAACAAGAATTTCTTCTATTAGAATTTTGATTGCTTTAGCTTCAGTTTACAAGCTTTTTATTCATCAAATGGATGTTAAAACTGCCTTTTTAAATGGTGATTTAGAAGAAGAAATTTACATGGTACAACCTGAAGGGTGTGTTGCTCCTGGACAAGAAAATAAAGTTTGTAAACTTGTTAAATCATTATATGGATTGAGACAAGCACCGAAACAATGGCATGAAAAACTTGATCAAGTCTTAACAAGTGATGGATTTTCCACTGTTGAAGTAGAAAGATGTGTTTATACAAAAATTGTGAATGATGATTGTGTGATTATCTGTTTATATGTTGATGATATGCTCATTTTTGGTACAAGTATAAATGTTGTAATAGAAACTAAAAGGTTTCTTTCTTCTAAATTTGATATGAAGGATATGGGTGAAGCAAAGGTGATATTAGGTGTTAAGATCATAAGAAGTGAAAATGGTATTTTACTATCTCAAGAACATTATGTTGAAAAAATTCTTAAAAAATTTGGATTCTTTGAAAAAATACCTGTAAACACTCCTTATGATGCTAGCACCAAATTAGTTAAAAATAAGGGTGATTCGGTAGCTCAATCTACATATGCACAGATTATTGGGAGTCTGTTGTATTTAATGAATTACACCCGACCTGATATAGCATATGCTGTGTGTAGACTGAGTAGATATACTCACTGTCCAAGTAGTGAACATTGGTTAGCTTTGGACAGATTAATGAGTTATCTGAAAGGTACCATGAATTATGGTATATGTTATAATGAATTTCCCGCTGTATTAGAAGGGTACAGTGATGCTAACTGGATCTCAGATTCAGAAGATACCAAATCCACTAGTGGCTATGTATTCACTCTTGGTGGTGGTGCAGTAACCTGGAAATCAGCTCAACAAAATATTATAGCGAGATCCACTATGGATTCAGAGTTCATTGCTCTAGAGTTGGCTAGTAATGAGGCTGAGTGGTTGAAAAACTTTTTGGCAAATATTCCATTAGGTGAAAAACCAACACCATCAGTGTCATTACATTGTGATAGTCAATCGGCGATAGCCGTTACTAAAAATAAGACCTACAATGGCAAAAGTAGGCACATACGTTTAAGACATAATATTATAAGACAGCTGTTGAAAAATGGAGTTATATCGATCGATTTTGTAAGGTCAGAATTAAATCTGGCAGACCCCCTAACTAAACCTTTAGGGAAGAAACAAATTTTGGAAACATCAAGGGGAATGGGACTTAAGCCAGTTTGAAAATTAACAGTGATGGTAACCCAACCTCTGTGATTGGTGATCCCATGAAGGAGGTTCATATGGGTAAAAACAAGTCGTTTGTTAATTCTGCTAACACTTGATTATTTTAGTCCATTCCTATGATATGAGGAAAAGTGTTAGAATGCATTGTTGGCGAGGCTGAGCAAAAGCTCTTAATGATTTCATATTCCTTATGGATGGTGTGATCATTGCAGTCACACTTGATGAAATCACCTATATGAATGTGGAGTGGGGCCGCTCCTATGAGATCATGGCAAAAATCTCTAGAGCATTCATTAAAACCAGGCACGCGCAAGGCCGTAATTTAAAGCTCAAAACTGCGATAACAGCGGAAATTGTGGGGGTATAAATTGACTCTTAAGGCCTCTAGTATACAACGAAAATTGTTGGTTCATAGAAGCTATAAGCTTCACCTACAATTGTGTATACTAAGCTTTATTAGTCTAGGAATGGTTCATAGTCCGTAAGACACTATATTCGAAATGTTTAAACCCATATGTATAACTCAGATGATAATGGTCTTTTGACACACATGTGGGGGATTGTTAGAGAATTGTGTGTGTGTGTCAAAAGAGAAGAGAAAAAGAGAAGTCCCACATTGCTCAAATAAAGGAAGGCCAAAGGGTATAAATAATAACATGTGATTATGGAAGAGCAAAATGGGTCTAGGAGGAGAGTGGGCTCGCGCGCACACAAAGCTGGGCCAACATAGCCGAGCTCAGTTGAAATTCGGCAATTTGCCCCCCCTGCGTGCAAAATATACGCGGTGTTGGACATTTTTTACCGTTACCGGAATTTAAATTTTGAAAATTAAATATTTTCAAATAGCTTTTCGGAAAACTCACAAATTTAAGGTTTCGGTTATGAGTTCATTATGTGAACGTTTCTGAACGTTACTCATCATTTACCGGCAATTATTAATCCGTTTTCTTATTTTTATTATCTGATATAATGGTTATTAATCTTCATGTCGGAAACCGCCCAACGTTCAGAAACGCCCTCATTAATATAATTCAATTTGGTCCAACGTCTCATTATTTTCTGTGCCTATAAATACCGTGTTGCTCTTTGGGTTCCACACACCACAGCTCCGGACAACATTCGAGCTGCTCTCTCCTCTCCTCTTCTCTTCGTCCCTAAGTTCTTATCTCCGTTGTTCTGCTTTCCTGCGATATCGCAGAAGAATTCGTTCAATCCTGGAGAGTGCCGTCTTGTGGCGGAATATCTCTCAAGGACAGTGTCCTTGTACACGGCTCGGATTTATTTTATACTAACAACTTTCTTGTGCAGCCATTGTGTAATAACATTGCTCAATGGTGAAACTGTTAAAAAGGCCTAGCAGCATTCAATTCTGACAACTAGAGCAAAATCACCATCATTCTTCTTCTCCTTCTTCTTCTTGTCTCAAAGAAACATGACGAACCTGAAATCTGTAACTGTTATCTTGTTCATTGTCGCCACAATCTCAATAACCGCACCCAACCATTGCGGTAGAAGCTTGGAGAAGCCGAACGAACAAAAACTGATAGAGAACACCTGCAAGAACACTCCCAATTACGATCTCTGCCTTCAATCTCTCACAAACATCATTTCATCCTATCTATTCAACACTTTATAATTATTGAACCCTAATTGACCTCCTGGGTTTAATCGGTGAATCAAGCGTCTAACTTATTCAATTCTTACAAATAAACCGTTTTGGTAGTTGAATCCATAACTCGGATTAATTAAATTAGAATTAGTTTTAATTTTTTTTTTAAGGTCAAGAATTTGTGTTAGCAATTAAAAAAATTGTATGCACGATTTCTTGAGCAGACCTACTCACTTTTAGATAAGCTTTATTGTTATGCTGGTCTCTTCGATAAAGTAAAATGTTTATGTATGTGGATGTAAAAGTGAAAAAAATATCTCACTTATGACACTACGCGTAACCAGAAGTAATATATTGTAATTTTTATTTTATTAACAAACCCTATTTGTTTTTTTTTAAATAATTTTAAATAATTTTTATGTAAATTGAATACTTTTTATGATTTTATATTTAAATATTAATTTATCAACATAAAATATAAAATAAATTACACATATTTTTCTTGAATTTTGATAAAATTGTATAAATTTCTCCACTATTTTAAAAATATATACTTTAGTATAATTTAAAATTTTGTTTGTTTAAAATGCTCTCTAAAAAATGTAAGAAAATATTTTATTAATGTATTATACGAATTTAGATTAAAGTATATATATATATATATATTTAAAATTAAAATAAAGTGGTTCAGCCGGATTAATAAATTAATTAATAGCCCATCAATTGAGCCAGTAAATCATCCTGCTGGATATATATAGCTGAATCCAAGTCATGGATTCAATCACCAATACGGTTTAACGAGATTAATAAATAATTAACAGCTTTCTATAATTGCGTGGAATTTGATTTCTATCACAGGATAGGTAGGCTTTACTCTCATTAAGATCAAGTTTTTGTATATGAAAATATTTTATTTTTATTTATTTTCTTTTCTTTAAATATTTTTTTACATGTGTTTGATGAGAGTAATAAAAATAAAAATAAAATTATATCTATAAATTTTGCACAATTAAATTAAAATAATTATTTTTATGAATAAATGTTATGAGTAGCTTGACACATTCTTGCGCTCAACTCTTGAATCCATCTTTATATTCACAAAGCATCCTTTCTTTCATTTTTTTTTAATTTTATTTTTTTAAATAATTAAAATTTTGATAGTCACTATATTTATTTTAACTTTTACCATTATAACTAATTATATAACAACTTCATACCGTACTCCCATTGAGATGACGTTGCCATTCAAATAAAATTAATTATAAATTAAAGTTATATGCAATTTTTTATAACATAAAAAATATATAATTTAATTAAAAAATTATATAAGTGTTTGCAAAAATTATATACCTGTCATATTATTATTAAAAAAAAGCATACACTTGTTGTATTTTAATTAAAAAATTTGATAATAAATATATAAGAAACTGTATCTAAATTTTTTTCATTAATTATATCACATTATAGAATATGTCAAGTAAATAAATGGTATCTATCAATTATGGAAAAGTTAAATTATATTTTAGTCTCTTAATTTTATTTAATATTTTAAATTAATCTCTTAACTTTGAAATATTTTAAAATGGCTTGCTAATTTTATTTAACCTTTTAAATTGATCCCTTAACTATAAAGTATTTCAAAATGATCCATTAACTTTGTTTAATATTTCAAATTAGTCTCTTAAATTTGAAATGGAATTAATCCCTTAACTTATTTAAAACAAGTAATTTGAAAAATATATAAAAATTCCTTTTATAGATAAAATTATTAAAAAGGTTTTATTTACGTTTCAAATTGATCTTTTAACTTTAAAATATTTTAAAATGATCCCTTAAAAAGTTAACTCATTATTAAAACAAAAAAATTTTAGTTTAATCACTTAAAAAAAACACTTATTATAAAATTTTAAAAACTAGAAAATATTTAAAAAACTCACTAAAATAAAATACTTTAAAAAATAATATTTATTTTTTAAGATAAATATTTATAAAAATAGTATTAGCAATGGATTTTTATATTAAAATAAATATTACTTTTTAAAATATTTTATTTTAGGGAACTTTTTAAACATTTTCTAGTTTTTAAAATTTTATAATAAGTTTTTTTTTTAATTCAAGTGATTAAATTAAGGATTTTTTTTTTTATAATAAGTGAACTTTTTAAGGGACCATTTTAAAATATTTCAAGGTTAAGAGATCAATTTAAAACATAAATAAAATTAAAAGATCATTTTAAAACATTTCATAGTTATGGGACTAATTTAAAATATTAAATAAAATTAAGAAATCAAAATACTATTTTAACCATTATAAAAATAAAATTATTGCATTCAAAGAAGAAACAGGATCAAGGCTTTTGCTTGTCCTTCTAAAGGATCATTAATGTTTTTATTATTCAATTAATGCGATAAGTTTTTTTTTAAATGACCAATTAAGAATTTATACTTAAAACTACTTATTACCTACCTAGACTCTTCGTTACTGAATCACCAACTAGTGACTTTTAATAAGCCTATTTACAATACACTTATAATATTAAATAATAAATACTATTGTCATTTATATACTGCTATATACTACCTTCAATCTCATGTATAAGAGACTTTTTTAATATTTGATTTAGTTTAAAATATAAAAAATAGACTATTAATGTCTTATAATTAATTATATATTAATTATAGTATTTCACTTATATCTTTCATTGAATTAGTTTTTCAAATTATAAATAGTAATTGTCATTAATTTTAAAAAGAAAATACACACATTAAATAAAAATAGTCTTAAAAGATAATTTTTATTTGGAACAAAATTAAAAAAATTAATTATTTTTAATTAACTTTTTTAATTCTCGTAAGTTAATTATTTGTTTTTTATATATGAGACTGAAATTAGTAATTTTTTATTATAGATAATAATTATCATGGATAATGTCACACACGCTACAGTTTTGGCGTCCAAGGATAACATTCATCATAAGCATGCGTAATTGGATTATATTTACATGGACCTCCTTCATATATTTTCCAACAACACACCGAGCAATTACGCTGGTCTCTACGTTGTATATATATGTCAAAGTGGTGAAGCGAAGTGTCAGATGGCCACCAAAAACTGCAGAAAAATTGTGTTACCAGCACAAATAAGTTTGGCAAGAACTTGAACTCGTAGTTTTGCCCAACTTTGATTGTATGCTCTCCAAGATCATCATCCTTCGATTTGCAGTGAAGAATCAAGTCCTGCGATGAAGCAAGATTGTTGATGATTTGCACTGTTGTTTTTTGAAATACTGATTTCACCTCCCCACACTTCAACATTGCAATTGTTACTAATGCCACCACCAGTATCAGAGACTTTGTAAGGGAGCCATGTTGATTTTTTAATGCAAATTTGGATGTATGATTACGCAACAACTTCATAACACAAACCCCTTCTTATATGTTAATAATTGGTATCTATCCATTATGAAAATATAATTATTGCATTCAAAGAAACAGGATCCGGGCTTTAATTTGTTTGTCCTCACTAAAGGATGATATTAATGTTTTTTATTATGCAATCAATGCTCTTAAGTTTTTGCATTGATTTCTTAAATTAATTATGTGATTATTTTTAATGATTTTTTCCTTATATGATGAAACAAACTAACGTTTAAATCTACCGCTGTTTGCTTACTATCTAGATCCCTAATTACTAAATTACCACCTAGTGTCCAAAAACTTTGATTCAAATGGCACTTCCTTTATGCTTAAATTCTATGATGACTTGACGTACTTTAAGTTCAGTTCTTATCTCGTCTCTTTTTCTTCTCTCAACTCTCTTCCAAAGTTTTATGCCTCTTTTGTAATTAAAAAAGAAGACCAAAAAAAAAAAAAAAGAAATTACCACTTAGTGGCTTTTAATGAGCTTATTAATAACTACTATTGTTATTTTTATATTGTCATGCAATTTTTTATCATCTAATTTTAAATCATGCTTTAGTAGGATTCTAAATTATAAATAGTATAATTGCTTACTTGTCAAGGTATGGATGGCATTAATATTTAATTTTTAGTATGATGGGTGTGTCACACGCAAAAAAGTGGCACCTATGACAAGAATGTTTAAGGGAAATTTATTTTTAAAAATTATTATGAAAACCAACTTGACAAAGTAGTCACTAATTCGTTATTTAAGCAAAAATTTTGGAAAAAAAAATTAAATGAAAAAAATGGTCTGTAACAATTAAGATCAAGGATTGATTGGGTGTAAACACCTAACAATATATTAAATACATGCAACTTAAATATCTTTTAACTTCCAAAATATCATGACAAAAATACAATGCACCAAATGCCTTGCAAAGTTTATTTTATATTATGTAAGCTTTGTTGCTAACTTTAAAAACTATATATACTTTTAACAATTTTCATTGAATAAAAAATTTAATAGGCTTTTCAAATATTCCCACTTCATATCACATTTCTATTTGAAAAAGTTACCTCCCATTATTTGTTATGTAAGTTCACAATTTTAAAATCAATAAATATTTTTATATTAATAAACAAAAAACTCAATCACTTAAAACCTTAAAATTTGAATCCTAAATCATGAGAATTCAAATCCTAAACACTAAAACTCCACACCTTAAGTACTATGCAGAAAAAATTTTGATAAGAATGGAAATGAAAAAATGAATAAGAATGGAATGGAATTGTGTAGCCAAAACAATGGGCTTTTTGACTTCCGTACTTAAAAATTAAAAACGAATAACTGAAATGCTCTGCTACAAAAACCATTGCCTCAGATGCTTAAATTTTTTTTTTTGCGACCCATATTTTATTTGAAAATATATGGAGGGTCGCGGCATCTCCATATATAAAAATATATATATATTTTTGGACTCGTGACCGTGACCGTGACCGTGACTAACTGCAGCTTTGAGCTTTGACTGTGACCAGCATCAGGAAAAAAAATTGACCCATGACCAACTGCAACTTTGAGCTACATGTTGCAGTGTGCAGCATGTAAGCTGCAGCTTCCCCCTCCCCCTTTACCCCTCCCTCCCCGGCAAGCTTCCCCTCCCTTTTTCCTCCCCCCAAATGCTATTTCCTCTCCTTCCCTCCTTTCTTCCCCTCTCCTCTCCTCTCCTCTTTTGTAGCTTTTTTCCCCTTCCTTTTATCTTCTTCAAACTTCCTTCTTTCATTTTTATTGATTCGTTTCCTTCTCCCTTTCCTTGCCAATCTTGTTCCATTTTTGCTCTATATATGTATATGTAAGTTCTCTCTGTTTTCCTCCTTACTTCTCTATTATTTCTCTGCATCTGTTATTTTTTTTTTCTTCTATACCACATTTCTCCACACCTTTATTATTTATTATTGATTTTTGCATTTATTATAGAAAAAATAAAGCAAACTCCCGCTCTGTTAGTTAACAAGAAAGAGAACAAGGTTGAAACAAGCAAATGTCCATATCATCATTTCAAAAGAATTCTTCAATATCTTCAGGTATGAATATTAAATTTAAAAATAGTAAAATGAGAAAAATATTACGCTCCTACCAAATAATTTTTTGTTTACTATGTTATATGAAAAAGAGAAGTCTAAATTAATTTTATTTAACTTGTAATTAATATTTTAATAATTGTAAATAAATTTAAAGTTGCATATATTTAGTTTGTATTTTTTATACGTGATATTTTTGTATATTTAGAGACAAAATTATTTTGTGATTCAACGGAAGGAAAAGGTTCTATAAATTGTATTATTGGTTGGTTAATAATTTGTTTGAGGTAAGAAGTAAATTGTAGAGATAATGTATTATCTTTAGATTTATGCAATAAATGTGCTGAGTATATTTTTAATTCGCTGGCATGTAGTTAAAAAAATAATTTGAATATATATATATATATCTGTGTCAATTTAGCATGTAATTTATTATTTTGTAATTCTGAGGATAAGTTGTATTTATATTTCTATAGATGAAGGAAAAAATGCACTATAAATTTTTTGATTTATCTTTATAATGGATAATATGTAATAAAAAAGAAAATGTTTAAAAATAAACAAGTTAAAATATGAAAGAAAAGGTTTATTTGTAAATAAATGATAGAAAAATTAGATGATAAAAAAACATTTATAAAAATATAGATGATATGGAGGTTACTTTATACATTGTAATATGGATGAAAAGTGGTTACATATATATATATATATATATATATATTTCTTTTAGGAATTAAGTAAAAATTCATTTATATAGATATGTATATGTATAATGATATTTATAACGTGAGTATAACATAATTTTTAATAAAAATATGTTATAAAAAATAAAAATAATGTTATATATATATATATATGTAAGCAAAATAGAGATACAATTAAATGAGATAAATAATTTTAATGTAGTCATAGAGAAATATTGTTCCATGTAGGTGAATAAAAATAGGTAGATATATTTTGATATATGATTTGATATATGTATCTAACCGATATTGATGACTGTGTTTCACATGTCATTACACTTATTTTATAATAAGAATCACAATGAGTGTAAGAAAGGAAATCATATACATATATGCAAATGACAAAATTTATGACAGCGAGGAAGGTGCAACATTTGTATGTGATGGACCCAAAATATTAATAGTTGACACAAATGTTACTCTGAATGGGTTGAAGAAGGTGGTGGGTGAAAAGTTTCAATTGGCTCCAAATCAATTTGTGTTTGAGTTGATATATAGGTACCCCTATTTGCGTAATCCCACAAGGTACTTGGCGTGTACTTTGGAAGATGATGATGATGTCCAAACCATGTGAGAAGCCAACCGAAAATTTTTAAATCAATTGGGTGCACTGAATATATATGCGCATATATCAACTACTGGCACAAATTTACTAGAGTCCCAAGCTGAAGTTCATACACCGCCATCCCTTTCGTCGATCGGCCAGTTCCAAAGTACCAGTGATTATGCCTCACAATTTGATTCTGACCTAGTAGATGTTAGCCATTTTCCTGCTCAGCCTACCCTCGACTTGACATGCCAAACAAGCTCATCACATCAGTCTATTTTCAATGCGAGTCCTCTGTCGCCCCCTAATGAAACAGAGGATATTATAAACGACTTTGAAGAAGAAGGTGAATATAATGCTCCACCTAATGTTAATGACCATGGAGAAGATAATTTTGAGGGCGACGATATTGATGAGACTGGGGTCACTCCATTGGCTCAATATCTAGACCCAGCATATGTCATGTTTTCACATATTAGTTCAAATAGTGAAAATTCTATTGAAATCCCTGAGATGACTGAGAACATTAACCTAAACAGTAGTCAAGAGTTATGTATTGGTATGCGATTCCCAGATAAATAGTCTATGTGCCATGCGGTAAAGATATACTCTATTCATAAACACCATACTTTTAGAGTGCATTACTCATAAGAGAAATACAAAGAATATCATTGTCCAAAATATGGTGGTCAGTGTACTTGGAGAGTTAGAATAAGTCAAAATAAGAGGGATAAGCATTGAAAAATAATAAGATATAATGGGTCACACACATGCCTTTGTCCATCATTATTGCAAGATCATCTGAAGCTTGACTCTGACATCATCTCATTTCACATTATGTCAATGGTGGCTAAGAATCCATCGGTATCAATTAGGCAAATAATTGAAATAGTACATAGCATATTTGGCTACACTGTTACATACAAAAAGGCATGGATGGCAAAGCACCGAGCAATCGGCATTACATTTGAAAATTGGGAGCAATCATATGCTTTCTTGCCGAAGTGGTTGGCAGCAGTCAACCACTTCATGCCTAGGTCATATTATAAGTTTGTTTATAGGGAGTGGCCATAAAGTAACTCAGCTGAAGATTCTTTAGTGAAGTTTCATCACATTTTCTGGACTTCCAAATCATGCATTAATGCGTTTGATTACCAGAAACTAATGGTGCAAGTTGATGGAACCTGAAACCAATTATGCAAGTTGATGGAACCTTCTTATACGGAAAGTACAAGGGGATTGTGCTCATTACAAGCTCACAAGATGGAGCAAACAAAGTTATTCCCCTAGCATTTGCAATTATTGAGGGTGAAACACAAGAGTCATGGGCATGGTTCCTTTCTTTGCTCCGACGTTGAGTTTTGCCAAATAAGATAGGGATTTGCTTGATTCCTGATAAACATCCTAGACTTTTGGTTGCTGTCTCTAATCCAGAAATTGAGTGGTAGCCACTGCATGCATATCATGTTTTTTGTTTGAGACACATTGTAAGTAATCTAAATACACCATTTAGAAATAAGTGGCTAAAGAAGAGGTTTACTAATATCGGTATGTTTTATTGATCTTATAAACTATTTTAATAGCTATTGTGTCAAATTGTGTATTAATGGATAACTATTGGTGCAGGTTACTTGTATGAGCGGCATCAGGTGGATGAACAATTGACCCAAATACGTCAACTCCATTCAGAAGCTGCAAACTGGATTGAAGATATTCCCAAGAGTAAATGGTCTCGTGCATAAAATGTTGAGGGCTGACATTGGGGCCACATAATTACAAACCTGGCTAAATGTATCAATAGTGTTGTAATAACCTAAATTAAAATAATAATAGTCAAATAAATAATTAAATTAGACAAAAATTTATTTTTAGGATAAATATAATATTTAGGTAATCTTAGGATAATTATAAAGCTTTAAAATTATCTTAAGGGGTTATTTTGAAATCTATTTTATACCCATTGGGACATTTTTATGCCCCACAATTTTAAAATAGGTAAATATGGGAAATCTAAATAATTATGGGGTCCAAATTTTCACATTTAGGCATGCAAGAATAATTTCCTATGAGTTAAAAAAATTACAAAATAAATAAATAAAAACCCTTGGGTGCCTTTTTGCAATTTCTCCTTTTTCCTTTTTATAATATATCTTCCTTCCTTATAACCCCTATCTGACGCAGCAACTTTCCTCCCCCCTTTTTCTTCTTTTTCTCCTTCTTCGAAAAGTAGCTCCTCCTTCCTTATAACCCCTATCTGACGCAGCAACTTTCCTCCCCCCTTTTTCTTCTTTTTCTCCTTCTTCGAAAAGTAGCTCCTCCTTCCCATTAACGCAACCCCTTTCTCTTCTCCTTCTTCTTCCATTTTCTTTCTTCTCCTTCTTCGTTCTGTGCTTGCTGGCTATTCTTTCCTCTGAGACGCTGCTACCGGCATCTTGCTCCGCTGGTTAAATACATTGTGGTAAGCTCCATTAAAGCTCTGATTTTGTTCTTCTTCTTCTCATATACTTAGGCTTGACTTTAGCTTTTATTTTTGTTCCATTTTCATGCCAATGGTGATTCAAGCTTTAATGGCAGCTTCCTTTCTCTTTGGCCGTGGAAGGAGTTCTTAAATTAGGGCTTTTTATTTTATACCACTTAGGTATGATTTGACACTTCTTATATGCTCATTTAAGCTCCTTAAAATATTTTCTAAGGTCAAACTAAATTTTAGAAGTTTGAATTGGACTGTAGAGATTAATTTGTGAAATTTAGAACCTAGGGTTAATAGTAACATTAGAAATTTAAATTATAATTATAGGTTTAGGTGTTAGAGGGTGAAATCAGTTATATTGAACATATTAGAAGCTAATGGAAAAATTTAAGATGATGTTTTTATGTTCAATATAATTATAGGTGATATTGGAACTACCCTTTCAAATTGGAAATCCCTTCAATTTTAGGAAATTGGGGTCTCTACTATTGGCCCCCACAGGTGAGTGTATAGATAGCAAAATAGTAGCTTTTTTTTTTTCTTTTATATTTATATATATATTGTTAGCCTAAACTTCTTATTTTATGATTTGTCTTATTTGCGTTGTTGTGGATATAAATCTTATTTATTCATTTATTTATTAATTTTATGTGGATTAAGTTATATGTGTGAAAGTATATATATATATATATATATGGTTTTTATGTTGGGGAGGTTTTAAATGACTTTTGATTATAATTTCATTATATAAAATTTGTTAATTCATTTTTTTTTAATCAAATTATTATTTTTTATTTGATTTAACTTTATACGCTTATTTACCTACTTGTCAATATTTAATTTATATGAATGATTTTATTCTAAAATTATGAATGAGAATCTGATTAAAACTCCATAGCTGTTAATGGGAGTAACGACCTCAGTATACCTAATTGGAATAATGGATAATCATTGTGTGGCGGCACTCAATGATAATTATATTGAATATATCGTAATATGTACACCGTGTGGTGGCACTCGGTGATGGTGGTGATACTGTGATACTGCGCAGTGGTCTTAATAGTGGTATTGAATCCTGTGTGGCGGCACTCAGGGTTGATTATAATTTTTACTCGTGATACCCATTATAACTTGTTTCCTTTGATTTTAAATTGTGCTTTTGCTGACAACTTGCAGTGTAATTTAATTGTTATATATATATATATAAACAATAATTAAAGGCAATATAATTTCTTTTATTTGTCTAAGTACTTTATTGTGAGAAACTCTAAATCTATTTATTTCTCCTTCTACTTATTTTGTTATATATGCATTCACTAAGCCAGTGGTAGGCTTACCCTTTTCCTTTGTCATATTTCAGATCAGCATAAAGTAGATTAAGGTGTTCTGGGATCTGCGTGCTACCCAGACGTAGATGGTAGCATATTTTGATCGGTTGAGTTGTGTAGAAACTCCAAGACACATTGGCTATTAAGTGTTATATTAATTTGAGTCACAGAGATGTTATATATATATATATATATATATATATATATACATTCTTGGTAGATCATATAATGATCTTTGTAATAGCATTTGACTATATTCTGAAAAACTTATGTACCATATTGTATTGTGGCGAGAATTCGAAGATATAAGATGCTAGTAAAATTTTTGAAATGAAATGTATTGGGCTGTATTGAATTTGCAGGGTTGGGATGTCCAATTTTTAGGGGAGGTGCTGCCGAATTTTCGGCAACCTCTAATTATTGTAGGTATGCTTATATAAAAGTATGAGCATTGAATGAGTTACCAGGCTTACTAGGCTGGGCCAATCATACTTGGCTTGGTCTAGGTGCCGGTCATGGCCCGGAGTTTGGGTCGTGATAAAGTTGGTATCAGAGCCCGGTTTGTGTCTAGGTCCTCATAGCCATATGATTAGGGAATAGTAGAGTCTTGCATGTAATTGCGTAATTGGCCAGCGCACCTTACGTGTAGGAGTCTATTATTGCCAAATCTAAGTCTTGGAGTTTTGTTTAGTGGTCTATGCATTAAGTGTGTTTATTGCTTGAAACTTGATATCATTTTTGTGTACTTTATTTTATTTTTAGGAAAGGATGCCGCCGAGAAAGAGGATGGCACCTAGAAGGTTTGCTCCTGATGAGGCTTCCAGCCTGCCTCATGACCCTGCTTCGGCTCCTAGAGGCCGAGGGCGTGGTAGTAGTAGAGGTCGCGGACGTGGCGTTAGCCGCGGACGTGGTCATGATCCAGCAGATGAGTCTGCTAGGGCAGCAAGAGATGAGGCGCCTGAGGCTAGGCAGGCAGACTTGACATTAGCGGATGTTGTTGCCAGCATGCATGATATGCAACAAACTATGAGAGAAATGATGGGTGTAATCCAGCAACAACAACAGCAACAACAACAAAGGAGAGAACAGCATGTAGATTCTGAGCCTGAGCCAGAAGTTAGATTAGAGAGGGAGCAATTAGCTCAACCGGGGAGGACAGTTATGGTTCAATTGTCAGAATTTATGAAGCTTAAACCCCCTTCTTTTACAGGCACAGAGGCAGATGAGGACCCTCAATACTTTTTGGACCAAATAGGCCGACTTTGTAGAGCATTGGGATGTACACCTACTAGATCAGTAGAGTTGGCAGAATATCGTTTGCTAGGCTTGGCTCAAACATGGTTTGATACAGTGAAGGAAGGAAGACCACAGGGGTTACCCCCTTTGGTTTGGGAAGAATTCACTGAGTTGTTTATGAGACGGTTTCTTCCACAGACAGTTAGAGATGCTAAAGCTAGAGAATTTGAAGTATTGAAGCAATCAGAAGGTATGACAGTAGCAGAATATGAGATATTGTACACTAAGTTATCTAGATATGCTCCTCATTTGGTAGCTACCGAGCAGATGCGAGCGAAGCGGTTTGTACAAGGGCTTTTAGATTATTTGTTCCGATCAGTTGCTAGAGTCCGATATGACTCTTATGAAGATGTAGTTGAAAGTGCCAAACTTTTTGAAGCTCGTAGTAAAGAAAGCAGGAATGCACGAGAGTCACGTAAACGGCAGCGAAATGAGAGCAGTCGGGGTGGCTATCAAGTTAGAGGTGGTAGTGGAATCGGAAGGGAGATTGTAGTGAGTCATCAGGGTCAACAACAAAGTTTTCAAAGTCAGGGAAGTCATAGTGGACATTCCTCAAGTATAGCTCAAAGTGGTAAGACTAATCAAATGCGCTCTTCCCAAACTATGCGTGGTAGAGGGAGATCTTTTGGGCCCCTACCCCCTTGTTCTACTTGTGGGAGGAGTCATACTGGCATTTGTTTTGGACCAGGGAGAGCATGCTATCAGTGTGGTCAGCTAGGCCATATCAAGAAGGATTGTCCCATGTTATCAGGGCAACCATCCTCTAGTCATGCATCTAATCCTACGACACTACCATCACCTCCAATTCTAGCAGCTCCAATAAGACAAGTTGGTGGGCCTGGAGGCCAAGGCCTTGGTGGGGTACAATCTCGTGGTAGAGGAACAGGAGGCAGAGGCCAGGGGCAGGCTAGGGGAGGTCAAGCTCGTGTTTATGCAATGACACATCAAGATGCTCAGACATCCAATACAATGGTGACAGGTATTCTTCCAATTTGCTCTTTTGATGCACATGTTCTATTTGATTCTGGTGCTACACATTCCTTTGTATCCCCATTCTTTGCTTTGCGATTTGGTAAAGATGCATCACTACTAGATGAGCCTTTAGTGGTAGCTACACCTATGGGAGATACAATCACAGTTAACCATGTGTATAGATCTTGTGAAGTCCTAGTGAAAGGCAATCAATTGTTTGTTGATCTAGTAGTCCTTGATATGATGGATTTCGATGTAATTCTGGGTATGGATTGGTTATCTTCTTGTCACGCTACACTTGATTGTCATAATAAGGTAGTGAAGTTTGAGTTGCCAATGGGAGAATCTTTTACTTTCCAAGGCAACCACAACAGGGCACTTAGTAATTTGATCTCTGCTTTGAATGCTAGGAGGTTGTTGGAAAAAGGGTGTAAAGGGTATCTGGCGATGGTTAAAGATATTAGTGCAACAACAACAAGTTTGGAGAAGGTACCAGTAGTATGTGAATACCTTGATGTCTTCCCAGAAGAGTTACCCGGTTTACCTCCAGATAGGGAGATTGAATTTTGCATAGATTTAATTCCTAATACTCAACCTGTGTCTATACCTCCATACAGAATGGCTCCTGCAGAACTTAGAGAATTGAAAGAACAATTACAAAAGATCTTCTTGATAAAGGTTTCATACACCCTAGTTCTTCTCCTTGGGGTGCTCCAGTATTATTTGTAAAAAAGAAGGATGGCTCTTTAAGATTGTGTATTGATTACAGGCAATTGAATAAGGTGACAGTGAAGAATAAGTATCCATTACCACGAATAGATGACTTGTTTGACCAACTTCAGGGAGCTCAGTGCTTCTCTAAGATAGACTTGAGGTCGGGGTATCATCAGTTAAAGATCAGAGGAGAGGACATTTCAAAGACAGCTTTTAGGACTCGTTATGGGCATTACGAGTTCTTAGTCATGTCGTTTGGGCTTACAAATGCTCCGGCAGCTTTCATGGACTTGATGAATCGAGTCTTTAAACCGTTCTTAGATCATTTTGTGGTCGTTTTTATTGATGACATTCTTATTTACTCAAAAAGTAAGGAAGAGCACGAGCAACATTTGAGAATGGCTTTACAAACTTTGAGAGAACACCAACTTTATGCTAAATTCTCTAAGTGTGAATTTTGGTTGGATAATGTGGCTTTCTTAGGACACACGGTGTCTAAGAATGGGATAAGTGTAGATTCTAAAAAGGTGGAAGCAGTCAAAAATTGGCCTAGACCTACTACGGTGACTGAGATTCGTAGTTTTCTTGGGTTAGCAGGATACTATCGCAGATTTGTTAAAGATTTCTCTAAGCTTGCAGCTCCTTTAACGAGATTGACAAGGAAGGGAGTGAAGTTTCAGTGGTCAGATTCATGCGAAGAGAGTTTTCAACAATTAAAAGATTGTTTAACCTCTGCACCTGTGCTAACTCTTCCATCTGGAACTGGTGGTTATACAGTATATTGTGACGCATCAAGAGTAGGCCTGGGTTGTGTATTAATGCAATATGGGAAGGTGATAGCCTATGCATCTAGACAACTTAAGAAGCATGAACAGAATTATCCCACTCATGATTTAGAAATGGCTGCAGTCATATTTGCATTGAAGATTTGGAGGCATTACCTATATGGTGAGACTTGCGAAATTTACACCGATCACAAGAGTCTTAAATATATCTTTCAACAACGAGATTTGAACTTAAGACAAAGAAGGTGGTTAGAACTTTTGAAAGACTATGACTGTAACATCTTATATCACCCTGGCAAGGCTAATGTAGTGGCCGATGCATTAAGTAGAAAATCAATGGGTAGCTTGGCCCACATAGCTGAAGTTAAGAGGTCTATGGTGAAAGAGTTTCAGAAGCTTGAGGAAAGTGGAATAAGGTTAGAGATCACAGGATCTGGTGCCTTATTAGCCCATGTGCAGCTCCGTTCTAGTTTGGTAGATAGAATCAAAGCTACACAAGACCAAGATCCCCAGATGAAGAAGATCATTGAAGAAGTTCATAAAGGAAAGCTACAAGAGTTCTCAGTAGACTCTGAAGGTATTTTAAGGTGCGGTCATAGGTTATGTGTGCCGAATGTAGAAGACTTACGGAGTAAAGTACTAGAAGAAGCTCATCATTCAACTTATACTTGTCATCCGGGTTCTAATAAAATGTACCAAGATTTAAAGGGGTTATATTGGTGGAAAGGGATGAAAAAGAATGTGGCCGAATTTGTATCTAAATGCTTAGTGTGTCAACAGGTGAAGGCTGAGCACCAAAAGCCCGCAGGCTTGCTTCAGCAAATTGAAATACCGGAATGGAAGTGGGAGAGAATTACCATGGACTTTGTAACTGGATTGCCTAGAACTATCAAGGGTTATGATTCAGTATGGGTGATTGTAGACCGCTTGACCAAGTCTGCTCACTTCTTACCTGTGAAAACTACTTATAGTGTAGCTCAATATGCTAAACTTTACTTAGATGAGATTGTCTCTCTTCATGGTGTACCAGTATCCATTATTTCAGACCGTGGCCCACAATTTACAGCTAAGTTCTGGAGGTCTTTTCAAGAAGCACTTGGAACTAGATTGGATCTTAGTACTGCCTTTCATCCTCAAACAGATGGGCAGTCTGAACGTACAATTCAAATATTAGAAGATATGTTACGTTCATGTGTCTTAGACCTTGGGGGGAGTTGGGATAAATACTTGTCTTTAGTGGAATTTGCTTACAATAACAGTTATCAATCGAGCATTCAAATGGCTCCTTTTGAAGCACTGTATGGTAGGCGTTGTAGGTCGCCTATTGGATGGTTCGAAGTGGGTGAATCAACACTATTAGGCCCAGACCTAGTTCAGGAGTCAGTAGCCAAGGTAAAGCTAATCCGTGAAAGGCTATTGACTGCTCAAAGTAGACAAAAGTCTTATGCCGACCACAGGAGACGTGATTTAGAATTTGCAGTTGGAGATCTTGTGTTCCTACGTGTATCGCCTATGAAAGGTGTTTTACGATTTGGAAAGAAAGGGAAGTTGAGTCCCAGGTACATTGGGCCTTTTGAGATACTTGACAGAGTGGGAGCTGTAGCCTACCGTTTAGCTCTCCCACCAAATCTTGCAAGTGTTCATCCTGTCTTCCATGTGTCTATGCTTCGGAAATACTTGGCTGACCCTTCTCATGTGCTTCAACCTCAGACCATAGAACTGGATGAACAACTCTCTTATGAAGAGCAACCCATGGCTATAGTTGATAGACAAGTTAAGAGATTAAGGAACAAGGATATAGTTTTAGTGAAGGTGATGTGGCAGAATCATTCCAAAGAGGAGGCAACTTGGGAAGCTGAGGAAGCTATGCGTAAGAAGTATCCCCATCTTTTTGAGACCCCTTAGGTAAGAGGCTTGCTGAAATTCGGGGACCGAATTTTTCTAAGGAGGGAAGAATGTAATAACCTAAATTAAAATAATAATAGTCAAATAAATAATTAAATTAGACAAAAATTTATTTTTAGGATAAATATAATATTTAGGTAATCTTAGGATAATTATAAAGCTTTAAAATTATCTTAAGGGGTTATTTTGAAATCTATTTTATACCCATTGGGACATTTTTATGCCCCACAATTTTAAAATAGGTAAATATGGGAAATCTAAATAATTATGGGGTCCAAATTTTCACATTTAGGCATGCAAGAATAATTTCCTATGAGTTAAAAAAATTACAAAATAAATAAATAAAAACCCTTGGGTGCCTTTTTGCAATTTCTCCTTTTTCCTTTTTATAATATATCTTCCTTCCTTATAACCCCTATCTGACGCAGCAACTTTCCTCCCCCTTTTTTCTTCTTTTTCTCCTTCTTCGAAAAGTAGCTCCTCCTTCCTTATAACCCCTATCTGACGCAGCAACTTTCCTCCCCCTTTTTCTTCTTTTTCTCCTTCTTCGAAAAGTAGCTCCTCCTTCCCATTAACGCAACCCCTTTCTCTTCTCCTTCTTCTTCCATTTTCTTTCTTCTCCTTCTTCGTTCTGTGCTTGCTGGCTATTCTTTCCTCTGAGACGCTGCTACCGGCATCTTGCTCCGCTGGTTAAATACATTGTGGTAAGCTCCATTAAAGCTCTGATTTTGTTCTTCTTCTTCTCATATACTTAGGCTTGACTTTAGCTTTTATTTTTGTTCCATTTTCATGCCAATGGTGATTCAAGCTTTAATGGCAGCTTCCTTTCTCTTTGGCCGTGGAAGGAGTTCTTAAATTAGGGCTTTTTATTTTATACCACTTAGGTATGATTTGACACTTCTTATATGCTCATTTAAGCTCCTTAAAATATTTTCTAAGGTCAAACTAAATTTTAGAAGTTTGAATTGGACTGTAGAGATTAATTTGTGAAATTTAGAACCTAGGGTTAATAGTAACATTAGAAATTTAAATTATAATTATAGGTTTAGGTGTTAGAGGGTGAAATCAGTTATATTGAACATATTAGAAGCTAATGGAAAAATTTAAGATGATGTTTTTATGTTCAATATAATTATAGGTGATATTGGAACTACCCTTTCAAATTGGAAATCCCTTCAATTTTAGGAAATTGGGGTCTCTACTATTGGCCCCCACAGGTGAGTGTATAGATAGCAAAATAGTAGCTTTTTTTTTTTCTTTTATATTTATATATATATTGTTAGCCTAAACTTCTTATTTTATGATTTGTCTTATTTGCGTTGTTGTGGATATAAATCTTATTTATTCATTTATTTATTAATTTTATGTGGATTAAGTTATATGTGTGAAAGTATATATATATATATATATATGGTTTTTATGTTGGGGAGGTTTTAAATGACTTTTGATTATAATTTCATTATATAAAATTTGTTAATTCATTTTTTTTTAATCAAATTATTATTTTTTATTTGATTTAACTTTATACGCTTATTTACCTACTTGTCAATATTTAATTTATATGAATGATTTTATTCTAAAATTATGAATGAGAATCTGATTAAAACTCCATAGCTGTTAATGGGAGTAACGACCTCAGTATACCTAATTGGAATAATGGATAATCATTGTGTGGCGGCACTCAATGATAATTATATTGAATATATCGTAATATGTACACCGTGTGGTGGCACTCGGTGATGGTGGTGATACTGTGATACTGCGCAGTGGTCTTAATAGTGGTATTGAATCCTGTGTGGCGGCACTCAGGGTTGATTATAATTTTTACTCGTGATACCCATTATAACTTGTTTCCTTTGATTTTAAATTGTGCTTTTGCTGACAACTTGCAGTGTAATTTAATTGTTATATATATATATATAAACAATAATTAAAGGCAATATAATTTCTTTTATTTGTCTAAGTACTTTATTGTGAGAAACTCTAAATCTATTTATTTCTCCTTCTACTTATTTTGTTATATATGCATTCACTAAGCCAGTGGTAGGCTTACCCTTTTCCTTTGTCATATTTCAGATCAGCATAAAGTAGATTAAGGTGTTCTGGGATCTGCGTGCTACCCAGACGTAGATGGTAGCATATTTTGATCGGTTGAGTTGTGTAGAAACTCCAAGACACATTGGCTATTAAGTGTTATATTAATTTGAGTCACAGAGATGTTATATATATATATATATATATATATATATACATTCTTGGTAGATCATATAATGATCTTTGTAATAGCATTTGACTATATTCTGAAAAACTTATGTACCATATTGTATTGTGGCGAGAATTCGAAGATATAAGATGCTAGTAAAATTTTTGAAATGAAATGTATTGGGCTGTATTGAATTTGCAGGGTTGGGATGTCCAATTTTTAGGGGAGGTGCTGCCGAATTTTCGGCAACCTCTAATTATTGTAGGTATGCTTATATAAAAGTATGAGCATTGAATGAGTTACCAGGCTTACTAGGCTGGGCCAATCATACTTGGCTTGGTCTAGGTGCCGGTCATGGCCCGGAGTTTGGGTCGTGATAAAGTTGGTATCAGAGCCCGGTTTGTGTCTAGGTCCTCATAGCCATATGATTAGGGAATAGTAGAGTCTTGCATGTAATTGCGTAATTGGCCAGCGCACCTTACGTGTAGGAGTCTATTATTGCCAAATCTAAGTCTTGGAGTTTTGTTTAGTGGTCTATGCATTAAGTGTGTTTATTGCTTGAAACTTGATATCATTTTTGTGTACTTTATTTTATTTTTAGGAAAGGATGCCGCCGAGAAAGAGGATGGCACCTAGAAGGTTTGCTCCTGATGAGGCTTCCAGCCTGCCTCATGACCCTGCTTCGGCTCCTAGAGGCCGAGGGCGTGGTAGTAGTAGAGGTCGCGGACGTGGCGTTAGCCGCGGACGTGGTCATGATCCAGCAGATGAGTCTGCTAGGGCAGCAAGAGATGAGGCGCCTGAGGCTAGGCAGGCAGACTTGACATTAGCGGATGTTGTTGCCAGCATGCATGATATGCAACAAACTATGAGAGAAATGATGGGTGTAATCCAGCAACAACAACAGCAACAACAACAAAGGAGAGAACAGCATGTAGATTCTGAGCCTGAGCCAGAAGTTAGATTAGAGAGGGAGCAATTAGCTCAACCGGGGAGGACAGTTATGGTTCAATTGTCAGAATTTATGAAGCTTAAACCCCCTTCTTTTACAGGCACAGAGGCAGATGAGGACCCTCAATACTTTTTGGACCAAATAGGCCGACTTTGTAGAGCATTGGGATGTACACCTACTAGATCAGTAGAGTTGGCAGAATATCGTTTGCTAGGCTTGGCTCAAACATGGTTTGATACAGTGAAGGAAGGAAGACCACAGGGGTTACCCCCTTTGGTTTGGGAAGAATTCACTGAGTTGTTTATGAGACGGTTTCTTCCACAGACAGTTAGAGATGCTAAAGCTAGAGAATTTGAAGTATTGAAGCAATCAGAAGGTATGACAGTAGCAGAATATGAGATATTGTACACTAAGTTATCTAGATATGCTCCTCATTTGGTAGCTACCGAGCAGATGCGAGCGAAGCGGTTTGTACAAGGGCTTTTAGATTATTTGTTCCGATCAGTTGCTAGAGTCCGATATGACTCTTATGAAGATGTAGTTGAAAGTGCCAAACTTTTTGAAGCTCGTAGTAAAGAAAGCAGGAATGCACGAGAGTCACGTAAACGGCAGCGAAATGAGAGCAGTCGGGGTGGCTATCAAGTTAGAGGTGGTAGTGGAATCGGAAGGGAGATTGTAGTGAGTCATCAGGGTCAACAACAAAGTTTTCAAAGTCAGGGAAGTCATAGTGGACATTCCTCAAGTATAGCTCAAAGTGGTAAGACTAATCAAATGCGCTCTTCCCAAACTATGCGTGGTAGAGGGAGATCTTTTGGGCCCCTACCCCCTTGTTCTACTTGTGGGAGGAGTCATACTGGCATTTGTTTTGGACCAGGGAGAGCATGCTATCAGTGTGGTCAGCTAGGCCATATCAAGAAGGATTGTCCCATGTTATCAGGGCAACCATCCTCTAGTCATGCATCTAATCCTACGACACTACCATCACCTCCAATTCTAGCAGCTCTAATAAGACAAGTTGGTGGGCCTGGAGGCCAAGGCCTTGGTGGGGTACAATCTCGTGGTAGAGGAACAGGAGGCAGAGGCCAGGGGCAGGCTAGGGGAGGTCAAGCTCGTGTTTATGCAATGACACATCAAGATGCTCAGACATCCAATACAATGGTGACAGGTATTCTTCCAATTTGCTCTTTTGATGCACATGTTCTATTTGATTCTGGTGCTACACATTCCTTTGTATCCCCATTCTTTGCTTTGCGATTTGGTAAAGATGCATCACTACTAGATGAGCCTTTAGTGGTAGCTACACCTATGGGAGATACAATCACAGTTAACCATGTGTATAGATCTTGTGAAGTCCTAGTGAAAGGCAATCAATTGTTTGTTGATCTAGTAGTCCTTGATATGATGGATTTCGATGTAATTCTGGGTATGGATTGGTTATCTTCTTGTCACGCTACACTTGATTGTCATAATAAGGTAGTGAAGTTTGAGTTGCCAATGGGAGAATCTTTTACTTTCCAAGGCAACCACAACAGGGCACTTAGTAATTTGATCTCTGCTTTGAATGCTAGGAGGTTGTTGGAAAAAGGGTGTAAAGGGTATCTGGCGATGGTTAAAGATATTAGTGCAACAACAACAAGTTTGGAGAAGGTACCAGTAGTATGTGAATACCTTGATGTCTTCCCAGAAGAGTTACCCGGTTTACCTCCAGATAGGGAGATTGAATTTTGCATAGATTTAATTCCTAATACTCAACCTGTGTCTATACCTCCATACAGAATGGCTCCTGCAGAACTTAGAGAATTGAAAGAACAATTACAAGATCTTCTTGATAAAGGTTTCATACACCCTAGTTCTTCTCCTTGGGGTGCTCCAGTATTATTTGTAAAAAAGAAGGATGGCTCTTTAAGATTGTGTATTGATTACAGGCAATTGAATAAGGTGACAGTGAAGAATAAGTATCCATTACCACGAATAGATGACTTGTTTGACCAACTTCAGGGAGCTCAGTGCTTCTCTAAGATAGACTTGAGGTCGGGGTATCATCAGTTAAAGATCAGAGGAGAGGACATTTCAAAGACAGCTTTTAGGACTCGTTATGGGCATTACGAGTTCTTAGTCATGTCGTTTGGGCTTACAAATGCTCCGGCAGCTTTCATGGACTTGATGAATCGAGTCTTTAAACCGTTCTTAGATCATTTTGTGGTCGTTTTTATTGATGACATTCTTATTTACTCAAAAAGTAAGGAAGAGCACGAGCAACATTTGAGAATGGCTTTACAAACTTTGAGAGAACACCAACTTTATGCTAAATTCTCTAAGTGTGAATTTTGGTTGGATAATGTGGCTTTCTTAGGACACACGGTGTCTAAGAATGGGATAAGTGTAGATTCTAAAAAGGTGGAAGCAGTCAAAAATTGGCCTAGACCTACTACGGTGACTGAGATTCGTAGTTTTCTTGGGTTAGCAGGATACTATCGCAGATTTGTTAAAGATTTCTCTAAGCTTGCAGCTCCTTTAACGAGATTGACAAGGAAGGGAGTGAAGTTTCAGTGGTCAGATTCATGCGAAGAGAGTTTTCAACAATTAAAAGATTGTTTAACCTCTGCACCTGTGCTAACTCTTCCATCTGGAACTGGTGGTTATACAGTATATTGTGACGCATCAAGAGTAGGCCTGGGTTGTGTATTAATGCAATATGGGAAGGTGATAGCCTATGCATCTAGACAACTTAAGAAGCATGAACAGAATTATCCCACTCATGATTTAGAAATGGCTGCAGTCATATTTGCATTGAAGATTTGGAGGCATTACCTATATGGTGAGACTTGCGAAATTTACACCGATCACAAGAGTCTTAAATATATCTTTCAACAACGAGATTTGAACTTAAGACAAAGAAGGTGGTTAGAACTTTTGAAAGACTATGACTGTAACATCTTATATCACCCTGGCAAGGCTAATGTAGTGGCCGATGCATTAAGTAGAAAATCAATGGGTAGCTTGGCCCACATAGCTGAAGTTAAGAGGTCTATGGTGAAAGAGTTTCAGAAGCTTGAGGAAAGTGGAATAAGGTTAGAGATCACAGGATCTGGTGCCTTATTAGCCCATGTGCAGCTCCGTTCTAGTTTGGTAGATAGAATCAAAGCTACACAAGACCAAGATCCCCAGATGAAGAAGATCATTGAAGAAGTTCATAAAGGAAAGCTACAAGAGTTCTCAGTAGACTCTGAAGGTATTTTAAGGTGCGGTCATAGGTTATGTGTGCCGAATGTAGAAGACTTACGGAGTAAAGTACTAGAAGAAGCTCATCATTCAACTTATACTTGTCATCCGGGTTCTAATAAAATGTACCAAGATTTAAAGGGGTTATATTGGTGGAAAGGGATGAAAAAGAATGTGGCCGAATTTGTATCTAAATGCTTAGTGTGTCAACAGGTGAAGGCTGAGCACCAAAAGCCCGCAGGCTTGCTTCAGCAAATTGAAATACCGGAATGGAAGTGGGAGAGAATTACCATGGACTTTGTAACTGGATTGCCTAGAACTATCAAGGGTTATGATTCAGTATGGGTGATTGTAGACCGCTTGACCAAGTCTGCTCACTTCTTACCTGTGAAAACTACTTATAGTGTAGCTCAATATGCTAAACTTTACTTAGATGAGATTGTCTCTCTTCATGGTGTACCAGTATCCATTATTTCAGACCGTGGCCCACAATTTACAGCTAAGTTCTGGAGGTCTTTTCAAGAAGCACTTGGAACTAGATTGGATCTTAGTACTGCCTTTCATCCTCAAACAGATGGGCAGTCTGAACGTACAATTCAAATATTAGAAGATATGTTACGTTCATGTGTCTTAGACCTTGGGGGGAGTTGGGATAAATACTTGTCTTTAGTGGAATTTGCTTACAATAACAGTTATCAATCGAGCATTCAAATGGCTCCTTTTGAAGCACTGTATGGTAGGCGTTGTAGGTCGCCTATTGGATGGTTCGAAGTGGGTGAATCAACACTATTAGGCCCAGACCTAGTTCAGGAGTCAGTAGCCAAGGTAAAGCTAATCCGTGAAAGGCTATTGACTGCTCAAAGTAGACAAAAGTCTTATGCCGCCACAGGAGACGTGATTTAGAATTTGCAGTTGGAGATCTTGTGTTCCTACGTGTATCGCCTATGAAAGGTGTTTTACGATTTGGAAAGAAAGGGAAGTTGAGTCCCAGGTACATTGGGCCTTTTGAGATACTTGACAGAGTGGGAGCTGTAGCCTACCGTTTAGCTCTCCCACCAAATCTTGCAAGTGTTCATCCTGTCTTCCATGTGTCTATGCTTCGGAAATACTTGGCTGACCCTTCTCATGTGCTTCAACCTCAGACCATAGAACTGGATGAACAACTCTCTTATGAAGAGCAACCCATGGCTATAGTTGATAGACAAGTTAAGAGATTAAGGAACAAGGATATAGTTTTAGTGAAGGTGATGTGGCAGAATCATTCCAAAGAGGAGGCAACTTGGGAAGCTGAGGAAGCTATGCGTAAGAAGTATCCCCATCTTTTTGAGACCCCTTAGGTAAGAGGCTTGCTGAAATTCGGGGACCGAATTTTTCTAAGGAGGGAAGAATGTAATAACCTAAATTAAAATAATAATAGTCAAATAAATAATTAAATTAGACAAAAATTTATTTTTAGGATAAATATAATATTTAGGTAATCTTAGGATAATTATAAAGCTTTAAAATTATCTTAAGGGGTTATTTTGAAATCTATTTTATACCCATTGGGACATTTTTATGCCCCACAATTTTAAAATAGGTAAATATGGGAAATCTAAATAATTATGGGGTCCAAATTTTCACATTTAGGCATGCAAGAATAATTTCCTATGAGTTAAAAAAATTACAAAATAAATAAATAAAAACCCTTGGGTGCCTTTTTGCAATTTCTCCTTTTTCCTTTTTATAATATATCTTCCTTCCTTATAACCCCTATCTGACGCAGCAACTTTCCTCCCCCTTTTTCTTCTTTTTCTCCTTCTTCGAAAAGTAGCTCCTCCTTCCTTATAACCCCTATCTGACGCAGCAACTTTCCTCCCCCCTTTTTCTTCTTTTTCTCCTTCTTCGAAAAGTAGCTCCTCCTTCCCATTAACGCAACCCCTTTCTCTTCTCCTTCTTCTTCCATTTTCTTTCTTCTCCTTCTTCGTTCTGTGCTTGCTGGCTATTCTTTCCTCTGAGACGCTGCTACCGGCATCTTGCTCCGCTGGTTAAATACATTGTGGTAAGCTCCATTAAAGCTCTGATTTTGTTCTTCTTCTTCTCATATACTTAGGCTTGACTTTAGCTTTTATTTTTGTTCCATTTTCATGCCAATGGTGATTCAAGCTTTAATGGCAGCTTCCTTTCTCTTTGGCCGTGGAAGGAGTTCTTAAATTAGGGCTTTTTATTTTATACCACTTAGGTATGATTTGACACTTCTTATATGCTCATTTAAGCTCCTTAAAATATTTTCTAAGGTCAAACTAAATTTTAGAAGTTTGAATTGGACTGTAGAGATTAATTTGTGAAATTTAAAACCTAGGGTTAATAGTAACATTAGAAATTTAAATTATAATTATAGGTTTAGGTGTTAGAGGGTGAAATCAGTTATATTGAACATATTAGAAGCTAATGGAAAAATTTAAGATGATGTTTTTATGTTCAATATAATTATAGGTGATATTGGAACTACCCTTTCAAATTGGAAATCCCTTCAATTTTAGGAAATTGGGGTCTCTACTATTGGCCCCCACAGGTGAGTGTATAGATAGCAAAATAGTAGCTTTTTTTTTTTTTTTATATTTATATATATATTGTTAGCCTAAACTTCTTATTTTATGATTTGTCTTATTTGCGTTGTTGTGGATATAAATCTTATTTATTCATTTATTTATTAATTTTATGTGGATTAAGTTATATGTGTGAAAGTATATATATATATATATATATGGTTTTTATGTTGGGGAGGTTTTAAATGACTTTTGATTATAATTTCATTATATAAAATTTGTTAATTCATTTTTTTTTAATCAAATTATTATTTTTTATTTGATTTAACTTTATACGCTTATTTACCTACTTGTTCAATATTTAATTTATATGAATGATTTTATTCTAAAATTATGAATGAGAATCTGATTAAAACTCCATAGCTGTTAATGGGAGTAACGACCTCAGTATACCTAATTGGAATAATGGATAATCATTGTGTGGCGGCACTCAATGATAATTATATTGAATATATCGTAATATGTACACCGTGTGGTGGCACTCGGTGATGGTGGTGATACTGTGATACTGCGCAGTGGTCTTAATAGTGGTATTGAATCCTGTGTGGCGGCACTCAGGGTTGATTATAATTTTTACTCGTGATACCCATTATAACTTGTTTCCTTTGATTTTAAATTGTGCTTTTGCTGACAACTTGCAGTGTAATTTAATTGTTATATATATATATATAAACAATAATTAAAGGCAATATAATTTCTTTTATTTGTCTAAGTACTTTATTGTGAGAAACTCTAAATCTATTTATTTCTCCTTCTACTTATTTTGTTATATATGCATTCACTAAGCCAGTGGTAGGCTTACCCTTTTCCTTTGTCATATTTCAGATCAGCATAAAGTAGATTAAGGTGTTCTGGGATCTGCGTGCTACCCAGACGTAGATGGTAGCATATTTTGATCGGTTGAGTTGTGTAGAAACTCCAAGACACATTGGCTATTAAGTGTTATATTAATTTGAGTCACAGAGATGTTATATATATATATATATATATATACATTCTTGGTAGATCATATAATGATCTTTGTAATAGCATTTGACTATATTCTGAAAAACTTATGTACCATATTGTATTGTGGCGAGAATTCGAAGATATAAGATGCTAGTAAAATTTTTGAAATGAAATGTATTGGGCTGTATTGAATTTGCAGGGTTGGGATGTCCAATTTTTAGGGGAGGTGCTGCCGAATTTTCGGCAACCTCTAATTATTGTAGGTATGCTTATATAAAAGTATGAGCATTGAATGAGTTACCAGGCTTACTAGGCTGGGCCAATCATACTTGGCTTGGTCTAGGTGCCGGTCATGGCCCGGAGTTTGGGTCGTGATAAGTGTATTGAAAGGGGTCAGGTTCTTACCCATCAGTGGACTGGTAAAAGCTACTAAGTATAAACTGAACAGATATTGGATGGAGCATTCACAAATGATCACCGCACAATTTGAGGCTAATACTATTTTTCCAGAGGATATGATGAAAAAATTATCATCTTTGATACAGAGTGCATCTGCCTTAACTATACATAGATTTGATAGGCGAGTATCAAAATTTGAAGTTGAAGAACCATACGATTCGACAAACAAGCAATTTGGTCGGTGCTGTAAGGTGAGCTTGGCCCGTCGCACATGTGATTGCAGTGAGTTTCAAATTCAAAAATATCCATGCCAACATGTATTTACCGTATGTGCCTTAGTTTCAATTGATCCGCTCCAGTACATGGGCCAACTTTTCTGACTAGATACTATCATCAATGCATATAAAACAGAATTCCAGCCAATGGGAGGAGAACTATATTGGCCATAAACTGTGGGTCCACGGTTAGTACCTAATCTTGCTATGATTCGCCAACGAGGTAGGCCAAAATCCTCTAAAATTTGGAATGAGATGGATTAGCGTAAGAGGTCGAGAGAACAACAACGATGCAGGTTATGTCGACAAACAGGTCTGCCCAACGCAACGACTGAGTAGAAGTTGATATAATTTAATTTGTCGCATTCTTTACTTGATTGTCATCAGTGCACTGTAACTTTATAATTATTTCTTGCAATGAACTTCTGTTACAACATCATTCAATTTCTATCAGATTGTATTTGTAACACCATACTCTTCGCACCTCTCATTCCAATTTCAATTGCTTTGCTCCACATAATTGTATGAGAAATAGTATATTGTGTGGTGTGACCTTAGAGTAATGTTAAATTTTTTGTTGGGTTCACGGGGTCCACCAAGCGTTAAATAAATTTTTTACGTTCTATGCATCGCAACAATATTGCATTAAATGTAGGTTTTTTTTTTTTTTTGGCTACCATGTATGCAGTTACAATCTAAATACTTTGGGTGTTTTGTTGTCACTTTCTTTGCTAACTTATTTGTAATATTTATTATTCTTCTTTCTGGATTTATAATTCCATTTAGATAATAACTATATAGATTTGAAGATAATTTTTTTAACTTATAATTCTAATACTGTAACAGTATCTGGTCATCCGAGTATTGTCGATTCGTGACTTGAGGATGACTCCCTTTTATATTTGCAGACTCGTCACGTTTCACAGGCTGTGTGACAAGGACAAGTAACATAACATAGATAAAGTTACTATATTTAACTTATTATATATTACCATATATTAGTAACATAAATGTATATTGCAAGCCGATCGCATTTTGCATATACGATGGATAGCACAGGAGGATCACATCTTTGATCTTCCACTTGCCATTGTTCCGTACCTGATTCATGCTGGTTTTTTTAAGGTCTCTCTACTTGGTCAGTTTGACTTTAATGCAGCATTAGTTTCAGCTCTGGTGGAGAGATGGCAGCCCAAAACCTACACTTTTTACTTGACTAGGGGAGAGGCAACTATTACCTTACAAGATATTACTATTCAGCGTGGCCTACCTTGCAGGGGACAAGTTGTTTCAGGCCGAACAAATTACAATTGGACAACCATGTGTCAACAGTTACTTGGCATGGTTCCACTTCCAGAGATCATAGATGGACAGCGATTCAATGTCTCATGGTTTGCCTAGACATTTACAGCCCTACCAGATGATGCCGATGATGAGACTATACAGCAATTTGCTTGGGCATATATTATAAGATTGATTAGGAGATACTTGATGTTGGATCGGACTGGACATAGGGTGATATTGATGTATTTACCATTACTTGCAAATTTTGATGAAGTTGATCATTATAGTTGGGGATCTGCAATTTTTACCTACTTGTATAGAGAATTGTGTAGTGCAACCAATTATGCTGAGGTCAATATTGGTAGTTGTCTAACATTGTTACACCTATGGGTATGGGATCGTTTCCCACTTCTGGCTCCACCTTTCCTTGCTCAGATAGACCCTCAGATAGAGATATATCCCTTGAGACCGCCGTTAGGTTTCAGATGGAGGCATATCCCCTAGCATATTCGTCCGACTACTGAGGCATTGCGGACTTATAAGATATTGTTGGACCAGATGAAGAATGATGAGTTCATTTGGTAGTCATATGACCATCCAAATATCCAACAGTTAATTCCAAACTATTGTTTAATGGGTTCAAATATATACTTGGCGTCTGTACCTATTATTTGCTTTTGGCTCGTTGAATTTCACCATATAGATCGTGTCCTCCATCATTTTGGTCAACAACAGCATATCCCCCAAGCGCCATTTAATGTGGGATCGTTGCATACTCTTCAACTAAGAGAAAAAACACATAAAGATTGGCATCAGGAGCACGTGATATTTATTATTGCATGAAATATGTAGGAGCAGGTTGTTGCCTAAGCAGATATAAAGGTATCTTCCTTGGATCGCTCATCTGATTATATGCGTTGGTATTGGCACCATACGCGATGGTAGATCCATCCAGAGAGTGGCTCCCAAGGTTTTGTGGTACAATATTTTCCTACATTTTATTTTCTTCTATTTGTGTATGTCTTTCATTCAACTACGTAATTGCTAATCTTTTTTTTTTCCATAGACTGATATATTAAACAACCTACACATGCTTTCTATTACTGATTCTCCGATACTTGATTATGCGGGATTTAGGGAGAAGACACGAGGAGATATTAGGACGATACTGCAGGCCTTAGGTAAACATCGGGAGATGTTGGTCTCTCAGCCTGCTCTACCCGCTCCTCATTTACAGAGGCCACTAGAGTCAGAGGCTTCCCCAAGAAAGCAGGGACATAGTTTTATATATACTAGAGAGCCATTAGTAGATGCTACATATGGCAGTAGATATTAGATAGATGCACCATCATTTTATTACATGCCAGCGCCTGTCCATGAAAAAACTGAAGAGCTAAGTCATTCTACTTTTGCATTATTTGCAGACTATGCAGGTGTTGGTCCTTTTTCTGGTGCACTATCCTTTGGACCATGTAGGTCTTTTTTTCTTATTCTAAGGGTGCTGGTCCTTCTTCTTTTGCTCCTGAGAGTGGTTCATCATCCTTCACATCACTAGCTCCTCAGCCATTCTTTTCCACCCTGCCACCCCAAACTATGCAGGCTAGCAGTGTCTCCTTCACCACTCTATTTTTCGATCCATTCGCATTCAATGCAGAGTATGCTGGTGCACCTTTTGAACCATGTGGAGCATCTTTCCAGCAAGGGTTTTTCACACCTAATCAATCGATTCCCCCTGCTCAATCCCCTCTGCCAAATCGTTAACCAAATAATGGATCAACCGATGAGGATAAAGGTGAAGAAGAAGAAGAAGAAGCAAAAGCAAAAGTAGAAGAACCGGAACAGGAGCCACTTCAACGCCGTCCCCAATGCTTGTGTCGAAGACCCAGATGTAGGACTGGAGGACATATTGGGTAAATTACACCTTTCTTTTGTTCCTGAATAACAACAGGAGTAATCATCATTGAATGATTCATCAGCCTGGGGGTTGAGGTGGTAGCTTTACCACTTTTTATGTACAGTAGAGAACTTTGGTGTTTATGTTTCAAATTATCAATATATAATATCAATATAATGTGTTATATTAATTAAACTAATGAAATTTTAGATATAAATAATTATTCAGATATGTTATATTATTTAAACTAACACAAAACCATGTTATATTAATTAAACTAATGAAATTTGAAAGCCATCTTTACTTATCCAAAATCTTTCAAATACCTAACGCACAACTTTTAAAAGACAAGAAGTTGCATATCAAATATCTATAAGAATAAGTTATATATAATAAAATTTATATATAATTTTTTTAATCTTCTTTATAAATTTTTTCAATTAAAATATGTTAAATGAATATAATTTTAATTAAACTATATACTTATAATAATTTTAATAATTAAGTACATATAAGTCTAACTTTTTTCAATTTTATTAAAATTATATTTATTCCTTACTTTAAAATTATATATAATTTTAAAATAAAAATTTAGTTTTAATTTTTTTCCTTAAAATATTTTTTAACTTATCTAAATATATATTTTTAACTAAAATATTATTTTATATATTTTTACTAAAATTATTTAGTCAAAAAATTTAAATTTAGATTAAATTATATATTTTAAACATGTAAAATATCTATATAATTTTAATATAATTTAAAAAATGTGTAATTTACTCTTTATATAAATTAAAGATAATATTTTATGAGAAAAAGATATTTTTCGAATAGAGTATATGTTTCAATATACACGAAATATATATAATTTATATACATAATATATATATATATAAATAAAATAAATTTTTTATACATATGGGTTGTGGCATATGCAATGCTGCCACCTATATGAATGAATTAAAAGGGTCGTAGCATATGTTAGGCCGTGACCCTTTATATAAAATAAATAAATAAGCATTTTAGGAAAGTGTTTTTGCAGTGAAATATTTGAGTTTTTTCTTTTTTTCTTTTACATATTACTGTCAAAATCCCCAAAACAATGTTTGGTATAGAGTTAGGAAATGAAAGAGAATACCTTTACATTCTTCTGATTGGTTAGATTGAAATAACACGGGAATAGAAAGTAATATGTAAGATTTATCAAAATAACCCTAATTGAAAAAATAAAATATAATACATTTTACCTAGATTAAAAAAAAACAAATTAAAGAAGGAACTCCGAGATCAAGCATTGGCATCCACTTTGTCTTCTTCATTCTTGTCAAAATTTTATTAATCTAATTTTCGAACCAAAGCTACCTTGTTGTAAAACGAGAAGTAGAGAACTCAAGCAATTGTTGTGATTCTTCAACATTGATTTCTTTAATTGCGAGCGATCTTTTTCCTGCAATTAAACATTAACACCAAAATTCATTAAGAAAACAAAGCATTCAAAAGTTTGACATTTGCAAAATTTTTTCCAAAAATTTTAAGACTCAAAGCCAATGTTTTTAAAATCGGATCGGTCATTGAACCAATAGAGGTACTGGTTCACGGTTCATTAGTCGAATCGCGGTTGAATCGTAGTTGAACCGATAATAATTAAATATATATTTTTAAATTTTATATATTAAAATTTTAATATAATAAATAAATATTAGTAAATTTTAAATATTTGATTATTAACTCACTATTTCTTAAAATGTTTGAAAAATTATTTTTAATTAAAAAACAAAAACTACTTATAATTAAAAGTTAAAAGCATTTAATATTAAAATTTTGAACTTCTTAAATTGTATTAAACTTCCATTTATCATTAAATAATGATAATTTTAGTCAAATATTTTTATATTTAAAAGAAATGTTATCATGAGACAAGACGTAATAAAGAGGAAATACAAAAAATAATCAAATATATGCTTTTTATTTATTTTATATTATCTTTTTTTAAAAAAATTTTATATTTCAATCCCCTCTTTCTTCTAATATTTTTTATTTTTAATTTATCAAATTTATTCAAAATAAATTATCCTATTATATAAGAAAAATTCAAAAAAAAAAATTGGGCTGATCGGTTCAAACCAATTTTCAAGCAGTTCGATTTGACCAATTCAGCTGATTTTTGACCGGTTTGACTGATTCTTTAATGGACTGATTTTCTGAGCTAACTAGACCAGACTAAGGACTGGTTCCCGGTTCAACCAGTCGAACCGGCCAATCTGGTCTAATTTTTTAATCATTGCTCAGAGCACACAACTAAATCTCAGATAAATCTCCAAATCTACACCACAACTTACCTTCAAAGATGGCACACTATAACAAAAAGTTGAAATATCAACTAAAGTATTGATAGCAAAAGTGGTAAAATCAATCGAAAACATATCATTTTTACTGAACAAGTAATCTGAGCTTTAGTTGTGCTTTTGCTAGTCAGTACTAGCTTATCAACTGGTTTCAAGAGCAAAATAGTAAGTTTGTAACACCTCAGGAACATGTATATTTTTTTTTGCTTTTTTTTTGTTCAATTGACTGAAAATTGGTCGAACAGTCCTACCAATTTTCAGTCAGAACACTTTTTTTTTAAGATGATGTTGCTTTTATTTTTTTTTATTTCCTTTGCTTTCATTTTTTTCAAGAATTTTCCGTTCATTTCTTTGATTTATATATTTATTTTCTATTTTTAAATTTCATCTATGTACTTTATTTTTCTTCTTCATCTTCATCTTTCTAAATTATTTTCTCTTCTTGCATATCATTCTTCATTTTCGTCTTCATCTTCCTCAATAGTTATTCTTTCTCTTCCACCTTATAATTTGCAACATATATCCAAAAAAAAAAAAGTTAACATACTAAACTCAAAAGTACAAATTTATCAGAATAAAAAAGAGAAAGCTTCAACTTGATTCAGAGTTAGAAAGAAGAAAATATGAAAAATTGATAAGAGAAAATTAACATACAACAAAAAAATAGAAAGATAAGATGAAAATAAAATTAACATACAAGAGCTTCACCTTTAGCTTCAAAGTTTCACCTTCACCTTCAAAAATGTCAAAACCAAGACGATGAAAAAGATCAAGCCCTGAAGAGAGAAAGATAAAGAAAGATGAAATTTCAAACACAAAGAAGATGAAGCAAGAGAGAAATATTTAAGAAATTGAAAACAAAATATTAAATAAAGAAGAGAGAAAAAAAATTCATCTATATATCAAAAGAGAGATTTTGATTTATCTTTTGAAATTGTCAAATTTTGCTTCCCACTTCAAATTTGTGCAAAGTTTTGGACAGGTTAGTGAGCTCTGGCCTCAGTGGGCCAACATACTTGTTTCCTTCCTATACTTACAAAAATCTTGTTTGTTGACTTGCCTGCAAAACTATGTGGATTGCAGCTTTAAAATTTTTGCTTCTTAAGGCTAATTGGGAATTATATTATAAATTGAAAAATTAAAAAAAAAAAATAGTTGAAATTTAGGTGGAGCTTCAGTTAGTATTTGCTAACGTTGTTGTAATGGCATTTTGTATCTTGGCATATTTGATGACGAAACAAGGAAACATTGCACCAATGAGAAAACGATCCCAACGATTGCGAACACGGAGGCCGCTATCTCCATTGCAAGCTCCGACAATAAAGAAAGGACCTTCCGTTAGTGCGAAGGAATGAAGACAGCGTAACAGAGCCAGGAAGACCAAAATTTTATTTTGCAGTCGTTTTGATTTAAGTTTCATATTTTTCCTGTTCTGTTTTGAGAAGGAATAATGTGAATTTGGAGGATTGATTCATCGGTGGTTGTGATTTCCTCTTGAAGCGATCCTACTCGTTTGGATTTGAATGGAGCTTAGTGTCGAAGAGAATGGTAATGGAGCCAGCGATGGGGGAATGAAGTCGTCATTCTTCCGGCGAATGTGGATGAAGGATTGTTCGACTGACATTTTTTGGAGGGTAGAGTTGTCAAATTTTTTGCTTTCCTGAATGAAATTTCACTTTCCCTCCATATGAGACAGGAAATGCAGACGCCTTCAAACAGAGGAGAGTTAATTTCCTTGGAAAGTGGAAGCTAGCGTACCAAGCAATGCAATTACTGGTTCCGCCTTTCTTCGTTATCTCTCTTGTCAGGTTTGAACCGTCCGATCTCAATTTGGATGATTCAAATTTTATTTATTTTTTATTTTTTAAAATTTAATATATTTTTTAAAATTTATAATTAAAAAATTATTTTTATTTTATCTTTTATTTTTTAAAAATTTTATTTTTAAAAAATAAAAATAAAAATTTAAATTATCTAAATTACTTTAAACAATTCAAATTTTATATCAAGAAAAGTTATTGAGAGAGCATAAGAGAGGATTTTTTTCCCATTATATCATTCTCAGACGCTCGATTAAACGCATCCTAAAATATTAGACTTTAAACATTTAAGCCCTAAGGAGAAAAAAGGTGAAAAAAACTTCTAAAATTAAGAAATAGGAAGAGACTAAATTTAAAAAAAAATTGTTAGGACCTTAAAATCAGACAGCTAAAAAAATCATAATTAAATTTTGTCATTTTACAAATGCAGCCGCAAATTACCATACTTTACTACTTAATGAAAGACAGCTTTAGTAGCCATTGACTAAAGTGTAACGGCAGGATAAAAAGGAGGCCCACTTGTCATTTTATAATTTTTTTGGGATACAATTTGTCTTTTTATAATTGACCGTTGAATTTGCAATTCCAGCTATATACCATTTAGGTAAAAGCTTTATTTTATCTAAAAGGTGGATTTCAATTATTAAGTAGCAGTTGGAGGTGGAATTTTCAGAGGGCTGCCCTATTATTGGCTGGATAACTTTTCATTAAAAAATAGAGTAAATTATTATTTGAAACCTATTTTTGATATATACCTTTAAATAATTTTTATAATACAATATTAAAAATTAAAATACAATTATTTTTAAAAAACTTAATTACAATTTTCATATCTTTATTATTATTTTTTAAATAAAAATGTTATAAATATATAGTTGTTATAGATAAATATGTGATTTTTACTATTCAACATCACATGATTGAATAGTTTTTTTTTTTAAAATTTACATATCATATTTTTATTAAAATAACTTAATAACAAAAATATAAAGACTTATGCCTAAGTTTAATCATTTTTTTGTTGGTGAAGATTGATTAAATGTTTAAAATATGATTATTTATTATAAAGATAATATAGCTAAAATTTATCATAATAAAAAATTATTTTATGAGAATAATTAAAGATTAGATTTAGATATAGTTATTTATATATTTGTTATCAAACCTTTCAATTAAAATATAAGAATATAATTTTTTATTTAAAACATAATAAGTATATAATTTAATTGGAAAAGGATATAATTAATTATAGAAATTATACTGTCATATTATTATTAGAAAAGCATAACTTATGTTTTGATTGAAAAATATGATAGCAAAAATATAAGGAATTGTATATAAATTTTTCAAGCATTAATTTAGGTGCAGATATTTTGTTACAAGTATATACTAATTAACCACTTTTAATAACACAAAAAAAACAAATATTTTAACTATAAGATATTAATCGACTATAATAATATAAGAGACAAAGTCTAAAAAATACCCTATTCAAGATTTTCATATTTTATATGAGAATAATTAAAAGTTGTCGCAAGATACTTTGTAAAAGTTAATAAAGTTAAATTTTCAAAATAAGAAATCTCCATGTTCATATATACCAGTAAAATTAAAAATCTCTTTTGCTATGAAGGATGCTTGTTTGTCTAAACTGATGTGGAAGCTCATCTCAACATAGCTGATCGCTAGGGTGAGATTATCAGAGGTAAATAGATTTTGGAAAGATGTAGCTTCCAAAGTTTTTATGCTAGGGCAAGTGACTCTGTCCTGTGGCAGCAATCATGTTTGCTACGTCCTTTTGTGGAGAATGGTAAATTTGTGCAATGGTAAGAGTATTAATTTCCTTCAGGGTGTTTGGCTTTATAATGATTTGCGTCTTATTAATTATGTTAATGTGAGTTGCAAATTTTAGCTGGCTCCTGCTACAGTTAAGAACTTCAGTGACATTGATGAGTATTAGGATATGAATACGATTTCTACTCTTTTTTCTCTTAATATCTGTGGTTTGTTCCTTGCTGTTACAGCCTGAAATACAAACTCTAGGTGATGACATTGTTTGTTACAGAGGTGAGAAAGATGGTGCTTTTTTGGTTAAAGTGCTTGCATGTCATTAAGCAACAAGCCCACTAGGGTGGGGAGCAATATTTGGGAACTGGTTTGGCGTTAATATTAACATTTTCTTTTGCTATACAAATTATATTTTTATTAAAAAAATATGATAACAGAAAACTATAATTACTTTGGTATTAATCGAATATAATAATGTAAGATACCAAAGTTTAAAGATTACCCTATTCAAATTTTTCATACTTTTATATGACAATTAAAAATTGGCATAAAATACTTTGTAAAAGTTGGTAAAAGGAAAATTTCAAAAACTAAAATCTCCATATTCTTACCAGCAAAATTAAAAAAGTCTAATAATAGAAATGTTTCTTGATATTTAGAATGAAATTTAATAATATATTAAATACATACAACTTAGATGTCTTGTAACATTGAAAATATCAAAACAAAAAATACAATATACCAAATGCCTTCGCAAAATTTATTTTATGTAAGCTTTGTCGCTAATTGACAAATGCCCAAGGGCGCTATATAAAAAAACTATAAATACTTTTTAAAATGTTCATTTAATACAAAATTTGATAGATTTCATATATTCCCACTTCATATAACGCGTCTATATGGAAAAGTTTCCGCTGATTATGTTACATATAATATCACAAGTTGACTCTTAAAGATTTAAAATTCGTCTTTTTATTATAATTATGTAAATATTAAACGTTAAAAGTTAATACTTCAATATTTATTTTATGTTTTATAATAATTTAAAAAAATAAAGTATTATATTTTAAAGTTTAACTATTAATATTATAATTAAGCTATAATTAATTTCCAAAAAAAAAATCTGAACCCTGTGTCCTATATGTAAATTACCTTTTAAAAAGAAAAATATCAATCCTATGTCCCCTTGCTCAATAGTTGAAACTATAAAACGGCCTAGCAGCATTCAATTCTGTGAACTACAGCAAAATCACTATAACTATCATTTCCAACATTCTTCTTCCTCTTCTTGTCTTAAACAAACATGAGGAACCTGAAATCTCTAACTCTTGTGTTCTTCATTGTCGCCACAATCTCAATAATAGCACCCAGCCATTGCAGCAGAAGCTTGAAGAACCCAAACGACCAAAAACTGATAGAGAACACATGCAAGAAAACCCCTAATTACAATCTCTGTCTTCAGTCTCTCAGAGCCGACCCCACCAGCTCCCGCGCCGACGTCACAGGTAAACTCACAAACATCATTCATCCTATCCATTCAACACTTTATTTTATGGTTATTGAATCCTAATTGACCTCTTGGGTTTAATCGGTGAATCGATGGATGATTCATGGATGGATGATGATTCACAGGGCTAGGTCTGATCATGGTGAAAGCCATGACAGCTAAAGCGAAGGCTGCCAGTAACAGAATCAACCAGCTCCTCCATGGAAGACCTGTAGAACCCAAACAGAAGAAGGCCTTAAGATCTTGTGCTGAGATGTACAAGACGATCCTCGAAGCCGACGTTCCGGAAGCCATTGAAGCTCTGCAAAAAGGAGACCCAAAGTTCGCAGAAGATGGCGCTAACGATGCCGCCAACGAAGCCACCTATTGCGAGGAAGAATTCTCCGCTGCCAAATCGCTGCTTACGCAACACAACAACGCTATGCATGATGTTGCGGCCGTTACTGCTGCTATTGTTAGGCAATTACTATAAGAACTTAAACGCAGGATGCAACTGCTTCTTTTTTCTGGTAATTGTGTTTCTCTGAAATAGTGCTTTTACTTTAATCGAAACAGTCATGGAAAAATAAAAATCCCATTCTCCTATTGATTTTTAGTGTAAGATATCAATGAGCCCACTTGTTTATAGGGACAAAATTTATGAATATTTTTTTAATACTCATGGTCAAATTATCTCATCAAAATATAATAAGTATATACTTTTATAATAATAATAATAATAATAATAATAATAATAATAATAATAATAATAATAATAATAATAATATAATGAATATATAATTTTTATAAATAAATATAAAGTTGCTCAATTAAACTATATCTTTGATCAATTTTAAATAAAAAAGTTTAAATATACTAAAATTTAGCTTGGCAGTCTGATTACAGCCCCATTCTCATCTGATTTATCTCAAAGCATGTACAAATCACCAACACATTGCGCAGGGAATTGTCTCCTCTTTGTTTTGCATTTTTCTTTTTATGGAAAAAAATTATATACAATTTGTTAGAGATATATAAGTAAACTTAATATATAGAAATAAATTATAAATAAATCAAATTAATATAAATAAATATAAAATATGTATATAATATTTTATATGTTTTTTTGTTATTCGTTTATTTTATTTATTTTTAATATACTAAATCTATTTTTTAAAATTTTGAAAAAGTTTGTTGACAAAATTTTTAATAAAATTCAATAATACTATATTTAGAAAAATTCATTCTTATTTCCTAATTTTATTAAAAAATGATAATAAACAATTAAACAACTTATTGTAAGTTTTATAATTTTTCTATTCAATTATTGGGAGAATATAGTGGATTGGCATGCTTCTGAGTGGTTTAACTTTTTCCTTTTTTCTCACTAATGCCTGTCTTAATCTTCTTTACTAGTGGTGGAGCAGTACTGATAAGGTTGACTGGTTGAGCCAACCTAAGTGACTTACAGAATTGTAGGCTACAAGTTGCAGCAGCAGATAGCTTTGTCTTTTCCTTTCGGAATTAGTTAATTGCGATTTGGTTATTTTCAGTAAAAGAAAAAAAAATATATTTTTAATACATTTACGAGTTAATATCAAGTTACTTTTACATTTTATTAAAACCCTTAAATATCGTTTGATTATTAACATCAGAGTTGCTGTGTAGTTTTCATTTTTGCCTTCAATCTACCATAAGGAGGACCTAAAAATGTTTATTTTGATGATAATAAATTATTAATTTAAAATAAAATTATTAATTAACACTAACAATAACCCGGCAGATCTAAGGATTTAAAAAAAAAAGTGAGTCCCATAAGAAGGAAAAAATTAAAAAAAAAAAAAAAAGTGTAGATAAACAGTGCAATAAACAAGGCAACGCAGTAAATGAACATGCCTGTGAACAGTAATTTATAAACAGTGTCAAATGAACAGTGATAACCACGACTTTTAATATATATAAAAAAAAAGATTGTTTTCTTTTACAAACTTTAAATACACATGTGATAGTTTGAATATAATTTAATTGCTTTGTTTTAAGTGAAAAACCTTCATTTTAGAGCAACAAAGATACAAGACTAGAGAAAGCTTGAAGCATGCTATTACAGCACATGAACAAAAGCAAAATGAAGCTAACCAGTTTCTATCGAGTGAATAATTGGATAGCGATTTCTTCTCTGAATCAGTTCTTCGACCTTAGCATCGATTTCCAAGTCCTGTACTGCTCACAGAAAATTCATGAATAGTAGAAAGTCAAAACATTCCTCAATTGGAAGCTAATCAAGTACTACCTCAGGCATTAAAGAGCAAAGTCAAGAGGTAAAAGATAATGATTTTGAACAAAGGCGAATATGGAAACATCCTCAAACCAAATCACCACTTTATTTCTCCAGTGGTAAGAAAAAGCAGTAAAGGAAAGAAAGGCAAATGGAATCAAGTCTGATTTGGAAACTCAATGAAATAAATCAAAAGGAAATGCATTAAAGACACTCATTTAAGAGCTACTAGTCAATTGGTCAAAAACACAACATTAGAAAACTGAAAAGATATGATAATTTAAGTAATTATTAATTCAAGGATCATGTGAGTTTACTTAATAACAGTCAAAAGACTGTTTGGAATGGTCATATGCAATCTGAGCGTCATAAAACACATGATAGAAGTTTAAATTTTAAATCAATTTTTTAGAAATAGGCATTAAGAAACATTCGTATAAATAGGTTCTAAAAATAAGAAAATATAACAATGAAAAACATATCTCCAGACCCTATTATCTGAACTTTAAGAATTGCTCTTGAGGAGAAAACTCCACAATTATTGAATATAGTTCACTAAGGTACTTTAGATTATTCCAAAAAGTGATTTGCCTGAACCATGTAGCAATTAGAGAAGACAAATATCACTTTAAGAACAATATATTTAACACACATTTCAAAACCTACCACATTGTTTTATAACTTTATTACTTCTACAATTTCCTAACAATATTGTTCTGATTTATGACTTCATTTCAGCCCCATTCCTTAACATATAAGGCATCCAAGGTCTACAAAGTGTTTACATACTACTCTTTACTACTCTAGTTGTTAAACAAATCAAGTTTAGTTTTTGGGTTTATCCATACTATTGAGAGTATTCGTTGAGAACGGAAAATGGCTATAACAACTAAATGAGTGGCTTAGAGAGAGAAAATGATTTATATTTCTTCAAGGTGTAAGTCTTATAGTAAGAGTGTCAAAATTATACTAAGGGATACAAGAGTAATATGAGTTATGAAGAATGTCCCTTACAATACAATGGGGGACTCTATTTATACTAAAAAGGGATAAGTGAATCCTGACTTTGATTAAGTTAGTTTATCTCTTTTGGCAAAGCCTTATTCAAAGTAATTTGTTAATGGCAATGCTATACTATTAGAATAATTTGCTATCTTTATTTTATTTATTGCTTGTGATTTGATGAGACTTTGAGCCTTTGTGACTATAAGTTCTTTTGGACATTAGTAATGTTGATGACTATTTTTGAACCCACCGAGATTTAACTGAATCTTGAATTTAAGTTTGTAAAAAGCTTATTCTTTGTTTGAAAAATCATTTTGCTGTTATACTAAGACATACCTAATTTGACAAATTATATTTTCAGTCTAATTATTTACAAAAAAGGAACCCAGATTTGAAACAAGAGTTTAATCTTGTATCACTTGGTTTAAATGTTCAATATCCTTCTTGAATACTTTCTGGACTAACAATAAATAACTGATAAAAAATGATGAATTTCCAAGCGGATGAAGGTGAATTTAACTACAAGGAGCTGAATGAAATTAAGAAATAATATAGGAAGTGAAAAAAGTAATTTGAAGGAATAATACAAGAATTTCATAACCAAATTAGTTATTTGGTAAAAGCTGAATTCTAAACACATCAAGAACTAATAAACGCAATTATTGTGGCAGAAACATAGATATTATACCCTATGTGATACACAAAAATGTTTTTAATGGACTGGGAAAAGGAATGAAAATTTAAATGAAGTAGAATAATTTCAGTTGGCATAGTATAAAAAAAATAAAAATATCATTCTATTTATATATTAGGTTAGATAAAAATAATATTGAAATAGAAAAGAATAATAGAAAAATGATAAAAATACTCCTGCTTAAAAAAAGATAATAATAAAAAAATAATGATAAATTTTGTATAAATTAGATATAATAATTCATTTCAATTCACATATTTGTTTGAAAGAAATGGATTTTATTTCCATTTTTAAAATGTAGAAATAGATTATATTTCCATTTCCTTCAACCAAAGGCTACCAAACTAGACATTAGATTATTACTATAGATGCAAGCTATGCTTATTAATTAATGCGATTTTTTAAAACCTTAGGTGAAAACTCGTGTCTTAATCTTCGAAAAAACAAAGGTGTTTATTAATAATGAAGTATAGTCTTTTAAGGAATGAAAATCTCACTCGCAAAACACAGGGCCTGTCTGTTCCTTAATTTAAAAAGAAGGGGTTTCATTTTGAAGAACAGAGCATAATCTCGAAAGATCTCGAATCTGGCATCTTATACGATGGCAACACAACAAATGAAAGGTGTGGTGACAAAAAGACAACCTTCGCACATGGGATTCCAACCTTTGTTTGTTGTTTCTAAAGTGTCAGCCCATGGTTAGAAACAATAAACAATCTTTTTTTTTTCCAAACACAGTAAACAATTATGAAACCTTAAAAAAATACCAAATGTACATAAGAAGAAGAGAGATTTCCGACTTCATAAACATAAACAGGTAAAATTATTTGAGTAGCAATTGAAACACATCAAATTCACCTCAAAATTGAGACGAATATCTCGTGAATTATTAGTTAAAACAATTTATCTACCTTTTTGTAACTCGTTTTTGTTTGCCATACTTGTATTTTCAATAAATTTATCAATTTTTATTGTACAATAAAAACATTATCAAACTCATTTTTACGTTAACACCGACTAATTAAGTTTTCCTCCAAACAAGATTAAAACACACCCTCTACGCTAACTTATAAATAAATAAATTCTCTTAAATATTGACAATAAAATTCTAACTAAATTATACTTCCTCAACAATTTTTCAACACACTAATGCTAAACAAACTTTTCTTTTGCAAGCCATTGCCCAACACTAAAATAAATTGATCCTACTAATTTTTTCTCAATTTTTAAAGTGAAAACTTTACATTGAAGATATTTATACTAAAAAAATTTTAAAATTTAAAATTACTTTAAAACACTCAATAACCAAAATTTAATCTGCACAAAAAAAAATACAATTCAGAATTTGAACTTAAATTTTTTTTATCCTATAATTTTTTAAAATAATTTTAAAAATTTAAAATTTTCAATAGAAATATTTTTAATTTAAAAATTTTAGTTATAATTTTTCCATTTTTAAAAGAGCATCCCAAAAACCAGTACTTCTACATTCTACGTTCCCTCCATCACTCATTAGCCGTAGTGACAAATACAGAGAATGAGGCCTTCTTCACCCTCCTTATCACCATCACTGGCACTCCACACTCTTCTTCTTCTTCTGATTCTGGCTTCCATTCTGCCTCCATCATCCCAATCAAAGAACAACGACAATGGCGATTTAATAGACCAAATATGCAGGAAAACTCCATTCTTCGACCTGTGTTCCACCACGCTGCACTCCAACCCTCTCACCCCTAAATCCGATCTCAAAGACATAGCCTTGGTCATGCTCAACAACATTCTGGAAAACGCCAGCGACACGCTGAGTTACATCGAGACTCTCATTAAGCAAACCTCAGATCGCCAGTTGGAGCAATCCCTAGCGTTCTGCGCCGAATCATACATTCCCATCGTCAAATACACTCTTCCGCAAGCGGCCGATGCGATAAGCCATGGCCGATTTGGGTTCGCTGGTTATTGTGTGTCTGATGCTCACAAGGAAGTGGAGAATTGCGACAAGAGATTCACAGGGTCGAATTTGCCGTCGCCGTTGGGGGATAGAAACGGCGTCGTGCAGAAGCTTGTAGGTGTGGCTTCTGCTATAATCAGATTGTTACTGAAGGGTTGATTTGATAGCTCGTGTCTCTAACTGTGTTTCTTCTTCCTCTTTGTAGCTAATAGTACTATTTGGTTAGAAAGAATGGTTTTGGATGGGTATGGATTTTGTTTCCTAAAAACTATGGTTCTGTGTACTATGGAGAAGTTATTTATCAGCCAGAGGTTTGTTAGGGACAATTTTCGTGGTCTATGTATTATTATGGAGCTTTCAAATTTGATTCAGAACCACTATTCAAAATTTAGACCCTATTAATAAAAATTAAAAGTTAAATAATTTAGCCTGATGCATTAGGTTTATTTTAATATTTTCAATATTAAAACTTATTTAAGAGGATGGGTTGAGAATAGGCTAATGTGGGTTAAGTACACAAATCGTTGTCTTAATTAAGGATAACAAAACATCCTTGTGTTTGAGATTTTTGTGAGGATTGCCTTATTCGAGGATTCACGTTTTCACTTTATATAACATTTTTAACCATATAATATATATATATATATAGTAACTTCAAATAATTTACTTCACTTATGAAATTAACACAACTTAATTATATCTATTATCAAGTTATTGTTTAAGAATTTCTAAAATAATGTGATATAGTCAAATTGAACAAGATATAAATCACGACCCCATTTTCAGTACGTAATAGAGCAAGAGTATAAACTTGTCAGTACTTATTCTACTTAGACCCTCCACCACTAAATTGCCACCTGGTGACTTACAACACACATATTTCATTTGATTGACAAATGAAAAATCATTTCTATAATATAACAATATCATTAAATGATTCAATCACATTTATCTATAAAATTCTAAAGGGAAAACTATAGATAACAATAACACCCTTGAATTATATTGAAATTACAACGTTGATACTCAGAGTTTAAAACATAACATTTAACCATCCTTACCCATTACAAATAATGAAAACATTACATATTAATTAAAATAAATGTTTGAAAATCATATAATTTGTCACATGATACCTAATTTCTGTCTTTTTTTCCCAATTCTTCTCTTGCATAATCTCTAACTTGTATCCCAAAAATCACGTGGTAAATGTTAATTTTAATTTATGTGTGACATTTTTACTTTTTTTTTTTTTGGTAATAGTTTGAGAGGCAAAATGTCAAGTATTATACCAAAGTTCTTTGTAAGCTATAATTCACAAAGCTTATATACAGTTTCCCCAATTCTAAAATATTCCATAACTTTGTGAAGAAGTTTTAATTTAACTAACAAATAAAAAAAAACATTATTTATATTCTGTTGTGGTTAACAAAATATTTGGTTGTATTAAGCTATATATTAATTACATTTTACTTAATTTGATACTGATACTATCAAATTATTTTAGAATTTTTTTAAATAATAAATTAATAATCCATTTCAATTATGTTATTTTTATAAACTATAAATATTTTTTTATCTTACTATTTGGCTCTCTTTGATGCACAGGAATTTGAAAATATTTTTAGAAAAATTTTCTTTTGTTTGGATTACATTAAAATAAATTACAAATGATAGACAATGGTTAAAGGAGATGGTTGGTGATACAATGTGAGGAGTAATACCAGTTTTGATGCTAATGATGGTAATTATTAGTAGACTTTATAAAAAATTGGTCTTTTATTATGAGGGAAAAAAAAAAGTTTCTATTTCAAGATACAAAATTTGGACTCAAACTCACTCAACTTAGATTCAAAATTTTTGGGTATAAGCTTGAGACTAAAGAATACATTTATTTTCAAAATTTATATTTGAGTCTCAAAAATCAATGTTACTCTCAACCTCACATCACTTCAAAAAAAAATATTTTGGGCCTAAATAAAAAGATTTCTGTCTAAGCTTAAGCTCCAAGCTTTGGTCTGACTCAATTTGGGTCGAAATACAGTCTACAATGGCATTTCATAACAATGTTGGCCTATTATAACTAATACTAACGATAATGATAAGCTGATGGTAGCAAGTTGAAGAAAAAATATTTCAGTACTTTCGATACAAGATAATTCTTCCTTGAAACAGTAAGAAAAATTGGATTGTTTGAAAATTTGTTCAAAGGAAAATTTCACTTTCCAACATAAGAAAATGTTTTATGTTAAAAATTATTTATGTTAAAAAAGTAAAAATTATTTTCCTTCAAAAATTATTTTCCTTTAAGTTGAAGGAAAAATAAAATAATTTCAGTATTTTTTATATAAGATAATTCTTCCTTGAAACAGTGAAGAAAATTTGAATTATTGGAAAATTTTTTCAAAGGAAAATTTCACTTTCTAGCAAAACAAACACAAGAAAATATTTTATGTTAAAAAATTAAAAACTATTTTCCGTCAAAATAAACGGAGCCTATAAATTTTATACAATTCAAAACTATTATATAAACTATAATATAATGTGAGAGTTTAAAAAAAAAAAATCCCACTGAGTTGACCGCCCTGCCCCATGGACCAATATGGGTCAGAGTAAAAGCCCATGTATTGAACGAACTTTCTTTTAACTTCCAAATAATAGAGAATAGAAAAATTATCATTAAAATTTTAAATTTAAGATATTTATATAAAAATATTTTAAATTTTAAAATTATTTCAAAAGATCATAAAACTAAAAATTTTGACTTAGATTCTTGAATTATAATTTTTTCACACGATTTAAACTTTTAGTTTTAAAATCTTTTAGAATAATTATAAAATTTTTAGTATAAACATCTTTAAGTTAAGGTAAATTTTGCAATTATTCTTAAAGATCTTAGATTAAAAACTTTAACTTAAGTTATTAACCTATAAATTTTTTTGCACAGTTTAAATTTTTAATCTTGAGTTTCTTCAAAATAATTTTAAAATTTAAAATCATTTTTTATCAATATCTTAACTTAGGATTCTGAAGTGTAATTTTTTCCAAAGAATAAATCTCTTCCAAGTTACAAACCTTCAAGGAGGTTGTTGCTACTCGATTGTAGTAAAATAGAGACAGCCTAGGGCACACAGGGCAAGGCATATCTGCTCAACTTGAATATGCATCGTCAACCTTAGTTTTTACCGCAGTATAGGACTTATATATATATATATATATATATATATATATATATATATATATATATATATATATATATATATATATATATATATATATATATATATATATACATATATATCAAGGTGGAATTTGAAGTAATTTAGATCCTTTCATTTTTTTTGAAATTAATATGATTAATTCTATAAAAAATAAATATAGAATGTGTGGGATTTATTTAAATAATAAATCTTACTTGAATAAGTATGATTTATTTAAGTAATAGGTCTCACATAATTTGTGTCTATTTTTTAAAAAATTAATACTATAAATTTTAAAAGAAATGAAAATGGTATATTCATGGATTTGAGGTTGATGAAAATTGGATTAGAACGTACATTAAGGTTATGTATGGTAGAGTAGAAAGATTTTTAAGTGAATAAAAAAAATAGAATAAAATTTTATGACTTATAATCATATTTGGTATGACATAGAAAGAAATGAGAATGAATTTTCCTTTTGATATTTAGTAGAATAAAAATAGTATAAAAATATAATTGAAAGATGAGCAAATGACTAAAATAGTGCTAGGCCAAAAGTATTTGAAAAAATTAATTTTTTAGAATTACCATAAACAAAAAAAAATTATAATTAAAGATCTCATATTAAAGATATTTATAATTTTATATTAACATATTTTAAATTTTAAAATTATTACAAAAGACTTATAAATAAAATATTTTGATTATATAATAAAGTTATAGTTCAAAATTTTAAGTTAAATTTTTTTATTTTTTAAAAATAATTTTAAAATTTAAGATCATTCAATATATAACATTATTATCATTTAAAGCAAAATAATATTTTCCTTTCTCTTTTTATGTTCAACATAATTTTCTTTACCAATTTAGATAGAATAAACAGAATCACAAAATCTTAAGACAAAATCTATCAACTTCCTCATCCAAACCTACTGAAGACACTTTTGATTTTAACCATTTTCCTCACTATTTCCATACCAAACACACTGAATTTTAGTTCACTCATACAGGTACCGTAGGCGTCCACTTTCTAAAAGACGAAGCTTCCAAGGTCAAACCCTTTATTTTTTTCAATTCACGTATAGAAATAATATAAAAGGTCACAATAATTTTTTATATAGTTTTTTTTTTCCTCCTACATAGATTGAGTCTGTTAATTTTTAGTAGATTAAGTTAATGAAGAACAGTTAAGTACATATATCCAGAGTGGAACTTATTAAATACTTAAAAGGATCGCAGACTCTGATAAAATTTTGTTAGATCTTTATTATTAAATTCTTTAATAAATACATGATATGTAAAAAAAAATTATTAAGCTGTAAAAAATATTTATTAACTTGTTTTATTGAAGTAATTTGATTACAAAAACATCAAAATGTACATAAAAAACCGATAGATCACACGTTTATCATAATAAAGAGAGTCTAAAGTGGCATCATAACTAATTTGGATTCTTTTCTACTCAAAACCCTATTTTATTAGAAAAAGAGTAATATAATAGAGTGAAGATATATATATATATATATATATATATATATATATATATATATGGGATTTATTTATTTTTTCTTTTTTATCTTTTTCTCAATAAAATGACATCCTACTCACACGGAATGAGAAATCATTCAGACTCAGTCCCAGCTGACACTAGCAAAAGTGCTATCTTTAGTGAAAATTTAGAAAGCCATACACCTTTTGGCCTGAATCAGAAAATTTTAGTTTTTTTTTTGCAATGAAAGTAAATTCCCTTTCCTCGGAAATATGTTAGTATCAACAGAATTATTATAAAACAGAATTCAAAAGCGAAGAAAAATGGAGCCTAACTCAATAAAATAAGAATGTTGTCTAAGCTCTGATGCAAGAGACCCTCAAACAAACGGCCATTCAAATAATATGGTGTTGAATCTAGAATTTAATTATTGGTGCAAACCTTAAAAAGGGTTAATATATTCATGTATACAAAAATTTTAAGTTAAAGAATACGTATGTAACATATTTTTGTAATTTATTAATATTATGCATGATGTTCTTTTATATAATAAAATTTATCAATAATTAAATGTGTGTTAAACTTTTAATAATCTATAACAAAATCATTTTTTATCTTATTCTTAAATTTATTTTTTATCTTTTCTATTTCCCATTGTAAATCCTTTAAAATTAATAGTAAATCTTTTAAAATATGATGATAATTATAATCCTTAAAAATAATTGATTTTTAAAATTATTTATTATAAATTTTATATGATATAGATCCTTAAATGCAAATTTTTCTATACCTGATAATATGAGCAAGTAAATCCACAAATTAGATTATTGATTCAAATTTTGCTGAAATTAAATTTTTACAAGTGGTTCCAGATTAAGAAATACACACAACCAAAATATCTAAAGTCTTTTTTGGTTCTCATTCTTTACTTAAAGGACATAATAAAATGAAACCAAATTTAAAATACTAATACTTAATATCCATAATTACATATTCAATATGTATTTAATACATCAAGCATGAATGCCTGTCTTGACACTTCAAATTCTATTTAAATATTATATATTTTATCATGTCACACTGTCCATACTGTGTCTCATCCTTTACTCAAGCTTCTTAGGAACCAAAACATAATAGTCAGGTGATCATTTTCTCAAAGTTCAAAGGAAAAAAACTCCTCCAACTCTTAAATTTCTTTTGGTATATTCTTATTGTACAAAAATCCGTGAGACAATTAAGCAGCAGGAAGTTGCAACCGTGTTGCGCACCATCTAGTCTGAAAAGCCCAATTTTTTTTTTTTAAGTTTTCAATTCTTTTTGGGTACTGGAAGATTCAGAGTGTAGAATAAAAAAGAAAATTAACCGTTAACTTAAAAAAATGACAGTTAAAACCAAAAAAACTCAACATAAAACAAAATTTGAGCCATTCAAATTTGAACTAGATGGCCAGCACACAGGGTTCATCACTCCATGCTGCACATAAAATTCCAACGCACAGGAAGTTGCTGAGAAGGCAACAAGAAGAAGCATTTGGCAAAGCCAATGAAAAACGGTAGCAGCACTTCCTCCTTCCCACAAAGATAACTACACAGGAGGAGTATACTTAACTATGTTGAAAGACAAAAGAAAATCGCTTGAGGAGCAAAAGAGCACTTAACCATCTTCTTTCTTCCCTAAATACAGGCAGTGGCATACTTATTATTCTCAGTTAAACTGCATTAACCAGCATCTCTTTGCTGTTTTTCTGGCACATATGAATTCGTGATTGTCTGTACAAAACTGCAACAACCAAGTAGCAAAAATCGATGTTATATAATTTCTCAAAATATTAGGGCCTCGTTTGGCTGCACAAAAGAAAGGGATTCTTCCAGTTTTTTGTAATATCTATTGTACTCTTATTATTATTATTTAATAGTATCTGTCTATTTTTATTTATTTATTTTTCTTAAATAGAAGTATAAAGGTCATTTTCTATCCACAAAATTACCTTTTCTTATTCTTTTTTTTTTTTGTCCTTTCCATTCTTTGTATCAAATGAGGCCTAATTTAACTTATCATACAAGGAGTTTCGAAGACAACTAACTAGAGGCCAATTTATAGGCAATAGAAATAATAAATGTTAATCCTAATAAAATAAAATGAAAAACTAATCTAAATCCTTATAAAAGACTAATGGGATAACAGACTCAAACACATTTATTGATAACTATTAACTAATCTTAAATTACCCCAATTATCTATTTACAAATTCATAAATCTCAAAGGACAGTTAATCATGGAATAAACAATAACTTTCAATTTTGTCCTGCATCACACACTGCCACTGTGTTCCTATAAGAACAAAGAAAAATATGACTATGACACGGACGAAGAGTTTCAAAAAGCAGCATGCAATTTAACTTACTTGTGAGACTCTGAACGAGGTGCATTCGGGTCACTTGCTGATGGATAAAGGTGGTGTTGAACTGAAATCATCCCACCCTCTATTCCTCCTGCAGATACAGGAGATCCCTGGAAACTTGCTACTGAACTTTTTCCAGATGACATGCCTGCAAAGGGAATGAATTGGCCATAAGAAACAAGAAAGCTACGGCATAGCCAAAATAGAGATGAAAGGCAAATAGGTCATTGGGAATACAATGTTCTCAAATTTTTGCCATAATACCGAAAGTTTAATGAATTAAATGTCAAGGTACTAACTGCACAAGAGTTAAAGCTCTTACGTGCAAGCCCAACGACTGGTTTTATCTCTAATGTGCCTCTTCAACAGGAAGCCCTTTGGGCTTAAATAATGGACAAAGGGTAGGCCAACCTTACATTGTGCCGAAATTGGATTTAATTATTGTAAAATATGGCCAGCATGGATCAAGCTCTTGATCTCTTGGTTGAAGAGGCTATGATATATTGAATTATTGATACCATTTTAATTGTCAAGGACCAACTCTCCCCGAAAGCTTAAGTTGTTTGATGCATGCCTAGAAATGGTTTTATCTCTAGCCATCTCTAGCATGAAAATTCCCTACTGCCCTTCCTAACATTGTAAACGCATATCTCAAAGGTAAAAAGAGACAGGGGAGCGGGAGAGAATGAAATTATATAGTCACTGTTATGAATAAAGGGAAAGGCAAACCATCCAGTTGCTGGTTGAAAAAAGTAATTTACTTATCCAGATCTGCAATAACCAGCATGACCTAATCCAAACAAATTTTGCTCTAATATCTTGTCTAGTGACATAAGTTGTGGCAATTTCAAAACAGAGAGGGAAGTAGAAAAGAACAATAAACTAAACACGTGAATATAAAGATGATACAATAATTGAAACAAGGAAAAATATTGAAAGCTAAAATATATATATATATATATATATATATATATATATATATAAAACAATACAAGTAGACATGGTTGAAAGCATGAATAAATCCCAACACCGGGTCTGGTTAGCCAGCACTAAATGCTATGTGAACAACACAACATATAAAACGAAAGAAAAGCCCATTACTCTTAAAAACATTGACTCTCAATCGACAAATTTGTAAGGTGAGTAAATATGTTTATCATCTGACAGGACTGTGTTATAAAATGAAAGCCTTTTTTCATATATCTTTTACCCTGTTTTGTCCTGAAACTAAAAATGGTCTGTATCTTGCAATTCTGACCTAGGGTTGAAGAAAAGACCATTAGAACTGGCAGACAGTAGATATTACTATAATTATAGACAGAAATTCAACATGCAGGCATCTCATGGGAGAAAACTCATCATATATTAACCTCAGTGATCGCCTCCAGTTTATAAAGCTGCCATTCGATTCAACATGTAAATATCACCAATACAGTGATTTCTGAAATTACTGAAGTATTAATTATGATATTTGGAACATTCAAGCACATTAAACAGTACAGACAGTTATAGCCACATAAGTAACGAAGAAAATGCAGAATCCTAAGTTAACGAAATTAACAAGGTAAATCAATGGTCTCCAACTCAAAAATTAGCTACATAGATACAGGTTATGAAGAAAATGCAGGACCCGCATCCATGATAGAAGTTAGTTTTGTAGCAAATAGTACCTTGAAATATAATCACAATACAGAAGACAATCGTGAAAACCATGGAAAATATGCTGCTAGTTGATGATGATGATGATTTGGCAGCTTTCATCTTCTTCAAGGCTTTCATGCGCTCTATCCTTGCACGCTTCAACATGGCAAGTTCAGAGATCTCCCTGATTAACTTCTGGTCGGCGGCATCCAATGATGGAGCTTGTGGAGGTCTTGGAGGTTTGGGAGCCTTTTTGTTACTGGCTTTTTTACGTTTCTCTTTTACTGTGGTCTTCATTGCACTATCTACCAAGTCTTGCCCTGCTGATGACTTGCTTGTCACTTTTATTACATCCACAATAGAAACTCCAGTTAAATTTGATTCATTGCAGTATAAACTTGGCCTATCATTACCTTTTATATAATCCACACCAAACACACCAGGAAACTTAGCAAATATTGTCTTTCCTTTTTCTGCATTACCTTGAGTAGAAACTTTCTTCAAATCATCTTCATTCATTGTTAATCCACTTTCAAGATCAGCTTCATTATCTCCATCTCTACCACTTTGATGATCCATCCCAATTTCCCAGAGCCACAAAGTCAATCCAACTTCACTCCTCTTGTTATACTGCAAAATTAGTAGAGCCACAAAATTTCCTCCAAAATGTCGCCCTTAACCAAATCCTTGAATTCAACCCATAACGCCAAGTGACCTCCTTGAAATGACCATAAATCGTCAAGGAAACAACTTGCAATTCAACTCACAATCACTATAAAGATGCCTCCCATAACTGCACTTTAGACACGCTTCAAGATATCAATAAACTGGATATTTGCTATCAAACTCTTTTCCTCTTCCTTTCTAAGCTCTATTGCCACGATCTCAATTCTGATTCCAACCACTCCTCAAAAAACAAAATGAACTAACCCTGCATTATGACAAGAGACACGGTTTAGTTAATAACAAGGGAGTTGGTCTTTTTATGAAATGGCAAAAGGAATAAAACAAAAAAATGCAACTGTAAGCAAGCTAAACGCACCAATTCAAGCATACAAACAGCGTAAATTATCAGAAAATCCTAGGGAAGAAAGCAAGGAACCGAACAGCCGGAAAACAGATGTCGAAGAAAAAGCTAAGGAAGTGGGATATCAAAAGAAGAAAAAGCTACAAGGCCCTATAAATGGTTTGGAAATGCGCCGCAGCCAGGAATGGGCCCGAGAAATAGGGGAAGACGAGACAAACATATATATATATATATATACACACACATACAAAATCAATCAACCCCACAAAACGCTGCAAGCTAAAACCACCCTCTAGCCACTACCCCACCTAATGTGAAGTTACATTGCACCCATAGATGATCAATAAATGCCCCATAAATGGAAACCCACAAAATCCGAGAAACACAACAACTTTGTACTAGCTTCAGCCATTATAATATTAATAAAACTAGTCCAAAAAGGAGAAGAAGAAGAAGAAGAAACGTAGATACCTTCATGGGAAAGCGAAGGAACCCCAGATCCGATGAGCATTGAGCGAAGTCACTGCCGCGAAGGGAAGAGTTGAATTTTCTCACACAAGTAGAAAGAAAAGCGAGAGATGAGGGAACGACACGAGAAGGGGATAACCGGGAAAGTACTGGAATTTCAAGATTTCAATAAAAGAGGAAAAAAATTACATTTTAGTTACTCTCTCTCTCTCTCTCTCTTTCTCGTCGTTTTGTGGCTTATCCTTCCATTTTTCTCACTCCCATGTGCTGTCTTATATTTATATACAGCGAGGAAGAGAATACGCAATGTGATAGAAACAAGCAGGCCTTGCAGACGACAGTTGGCAACATGGCATATTCGCCTCGTTCTTCGTTCTTTCTTTCTTTAAATAATTTTCCTTGCCTTTCTTTGTCATTTATACTAATCCTCTGTTTTAACTAATTCCTTTTATACATAATTTTAGCCCCAACCCCTTCATTTTGATGTCTGATTTTAGCATTTTTACATACTTACATAACTACATCAATGTAATATCGTAGATTTGATTGTTATGCAAAGAACAATTTTTGTTTAACAAATTGGATGTAACAAATTTTTTATATTTTTGTTATTTTTAACGTGGAATAAATTAGATGATTTTTTTTGCTTCTTTTATAATTTTTTTATTTCTAATTATTTTTTACATTTATCTATTAATTATGATATTTACCTCTATGACCACATTTATGTATTTGTTTTGCAATTAAAGAACAAAATTATATTTGTGTTAACTTGCAACTAATAAAAAGATTGGTAAATATTTTCAATTAGAAAGCAAGGACATTGCAATTTTATTTCTAATTAAATCTAGAAAAAAAATATTATTTTGATACCCAAACATGACTGTTGCTAGTTATTAATTTGATATTTTATAAATTTTGATCACTTCAATATATTGATAGTGCAATTTCTTTCAAATTTATCTTTTTGTCCGATATCTTTTTAATAATCCAAAATAATGGAATTTAAATGAAACAAAATTTTAAATATTAAAATTGTGTAAGAATTTTGCATATTAAATTTACTGGACAACTTTTTTCAAAAATTAATATTGATTTTTATGTTAAATTTAATGGAATTAAATATTGATATGTCCACTTTTTTTTGTAATTAAAATTAAAATTTGATTATATCTTGATGTTGGGGGATTTCTTTTTCTAGGATGGCAAAATGGGAGTATATCCTTAGTTGTTTTATATTCATATACAAGTCATCTCATTTTTTGCAATGCAATTCATTTTTCAACTTCTTTTGTTAAATATAGACAAAATGAAAAATAAAAACAAAACTTCTTTTGGTCAGCCCAGTCTTGCTTTTATTGAGCAAGAAAATATATCCATATAAACTAAATTTTATTGCAAAGAACAAATAAAAAAATGCCACCTATCCAAGCTTACACCAAAAGAAGAACCATGCAAAAATGATAGCGCACACATAACAAAAAAAAAATGTATAGCTAGGCTTATTTATGGCTTAACATCCCCCTTCGAATGAGTGGGTGAGGAACCAACCCCGAGTTTGCCATGCATTGACTAGAAATGACCAAGAGAAAGAGCCTTTGTAAAACATTCTACAACTTGATCCAAGGAAGACACATATCTAACTGAGAGAAGATCTATAAGGGCTTGATCACATACAAAATGCATATCAATCTCTATGTGCTTTGTTCTAGCATGAAATGCTAGATTGATTGCAGGTGCACTTGCACTTAAGTTATCTCACCAAATGATTAATGTGTGTATAAGAGGAAACCCAATTTTAGTCAATAGGGATTCATTCTAAGTTATTTCAACAATTAGATCAGCCAAGGACTTATATTCTGATTTTATGCTTAACCTTGCCATAATTTTTTGCTTCCTAAAAGACCATGAGACAAGGGATAACCAAAAAACACACAAAAACCACTTATAAACCTTCTATCATTAGGGTATGATGCCTAATCAGCATCTACATACTATGTGATAGATAGTACTTCAAAGGGCTTGATGTGAATACTAAGTTAGGATGTGCCTTTCATGTATCTTAGGATTCTTTTTGTTGCTAGCTAATGTATAGTAGTAGGAGCACTTAAGAATTGGCTCAACTTATTAATAGCAAAGCATATATTAGACCTAGTATTAGTGAGATATTATAAGACACCTATGAGACTTTGATATATAAATGGATTTTTTTGTAGTTCTCCTTCCTCTTTAGACACGGTCTTTCCTATAGCAATGGGAATAAGACAGAGAAGCATCAACCATACTAAGTTTCTTTAGTAGATCAAATGCACATTTCTTGTTTCAAACACATCCCTATAGCATCTTGATATAGCACAAACCCCAAAAAATAATGTAGCTGTCTAAGATCTTTCAAGGAAAATAAATTATTAAATTTTTAAGTAAAATTTCTTAGGCCTTTGGAATTGTTCCATGTAACCAGAATATCATTCATATAAATTAGGATCGTGAGGATTTAGGATTTATCTTTAAACAAAAATAAGGAAGTGTCACCATTAGTGTTGTAGAAATCCTACTGAATTAAAGTACTTATGAGTTTCTCAAATGATGCTCTTGGTGCTTATTTCAAATCATAAAGACCTTTGTTAACTTTGCACACATGATTTGGTATTTTTAAATCCTAAAAGCCTTCTAGTTGGTTCATAAAAATTGTCTCTTGAAGGTAACGATCTAAGAAAGCATTATTGATATCAAGTTGTTTTAACTTCTTAATATAGGGAAACAACAATTGTAAAAACTAATTAAATAGTTGAAGCCCTAACCATTAGACTATCTGTTTCTCCAAAGTTTATGCTAAGATTCTACTAAAAACCCTTAGCCACTAGTTTGGTTTTTTGCCTCTGAATGGTGTCATTAGCATTATACTTAACCTTAAAGACCAATTTGCAATCAATTATGTTTGGTTAACCACTGTAGGGAACGAAAGTCTAAGTTTAGTTCTTTATGAAAGCAGTATATTTAGTTTGCATAGCTACTCTCCAGTGTTGAATTTCAAGTGCAAGTTTAGGAGTAAGTCAACCTTACTCATACCAACAAAAGGTTCTTTTAACTTTAAAATGCCACTTTTACTCATTGTTACTATCTGATGTAATTGTGTCTAGTATAGTGTTTGAAACTTAGAGTGTTTTGTTGAGTAAATGCAACAATAGTAGCTATCTTGGTTCTAGTTAAAACATGGTAGTGGGGATTACCCTAAGTTGAACTTTCAACTGCTTGAAACTTATTTGAGATGATGAAGTAGGTGGTTCTTCTTTATTTGATACTTATTGCAAAATTTAAAAGCATTTTTTTTATGTATTGTCACTAGTTTCAGCAAAAACATTTGTACTTGTTTAAGACAAAGTACAAAATTATTGGTTTTATCAACATCTAAAGAGCCATTAAGAATAGAAGCTTCACTTCCACTAGTTGTTCTTAAGTCAAAATGCATGCTAAAGAATTTAGTAGAAACAACTTCAGTTTTAGGATTTTGTCTTGTGTTCATGAAACTAGTAGTAAAGGGAAAATCTTATTCATTAAACATTAAATGCCTTGATACATAAATTCTACCAATGGGACTCAAGCACTTAAAACCTTTGTAAAACCTATTATGGCCAAGAAACATGCACTTCATTGTATGAAATTGAAATTTATGTTGATTATAAAGCCTTAAATAGGGATAACGAGTACAACCAAAGACATTTAGTCCTTTATACTCTAATGAGACTTCAAACAACTAGAAATAAGGTGATTCCCCTTAAAGAATGGTAGTGGGTAGCCAATTGATCAAAAAACAAAGGTTTAAAAAACTTCCCACTAGCTGTGAAGTGGCATTTTTGCTTGAGCTAAAAGTGTCAAATCAAGCTCAATAACATGCTTATGCTTCCTTAAAGCTCTTCCATTTTGTGCTAAAGTACATGGGCAAAAGTGTCTAAAGTGAAATCTTGAATTTTGTAAAGGTTCAGTAAAATTCTTAAATTCACCAGCCCAATCACTCTGTAAAACTTTGATTTTGTTATCAAACTGATTCTCAACAAAAGTTTGAAATTGAATAAAAGCATTTATAACTTCACTTTTGACTTTAAATGGATAGATCAAAGTAAAACGACTAAAATTATTCACAAAGAGTATATAAAAGACCAAAGTGGAAGTTATTGGGGAAGGTCCTCACAAATCTATATGAACAAGTTTAAGAGGTTGATTAGCATGAGAAAGAAGATTTAAAAGGTAAAGTAAGAGACTTTCCAATTTGACAAGCTTCATTGAGGTTAAAACTTTCATTAATTTTTGTTTTGACAGAACAAAATTAGATAGGTACAACCTTGCAAAACTTGAGGTAGAATATAATTAGATGGGTGTCATAATCTTTTATGCCATATTTTGGAACAGACATCAAGTCATTGGAACTAGATGACTGGGCTAGTTGAAAGCTAAAACAACTTGATGTCACTTGCTTCTGACTCGAGCCATCAACTTTATACAATTCTTCTCTGTGTGTCCCTTAGAGCAAAACCTTCCTTATTGTTATGTCCTTCACAAAGCATCCATAAGAGTAAAATTCAACAAAAACTTCATTATCAGAAGCTTGGACACACTTAATAAATTTTTTGTAATATCAAGGACATATAAGATGTCTTTCATCAAAAGAGAGTCATGAGAATTAGAACAAGGGAACTTAGATGAACTAATACTAAACACCTAAACTTTTTGGCCATTGCCTACAATTAAATTCATCTGACCAAAAGTAGTATTTGCAAGGACTTTAATATGAGTAATGTCATTGGTAACATGATTGTTAGTTCCATTATCTATATACCAATTTTGATCATTAACAGTGCTTGGAGTGGCAAAACATGCTGAATAATTTTGATTGTTTCTCTTATTTAAATCCATTTGATTAGCTCTATACTTTTTGTCCAATCTGAAGTAGTAAGTTCCTGTAGTGTGTCCCATTTTGTTGTAAACTTGGCAAATGGGTTTATTGCTTTTATTTATCCTTCCATGACATTGGCCTCTTTGATATCCCCTTTAACCAGAGTTCTTCCAATTATATTGTCCAAAATCAAAGTTGTTGAAGTGAATTTTAGATTTCACAACATTGGCAAATGGCTATCCAATGTTAAGTTCTTGAATCTATTCAATTGTTTGAGCCTTCCTTTAAAGTCGAGTAAAGTGGCTTGCCAATCAATCTAAGTTACATCATCTTTCTCAAAAAATTGAACAACAATGGCATTGTATTTAGAATCAAGCCTTAGAAGAGTTTGTGTGATTAGATTGTCTAAAGAGATGGGACTACTAGCTAAAGTGAAGTTGTTAGAGAGATTTTTCATCTTATTCAGGTACTCCTCCATCTTAAGGATTCTTTTTTGTGTTCTCTTAAGTTCGCTTGTAAAGAGAGTGACTTGTGACCTTGTATGAGAACCAGAAAGATTTTTGGTAGCTTTCTAGAGATCTTTTTGAATTGGTGCAATGTATCATTTGAGAGGCAACATTGATGGTGATAGTGTTTAAAAGCCAACTAAGTAATAGTTGGTCAAGAATGAAAGAGCTCTTTGATCCATTCCTGTTTTTTAAATAAAGTATCTTATCAAATTTATGTAAGGAGAAATCTTTTGCTCCAAATACTATAGATTTGGAAAAGTCAAATCCATAAGATATGATTTTTCCATTTTTTACAAAAGTATAATTAAATTTATATTTTTGTATCCTAAAATTATCAAAAAAATAAAAAAATTATATTTTTGTACCCTTTATTTAATTAGCGGTAGACGTAGTAAAAAAAACTTTAAAAAATTTTCTTACTTTATTTGTTTTATGTACTTAAATACATGATGCATAGGAGAATAAAAAATTAAAATTTAATATAATATAATAGAAGAAAATGCAACACAATAAATATAAATACATAATTAATTTGTAATATATTTTTTTTTGTAAATAACTGTTTATAATAAATATGTAATTTAAAAAATTGTTAAATTTTTGTGAAATTAAAAAAATTATTGATGTAAATGTATAAAATTTTAAAAATATAAAATTTCTCAACAAATAATAATGGAAGATGCTAGAAATAAAAAATAATTATGTAGAAAAAATAAAAAGAGAAAATAACTATATATATATATATTTAAAATAGTTAAGTATTTCTAAAATTATTTTAATAAAAATAAATTTAAAAAAATAGAAGAAAATATGTTAGGCAATTTCTTACATTTTGAAAGCTTTATTTTTATTTTTATTAAAATAATTTAAAAAACATTTAAATATTTTTTAATTAAAAATATGTACTTATTTTCTCTTTTTAATTTTTCCCACATAACTCCAGCATCTTCTATTATTATTTGTTGAGAAATTTTAAATTTTAAAAATTTTGTATATTTACATCAATAATTTTTTAATTTAAAAAATTTTAACAAATTTTAAATTACATATTTCTCGAAATAGTTATTTACCAAACAAAATAACTATATTACAAATTAAATATGTATTTATATTTATTGTGTTGTATTTTATTTTATTTTTTATTTTCTTACACATCATGTATCCAGCACACACAACTTATAAAGTTGAAAATTTGTTCTAAGTTTTTCCACTGCATCTACAACTAATTAAACAAAAGATACAAAAGTATTTTTTTTTTGGAAGTTTTTAATAATTTTAAGATAAAAAATATAATTTTAATCCGAATTTCATTAAAAAAATGTAAAAAAGAAAAAAGGGAAAACTTTCCCAAATTTGTAGTATTTGGAGCAAAAAAATTTTGCCCACAATAATTTGACAATATTTTTCTTGAGAATCGAGAATAGATCAACAAGCCCATATGAAAAGAGTAACTTGATAACGGATTATTTGATACCTAAAAGAGTCTTAAAACATCAGAGGAAAAGCTCCTTAGAGTGGGCTAACCCTTTCAGTGAGATATGCAATGATATATCACATTAGATAACCATTAAAACTCTAAAGACTTGAGATTCTCATAAACTATATTACTCTTTTAAAATGTGATCACATTACAATATTTTGAGCAAATTAATTTGTAGGGTCTAGAAAATCAATTTTATGAGCCTCTTTTATGACTTTGTTATTTTTAAGAATAAATTTAGGATGTTCCTTACAAAATTAATTCCTAAGATAAATATATTTTTATTTTACTATTATTTGTTTGAATAATATTATTCAAATAAATTAATCATATTCATTGTTGAAAATTGTGCTATTTCATGAAAAAGCTTTTGGATGAACCTAATCTAATTATGACATAAAAAGGGACTATGATGATACTATTATTAGAATAATGTTATTTGCACATTTCTGTGTTTCACACCATTTTCTATTTCTTATGACGGCAGTAACTTTTATAATTATATATCAAATAACTTTTTTTTTTTCACAATTTGTAATTGTTAATTACTATGACGTTCTAGATGCTTCTTTTCTTTCCCCTTAATTACAAAATGACAGAGGACTTTAGAAAATCAATGTATCATACCAATCCTTAAAGATATATCTAGACAGACTTAGCAAGAGAAACAGTAAATATTGTGTTAAAGAAAAAAAAACTAGTGGCGGAATTATATATTGGTGAAGGTGTACAAATGGCCTCTCTCAAATGTTATAAATTTTTTTATGTGTATAATATTAAAATTTGATATTATACTCTATTACTTTTGTAATTTTAAACTTACTAAAATTGTACTTGTATACTATTCCCTCCCACTAATCTTATGGTCCGTCACTGAAAAATGAAAATAACAACGTTTGCATCATCGCGTGCAATTTGTGCCCACATCTATTGATTAAGATGGAAAGGCACGTGGGCTGATATTACGAGATTCGCCACTGGCCCCTGCAAGATCCTTGTGGTGAGTGAGGGTTGTCACACTACCCGGTTTTCATGATCTATTATATAATATTTATTATTTTATTTATTAAATTGTTATTTTAACTATTGAATTAATTTTTTAAAAATAAAAATATAAAATATATTTCTTATCTTATTTTTATATCATCCATCGAAATGAGTTCAAAGTTTACGCATAACAATTGGCGACTACGAAACGAATGATCACATTGTTGGAAACTATTTACAGTGCATCTTGATGAACAAGGTTTTGATACACATGCACTTCGATGATTAAGTTAGAAGTGGATTAAAATAATAATAGGAGTATGATGTGAATTTGTTACTTGAGACATGACATCTTGGAAACATATAAATGAGTCGTTTGGAATACTGTGATTATTATTTTTAAAAATTATGATTTTTTAAAAAAATATCAAGTTTTTTGTTAATTTTTTAAAATAAATTTTTACTCTTTTGAAAAACACTTTAAACAAAAGGTTAAAGAGAATAAGAAAAAGAAAAAATATTCAATTAATTTAATTATCTTGGTTCAAAAAAGATGTCTTATGTCTAATTTTTAAAATATAAAATGAGAAATTTTTATTATAGTGAGTAATAATCAAAGATACAACATAATCTTAAATATATGCTTAGTTTTCTAACTTTTATTACCTACTTTTAAGATCACCTCACAAAGATCAACTCTCAACTTTTAAAATATTTGCCTCCTCTATTAGACTTTTTATAATCTTCCTAAAAATTCTAAATTCAAGACAATCTTATAGGTTTAACTCTCTAATTTTTCAAACTTTTTCTTGTTATCTAAAAACTTATGACAAAAGTAGAAAAATGGTTAAGCATACAAGATTCACTTAGATTTCTTTCAAATATAAAGACTAACTCACGTAGAGAAGAATAAACAATATGGCCCAGGAAATATTAGTAGGAGACTTAAACTGAATAACTCTGTCCCAGGCTGACCTATTATCAAGTTAATACAAATAAACAAAATTTACAGACATTACTTCCTCTTTTGATAAGAGTAATTTTATAATTATAAGGTTATGTTTAGTCGGTAGGAATAAAAATTAGAAAAAAAAAATGGATAAATCAAATAAATAAATAATAATACTTATATTTTTATTTTAAAAATAATATAAAAATAAATATTATTAAATAATAATTATAAAAACATAATAAACATTTTATCTTCTTCCATTCCTTCCTTGAATCAAACAACAGAGTCGACGTATGAAAGGATAACTTGATAAAAGACTTTTTGATCTGTGATAGGGTCTTGAAATAACAAAATAAAAACCTACCTAAACTGGGCCCGCAAATGTCAGGCTTTCAATTTAAAACTTAAGATATTAAGCCTTGAGATTCTCATCTAATTATATGTTAATCTTTTGAAATGTGCTCGCGTTACAACATATTCAGCAAATTGATTTCTGGGGTCTGGAAATGCAATTTTAGGAGACTCTTTTATCACTTGGTTATTTTCAAAAATAAATTTGATAATTTTTTTAAAATTTTGTCCTTTAAATAACTACACATTTAATAACACTTACAAAATGCGATCGTTATATTTTAAGACTATTTTTTTGGTTGTATCTCTTTTTTTTTGGGGTAAATTTTGTCAATATATGTATAAAAATGTTTTAAATAGAAGTTTTAGTAAATTAATCATTTTTATAAAAAGATGGATAATAACTTTTTAAGTGTGGTTATTTTGTTATAAAATAAGATTATAGAACAAATTTCATGAATTTTAAAAGATATATAAATTTCAGCAAAAAAAAAAAGTGCCTACAAAATAATGTGTATTTTATTTATTTATTTGATGCATGTGTCTCAGAAAAATAGCTTCGGCAAATTCATGAACGAACTTAATTTAAGAGGGAGTTAAGACCAGTCCTCCAACTCATTCCACGCAGAAAAGATATGCAGCGCGTCTCATGAAGATGATAATATAGACACATGTGCACCGTCATTTATTTTTTTATAGGTATACATTTAAAAGTTAGAATGTTCCTTACAAAATTAATTGCTAAGATAAATAAATTTTTATTTAATTATCACTTATTTGAATAATACTATTCAAATAAATTAATCATAATCATTGTTCAAAACTGTGCTAATTCGTGAAAAAGTTTTTGGATAAACCTAATCTAATTATGGCCAGAAAGGGACTCCGATGATACTATTATTAGAGTAATGTTATTTGCACATATTTCTATGTTCTCACTATTTTCTATATCTGATGATGGCAATGACTTTCATTATTATATATCAAACAACTTTTTTTTCACAATTTGTAATTAAGTTGTTAATTACTTTGACGTCTAGAAGCTTTTTTTTTTTTCTCCCCTTAATTACATAATAAAAGAGGACATTAGAAAATCAGGGTATCTCAAACCAGTCCTTGAGGACATATCTAGACTTGTAGCATAAAAACCCGTAAATATCTGTGTGTTGCGCAGAGAAGTAATTAGTGAAGTCATATGTCGAAGAGGGTGTTCAAATGGCACCTCTCAAATGTAATAAATTTTTATGTGCATAATATTAAGTTTGGATGTTATAGACTTATATTTTTCAAATTTTAAACTTACTAAAATTGTTATACATGTATATTATTCCAACTAATCTTATGGTCTAAACTTGGTCACTGAAAATAACAAAGGTTTGCCTCATCACGTGCAGTTTGTGCCCACATCAATTGATTAAGGTGCAAAGGCATGTGGACTGTTATTACGAGATTCGTTACTGGCTCCACCAAGATCCTTGTAGTGACAGCTCTCACAATACAATGTTTTGGTCTAACAAAGTTGACACATAACAATTAATTGGCGTCTACGAATGATCACAATGTTGGAAAATATTAACAGTGCATCTTGATGAATGATTTTTCCGTAGGGTTGGTATCCGAGGAATCTTTGAAACTGTGTACAGTAGTCTACGATGATGATTGCAAGACAAGAATGGTGAATAATAGTAGGAAGATGGTGTGAAATTGTTCCTCAAGACCTTTTGGATATATATATATATATGAGTCCTTTCGAATATTGTGATTATTATCTTTGTTTAATGAGTGATAGGTTCTAAGACAGATGGCAAAGCGTTTATCGACTTCACCATGACTGATATAAAGCATGTATATGTAGGTGCGACTTTGTCACGATACATTTTTCTTTAATATGTGATCATACGTGAAGTGTTATAATTTGATTGACTTTAGCATACACAAAATTCATTATACAACGTCCTGTTTATGACATCTTAATCTTTTTACATAATTTATGTAATATTTATTATATTTTTATATTTATTATTTTATCTATTAAATTATTTTTAAAAAAATAAAAACAAAATAATCAATTTTATCTTATTTACTCCACCTATTCATATTTTACATTCTCTTCATCATTATATTTTCCAACCAAATATACCCATTTTAGTTACAATTGCTGTGAGACTTTAGGAACTCCACGAATCAACTATGATAATTATCTTATGCACTCATCCATCTAATTCTTAATTACCTGATTCAGATTTATAACAAATAGCCAGGTTGACTGTCACAAAAAGGAAAAGGAGTTTTCTGGAATGATGTCACTTACACACCATTCAGCTAAAGTGTTCGTTATTTTAAACTTACTAAAATTGTCCCTAATCCTATGGTCCAAACATCGTCACTGAAAATAACAAGGTTTGCATCATCACGTGCAATTTGTGCCCACATCAATTGACAAAAAGTGCAATGGCACGTTGGCTGATATTACGAGATTCGTCATTGGCGCCACCAAGATCCTTGTACTGAGTTGTCACGCTACAATGTCTTTGGTCTAATAAAGTTCGCACATAATAATTTAAAATCGGATCCTTTAAAATGATGATGGCTCTAAAGTAGTAAAATATGATGACTCTTTACCATTCAATCTTCCCACAGCACAAATACGTCTATGTGGCCCTACTTTTCTAGTAAAAATTTAGAAATTATAATTTAAGATATGAGATTAAAAATTTTTAAAATTTGAAATATTTTTAAAAAATTTAACTTAAAATTATGAACTATAATTTTTTTTTTATAATTAAAATTTTTAGTTATAAAATTCTTGAAAATAAATATTTTTAACTTAAAATTCTTAAATTGTGATTTTTTCTTTTCAAATTTTTTGGCATCCATGTAGAAGAAATTTGCTGAAAGAGTAGGGCCTGACCTATCAGACCGACTGCGTTCGGTCCAATCTAAAGGCAAATCAAGTTATCACATCCTCTGTTAAATAGTCTGTGTCTCTTAAATTCATTTTCCTTCAAAAAAAGAAAAAGATACATCATAGTTACAAAGTTACCACTGATGGTAAAATCTTCATTTGTGAATAGAGCACACAATTGCTGTGAGATTTCAGGAACTCCATGAATTAACTATGATAATTATCTTATGCATCCATTGTCTAATTCTTTATTTATTGATTCATATTTCTAACAAATAGACAAGTTGATTGTCAACCAGAGGAGAAGGAACTTTCTAGAATGTAATTTGAATCCAAATGCAGAGGGCAAATTTGGAAAGGGGGGGGGGGGGGGGAAGAAGAGTGAATAGATGATACCTACTCTCGCCTAAGGATTCTCTTCAGATGAGATCCTCTGTAAATTAGAAGTTATTAAAAAAAATAAAAGAGAGAGAAAACAAGTGATGATGAGAAGAGTTGAGAAAAAATATATATAAATAGCTAAATTGACCAAATGGAGAGGATTTCAATTGGAGAGTTGTGTCTCCCATTCTCTCTCTTTCTCTTTTTGTCTCTCTCTAAATTTTAAGGTGCATTCATCAGGTAAATGCAAAGAATCTATGTTATCTGAAATGATGTGGCTGACACATCAAAATTCTTTCACTGTTGCCCTTTCTCATTTCAGAAATGATATTTGCACACCAAGTGGGCAATGCATGGTGTAAAGAATTTGAGCAGTAAAAAATAAAAAATAAAAAAAAGAAGTTAAATTAAATTAATCCAATGTAACTTAAGTTAAACTTGTATGCTGCAATCACATATAGATAAATTGTACAACTAGTTGTATGCTAATAACACTAACCTTAGTTATTAGAAATCTAGATTAAACATGCATTAATATTGTGCTCTAGAGACTGTCTCAAAAAAACCTAGTTTACCAAAGATAAACAATTATAAATAGACAAGTAAATATGCTAAGTACACTCTGCAATAGAACTCACCTCTTACATGCTTATATGCCTTCATAATTGGCTTGGTCTATTTTTATTTAATAAACTAATCTGTCTAAAAAAACCTCTCTATAAATGCAAAGTAACAGTATTTGGCATATAAAATTTTTTAATTATTTGTTATTAAGAATCTAATAAAAACACAACATACAGAACTTTTTTCGAGAATCAATCATATAATTAAGTTATAAAAGTTACATATATTTATGCTTTTATTAAGAATTTGATAGCAAATATTTTGTTATGACTTAATTTCTAAACTATGACTGGCAAAGTAATTAGCTTAACCTAACAAATCTTAAGGATCTAATTTTAACTACTGTACAATAGACTCATGCCATCATAATATTCCACATGTTTTGAAAATATAAATTTATTTTGTATATAATTCACTTGGGGCTGCTGGAAATTCGACACCACAGTCTAATTTAACACTAATACAAATAATATTAAGTTATAGTCAACAAAACGCTTCATTAAAGGATTATAAACAATATATTTGCATGTACAAGGGTGGCTATAACTGGGCCTACAAAATGAGACAACACACAACTTCCCTAAAGTACTCCAACAGCTATAAGTCACTTTATCATAGAGTCTAACACCAGTTGCAAAAGACTAAGCACATGCTCAATATGTCTGATAGCATGCGAACTTCCAAACCACCTCACCCTCATACTTGTTGATCTATAAAATAATAAAAGAAGGAAAACAAATTTACCACTAGTTTAGTGAGTGCATAAATAATAAAATGCATGAAGTGAAAATAAACACACGTGAGTTTATAGAAATTAAGCAGTTAACAAATAATTTAAATAATATTATATTTTGTAGCTGAAATAAAAGGTAATTATTTAATAAACAAGAAATCCTCATATAAAAACCAAAATTTCTAAAATATTAAGGAGGTATCATGGAAAGGGGCATGGAAGTAAACTTCAAAGTGCTTTCGCATTATCAAACCACATCGTATCTTTCATCACTATACTGGATACATCGCAATGCTATTACAAAATTATAACTCATTTTAAGTGTAGTTAGACCATTACCTATGCTAATGGCCACAGGGTTCTAATTAAATCCCCATCTATTATTTTATTTAAAAATATGGAAATAAATAATAACATTAAATAAAATAACATTTTTAGTTAGATAATAATGTTCAATAAAATAACATTTTAAGTAACTAAAAGTAAAACAAGAAATCATCAAAACAATAAAAAGAATTACCAATTAATAGAATTACTATAAAACATGGAACAGCAAAATCAACATAAAACACTTTACTTACAAATATATATATACACATCACTACTTTCTCTTTACCAATTCTTATCTTTGTATTCCACAAGTGCATAACGTTGCTACATTCCAAATATCTATTTGCTTATTAATTTATTTATTATTTTTTCATATAAACATGTATATACACCTATGCTTGCATCACAACCATTGATTTGAAGTTTTGAAAACACATTTTGCTTTCCCAAGATGCTAAGCATATAAATTAGAAAATGAAACTTGGGCTAAAAAACCATAATATGGAATAAAATAAAAAGTGTCATTTTATTATTTATACACTCACCGATCAGAATTGAGAGTAGAGGTCCCTTTTTCCTAGTGCTTAGAGTTAAACTTCAGCTGAAGGAGCCTCTCCATTATCACTTCTTGGAGCATGGAGGATGAACTAGGAAGTGTTAATTTGCTACTTTGAAGGCTTAACAGTGAAACCCCATTTAAAAGTTCCAACCACAGTAGCAACAATGGGGAAAGGAAAAATTGAAAATTTCATAAAGGAAATTGAAATGAAAATGGAAGAATAATGAAGGAAGGAAACCATTAGCACCAAAAAAATAAGAAAGAAAAAAGTATAAGAAGAGAAAAAGAAAATCAACACCAAAGACTCTTTTTCTCCAGCCACCCATGGTGGTTCACAGTCACTCCAAGACAGCCGAAGCTCACTAGTGACTAGAGGCTGGTCAGAGCTTGACAACGGTGGCTACACAAAAAATAAAACTCCATGGCTGCAACGTAAAAGGGGAGATGGGAAAAACTGAGAAACAGAGCAAAAAGGAAAAGGGATTTGTTGAAGATGCTGATAGTGTGGTGTTTCAGGAGAGAGAGGATAAAAGAAAAGGTGAATGAGGAATATTTTAATGTTATTTGGCTATAACTGCACTTTTTTTTAAAAAAGTTTGATGTACTTTAATTAAGTCCTTAAGATATTAAAGAAAATCTGTAAGAAAATTCTTCAAGCTCTATAATTATTCTAAAGTCTCCTAGTCTCATTTGTTACTCCTAATTAATTTATTTAATATTAATGAGTATTATTTTTATTATTTTTCTCTTATACTTTATTTTTTTCTCCAGGAGAGACCTAATTGAAAATTTTAAAATTTTTTAGGGTATCACACATTTTAAAGACTGCACCTAAGTTTTCTCTTGGACAAAATCAGTATTTATTTTGATTAAGGATTTAGAAGTGCATCAGAAGCAAGAAGGATTAAAGGATTAATACAAAGCTAAAACTTCAAAATGGCAGCACCACTTGATGGCTTGGAAGCAAATACATAGAGGTCAAGGTCGTTCTTGGTGATGATGCCTCTGTCAATCCTCGACTGGTAGAAATTTTTCTGAAATAGATATATGAATCCACCACTAACAACTTATTTATTCCAATGATTAAGCAGAGGATCATTAAGTATTATCTGAAACCAAACCTTCAAATTGAGGATAAACTGTGAAACAATGCTCTCTTTCACCAAAGCAACAGCACAACCTCCCCATCCAGCTCCAGTAAGCCTAGCCCCGAGAGCACCATTTTCACGACAAATATTTACAAGTTCTTCCAACTCTGGACAGCTGATTGCATGAACAAGAGAAAGAAATTCTAAATTTTTTGCTACTAAAAAGGAACAAATCTTACTAGGCAGTTGGTGTACAAGCAAAAGAAAACACACAAAGGACAACCTAAAGCAACTCTAATCAAATTTATTGATGTCAATAAGCAAAGGTAATGATGATAACTGACTAACTAATAGGGAGAAGATAGGCTAACATAGGTTCATAAGGCTTTATCCAAAACCCTATTTGAACCCTAATTAACTTAATCAGATTTAAAAACTTATCAAAAAGGCATTTGATCAGCAGCATTCTTCATCCTGTAATTTAAAGGTTGACTGAGGAAGCTCATATAACACAAAGTCAGGCTCAACCAAAGAAGACAGGCAAAATCCAACACAAGCAACGGTGCACACATTTTTCAAATAATAGCAGCTTCTGAAAGCCAGTATCGTATGCTACTACCTGCATTCATATAAAACACTGCAACTATAATGACTTTCATTCATAAGGTCACCAAGCTTCATCAGCATATCCTCCTGGCTGAAAAAAGAAGGAATAGTTAAAACCAAAGAAAAGTTGGACATAGTGGCCATATGAAAAAGGATTACGATAGAAGCAAACTAAACATGAGAATCCTCTAGAGATATTTTAGAGAAGACAAGATATAAAACTTTTAGCCCAATCATTTACAAAGACGAGCTGGATATGGCTGGACGCTAGGCATGCATATTAGCGTGATGTGGAACAGTATAATTTCAATGAGTTGGCCTAAGTGGCTTAATTTCACTTCTAATTGAATAGCTCATAAATCAAGCATCTCTGATCAACAAAGTTTCAGAAGCAGGATAGCATAGCTGCATTTTGCTGTGAGCTATCATCTGCACGTCAAAGCAATGTATTCAATTAACCAGTTTTAGCACTTCAAAGTGTTTCAGTGTTGGGATTTTATCATTTTATAGTATGATTATCAATTAGCTAATGCATTCTTCTGTAGAATTATTAATAATTTGAAGTCCTGTATTCATCACGTGAAAATTTCATAAGAATGAAAGAGCTTCCATGAAAAAGTATAGCTATGATCACCCACCTTAAATTTGATGATACGATATCTTGGAAAGCATGTACCCTCTTGGCTTCTGAATACACATGGGTAGCTCTCTGGAAATAAATGTTTAAAAATTAAATAATGACTTATAAAAGGGACGGGTACCCCTTACAGCCAATGAGAAATCATCATTGGTACCACGGGAACACAAGGCACAAGAAAGTTTTTAATATTTCCCAATTGGGGTAAGTCATACATCATTCATAAATTCCTTCTAGACAATCATTAGTGGCATCCAGATTTTTTTTTGGATAAAAAAATTCAGAGATCACTTCAAAACTTTAAGCCAATAAAGCAAACCGCAGAAACAAATGAAATTGAGTAAATTCAGATCTTAATATGGTTAGTACAAATAAAATGGAAGTAATTTTACTACTGGGACTTAAGAAAGGTACCTGATGTAACTTGTAGTGCTTAGCAACTTTTACCACATTCAAATAAGCTGGATTACTGCCCAAAAAACAGGTAAGCTTTTTCTCAGTAATGTTCTCAATTTCTTCAGCTGTATATGGTTCTTCCTTCAAAATTTCCTGTACCAAATGGAAAGATTTTTCATTTAAGTAGGAATAGGATAATAAGTATCTTGAATGTACAAATAAATCAATATTGATTGAAATAAAATGTTTTAATATTTCTGCTCTCAAAACTAATTTCAAGGATTACAATTTTAAGAGGGCGAGCCTTGGCGCAACAATAAAGTTGCCACTGAGTGACCTAAAGGTCATGGATTCGAATTGGAAACAGCCTCTCTGTAACAAAACAAGGATAAAACTGCGTACATCTACCCTCTCCAAACCCCACTTAGTGGGAGCCTCGTGTATTGGTCCGCCCTTTTACAATTTTAAAAGGAAAAACAAGGATGGCATAAGACTAGACAAAATTACCTTGACAGCAAGAACAGGATCAGAAGATTTGTGACTGCTAGCAAATGATATGCATAACCCTTCGACATCAGACAGTGTTTTTGCTCTTGATATTGCCTCTTCTGGTTTCATTCCTAGCTTTATACCAAGCACTATCTGAAAAATTTCCCAATAGTATATTGCGAGTTTGGAAGCATTGACAACAAAAGAGGACTCACAAGTTTACCTAAACTAGCTTTCCACATGTGTGCAGAAGCACACATACAGCAACTGATTTTTTCACCTAAACACAAAAGGACCAGGTGTATCTGATATCAACGGGTCTTCTTTTTGCTTTTTAATAAAAGAACTAGCTAATGCAAAGCTTTAGATTTTGAGCCTTGATGGAGCTTGTACCTCATTGGACCATGTTATAAGATTCTACCTGTCTTCTTATGTATTTCCTTCAAGCTACTCGAGGGGTTTGAAAAAGAGGCATTACTGTTCTAGATGATGAGGGAAAGAAGGAAGCTAAAAAGCATGAATATGCACTTTAAAGAGGAAAAATTATTTCATATTAATAGTTTAGGAAACATAATAAAAATGTAATATAGGATAGCAGGAATAACAAAGTTTCTAATCATTACTTGTTTACCACATATCAAACTTGAAGAGCAAGAGTATCCAATATAATCAATTATTCTTTTATAAAATTCTAAATAATTAAATGAATATCGCCAAGATTAGTTCATCATGGTTATAACTTTTATCTTGTCAATTGCCTTAAGTGGATAAATAATTACAGTAGGGTGAAAAATTAACAGGCTTTGCTTCAATAGTATTAACTAGGAAGGGAGGGACATTAAGTAAATGCAACAGGAGTATCCCACCCTCATCCCTGGCTCACAACAGTCCACATTTGATTTAGGGACTATAAAAAAAATTATTAAAAAAAAAAGCAGAATAAGGAAAATGCATTCTTTATCTGAAAACTACTTACAGAAGCCAAACAAGATTCAACAACCCTATTATTATAATTTGTAGCAGCAGTGACAGCCTTTTGAGACTCTGCCAAAGAATGGGCTATAACAAAAGTCCCACCAGCAGGAAGTTGCACATCTGTTGCCCGAATAGGGTTGAAATCAATCAGCTCTGCAAACCCAGTTTTGGCCATCACAGAGATTGCCTGTCAGCCAGAGTGTTATAAGAGCAAGAACAATTGGCCATGGAGGCTTATCTAAGCTATCCGGTTAGATAATATCATATGTATAATGTAAAAATTTTCAATACAAAAAACCCATGAAAGTTGGTTGAAAGCAGAGTAATGTAACAGAATTCCACCATTATTTGAAGGCTACACTATTATTTTCAAATTGAGGCCTCAAACTTAGTGACTTACCAGTATTCAACTGTAAAATTGTGGATTAAAAAAAAAAATCAGTATCACTTCTCAATTCCTACTTGAAATTCTGCTCAAAACGTGTCTGTCAAAAGTAGAGGTGGTTGGCATTCTTGGTCCATGACCCACAACCCACACAGTCCAATACCCCAATCCAATCTAAAGTAACTTCATCCATCAACGATTTATGCAAGGGCATTTGAGGCACTTCTATTATTTTGGTTTAAAAAAACTAATTATTATTATTAATTATTAAATTATGGATTAAAAATAACATTAATAGTGGGCACATTGGATGATTTGGTGTCTGCCCAAATAAAGGGCTAATGGCCAGATTATGTAACTGCCCATTACATGAATGACAGATTGGTTGGACTTTTTTAAGAATAACTTTTTAATAGATTTTTAATGGGTCCATGAGTCATTTTTAACCCACCTGTTTGCCATCCCTAGTCAAAATATTAGAGTCCAAAAATTGAATATATCATACTGTACAGTGTCTTCGCTTCAATAAGCATACTTTATTAAATAAAAAACAGCAAGCAAAACCTACAATAGATTCTAGAGTCTCCCTGACATAATTTTTATACTGAATGATAGATTAGAACACCAAATGAAACATGCATCTAGCTTCACCTGAGGTGCTATACTTGAATCATCAGTTGAAAACAAAACTAGTCAATAAGAACTGATTAGCAAGAGCTGTTATGAAGAAAATCATTTCATGGGAACGTGATTAGAAGAAAAAGACCATGCTTGGACAGGTTGTTGAGACATATTTGCATTAAAATTTCAAAAGAACATATCTTTAATGAAGGACTTGCTACCTGATCCATCCCCCCAGATTGTGTTCCAACATGTCGTTCACATTCACATGCAACTTGTGCAATTTCTTTCTGTTAACAAGATACAAATGATACAAAAAGGAAAGGTAAATAGTTAAATTGAACAAGAAATCAAATGCTTTCCACAGAGAAAGCATGTTTTTAATGAAACCCCGGTGCAGATTTGTTGAAGTAAATGGTAATTAAAAATAAACAAATTACTACATAAAATTGTAAGAATCCAGCCCAATCCAGTATCAAGAAAGTATATTTATTCTTTAATAGATCACAAAAATAGAAATTAATCATGAAGAAATAAAGGTTTACCAAAAAATAATTTCAACTGTCGCATATAGATCAGAATGGGGACTAGATCATCTACAGAGAAGCAATTGAATTTTCAGTCATACTATTGTATCAATGGGGATACTGATTTACAACAACAAGAAGGCCTTTTTCCACTAGGCGGAATCGGCCATATGGATCAAACGACGCCATAAAGTTAATGGGGATACTGATTTAAGATTGGAAAAAATTTATATGCAATTCTGTATATTTTGCTATCAAGTTCTCTAATTAAAACATAATAAGTGTATAATTTTCATAGCTCATCATCACATGAATAGACTTTTTTTACACATTTTATAATTTTATTGAAAAATCTAATACAACTCTGCCTATGCTGTGCTTTAATGTAAATCATTTCATAGCTGGTCCCAAACCTAAAAAAAAGAGGACGGTAGTGTTAGGCAGTCGACAACCAACGTAAAATTTCGTCGAATCTTTATGACATGAATCGACGATATATTAATGTTAATACTAGGGTGTTGCCCGTAAGCAACGTGTTGTATAGCTCGAGTACAATGTCAAATAAGCAAGAACCGTTGCATCGCCGCTTGGATGCAGTGAAAAATAAGTAAGGATTCTCATATTTTTATGAACGAATGTGGGTGAAAAAACTAGTTCACGAAAGTAGGATTCATCTTGGAACTTGAAATATAAGTACACTCACACGTAAATCAATAGAAATAGTAGATACTATGATCAGGAAGAAGATTAATTTTATGTGCTTACAAGAAACTAAATGGGTAGGAGAAAAAGCAAAGAAGTTAGACACTTCAAGTTTTAAGGTTTGGTACACTGATAAGATTAAATCTAGAAATGGAATAAGTATAATTGTGGATAAGGATTGGAAAAATGCCGTAGTGGATATAAAAAGATTAGGAGAAAGAATTATAGCGTTAAAATTTATAATGGAAAGAGAAATTTTTAATGTTATTAGTACTTACGCACCACAAATAAAATTAGAAAAGCACTATAAGACAAAGTTTTGGAAAGATTTAAAAAGTTTAGTTCAAGAAATACCTTTAAAGGAGAAGATTCTCATAGGAGGGGATCTTAATGGTCATGTTGGGAGTATATCTAGAGGTTACGAAAGTTCACATGGGGAATATGGTTTAGGAGAAGAAAATGCATAGGGTAAAACTATTTTAAACTTTTCATTAGCGTTTGATTTTACTATAGCTAATACTTGTTTTAAGAAACGTAAAGAGCATCTTATCACATATAAAAGTGAGAGGATATGTTCTCAAATTGATTTCTTTCTATTAAGGAAATTAGACAGAAAGATTTGCATGGATTGCAAAGTTATACCTGAAGAGAGTTTGACGACACAACAGAGGGTCTTAGTGATGGATATTTGAATTAAGAGGAGAGTAAAAAGTAAAGGTTAAGATAGGATGGCAAGGACAAAGTGGTGGCAATTGAAAGGTGATAAAAAAAAAGGAACTTGCAGAGAAGGATTCCAGAGGATGGATCATGGAAGATACAAGAAAGTGCAAATAATATGTGGAATGAGATGGCTAAAAAAATTAGAAAAGTTGCAAAAGAGATACTTGGGCAATCAAGAGGTTTTGGACCTAGGGATAAAAAATTTTGGTAGTAGGATACAAGCATATAAGATAAGGTTAAAGTTAAAAGAAAATGTTATAAAGTATGATCTTTGTGTAAAAGTAAGGAAAATTGAAAAAAATATAAAATAGCTAAAAAAGACACTAAAAAAGCAGTGAACAAAGCAAAAGTTAAGGCTTTTGATGAGTTATATCAATTCTTAGGTACTAAAGTTGGAGAAAAAAGTATTTATAAACTTACTAAAAGTAGAGAAAGAAAGACAAGAGACGTTGACAAAGTGAGATGTATTAGAGACGAAGAAGAAAGAGTCTTGGTCACGGAATAGGATATTAAAGAACGGTGGAAGTGCTATTTTCTTAGGCTTTTCAATGAAGTATATGGGTTTTCATTGCATTCAAATAACCTAGACATTATAGAAAAAGATCAAAATTATATCTCTTATCGTAGGATTCGAACGGAGGTAGAAGAAGCTTTGAAAAAGATAGAAATTGGTTGAGCAGTAAGACCAGATAATATACTTATTGAAGTATGGAAATGTTTACAAGTGAAAGTTATAAGTTGGTTCACAAAATTATTTAATAAGATTATGAGATCCAAGAGAATGCCAGACGAGTAAAGGAAAAAGTACTTTAATTCCTATTTATAAGAACAAGGAGAACATACAAAATTGTGCAAACTATAGAGGAATTAAACTCATGAACCACGCTATGAAGTTACGAGAGAGGGTTATACCTTTTATCGTAGGATTCGAAAGGCGAAGGTAGAAGAAGCTTTGAAAAAGATGGAAATTGGTTGAGAAGTAAAACCAGATAATATACTTATTGAAATATGGAAATGTTTAGAAGTGAAAGGTATAAGTTGACTCACAAAATTATTTAATAAGATTATGAGATCCAAGAGAATGCCAAACGAGTGGAGGAAAAGTACTTTAATTCCTATTTATAAGAACAAGGGGGACATACAAAATTGTGCAAATTATAGAAGAATTAAACTCATGAGGCACACTATGAAGTTACGGGAGAGGGTTATTGAATGAAGATTAAGGCAAGAAACTTAAGTTACAGAGAATCAATTTAATTTTATGCCTAATAGGTCGACTATAGAAACGATATATTTGTTACGTAAATTAATGGAGAAATATTAAAGGAATAAAAAAGATTTACATATGGTGTTCATTAATTTAGAGAAGGCATATGATAGGGTGCCAAGAGATATTTTGTGGAAAGTTTTGGAGAAAAAAGGAGTTCGTATTGCATATATTCGAGTAATTCAGGATATATATGATGAGGTTACAACTAGTGTGAGAACTCAAGGTAAGCCTACTGAGAATTTTCCGATAACTATTGGCTTACATCAGTGGTTAACTTTGAGCCCCTATCTCTTTACTTTAGTTTAGATGTACTTATTGAACATATTCAAGAGTCGGTGCCACAGTGTATTGTCTTTGCAGATGATATAGTCCTAATTAAAAAGTCAAGAGAGGAAAAAAATGATAAATTAGAGATGTGGAGACTTGCTTCGGAAGATCATGGATTTCGTTTGAGTAGAAATAAAACGGAGTATATGGAATGTAAGTTTAGTAAGAGACACACTAATTCTAGTGTAGAAGTGAAAATCGGAGAACACACGATACCACAAGTCACTCGACTTAAATATCTTGAGTCTATCATACAACATGACAGGGAAATAGAGAAAGATGTAAATCATAGGATTCAAGTAGGATAGATGAAATGAAAAAGTGCTCCTGGTGTTATTAGTGATAAGAGAGTGCCACTTAAACTTAAGGGTAAATTTTATCGTATAGTTATAAAGTCGTCAATGTTATATGGGACTGAGTGTTGGACAATAAAAGGTTAACAGAAGAATAAGTTCAATGTTGTAGAAATGAAAATGTTGCGTTGGATAAGTGGACATACCAAATTAGATAGAGTTAGAAATGAGTATATTAGAGAGAAAGTTAAGGTTACACCTATTGTAGAAAAAATTATGGAATCACGTCTTAGATTGTTTTGACATGTGTGGAGAAGACTTATAAAAGTTCCAGTAAGAAGAGTAGATCAGATGGAGAGTAGTCCAATAATTAGAGGTAGAGGAAAACCACGAAAAATTATAGGCAAAACTATTAAAAAAAATTTAGATTTAAATGGTTTATCTAAAGATATGATTTATTATAAAATTTTATGATATCGTTTGATCATGTGGCTAACTCCACCTAATGAAAAAATGCCTTGTTGTTGTTGTTGTATTGAAAAATTTAATAACAAAGATACAAGCAACTGCATCTAAATATAGTCCTTTAAGATTAACATGCACTATTGGTTTACCTACACTCCAAAATGTTTAAGTATCTTTCTTGTCACCTGATCAAGGTCAAACAAAAAGAAACCCGCGATCTGAATCATTACTATAAAATTGTTCACCTTACCAAATGGTTCAGCAAGTAACATTTTAGAAAGAGTAGAAACATTATTTCCATCCAACCGATTTGCAGGTGAGTTTGAAAATTAAGTTTCCTCAAAGTACAAACTTGAGTTTAAAACTATATTTCATAATAGTAATACATGACCTACCTTTGGAAAGTTTACACCAAAAGTGGCCATAACAGCAATCATGGAGGAACAAACAAATGCCGAAGAGCTTGATAGTCCAGAACCTGGAAAAAAGAAATCTTGTTTCATTAAATTTAACCCCATTATCAAACTGTAATAAAGCACCAAAGAAGATAAACCAAGTTCACTTAGAGGTAAATTTGGCCGTCCTCTGCAGCACCAATTTAATTTAGGATGAACAAACCTGTTGGAACTATTCCATCAACAAGGACATCAATCCCAACGGGTTGACCAACATCCACTCCTTTGAGTTTTGCATAGTCATAATAACCTTTGTACCTACAGAAACAATATTTTTAATTAATTTATTTTTTGATAGAAAAAGAAAGTTTACTGATGAGAAGAGAGAATAGAACAAAAACAGAGAACAAGATATCCTTATTATACAAATTTAAACAATAACAAAGCAGTGTTCCCTTCATTAAAAAATCATTTACAATAAAGGAAATGACTAATACCTAGAAGCTTCTCCACTCATTGCTAAGGAGATCATTTTGCATTTGAACGTATAAATAGTAAATATATCATTTAGATTATCGGACCTACAGCTAGGCATTATCTTGGGTCTTGATGGTGTTTGGCAGGGTCCATTTAAGAAAACAAAGCACATAATATCTATTTAAACTTGAAATAGTATATTGAAATTTTCAAGGACCACTTCGTCCAAATTTTTAAGCTACTAAGTTAAGGTTTATAAATAGTTTTATTATTATCTCTAACAAGTCTCCTCACACGAACTGCACAAGCCCACCACACTTTGTGTGGAAACTTCATTTTAATTAAGAGAATGGCGTGACAAAATTCATGACACTTAGTCATAAAGTGCTATGATGCCATGCAAAGCGCCACTTCACCCAAAAGCCGAAGCTGTTAAGTAAAAGCCAATAATTTGGAATAACCAAATAAGAGAAAATTGCAAGAGAACCATGGAATCTTAGGACTCACCCACAAATAAAATAATGGCCCCATTTGTGATTCTTCAAGTCGAGTTCCTGCATGTGAAATAGATTGTGCCTAAAATTTTGATAATCAGAACAATCTTATTGCCAAAACGAATCATAACGCCAATGTGGCAGAATACAGACGATTCATGTTATCACGGGTAAAATTAATCTGTAAAATCAATATAGACCCAATTTTTTTTGTGGTGGTGGGGTGGGGGTGGAACTAACAATAACACAAGGAGTTCAAAGATCCACCTGGTCAGGATCAGCAGGATAAGTGCAAGTAGTGTATTTCTCATCATTCACATTAGCAACCCTAATAATCTTTTCGTCCTCATTTTTCCGAATAGCCACAATTGTATCTTGCCGAATTGCCATGGGCAACACTGAATATCCCTCGTAGTCAATGTGCTCCCCGATCAAGTTCACTCTCCCTGCATCGCAAAAAACACGTTCGAATTTCCATCTTCCATAACCAAAATTACTAACCAATGCACCCACATGCAAAAACGATGATATAACTACGCCCATATGTTCAATTTTCCGGAGTTTCTTACGGTTCAAACAGACAGCTATAGTTAAATGAGAACGAGACAGAGAGAAAAAGGAGGACCAGGTGAGCGAGCAAAGACTTGAGGAGGGTGACTGAAAAGAGTGAGAAACTTGGACTTTAAATTGTCAAGACGAAGCTCAGCTTCTTCGAGCTGAGATCCTTCGCCGTAGACAGGCTGCAGTGTATCGTTAATCGGAATCGGAAGCTCTTCATGATTCACCATTGTTTACCGTGATTTCTTCGGTCGGATTTTGCACGTTGACCGAGTTACAACATCCTCGCTGTCGAGAAGCTTTTGCCGCGAAACACGTAGTATCTATTTTGCGAGTGCATGATGTGGATCGTTCGCCGTTTTGATTACTTTTTGAGCCCATCAAGTGACCCTCGAAACTCCATCAGGATCAAATGTGCAGTCAAATTCCTCTCCGACGTGGAAAGGCATTAATTTTAAATCTAGACAATTAATAACTGGCAGTTTAGTTGGCAAAGCAACTGAAAGTGTGCTTATAGATCATCACTTCTAATTACTCATGATTTTTTGGAGATAAAATAGTGTATGAATGAAAAGAAAATGTAAATAAATAATTAAAATATTTTTTGATTTAAAAAATATTTAAAAATTAATTTTTTAATTAATATAAAATAAAAAATTATAATTAAAGATTTTAAGTTAAAAATATTTATATTAAAAAATTTTAAATTTTAAATTTATTTTAAAGAATTTAAGCTTTAAAAATTTAAAACTATGTAAAAAAAATTATAACTCAAAACCTTAAATTAAAATTTTTAGTCGTTAAGTTTAAAATAATTTTAAATTTTAAAATTTTTAATATAAATATTTTTAATTTAAAATTCTTATGTATAATTTTTTTTTCTGCTAATCTTTCTTTTCCTTCTTAAAGAGAACATTCCTTCCACATTTTGATAGAATGAAGTCATGGACAATGTAACTTAAATAAAATTTATGAGTAAATTCAGTTCTAACCTACCAAACATAATTTTTTACTCTTTCCATCTCCTCCTCCCTTTCCTTTCATCCCTTGCTACCAAGCTCCAAGAGTTTTTTACCTTACTCAACATTCCAAACAAGATTGGAATGATCAACCTTCTTATAGAATTATTCTCCACTGATCAGACAACAAATCTCCTCAGTTTTTTTCAATAACTGAACAAAGCATAGACTGATCTGGGCGGGCAATCAATTGAGTGAATATACAGAGAGAGATGACGAGATTTTTGAGGGAAACTCAAGTTAGCTCAGGGACCCAGTCTCTTACAGCTTGGAGGCATTATGAAAACTGAAATTATCTATGCGAATGATTTTGTTTCTTTGAAAGTTAGGTGTAGGTACCTTGCCTATTGCTGAATTGTTGAAGAAACATCACATTCAAGTGGAAAATATATGCCGTTTCTGTAATGATGCTCCTGAATTGATTAATTACATTTTTTTCAGTTGTCCTTTAGTCAGAGAGATCTTGGTTCGCTTTGCCTCTTGCAATTGAAGTGGACCATTTTTAGCAATAGGACATAGTAGTTTGACTGCAAATATGGTTTTCCTAATCTCAAGATCATTTAAAGCAAGTGGCCGATTATTCACATATGATTGCGACCACTTTCTATGTACTCTAGCTCACTAGAAATAGGAGTGTCCATGAGGGGTTTAAGCCTCAACCACTTGTAATCCTACCGCAGATTAGAAATATATCAGAGCAAAATCAAATGGCGTGGAACCAATTTTCAGAGATTGATCAGACCAAGGCAATTCACATGAACAGCCAAATTCAGAGATTAGTGTCAAATTTTAGAGGCAGGATGGCCTTAACGACAGATCTTCCAAAGTGAAGATCACTGGAAATGCACTTAAAGTGCGTATATTCCAACCAAGCATCAGAAGTAGTATTTCTCATTAAAAAAAAAATAATAATGCATTTTAAGCTCTTCAACAAATCTTCACTTCAGAAAATAAATACCCAAGTGGTCCTTGTTTGGGTGGCAACTAGTTGGAAAGTAGTTTTTTTTAATTAAAAAAAAAAAAAGAAATCATAGAAAACGATCAGTCCATGGTCATTTTTCTTGCTACAAGGAAAGTTCTAACTTGCATTCTTCAGCAGGACTGCATTCCAGAGCCGGGGAATCATCATACATAGATGTTTTTTCTAGACAAGAAGCATTGCACATTAGTGGCTTAGCTTTATCAGAAAAGTTATAATCTTCAGATGGTAGGTTGTGATATATAACACTGGCTCCCTAAGTTTTGAGACAGCAACCCAGCCAAGGAGCAATGTAGTGCTTAACTAAGAAGGGAATGCCTATTTTATTATCGATATAGTTTAAATGTGGTTTTTTTAGCTCTAGCTTTGCTCCTCCTTTTTTTTAGTGATCCTTGAAACTCTATTTGTGTTATTAATTTTTAAGACTTTATTTACTTTTTCCTTGACTCATGAAAACAAAAATATCAAATTATTAATATAACTTCAGCAATTTTCATTGAGAATTTCTCCTCCCTTCACTTTCTCTTCATTCTCTTTAAATCAATAACAACTTTTTTATATAAAAAAAAATACTATTTAAGATACAAATTTAAATCTAAATATTTATTTAGATTTAAATGAATATTTTTTTCTATTTTCATTCGTTCTCTTTGTCAAACATATTCTAGAATATTAATAATTCATGCATATTTTAAAATATTATATTACAATTTTATAAAAGTCAAATTTAGGATTTTAAGATATATCTAAATTGACAAGAATAAAAGAAAGAGAAAAGAAAATTTTTTATTATTAAGATACAAACTTTTGAACAAAGAATTAATTATCTAATTTATTAAACATAAATTAGTAAAGATGATATCAAGAATAAAGATTACGACTTTATAAAATTTGAATTTAATTTGTTTATAATCCTATACCACTTATAAAAATTACTATCATTTTTCTTATAATCAAATGATATATTACATGTAATCAAATAACTACTTCCTTTCCTATGCCAATCTTTTAGAAATATTATTTTATTTTCACTACTTATTTTCGGAAAAAACATCAAAATGTATACATGATAATATAGATGAGAAGGAACCATTTCCACTTTAAATGCTGCCAAATGTATCCAAGTGAACCTATACTGTTAGTTCTTCAGAGAAATAGTTTTCATTTCTGCTTTGGTCCAGTCAGGTAACTGTCTACAGGCCAAATCCTTATCAGTCATCACAAGGGAAACACGTACACAAAATATCCCTCGTTTCTGGCAAAACAACAGAAACTGGTCGTTTATCATGATGATTTAACATAGCATCAATGAAGAGCACTAAGTTTCATCAGAACTGGACATAATAATTATCTATGAAAGTGAACAGCATCAATGAAGAGAACCTGGCCATATAAAGTTGACGTCATATAGAATGAACTGGCTATCTAGTTAGCAGTCAAGGTCCTATACAAGATCTGGTATTGGTGCAATCCTTCTAGCCGGTAATAAAAAATCAAATCAGAAGGAGAACCTAGCAACCTCCTCATCTTCATCCTCGTGTATAACATCATCATCTTCAGCATATCTCTCCATATCATCATCTTCAATTTCCTCTTCGTCTTCCTCTTCTATCTCATCTTCTTCCTCATCCATCAAGCTTTTACCCCTTGTTTCCTTGCCCTTTAAACCAGTGCTCAAGACTACGGTTTCTCCTCTGGATTTCTCCATATCCCTTCTCAATTTAGCCATGTTCTCCTTCCTGCGCTCTTCCTCCAGGCGCTGCTTCTCTGCTCGTCTTTTATCAAGATCAGCCCTAAAAATTGCAGAGAATACGATAAAAGTTTATTTGGTTAGTCATTTCAAACTAATCACCATAATTATATAAAAAATAAAAGATACTATAATGGGGGAAACTTATGAAATAATTTGTCAAGCCCAGACAATACTTGTAGTTTTCCATGTATTCCTCTGCACTGGCTTCAATAGCCTTAAAGAAGGCTTCAATTCCCGCACCAGAAACTGCAGAAACTCCAACAGACCTTAAATTCTTGTAGAACTCATCTAGCACAAGAGAAAGGCTCTGAGTAAAAGTTGAGGTGTAAGAGTGATCTGAACTTATTGCCGCTTGAAATGCCTCAAAATCCTCCATCCACTACATACACATAAATTCAAAACATGCTATAAATACATTTTGAACTCAACACAAGATGTATAAACAACATAAAAAGATTGTATAGTGGGTGTGTTGCTTCGACAGTCCAAAGGATGACGTACAGAGACCCTAGACAGAATATAAAATGGTACAATTACTCTTCAAAACTTTCTTCAACATGAAAAGAGGGAAAATATGCTTTCCCCCAACAATATTTCTTTCCATTTTGCCCAAATCTAATTTTAGCACTTATATGGGCGACTTTGAGGCCATTTATATGCTGAGTGAAGCCCAGCTGCCAAAATTCAAGTCCCACCAATATATATTTTAATAAAAATAAGTGAAGAAGTGTAAAATTGGAGAGAAACTCGACAAGCTACACGAACCACTTTCCTGCAACCTAAGGCTAACGCATTAAAGATGTAGGGTGGTGAAATGATGATATAAAGGACAACATCGAGTCATTGATGATTTTATAATTTATTTGCTTATCTATATATAAAGGTTATCCTATTCAGTATTCAGTCATTGAGTATTACGGATATAGCATTCTTGGTTTTGAACCATCAACTTTTGCTAGTGAACCATTTAGAGAGTTATTAGAATTCGTGAGTTAGGATATCACAACATAATATTGACTCATCTCCTGGCTTCAAGAAACAAATCTCAAGAGTACATAACCTGCGCTAAATGCTAAGATGCGAGGATTCATTAAAGATAGACAATACCTCCAATGCAAACTGATGTTGTGCTACATCTATCTTGTTGAATGCCAAGATGAGAGGTAAACGTGTCTTGTAAAGGATGCTACAAGCGTAAAGCATGTTGCTCATAAAAGTAGTGGGACTTTCTGAACGAGGTGTATCTACTACATAAGCTACTACAGTGGGAAATGTGGAAGCAAAAGCTTCTGTAATGATAGCACCAGAAGCAGACCAAGTGAATATTTCAATCTGACCAGGGGTATCCACAAGAACATAATCAAGGTCGTCTGCTCGCTTTTCAATAATAGAAACTACCTGAAATTTAGGAGTAGAAAACACACCAGTTACACAAATTAGTGTAGGACTAAAAGCAAAGAGGGACAGAAAAAGTTCTTGACGGAATAATGTAGACATCTTAAGGCCTAAAACTTATAATTATAAGCCCCCCCTTCTCCCCACCAAAAAAAAAGAGAGAAGTTGGGATGCCACCCTAATTAGTGATAAAAATAACCCATTAAACAAGGCTCCTCTAACAATATGTCCTTGCGAATGAAGGTAAAAGTTAAGAGGCAGTAAGCACAGCAGACAGAATGAGATATACCAATTTGGCAAAGAGGCTCAAGCAATTACTTGCAAACTTTACCTCATCAAACTTGGTAGCAAACAAGTTAAGCGATGTCAAAATTCCACCATTTGGACCGAGGTTGAACTGCTTCATGACTTCCTTGTACTTAACAGTGTCTCTTATGTCAATGTTAGCACCAAACGGGAGTGTTATGACAGCAGGATCAAGATTCATCACATAACCCCGAATGTTCGACATTTGTGTGTGGCAAACCAAACGATGAAGAAACGTTGTTTTTCCACTCCCTAAACACATATGAAGTTCATCCTTAGTCTTTTAACAGGAAAGAGGAACAAAATATCCTAATTTAGGAATCACTAAGTATAACAAGTAAATTAAACCACCTGCCATTCCAATGACTAAGATAATGACCGGTTTCCTTTTGAAATTAACTGATGAATTCCCAGATGATGACCCTTCAATATGCAGTTTGTTCATTGTCTCTGTGAGCTCTATTTTTTCTTCGTCCTTTGGCTTTAAAATAAATACCAAAGAAAGAACATAAACGATACCCACAATTCAAAATTTCAAACTAAACTCCAAAAAAAAAAAAAAAACATGTTAGGGTAATCATTTTCAGACATAGTTACCTTTGGGCGAAATATGCCAAAGTGAACAACTCAAAATTAACTATCACTCAAATAACTTTAAAATTAATTTGAAATTATTCCAAAATCGAGTGGATACCTGAACGCCGGAAGAGCGATCGGAATCTATTCGCATAGGTGCATCCTCGAGTTTCAGATTCTTCAAGTTATTGTCGACATCCATTTTCGATGGAAACTATTCTTTGTTGCTGAAAGGGCAACACTGCGAGATGAGCTCTCTGGCCACTGCTTTCCGAAGCAAAGTGGGTTGACGCAGGGTCGTCTTCTTTCAGCTGCCGTGCGTCTGTCTCTGGCAACTCGCGCACTTGGGTTTCTGTCCATCTACTGCTGAACCACACGGCACTGCGTTTTAGGCTTTTTTTTTTTTTCCTTTTTTTTTAAAAGGAAGTTACCCTAAATTAAAATATATACTAACCTCCTTAAAAAAAATTCCATTTTTATTTTAATGTTAAAATTTTTTAATCAAAATACTTTTTATTAATCTAAATATATTTCTAAGTAAGACTTTTAATTTAAAAATGTTTCAGTCAAAAATTTAAAATTAAATTAAAATATAAAATAATTTTTTGTTTTAAAAATTTTTTTATATATTTTAAAAATTAAAAAAAAACATTATATAATTTTAATAAAATTCAACGAAAACATGTGTAATTTATTCTTTTTTTACTCCTTAATTGATATTTTTCTTATATAAAACTTATAGATAATTATTTATATTTTATTAATAAATTTTTATTTAAAATATTATGAGTGTATATTTTTCAATAAATTTTGTCCTTCTTTCTTTTTGTCTATTTTGAGCTAAAAAAGTTTAAAATTTTCATTAATTTAATTTTTTTATTTCTTAAAATAGTTTCGATGTTATTTTTTATTTTACATCCACCTACACACTAATGTCTAAAATAAATTTTTGATCGTACACATGTAAATGTAATTGTTTATTAACAATTTAAATGAATCACGAAGCGTGAAGCTGTTCGTGGGTGCGTAAATGGCATATGATTGAAAAAGATAACACGATTGTAAGATAATTAAAAAAATAAAACAGTGAAAATAATTTCTTAACACTGTCAGCTACAAAATTTTAGTTCTTTATACTACAAATTATATTTGTGATAATAGAATTAGACTTAAATATAATTTTTATATACTTATTATCAAATTCTTCAATTAAAATATAATAAATATATAATTTTTTAATTAAAATATAATAAATGTATAGTTTAATTAAAAATTTTTAATCTATAAATACCATACATCTTTATATAATTATTGAAAAATTATACATTTATCATATTTTAATTAAAAAAGTTAATAACAAACATAAAGCAAACTTCATATTAGTTTTTTTGAATTATAACAACAATTTTTTTTAGAAAATTAGGTATACTATATATAAATTTTGAAATATTTAAATACTTCTTCAAACGAGACAATTATGTCACTAAACTACTTGATAGAAATGACAATCTTTTATGTAAACTATTCATGAGACAGATAAAATTATCAGTCACATGCTATAATTAACTTTAATATTTTTCATTTTTTTTTTCACATGAGTTAGAATTGCTTTAGTAGATAGAATGATTATTTATTAGCAGGTTCTTGTTTAAAGCATGTAGTATGATTCTTAAAAGATTTTTCCCAAGGTTCAACAATAGAAGCTTTGAAGGATATATCTCCAACACTAGAAATGTTCCATGAGTTGATATAATTCAAGTATATACAATAGAAAAATAGTAAATTATAATATTAGTCTATGGCAGATATTACCATTTATTTAATTCTTCATCTCATTAAAAAATCGTGAAAATTAATTATATACTATTATAATATTTTAAAAGTTACATGAAAGGGATCCTCACACCAAATGAAATTTTAGCAATTAGACCTTAGTAGTGACAATACAGTTCAGTATTTTTGCCCAAAATAAAAAGGAACTAGCTTGTCACTATTAAAAACAAAATTGATATCTTGAAGATATTTAGTGATAATGATAACTTGGAGTATATCCAAAGGAACTAGCTTATAACTTTTTTTTAATTAAAAACAAACTGATATTTTGAAAATATTTAGTGATAATAATAATATGGAATATATCCAATTTGTCTGGCAAACATGCGTGAATCACCAAGTCAACCACTGTTATTCTATTTTGGTAGGACATTTTAGTAGATTTGATCATGCGTTAAACAAAAAAATCTATGGGATTTAATAGGTCTAGTAAAAAAAATTGGATATAAATTCAGAAAATAAAATTCAGTTAAAAAATGAACCCTTTTAAAAAATTTGATACATAAAATAAGTTGGACTCAAACTCTTTTTAAAGCTCAAACTAACTCAAATTAATATTCTTTTCTTTGATATATTAATTATAATACTAAAAAGTTTTTAATCTAAAACATTTAATGTATTAATTTTTTTTTTTTTAAAACGAAGGTAAGGTGAAAGGTTTTGGTGAGTGGGAATGAAGCTGTTCTAAGAGCTTGGTCCAAAATGGAAATAGATCATGCCTGAAATTTGTCCTTATTGTGATTTCAACGACAATCTTGAAATGTGATTTTAACTATACCATCATTTAATTTTTGTGTTTTTAAGGGAATAGTTGGACAAGGAGACAAGGAGAAAGGGGTAGTGACATTAATGGAGGAGAAGGGGTGAAAGTGGTTTGTGATTTGGAGGAAGGGGCAAGGGGATAATCATGGGGTTCAGGGGATTCCTCGAAGGCTACGTGAGGCAAATGTAATATCAAGGAAAAATGTATTATAAAAAATATATATAAGGCAAAAAGCATTGCCTCTAAAGGCAATATTTTTGTCATAGTTTAATTTTGAAGTGAATTAATTCAAATTCAATTGAATATTTAAAAAAAAAATTGTTTGAATTTGGATTGATTCAATATGAATTCAAGGTAACATTTTTTTGGGATAAATTTTGTATGAATTTAAACAATTAATTAAATATAAATTAAGTGAGTTTTTTGCATAAATGTATTTTAAATAATTAATTTAATATAAAATTAATTTAATATAAGACAAAATAAATAAAATGGTACATAATAATGAACAAAAAAATTTAAAATATTCAACAATAAATTACATTAATATCAAAAAAATTATAATAAATGACTCCCTATATCACAACGAAACATTTTACTCTCACATTATGGCTGTTGTTGTCTCAGTTCTTTTAGTTATTGTTACTCTTGTGAAGAATTTAAATTTTAGCATGAAGAATCAACCAGAGGAATCAGCTCCTGTAGCATCACAAACCTTGTTGCAATAATCCTTTAAGCTTAAAGGAGTTATTAGTGTATGCAACATTAAACACAGTGTATGCAAATGATCTTAAAGTGCCAAGCAACTGCTCAGGTGTTCTAGAATGAGACCTAAGTGATGACAACATGTAATATGAAGGATTTGCTCCTTTAAAGTTGCCAAATTGGTTAGCCAAGACAAAAGATGGTGAATCAACCCTGCCAATAACTTGATATACTGGAGTCAAAATATATGAAGACGAACCAATCATGCTACTGCCATTGTTCTGCTACATCAACTCCTCATTTTACTACACTCTCTCCTTCAACAATGGGTTGTTGGGTTGACAAGCAGCCCTAACAACTCTTACTTAGTCAACCTATCAAATTTAAGGCATAGGTAAATTGGGTGCCAGTTCAACAAGTTGGGAGACCAACAAAAACCGTTGTTCACGAAGAATCAATAATATATTTTTAGATTCTCAGCTTATAATCTCGTAGAAATCTAAAAGCAAAGAATCTTATAAGTGCATCCTATAAAGTTTCTTTGTCAACAAAAAAAAATGAAAATTTGAATGTCGGCATTATATATATATATATATATATATATAAAGAAAAGAAAGATAACAAATATGACAACTATTTAAAAATTTAATGCAAAACTAATCACTACACTAAGTGGCTAAATCCACCATTGACTATATCGCCAATATCATCACATGTACTTAGATGTACAATAAAAAAATTCTTGAATAATAAAGGATTGTACTTGAGTATCTTGGCAGTTATACCATTGTAAGGTGAAAGTGTTATATTTTGCTACTTAGTTGGTCTAAGTTCTTTCTTGAAGTTGTAGAGTATAGAGCAAATCCATTCTAATTGGTGCTTAAAGGATTGGTTGGCATCGATTAAACTAGTGCAGGATGCAGTCTAAATGGTGTTACTTTACAATGTAGAGGTACATAAGTGGCACCAAAGCAATCCAAATATCTAAAAAAAGTCAAGTAATACTCCAGAATTAGATTACGCCTGTCCTCTGGCTGATATAGATGTCAAATAATCTTTGGACAATATGGATGAAATAGTAGGATATTAAGAAATGTTAAAGTTATGGTATCTATATAGAGGGAAAAAAAATCAAAAACTAGCCTCACTGTCCCCCCTGTTGTATCTAATAAAGTCTAGTATTGTTTAAGGGCTCGCATATTGGAATGAAGAGGTCGTCATATATTCTTTTATCTGTCACAATTTTTAATCATATTAGAAAAATAATAATAAATATATAGAGCCATTATAGATGCAATCACACACACATTTTTATTGGAATTCATACTTAAAGTTTAGAGATAAAAGTAAAAGATATTATTCTGTGCAAGGATCAGGGGTTAGCGATCTCTCTAGTACAAGCATAGGGAATCAATCCAATGCCTACATGTATATCAATGTCAAGTAACCACCTATCCTTTTTTAGTCCCTATATGTTGCATCACAAAACTCTTAGTATAGGTAAGCCAACACTATTAAATCCTAACTAAACCTATCAGCTTGCTCAAAGTTTGTCAATAATGAGAGGGACATCAAATATATCTTGTGGCTAAACCTATCTAGTAGTAAAAAAACCCTAATCAACCTAAGAATATAGGCTTATGTGAATCGATATATAGTATCCTCATTAGCATCATTTGGCAAATTAGTAAAATTCTCAACCAACCATGTAATGGTCAATTGTTGACCATCAATTCTCTCAATTTACAATTAAATCCCAAGGAGCTATTCATATGTATTTGGCCAAGACTAATTTGTCTTTCTAGAAATAAGGTTCCCCTCATATAGCAAGCCTAACTAAATAACAATATCTTTGAGGAAGATTGTGTACTCGCCCTAAGTGGCATAAAACGTAGGCATCTCCCAGCACTACCATTCCACAAGCACACTGACAAGTGATTAGTCATACTCAAAGTGGCCGAGTCAAGCTACATTGTAAAAACTAGCCTATCTCAAATAATTTACAATGGCTAGAGGTGGATCACCTAAATGATCCTTATACTAAACACATCATGGCAAAGAATCCAATCATTCAGCAAACATATATAAATTACATACCATTTATTAGTTCATTTAGACAATCATCAGTATAACATAATTAGATAATTAACAACAATAATCAAACTATCTTACCTAACTATTTCAAATGGCCTTAAATATATACAGTCTTTGTATGTATAATATTGGATCATTTTCAAGACTCGGATGCATAACATGCTGTGGAATGGCCATGATGGCAACACACTTATGAAGATTAATACACATATACAAGTTTAAGAGAACCTATAAAATAACACACATATGCAGTGAAGTCTACCATTTAATACATATATATAAGTTGAATGACATATTATTTTTTTATACATGCAAAACTGATCTATTACAACTTGATTTATTAACACATACAAATTCAATAAGATATTGTATTTTAATTGCATATTATACTTTTATACTCTGGTTTATGTAGTCAATAGATGCCATTCCCCTATTGGTCATCACATTGACGATAAGGGCAAGTATCTCAATTATGTCCAGTTTATTGACATAACTCATACCAAATAGGTTGTCTCGAAGCCATAAAGCCTATCTTATTTCAAAATTGTAAAACTCATGGTCGACCTCTCTTATAAAGCATCGATGGATTGGGGACTAACATTAAACCACCAAAATTTGGCTAATATTTTTGCCTTCCAATCAAGCTGTAATTCATTGCTACACGCACTATGGGTGGTGTCCAGGCAGAAAACAGGACCCACAAACTGAGATAGATCCAAGGAAATAGATGCACAAGCACAAGAATATGCTAACATGTATACTTCTCTACTTAAAATTCACCATAATTGCATATACACTCAATCAAGCTCACCTTACAACACCAACTGTACTAGCAATTTATCTAATCAAATGGCTCCTCCACCTTTAACGATATAGCATTTTTGTCAATGCTCGCACATTACATGTAGGAGTGCTACACATTTGTTGCTATCTTTTTTATAAGGATCTTAAAATAGACTAGGGCTACAACCATTTGAGTATTAACCTATTCAACATGTTGCATGAAATACTAGTTCACCTTGTAATATGTTGCCTCAGTTATACTTGATATCAATAAAGACTCAATGCCTTTGAAGACATCATTCATATATTCTACCAGGTTTATTATCATATGCTCGTAGCAATGATCCTCTACTTTATACACATGAGTCCATTGTTCCTTTGGAATATTTACAAGCCACCTAGCTTCTTCCTCATATATAATTATTAACTTAGCTAACTTTTTATCAATGTACTGGCATTCATATGCATAACTTGTTTAACATAATCATACAATTAGTAATGAAACAATGCCTATGTATGTGGTTACTTAGAGATAAGAAATAGACTAATCTTTTACTTTAAATTTGATGACCCAAAGTGACTGTACAAGTTGCTAGTCATATGACAAAGATAGAACACACAATAACCACATAGTGGTCTCCAACTGATCTAAGGATTAGCAACAGCTATTAGAATGGATGGATGTCAATTGGATATCAAATAAATTCTACATCTTCCTAGTACCACTCACTTACACAAGTTGGAAATGAACCATATCCATGCTTCTTATGTCTCTTCCTTTGCTATTGCAAATGTAATAGGCACAATTTGTTTATCGCTATCTTGCGTTGTTACCATCAATAAGGTCCATTTGTTTTTGCTATAAAGAAAATGTCCCATTAATTTAGATAATCAATTTCAAGTAATCAAATGTATTTATATAGGGTTTGAATGCCCAAAATATATGTTTGAACAATGCTATTAGCTCACTAGTGGAACTGCTTGGTTGATATTGTTTGGTCACAAATTTAACATATAATCCAAGTATAAAATATTGAATTGCGACCATCCATCTAAGCAATATAACATATGAGCTCTCTCATTTACCAAAAGTAATTGTGGTGGTTTTATGTTTTGTTTTCCATGCTTTCTTATATGACACCATATAACCAAACAAGTTTTTCATTTGCTTAATGATTTGTCTAACTAAAATATCAGGTGTCTCAATTACTATTCTCACATTATATGACAATATAACATCGAAGTCCAATTTCAAGTGATCTTGCAATAAAGTCACAAATAAACATGTATATAGACCCTTATATTTTGTTATTTGTTAGTGCAATCCCTTTCTATTGCCTTTTTTGCATATCCTTACCTGTCATCTCCAAATAATCCCATAATTAACAACCAAAATTTCTTGTAGTTTCCATGTGCCAAGTATTTCTTAAAAATATGGTTTGCTTTCACAGAGTATAATTTAACAATATGACGTAATGCCTTTTGGCTTAGATACTGTAATCTGATATACAACTCCTATTTGCTCAAATTCATTTGATTACTTGACTTCCCTAAATTCATCACCACTATCTAAGGCCATATTAACCTATGAGAAGAAAGTAACAATGAGATTTATAATTAGGAGACTGATTTGACTTCAAAGACATCTATTGGATCCTTTCTGCCCATATCATCACCATCATTTTCAAATTCATCATTGTTCGCATCATCATTATCATCCTCATCATCGTTATAACTAAGGTCAAGGTAAGCATTGTATTCATCTTCATTTTCAAAATCTTGTAAAACATTGTCTTTTAAGGTATTTGGAAAAAGAGGTTTAGTAAAGCAAAGTATTGGGTAGAAGGAACTTGGTTAAATTAGGCTTGATCGATATGGTGTGATATTGCTATGCATAAATTGGTTATGAATAGAATAGGTCAATATTTATAAGGTATAAAGAGAAACGTGGAGCTTATTCATTAGTGTTCACATAAGTTGGCTAAATTTTCACGTTTACATATGGGTTAACAATTGAAGTATTCATGTACAACTCAACCTCATTTAGTTGGGATGAAAAACATGAGTAGGCTTACCACATCCTTTGAACATTAAAATTTATCTTTTAGAAGAATCATTTAGTACCATGTGGGATTTAGTAATGTTGAGAGTCTATATATCAAAATCAGAGACAACTTGATCAGAAGAAAGCCATAATTTTGACTAACTGCATCATTTAATGCCTCTAAAGTGATGTTAGTATTAATTGTTATGTATTTTGATATGGTACACAGAAATGTAGCGCCTTGAACACTTTTAAAAATTATTCCTTTTGCATAAATACAAATAAACTCATTTTTTTAACTATTTTTTTCCTACATTCACATTTTCATTTAGTAATTTAGCTAATATAAATAAATTTTTCATTACTCTTTTCTTAATCATAATATAAAATTTTCAATTAATTCTTTTATAATTTTCTTCTTTCCATAACATTCGACATGCATTAAACACTTATAATTATTTTTCTCATAATAATTTTTAAAAACTATTGACAATATTTTTAGAAATTTATTTCTAAAATATTCTAGTATCTTTTTATTTTTGGCTATTTGTTTCTAACTTTTTCTACTATATTTATGTTTCTTTTATATTTTTTATGCCTTTTATAATATTGATTTTGCATTAAATGATTATAATTATTGATATTATTTCAACAGCATTATTTTTAAAATATCCTAATTTTTGCTCTATTTTTATTTTAAAAAAATTCTTTTTCACTTACTTCAATTGTTTATATATAATTATTTTTTTCTTATAATCCTTTTCATTCTTTTGGCTATTTCGAAAATTTTTCCCATAATTAATATTAACTATTTTTATTGAATTTTTTATGCTACTCTAGAATCGAATTTTGTTTCTTCTATTTTTTTTATAAAATAATTTTCAAGATACCTTATTCTTGAATTTTTTTATTTTTTAAATTTAATGCCATTTTCTTAAATTTTTAATAATTGTATTGCATTAAATACTTATAATTATTTCCTCTTACTTTAATTTTTAAAAAATCATTGGTGTTATGCCAACAAAATCATTTTTAAAATATCCTAATTTCTACACTAATATTTTTTTACTATTTGTTTCTAAATTTGTCTACTATATTTATGTTTCTTTTACATTTTTTATGCTTTTTATTCTGTGGATTTTGTATTAAATACTTATAATTATTGATATTATTTTAATAGTATTATTTTTAGGTTATCTTAATTTCTACAATATAATTATTAGTTACTATTTTTATTTAATTTCTTATGTTATTTAGGAATCTAATTTGGTTTCTTTTACATTTCTTATAAAATAATTATTTTCTCTTACTTCAAATTTAAAAAATGACTGATATTACTTTAGCAACTATTTTTTATTTTAAAAAAATACCTTCTCATATATCTCAATTTTTTAAATATAATTGTTTTTTCCTATAATCCTTTTCACTTTTTTTGGCTATTTTCAAAAATTTCCACTAAAATTAATATTTGCTATTTTTATTTTATTTTTATGCCATTTGGGAATCTAATTTTGTTTCTTATATATTTTTTTATAAAATAATTTTAAAGATGCCATATTTTCAATTTTTTATTTTTTAAATTTGATGTTATTTTCTTAAATGTTTAATATTTGTATTGCATTAAATACTTATGATTATTTTTCCTTACTTCAATTTTTAAAATCATTCACATTATTCTACAAAATTATTTCTAAAATATAATAATTTCTATGCTTGTATTTTTTTTTCTATAATTCTATTTGCATTTTTTATTTACATAATTATTTTATAAGTTGAAAAACTACTTTTTTATTTTAAAAAATTTCTTTCTTTTATATATATATACATTAATTTCTTAAATATAATTATTTTTCCTACAATCCTTTTTACATTTTTTGGTTATTTTTGAAAATTTTCAACATAATTAATAATTAATAATTTTATTTAATTTTTTTATTCTATTTGATAATCTAATTTTGGTTTTTTATATTTTTCATAAAATAATTTTCAAGACGCCATTTTTAAAATTTTTATTTTTTAATTTTATTATATTAAATTTTTAATATTTGTATTGTTATATATATAATTATTTTTTCTTTCTTCAATTTTTAAATATCATTGACATTATTTCAACAAAATTATTTTTAAAATACCCTAATTTTTACACTAACATTTTTTTATAATTATATTTACTTTTTTTTAATTTACATACTTATTTTGGATCTTTAAAAACTTTTTTATTTTAAAAAATTTCTTTCTCATATATTGTAATTTCGTAAATATAATCATTTTTCTCTATAATCTTTTTTACATTTTTAGGCTATTTTTAGAATTTTCCACCATAACTAATATTTAGTATTTTTACTTAATTTTTTATTCTATGTGGGAATCTAATTTTGTTTCTTTTATATTTTTTATAAAATGATTTTCAAGATGCCCTATTTTCAAATTTTTTATAACTTTTAATATTTGTATTACATTAAATGATTATAATTATTTTTTTCTTACTTTAATTTTTAAATATTACTGACATTACTTTACCACGATTATTTGTAAAATATCCTAATTTCTATACTAATGTTTTTTCTATAATTCTATTTACATTTTTTTTATTTACATTCATTTTTTGGCATTTTAAAAATTATTTTTATTTTTTAAAATTTTTTCTTATACATCCTAATTTTTAAAATATAATTATTTTTCTGTAATCCTATTTACATTTAAAGCTATTTTCAAAAAAATTTCCTATATAATATACATCTTTAACTTAGGAATTTTTTATTACTTTTTTTTTTACTTCTTCATTTTTTTATACTTACAAGATATGTATTCCTTTTTTCATACATTTCTCATAATGATAATGAAAGGAGGAAAAAAAGAAAAGAAAAAAGAATATCACAATATCCTCATCTAAAGGAAATAACATAATAAGCATGTAGTAAAATAGTTAAAATAGAGTTTTTTTTTCCTGTCATTCTATTTACATTTTTTTATTCATATAATTATTTCATATTTTTTAAATTTATTTTTTTAACTATTTTAAACAATTTTTTTCAAATATATTCTTATTTTTTTAATATCATTAGTTTTTCCTTTAATCCTTTTTACATTTTTTCAGACTATTTTCCAAATGTTCCACCATATATTATAAATTTCTAATTAAAGAATTTCTTTATTACTGTTGTTGTTGTTCTTGCACTTCTTCATTTATTTATACTTACAAAATATGTATTCCATTTTTTATACCATTAGCCAAAATGATAACAAAAAATACAAAAAAAATTACCATACCAATAACATTAAAAAAACTAACAAAATAAGCATGCAATATAATAACTATAAAACAAAACTAATGCTTATATAATACAACATTTTCCATATCATTTACATGAACATTAAATTATTTACTAACACAAAAATGTTTAAAAATTTGTATATATCATGTAAAATAAAAAATGATAGATAAAAGAAAATTACACATAAAATAATACTTACCTTTGAAAAAAGCTCCTCAACTCATCTCTACTCTTAACTTTCAGCTTCTTAACTCAGTTCAATGGGAAAGAAGATATTTAGAAGTAGCAAGGAATGGATGAATTGATTGTAGAAGAACAAGAAGTGGATTGGTGGAATTGTGTGACTAATAAAGCAAATTGTTGGTCATTTTGATGGAGAAGGCAAAATGTATAAGCAAAATATTAGAGGTATATTGGTTGTAATACCTTAATCTACTACCGCTATCTAGCCTCTCACTGGGCTCGGTTCCATATAATTTTCAAAGAATTAACACCAATCCGTAGCATTTGCATGCTATGAAACGGGGTTTCATACACTCATCTTTTGCCCCGTGGGTTCTGTGAATCCATCATTCGCATCCTCAACTCAAACTCCCTATATACGACTCATACATAGCATAAAACAAACCATAAGCCACGGGTATAGAGTCAAAAACTAGAAAAATGCATTTTCTCACTTGTGCCCAAAAGTCATATTTTGGCTCTAACTTTGGAAAATCATAACTAATTATAAAAAAATGAGAATCTAGCAAACCATAGCTCTCTGGAAAGCTTTAAGTGTTATCTTTACACTAAAAATAATTCCCAATCATAATCTCTAGGTTTGGACCATGTTTGACATTGAAAATGGGAAGGAGGTCTGGCTGTCACTGTTTCTGGTGCAACTTACTGTCATGACTTTCGAAAATTCATAACTAAATCCACAAAAATCCAATCTGGGCACACTATACCAATTTGGAAAGCTACAGATTTCTACTAGAGGAAACAAATAATTCTAGATCAGTTCAGTAGCTCCTACATCCCAAAAATTGATGGAACAATAACGGAGGTCGGGTGAGTTCTCTAATGCTGATACAAAACTTCAGAGGGTTCAATCTCTCTCTACAGACCTTCAATTTAGGTGATTCTAATTCCTATAAGTCACTGTAGTTGTCTAGTTTATGTGTATAAAATTTTACCACATTTGGAATCCGTTTGGTCTATGAATGCCATAGATTTCATTTCTGGTTTATATGAACAGTACATGACCAATCCATTAAATTTTCCCAAATTCAACAATTTGCTAAATATTCTCTAGACCTCTGAATATTACCAACTTTAACTTCTCAAGAAGCTCTCTACAAACTCTAGAGGCATGCCAAATTTCATGGCAAGAGGAGCTCATCTGGTCATACTTTGACGGAGCTCTCAAAAATACTGGTTTTGGCACCCAAAAGGTCCAAAATGGGTCCAAAAGGCCTCTCACACATCCTAGCCACTCATGGACAAGTTTAAAAGCATAAAACTAGGATATATAACAAGTCTATGTGGTCCAAATCAACATATAATCCAAACTCACTATGCTATGGCTAAATATACACTATTGCATTCATTCAACAAAAGGAGCAAAACCTTCATTTCTATTCATTTGGCTATCAACATAGTTTGTACATCACCATTTCATGCATTTACACTTGTTACAACATTTACAATTCAAAAATAGTGGGCGCATATTCATTTGGCACCACTTTACATCAAAAAGATCAAAATAAAACTAACATTCTCCTATACATGCTCCTAGGCTCCTTGGTGTGCACTTGGTTCTCCTTGAGCTCCACCTAGCATGTTAAGTTGGGAAGGGAAGGGGTGAGATTCAGGGAATCTCAGTAGCTCATGCACTCATTCAAGTAAACAATCAAGGCATATAACAAGTCAACGCATGTGAATAAGCATTTAGCCATTCTCAATCATCCAACACACATTGTACATGCTATGGAAATCACAACAATGCCAACAAAATGGGCTCCAGGGACTTTTGGTCTAGCCTCACCTGAGTTTAAAGGACTTTTGGATGGCCTCATCTGAGTTTAGGGACTTTTGACTTGGCCTCACTCGGTTGAGACTTTTGGCATTGTCTCACCCATCTCAAGGGACTTTCGGCACTACCTCACCCGAGCAATTCTCACATTTCAACACACAAGCATATTGGCATTCAATGCATCAAAGCAATAGCATATGGCATATTCCACACGACAAGCATATACATAAACATACAATGACTATTACATCTAAGAATGCAACAAGAAAGAGTGGGAAGAGAGAGCTACCTTATGAGCCAAAGCCAACACTAGCTTTTCCTTTCAAATTCACTTCTCCCTTCTTAAGTTCACACTCACACCTTGATGGAGATGCTTCACTTGAGCCTAGGCACAATCAAAAACAAGGAATTACTCTTAGAATATAATCTTTAGAGTAAACTCTCCTAACATACCAGAACTTAGAGTTCTCTCTCTCTCTCTAGAATGCCATCAACTCTTCCTCTCTCTCAAGCTCTCATGGTAGTAGAAAACAACATTTTTCAAGAAAACACAAAGATTCAAAGGTGTTTTCCACTTTCCCTCTTCTGACCCATGCCCAAAATCCAACCATTTTCACAAACAAAACTGTAGGAAAAGAGGGCAAAGGGAGGAGATCAGAATTCTAAGGAGAAAAGAGAGAAATGTACTTACCTTTCCCTTGCTCTCCCTCCTTCTCTTGGTCTCTCTCACTCTCCACGCCTCTTTTCTCTCCTTGGGTCGAAGTCTAGGGCAATAATGAGAGAAGGAATGAGTTTGAGCGTTTAATGAAGTCATTTTCTCGCTCTTTACTCTCTTCCGGACTGACCTTCGCTACGGCGAAAATTAACCTTCGTTATAGCGAGCTCGTGTTATCTGGCTTCGCTATAGCGAGGCTTAACCTTCACTACGGTGAGCTCGTATCAGTTCCCTTCGCTATGGCGAGATTCGACCTTCGCTATGGCGAACTCGCGTTAGTTCTAGACTACCACTTTCGCTATGGCTCACGCTACGGCGAGCAATTCCCTGGTTTCTGTATGGACTGCTGCCCGCACTCGCTATAGCTAAAATCACTCTTGCTATTGCGAACAGGCATTCTCGCTATAGCGAGACCCTTTCTCGTTATTGCGAGAAGACTTGGGAAAATTTCTGAATTTCAAAAATTTTCAGCTTCCTTCTTTCTTTCTTTTCCTTTTCTTTTCTTTTTCCCGGTTGTTACATTGGTCATTTTATAATTTAGTATTATATGATTTTTTTCCTTATCAACCAAACATATTTCATGAAAATTTCTTCCAGCCAATCACTGCATGCCATGTGAATGACATCTTCTATTTTTTTTATTGTCTTCTTTTTTATATGATCGATCACTGGTTAACCAGTCACATCAGCTAGTTAAACTCAGAACCATCCAATCGAGTTTACACCACATGGTACAAGAACTCAAAAGGTTGGTTCTAAGTTCACGTGGAGTCCCACGTGGAAAAGAAACTCAAAACTAATGGTTCTTGGTTCACATGGCATCACATGTGGCTAAACAACTCAGACCAATGATTTTGAGTTCTTCCTCAAATTTTATAAATCTGTTTAAATTAGTTTCGAGTTTAGAGAAAATATTGCTTCCTAGTTAATACTTTTTGACATGTTACTTTTTTATCATAACTTTTTTTTTCCCATTACTTCAAAATCAAAATTCAATTCCTTGAAAAGCCTCATAAGGTACTTAAACATTTCATTTCTTCATTAGATGCTAAAGTAAGTATGGTTGATCAAAGCTATTAATTGTAATTACATTATTGATGTCTATTTTCAATGTGATATTGCAATTATGATAAATGTTGTCTTATTTTTAATTGTCATTTTCATGGTATTACAATAAATAAAATAATTATTAAATTAAATGTTGAGTTGTTAAATTTAATACTTTAAATGTTTAATTTGTATTTTTTTAAGAGAGAGACAGGTTAACAATACCTGTATCTCTTTTTTTTTTTTTATTTAGAATTCTTTGTATTCCAGTTACCTCGTATAGGGCAATGGTCTTTTTTATTAATATTCTTTTAAATAAATATATATTAATTAAATTAAATAATATAAAATATTAATTAAATATATTTTAATATAAAATAAATATAAATATAAAGTAAAATATAACTATTATTTATTCATTTTAATTTTTAATTTTTCTTACATCATTATATACACTTTTAATTTTATAAATTCAAATATTGATAATATATATAAATAAGAAATTCATTCATTTTTTTTTACAAATAAAAGTAACTAAAAAAATTCAAAATATATTTCTTGTAAAATGGAGGGTGTTCCAAGGTTTAATGTGGTTTGGTTTTGTTTTGGTTTAACCAAACCGAATTGAGCAAGTATTTATATAGAATGGATGACCTATTTGGTCTTGAGTTATAGTTGAATTGGTTTAGTTTGATTTATGCTAACTTTTTTTTAAAGTAATTTTTCTTGGTTTCCTAAATATTTATTTTCCATATATATATATATATATATGTCTGTGTGTGCGCACGCACATGTGTAAACACTTGCATTGTTAACTAAATACAAAATTAATTAATAATATACTTATAAAATTTAAACCTAATTGTTTATTAATTAATTCTTGTGAGTAATAAGTAAGTACATCGCATATTAATCTCTAAGTATGCTTCACAAATTTTGCATAACTCATTATATTAGACTTGAAGATAATTATCATTAATAGTGAATTAGTCATGTATTGTATTGTAAATGTTAATGGCTTCTACATTTAAATTATTGGTTCAGTTAAAATTAAATCAAACTAAACAAATTGAAACCCAACTAATTAAATTGATTTTAACATGTAGAAAACCAAATTAGACTTACTTTTGCTCAATTTGGCCAATTTGGTTTGGTTCAATTGATTTAATTCAATTTTGAACACCCCTAATTGTAATAGTTTACTACACATAGAAATTTGGAGGAATTTTTTTATTTGATTTAAGACTAGGTATATCTTAAATACGATGTTGTGAACTATTACAATATCATATATTTTATTACTTTATATTTTAGTCTTTTCTTTCTTTCTTTTCTTCTATTGTCTTCTTTGTTATAAGTAATACTTATAATTTAATTAATACATATTTTATATTAGAATATTTTTATTAATATTTTATATAAAAATATTGTTTATATGTATTTTTTTTTCAAGAAATAAACCATTACCACCCCATATGGAATAATATAATTCTTGTGTTCTTCTTTTTAAATTAAAAAAGAAAGAAAGAAAGATGTGGGCATTGTCAACTTGCATTGTTCAAAGAAAAATACAGATTAAGTGCTTGAGATAATAAAATTGGTGGCTAAACATTTGGTTTGATAACTATTTTGTTTGTAATAGTACATTCAAAATCCCAACAATAAAAAGTGTTTTTTTTTAGCATTTTCCTTTAACTTTTGAAATCTTTAGTTGAATTATAAAATTGAGCCTTGACATATTAGATGAATGGTTAGCCTATGTTGTCCATTTTCAATTTACCTACTTGTGCATAAAATTCAATATTTAATTTTACATAATAATTTGTCATTTTTTATTTTGAACATGAAGGGAAATAAATTGCACTTTGAGTTAGGTCTAGGTACTTACGTAGAGATAGCAAAAACTAGATCTTACTTGGATTTTTACCTCACACAATTTAGAAAAAAGATCATTAAAGGAACTACAATAATTGTTTCACAGCAAATGCATTATAGTCAGAAGAGAAAGAGAGTTTTTCCTTGTTTTCTTCTTTGTGTTTCATTTTTTGTTCACAGAGAGGAGTCAAAAAGGGAAAAGAGTGAGAAAGCAGACACTCTTTCACAATCACACACAATCAGAATATAAAAATCATTCTGTCAAATTTTTCCCACAAAAATAAAAATTGATTTTTTTTAATTTTGAATTTCAAAATCAAAATTCAAAAATTAATAATTAATTAAATAAATAAATTATTCACTAAATAGTTAGTTTTGGCTTAGTTAATTAGAGCATTATCTTTGATGGGCTTTTACTATAGATTTAGGTCAACTTATCATAGGCTATCATGAGTAGCTCAATAATCCAACATCTTTCATTTGCATATGATAGGATGAACAACACAAAACTTTCAACTCTTTACTCTTTGCTCTTTGCTCCTCTTGGACTTTCATATGAAATGCTATGCCATAATTACTTGAGCATAATCTTTGAAAGCTTTTACACTAGAAATCATATTATAGGATTAGTATAAGAGATGCATCTCTTAATTATACTTTAGATGCTTGTTTATATGCCTCGAATGTCTTAGATTCACCTATATATACCATATTCTATATTTACAACAAATCTAATCTCTCTCAAGTTTACTTTTACTCAAATTACCTTTTGTTATATGTATAATATCCACACTTATAAAGTAACCAAAACTTCATAACAAGCATGCTTCAGATACTAACATAATTGTTTATATTTTAGGTGATTTTGCTTTCATCCACATACCACTTAGATCAAAATTAGTTGTTTTCCTAGTATTAATCCTCTTGGTTGAATCTATTGTGACCATAGGATGTAGCCTAAAGTAATAGACACTAACTCATCTATTTATGATATTGTCAAAGTTATAAAGACATCTTTGAAAGGACTTGATCCTTTTTGGAACTCACATAACAATGAAACAGTGATATTTTCACTTGCTTCCTAATTGCGATTCTTAAGCATATGCAATATGAATTAAGTGCTACAATGTTTCTTTTATTTCATAATAGTATATGTCAATTTGATTTATTTATCAATATTGTAAAGATCTTGGTCTAGAAATACGTAGTGTTTAGCTCAAATTCTACCATTCTGCTTGCTTCTTATGATACCTTAAAAGAGAATTTAGATCTAGTTATAATATTATAGATGGTGGGAATCTATAACTCATTCCATGTATCTATTTATGTTTGGATCTCATTTTGTCCTTCCTTTTCTCTCTTTTGTCAAGGTGACATAAATATGTTTTGTGTTCTTTTCTATTCCATATTAATGCTTCTGCTACCTCTTATGGTAAACACGAATATTTCATCTTCACTTGTTCCTTATGAGCACTAAAGTTAGTTACTTCTGTGAGAGAGCCAACCTTATCAACTTGTACAAACACACTATTATTATGCATATGCTACCAATGATTATAACATAACTTATTTATTTAGTAACACTTAACTTGTATAAATAGTGTGATACTTTGTTATTTGCTTGCCAAAAGACTTTATGTCTTTCTTATGTACATCTCTAGGTATAGCCCATCCTAGGAGATCAATTAACTTTCTAAGCGTAGACACATTTTAGAGTAACATCTTTTTGTACTATTAATCTCTTTCATTCTTGTATTTATGTGTTTTCTCTTGTTATGATACTTTGGGACTTTAGTGTATGCTATGGCTTTTTGTTTATCACGATCAGTCAATGTTGGACTCAATGTCCCATTAATAATCCCTAAGTTTTACACAATTCTTTTTAGCCATATAACCTCTTACATTGTTATAGAACATGTAATAAACTCTATTTTTTTGGAAAATAATATTATGTATGTTTGCTTCTTGCTATACCAAGATATCACATAATCTTTCATTAAGAAAGTGCATCCAAAAAATAATTTCATGTATCTAGATCTTTTCTCTAATATAGTGCTTAGTTTTTTCTGCCCTATAAGTATTTTATCATTATTTTAATAGCACTCTTATGCTATTGACCAACATTTTACCATTACTAGTATACAAGGTCAATTACTCATAAATGTCTGATCTTATATACATCAATGCATACAATATCTAACCGTGTTAGAATATGGAATTTCTACATAATTTTAAATGTACTCTCACTTTGAGGATAATTTTTACAACTTAGGCTATCACTTTTTACTATAAGGATATTGATTGGTTTATAGCCTTTCATGTTAAACCTCTCAAGGATGATCTAATCGTAATACTTTTGTTAAAGAGGAATCAATTTCTCTAAGTGATTATGTTGGATCTCAATTTCAAGGATATACTCTGTTTTACTCATATTCTTAATCTCCAAATTTTAAGAGTAATCATTCTTTTATTTACTATTAGAGAATACTGACTATTCTTAGCTAATAACATATTATCTACATAAATGATAATGCTATAAATTTCTCTCAAATCACTTAACACAAATATGATGTTTTTCATTAACTATTTGAAATTCATATAAGGTCCTTACTCGATGAAATTTCAAATACCATTGTTTAGATATCATTTTTATCTATAATTGGACCTTTTGACTCTATAAGCTTTTTGTTCCATTCCTTCTTTGTGAAACTTAAAAGTTACTCTATATGTTGTCTTTATCTAATTCTATTTTTAAGAATATGTTTTTCACATCCATTTAATATGGTTACAAGTTTAAACTTGTAACTATAGGTAGGATTAGTCTAATCATATAATAGGTGGAAAGGTATTTTCAAAATCTATACCTTTTCTATTGTGCATACCCCTTAGTAATTTAACATGTCTTTTATCTTTTAATTAATCCATATATTTTTCTCTTTATCTTAAGAACCACTTGTTTTTAATTGTCTTTTAATCAAATGGATGGTTTATCCCTATCGCTTATATCTTATTATACTCATCCAATCTTTTTTACTCTGAAATTGTGTTCAGTTCCTCAATGTCTAATGGAGTACCTATGAGTGTTGCCTCTTTAAATAAATTAATGTTTAAGCATACTCTTGTGGTTACTTTAAGACAGTAGAGTTATCTATGTAACATTTTTATCTTGCAATAAACTCCTACTTGGATTAACAGGTCAAGGTATAACCACTTGTTCTCATTAACATTATATTATATCTCATATAAAGATGTATACTTGTTAATCTCATCCCTATTTAGAAATTCATTTTTTAAATGTAGTATTTTTTGACTCAATTTTAGCTATATTTCCACCTTTATTTTCACCAATGAAGATAGATCTCTTTGATTGTTCTAAGTATCTTGTAAAGGTATATTTTTTACTCTTTAAGTTTAATTCTCATGCTCATTAGAATTATTATGGACATAAATGTTTGACCCAATGGTCTTAGGATGCTTAAAACTAGCTCATCATTATGTTCATAAATCATAAGGTGTGAAAGTAACTTAGAAGGCACTCAGTTTAGTTTGGAGGTATCAATTCATAACCCTAAACCAGTAAATTGCTTAAATCATCATTAACCTTAATCATTTTGAGTAAGGTTTTTATTCTTTTTCTAAGCATCTTCAATTGCTGAGGAATGTTAAACCATTATGATTTTTTTCTTTCCACTAAGTTCACTAAACTAATATTGACAAAATATTTGCATCCTCTGTTATAACTTAGAGTTTCAATTTTGTTGTCTATTTGATTCTTAACCATTTTCACGTAATATCTAAAAATTCAAGTGCTTCTGACTTATAGAAGATTAAATAGACTTAACCATATTATGAATAAATTGTCTTGCCCTCAATCTCTTTAGACCACGAATATTAAAATGAATGAATTGGAATGGATTCTAAACTCAAGTTCATTTTTAAAAAGGTTTTGTAATTTGTTTTACTTGCTAGGCAACTTTCTTACAGTGGCATTTCCAAAATAAAAAATAACTTTATCATTTCACATTTTGCTAGTCTTTTCATTCTTTTTTCACCTTAAGATTTAGCTTAACATATCATTCATTAACATCCAAAGCTTAATTAGAAGTAGAGTATTAGATAAAGCATTCATGTTTCATAATTATGGCCAACATAATAATATCATTTCAGAGGAAACTAGAATTATGTTTCATGTTCATTTTCTTATGTCAAAGGAGTTGACATGAAAAATCGGCACTAAAATCTCATATTAATAACATAAATAATAAACATTAAATTTTGTTGTTTTTTGAAGTATATAAAATACTATGTAGAACAAGATTCGTCCTTAATGCAAAAATAATTTTACATGTCTCTTTCCCTTTTTATTTCAATTCTTATAATTCTTCCTACATAAAGTGATTTGTTTTCGAAAAGTAGTTGACAATATTTTACTTAGGATTCTTAATCCTTAATTACATAGTTTGTTGCCTTTAACTCATTTTGCTCAACATAATTATGAGCAAAGTGACTCACCTTTTTAATTGGCATGATGGCCAACCTTTACTATGTCAAGTTTCTTTTCACCATATTTGCCTCTCTTATTAATTCTTCATTAGCTTTCTTGAAATCTTGGCCAAATTTTCTCTTAAGGTGAAATTGTTATCTTCATGTGCTTAGATTTTAAAGTTACAATAATCTTAATCATACAAGCATTTCCAAGGCTTTAGTAACTTATAAATGCTCATCCCTAAGGTTTATATGATGAATAATGTCATTCAAAATGATATTCTCTTTATGGGTTTGTGAACACCGTATTTTGTCTAGGTATGTTCCAAAATAATGATAAAATTAAACTAACAAATAACAATAAAAAACAAAAAAAGGGTAAAAATTAAATAGGCCCTTTTAGCCCAACAAGCTCAAAGAAAAAAAAAGGGAAATAACCTAAAAATAAAATTAAAAATGAAAATAAAAAAGGTAAAAGCCTATTAATCCAAACAAAAAGAAAAATCAAATAGGGAATAACAAAAATCCAAACAATGAAATAAAAAAAAATTGAAATAAAAAAGGACTAAAAAAAAAGAAATGAGAAAATGAATGAGAAAGTAAAAACTCACAAAGAAAGAGAGAGAGAAAAGGCTAAAAGCAAGTTAATAAAAATAATAATAACTAAAAGAATACTAATTAAAAAAAAAAAAAAAAAAAAGAGTGAGGCAAAAAAAGAAAGGGGACCAAAAAAAAGAAATAAAAGAAATAAAGTAAAATAATAAAAAAAAAGTCAAAAAAATATATCAAAAAAAAAAAAAAAGAGAAAGGGGAAGCCAAAAAAAAAATTAAGATTTTGGGACTTAATCTAGGAGAGCCTAAAAAAAAAAAAAGAGAAGAACTAAAACAAGCAAAAATAGAAGACAACCTAATTCCTCTAAATCCCATTGGCCCAATACTAAAATTAGAAAAGAAAAACGAAGGCCCATTGCAAAAAAAAAAAAACTTGCCCAGAACAAGTTGGAAAGAAAAACGGACTGAAAAGAAAAAAAGTCTGTAAAGCAGAAGCCCAATCCGGATGCCCAGACTCTACCTGTTTCCTTCAGCCACTCTTTTCCTTCACACGCGATTCTGGCAGAGGGAGGGGGACCACTTTCTCACTCACCCACGCACAGAGCTCTTAGACCGGTATAGACGCAGAAGCAAGAAAAATAAAAAGGAACACTCGTATGCGCACAAAAGAGAGAGGACGAGGGAGAAGCACCACTTGAGTATGGAATGGGAGACGCAGATGCAGAAGGAAAAAGGGACCACACCTAAATAGTAGAAAGAGATTCGAAGCTAGGGCTACAAAAAAGGAAGACGATTTCCTTTTTTCGGGGGAGAAAGGGGAAGAGAGGATGGAAAAAGAGGATTGAAGCAGAGAGCATGAGGGGAGGAGGCAGCGAGAAAATGAGAGGGAAAAGCGAAGAAGAGAGACGGAGGATTGAGGGTGAAAGGAGATTGGGGATTTTCAGAATAAAAGAAATACCAAGAGAGGAGAGGCTACTGGAGAGAAGAGAGGAGAAATTCGGTGAAGAAACAGAGGAAGGATTCAGAGAAAAGGGCTCAACTTCAGATGAAGGACAGGGATCGAGGGAATGGTTAAAAGAGATTCAGCAAGGAGGAAGCCATCTAGTGGATTTGATCTTTTTAGCCTCAGAGGTACGTTTCCTTCACATTCCATTTATGAACCAATTGCTGGACTCAATGCTTGGGAATTTCAATCTCTCGTAGATGTGCATACTTAGAATATGAGAAGTCGAGTCTTGTTGTTCTAAATAAATTTTTGGGTGGCTTTTATTCTGGAATGTCGAGATTAAGATTGGGAGTTGGTCTAGCAAATTAGCCCAGACCCCTTACTACTCTTAATTTTTGCTCTCAAATTCGATTGCAAGCTCTAGGTCCATCAACTGTCTTAAAGCTATTTGGCATGATTTAATTATGTTCTCTGACCTAATTTCCAACCCAAGTATACTATATAATCCTAATTGCTATTCCAAGGTTCATTGTTTTGTGGGGCCAATTTTGTGCCAAACTTTGGGTTGACTAGTTGTCATATATGTCATGGTGGTTCCTTATTTTTGTGTAGTCTCTAATCTGAAATATGGGTTTTAGGACTTGATTTCTCAGTATAAAACATTGGTCCAAAGTGCTTGTAGACAATGAATTTATTTCTAGTTAAATTTGAGTTCAGGAAAATTCTAATTCACATTTTTGTTCTTTTTACATGTGGTCATGAGAAAGTATAAAGTGGGTGGAAGAGACATTACCAATGAGGAAGGAGACTCAAGGACTGCACAAGAAAAGTAAAGAGAAAAGAACGTGGGATATGTGATTGCCGAAGGGAGTATCCAAGTTGAACACCTGAGGAGATGGGGTGGAAAAGAAGTCACATGGTTTTGTTTTCTTCCCCAGTTCGCATATAGAATTTGAAATGCAATTGGTGGAGACCAAGTTAAATCAGTGGGAAGAATATTTGGGAGCTTCTCCGCTGCAGGCAAGGAAGACTAAGAACAAGGAAGAAGAGGTTCATTGACTCTTTATGTAGTTTCTCTTCTTATTTCCTTTTTGTAATGAAAGTTGTATATAAAATATAATGAATCATGAATGTACACAAATCACACACATTCACAAGTTGGTGTTTTGTAAATATTCTTTTATTTCATTTTTATTTTATCACGTTACGTCTTAGAATAGCCGTGTGAGATTTTTTGTCCCCTCAGACACATAGGAACAACCTATAGGTCATGTGTGGCAACAAAGCCTCCTTGGTACCTATGAAGGTCTCAAATTTATATTTTAACAAATTTTGGGTTTCAATTGTCAAAGTCAAATTGATTTTCTTTAAATAAAGATTTTCAAAAAAAGAGAACAAACGAAGACAAAATCAAACAATAAAACATAAAAAGTAAGTAAGAATTGAATTTTTTGAGGCTTATGAATTTTTCTGAAAGTTTCTTTTAATAAAACCATATTTCATAAAAAAAAAAAAAAAGAGACGAAAATGAATGAAAAAACAAAAAAAAATGATAAGCAAAAATTAGTTAAATTCTTTTTGTAAACTTTAGAGCTTTTCTCCAATTTTCACTCAAATAAAATTAGAAGTAAATATATGCTTTGCAAAAATTGAAAAAAGGTGTTTCAAAACAAGAAAAAATCAATAAAAAAATTAGAAAAAAAAAAGAGAAGATGGTAAAGAAAATGAGATTATTTTAGCTCTCACATATTAAGACATACAAATTAGTCTTAAACTTGTTTTCTTGGTGAAAATATAAAATGATTTTTATTTTCTTTTTCTCTTCCAAAAAAATATAATAATAATAATAAAAAAAAACAAAAAAAACCAAACCAAACAAAAATAAAAAAATATATGAAAAAATTAAAAAATCATAAAAAATACATACAAAACAAAGATAAACAGAAATAAAAACAAAAGGAAAAAAAATAAAAGTAGAACACAAAATAAAAATTAGCCAAAAAAAAAGAAAACAAATAGGAAAAAACAAAAAAATAATAATAACGAAAACAAAAAAAGAGAAATAAAAATAAAAACAAAAAATAACAACAAAAAAAAAAAAAAAAGAATAAAACAATAACAAAAAAATTAAAAAAGAAAAACAAAATAAAACAAAACAAGGGTAATAAAAAACAAAAACAAAAAATGAAATGAAAATGAATGAAAAGAAAAAAAAATGATAAGCAAAAGGGAGAAAAAAAATTGAAAATGCAAGAAAAATTAAATTAAATTTTCCTTTAGTAAATAAAAACACATCAACTAATTTCAAAACTTGTTTCATTTGTTAAAGAAAAAAGTAATTTATTTTCTTTATCTTTTCGCAAAAAAAAAAAACAATACCTAAACAACAAAATCAAATATAAGAAAAAAATTTAAAAATAAAGAACATGCAAAAAGAAAAAAAGAACAAAAACAAGAAAAAAAAATAACGAAAAAAGACAAAAACAAAACATAAAACAAAGAAAAAAAAAACACACCAACCAACAAATATAGTTTCTTAGTCGAACTACGTGGATTTTGATCCCTCCTGAAAGGTACGTAGGCCCTAGGCTCTCACCCTAGGTCAAGTTCGTCATTGTAAATAAAATTTTCTTTTCAATTTTTATTTTCTTAATTTCTCTTATTTTATTTTATTTTTTCTAATTTTGTTTCTTTAATTTCTTTCTTCCTTTTTATTTTCATTTCTTTCGTTTCTATTTTTTATTTTGCATGTGATTTGTTGGGGAAAATCAAAATAATTAAAAGTCATATTGATTTTGCACAACTAACTTAGGGTAACCGTTCTTAACAACGGGTGTTGTGGGGTGCCTAACACCTTCTCCACTCACAAGCAACTCCCGAACCCATTTTCTGGTTCGTAGACTATTTTCTAAACCAAAAAGGTTTTTTTCAAAATTTTACTTTTATAAAAAATAAAAAATTTGGTGGTGACTTCTGAACCCTTACATGCTTTTTATTTTGATTTTGATTTTCGATTTTTGAGAATTGAAATCGAAATCTTCTTTTGAAAATCTCTTTTAAAAGGCGCCACACGGTCACATTTTTGGGTGTGACAGGATTAAATTTACTTTCATATGTTCCCAGCTTATAAGTAACATTTTATGATAACCTTGACTTTACCACTCATCAATAAGAAACTAATTGATTGACTTCAATTCCTTAATTATTAATCCTCTTGGTGTGATTATACTTCTATAACCAAACTTGTCTTTAAGAATTATCTATATGGCTTAAATAGTTAGATATAACTCATACTCACATATGAGGTTGTTAGCTAAGCTACTCAACATTGTTATATGAGCAATATTGCTCTTTTCATTTTCCAAGAAAAAAAATTTCTACATCTCTTCCTTGCTAAGTTTTATTTCTATGTTCAAACTCTTCTATGACATTGATAAATGTTTCTTAACATCCTGTTTCTTTTCTAAGATCTAAAAATCTTATGATGCTAAATTTTCTAATGGATACCATTTAGTTTGTCTCTCTCATCAAGCAGGGTAGTGATATTTCTAACAATCATAATCATAATTTAATTCTTGCATAAACTTAGTACAAATTGACTGCATATACACAATGCTATATTTATATTTGTAATAAAGTTTGATTAAATCAATAATGACATTATTAGGTTCATGATCGAAAGTCTACATTTGATGTACTTCCATCACATGTATCCTATTTACCTTTTTATCAAATTCATTTGCGAATATCATATAAGCCATAGTTCTTTAGATGAGCCTTTATACTACTAATCTAATAACTCATATTTAATAAAATCTTTCTCAGATTTATATTTCTTGAGATGAGCCATTAGGCTATTAATATAAGAATGTTCAGTTAATAGGGTATTTCTTGTATTCCCTTATTAATTTATTAAATTTAGTTCTTGGATAAGTCCAGGTGTGCTAGTCCAAGAACTCCCACTTAATAGGATATTTTCTCTTTTTTAATTCATTTAATAATTGCATTTGTATCAAGCGCACATTATAAACCTCACTCTAAAGATGTTTATCTTCTTTAAAGATTTTCCCTTTAGTCATCATGGGCTTTTTTTTTATTATCTTTGGCTACTATAAGCATATTTCCAATTGTAAGGGTCATTATAGCACATTTCAAAAAATTATGCCTTACATGTTTGATCAATCTTTTATAATGAATTCTTTATTTTTGTGTATGATGCATAAAGCATTCTTCAATTTCTCATATATATATATATATATATATATATATATATATATATATATATATATATATATATATAAAATAAGAAATTAGAGCAATTTATCAATATTCATGACAACACAATGTTTCGTAGTAAGCATTATCTCCAATGCTTACTGATTAAAGGACCAATTTCTTGTGTTAATTTAGTTCTTTAAATTTCTCCCTAAGGTCCTTAATGAGTGGTGTTCAACAAATATCATTTGGGTGTTTGTTGATTAAACTTAGGACTTATATTAAATGAGGAAATTCAATCCCTCAATCTTTAGCTCAACCTAAACACCTCTCTTTCTTTGGATGTGTGTGTTACTGTATTCACATATGTCTATATCATAAACATGGAATGTCTCTAGGCCCATAATCACTCATTTAGGCAAAATAAAATTTAGTAATTCATAATTCTATTTTTTTAAAATAAATTTTCAAATACAGAACATTACTATTTTTAAGGTCAAAATTACATTAAAAAATGACCAACAATAGATTAAATATAGGTAAATTATATGCCATATTTGAATTTATAAAGTTTTAGAGCCAAATATCAACCCTTAATTCCATGGCATGTGTCCTATGGACCTTCACAAGCTCTTTGCTTCAAAAAATGGCTCAAAATTGGAAAAATGTGAAAATCCCACTTGTCTAAGGTAGTGTGTGAGCCTCACTCATTGTCCTAGAAATGGTTTCAAGCATAAGATTACCACCACTAGACTTCCCTTGATTGCCTCTTTTCAATGGTGAGGTTATTTGTCCAAACATAAGTGGCATTAAGCTCACTTTCCACCCCCAGGAATGGGAAAGCAACTTCATCTTCAACCTCAAAATTTTTTCTAAGTTTTGAAAATTTGGAAATTCCAATTTGCCATATCTTCAATTCAGTTTCGATTAATACAAATTTGGGTCAGTAGAAAGCTCACAAAAAGACCTTTCCAATGACATATGGATTATATAAATCCATGGCCTAAGCAAAAAGTTATAGGCCTTGAAAGTTGGTTGGTTGGCCTCTTTCTTGTAGAAATTTTATATTTAGACTAACAACTTCAAATTGCCATATTTCTCTTGATACTTACTGTTTGAGGCAAACTTAATGGCATTGGAAAGCTTATTCAACAAGCTCTCTAACCATATATGGCTTGCATTAAGTCATTGCCTATAGTGAGAACACCAAATCTTTAAAGTTGGTGGTTTCAACGCCACTTTTTCAAATCTCATTGCTCAAATTTCTCTCCTACAGTTTATGTGTTTTCTACCATTTTCCCACCACGACATCATTATACTATAGTTTTTATATGATGTTAATTATGTGGCATAATTTTGTCTCTATTAAGATATGCCATTTGAAGGGTTTAAGGCTCAAATTTATATTTCATGCATTTTAAGACAAAAAAATTAATATACTTGTATGAAATAATTATAATATAAATATGTAGTTAATCATTCAGGGACATCAGATCTGAGCCAAACTAGACTTTAATACCAATGAAAGGAAATAAATTACATTTTGAGTTAGATATTACTTAGATCTCTAACCTACGCAATTTAGAAAAGGATTACTAAAGGAATCCCAATCATTGTTTCACAACAAATGCATCAAAATCAAAGGAGAATGAGAGTTTTTCGTCATTTTCTTCTCTATGTTTCCTTTTTGTTCATAAAGAGAAAGAGTCAAAAAAGGGGGAGAGCAAATACTCTTTCACAATCACACATGGTCAAAATCTAAAAACTAATATATCAATTTTTTCCCACAAAAATAAAAACTAATTTATAAGAATTTTGAATTTCAAAATCAAAATTCAAAACTTAATAATTAATTCAATTAATTATTTACTAAATAATTAATTTAGCTTAATTAATTAGACCTTATTTTTTTAGGCTTTTACTATGGATTTGAGTCAGCCCATCATAAGTAGCTTAATAATCTAATAGAACCTTTTGTTAAGAAAAAAAAAAAGAGTAAACTTCACAATTTGAAAAAAAAAAAAAAAAGAAGGATCGAATTAGGTTTAAAGAAGCAGAAATCAAGGTCAAGCTTATATAAACATAAAAGCTTGATTTATTTTTAAATAAGCTCAACTTATAATTAAGTCTACATATAAGCAATTTTATCAACATTTAATTAATAGAATTAAGATAATAATGAATTATTTTTAAATATTAAATTAATAAAAATAATATTTTTAAAGATTAATATAATAAATTCATTAATAAAAAATTATAGAGACAAATATACATATTGTATAAATAAATAAGTAAATTACATTAATTTTTTTAGAAATTTGATTAAATTACATTTAATGCTTCTTGTTTTATAAAAAATTACATTCAAATGTAAAAGCTAAATTGATGTTAAGCTCAAATATAAAAAATTACACTCAAATCCAATTTATTTTTCATAAAAAAGTTAGTTTTCTACAAAATATAAAACTATAAATTTATTCTTAATATGATAACTATAAAATCTAAATTGATGTTAAGCTCTAATATGATATTATAATTTTATTTTTAATGTGAGCAAAAACAATTAAGTAATTTTATCTTTTTGAAAAAACAAATATTATATAAAAGGTTAATTTTATCAGAAAATAAATTAAAAAAGTAAATGTAATTTTTAAAAGATATTGAATATGACTTAATCAAATCTCAATAAAAATTAATATAATTTACTCTAAATGAATTTTATTTTTTAGAGAATCAATCTATTATATATTAATAAAGTAAGAGCACTAGAATTGTCTTTGTGAGTGCTAACCATTTGTCTTCCTAAAACCACACTAGAATGCCATTCGTTAATCTACTTGGTAACAATTCTAATGAAAATAATAATTTTGTTATCAGCCGATAATTCTCGTTACAAGAAAACATGGATTTTATCATAGAAAATTCTTGTGGATAAATTTTTGTGAGAATTTCTCACAAATATTCTTACAGAAATTGTCATGATTGGTGTTTTCACATAGAGAATTCTCATAAAAAAAAAATTTGTAAGAAAAACCCAAGAAAATTTGGAGAGAAATACCATTAGAATGGTGTTGTAAAAGGCAAGAACTTATTCTCGTGGTAATATTTCATGAGAAAAAAAAAAAGAAAGAAAGAAAGCCATTTAATATATTTTTTCTTTTCTTAAGGAAAAAGTCCGAGAGAAAAAATGCTTCTTATCATGGAAAAATTCCATGAGAAAATGAGATCGTATCTCTTAACTTTTTCTGTGAGAAAAAAGGTCTAATTCTTTGCGAGACAGAATAATGCCATAAGAATATACTTATTTCTTGTCGAATTTTTTGTGAGAAAATTCCATAAGAAAGATCTAATTAACCCTCATTTGACACCTCATCCCTTTCATTTTGCAGAATGTCTCTATGAAGTGCGTGGAACTGCAACTCCTATTCTTTGTGTAAATTTCCGAGTTTCTCCACCTTGCAAGCTCAGTGAGTTCACTGTAGCCCCTCCTGGGGTCCAACCTCACACCATAGCCTCACTTGAAGTCCTTTAAGAGGTGCTTCATCATTTGGAATGAAGGTGAGCTCTCCATCTTTTTTTTTCTATGCTTTGCTTCTTAATTTAATGTAAGAGTATAAAGTGTCACATTTGAAAATTTATGTATTAAAATTATAATTAAACTTAAAAGATTATGTATAATTTCCTTTAGAAATTAAAATTATCACTATGTTGTAGAAGTATGATATCTAAGGAAACACCAACAAGATGTATATATTGATTAAGGAAGAAATTTTTGAAGAAAAGGCATTGTATCCTTCAACACATGAGTACCAAGCTTTGCAGACGTTGTCTGCCTACCAAACCAAATTCCAAACAAATGCTACCAAACCTTTTTCTCACAAGTCAATATTATATAGGCATGTGCTATTTCAATATTTTTCTTATTTATGAATGTTTGTGTAGATTATAGTTAATTTTGGTAATTTTCTAATTGATGTTACTAGGAGAGAATTAGTTTACAAAAAAATAATATCTGACAGAGAGAAAGAAGAGAAGAGATTTTAACTAGGTTGTTAGTGTATGTGTGAGTTTTTATTTGTTGTGTGCTTGATAGGTAAACTATAATAGGAAAAAAAATTAAAAAGCTAATTTTTTTTTACATTTTTTTAATGGAACAAAATTACATGCAATTGGTTAATTGTTTGTTATGAAACTTTTTTAATAGGACATAACATCTAACCATTTTTTTGTTCAACTTAATACTATAGCTTTGACACTTTAAAAAACTCTACTTAGTTTTGGAAAGAAGAGAAATGGAGGAATAAAACCACCTTTTATCTACATATAGAACTTCATTTTCATATTTATATAAAGCTAAGCCTATAGACGAATTACCATGAAATGAATAATGATATGTTACTTTTAAAACAAAATTGACTCATATTATATTCCTTTCTTTTTGTTAATTTAGCACAAAACTATATATCTTTTATTCGTTGGTCTTAATATGTAAATTTTCTTATTTCTATAAGTTTCTATTATCAATAATGATCTTCAACAATAACTGTCCTTAAAGCATTCATGGGCTTAAAACATGGGATTTAACAACACTTAATTATCACTTGTTATCTTATTTTGTAAAAACATAAAAGTATGAAATTGAACATAGTACTTTTTAATTGTGTATAATATTTATTATCTTTTTATAATTATTATTTAATAATATTTAATTTTATTAAATAATTAAAACAGATGCATAAAAGATGTTTTTCATTATAAAATCATTTTTTGAATTTCTTCTTCATTATACGTATCAAACAAGATATAGTAAGCATCTATCATAAAATACTAGGTATATTCCAATACCACATTGTTACTCTACTAATTTAATCATTAGATATACAAATTAGAATCTCATTTTCCTTTGTATTACTTGCAATTACATCTTAAAATCATCGTGCATCATTCCGCTTTAGGAAATTGCCCATGAATAAGTAATGAACCTCAACATAGTTTTCAAATTGCGAGACTCTAGAATTTCATATACCTTATTAGTGAAAATAAGATAAAATAAAAATAAAAAGACCTTCATTATATATAGATTAAATTATATAAATTTTGTCTAAATTTTATTAAAACAATATAAACCTTCTTTCTACTTTCAAAATACATACACATCTTTTTTAAAGCAAAAAGTTACCATATACAAAAACCATTCATGCAAAAAGTCCTTCTTTGAAGTGGGTCATTCGCATCCAAAAGTATATGCTTAATGAAGTTTCTTTTAATCGTAAAATCCTAATCAATGCCATTATTCTAATTTTTGAAGTTATTTGTTATTTTGTTTCATTTTTTTTTATGTTGGCAAAGTTAGAGTGGAAGGAGTGTCTTGTGAAAAGGAAAACTACTGTCGAGGCATTTAATTAAGGCATTTGTTATAGATTTTTTGGGGATTAAGTTTAATCGATTTTCCTGAACATCGACATTGGATGTATAATAGAATAAAAGATAATTGTCAAAGGATTACACAAGAGTTCTTTGTGGGTATAAAGGAGTTTGTTCAGTTTACAAGTTATTTAAATGTATTTAAACAAGAATGGAGGTTTAGATGTTCTTGCATAAAATATAAATGTATGAGGTATCATAAGCCAAATGAAATTAGGATGCATTTATATATATATATATATATATATAAGTTTATACTTGATTATTACTATTAGTATAATCATGAAGAGGAATGTCCACCATCAACTCTAATTGAGATTGGCCTTCATATAGATTTTAATCTGTATGAACAAATGGTTAGGGATGTGGTTAAAGCATCATTTGAGAGATATAACATGCCTGAAGATCCCAATCCAACTACTACAATGTTTTATGACATGCTAAAAGCTACACAAGCTCCGTTGTGGGATGAGTGTCAAAATCAAATAGCGTTGTCAAATGCTATAAGATTGTTAAGCATCAAATTTGTTTATAACATTTATAAGGCATATATCGATGAGATTATCACATTGATAACTAAAATCTTACTTGCTACTTATCGAATGCCTACAAACTTATACTAAACCAAAAAATTGCTTTTGAAACTTGGCTGTGGTTATCAAAAGATTGATTGCTATAGTAATGAATGTATGTTGTATTATAGTGATGCAACCAATGGTAGGAAATGTCGATTTTGCAGTGAAGCTAGATTTAAGGAGGCAAGAGTAGGAAAAAGAAGGTTTGAGGAGGTCTCTAATAAACAGATGTGGTATTTACCAATTGTTCCAAAACTCCAATAATTGTTTACTTCTAATGCCTTAGTTAAGTATATGAGATAGCATCATAAAAATCGTCATAATGAAGGTGTGTTATCATATCTATCAGATAGGAACATTTATAAGCATTTTGATTAAACTCATATAGAATTTGAATTAGAGTTGAGGAATGTCAAGTTAGATTTTTATGCTAGTAGTTTTATTCCATTTAATTTAAGTTCTAAGCCTTACTCTTATTAGCTTGTAATTGTTACCCTATATAATCTTCCATCTGGCATGTGTATGCAACTAAAATATATGTTTTTAACAATAATAATACCTAGGTCTTATAATCCAAAAAGTAAAATTGATGCTTCTTACAACCTCTAATTACTGATTTGAAGTTATTTTGGAAAGAGGGTGTGCAAGTATATGACATTTCTATGAAACAAAATTTCAAATTAAGAGCTACTCTTAAATGGACTATCAATGATTTTTTAGCTTACGACATGTTGAATGGTAGGAAAACTATAGGAAGATTAGGTTGTCTTATTTGCATGGGTTGTTCAGAGGTATTTTCGTTGAAGCATGGAGGAAAAACTTGTTATTTTGATTGCCATCATTAGTTCTTATGAATGAATCATTTATTTCATCAAAATAAACAAAACATCTTAAAGAATACCACAAAAACTTCATAACCACCATTGAGGTATTTAAAAGAAGAAGTGTATAAGCAAATTAAAAGATTTCCTCAAATAACCAAATTTCCAAGCCTACTTTAGAGGGATATGATCAAAATCATAATTGGATTAAACATAATATCTTTTGGGACCTCCCTTATTGGTGTGACTTATTGAATCCACATAAGATAGATGTAATGCATATAGAAATCAATGTTTTTTATAATGTGTTGAACACAGTAATAAATGTGAAGAATAAGACAAAAAATAATGTAAATGTAAGGTTAGATTTAGTTGTGTAATGTAATCAGCCTACATTGCACATTGACGATAAAGGTAATGGTAAAATGACAAAGCTAAAGGTAGCATACACATTTAATATAGACAAAGAATAGGTGGTATGCGAATGGGTTAAACCTCTGAAGCTTCCCAATGGTTATGCATCCAACTTGGGATATTGAGTTGATGTGAAGAATTACACTTTAATAAGGATGAAAAGTTACGATTGTCATGTTTTCATAGAGAGGCTACTACCAATTATATATAGTGAATTACCAACCTTGATATATGATACTTTAATGGAGTTAAACCATTTTGTTCGAGATTTTTATACTTCTACTTTACAACTAAATAACCTTAACGTGATAAAGTAAAACATTCTTATCATTTTATGTAAACTTGAGAAGATATTTTCTCTTAGTTTCTTTGATGTTATGGAGCACTTACACTTAGTGTATAAAGCAATAATGGACGGACTTATTCAATATAGGTGGATGTATCCATTTGAGAGATTTTGGCATACATTAAAAAGAAAGGTTAAAAATAAGGCACGTGTTGAATGATCTATTTGCAAAGCATATGTAATTGAAAAAACTTTAACTTTCTATTCTTATTATTTTGAGTCACATGTTCACTCAAGAACTACGAAAGCTCCTTAAAATGATGATGGCGGGAAATGCAATGATCATCCTCCCATCTCTATCTTTAACTATCTTGGCTAGCATCATGGAAAAACTACTGGTGACACTCATTATCTTACTGATAATGAGACTAATACTATAATGTTGTATGTTCTTTTCAATTGTCCAGAGGTTAAACCTTTTTTAAAATAAGATTCTCTCATAATTTAATTACATATATATTTATATTTTTAAATGGAATATTTTAACTATTTGGGGTTAATCTCTTCGTAGTATATTGCAATTTGTATGTTGAAATATTACTTTTCAAGAACCCTACCTTATCTAGTGAGGTGATTGATAAGCATATTTCATCTAAATTTCGTAAATGGTTTAAAACTCATATAAATTTATCTGAATTTCATGAATGGTTGGCTATAAATTTATGAAACTAAACTTCTTATATTACATTTCCATAATGTTTATTCTTTGATTAGATTTTGAACCCTTTAAATGGAATATAAGATACTTTATTAATTTCTTTGGCTTAGGGCCTTTTGAGACTTGTGCATACATAGAATCAATGGTTCGTCAATGGTTTTAAGTTTCATATGGTTTCTTGGGTAAAAGGGAGGAAGACAAATAATAGTTGAGTATATGTAAAAGAAAATAGTCATGGTGAAGTTGAATTTTCGTATTATGATATGTTGAAGGAGATTATACAGTTAGAATTTATTGGCCTACCAACTAAGCAATTGACAGTCTTCAATTGTAATTGGTATGCTCCTACAAACTAGGGGACTTGAATTTACCCTGAATATGGTATTGTGGAAGTCAAGGCTAAAGGAATATACAAAGACAATGACCCTTTTATCCTTGCCCAAAAAGCTAATCAAGTGTACTTTACACTATATCTAAAATCAATACCCAACAAAAAAGGTTTGCTTATTATGATTAAAATGAAAGTAAGGAATAGAATTGAAACCTTTAGTGATGATAATATAGATGCACCATTTCAGGGTGGGAGCAACTGTTCACTTTAATTAGTTGATGTTGACATTAGTAAGCAAGATCTAAGAGATAACATGGGTTAGAGTGAAAAAGTGAATGGTGTACATATTGGCTCTGTTATTGATGAAACTGGTGAAATTGAAGAAGAACGCGATGAAATCTTAGAAGAGGAACTATTAGATTGTAACTCATCTAACACTCAAAAGGATCATCCTAGTGATTATTATTTAGTAAATGATTGATAAATTCCTGTACTAACTTGTTATTACTTAACATTTATTTAACTTAGATGACTTAATTATTAATGCTTACTTTTAAATTGTTTTTTTATTTTTCCTTTTAAATGTTAGATGGAGGATGTAGCATGAGTAAAGGATTTACTACACCTAACAAGGGAAAATGAAAATTTGTGCAATAAGTTAAGCTGACTTAAATACCATTAATTGCTGCACAGTCATTACCTTTGCAATTATCTCTACATGTTGGGACTCTTCCTAAATTAGCTTCTTAGCATCTGCATCATCTTCTTTTTCATCTCCACACATTTAAACACTACTTAACTCCTCAACTTTTATTGGTTCAGAGGGGCCTTCCACACATATTTTGAGTACAGATATAGTTAGCTCATCTTCTCACCCTATTAGATATGAGGTGTAGCTGAGTGAAGGATGACTGGTTATTAGATCACATGGAGTTAATGAGTCAGAATCCTTTAAATACATTACTTTTTTGTATTATAATTGTTCCATTATTCTTACTTTTACTGCATAACTCTCTATATTTCACAAGTTTTATCCACATATTCCATTAGTCACTATATTGTCTTAGATCATCTATAGTAAGTTTGAGCATAGGTGGCCAGCATTTACTAAAGTGCTAGATATTGCAAAGAACTTATGGTTTATAGAGTTTAAGGTGAGCTAATTTTACAACTTTTTATGTGTTACAATAACTATAATTAATATGTTACCATTATTATTTATGATATCAGTTTTGCTTATTTCTAATGCAGAAAATGTGTTTTTAGGATCTGTCTACTAAGCGACGAATTTATAAGATATGGAGGAAAAAGTATAGCACTATCATGCGTGCATCCTTTAGAGATATTTGCTATAGAAAAACTAAAGGCGATTAGTTATCTGCAACAGTCCAAGCTGAGCTAGATGAGTATTGGCAAAGTGATAAATTCAAAGCTAAATCTACATGCAATAAGACAAACAAGGTTGCAGATACTAGAGAATACCTACATAAAAGGTGAGCGTGTTTCATGTTCAGAGTATAAGAGAAAGATGGTAAGCATTCTTTAAATGTGATAGTTTTATTAGATTAACATTCATTTTTAGTTATTATAATTCTTATGTATTTTGCCTAAGTGTTATAGGAACTAGAGTTGGGTAGAAAGGTTTAAATCCCAGAAGTATTCAAAAGGATCCAACATAATGAGAAAAAGGGGGTTGGATTAGTAAAAAAGCCTCTAACATTTATGTAAGTTATTTAACTAATTTGTAAATAAGATTGTTACTATAATTTGTTTATTTACTTAATATTTACTTGTTCTTCATTGTTATAGAGCTAGCATGAGCAGATCAAGCAGATTTAAGAGTTAGGGTTAGACGACACTGATTCTTCCACATTGTTTAAGGTTGTCAGTGGAAAGAATAAAAGAAGTAGTGCATATGGGTTTAGATTAGAGGCTAATCTTCTTATTTTTGATAGCACACAACATTTTAATTATGGCTTTGGTGAGCTCTCAGATATAAGAGCACACTTAAAGGTCTCATTTAAGAAGAAATTAGAGGAAAAACTATCAACACAAATCTAAATTTATGAGACAAGCCTTGCCAAGATGCAGAAAACCCATGAAGACAAGATGAAAGCTTTCATGAAACAAATTACGGTTCATATGACTATAAGAACTGAAAAAGGTGGCATTTCTCATGATGAACCAACCCATGATAATGGTGGTGGTGGTGATAATGGGGATAAGGATGATGAATAATGATTATAAGATTCTTATTTATGCAACATTATAGAATTATGATTTATAACTTTATAATGTTGAATATATATTTGTCTTAATTTTAATGTATTTTCTAATATTTTCAACACAAAATTACAAAGTTGTGGCTTTGTTATTGTTATGGCTCTGTTATTGGTTGACTTAACTTAGGTATTGTGATTTTTGACTATTTGAATAAGTTACACTTGTTCAAATAGGAGTTAATGTATAAAAATATTGTTAATGACAAAAATTTTCAACTTTCTTATGAGATTTTTCTACTAGAAATTTAGGAATACAAATTTTTTTTCAAGATTTTCATGGTACAATATCGTGAGAAATAATTTCTCACAGTATAAATCCGTGAGAATTTCCTTGCTTTCTCACAGAATTTTTTTGTAAGAGATCTGGAAATACTTTTTTTTTTTAGGTTTCTCATGATGCAATACTATGAAAAACAATTTTTCACAATATAAATCCATGAGAAAACATTCTCATGAAATTTTTTGCAAGAAAGTTGGAAAGAAAGCCACAAAAAATTACATGTTCCACACTTCATTTTCTTGCTAATTTTTCTCATAAAAAAATCTGTGAGAACATTTACTCATGGAAATTTTTCATGAGAATTTTGTACTATTATGGCTTTTTTTTTTTTGTCACACCCCAAAGTATATGAGAATTTTGGTGAATTTTTTGTTTTTTTCTAACAAAAAAATACTGCCATAAAAACTCTATTTTCTTGTAGTGTATTTGATGTAACAAGTTTGTACTTAAATTGATCTATAAAATGTCAATTGCACTTTCCTAAAAAAATAAATTTCAAATACGGGATGAACTATCCTTTGGGTTGATTATATTCCTACTATTAGTTTTTTGAATTGGTTAAGATTAATTTTAAATCCATATGTGTGTGTGTGTATTAACGTTTCGTAACCATTTGAATGTCTTTTTATTAAGCAGTCTACAATACTAGCGCCTTCTAGGTGGAAGGATTTTTAGAGGCAATAGATCAACTTGCAATCTATCGGAGACAATTTGGAGCAGTAATTGTCAAAGTATAGTTGGGAAGAGAAAGGAGTAGATGTGTAAGTCTTATATGTGTCTCATTGTTTGTTTCTTTATCTCTTTATTATACTCTGTATAGTATTACAGAGAATTTTGGATTTTTTGTTCTTTCATATTTTTTATTTTTTTTAAATGAGTAATTGTTGATAGTGAAAGATAATGTGTTTAATACTTTTATTGTTGAATATTGAATAATCATTCTTAGAAAATTTATAAATTTTTTGTTAATGTTAATTTTATGGTCCACTGTTAATGTAATCTCCAGGATGCCAAATGTTCAGAGAAATCAATGATAAAAATCATAGGCTCTTCAATTACTCCGAGGAAAGCCGGGGAAAATATTTTTGTCTTCCTTAAAATAGAAGTCTTCTTTGAAGGTGTAAAGCTTTTACAGATGATGTTGCTAAACTCTGTTTGTATAAATTTTGCTATTTATAAATTTATAGTTATTATTTGTATTCTGTTGCAGAAATCTGTAAGGAGGCGAATTTGTTATATATAAATTCATAGCATATCCGGAAAAAACCACCAGAAAACATCAATGTTGATGGAGAAGTCTATTTATATGAGGATAAAGTATTTTCTATTTTTTTAAGAGATTTTTAAATTATATAATTTTTTATTTATTATAAAAATATAAGGGAAATTTTTTGAAGTTAAAATATGATAAAAATGTCTTTAAGAATAATATTATTTTTTCTTATTAAAAACATAATTTATTAAAAAATATTTTTTTTAAAAAATTTTTATTTTAATATTATTTATTTCATATTGAAAATTATAAATTTTACTTATTTTAAATTTTAAAAATTTACTATTTTTATATTGGTTGAGTATATATTTAATATTTGTTATAACATATAAATAATATATAGATATATAAGTATTTGGTTCAAATAAGTATAATTAAGTAACTCATTTTTTGTTGCAGGAAATGTTAGTGTAATGTATTTTAAAATTTAAAAAAGGGGGGGGGGGAGTAGGTATAATTTGTCTGATAGTATCCTTGCTTCCGTCTTTGAAAAAATATAACATTATAGAATGGTAAGTATGTAACATTATTTTCCAAAATATTAATCCAAGAAATGCTAATATATACATATATATCTTGAATTCTTCTGTCATGCGATACTAGCAAGCTTCAATTTATTTTTAGAGTATCGTTTTTCTCATGTGCAAGCATGTATTTCCTGTTTTGTCTTTTCAAATATATGTATATTATTTTTCAAGATGTTAAAAAAAATCAAAGTTAAAATTAACTTGGTTATGTTTGTTCCTTTTTATGATTAAACTAATTATGATTCCTGTGAGTGTTTGGGTTATGTTTTAGAACGAAAGAGAAGGCTCGGTATGACACCAAACAACTTATCGAGATCAAGCATAATGCCAATGGAGTAAAGAAAACAGAAAATAAATTAATTTTTAAAAATAATTTTAACAATTAATTATTAGAGTTGCCACCAAAATTTTAGTTGAAGATAAAATATTCAGGGGGAGGGAAACCTTTTTTTGAAATGAAAATGAAAAGATGATAGGGGAGCGAAGATAGATTTAAGAATTTATCTGCGTGTAAAAAAAGTATTTGGTATCTCACAATTTTCATTCATAAAAATAGTCATCTTAGGTCAACTAAGTAAAATTAATACAGTCTTTATTTTTATTTTAATTACCTTAATCAAAATGTATGCAAAAAGGAAGGAGAGAGAAGAACCTACTAGTAAAAAAATATTTACAAGAAATTGAGTAAAAGAAAAAAAAAAGGAAATATCTACAAAAGTGAATTTAACTTAAAAAAGTAACATAAGGCTTACATATCCAATGAAGGATTAAAATTTACGTAATTTGAAAAAGGTAGAAAACTAAAGCATTGTGATTGATATTTTTTATTTTTAGTGAAGAGAAGACAAATTCAATTTCACAAATGAAATAAATTTGCAATTAGTTGGTGTGTTTTAATTTCTGAAATTAAGTTAATATTGCTTTTATACTCTCTTTATTTTCTCTAATTTTTATATTTTGTTGGGATTTATATTTTTGGAGATATTTGTGAAATCACTGGTAATTTAATGATTGACACCTTGTGCTCTTATAGAGACTTGAAAGTCTCTCATAACAAACTCTAAAAGACAAAGTCAAAAAAAAAACAAAATAAATCAAGCTAAAGTAAAATAAAATGAAAATAAGCATTCAATATTTTGGGTGATTGCATGTCTATGCATAGTCAAGTATTATTTTATTTTAATAACACCTTAATGAACGAGAGAAAGAGAAAATAAAAAGAACAAGTGAGTTTTTCATCTCTAGTCTTTCTTTGGTCTCTTTCTAGGAATTTTTTAAGTATCCTTTCCATCAATTTAAATGATCCTCTATGACTCATATGCAAAAAAGAGGGAAAAAAATAAAAGTAATTATCAATTTGTTATAAAGAACACCAAAGCAACAGACATACTAAAGTCCCGACAAAATCTAAAAACGAGTCATTGGTCAATATGTTATCTTAAACTTATAAAATCAATTAATTATTCTCAACCCCAAAAAAGATATAATTAACCAAACAGTTATTTACAACAAACATGACAAAACATAAGAAAATACAAATTTTGATGCATATAATGGTTGAGATAGGTGAATTAGTACAATATTGAAACAAATAAATAAAAAATATGAAAGAAGAAAGTTTGATGAACGACATCACTCATTGGTGAGTAATAAGAAAGCTCCTTCATAGCTTAGCTGCACCTCCGTTGTGTCACTTAAAAGAGCTTTTGGGTGCTTCCTATGCATAAATTGCTTTATCCTTTCAGATTCTTGTGAGCTTGCTTGCTTATAGGTCTTTTCTTCTAGCTGTCAACTCTTGTTGCATTATTATCATGCATTGTTGTTGTTGGCATAATGCTTGGAGGATTTCAACATTATTAGCTTGTAGAGTTGCTAAGGTTCCTACCATTACTAAGTTGATGTGACGAGTGGTGAAAGGATGAGCATCATTTTCTGGCCTTGCAAAATTGATTTTCTTTTTCATCTAGGTTGGGACATGGAGAGTTTCTATTGGTCCAACTTTGGTTAGAATCGGCGGATTCATCATAGCTTGTACATTAGAAGGTTTTAAGTGTCATGGTTGTTGCCCTCACCGTGTAGTGGAGAAGAAGAACAGGCCTGACAATGTGCTTTAAAATGTATCTTGCTCTGCACTTTGGTTTTATATTATTCTTTTAGTTGCTAAAATGGTTTCTCCTCATTTGTGCCATGGACAATGAAGGATCAATGAGTTTAAAGGTCTAAATTGTGGTTATTGATCCAAATAAAGAGTCAAAATAACCTACATAATGTGTCAAATGTTAGTGCTTAAATTATAATTTAGAATAAAAAAGAAGGCTTAATCTAATAACATAGTATTACACAGCTTAGAATGAGAATGAGATCATACATTATTTCCTCAATGAGATTAGAGGAAGAAGACAAACTACCATCGTTACCATACTATAGTGTCTTAAGCAAAATTTAGAATTTTAAATATTATGTCATAGTCCTGGTATAAATACTTATTCGATTGGGATTCATTTTTTATTTATACCTTAAGATTAGTGCCAACTATTATGAGACTTAGTTAATAAAATTATCCTAACAACTTAGACCTTAATAATGTGGGTCATTCTCTTTTAAACCTATAAAAATACGATGTTTATAAAATATCCATGACAATACCCTTTTTAACCCCTACACAGTGGGGCATAAATATTAGCAAAGCTATAATCCACATGACAATTAATTTTAATTTTTCAAAAATTATAATAAATTTGCTTTTTTAACCTTGATTTCTAAAACTTTTCGTGTCGCATGTCAAAAAATAATAAATATCCTTATTTTTCAAGAGATTTGAATTAAAATAATAGCTATAATTCAAAATACTTACACAAAAATTATATTAAACGGTCAAATATGCGTCTTCATATTTTAATATATTAATTAATAATTACAATAAATTCAAATATGTTCCCCCACATTATTTGCTCCCCTGAGGCATCAACTCAGATAATTGTGTTAGCCAACTACATATGGCGTACCCCCCAAGTCTGCATGATCTATTGGCATGTTTATCGTCCACAATGAAGGCGTTCATACTGGATCACGGCCCATCTCACCGGGAAAACTCATAAACCACTATCCGCTTCTATCGCGAGCACAAAATGGCACTACAAAACGAGTAAAGGAACACCAGCGCACTAGTGTCTACTCATTCTGATTCACCGTACTCTCTCACTCTTACGCGCTGAAAAAAATGGCGATCACAATCTACGAGCGTGACCCTCCGTATTCCGGCCACCGCATCTTCGCTGTCAATCTTAACAAAACTGATATCACCGTCACGGTCACCGCCAAGGCCTCTGTCGCCCGACGCTGGCTCAGCACCACCCACTACCTTCACCGACCGTTCCTCAGCCACCTCGTCGTCGGTCTCGGCGTTCAGTGGACTGCCGGCGAAAAAGATGCTCCGGCAGACACATTGCAACTCTGCGTCGGTCGTCGGTGCCTCGTGTACCAGCTGACTCAAGCCACCTACGTGCCGAACTTGCTCCGGCGATTCCTGCGGAACCCTTGCAACACCTTCGTTGGCTTCTGGAACCATTCGGATAGGATGAAGCTGAAGAAATCGAAACATGGTCTGGATATGTTCAGGGATCCTCTGGATCTCAGGATGTATGTGGAAACGGATGATGACGACAGCCTAGTGGGGGCTTCGGTCGAGGAGATTGTAGAGGAATGCCTTGGAATCGCTGGAGTGAGACTGAGAAGAGAGATCAGTATGAGCGATTGGGATGATGAGTTTCTCAGCGAGGATCAGGTTCTGCATGCTTCTCTCGACGCTCACTGTGCGTTTCTGATCGGGAAGAACATTAGGGCTTGGAAATTCACAAGGTAAATCCGAATTTCATTTCTGCACTTCTTGTTATGTTGCTTGGGTTTCGTCTGTTCCCAGAAGCTTTCGCAGAATCATAGCTCAATAGGTGTATATTAGAGTAATATACTCGTAAATTTCACTGTAAAGGAGCCTTTACGTTAGAATCAATGATGGACCGGGAGCACTGGCAGTGTTAATTTTCTCTTTTCTTCGATGGGGAATAGTTGTCTTGATCGAGTAATTTCCCATCCTTACTCAGTTTTGGAACATTTATAGCGATTTGAAAGCAATGGGATATTATGTCTCTTCTTGTTTGATTTGTATAATTTTCCATTGCGGAAATCTGAATTTGTGATTGACGGATTTGACGTCGGATTCAGAAATGTGATGCTGTCTACATCCATTACGTAGAAACCAAGAAAACTCTGTTACTTTCTAGGCCAAAAGATTTGAGAGAAACAGATGAAAACGATGAACACGCTGTGCCTTCTCAACAAAGATCAAGAAGGATTAAAATTATACAGCTTGCCATTCCCTAAAATGCAACAATGCGAAAGGTCCAATTATGCCAATAGAAAAAGCATATGTTGGACATAATTTTTATTAAAATTTTAGAGTAAATTATGCATAAATTATATTTGATATTTTTTATTTAAAAATTATACTTATTTTTCAATTTATTTTTTTAATGAAAATAATTTTTATATAATATATATTTTTTGAAAAAGATAAAATTATTTAATTATTTTTAGCATAATATTAAAAATAAAATTATATTAATGTGTTATAATTTAGGTTAAAAATTACTTTTAATCCATTAAATTTACCTTATATTTTAATTTTGTTCTTTAATATTATTTACTTTCAATTTTGTCCTTTAATACCTTTTTAGATTTTATTTTTGTTCTTTAATTTTATTTGATTTTAATTTAATTTTCTTAATTTTATTTTAACTTCTTTAATTTTATTTTAGATTTTACTCTCATTCTTTAATTTTATTTAATTGTAATTGGGTCTTTAATTTTAATACAAATTTCACTTTTATCCTTTAATTTTATTTTTTTTTTCAATTTGCTCCAATTCAGCTAATGATTTCATTTTATTTTATCGATATATCAAATAGAAATTTTTTGTTAAACATTTTAATTTAATAGTATTAGAAGAAAAAAAATATTTGAGTAGTTTTTTAAAATTAATTATTAAATTAAATGAAATTAAGGAATAGAAATAAAATATGAGATAAAGTAAAAAGATTAAATTTGAATAAAATAAAATTAAAGAATGAAAGTAAAATTTAAAGTACAGTTAAATGACTAAATTAAAATCAAATAAAGTTAAGGAATAAAAGTAAAATTTAATATAAAATTAAATAACTAAAATGGGACTAATTGAAATTAGGAGATAAAAATAAAATCTCTAATAAAATTAAGGGATCAAAAGTGTATTTTTGCCTATAATTTAATATTAGTTTAATTATTGTTATTATTATATAAAATTAAGATTAAACTTTTATATCGTTATAAAAACACTTGGAGAATGCAGTACAATGGAGAGTTGTAGGCTACGTGCGGGAAGAATGACTCACTAATTTTTTGATAAAAATATATAAATAATATTTTATAATATATACTAAAATGTTATGAGAATCAATTATAATTTTTTTAAATGAAAGAATATTGAATGTAATTTATTAAATTTTAAAAAAATAATATAATTTATTTTTTTAACATATTCTCATATATAAAATACATAATATTAACTAACTATATGATAATTGATGCGCAGACACCCTTTAGTCCTCATATTCCTCTTCTAAAATTATAACTCATATTTTAATAGAATTAAAAATAAAAAAGAATTGACATGACACTAGTATTTTTTAAATCAATATCACATCTAAATTCTTTACAACAAATATCTGTTTTGTCCATGACAATAACAAAAAAAAATGTTGTCCATAGAATCAAAAAGTACAATTCGAATTGGGTAGTGCAGGGGGGAAGAAGGCAAGTCATGGAGAAGAGTACATATAAAAAGCTAATTTTCTTCATTTCACGCTTCAACTATATGGGAAAATGAGGAAATATCGGTCTTTGAGAATCGACTGGATAGATAATGTCCACTCTGTAAATATCTCGAACATTTGGAACATGTAGAACATACCAAAAATTAACACGCATAGGACTATATCATCGTTAATCATTAATGTGTTATTTTATTGATATGTTTATATTTTGGTAATGAATAAGAAAATCTTAGGATATCTACTTATTTTAGTCAAGGCACTTAAGATGCACAAATTATGTATTTGTTAGTGAGTGTTTTTTAATATCAATTCCAAAGTTGACGTGACTTTAATGTAAAATTGGATTTTGAAAACTAATTTTTTGGTTCTTGTTTTTGAGCCAGCCAAGGAGATGGGACGCAACATTTTTTAAAAAATGGATCTTTTTAAATCCTAAATATAATTAAGTTTAAGAGAAAATAGCTAATGATGCATTAGAATCGAAAATACGAATGTCAAATTGAATTGCATAAGTTGCATTAACTTGAAATTGACAACAAAAATAACTACAAAATAAATTAAATATAATTTGATCAGAATTGGATTGAAATATGTAAACAAAACATGAAAATAAAAGCTGATAAAATGTTAAAAACAAAAAGTATTTGTAAAACGAGCCATTGAGAAGTTTTTATATACTCTGAATGATAGCCCTTATTTTTAATTCACAACATATTTTGTATGATCTTCAACGATCCTTGTTTATATTTATGTCATTGTGCTTGCTTAGTAGTTTGAAAATGGAAATCATGACATTAAATTACCATTAAAGGTTGTTATTTTGTTGGATTTACACTCTTTTATTTTGTCAATATTTTGTTATCCAAGACATGAGTCTTCGACTTGAACATGAAAATTTGGCTGGTTAAGAGAAGTTGAGCTAGCACTTGACTCTCAATTGACACTTGGTGTAGACTATTCTTCTTGGGCTTTTAGCTTAGACACTAACAGTCTTTGTGATTTTTAGTGGTACTAGTATCAAACAACCTTTTTGTTTTATATTCCTAATTCCATGGGATTAAGAGGAGAATTTGTTTCAGTGGCCAAAAAAAAAAAAAATTAGTTTCGTTTCCTCACATATGCATGTATATAGTATAGAGTGAAAAAAATGAAATGTATAATTAAGCTAAACCAGGAGCAATCTTCTTTCCAAGAGCCTTATAAGAATAAGAGCTCGATATTGAATAGGTTAAAAGGTTAAACTTAATTACTGTTTTTTTTTAATTTTAAATATTTTTATCATTAAATTTTTTATAAAATGATAATATGTGTTGATTTTTTTTTTTTTGAAAAGGAATTGGTTAATAGTCAAAATGATTTAGTTTTGAAATTAAACTCAAAAACTTATGTGCAGTAAATTTTTTAAAAATATTTAATCATGTTAAATAATAAAAATTATAGATTTATTTATAAGAATTATATATTCTTCATATTATTATTAAAAGGTATATTTTTATTATATTTTAAGTGGCCAACTTAGTACATACTTTTCCATTGTATATGCTCTGCCGGAGAACAAGAATTCCCATGCAGCAAAGGCAATTTGGTGGTTCTTCGTTGCACCTCCATGATGGTGATTTGGAACTGAAATTATTAAGACAAATAATATTTTTGGGGGGAAATAATCAATCTATTGGCTAAAAGCATTTTATCTTGGAAAAAAAGGGCAATAAATATATAGTGAGTGTTTGCAAGGAAATTATAATTATAATTCTTGCTAAGAAGTTAATAAAAATTTAACAATATAGGTTTATTATGTCACTTATCTATTTTAGTAAATTTTTATCACTTTTTACACGCCTTAAATACAGGGTATTTTAAAAAGATTAGGAGGACCTCCCATGTAGAAGATTAGTGTAAGGAAAAAGATGAATGTATTAAGTGATATTTTTTTTTACACATTTATTTTACTAATTTTTTAAATATCACCTTAAATTGAAGAAGTGAAATAAAAGTTTTAAATTTTATATAAACATATTTAAAAATACTAAATCAATTATAAACAAATGATCTAATATATTTAAGAATAAGACTTAAAATATAGTTCTTTATATCTTGTCACTAAATTTTTTAACTAAAATATAATAAATATATAATTTTTTAATAATAATATGATAAATATATAATCTAATTAAGAAACAGTATAATTGTCTGTAAAAATTATACATATATTGTGTTTTAATTAAAAAACTAGTAATTTTCTATTTTAATAAATAAATTTATCTAAAAAGTGTTCAATATATATATATATATATATATGTTTTTGGCCAAATCACTTGAATTTTTATTGAGTTTTTGTGCAAAGAGTTTTTTTTTTTTTGTAAGAAGTTGAATTTTCATTATTATATTTTTGTAAAATAATTTCACCATCTTAAATAATATCAAGCCTCATATAAGGATAAGGCTACCCTCCACTCGAATTACTTGCAAACCAAGAAGACTACATGAAAGTAGAATATTTCAACTTTTGACAGAAAAGTCATCTAAAATTTTGTCAATTCTATCACCTTCCTATTTATGAAAATAAGGATCTATTTTGGTAATTCTTATATAAAAGTAATTTTTTATAATATTTATTATATCTTTGTAATTATTATTTAATAATATTTTATTATTTTTATTACATTTTGGAGTAGAAGTACAAAGATTACTTCCATTTTTAAAATTATTTTTTAATTCTCTTTGTAATTATTTTTTAATACTTTTCGTATTAAATAAATTGTAAGTAAATTACACAAATTTTTTAATTTTTCAAAAATATATAAAATATTTTTAAAATAAGAAATTATCTTACACTATAGTTTAATTTTAAATTTTTTTATCAGAATATCATCTATTAATTTAAATATATATTTTAAATTAAAAAAGGAAATAAATTATATTTTAGTAAAAAAATTAAAATTAAACTAAAGTGTATTATAACTTTTTATTACAGAAAATAATTGTTTATTAATTAAAAAAATTATATAATTTTAACAAAACTCAAAAAATGTGTATAACTCACTCTATTATTTGCTATATCAAACTCTTTCATTCAATCACATGAATACAGCTTAGAATTTTTATGTGAATTTTTATTTATTTTAAAATATTTGTAAATGGAATTTTAAAAAAGAACTGTAAAAAATAATTTTAGTATAATAAATTTTTTTTATTAATTTATGCTTAATGAATCTTTTAATAAAAAGTACTTTAATTGTCAAATTACAAAAACAGTATGTATACATGTGAATTTATAGTAGAGATTTGATAAAAATAATTAAGGGTAATTATTACAAATAATAATTTTGAGAGGGGATACCGTTGTTTTTTTTAAAAAAAATCTATTATTAATATTGTTTTCAAAGAGAAAATCTTTTTTTTTTCCTTTGTTCCTTAAAAAAATTACATCTAAATATGGGGAAGACGGGATGGGGAATGGCGACATGCCAGTCCCAGTTCGGGTTTTAATTGCATCACGTCAACTTCGCAAGGAAGTTGTTTCTCGTTTCTCGTGGATACATAATTATGCATTATGAATGGTTTACAATTGATTTATAATTAATTCGACATACATTTTTTTTTCTTTTTTTTTGCGACTGGGTCTTCTTCTTTTGAATTGACTAAAATTTGCTTCCTATATAAGAATTTTATTGGCTCATTTGGTTAAATAATATTTAAAAAATAAAAAATGAGTTTGTGATATAGGGAATAACTTTTATATTTTTATTTTTTAACAAATAATTTAATAGTTAAAATAAAATTTTAATAAATCAAATAATAATTACAAAAATATAATAGATATTGCATAAATTATATAAAAAAATTATATTCTTATTGCAATGAAGCAAATAGATTACACTTTTTAGGTGCTAATGTAGACTCTATAATGTACATTAAGTGTATGGTATAATTAGTTGCCTTTGATCATATTGGCAACAACCTCCAAATGTGTTAACAATGATTTATGAATGCTGATAACAAGTTATTAGTGATAAATAGTAATGGTGATGATTTATGCTATCAACTCAATGAGGAACCGTTATCAGTATGACAAATGTCAATATTAATTGTATTGGTACATTTAGTGTTTTTTAATATTAATCAAAAAATCACTTTTTTTAGAGAGAAATTAGATCAACAAATTTATATATCTTTCATAACCATTTATATTTTCATTTACCAAGAAAATTTTAAAAATAATGTTTAACACAACTAATAACTTAGTCTATTAGTAGATGGACTGCTTTAAAACGCAATTGAGGATAGAGCATAGGATGAATATTGAGCTATTGGGGAGATTGAGTAAAATGCAAATCTCACACTACATACTTCATAGCCCATGAGTGTTTGGTAGACATAACTTTAGGGCTATAAGACCCAATATGTAAATTCATGTGGAAGAAGCTTTCAATATTTAGCCTCACACTCATTCTATTTTTTATTGACTTTAACTAAATGTTAGATATAGGTTCCATGCAATTACATGAGACTCATATTAACTATATAGCCCCACATTTAGTTCAAATTTTCAAAAAAGAAAGTAAAATAAAAAAGAAAAAAGAAAATTAAAAAAGGGATCCATGAACAAGTTAACTATAGTATTTTACAATAATAATGGATTCTCCTTATGCATGTGTGCGAGTGCGTGTGTGTGAAAGAGAGAGAGAGGAAGAGAGTGCGAGATTTACAGATGAGAGAGAGAGATGGTTTCCAGTTAGGGAGGGAATAGGAGAGTGAGAGATGGTCTCTAGCTATTTACTTGTTTGGTATGTAGCTTCTTGCAATTTATGGCTATGTAAACCCCACTAAATGCAAGAAAAGCTATTAATCTTAGGAGAAGGTGACCATCTTGCCCCTTGTTGCTTCCCTTGCTCAAGCTTGATAGCTTACTTCTATCTACTTATGCACATCGACTGAGCTTTGTCCTCCATTATGTGTCATGGTTGCCTCATCCCTTGTCTTCTATCACAACCTCCTCTATTGGCCATTGTCTATTAGATTTCATAAACTTCACATCCACCATTAGGCTTGCCCGTGGATGAAGAACTTTGGCAAAGAATGTGGTGAAGAGCTTTGATAAGCTTGGACTTCGTTGCTCTCTACTTGTCTCTTTTCCATTTGAGGGAACATGTTATATAAGATCTTAACATCTAATGACTAGCATTATTAATCTTACCTAGCCTATAAGGATTTCAACATTCTCCCCTTGTTCACTCTTTTCTTCCCCTTACTCCCCTCTCTTTTTCCATAATAGATTTGTGTTTGAGGTACTTTACTGTATATATTAATATAATGATTTTATGCCTTGTGATCTTGAACTTTTACTTTTACACATTTGGTCAAAATTTTAACAAGCATTAACTAATTAGGATTTAGTACAAGTATTTGCTTTCTTTGATATTGGTGAATTGGATTCCTACTTGTTGCTTTACATATTACTTATGATTGCTTTATTATTGAGTATCAATTGGATGGAAATATAAGCACTCAAATTTTAACATAACTTTTTATTTGACTTTAACTTGATGTTTCTACTCTATTTTAACTATTTAAGTAGTGCCCTTAATTCTATAATCTAATTTAACTACCTTACATATTTCTCTCTTTGCTTTCCTTTCTAACCATTCAAGTAGTGCCCTTTCTAACCTTTTTTTAGGAAACAAAGCATTATTCGTGTGTTTCTTTCTAATGTTTTGGCTTATTTAAAATTTATGCCAAAATTGCTTTCAAGTTTTTGTGTATAATCTTGGTAAAAAAATGAATTTGTCAAGTTGTGTACATTCTGCTTTTCATTTACTTGACTAATTGGTATATATACCAAAAAAAGTTTAAGACCTTGATGCTCAATACTCTTGGCAATCCAATTATCTCTCGACTAGTATTCTAACTCAAAAAACTATCTTTTTGAATATTCATATACATTTGTTGCTAAAATTATCAATCTTTTTATTGTCTATTTAGATGTGTTATTAGATACCCTATGGTGTGGAATTATTTCAGGTTTAACAATTATTATACTTTATTCTCTTGAGTATAATAAACTAAACGAACCTTTAGATTACAAATATAATGACTAATATTATGCTTTATTCTATTGTGATTATGATATGAAGTGAGAACCTTTGAATAGCTTCTACTATTTATATATAAAATAGTATTCCTCCCCCCAAAATAGAATAATAAGAAAGGATGAATCACTATACTACTTTCCCTCGATTATGAACCTATCACTCACACTCCTTATTGGATTTTCTTTCCTCACGCATGTGTCTTATGAGATTAGAGTTAATTATTCTTAGGTAATTCCCTTTTTTGCCTTTTTTTTTTTTTTTTGCTACTTGACCACATTCTTCTACCTCATTATTTCTTTTTCTTTCTTCATTGTTCTTTTCCACCCTTGTCCCAATAGTTACAAGTCCATTATTACTTACCCTTTGAAGCTTCACCTTGCCCTTAAGAATATGACTCTTAGACTAGGAGGTTCTTTCCAATAGGACCTTGTTCTTACTTCCCTAAAGAATCCAAACTAGTATCCTACATAATAACAATAACATGAGCAAAACTTAATATCAATTCATTTTACTAGACCAAAAATTTATCCCAATTGTTGAACTTCATTCTTCTATGAGTATCCATCCAATATACTTGTTCTTTATAGCCATTAAGCCTCCACCTTACAATGAAAGAAGATGAGCTTGCAAAAGCTTTATTCTTAGCATCATAACTCTTTAAGCTCTTTGCATCTGCATCAATCTCAAGAATTTGTCTAAGAATGTACATTCCCCCAAGGGACAATAGACGCAATCCATGTGTCATAATGTAATCTTCAATTATGTTCGCGAAATCTTGAAAATGGTCAAAGCATCTCTCCATGATGCCCATAAGGCACGATAAATATGATAACAGTTGAGGCACCATGGAAAGGGCATAAGAAAGTATGGCCTCCCATAACAGCTTACTAGTTTTTAGAAGATTGAGTTTATTTAGGCTACTGATATCAATTCCATCATCCAAATGGGAGATTGGTAGGCTAATGTAAACACAAAATTATGTAGAGTCATAAGAAGTTGAATATGCAGTAAATTTCACTAAAAGATTCCTCCCAAACCTTTCGAAAAAGTTGCACTTATTGGCTTGCGAATGGAATAACTTTACTAACATGTCCAATGAGGATATAGATCTAATTCAAAACTTGAATCTTTGAGTTAATTTCTTGAATTTCATCAAATAACTTAGAACATGAGTCCTAACATAATAGAAGAAGATCAATAAACTCCCTCTCTGAAAAGTTAGCATATTCAATATGTATGCATAGCAAATGACATGCTGCAAGATTGACGATACATCTTTGGCCTACAATAATTGGGTTGAAACATATGGACAAGTCTTCTTATATCATCTTTGATCTTAGAAATTCATTGTCCTAAAATTAGAGCAACTTTCCAATGGTTGATATGCATGTTAGGATGGACATTTGAGAGTTCAAGAGATAGTGCATTATTAAATTGGTCTTTGAAACTTAGGTAGCTTAGGAGTTCATAATAAACATAAGCAAGAAGATCGTAGATAGCATTTTTAAGAAACAACATTAGAGTAACATATATCATTAAAGTTGGACAACTATTCATAGCCTCTTGAAGCTAAGGAACTATAATAGGACTTAGCAGTTGGCTATCATTTTCAAATAACACTGTGTAAATTTTCAGCATATGGCATTAATTTTTCTGTCTATTGAACCTTATCTTGCTCGTAATAATAAGACTCAAGGTTATAGTACCGTTCCTCTAAATCACTTGTTGTTCTATTAAAATACTTGTTAAATGCCTAACATACACCGTCTTTAACTTCTCCTTCCATTAAGGACATTTAAAGTAGGGAGTTCCTACTCCTTTGGTTGGCCCCAAAATTTTCAACATAATATAAAATGAATCCCTGCTCCTTTATTCTTGCTAGATCTACACTTGTGCTTCTTTAAAAATCTCTAAAGTTTTTCGTCGATGAAATAGATTCATTGTTTAGGGCTTTAGACTTACCACCTTTTAAATGCATTATGACTTTTATTTGATCCTTGGTTATTATTTTGGTTTGGGTCATATACCCACAACAATGGAATCATAGTCCCTCTCCCACTTGGGCCTACAAACATTTTTGCTAAATGTTTTCTTCCTTCTTTCAATCTCATAGGCCTTCAAAAATCTAAACGCATCCCATATATCATCCCAAATCCCCTTTTAGAGTATTTCAATCGTTAAAATTTCATCACAAGCTTCTTTTGACGATGGTAATTCATGCTTCATTTTTATATGAACTTCTATTAGGGCATATTCTTGCTTCAATGCCACCACTGACTTTTGAATACTCCTTGGTTTTCCTTATACACCATGCAAAATGTCTTACTTCTTCATCTTTATCTTCTTATTTCATGCCTTTACACCATATGGAAGTAGCTCTAACTTTTCAGGTGCATGAAAAAAGAAGATGAACACATGAAGTTATGCAAAAATGAATCAGGGTTAGGTTGTTTGGCTAGGTTTAGTATTTTAACCTAGCTACAACTTTCCACTTTTGAATTAGTTCTAACTTTTTATTTGGGCATTCTTCCCCATTTAATTTCTCTAACCCATTCTTTTTTCAACTCTTTTCGGCTTAATCCTTCATTAGATTTAATGACTGAGTTGAATATGACCCATATCTTCCTTCTACCTCTTCCCTGTTACCATCTTTGAGAGGCTTGTTCATTATAATTGTAACACCCTAAAATTAATTAAGGTATTAATAATGTATTTGGACTAATTAAGAATAATTATCATGAAATAATTGGGCAAGCTTTATGAATGAAAATTTATAGAGAAATAAGTTCGTAATATAGGTTTAAGATTTCATTTGGGTTAAAGCCTAATTGGGGTCTAAGATTTAATTTGAATAGGTCATGGATAAAGATTTATGGAGGCCCAATGATTCTAGATGCAAGCTCAACTCCTTATCATGAGACTTGGGCCAAGAGAGATCACCTAGCAATAGCCTAATTTGATTTAATGAAATAGAGGCCCAAGACCCAATTTACATGAGCTCTTATAGTTGGCCTAACACACATTATGCAGACCCAAGTTGGATTGACTCTTGGAACTTGGTCTAACCCAATCAAATTTCTATAGCCCAACTCATGAAATAAGGCCCAACAAGCATAAAAATCTAAACCTACAAGGAATTGGGCCATTGGGTCAGCATACTTCACATAAACTCAAAATGTTATGCAGCCCACCTCACCAAACAAAGGCCCAACAAGCACACATATGAACCTAAATGGATTTTGGGCTTTAGGGTTGACCTAAACCCATCTAAAACCCTAACTTACTCAGCCTCTTACCCTCTATTCTACAGACCAACTCAACCTTAGGCAAAGGAGAACTCCATTTTCGCATAGGAAGAGAGGAGGCTAGGGTTTTCTGCATTCCTCCACCATTTCTCACTTCTAAAGGATGATTTAGCCAATGTGAGTTATATATAACTTAACCCTCTCATCCTCCTCTCCATTTTAGTCTGATTAATTTTTGGTTTTGAGTATTTTCATCTTCTTCTCAAATCTGAAACTTGGTGTTAGGTGATTGCTTGCAAGATTTTCAGAGTTGGAGGTTAGAGGGATGATTAGGTAAGCATTTCCCTTCCATTTTGTGTATCACTTTGCTGGAAAATGCCCCTAAAGATGTATTATCATAATGGGTTCTGTTATTGTGTGAGATTACAAGGAGATAATGGTAGAAAACTGAATTTTCTGGGCTTGATGATTGAAATGCGAATTTTGGTGCTTCCATGGTGGATTTTCGGAGGTGAGGCTATGGGTGTTGTTAAGTGAGCATCTCCTTCCCATTTTGATGCATTTTCTGTTAGTTTGAGACCCCTATAGTTGACTTATGATATGGGCTTTGGTTTCATATGAAATTACCCAGAAATTGGAGTGAACTATAGTAATTTTTGGTGTGAGAAAGTTGGAATCTGAAATTAAATCCCTTGGTAATTAGGTGAGTAACCTCTAGTCTGTTATTAGTAGTTCAACTCTTTGAATATTTGATTGTGATTAGAAATGATGATAATTATGCTTGTTATAGGTTTGGTGTGCATTTGGATTATTATGGTAGCTAGGAGAAGAGTAATTGGCTTCATTGAGGTAACTGGGGTTATTTTTCTAATTCCATGTATATGCTCATGTTAATCTGCTATTTGTTATACATGCTTGATTTTGAAATGTTAAATGTCTGGTTGACTACTTAATTGTAATTGTAATTTGACCTTGTGAGTCTATGGTGGAGCTGTGGTGCGGTTGCCACCGGTGCATGTGCTTCTATCGAGCACTGGCTTGTGATCAGACCCCGATGCACTGAGCCCTGGTTGTGCTCATTATGGAGTAGGTGCCGTGGATGGACCTCTCCCGGTGTTATTGGCCATTAACATATTGTGCATGATTACTGGTATGGGACAGTAGTCATTGGTAGTTCAATTAGTTTATTTGCTAATTGAATTGATGACTCTGGTATTGATGACATGAAATTGCATTGGATTGATTAACTTGTACATGTATATGGAAACTGCCCTTTTGTTACTGAGATTGTATATCTCACCCCGTTGTGAGCTAACATTTTTAGGGATCGGACCTCTTAGTGGCAAGGAGAAAATTAATGAAAGATCATTAAATGGTTTGGTAGCACATAGGTTTGGAAGTTTTGACAAAATGCATCGTAACTAAATTGCTAGTTTTGTATCATTGCTGCATTGCATCATGAATTGCCAAGTATATGGATTGTATATGTAATTTGATTATCATGGAATTGAACATTATGATTGTAATTGGCTAATAATGGATAAGTGATTTGATTTTATATGAACATTAAGCATTGACCCCAGGCACCTTGTGACCATAATATATTTGCTGTCATTAATCTATGAACTCACTAGTTTATGGTAGCTAGAGGGTTAAGGATCCACATTTGAATTTTAAACGTGTAATGATAGATGTGTTAAGTAAATTAGGTGAAAGAAAGACATTAAATCTTCACAGACTAAGTTAAAGTGGCCTAGAGGGTTGCTAGAGGGGGAATTAGAGAGCATGAGATGAAATTTTTGGAGTTATAGGAACAGAAGGGAATTGGCCGTGGCCAACATTTAATTGGCCTAGGCCAAATAGAAATAGAGAAAAATTAGCCGCGGCCAACAATTAATTGGCCTCGGCCAAATGTGGCGAACCTGCCAGGGAAGAAAACAGAGAGAAATTGGCCGCGGCGAATAGTAATGTTGGCCGCGGCTAAGCCTGGGAAACAAGTTTGGGGGTGTTCCAGAGGGCATTTGACCGCTGCGAAAGGGGTATTTGGCTGCGGCAAAATGCGTGAAATTTATGGAGGTGTAAGGACTTGAATCTGAGAGTAATTGGCTGCGGCGAAAGGGGATTTAACCGCGGCGAAGGTGCTTAATTTCTCATATTCACTTAGAAACTTTAATTTCTCATATTCACTTAGAAACTTTAATTTCTTTTATGGTAATACTAAGAAATGATTTAGAAACACTTGTAAGAGGTTTTTATGAGTTGGAATTAATGGATGGGAGAATCAAAGGCTCCTTATTAATGATTAAATTCACTTGCACTTTTGAATAATTGTGGTTGCCTAATTAATGATCCTAATAACATTAAGGTTCAAATTTCCTAACATTTTTCGAATATAATTAGTTGTAATGACTTTCAACCCTAATTGAAATTTTATGGTTAGTAATCACGTACTTAACTTTAATTATGATTATTAGAAGTTAGGGTCGTTACAATAATGCCTTCTTCTTCTTATACTAACAAAGATTAGTGTTGTTTGCATGCCTAGAATACTGTCTTCCCTTGTGATTCCTCTCCAATCCTTTATTGTGCTTCCTTGGCCATCAAAAAGTTAAAAGTCAATCTAATCTTTAAAGACTCCAAATTACCAAGGATTGTTAAGTTCATCAATGATTTTATTTTATTCTCTTATGCAACTGCAATAGCAAAACTAGTAAGAACACCTCTTTTAGAATTTTGTTCTTCTCCAACTTTAATCATCTGAGGTCTTTCATTAATTTTTTTCTTTTTTACTTTTTGAACTCTGCCTTATCCTTTTTTAGCTATGTCAACAGAGTTTTCATATCAATGCTTTTACTTCTTACCTTTTCTAGTAGTGATAGATGTTGAGTTTGAGTAATAGTTTTGCCTCTTTTAAAATCACCAATCATCTCAGCTAATTGATTGTCTATTTCCATCGCCAATGCTCTCATAACCATGAGTTCTTCTTTCATCTTCTCCTATTCTTTTTGCAACAAACCAATGTTCTTCTCTAACAAGTCCATTCGATTTTCCATTTTGGTATCAACCATTCCCTAGTACAACCATTTTGATAGTAGATTAATGGGAACCTTTAAATAGCTTCTGCTATTTATGTATAAAAGAATAATCCACATCCCAAAATAGAGTAATAAGGAAAGATCAATCATTATATAAAGCTTATAGTAGAAAGAGACAAGCAAGAAACAAAAAAAAAGTGCAATGAATATTGAATTTCCCTAGCATTTAAAAGGCTATAAAACTATCTTAATTCTTACTCAAAACTTTCTTAACTACCTTCTACTATTTTCCTTTAATTATAAACCCACCACCCACACATCCTACCAAATTCTCTATCCTTACTCAAGCATTTCATGAGGTTTGAGTTAGTTATTCCTAAGTAATTGCCTCTTCTACCCTTTTTTATACTACCTCACCACATTCTTGGGTCTCATTCTTTCTTTTTCTTTCTTTATAGGTCTTTTCCACCCTTGACCCAATAGTTACAAGTCTATTAGATAGTCTAATTTGTTCAAGTTTACCTTGTCTCAAACTACACACAAAAAAAGTTAAAACATATTAAGATTCAAGACCATCAATTATCTATTGGCTATAATTTGAATCATTCTCCTTATCATCTTAATTTCATCAATAACATGTTGTATCATATTATGAATTTTTATTAGCTATTATCTCTTGGTAAAAAAGCAGAAGGGATGATATTATTTTAAGAAAAAATTTGTAATTTAACCATTAAATAGTTGGATATTTAATGAAATTAAAAAATTTTCTAGCATGCATGGATTATGCACTCTATGTGTAACAAGAAAGGAGAAAAAAATAAGAATATAGAGCTTCTGTGAACTCTTTTGACTTTATATTTGCATTTATAAGGTAATTATGCCTTTAATGTCCACATTATATTTAATTATACTTGAGTTTAATAGGGAATTCATGCAGTATTGCATTTCTCTTGTGTTTACTATTTTCAAGTTTGCTTGGATTGAATCAATTTTTTTGGCATTTCATGATGCTAGTGATGTATTTTTGGAGATCGAGAAAATGTCCAAGTGCATTAGTGCTGAAATGATTGCGTGCATTGCATTTATTCTCTTTATTCTATCTTGGATAATATTGCTTCTTATTGATTACCCATTCTAGATCCTTTGGAGTATAAGGTTTGTATAAGTACTTATTTCACATTTTCTTACTTTGTGCTATCTTCTGTGTTTTTTGTTCTTTACTTGTTTAACATTCTATTATTAAGTTTTATTGTAATCTAGGGATAATTTACACCTTTTTCATGTATTGTTATTAAAGTGAAATATATACTAGTTCAAATGTTGTACAAGTCAAAATTAGTTGTTTCCTCCCAAATTCCTATTGATAGCTAAGAAAGACTTTTTTCGATTTTTGTGCCTTTTTAGTTTTGAAAAATTAAATGCTTTACATTGAAAAAGCTTTAGCAACTTATTATGTATTAAGGAATAATAATGGCTCATAGCCTAGTCTTTTTGCTCAATAGTTATAGATTTTTGGTTAGGCCATCCATCCATGTCATAGTATACTAGTTAAGTTATAATGTTAGTTCAATTCATTATAAATTGAAAACTCAATTATTGTTGTAAAAGAAAAAAATTATTTTTATACTAGCTTAAGAAGATTCCTGGATCATTATATGATTAATTGCTCTAGGCTTTGCCATGTCTTGACACTTTATTCTTGGCTTTATCCTACTTAAACATTTTCAAAATTAAGATCTAACTTGTACTATATGTCTTATTGAGTGGATGAATAGAAAGGGATTTGTCTACATTGTAGTTTGTGTGGATAAATATTTTTGGTATATGATATAAGTCATTTTGTTAAAATGAAGAACTTGTAGATTATGTTGTTAATTAAGTTGCTTGCTCTATAAAGCTAAAATAGTGTCTTGTCCCTTATCTAGATAGAGTAGTTATGTTATTCATGTTTATGAATCATACATGTTTATTCATATTTCAAAATCATTTTGTTAGAACTATTCTTTTGGTTGATTATATTCTTTTTCTTTTAATTACATACTAGCCCTAAAAAGACTTTGAAAACACTGGTTGAGAACACCTTGTTGTCTCTTGATTATTTTTCTTTCTTAAGTTTGCCTAGATTTAAAGCACATTTGTAGATTTTTTTTTGGGGCTCTCAATTAGCCATTAACTTGTACCATGTAAAACTTGGATTGAAGTTACTCTATGTATGGATATCTATTTATAAATTAACTTATTAAGTAAATATTATAAATTAATTCAAACATGTTAATAGAGATTTTGGGATAAATTTTAAAAGTATAAATTTATTATTTTTGTTGTGTCATTAGTTTTGCTCATCTCATGCCATTGACTATTTTATTTATGTTACGTAAACAGAGCAAATCATTGACTACCTTTTTTTAATTATTTTTTGATTCAAAAACCATTTTTATCAAATTGAATATTTTTATTTTTTTCTCTTATTTTTCATTCAAATAACATTTTTTTGGGAATTAAAAATAAAAATTAAAGGTTTTTATTTATTTTTTATTATTTCATTGAACATACTTTTTTTTAATTAGAATGTTAAAATTAAATATTTTAATTTTTTTATTATTGCTAATGTGTTTTCCTATTTTGGTAGTTGAAAAACTATTTTTTAAATTAAAAAGCTAAAAAGAAATATTTTTATATTTTTTCCTATTAATGGTAATTAAACATCATTTTTTAAATTACAAAATTATCATTTTATAATTTATTATTATTATCAGCAATTAAAAATGATTATTTTATTATATATTGTTATTATTAGTTATTGAAATTAATTATTTTATTACTTTTTTGCATTAAGGCTATAATGGATATTTGATCAACTTCCTTTTTTGTTTTTACATATTTCTATCCAACCAAATATAGAGACATTTTATTTTTTTCTATATCATACCAATTATTATTATGGATAATGAGATTTCATTCTATTTTTATTTCATTTTTCATTTTTATAGCTATTAAAATCTTTTTTTCTTGGTATCAAACTTAGTTTGTAAAGTACTATAAGGGAGATTGATGAAAATGCAAATCTCCTTGCATACTTTCACGCCCAAAAAGTGCTTTTGCAATTGGTAAGCATAACTTCAGAGGTTTGTGTTGGCCCCTCAAAATTATAGTGGTTGATCAATTATTCTTTTTTTAATTCTTTACTATCATATTTGATAGAAGCCATGAGTTTTTCTTCTTTTTCTAGGACATAAAAGGAAACTCAATTTTAGCAATAAAGATTTCTGTTATAATGAAAGTGAGATTTAAGATCCTTATGGGTTAACCAATAAAAATACCAATTTGTATTTAGAGCAAGGCAATCATGGAGATAAATTTATGTTGAAAAAAAGTAAAAGAACTAAAGGAAAATTGAATTAGTTAAAAGTTAAAAAATAAAAATAAATAATGAAGACACCTCTCAATGCTTTGGTAAGCCAAAGAGCATTATTCAAACATGCATATTGTTTTGGGGGTTGTTTGTGTTGGCCCTTAAAATTGTAGTAGTTGATCAACTATTCTTTTTTTATTCTTTACTATCATATTTGATGAAAGCCACTCGTTTTCTTCCTTTTCTAAGACGTAGAAGGAAACTCAACTTCAATAGTAAAGTTTTTTGTTATGATGAAAGTGAGATTCAAGATCCTTATGGGTTAACCAATAAAAATACCAATTTGTATTTGGAGCGAGGCAATCATGGAAATAAATTTATGTTGAAAAAAGTAAAAGAACTAGAGGAAAATTGAGTTAATTAAAAGTAAAAAAAGAAATAAAGACACCTCTTAATGCTCCGACAAGTTAAAGAGCATTATTCAAACATGCATATTGTTTTTCAAGAAGAAAAACTAATTAGGCTTTAACTAGTCTCTTTTTACACTAAAATTTGACATGAAAACAAAAATAGGATGATAGGTAAATTTTGAAATAGGTGATTTGGGTTTTGACATTTTCATTTTAATATCGAAGAAGATAATCAGAACCCAAAAAGGATTAAAAAAAAAAGAAAAAGTATCAAAGACTATAGTATTGTTGTGAAAACCAAATTGGACTAATCAATTCAATTGGTTAGATCAGGAATCGATTTCCGGTCCAAGTCAATTAACCCTTAGAACTAGATGCCTTGAAAATCGATGAGAACTAAAGAAACTAGTCAGGTCACTAATTGATTGGTTTAAGAAATTATTTTGCAAAAGTAGCCATCAAAACTCAAACACGCGATGTTTTATCAAGTGCTAACCTTTTTTGTTGTTTGAATCACCAATCTCCTTCAATCATATTATACATTTTTTAATATATATAAACATAACAATGAAATAATATAATAAATAATTATATACAATTATATATCGTATATATAATATATAAAAGCATCTAAACTAATATATATACTATTTATAACTATATTTTTTATTTGATTTAACTTTTTTAGATAAATTATTTTTTTATTTATAATTTCTAAATCCTTTGTTTTTTATTTTTTAATGATAAGTGAAATTGTAATATAATTTGAAAACTCTAAATATTTAAAATTAAATAGTCTTAAATTTTAATAATGAGTAATTTTTATTTTTTAATTCAAAAATAAATTTTTAAATATTTTAAAAAATATAAAATCACCAATTAAATGTTTAAAATTTATTATTATTTATCATATTAAAATTTTAATATATATATATATAATTATTAGTTCAACTCTAATTAAATTATTAAATCATAACTAGTACTTTTATTGGTTCAATTTTAAAAATATTTTTTTATAATAGCTAAAATGAAAAGATTCCTAACTACATATAATGTATTATTTGTTTAATAAATTAGATAAAGAATTGGTGAACAAACTGTGGTTTCAATTTCATTGATCCTAAAAACCATTTAGGTAAAAAAAACTAATTAAAAATCAACTAAACTAATAAAAATCAAATGATTTAGCATTAAACTAGTCAAAAGTTGATTTTGCCTTTTTTGTGGTATCTAAATTAAGATTTTAATATTCTGTAATAAAGATTTAGGACATTTATTGAACTTTACCTAATTTATTTTATATAAATTTGTTGTCATATGTAAATATTTTATCTAATTTTTATATTTTTAATTATCTATATTAATTTTAAATATTATTTTGCAAAATATGTGTCAATTTAATTATAAAATATTTTATATATTTATTATATATATATATATATATAACATATTTTAAAAATGGCTTGAGTTCAATCATAGCTATACCATTGAATTTTTAACTATTCTATATCCTAATTCAATAATTGGTCCATTTTTTTAAAACATTGCCAAAAACTTATTGAAATAAGTGGTTAGCTTACTAACACATTCATTGTACTAAATTTCTATTAACTCTTATAGTATTTAATTATACACTATATGGTTCTTAAAAAAATTTTATTTGCTCCTTATATCCATGTAATTAAGTATTATTTGTTTATACATCTAAACTTTTTTTTTTTTTTAATTTAGCACCCCATGTAGGATATGAGTCAACTTTTTTTGTTGAGTATTTAGACATTGTTAACTATCAAAAAAATATTGATATTTTTTTAAAATGATGTAGGACAAAATTGATTAAAAATATCTAAAATAAAATTAAACTTCATTCCAAAATTAAAGAATGAAAATAGTAAACTTGCCATTAATATATTATATACAAAGTTTCATATGAGATTTTTTTTTTCTTTTCAGAAATAGATTCATATGAGAATTGATGAGGTAAACTTGATTCTTCTTTGATGAGATAAGATTGATTGATAGATATATGGTTAATATATTGTTATATTACATTTCCACTTTCTTTCTCTCTTTTTAATTTTTGGGATATGCCGAGTTGAGAAGTGTAACATTTTCAAATCTCCTAATTAATTAATATTAAAATAATTATTGGAAATTATTTAATGCAAATTCTTACAAAATTTTTAAACTTTTAGAGAAATTATGATTTTCAAGACATTTGAGAATTTTGTTTGGATTATTAGAAATTTTTTTAAGAATTTTTGGAAAAAAATTATGGGCTATTAGGAATTTATTTAAAATTAATTAGAATTATTTTTAATTTATCAAATAATAAATAATTCTAAATAAATACTTGGGAAATGAATTTCTAAAAATTCATTAAACTCTTAAGGCCTTGAAAACACAAGAAAAATATTTGAGAGATAAAAATAAGTAGATGAAATTCCTAGATTAAAATATAATTACTTAAAGTTTATGAGCCAAAGTACAATTTGGGTTGGAACTAAAATATAATTCTCTGAGAGTTAAAAAACAGTTTTTCCCAAATTGACAATAATGGATTTAAGAAGAAATCCTTATATGAAAATGACTATATTGACAATCAAGACAACTTTTATTATTGGGGTTTGAAGTGAATCAAAACATTGTTTCTATGAAAACAGAGTCAAAGTTAAGTCAACTATTAGCTTCTTTAAGAAGCCATGAATTTGAATAAGAAAGAAGTGTGGAGAGGAAGAGAGAAAAGGCTTCTTGAAGAAGCCATTTGCTGTTCCGTCTTTATATAGACACATTTTCTTCAAAAAAAAATTGGCAAAACCATATGTGTGTGTGTGTGTGTGTGTGTGTGTGTGTGTGTGAAAATCAGACAAAAATAGTGAGAAATTGAGTTGCAAAGAGAGATCAAGGGAGAGAACTAAGGTAGAGAAGGAGCCATTTTAGTCCTTTAAATTTTCCACACTACCCTAGGATCAAGGAAGAATTGAGAAGGGGAAGGAGTTCAAGGTAAAGACATTGATCATGTGTTCCTCTTTCTCTTTCGTTTTCTCATTTATGGAAAAGAAGTAATAGGCCCTATCTCTCTTTTCTATGTTTACTAGCTGATTATAGGACCCTGATAGTGGTAATAAGACTCGTGAAAATGGCAAGAAACTTCTATGGATCACTTAAACATCCTAAATCCATAAAGTTTGCATAAAATATTCCATGGGGCTTATAGTTTGGGATTTTATTTGAGAGATTGCATGCTTTGTTTGTAGCTATTTTGGCATTTTAGTAGGTGTACACATATGTAAGAACAACAACACAAATATTTAGAAACCAACCTAAAAACAAAATGGGCTCATAATTGGCAAAGAGTGAAAATCAAACCACAATTTTGTGTCTAAGTGTTTAGGGATCAAATGAATTCCAAATGGTCTAAAATTTTAATAGTTATGCTTGACATATAAAGGAACTAACATGTCAAATTCCATGAATTTTGGAGCTTGTTTGGTTACTCAACTCGACATTGAAAGTACACTTATTTTTAGTTCAATCTTTTTTTAGGCATTTTTGCAAAATTAAAGAGTTGAGGGGCTAAATGAACCTTTTTTATTCTAGGGTTTTTCCTAAGCTTAGTTAACACATAGAAGTTACTCTATACTAAAATTTGAGAATTTTGGAGGCCAGTACAAAAAATGGTACAAGTTGAAAATCAGTTGCAAAATTGAAATGTAAAATAAAGTACATTTTGTCTTTTTCACACAATGACTCCAAAGGGTAGCACCACGATGCCTTGCATTCTACCCAAACTTTTAGGGTAGCTTAAAACACGACCCAAGCTGTAGTGCTTAGGGTCTAGGCTGGGGTGCCAGCTTGCTTTAATAATTTTTATGCACCTTTCTCCTTTATTTTTGGTAGTTTTGATAGTATATGTTGTAAGGCAAATTTAGGAAAGTTAAGGGACATGCAAATGAGTATAAAATGATTAATTTAAACTCTTATTGAAGCCATATGGTTTATGAATTGGTATGTTGTGTACAAGGTTGCGTTGCAAATCTTTAGAAAGTTGCTAGTACTTGTATGAAATGTTTCATGGTATGCTGTATTTAGGTAGAATTGATGCATGAGTAAATTATGATAAACATAGATTTAATATCTATATGACATGAATCTTGGCATGTTGGTGCGTCCTAATACACATGATTTCTTTATGAAATTCTTTTGAAACCTTAAAAATTATTAAGAAGTAATTATTCACTTAAGACACTATACAAGGTGTATATGTTGAAGCCTTATACATGGAAAACCAGAGTATGAACTATTTCTATGCATGGATGACTGTGATTTCAAACATAATTTCTATGCATAGATGACTAAATTGTGAACTCTTTTTATGCATAAATGACTTCAGTTTTAAAGTACCATGTTTTGGACCTAATTAAGATGTCTAAAACACTAAATGATACAATAATGAGGAGAAAGGGTTTCATTAAAATTAGTATAAGCAACTAGTAGTTATTTATATTAAGAAGCATGCATGTTTTATTCTATTGATATAATTTCGTTAACCTTTATATTATATCACAATTTATGATTCAACTATTTATAGCTTACCTGTGCTATAAGGATTATGATTTGGCTTGTCGAGGTTATGATATTATTATATGGCTTACGAAATAATTATGTTGACCATGAGATACGAACTAGAAAATGGAAAATGGAGTATAACATGGCTACTATGGCTTTGATATATGAATATTGATTTATTTAGTTGTATGGCATTTTGTTGATTATGCATATAAGACAAGTTTTTGCAAGTAAAACATCTTTAAGATAAAAATAAAGCTCTTAAGGGAAAAAACTCCCAATAAGAGATAGTATTCGAAAATAGGATTCTATGAATTCTTAGTTTTTATTGAAGTCTTTAAAAGACAATAATCTTAAGGGACAAAATCTTGATATAAGATTGACTTTTTGTCAACATAAAAAAAGGAAATGATATAATCATGTGTGAACATAGGGGTTAGAATCCCTTTCAAGTTATGGTCTTGTTTCTCCCAAGGATAAGATTATAACAAAGGGTCACTGCAAGTGGGGAGACCTTTAGATAACTTCAAGTTCAGGTTAAAGATTTGTAGACCCACACCAAGGGATACCTTAGTTATATTTGTTCTTATCAATGAAGGGTTTCGATAATCATATAAACTAAGGAAAATAGTCTTTTCTCTTTGATGGTGTTAAAAACCTAGGTTTCACACTAAATGATATGGGATGCTTGGTAGATTATTTATAATTTTGAAAGCTAAGTTTGTGTCAAGAAGTATGAGATGCTTAGTATGGTATCTAAGAAATAATTTTCATTATGATCAATTTTTTCAAGGTAGAATCATGTGGGTTTCCTTAAAGAGGGCATGCACAATGATATTATATGATGATGTACTCATTGGAGTACAATTTAATATGAAACCATGGTAAATGAAGTATAATGGTGTGTACCAAGATTATGTTACTTAGAAATGTTTAATTGAGCATATTGCATATTATTTTAAAATATTACTTGCATATGGTGAATGGCATTATGATGAACATGTACATTATTATACTTGCATATGATTATATATGATATCCTGATTATCTTGTGCTTAGTTATATTGATCATGCTATAGGCTATGACATTCATGCCATCAATAATATGTCATTTATATACAAAAAACAATTATTTGAAGGCTGAACATGATGTGAAGTTGTTACACATATATGTATTGTTTTTATGCTTAACGGTGTTAAGTATGCATGATCTTCTATCTATATTGTCATGTTGTAATATGTTTGTGCTATGGACAAGAGAAGGAACAAAAAAAAAAAAACATTTTTTATATGCATGGAAGTTAAACTATTATTAACTTTTAAAATGGGTAAGTGTTTTTATTGGAAATATAAATTCTTACTACACTTAATAATATATTTAAATAAAAATAAGGGTTTTGTTGTTTGATGCTACTTGTAGATTAGTTCGCCCGTAGCTAGAAAACAATGTAATCCAGATGAAACGACTTTATCTATTTTTTTAGTTGGTTTGTAAATGTAATTAGAAGATGTTTATTTGAAGTTAGTCATTTCTATTGATTAGTAATTTTGTAAGACATGTGTACTTATTACTTAGTCTAAAGATAGTTGAATGACTGAGATTTGTTATGATATTTTTACTGTTCAATTATTTAAGAAAAAAAATTATAATAAAAAATTTCACCATAATTCTGCAGTTTTGATATAGAAATAAGATGAGTAACATTTTAAAATTTAGTTCTAACATAGATTTCTATCTTGATATCTGAACATGAAAATTAAATAATTGAATTTAAAGAAAAATAAGTAAAGAAAAAAAAAAAGATATAGCCAATATGCTGGTGATAAATTTAATATTTGATTTCTTTCCTTTTCCTTTGTCAGGAGGTTATACAATGATTAATTGATTTCTATTTATAAATTAAAGAATAGAATTACTTTCATATATAAAAACTATATTACTATTAGAAAAGAAAAAAGTAACAAACTTTTCAATAAAATGTTTCACTTTTTATACATTTACTCAACGTGCATAAAACTGTTTCAATATTTATTGATGATAATAATCTACATATCTAATAAAATTAGAGAAAGTTACACTATTCCAAAGTTATAAATAATGCAATTCTATTATAGAATTACGTGCAAAGCAAGTTTATTCATTATTTATTTATTTTTTAAATTTTAACAGATTGACATAAGTTCTATCTAAATAATTGTATATTATAAGAATGAAATATTTCAGGTAGAAAAGTTAGTTTTCATACTTATGGGTGAGAAATTTTTTTTCCATATAAAGTGTACTTATTATAATTATAAATATAATTAAAAGTTATGAGGGCATATTAAAAGTTAAATTAATTAAGCACGTTTACTTTAAATTTTCTCCTTTTATGTAATTTACTTTCCCAACGATGTCTTGAACGACAATAAGGGAGAGTCAAACGACATCAAACCCAAGTAATTAATCCGACAATCGCTGTTTCTTTTCGCTCGTTGGGGCCCGAAGCGAACGAACACTTCATAAAGCTTCGGTTTTCGTTCTTGTTACAGAGCGTACTCACATTTCACCGAAGCTTAGTTGCCAACCTTCGTCCCCAAGTTGGCTCAAGAGAACTTCTCAGTTATTCAGTTCTCTGCTTTTTTTTTTTTTTTTCCGAAGGCTTTTAGGGTTAGGGATTCACTCCGTAGGCCAAGCTGGATAGGCACAGAGGAGACCGCTATGGCAACAACAACCACGATTCTCTCCCCTATCGTCACTCCAGAGCCCCCTTCCGCTTCTCCGATGCTCCCTTCAACCACTCCGGTGGCTTACGCTCTGGCCGCGGTGGTGGAGCTGCTCACCACCGTCAGTTTGACGGCCCACCCCGTCGCTCTCCGGGAAGAGTTGCAGGGTTCCGACCACAGGGTGGCGGCGGCAGCGATGGGTTCAGGCCATTGAGTGGTGAGGGCCCTGGAGGGTTTGGGTATAACGGTCGTCAGGTGCAAACACTGTCTGGTCAGAAACGAGGGTTTACCTTCTCTGGACGCGGAGGGTCGCCAGGTGAGTGTAACTCGTTTTTGCTTCTTTTTAAAATGTTGGCTTTGTATTCTAGCCTTGTAGTTTTGTAATTTAGAATGTTGAGTGGTTTTTTAAACTGTCTAGTTTGGCCCCTTCAATTACAGATTATGTAGTTATCAGTGACTTCTTAAAATCATATGCATGCTTTCCTGCTCGCTTGAGCTTGTTATAGGTTTTATTTTTGCAGAGCAATTGTGCACGAGAGGTATGGAACTTGGCATGGGTTATGTTGCACGCAACAGGTTTAATTACGGGAAGCTGAGGATATTGATTGTATATTTGGGGGTGCTTAGGATATGGTTAATGCTTCTGTGAGGAGTGCTCGGATTTTTTTTTTTCCTTTTTCTACTACATAATTGCTTGCAGCTTGCCGTGCTTTATATGGCTTCAATGTGGAGCCAGAGAGCACATGGGAGTGTAAGTTGGTAGTGGTAAATTTACATGTTGAATTAGTCTATACACTGCCGGAGTAGCAACTCTTAGATGCCCTTGACAGCAATTATTTGGAGATGTTCTTATTTTCCACAACTTGTTCATGTGCTTAACACCAATCTTTTTCAGCTTGCTGCCTTGCTTAAGCATTGTCGATTGATGAATTTATGTGTTTTATGCTTTTACTATTTTATACTTTTAGAATAAAATGTTGTGTGTCCCAGTGTTGCCTAATTTGACCCTCATTTCTCCGAACCCTGTTTGTATTCATCCGTTACAAAACAGAATACATTTGCATATTGAACTGTGAAATGAACAGAGCAATGGTTAACCGGAGTACCACAGTGGTTTGTGGCCACAAACGTGGAAAGGAAGAAGGGGAGTTTTGTATGCATTTTGCAACTCCTCGGGTCCTCCCTTTGCAGTCCAAGTTGCTCTTCAGAGTTTAGTCTTCAATGCTAAGAGGAGAGAGAATCGGGGTCACACTCACAAGCATTGTTGTTGAGGACTTAATTTGGCAATAAAAGTTAGGCATCGTGGGAATACAATTGAGAGAAGATGGGAAAGTGGAAGATATTGGATTTGACTTTTCGAAAGAGAGATAAACAAAGCTGCGGATAAACAAGGAAGAAGAAAAAAATGGGGTTAGGATAAAATGTTAAATATGGAAGGGATATATCAGATAAAGAAAATATTTTTAAAAAGTCACTCAACCTTTTTATACTTTTTTTATACAGATTATTATTTCTTTTTGAACTTATTGTCATTGTATGATAAAAAAGTTAAAATAATTATTAAGAAGAGAAACTCGCATGCAGAAAGTTAGAAATTATTAAAAGAAGAGAAAAACAGATAATGAAGAAAGATGACTTGTGGAACGGATATGAGATTAAATAGGAAACAATGATTATTACAAAAAGAATAAGTAGGAAGGAATAACTTGTTACGTAGTTATAGAAAAAAGATTAAATAGGATTATAAAATTAGAAATATAAATTATTCTTTTTATATAATTTATAGAAGCACACAAGCTCAACCTAATTCCGATATCATAATTTTCTTTCTCATTGTTGCACCAAACTTATTTTTCAACATCAATCTTTCATCTTGCCACATCCAGCTTTTGGTGAAAAAGAGGGGGGTTGGGGGGGGGGGGGAAATAGTGTACCAACTATGCCTACTCCCCTTGTACTGCAAATTATATAAATTAGCATATTCCATACCCATACTCATACCACACACTTTGGTGAATCATGAATTAGGTAACAATGGTGTGTACCCTTGCAATGAATACATAAAAAATGATGTCATTCATATTGAAAAATTATATATAAAGAAAGCAAATTTTCAGGATATGGAATAAACAAATCATGTAAAAAGTAAAAATCTAAGTTTTCTTAAAGCCAAGTGGTTTTGCTGCTTGTGTATGTTTCTGCTGGGGAATATTGGCATTATGGATGTGTTGTGCTTTGTTGTTTCTGGGCATATTTGTTTTGCAGTAGCATTGAGTTGTTTCAGTTGTTGTTCTATTTCCACTTTATTTGCAATCTTAGTTATTTTCCCTCCTCTAAGCTGTTTATTGACTGACCTCTGCTCCAGTACATGGTGAAATGGAAGTGATTGATGAATTTGTTTTTTCCAGATCGTTTTGATGGGGAAAGTTTTGCCAAACTTTTTGTTGGATCTGTTCCACGTACAGCAACTGAAGAAGATGTAAGTCATTTAACCCTCTAATTTCGTTCTCCTTTGTTTGGGTTGGGGCCATGGAGGGTTTTCTGTTTGAAACTATTAAACGCATATGGCACCAAGAATAAGCTTTCAAGTATTCAATAGTTTTTAGATTACTTACTTTCTTTAAGGTTCTAAAGGATGTCTGTTCAGTTATTGATATCCCTGGTTCTCATTTTGCACCTTTAGTCGGATATTTGTGACTTTATCTTGTCACAATTATTATCTGTCAGATTCGCCCGTTATTTGAGGAACATGGGAATGTGATTGAGGTTGCTCTGATCAAAGATAAGAAGACAGGACAGCAGCAAGGTATTTGTGATTTTTTTAATTCTGTAACTGTTCATCCATATTTATCTTATTTCAGGCGATTTTAGAGGCTTATGGGAGAGAAATTAAGCTTGTATTCTTCTCAGTTTGTTTTCTCAAGTCTAGTCTTATTGGTTTTTGTTGCCAGTTGCCACCCCCATAGTTTTTGGACCCCAACTGGACATTGACTCAGTGAAGGGCTCAGGTCATTGGGTCATTGCTCTAACTGCTGGGACATTAAAAAGCCGATTGAACCAGAAAAATAAATAAACAAATTTACATCCTAGTTTTTACAAATAAGGATTACTTGATGTAAACTAGGAGTTCTCTAATAATGCAGTAGATGAACTTTAATTGCTGCAGAAGCCAATTATTAAAATAGATACTAGCTTGGATTGTTGAAAGGTAAGGTTTGGTTTGGACCAAAACCAAACCAAAGAAGGCGACCTTTTGTGTGTAGTCAATTTGGTTCAAGCTTAGAATAAATTTTGTTCATTTATGTTTATATTCTCAAAATCTCTACGTCTATGTGTATTTTCTTTACATTTGTAAGGCCTAAAACTAGACAAAACAGTCTTAAAAAGGTTCAAAACTATAATTCTATAGTAAATAATGAATCCCAAATTCCTAGTGAAGAATTCAACAATACTAACAAGTAACAAATTCTATATTGGTTTGATGCTTTTTTTTTTTTTTGGGGGGGGGGGGGGTTTACAAACAAAAAACCTAGCCTAACATGGAAAGAGCCCAAAGTCACTTAGTTAAATGTGTGAAGCAGACAAGTGGTGACACTAAAATCACATTAGAGTCATATGTTTACTCATCCGTAATTTGATTGACTAGTTTTACTAGACAAATTCTACAAAACCTTAAAATGCAACATAGAAGCTGTACTCTAATTTTGATCTGATTTCTTTGAATCTGGTTTGATGGGAAAATCTGTACAAGTAGTATGTGTCAGATGGTCCAACATGCATTGGAAAGGTCCTGATCAAACAGGGGTTTTCTTGCTAATATACAGATCTACTTGGTTACAATCTGATTGTGTGTCTCTTTCAATTGAATATTTGTGTCCCAAGTTGATTTGGTTTCGTTTGGTTAAAACCAAACCAAATTATTCAAAACTGACAACCAAACCAATTAAGTTAATTTTGACATGTTAAAAACTGGTTTGGACCTATTTGCTTCGGTTTTGATTAGTTTTAGTTGGTTTGGTTTGGTTTTGAACACCCTAACTATCTTCTACTATATATATAACTTGAAATTTAAGGCATATGCATATTAAAAACATGACTAATTAATGGATAGTATAGAGCATGGAGAAAGAGAGGAAACCCTCGAATGAAATGTAGTAAGTGAGTTTTGACTTACATGAGACTTTTTATTCATAGGAGAATGATATAAGACAAGACATTGAAGACTCATAATTACTAAATAATATCCTACTAATTACAAAATCATAACCCACCAATTACAGAATTAGTCACATGCTAAACATGTTAATGTACATGCACAATCTAGTCAGCATATTTACATTCCAACACTTTCCTTCAAGTTGGAGTGTATAAATCATATGCATCAAGTTTGTTGTAAATGTAAGAAATGCATGGTCCTTTTAACGATTTAGTGAGAATGTTAGCTAACTAATTATTGGAATTAACATGGCTAATGGTGAGAGTTCTAGATAATATTTTCTCTCTAATAAAATGACAATCAACTTCAATGTGTTTGGTCCTTTCATGAAAATTGGATTTGATCCCATGTATAGAGCAGCTTGATTATAAGCAATTGTTTCATCCACACTAGTTCACATGTTGCTAATGCCATGGCATGGTATTCATCTTTAGCACTAGATCACAACATCCTATTTCTTGCATTTCCAAAATATAATATTTCCTTGAATAAAAATGCAATAATCTGTAGTGGATTGTCGATCTATAGGAGATCTTGCCCAATTTGCATCAGCAAACCCAACCACTCGAGTGTGTTTATAATCCTCATATAGCAAGCCTTTCCTAAGAGCCTTTTTTGTATACTTGAGAATGCATGTCACTGCATCCCAATGACTAGTGTGTGGTGATGATAAGAATTGACTTAGTACATTTACAGCAAAGTAGATATTCGGTCAAGTGATTGTAAGATAATCCCAGTCGAGTGGTTATAAGATAGTTTAATTTTCCAACAAGTCTTGGTGTCTACAAGGATTAATCAAAGGCTCTGCTTGTCTTGGTAGAAGTTCAATTTATAGGATCCATGGGAGTATCAACTAGGTCGCAATCTGATGTATCGGTGTCTTCAAGAATATCCTTTTTTTGAGTGATCACCATGCTAGTACTAGATTGGGCTACCTTAATGTCCAAAAAGTGTTTTAACTTTCTGAAATCCTTAGTCTAAAAGTGAACAAGTAGGTGTTGTTTGAGTTGAGAAATTCTATTTTGATCATTTCCAGTGATAATAATATCATTAGACTTAAACAACCAAAGATATGTAAAGATTAGAAGCTCGATATATGTAGAATAAGGAGTGATTTGCTTCACTTCTAATCAATCCAAATTGTTGGACAACATTGTTAACTTACCTAAACCAAGCTTGTGGTGATTGTTTGAGCTCATAAATAGAACAACATAATTTACATGCTAATTTGGACTCCCCCTAAGCAACAAACCCAAGTATTTGCTCCATGTAGACTTCCTCCTCAAGAGTGCAAGGAAGAAAGGCATTTTTAATATCAAGTTGGTAAAGAGGCTAGTATTGAATATTAGCAATAGACAACATCACACAAATAGAGGCAATCTTGGCCATTAGTGAGAAAATGTCGCCATAATGTAAGCCAAAAATTTGAATGTAGCCTTTAGCTACAAGGTGTGCCTTAAGGTGATCAATGGTACCATCAAGGCTAACTTTAACAATGTAAATGCATTGACAACCAACAACAGATTTATAAAGGAGTAGATGTACAAGTTCTTGGTGCCATTTGATTGCAAAGTCTCTATTTTTTCAATCATAGCTTTCCTCCACCTAGGAAGAGGGAGAGCTTCCTAAGTAGTATGAGGAATGGAAATAGAGGACAAGAAAGATACGAAAACATAGTAGGGTGATGACAAAACTATGGTAACATAGAAAATTATAAATAGGATGGGGATTATGAGAAGAACAAATACCTTTTCGAATAGCAATGAGGAAATCATCATTAGAAGACAAGTTTAGAATAGGTTTAGGTGTTGGAACTGTGCGTGAATTAGCAAATACATCTATAGAATTTGTAGGAGTGATAAATGGAGTTGGTTTGAAGGGGACAATGGAGTGAATTGAAGGCTTAACCAAGGAAATAGAACTAGGACCAAAGTATGGAATTGGAAGTTCGTAAATGATAGTATGGGGATCATGGGAAATGGCCAAAGAATAAAATTGTGTTGGCTCAAAGAACGTAATATTTGTAGTCATTAAATAGTGATTAGTGTATTGGGAATAATACTTGTACCCTTTTTTGAGATGGGAGTAACACAAGAAAATAGATTTGATGGATTTAGTGGATGGCTTTATCCTGCTCAGGAGTTAGATTGTGGATAAAGCAATTATAACCAAAGATAGGTGGAAGAAGATGATACAGGGGTTCATTGGGAAGCAAGATAGAGTAAGGGACCTGATTTTCTGGTATAGAAGAAGGCATCTAATTGATCAAGTAGTTGGCAGTGAGGATAGCATCGTCTTTAAAATGGAGAGGAACATTGTGATGAAGCAATAAAGTGCAAGTTGTTTTAAAGATGACGATTTTGATGTTCTGCCACCCCATTATTTTGAGGTATATAAGCACGGAGGATTGATGAAGTATGACTTGTGCAATTATGAAAATTTTCAAAGAGCTGAGAAATATTCGTGGGCATTGTAGCTGTGTAAAACTTCTATAGAAATGCCAAATTGAGTACATATCTCATTGCAAAATTGTTGAAAAATAAAGGATAGCTTTGAACAATTTTTCATTAAAAATAACTAAGTATAATGAGAATAATTATCAATGAAAGTGACAAAAGATTGAAAACCCAAAGTTGAACAAGTGCGACTTGGTCCCCAAACATCAGAGTGAACAATATAAAAGGGAGAGATAGCGCTAGTGTTGTTTCTTTTAGGAAAAGAAGAACGGGAATGTTTATCCAACTGGTGTGACTCACAATTTAAAGATAACAAAGATGAGACTAGGCACCTTTTTTTTTTTGAAGTTTTGTGAGACTAGGATGAATCAAATGAAAATGCAGTAGCTCTGGAGTGTCAGAAGAGGTGTAGATAATTAGAGATGTTGGCATAGAGAAGTGATAGAGTCCATGAGATTCATGCTTGGTGCCAATCGGTTGCATTGTACTTTGATCCTATGTGACCACAAATGTATCAACGACGGTGAAAGGATAGTTAATTGTTTGGTTGAGTTCACTAACAGAAATAGAATTAAAAAGACAACCATAAATGTGAAGAGTAGAGTTTAAGAGTTAGGAAGGAAGGGGTTGTGCTTGACGAATATCTTTAGTAATTGTTTTTGAATTATTAGCAATGGTAATATTGGGAAGTGAAGAAGGAGAAGTATCAAGATTTGAGAAGAGGTGTGGGTTACCAGAGATATAGTCAGAAGTGCTGGAGTCAAGAATACAAGGCCCAAGGAATGAGGACTAAGAGAGACAAGTTACATGATTACCAGTTTGTGTGGCAAAGGCAGTTGAAGTGGCAGTGTGCTTGGTGGCCTGATATTGCAGGAAAGCATTGTAATTGGCCTCGTAATGTGATTGAAGGAGGACCATAAACACGAGGAACATCAACATTCTCCATTAAAGCAGCATTGATCATCTTTGGATGAATGTGTAGAGAATAACAATGGATGGTCATGGACATAACCAAATTTGTTGTAGTAGGTACATTGAGGTTGTTTCCATAATTGCATCTTCCATTATTATGTTCACTATGCCCATGATTCCTATAGTGATCATTGTGTTGAGAGGTGAAAATAGAGGGCTGGGGTGGCACAACCTCATCCTATAGAATGGTGAACCATTGCGATCGCGCTAGTCCATTATCAAGAGATGGAATGTCAGGACTGGAGAGAATTTGATCATGAATTGGGACTAAGTTTGGCCTTAAGCTAACAAGGGTAAGAACCATGAAAAATTTGTCTTGTTGCTGTTCTTCTTTCTGAACATCAATGGATATTGACAGCAACTCATTGAATTATTGTTTCACAAACTCGAATTGTTCCACATAATTATTTATGTTTGTATCCAACTGCTTCAATCTTATCATTTTAGCAATGAGAGCATGAACACATTGAATGTCGTTAGTATATATGGATTTGGCCTTTTGCCAAACTGTATAGTAGGTTTTATAATTATGGAAAATATGCCATAGCTTATGCTCAATTGAATGCTATAACGGATCACATAATTCATGATCTATTTTCTTCCAAGTTGGTCAATCAGAGGTTGAAATATCATTGACCTGTTTCACTAGATGATCTTTATAGGCTTGGCCAAGAAACCAAAGCTCAACAGATGCAGTCCAAACAATGTAATTAAAGCCATCTAATTTCTCAGAAGTAATAATGGAATTTCCTTACAATGCAATAGTAAAAGCACTTGACTTCTGGGCTGAGGAGACTTGAATAGTGTTAGACATAGTGAATTCAGATTGAAGGTAGCTCTTAAAATAGACCAAAAGTGAAGAACAAAGGAGAAACCCTTGAACAAGGCCCAATTAGGGAAGGTGAAAGGCTAGGCTCGATAGTGCAGTGGCTGATGATCACTTTTGGGTGGACAGCAATAGGACGGACAACCTCATGTTTTGTCTTGCGTCAGCATGTTGTAGTTCTATCATGAGAGGCAGTTTTGCAATCTAGTGGTTGGTGGCGCATGTGGCGGTGGTTGGAGCTCCGACAAGGAGCATTGGCTGCTCAGTTGTGTCTAAGGCTATTGGTGGTGGTTGTCTGTTAAAAACAGACACGGAGTAGTGGCAAGAATTAAGCAAAGGACTGATAGAAAGGAAATTAGGGATTTGCTTTTGCAGGCTTTGATAACATAAGGTACATGGAGAAAAAAAGAGAGGAAACCCTTGAATGAAATGAAGTCCATGAGTTCTGACCTACGTGAGACTTTGTATATATAGGAGAATGATGCAAGACAAGACATTGACGGCTTATAATTACATAATAATATCTTACTAATTACAAAATCATAACTTACTAAATATGGAATTAGTCACTTGCTAAACATGCTAATGTACACTCATCATCTAGTAAGCATATTTACATTCCAACAGATAGAACACATGCATTTTGGCATAGTTTGAAATAGAAAATTTTACAAAGAGTGTCAAATGAGTCAACTGGTCATTGGTTCAGCAAAAAACTTGGTGGGTCAACCAGGTCAATTGTGTGCCAGTCTAATTGTCCAAACTGGACCTTTGAACTCTGTTTTGCCGGTTGACCTGTTGGACTGCCTGGTGGGGTCCAGGTCTAAATACTATGGCCACCCAGTTTTTTGTCCTTATCCTTCATACTACAAGGAGGCAAAAGATATAAGCTTGCTGTAAACCACTCTCTGTGTGGAAGATGGGATCTTGGAGGTCCAGTAGATCCTGCTCTTGCAGATTTAGTTGCAGCCGAGGAATAAATTCCCAACAATTGATTGTAATAGGCATGTCTATACAATCCCTGTAGCTTGTTTACATCAAAAAAATTTAAATTAATAAAGGAACAGAGAAAATGTTGATTGTTACATTTAACTTAATAAATGACATGGGCTTGAAGTTCGGTTGACCAGATATAAATTATAGTTTATAGTACTGATTAACGTGGTTGTCGGAATTTTATGCTTCACTAGCAAGCTCAGAATGGCAGACTTGATGGTCATGTGATGAGTGGTCATCTGTGGTGCTTATTATAAAACCCTGGCAAGTATATTCAGTTCAATTGTCATTCTTATACAATAGATTTAATGATCTATTAGTTTGTGATCAAAGGTCTGAGATTACGCATGACAATACGTTAGAAATGCAGCTCTCAAATTTTATTTAGTAACCATATGGTTGTTGGATTTTTATCTTCAATGGTTTGGGATTATTGCAATTCTGCTTAGTTATATTTTAATAGGAAGTAATGACGTGCTGATGGTTATTGGACTAGAGCTGCTGATAGATGGTCTATATTGATAGTGGGCTGTTAAATACTATGGGCATTTTCTAGTGTTAGATGGTGCTGTTCAGCACTCATTGCATCATGCATGCTTGTGATGCTAAGCTTACACATAAGTGTAACTTGGCTGTTGTTTATTTGTAGACGATGAGTCTTCCTCAAACAATTCTTGATATTGTTGGCAATCACATGATTATTGGCTGGTTTTTATTATGTTTTTCTGACTATTTGATTTTTTTAAATTTTCGGCTTAAGGCTATAATTTATTTTAAATATTTGTTGCCGGTTAATATCCCATGATGATTGGGCATTTAGTAGGCAAATTATTTATAAGAATCATGTGAGATTATAGGTGTTAATGGGCTGAAGTCAAATGATTTTATTTCCTTATTTGTAGATCATTTTATAGCTGGTCCTAAGTCTGGAAAAAAGACGAGGGTTGTGTTAAGCAATCCATAGCCAACGTAAAACTTTGTCGAATCTTTATGATATGAATCAACGATATATTAGAATTAGTGCTAGGTCGTTGCCCAGAAGTAACACGCTTTGTAGTTAGAGTACAGTGTCAAATGAGCAAAAGCCACTGTATTGACGTCTAGGTGTAGTGAAAAATAAGCAAAGGTTCTCACATTTTCGTGAACGAATGTGAGTAAAGAAGTTAAGTTCATGAAAGTAGGATTTGTTTTATAATTTGGAATATAGGTACAACAACAACAACAACAACAACAACAAAGTCTTTTCCCACTAAGTGGGGTCGGCTACATGGATCAATCGACGCCATAAATTCCTATCATAAATTATATTTTTAGACAAACCATTTAAATCTAAATCTCTCTTAATAATTTCTCCTATAGTTTTTCTTGGTCTTCCTCTACCTTTACTTATTAGACTATTTTCCATCACATCTACTCTCCTAATGAGGGCTTCTATAGGTCTCCTCCCCACATGACCAACCCACCTAAGTCTCGATTTTATAATCTTTTCTACAATAGGTGCGACTTTCACCTTTTCTTTAATGCATTCATTTCTAATCCTATCTCGTCTAGTGTGTCCATTCATCCACCGCAACATTCTCATCTCTGCAACATTAAACTTATTTTCTTGTTGACTTTTTATCGCCCAACACTCAGTTCCATACAACATTGCAGGTCTTATAACTGTGCGATAGAATTTACCCTTAAGTTTGAGTGGTACTCTTTTATCACAAATAACACCCGAAGCACTCCTCCATTTCATCCACCCCGCTTGAATCCTATGCTTTACATCTTCTTCTATTTCCCCGTTATGTTGTATGATGGATCCAAGATACTTAAATCGTGTGACTTGTGGTAGGATATGTTCTCCAATTTTTACTTCTACGCTAGAAGTGGTGTGCCTCTTACTAAACTTACACTCCATATACTCCGTTTTATTTCTATTTAAACGAAAGCCATGAGCTTCCAAAGTTTGTTTCCACCTCTCCAACTTCTCATTCATTTTCTCTCTCGATTCTCCAACTAAGACAATATCATCTGCAAAAAGCATGCACTGTGGTACTGGCTCTTGGATATGTTCAGTAAGCACATCCAAGACTAAGGTAAAAAGATAAGGGCTCAGAGTTGACCCTTGATGTAGACCAATAGTTATTGAAAAATCTTCTGTAAGTCCACCTTTTGTTACTACGCTAGTTGTAACCTTATCATACATGTCTTGGATTGCTCGAATATAAGCTATACGAACTTCTTTTTTCTCCAAAGCCTTCCATAGAACTCCTCTTGGCACTCTATCATATGCTTTTTCTAAATCAATAAACACCATGTGTAAATCTCTTTGATTCTTCCTATATCTCTCCATTAATCTTCGCAACAAGTATATTGCTTCCATAGTTGACCTTCCTGGCATAAAACCAAATTGATTCTCCGTAACTTGACTCTCCTTCCTTAACCTTCGCTCAATGACTCTTTCCCATAATTTCATAGTGTGGCTCATGAGTTTAATTCCTCTATAATTTGCACAATTTTGAATGTTCCCTTTACTCTTATAAATAGGAATTAAAGTACTTTTCCTCCACTCATCTGGCATCCTCTTAGATCTCATAATTTCATTAAATAACTTTGTGAGCCAACTTATACCTTTCATTCCCAAACTCTTCCATACTTCAATGGGTATATTATCCCCGGTCCAACTGCTCTGCCATTCTCCATTCGCTTTAATGCTTCTTTTACCTCTACTTTACAAATTCTACGGTAAAAAGTATAATTTCGATCCTCTTCTTTTGTGTCTAGCCTATCCGATTGCAATAAAATCTCGTGCCCTTCATTAAAAAGCCTATGAAAATAACCCTTCCATCGTTCTCTGATATCTCGTTTCATGACTAATACTTTCTCGTCTTCATCCTTAATGCATTTCACTTGATCCACATCTCTTGTCTTTCTTTCTCTACTTTTAGCTAACTTGTAAATATTTTTTTCTCCAACTTTAGTACCTAAAGATTGGTATAACCCATCAAATGCCCTCGCTCTCGCTTCGCTCACTGTTTTTTTAGTGTCTTTCTTAGCTACCTTATATTTTTCCCAATTTTCATTACTTTTACATAATGACCACACTTTATAACACTCTCTTTTAACTTTAACCTTATCTTGTACACTTATATCCCACCACCAAGATTCTTTATCCCTAGGTCCAAAACTTTTTGATTCACCTAATATTTCCTTTGCCACCTTCCTAATCTCTTTAGCCATTTCATTCCACATATCGTTAGCACTTCCTTTTATTTCCCAAGATCCGTCTTTTATAATCCTTCTCTGCACATTCTTTTCTTTATCCCCCTTTAGTTGCCACCACTTAGTCCTTACCACTCTACCTTCACATTTACTTTTTACTCTCCTCCTAACTCTTACATCCATAATTAAAACTTTATGTTGAGTAGTTAAACTCTCTCCTGGTATAACTTTGCAATCCATGCAAAATTTTCTATCCGATTTCTTTATAAGAAAGAAATCAATTTGAGAACATACCCTACCACTTTTATACGTGATAAGATGTTCTTCACGCTTTCTAAAACAAGTGTTAGCTAACATAAGATCGAACGCTAATGAAAAGTCTAAAATAGTTTTACCCTCTGCATTTACTTCTCCTATACCATGTCCTCCATGAACACTCTCGTAGCCTGAAGATACCTTTCCCACATGACCATTTAGATCCCTTCCTAAAATAATCTTTTCTCCTAATGGTATTTCCTGAACTAAACATTCTAAATCTTCTCAGAACTTTACCTTATGAGATTCTTCTAACCCTACTTGTGGTGCATAAGCACTAATAATATTAAAGATTTCCTTTTCTACTACAAACTTTAATGCAATGATTCTATCTCATAACCTTTTGACATCTACTACAGTATTTTTCCAAAACTTATCCACAATTATACCTACCCCATTTCTAGATTTATATTTACCAGTATACCAAAGTTTAAAACCTGAAGTATCTAATTCTTTCGCTTTTTCTCCTACCCATTTAGTTTCTTGTAAACACATAAAATTAATTCTTCTCCTAATCATAGTATCTACTATTTTCATAGATTTACTCGTAAGTGTACCTATATTCCAAATTCCAAAACGAATCCTACTCTCATGAACTAACTTCTTTAGCCACATTTGTTCATGAAAATGTGGTAGCCCTTGCTTATTTTTCACTACATCCAGGCGACGATGCAGCGGCTCTTGCTCACTTCTCACTGTACTCGAGCTATACAGCGCGTTACTTACGGGCAACGACCTAGCCTTACATCTAATATATCGATTGTCCATGTCATAAAGATTCGACAAAGTTTTACGTTGGCTGTCGACTGCCTAACACAACCCTCCTCGGCTTGGGACTGGCTATGACAAATAACGTCATAGGCAGAGTTTTGGAATATAGGTACAGTTGTAGGTAAATTAATAAAAATACTAGATACCATGATTAGGAGGAGGATTAATTTTATTTACTTACATGAAACTAAATGAGTAGGAGAAAAAACGAAGGAATTAGACACCTTAAATTTCAAGTTTTGGTATGCTTGTAAGACGAAATCTAGAAATTGGGTAGGTATAATTGTGGATAAGTATTGAAAATATATTGTGATAGATATAAAAAGATTATGGAATAGAATTATAGCATTAAAATTTAAAGTAGAAAGAGAAACTTTTAGTGTTATTAGTGCTTATGCTCTATAGTTAGGGTTAGAAGAGCATTATAAGATAAAGTTTTTGGAGGATTTAGAAGGTCTAGTTCAGGGAATACCTTTTAAAGGAAAAGATTCTCATAAGAGAGGATCTAAATGGTCATGTGAGAAGTGCATTTACAAGTTATGAGGGTTTGTATGGAGGATATGGTTTAGAAGAAGCAAATGCAGAGGGTAAAACTATTCTAGACTTTTTGTTAGCGTTTGATTTTACTATAATTGACACTTATTTTAAGAAGCGTGAAGAGCATCTTATCACGTACAAAAGTGGGAGAGCATGTTCTCAAATTGATTTCTTTTTAATAAGGAAAGCGGATAGAAAGCTTTGTATGGATTGCAAATATATACTTGGAGAGAGCTTGATTACACAATATAAGGTCTTAGTGATGGATGTTTGAATTAAGAGGAAAGTACAGAGTAAAAGCCAAGAAGGGGTGTCAACGATAAAGTAGTGACAATTGAAAGGTGATAAAGAAAAAAGTTTGTAGAAAACGATTTTGGAGGAAGGATTATGGGAGGGACAAGGAAGTACTAATGATATGTGGAATAAGATGGTTAAAGAGATTAGGAAGGTTGCAAAAGAGATAGTTGGAGAATCAAAAGGTTTTGGACTCAGGGATAAAGAATCGTAGTGGTAGGATGCAAGTGTACAAGATAAGGTTAAAGTTAAAAGGGAATGTTATAAAACGTGTTTTTTGTGTAAAAGTGAGAAAAATTGGAAAAAATATAGAGTAGTTAAAAAAGACAATAAGAAGGTAGTGAGCGAAGTGAGAGGTAGAGTATTTGATGGGTTATATCAATTCTCAGACACTAAAGTTGGGGAAAGTAGTAGAAAAAAAAACAAGAAATGTGGACTAAGTGATATGCATTAAGGACGAATAAGGGAGAGTTCTGGTCATGGAGCAAGATATTAAGAAAAGGTGGAAGTGTTATTTGCATAGGTTATTTAATGGAGGATGCGGGAGCTCATGGCACTCAGATAGGCTAAATATCATAGAGAAGGATTAAAATTATACTTTTTATCTTAAGATTCGAGAGTTATAGGTAAAAGAAGCTGCTTTAAAGAGGAAAGAAAATGGTAGAGCAGCAGGACTGGATAATATGCCTATTAAGATGTAGAAGGGTTTAGGAGTGAAAAGTATAAATTGGCTCATAAAATTATTTAATAAGATAATGAAATCCAAGAGAGTGTTGGACGAGTAGAGAAGTACTTTAATTCTTATTTATAAGAATAATGGGGACATATAAAATTCTGTAAATTATAAAGAAATTAAACTTATGAGTCACATTACGAAATTATGGGATAGGGTTATTGAGCGAAGATTAAGGCAAGAATTGATGTCTAATAGGTCATTTTGGTTTTATGTCTAATAGGTCAACCATGGGAGTGATATACTTGTTGCAAAAATTGATGAATAGATATCGAATAAATAAAAAAGACTTGCATATGGTGTATATAGATTTAGAGAATGCATATGATAAGGTGCTTAGAGATGTTTTGTAGAAGGTTTTGGAAAAAAAAGGAGTCTGTATTGTTTATATTCGAGCAATTCAGGATATGTAGGATGGGGTTATAGCTAGTGTGAACACAAAGTGGGCTCACTGAAAATTTTTCGATAACTATTGGCTTACATTAGTAGTTAACTTTGAGTCCTTATCTTTTTATTTTAGTTTTAGATGTGCTTATTGAACATGTCCAAGAGTCAATGCCACAGTGCATGCTATTTACAAATGATATAGTCCTAATTAGGGGGTTGAGAAAGGAAATAAATGAGAAATTAGAGATGTGGAGGCTAACTTTGGAAGTACATGGATTTCAATTAAATAGAAGTAAAATGGAGTATATGGAGTATAAGTTTAACCAGAAGCGCACTAATTCTAGTGTAGAAGTGAAAATCAGAGAACACACCATACTACAAGTCACTGAGTTTAAGTATTTTGGGTTTATCATATTACAGGATGGGAAAATAGAAGAAGATGTAAGCCATAGGATTCAAGTGGAGTGAATGAAATGGAGGAGTGTTTTGGGTGTTATTACATATAGAAGAATACCGCTAAAATTTAAGGGTAAACTTTATTGCACAGTTATAAGATTGATAATTTTGCATGGAACTGATTGTTGGGCAATAAAAAATCAACTGGAGAATAAGTTCAATATTGTAAAGATGAAAATATGCCGTTGGATGAGTGAACATACCAAATAAGATAGAATTATAAATGAATACATTAGAGAGAAAGTTGAGGTTGCACCTATTATGCAAAAGATTATAGAATCGCGTCTTAGATGGTTTAGACATGTGTGGAAAAGACCTAGTAAGAAGGGTAGATCAAATGGAGATTAATCTAATAATTAGAGGTAGAGGGAGACTATAAAAAATTATAAGTGAAACTATTAAGGAAGATTTAGACTTAAATAATTTATCTAAAGACATGATTTATGATAAAATTTTATAACATCGTTTGATTTATGTGGTTGACCCCACTTAGTGGGAATAGCCTTATTGTTGTTGTATTTGTTTCCAGTATTATGAGTCTTTATTTTGCATTTATGTTCATGTTTTTTTCCTTTTCTGATTGAGGTTGATTGGCTGGATCTCTTGTGGTCTACTTCCTCTTATATGTAGCAACTATTGCTTCAAAATAAATGATAATTTTCAGACTAATTGTTTCCTGAAAATCTCCAGATATAATATATCGAGTCTTTAGTTTCTATTTCAAAATTCATTTGTTTGATGGTATCATTGCTATTGGGGGATCTGATTTCTCTGAAGTTTTGGCTTATACATAGGCTGTTTTATGTCTTTCTTTCTTCTTCATTAGTGGTTAGTCTGCAATGAAACTTATATGAAACTGCTTGCTTGTGCAGGTTGTTGTTTCATAAAGTATGTTTCCCAAGATGAAGCTGATTGGGCCATTAAAGCACTGCACAATCAACATATTCTTCCTGGAGTGAGCTTTTGTGCTTTGAAGTCTAAATATTAAATAGTAGGAGTATAAGTTACCGGTTTTCTTACACTTTTTTTTTTTAAATTAAAATCATAGGGTGTTGGTCCAATCCAAGTGAGATATGCTGATGGTGAACGAGAACGCCTTGGTAATATTCCTAAAATTCTTGACATCTGATAGATTTTGAATTTTCCACTGTTTCATGTTGTTGTAGTTGTTATTGATTGGCTGAATAATGTTGGGTTTTTTAATCCTAGTTGATATTTTCAGCTGTTTACATAATTGGAATGCCGCCTGAAGAATTATTGATGCTAGCAAGATCTTAAGCTTGTATTTTGTGAAAGAACATTGAAGTATGTTGTTGTTGTCAGAGATGTTAAACTGGTGTTTCATGTTTACATTTTTTGTCTGTCTCTTAAAATTTATTTGTTGAATTGCAGTTGGCAGAGACCCTAAACTTGTCTCCTTTGTCGAGTTTTTTTGCATGCATTGTATCTCATGTCTATGCTTGCTGGCAACTTTTCCCAATCAAAAAAAAAAAAAAAAAAAACAACCCCTCCAGTGAAATCTGTTTTATTGTTGGAACTTGGCACAACGATTTACTTGAAAAAAAAAAAGCTAGTGATATAAATTTCATCAGAATTAAGCTAGATTTTTGTTTTGGTACATATTAGTGAGTCCTCGTTATGAGTTTTCTGACTATTTGTACTGACTGTTTCATCTTGCTGTAAATTAACATATATTGTAGGTGCAGTTGACTACAAATTATTTGTGGGCTCTCTGAACAAACATGCTACAGTAAAGGAAGTTGAGGAAGTATGTTACATGCACCTATTAACTTCACATTTCAGATATTCGTCTACTCCCACTATATGTATATTTTTAGAAAATGTGAGCTTTGGTGGTTTGGCTCAAGGGAATTAATATATCTTTGGTGATATGTTACGCCTACTCTTATTGGAAAGCTTAGAGCATGAAACTGAATGATGTCTCTTGCATCAGATTTTCTCAAAATATGGACGGGTTGAAGATGTTTATCTTATGCGTGATGAGAAGAAGCAAAGCCGTGGTGTGTCCCCTGCCCTTGTGAGATCTTAGTGGGAAACCTATGACTATTGGCTGACAGAATGTTTTGTTTTGGTGGGGAGGGGGAATTGTTTTTGAGTTCCTGCCTTCTAATTGTTGTAATTGGGAAAGTATGTATTTATTGATGTGCTTAATGCTTTTTTTTTGGCCTTTTCCTCCAAATTATTTATTAGCTTTTCGTCTCTGTCTGTGTGTTTAACTGCAATATTGGATGGCCGTATATAATATTTTTCCCTGTTTGATTGAAGGATGTGGTTTTGTTAAATACTCTCACAGAGATATGGCTCTGGCAGCTATAGATGCACTTAATGGAATTTATACAATGAGAGTAAGTAAAGTTATACCTTCTCTGTTATACATACATATATATATATACACACGTGAAGGCTTTCTGCTTATTATCTTGTATTTCTGTGTAGGGTTGTGATCAACCTTTAACTGTACGATTTGCTGATCCTAAGAGACCTCGGCAAGGGGATTCAAGGTTTGTTATCTCATGCACTCTCTGACATTTAAGCTCAAAAGTCCATTAGAATGTCAATGGATTGAACAAAGCATGGACTTTTCCGACTTGAGCAAGTGATTGGCTTGCGCCTTGATATGCATATGAAATCAAAGTTAAGCATGAAGTCTGCTTTTTTATTTAACAATTTGAGCTCAAGGTCCAATATAGCTCACTTGTTAAGCAGGAACAGTTCAAATGGAAGGAGGGACTAGAAACAAGTCTAGTTTGTGTTTATTGAATATTAATCCAAAGCCTTTGCTAAACAATCATTGAGATGAACTCCTTGAAGTTTGGCTTGATTCTGATCTTTTATATATAGGCTTACAACTAGTGTTTTGTTAATGTTTTATTGGAAATCATATTTAATATGTGATTATTTGCTAAAAATCACATTTAACGTGATTATTCTCAAGCTTTAATATCTTTATTTGTTTACTTATTTTGAGGTTTTAATGCCTTTATTTGTTTTCTTATTTTGTTGGTTGGGTTAACATTTTATTTCCTTTTTTATGCAATTGTAATCAAACCTTAATTAGTGTTTTTTCCTTTCTTGAAGGGTGTGAATCTGTCCACCTCTCTCTATATCTGGTAACTCTGTTTAGAGTTGGATAATAAGAGAATTAGAGCATTGATCTCTGAATTCCTTCATGTTTGTTACTTAGGGATTAAGGAAAGCAATTTGTTCTCTTGTTTTAACCCTGACTCACATGATGCACTTCTACCCAACACTCTTGTCATCATGTGCATGAATATCAATCAATCTGCTGGTACTAAACGATTGGTTGAAATTCAGCACTTCTATGTATTTTAATTGTCCTACATATGTTTCAACTGTGATTATTCTGTATAGATATGTGGTTTCTGAAATTTTGTTGTGGCTTGCTTTGGGGGTCCTGCATTTGGTCCAAGATTTGAAGCACCAGGTCCTAGGGGTCCTCCATTTGGTCCAAGATTTGAAGCACCTGGTCCTGGGGGTCCTGCATTTGGTCCAAGATTTGAAGCACCACGTCCTAGGTATCCCTTCTCCCTATTTTCCTTTCTTCCCCCCTCCCCTCACAGGGGTCTTCTGAATGGTTCCTCAATTACCTTCTCTTCATGCTGGTAGTTAGATCATTGCTTCACTCTGTATTTAATTGTTACAGACCTCCATCAAATGTTACTGATCCTATGGGTGATCAAGCCCCAGCCCCCAATGCTTGGCATCCAATGCATCCACTGAGTATGGGGCCATCATCTAACACTGGTCTGCATAACATGAGGCCGCCATTGCTTCCAAGATCTGGTGACATGGACATGACATTGTCTACGAATGCAGTAAGTATAGATTTGATGTTTCTGCAAAAGTTTACCCAAAATCAAATACTTGTAATATTTTAATCTTTAAAAGCTACCATGTTTCGTAAAAGACACCTTTTTTTTTTTTAATTGAAGTTTTTATTTATACCATGAATAGCTTGCTTAATTTAATCAAAATCATGCAATTTACAATTTGAATCACATGATACAAACCAATTCAACCTTCAGTGATTCATATTGCTGGAAGAATTGGAAATGCACCTGAATGATGCTTGGAATAGTTGGAATCATGTGATTCTGGTGATTAAGTTCAGGAACTCCCATTGGATCATGAAATCAGGTCATTTGTGACACGATGCAAACCAATAACCAAACAGCCCTATATTTCTCTCTCTCCAAAAAAAAGAAAAAGAAAAAGAAAAAGCAATAGAACAGTGCATTTTGATCTCGTGAGTTGGAATTTGAATGTTATTTTTGGCAGCAAGTCATTTTCCTTCTTTGCAGCAACAAGTCGCCCATTCAACCTCTTAATTCCCCTGAACAAAATCTATTCCCTTCTGAAAATTCCCTATGAGCTATGAGAGGGAGAAGTTTTCTGTTCTCAAAATCCCCCTCCAATGTGGTATAGGTATAAGCTTTGGCACCAGAAAAGAAGGTGAAGAGAGAAATTGCTTTTGGTTACATGTAACCATTGTCCCAGAACAATGTGGGGAGGAGCATTTAGGATGAAGCATATATGCAAAATCTGTGACTTGTCACTTGTGATTGAGATTTGTGGTTAAATTGATTTGTCAATTCTTGGTTTAAATTTACTATATTGAGGATTTAGTTTATTACATAGACATACATATATGATATATTTCAAGCTTCTTTTCATTTTGTCTCTCCATCTTACATTCGGGAATTAGCTTTCCAATATGCAATTCGTATTGTGATTTGACAATGGTTAGCAGTTTGCCAGGAAGCTTGGCTAAGCTGAGCATGTATAATATAATTTTTTTTTTCTTGTATAAATTTTACAAGAAGAACAATGAAAGCCTCAAAGTTGTTGTTATCTGTAGACAGAAGTGCTCCTGCGTGCGTACATGCACTTTTTACTGGACTTCAATTTAAAACTTTCCCAGGTTGCCATATGCAGTTCTTGTGAAGTTATAAACAGTTTGTCAGACTGCCAAAGTCCTATTTTTCTTTTTCTTTTAATATAACTGCACTATTCTGCTTCCTTTTTTTTTTTTTTCAATTTTTTGAAACTGACATCAACTTGTTTGTAAGTGGCTGCAAGGTTCTCAATTCTCATTGTATAGTGTCAGTTACTGATGAGGGGAAGGGGAAATTTTGTGTGGAAGTAGATAAGTTCATGCTTTGCTTACCAAAACCTAAAGACTTGTTATTCAAATAATTCAGTTATTCACAAACTAATTAAGCTAAGGAAAGGAAGAAAATAAATGCATCTGTCCTTGTCCCTCCCTCTGTGTGTGTGTGTGAGAGAGAGAGAGAGGGAGAGGGTACAAAATAAAAGAGCTCAGAAGAGCAGCAATTGCTATTTGAAAAATGGATTTTTCTATATATAAAAGTGCCTTTATTGAAGGGTAATTGTATGGGGAATTCTCTCTCTCCAAGTGGTTGAACTTTCTCACCATAAGTGCACTGAGATTCTCACCTTATCAATTAAAAATTTTAAGTGAGGATCTTAGTGCATCTAATGGTGAGAAAGCTCAACCTCTTAAAAGAGGTAGAGCTGTCTATAGAATTACCCTTTATTAAATGATACGCTGTTGTCTTTCTATCCTCTGTATGACTGAGAAGGGAACACCATAGAGAAAGGTGTACCTTGTTAAGCATGTATTCTGCTGTGCAGCTGATAGCCTGATACCAATTTTCTGATGAAAATGGGTGGGGTTTATGAATAAATCAGATGTGGTCTTCAGAAAACAAAATTTTATCATTGATACACTAATTTGGTAAAGAGGCATTTTAGCCAGTGAGAGTTATGGCTAGATGCATTTCTTTTTCCTGTTTATTTCTTTTGTTCCTCGTTTGTTTTATTTATTAATGTCTCAGGTATTATGTTGTTTACAACATCTGTTTACTTATCATGCTTAAACAAATTCAGGGTGGTCCTGTGAACGGCATTGGAGGCCCCTCAGATGGTCTTTTTCAAAGACAGGCTGTGTCATCAACGTCACAACAGGTATATGGAGATTATTTATGGCTTCATTCCTTCTTTTCCAGCTTGAAATAGATTAGTAAATGTCTCATTGCTTTCAGATTTTCAATCAAACCATTCCACAAATTCCACCAGCTGGCCACCAAATATTGCCATTACAGAAGCCTATTCAATTACCCCAGGACAAGCCATCTTCCCTCCAGCTGTACCCTCCAGCCCCAATGCCCTACTCACAAACACCTTCTCCTGCATCACTTAGGCAGGTTGGCCAGCCGCAACTTCCTTTATCTGCTGGTCCTCTTCCTTCACATCAGTTACATGGCATAAATGGACATTTGCCAGTTTCTCAGCCTCAAGCTCTGCAGGGTTCTTCATCTGCTGCAATGGCCCAGGGCCAGGCCCCTCTAGATACCAGCTTGCAAACTAATACAACATTGACCACTCCAAATCAACAGCAACTATCTACCTCTATGCAGCAGCAGCCACTTCAGCCTCAGCAGTCTCCATCTCAGTTGGCACAAATGTTGTCACAACAAACTCAGACTTTGCAAGCAAGCTTTCATTCATCTCAGAAGGCCTTCTCCCAGCTCCAACAACAACTACAGATGATGCAACCATCTGGTCAAGGTTTAACGTTGCAGCAAAATGCAGAATCTATGAAAAAGCAGGTATTTTATTTTAAAAATCTGCATTAATTAGTTCATGCTAGGGAGGGATACTGTTGTAGTTCTTGAATATCTCTCCCTGCATGAGGTTTTAAGAATTAATGTTCACTGGTCTTGTTTAATTCACTGAGGGAATCGTTTTGTGAAATTTGGTTCAAAAGATGCTCTGCAGGTTTAAAGCAAGAAGTTTTCAGTATCTGTTATTTCCATTGCTTTTTTTGAATTGATTTTTTACTGGTAGATCTTAATTTGTTCAGTGTCTTGCCTGATTGGTTGTAAATATTTTGTTGTGAAGCTTTTGACTGTTTGCTAGTGGTGTTTGAGATGCATTGTTTGTACTCCTCCTGGGTGTATTAGAGAGGACGTCTATCACTTGGGTTTAGTTTTATGTCTTTTTTTTTATAATAAACATTCAATTGTTCCTTCAGTCTCAATGGACAGGTGCTGTACCACAGGCAGCGGCCAGTACCCCTGCTGCTGCACCTACTGCGGATATGCCTTCATCCACATCTGCTGCTTCTGCTGGACCTGCAATATGCCAGAGCATAGCTCCTGCAAAAAGTAATTGGACAGAGCATATATCTCCTGAGGGCTTCAAGTACTATCACAATAGTGTTACTGGTGAAAGTCGGGTGGGAATTTATTTGAGTTGCCTTTGGGTTTTTTTCCCCCCTTCTCTTGGGGGGTTCATTTTACTTTGTTAACTAAAGTTCTCTTACATGAATCTATAGTGGGAGAAACCTGAAGAGTTGACATTATCTGAACAGCAAAAGCCATCTGTTCAGCAATCTCAAAATCAGTCACAGCCTCCAGTATCACCTGCCCAGCAAGTTCCGCAAATGCAACAGTTGCAGCCTCAAGGTCATCTCCAAGGGCACGTTCTGCGCCAGCAACAGGTACAATAGCCTTCTTTGTCTTCCTTAGTGTCTCTGTCTCTCTGAGATCTTCCATTGTGGTGTCAAAAGATGATCTTATTATGCTGACTTTGCTTTTTGCAATTGTAGTACCAGGCATATGGAGTTACAGGTCATCAAAATGTTCAGGTAACATTTTGTCTATTTCAAGATTTGTGTAATGGCCTTCAAATGGCTTTTGAAGAAACTGTACATCCTTCTAGGACTCTTGCTTTTTTTTTTTGTTTTGGTTTTTTTGGGGGACAGATTTCTCTGACTCTTACAGAATGTGCTCTCTTGGACTCTAAATATATTGTAGATTATCTAGCAGTAGGCAGTAGCAGATGCTACCACTGATTTTGCACAATTGCCGTGAAAATAATTCTGAGTAAAAACTTCTTATTAGTATGTCTCTTTTCTTTTCTTTTTTTTTTTCCTTTTTTTTTTTTGGGGGGGGGGGGGGGGGGGTGTGCCAAATAGCATGTCTTGGGTTGGGTGGAAGAGGCCTAAGTGGAATAATATTATTACAGTCGTACCTTACATGGGTCCCTCGTTGGGAAGTCCATGTCCCAGGAATTTATGTCCTCTGAGACAAGAAAGACCCCAGGTGATGTGCCCGATGGTCTATACATGTAGCCTTAGTTCTTTCTATTATATCATGTTCCACACCCCGTTTATTGTGTTTATTTTTATCTTAGCCATTAAAATATCTGTCTATATATATATATATAAAGAATTCTCCATGGGTAATATTTCCTTATGTTTGAAAATTCGCATCGTCTTTCAGGAAGTTGGTCAACCCTTGTCTGTAGCTCACAGATCACATCATCGATTGTGCAGTCTCCGTTTAGTCTAACCCTTGTTTCCTGAAACCATTGCAGGGAATCTATGCTATGCAAGAGTGGATGTGGAAAGATAAGCCAGCAGGTTCCGTTTCTTTCACCTGCTTTCAATATTTCCGGTGTTTGTGATCTGCTAGCAATTTGTAGGTTGTGATGCTAAATCTGTGGGTTGCTATAACTTGTCCATTCCATTAACATGCAAACAAGCTCCAGGATGGAGTCAAATTTAGAGTGATCTTGGAGTTTATTTTTTTGTTTTTGTTTTTTTTTGGGGGAGGGGGGTGTTAGGGGTGGAGGTGGTGTAGGAAATTCGTTTGAATGGAAGATGATGAATATCTGGGAGAGAGAACTATATTAATTTATCATTACCTAAGTGAGTTAGGATGAGAGCAGGATGACTTGGGATTCACCTTGCCTTTGAGTGTTATAAAGAGGATTACTGCTTAGGTCTCATTTCTTCCTACTGTCATTTTAAAAAATTTTGGTGCTGAAATTTTTTGGTATCTTCTTGACCTCCAGGGATTTGAACTTGAGCTTGAGGTGGCAGATGAAGAGGTTGCAACTTTTTTAATGGCTGAGGAACAGAATCTCTAATCTGATGCTCAAGGTAGGGCTTGTGACGTTTTTGAGCACAAGCGAACATGTCGCAACAGCCAATTTTGCAGCCACCACCAGATTTTGATCCTCGTTTATGTAGATTTCACTATTACTGGATCAGCAATATAAGCCAGTGGGGGTCAATCTATTTAACAAATGAGTGCCCTACCATGTATGAGGTAGTCTTATGTAGCAGTTTTTTCCTTAAATTATTGTATTGTATATTTAACCTAACCAATTAACACCTACTCCAGTAATGCCTGTCTAACGTCAAGCTTTTACTTCATAGCCCCGCCATATACCAAGATCTTGTGAAAACGGTGAATGACCTTGCTATTCCTGGCCTAACACTGGTATGTGAAGTGTTGGGTATCAAGAGGATCATTCCAAAATTATCATGTCATTTAGTAAAAATAATCTTGTTCGATACGCAGAAGAGAAAGGAAATGTTGAAAAAGAAGATGATTTTAAAAATAGAAAAAGATTTTTGTATTCTTATTTTAATTTAAATTTTTTAAAAATATTATTAAGTAATAATTATAAAGATATAATAGATATTGTACGTAAAAGGGAAGTTTTTTGACTTTGCCCAAATCCAATCGGTAACATGTCACAATGAGGGGGAAGGGTAACGTGTTGAGCCCCAAAACGGAGGAATTTAGGGCAATTTAATTTTGAGCTCTAGAGAATTACACTTTATACATGTATTACACACAACTGTACGCGCGTGTATATTAGTGCCTTTTCACCTTTAATTGCCGGGCAATTGTATTCTCTTATGCAAATATTTGAACGCCTCTATAATCCATAGATGTATGGCACTTGGTTATGGATATTTCTTGAAAGGTATTTTTCCATTGCCTTAGTGGAGGGATGAACTATAAAAAATAATTGGATATTTTCTATGGAAAATAGGCCTTGATTGCCTTCTAAAAGTCTCCGCCATCTTCATTCTTAACAGGCCTTATTATAAGCAACAATTCACTAAACTCCTTTGGACACGAAGCCTAGCCTACCATTGGCAAACTTTATTTGACTACCCTCGAGATGAAAGAAAAAATCTTTCCTTTCCTTCATGAAGTAAATGGATTTACCTGAAGGAGAGAGAAGAAATTTTGCACCTCTTTAGCCCCAGAAGGAAATTTCATCACTAATGAATCATCTGAATACCTTTCTGATGACATTATCCTTACTCAACCCACTCAGGAGACTTAGCCTAACTTCAATGATGTTTTCCAAGATGCTCAAGATCCAATAGATGGGAACTTGACCTAGAAGAATCACCATATTGGCATTGGTAAATTGGATTAGATGAGGACATAGATTACTCAGACTACAAAAATTTCAATCTCTTTCCTAGTTGAAACTCTTTATGAGAAGATTTGTTCTTATCCTCCACTACTCACGTGGACAACCTTGTCAGGAATTTTCTCAGCCTTATTAAAATATGTGCTAGCTTTATCTTTGTTAGACTTTATTAAAGTAGCTTTTAGTCATGTGTTTAATCTAGTTTCTAAGTAATGTAAGCAATGAAGTAATATAGTATGTCTATTGAGTATTCAACAGGAGTGATCATATAAGAATGGAAGACTGGAGATGGTTGTGCCTTGGTTTCCTCTTCGGACCTTTTAAAAATAGTTCTACAAGTCCATCTCTTCCTTTTGAAACATGGATTGGTTGTTTAGTCTCAAGTTACATCTCATAGATTGTAAGCCATTGTACGGGCATAAGTTTCTACAGCTCGTTCCTTGGAGTTTTCTTTGGAATTTGGATGATTGACAGGATCTCATCACAATCAGTTGCAATGAGCAAAGTGTTTGTTGAAAATCTTGGTGCCTAAAGATCCAGTGAATGATTCTCAACTTTGAAGGCCATTTTCTGATAGAGGGTAGCCACTTGTGGTGAAGATATATGTTTAGCACTCATGAGTTGAACTTAAACCTTGAGTCTAGTGAAAAGAGTGGGATTTGCAAGTTTGACATTGTAGTTGGGATAAAAGGTAAGAAGCATGCTTATAGCATTTAAAATAGTGACAGATGTCTTAATGACAACATTCTGGTAGTTAGTATAAGTGGTGTCTAACAAAGTAAGTTCGGCTATGGTTGGTAATCCCCTTTGACAATGGAGGGTGAGAATCAATTTGATAAGTTGTTATAGGATATTGAGGGTTATGTACTGTCCTGTTGGAATTGCTCCAAAGACATATTGTTCAAGTTTAAAGGTTTGAACAAGCTCTTTGATTCTGGCTAATATATTAGTGAAGGCTAGGTATCTAACATTCTAGATGTGAGAATGTCTTTCTTGGTAGATGTTATAAGATAAAGGAGAGAAGCAACAATTTTAAAGATCTGGACTATTAATGGGTTATGAGAAAATTCTACAAGAGTACCTATTTTGGAAGGATCTTTCTAGGTTAAAAGAAAAGAAGAACGATGCATTAGCTCTCAAGGAGTGAGTGTTGGTGATGGTGATGGTGATGGTGATGGTGATTCCATATTAAAATATTCTTCCTTACTTTCCTTTGTTGCTTTAACAATGAATCAAGTTATCTCTAATAACAAGGTTTGTTGCAAGATATCATGGGGCTATAATTAAGTTATGCTTGAGGTACTTCATTGATCGAGACACACAATGTTGTCTTGAAGTTACCAAATCTCAAAAGCTAGGATACCATATAACTCGAATATAAACTCAAGTCACAAACTGCAACGTCAAGGGCCAATTCTATGGATTCACTACTAAAAAAAAGTGATTCTTGCTGCAATGGCTTAACTATGATTATGAAAACCGCGACAAAACCACATCATAACTGCACTTAGGACTTAAAGTTTTAACCATGATTTTTTAAAAATTGCGTTCAAGACTATGTTCTAGCCATAGTTTTAGTAGAAATCGTGATTAGGTCCGTCCTTACTGCAATTTTTGAAAATCGCTGATGGGGCAATAATAAAAATTGCCCTAACCTTCTTCCCTCCATCGCGTTGCAGAACTCCGCTCCCTCATTTCAAAGATTTCAACCCCTGCAACTCGCCTTCCCCAAAATCTCCACTAGCCACCCCTGAGCTCGACTTGTACCGTCGCCATCTGACAAGAGCACAGACCATGCTGACATGGCGCAGCCTACAGCCTCCACTGCCACTGAGCACGGACCACGTTCGCACTCTCGCTCCCCTCTCTTTCCATGAATGTGACACTGTACTGCCTTACAGCCATTGTTGTTTGTGATTTTTGGTATGTTCAAAAGCTCCATCGTTCATCTCAGCTCCACCATTGGTAGGTTTTCGTATCTCTTTCCTTATACTTGTGGATTGTTGATACTGCTCTTTGATGGCCGAGATTGTGAGGTTCTTCTATGGTATGGAAGGTGTTAAAAACAGGATTCAGTTTTTTGTTTTATATGTGGTGGTTGTTGTTTTGATTTGGAGGTCTCGTGCTTTGTAAATATGATCTTTACAAAACATCCCTCCTCAACTATTCATCGTGAGAATTTTCAAAAGCCTTTTCCCAAATTTGCCCTAGCTTCTAACTCTGCCTCCATGAGCCACTGCCTTGTTTTGATCTTTTCCTATTAGTTTCTCTTAGTTTTTATGATTTTTGTAGATTGTTTTGATCTTTTCCTATTAGTTTCTCTTACTTTTTATGATTTTTGTAGATCTATGTTTTTTTTGGATATGTTTTGCAAGCTGGTGATTGGTGTTGACATAATCAAGATTGTGGATCACAAATTTGGAAAAATGTGTTTGTGAATGGAAAACTTGCTCTTACTTGTAATAATTTTAGTCTTCTTGCTTATTGTGTATTCTGGTTGATAAGAAAGCAGTGGATGGTTAGATTTGTATTGATTTCTTAAAATTTCAAATGTTAATTCTTCAGTTCTGTAATTCTGGAAGAACTGAGCTTTATGCTCTCCAAATGTTTGTATTTATTCAACTCTACTTTTGCAGTGCATCATTGGTATTTGCATTTGAACTAACCTTTTTTATTTGGTATTCAAATTATATATGGGGATTTGGGGATGATCATTTACTATATGAGAATCAAACTGCTCATTTCGACAAAGGTTTGAATGCTGAGGTCATTATGCATCATTTTAGGAATTTTATATTTTCATGACCTTAATTTTTGCTTCTTGCATATTATCATAATGTAAGCTATTAAAAGGCAAAGTTGTTCTGGGCTTCCTCAACTCTTTAGTTGTAAGTATTCATAATTTCTTTTACAGATTGGATTCTTATTTGTTCTTCGACCTTTTCTTTTGTTTTATTTTTGTTGGACATTGACAATATGCCCATGCTAGTTTACTTTATGCTATTAGAACAAGTTATTGGATCCTTTTTTTTTTTTAAATATATTTGTGTGATTTAAATGGCTATGTCAAGAATTCTTTAAGTTTATGATTAAATATTCATCATACAAGGTAATTTTGTTTCCGTTTCATTTTGATCTCAAGTATACAATTAAGACACATTGTTGCATTACCAACTTAATCATCAAATTTCTCCTTGTTGGAAGTGATGAAATTGGACTATAAATGGCCACTTATTATAGTTGATCTTTTGGATTAAAGTGAGCAGACTTTATATTATCCAACAAGCTTCCTTTGGTTACAACTTTTACAAGATAAAATGCCCCTTCAATTTTTGAAAGTTCAATCAAGAAACAGGTAACATTGATCCTTCAGGAAATTTTAATGTTGTGTAAGTAAATAAATAGTGCAGGTTCTTGGGAAATTTTGATATATAATTTAGTAATCTAGCTTATGAATTCAAAAGAGTGAGTTTGGGATTTCATCTTTCTTTCTTCTTTTGGCCTAGAGGGATGATAGAGTTGTACTACCTCATAAAGCTTCCCTTTATCTTATGGCCATCGAACATGCAGAGTAAAAAGAAGATATAATTGAGTGTAAGCTATTAATGTCAATTAGTATTAGCTGAAATTTTGAAGCAGCAAACCTTTAGCTGTAAATAGAATAAGAAATAGCATTTGTATATTTCAAATTTACTTTATATCAGTTTGGAACAATGTATATGGATTTGAGACGAATAAATTGAGCTTCTGCTATTGCTTCCCTCTATCTTGCATACTTTTTATTGTTTTTGCTTTGTTTTTAGTTGCCTTTCGATAAAAATATATTGTGCTAATATGAGCAGGGGAAATTCCTTGGTTATAAAATTTCTTTTCTTTTGCTAATACGAGCAATGGAGAAAAGTTTATAACCAAAGTAAATATTTTTTTTAAAAAAATGAATTTAGCAGTGGTTTTAACCCTTCCTAAAAGACTGTAAGACTTAGATTCAATAACCGCAACTAAACCCCTGTTTAGCTGAGGTTAAACCACATTTAATTATGATTTTTGAAACTGTGATTAAACTGTGGTTTAACTACAGTTTCCAACAGCCATGGTGAAACTTGTCTCTATGCCCATTAATTGCGGTTAAAACCATGGCTAAACCCTTAAAAGACCACAGCTAAGAAAATAGTTCTTTTGTAGTGATTGTATGAATTAGTTCTTTTTTATGTAAAGATACTCATAAGAGATAAGTGTAGAGCATACTAGAATCTTTGTGAGATAATTTTCAGGAAGAGGAGTGTAGAAGGAGAACATAGTAGCAAAAGGAAATGTTATTAATAGGTGAACTTGCTTTGTTACAATTGAAGGGAAGCACTTCTTATATAGAGGAGGCTCAAACAGATAGACACACCATATTACATCACTTTTATGTATGAAGGGAGGGATTAATTGACATCGATGTAAAATTTGGCATTCTTATACCTTTTAATATTTTATTATGAGATGTGATTTTTAGTAATCTAATTGTTGGATAAGAAATAATTACTATGTTGATTTTTCACATCAAACTTTATAAGAATCAAATAATTTTAAGTATGTAATTAAATAGTTAAAATGTTGTTATAATTGACATATATATTCTACATTAGCTTTTAGAATAAGTAAGGGGGTATAAAATAATTTCATATTATTGTCAAATTTTATGAGAATGATTTTCATGATTAGAACTATTAATCCAACATGGATCTTGTCAAAAATTCATCCTATAAAAAGTTATTTAATGATGTAAGATCAATTTTAATTGACACTGATGTCAATTTATCACACACACAGATATGAAGTGAGCTTATTTTCCTAATACTAGAAGTATATAGAAAAAATTTTAGGCCCTTATTTGAGATTATGCATAAGTCAAATATTGTCAGAACTTTTTATGTAATTCATTTCCAGCAGTAGTTGACTGATGTCAAACCATTAGTGAAATATTGCTAGAAAGTGTTGGAGAAAAATATTTTTCTGCATAAAAATTCACTCCATATATATATATATATATATATATATTAAAAATGCATTATATACGTTTCTTATACATTAGTCGTATGTCAAAATTTTTTATGTAGCTCATTTCCAACAACAGTCAACTGATGAGTAAGTAGCTCATTAAAGCATTAGCGTATAATTAACTTGGGTGACATCAGCATTGATGAGTAAGTAGTGTGATCAAATAAAGCAAGTGTACTTAGAAACCAATCAATAGGTGATTATGATTGTCAGCAAATTGAGCGACATACTATCTTCTTATTTCCAAGTTCAAATGAACTTTCATTACAACCTTGCACCAACTACGTGTCAAGTTTCATTGTTTACTTTTATGGTTAGGGTTTTCCTGATATTATTTCTCCTTGAACCCTTAAGATGAATAAACAAAATTGTGCCAATAATTTCTTTATCCTGGTTTCTTCCTATATTATGCAGTTGTATTCCACCTTCATTTATCCTCCCAGGCTTTTCATACACCTACCTCGTGGGCTTCTTGCCAACTTTCAAATTCCTTTGACATGGTATCATTCATAGTTAAAATTTCCTTATCAACATCGCATTCTCCATTACTATCAGAGCCATCTTCATCCTCGTTAAGTTGTTCATCATATTCATTCAAGTTGGTGTTCTTTGCCTCAAACTTCATCTCTACTTGTTTGCCAACTATCTCTATTTCGTGCATTATGTTCATTGAATAAATTAGTTTTGCAAATTCTAGTTCAATAAGTTTAGTGTATGAATAATTGTCAATAATAAATTATCGACACAACATGACTTTTAAGCTAACAATGACATTATTTGTAGTTGTTTATTCATTTACATTACACTTTTGGAGACTGACAATCAATTGTGTTAAACCAGCAATCATTTATTATCCTTTGTATTTAAAAACAAGAATTCAGCAACAGTCAACTGTAAATACAATATTAATTAATTGTTATTCAATGTGTACGAAGAATTTGAATTTTCCAACAACATCCGATTATTAATGAAATATCATTTGATTGTTGTTGAATGTATACGAAAATTTTGAATTTTCTAGCATCAGTTAACTGTTAATGAAATATCAGCCTACTATTCTTGAACGTTTTGAATTTTCTAGCAACAACCCACTATTATTGGAAGAGTAGTTGACCGATGCTGAACTTATATGAAGAAATTTGAGTTTTGTAACAACAATCACATACAACTTTTTGTCATGGAGTTGAGGCTTACACTATACTGTTTCAAGAACAATTACTTTTGCCCTTTAATCTAACCACAAGAATAATGTGCATGCTTTTTACCAAAAAAAAAAATCATAAAGATATTTATCCCAAGAGATATATACTTTTGTCCCTTATCTTGCTTAGGGAAGCCACTCTTTAACTTTAAATAAAGAGACTTAGTTGGTTGTTGTAAGAGTACTGGAAGGGATAATTTTGTAAAAGAAATGCAAACACTTGAAAGAAAATTTTATAATGCTTGAGAGAAAATTTTAGAATGAAGTATCATGGGCTTTTATATTAAAAATATATGACGACATGGTAGGGTTGGATTTGTAATTACATAAAACTTACGGGGTAGGTGACCTTTTTTTTTTTTTGGTTAATTGGCTTGAACACTTATCTAGTGCAACCATCGTATGATTTAGGGGTGTTTATTGGCTTGGTTGGCCCTAGGGGCCTACTCTAACCCTGCCTAATCGGATTGGGTCGAGTCGGACTAAAAATATAAATGGACAGAATTTTAAATAAAATTATATCGGACTGGGTCAGGCCACAGGCGAAGACTTATTCTGTTCAACTTGCTTTAATAGTTATTTTTTTAGTTATTAATATCTTGTCATCTTATATATATATATATATATATTATTTTTATTTCATCTAATTCTCTTTAGATGCTGCAACTTTTATTATCTACCTAAACTCTCTCTATTTCTTAATTGTTTTCATTATTGATGTGCATATTTACTGATATTTCTTTTGTTGAATAATGAAAATACACGTATTTACCTAAAGCTAATTATGTTAGTATAGCTTATATTTTGCTTGATAATACAAGGCTATTTTTTATTATTGATAAAAATATGAAAGTTGTAAAAGCCTATTGTTTTAAAGTATATGCCTATGAGTTTGTAAAAAAATATTTTTATATTACAAGTATCAGTTCATAAAAAAAAAGGTCTCGGGCGGCCCTAACCTATCCTACTCTAACATAAAATTAGATTTGTTCAAGTTAGGTCGGGCCAGGTCACGGGTATAAAAACAAGCTTGATATCTTAATCGGGTCGAGCATCGAGCATAGTAGATGTCCGGCTTGGCCTTATCCATGAACAGCCCTAGTATGATTGTAGGCATGCAACGTAGACTAAAATTGCATCATAGACTCGTGCCAGTAGGAATTCATTTTTTATCCCAGAAACATGGTGTTAGAACTTAGAGGTAGTATGTAGTCCCAATAATTTTAAATTTATTAATCAATAAAAAGGAAATGATAATAATTAATTGAAATTTATTTGGAAAATTAAAAAAATAAATTTTAATTTTATACCGTGCATAACTAATTCTAATTTCAATAAAACATTAATAGGGTAATAGTGCTTTAAGTTTAAACTTTTCATTGATAATTGACACAGAACGCGGAACAGATAAATATATGGAGTAACTTGATTATTAGAAACCCAAGTAGAAATCCAAATGAGCATCTTGATTTCTAGAGTTTTCTTAAATTTTAAGACTTGTTGATTTTTAGATTGTTCCCTATTCTTAAAGACATTTTTATTATTTGGTGTTTTCTTCTTTTTAAAGACTATTTTTTTATAGAGATTAATTATGGTTTCTTATAGGCTTCATATAAATACTGTCTTGATACATTTATGAGATGAACTTTGAATAAGAAGAATTTCAATTTTCCTTTCAAGCTTTTCACTTAATATTTTCTTATTTTTATGTGTTTCAATGTGTCAGGTGGTATCAAAGTCTAATTTCTGTCTCTTCAAATGGTCAAAGATTCAATGCTAGCAAGCGGCATTTTTTATGATGGTGATCGGGGGACTAAGGCTTCGAGATCAACAATGTTTGATCATGAGGCAGCAATGTAGATTTTTGAGCAACGAATGAATGAGGTTTTAGTGCTTGGAAAAGCATTTTGAAGAGATCATAGATTGTTTGGATGTTCTAAGTTTGTGCACCAACAAAGATAAAGAAGACGTTTAGATGTGCATTGAAGATTGACCTCGTAGACAACTAAACAACAAAACTACTCTTGTAAATAAATATAAGCAAGTAGTTTATGTGGAGGACTTAGAGGAGGAAGAAGAAGAATTCATAGAGCATTCCAAATATGGCAGTTGTGACGAATATGGGGGGCCAAACCATGGTTAAAGGGACATTAGGGAATTCAAGTTGAAGGTTGATATTCCTTGGTCTAGCAGGAATCTGTGGATTGAAGATTTTTTACATTGGCTTACAAAAATGGATTGATTTTTTGAATACATGGAAATTTCCCCAAATAAAAAAACAAAGCAAGTGAGATTGGTGGCATCTAGATTAAAGGGAGGTGCTTCTGCATGGTGGGAAAGATTACAATCTAGGTGGATTTGAGAAAGGATGGCTTTGGTTAAAAACTAGTACAGGATGAGATAATTGTTGTAGTAAGATTTCTTACCCCCAAATTATAAGCAAATTCTATTTCAATAGTACCAGAGATGCCATTAGGGGAAGAAATAAATCCATGATTGTAGGAATGAATTCATGAGGCTAGCAAAATGGAATGATTTGTAAGAAACAGAGGGTCAATAGGTTGCAAGATATTTAGAAAGACTAAAGCTTATGATTGAAGACAAGATTAGGGTGTAAGCATTGTGGAACTTATCTAAAGTGAGAAATATTATGCTACAGGCAAAGTTGATTTTGCAAGAATGAGGCAGACTAGAATATCCTCGTAGGAATTATGGCAAAGAAAATTATAGATCACCTAATGACAAAAATGAACAAGAAATAATGGAAGGAAAATGCGATTGGAAAATAGAAAAGTTGTGAGAGGGAAGTGACAAAGCTAGCCAACCCACATGTGAGGCCTATCCTAGAGAAATGCTTTAAGTGTAATCAACTTGGTCATAGGTCCAGTGACTATCCACTTAGGAAAGTGATTCATATGATGGATAGGGAAGAAGACAATAAAGAGGTATGTTGTGGCCCAAATAGGGAAGGATGAATACAATTATAAAGTCAATTGTGGTGGTTAGAGTTAAGTAGTAAGGAGGATGATGTTGTCACCAAGATAAAAAGATAACACTTAACAACATCTGTTGTTTTGGACTAGATGCATTATTATTGATAATCTTTTTTATGTCATTATTGACAATGGAAGTTGAGAGAGTATTATTGGTAAAGTGATGGTAGAAAAATATAGGGTTGGATCACCATGGTTGCAAGGCCAACAAAATTGATCAATGGGTGGGCAACTGCCTATGGAACACCCATGGCCTTGTTGCCTAGGGCAAAGAATGAGGAGGATTGCTTGTCGACCATTTTGTGTGCAAGCACAAAACTAGCCAATAGGGACAATCTAATCACCATTCACACACTTGCATGTTCACTTGGGCTAATACCATCGAATGAACCACACCCCACGTACATGGGGCACAAGAGCAAATGGAAGTATCATCTAGATAAAGGCAGCAAAAAAGATCTTTACGATTGAGAAGTATAGAGACAAGGTGTATTTTGATGTGTTGGACATGGACGCGTGCCATCTATTATTAGTAGGCTGTGGTAGTATAATGTAGTAGCTAAGTATGACAAGAGAGAGAATACATATAAGCTAAATGAGGATGGTAAAAAATATACTTTACTACTATTAAAGGGAAGTTCTAGAACTAGAGCTTCTAAAGTAGAGGGGCAAAATTTCCTTACACTTGCATGATCTGAACAAGAAATGAAAGCCACATTTAGAGAGTCGAAAGAGATGCACACCTTGATTGTAAAACAACAATTAGAACAAGCTAATGCTAGAGACAAGCAAGATACAGGTTAACATCGAAGAAGCAAACCTTTAGGAAAGGTGATTAGGTAAGAAAATCCTAGTGGGTTTTTACAATAAGTTGTAGCCTAAAAGCACAAACCATACAAGATTGTAAAAGGAATAAACGACAACGCTTATGTGGTAGATTTACAAGAGACAATGGATATATCCAAGACATTTAGTGTGGCAAATATATATCCATTTCATTCATTAAGGGAGCCATGCATGTATTTAGATGTGCATATTAACTTGAAGTTGAGTTTTTAACAAGTGGATAAGATTGACGTAGTGTGCATAATCGATAAGTATACGAAGCAGGTAGATCATTAGAAGCCCAAGTTGAAACTCAAATGAGCAACTTGACTTTTGGAGTTTTCTTAATTATTAAGACTTTCTTATTTTTATACAGTTCCTTGTTTTTAAAGATTTTTCTATTATTAGGCATCTCCTTATTTTAGGTGTTTTCCTATTTTATATTTATTTTATTTATATAGATTAATTAGGGTTTCCTATAGGCTTTATATAAATTTTCTTTTGATGCATTTATAAGACAAACTTTGAGTAAGAAGAATGTCAATTTTTCTCTCAAGCTTTTCACATGGTATTTTCCTATTTTCACTCACATGCTTCATTGCATCAATAACTCAGTGTTGTGTTTGAAGTAATGGCAAGAAAGAAAGAAGAAGCTTATTCTAGTTAGAACATATTATAGAGGTTAGAATGAATATAGTTACAAGTTCTTTCCTTTATAAACTAAGAGGATAAGGCATGGAATGAAGTACAGTGATGATAATGATAAGGTGATGAATTTGAGGAATTTTGCTTTTGTGAGACCTTTCTTACCTAAATAAGGCTTTATTTTTCATTTATAATTAGGAATATGTACTAGTTGTTGTCAAGCTCCTTAAAAGCATTAAGGTTACCCAAATAGTGTAGGCATTGGCAATACAAATTAGATCATTTTGGGCCTATAAGAATATTAGACTTGTAATACTCTTATAACATTCATTAATATTAAATTATTTTGATTATTTAATTATAAAATTATAATTAGTTTAAACAATAAAAGAAATGATATTTTTTCGGATTTGGATTCTCTCCACTAAATTCTCCCTCCATTGTCTCTCCACCAAAATCTGAGCCATTGGATTTGCCAACAACTAACAATCAGTGATGAAGCCTTACATGTAATTTTGAAACACACAATCTTGACCGTTGATTATTGGTGGAGAGGCAGTGGAGAGAGGATTTGGTGGAGAGAATCCAAATCCTAGTTTTTCATTATCATTATAGGATAAACGTGAGAAGAAAAAAAGAAAGAAACAGTTCCTGCTCTTCGTACGAGATTAACATAAGATTGGTCGTCAAATAGCTGTGTGGCAGTTACTGTTGCAGCGATGCGATGGAATGCAGATTAAAGTGTTTTATTTTACGATCTCGTCCAATTTCAATCTACCAACCATATCAGCGAATCTTATTTATGTGTTTTTATGGTGATTCTTAAAATTTTTGATATAATGAAAGTTATTAGAAAAGCTTGAGATTATTACTCTCAATGCTTATTCAGATTGGACTTCTTTTAGCATATAGTGAAAGCATTTTTGGCATGTAGAATAAATTAAAAAAAAAGGTTTTCACTTTCAGCTCCAGCAAAAGTGCTCATTTCTTCCCATTCAGGGGGAAAAGAAATTTGCCTAATTAGTCATAGAAATCAGAATGATCCAAAACAACGAAGCAGCCATTGTTGAGTTATCAGAGACTATATTGGCCATCCAATAGAAGATGATGGTGGCCTCAGCTTTCTGCTCAAGTGTTGAACCCTGAAGTGAGCTTGATTCCCAAGGTGAAATCATAAAATAATAACTGATTCCAAGTCTATTAAAAAAAGCCCCGAATCATCTTATTCCGAAAGTTTCAATGAGAGAAAGTTTAAGATATAAAGTTCACAAACTGCATTTTACTAATATCTCGAACATTAGCTAGTCCTACGCTTGCACAAAGATTAGGAGAGATTGCACGTTTTTCTAAGTGTACATAGATAGTTCAAATTAGTATTTTAGTTCATTAAATTTTTTTAGTATCTTTTGTTTATTTATGTTGAATTTATTTTTAATTCATTATATATATATATATATATATATATATATATATATATTAGCATACATAGGACGCATATCAACGCTATCAAACATGTTCATAATGAAATCCACCAATTAAAGATACATATGATATAATTAAAAATTAAAAAAATCAATTAAGTACAAAGCAAATTTTTAAGGAACTAAATCCAACAATAAATAAACATAAAAAGATCAAATTCTATTAATTTAGCCTAAATCTTTTTTATAATCACATGGCAAAGACTGTCTATTAAACCAATCACCTTAGTACTAAAATTATTGTAATAAGCTTTTAACAAACCTAATGAATTACAGTTAATTACTTCTTTCCTTAAAATTAGTAGAAGATATGCAATTAACAGAAGTGGTTGCAGAAAACTCAAATATTACCTAATTGCAATGAGGAAAAAGAAAACAATAATAGCTAATATTGAGCAGCCAATTAATGACTGTGGTAGCATCATATTCAAAAGATTCGAACGATCACATACATCTTTATCTACCTTCTAGTTATTGCCGGCAACTTTTATTTCTTTTTATAACTACAGAATCATAATAATAACAAAAAGTGATTTTGTGGTTTGAAATATTTAAGAATTTTTAAGTTTACACCTTGAGTTTACTGCTAAGGCACATTTATATATAATGCACGTTCTTGTCGGACATATTCTAAAACTTGCAAAGTAAGAAAGGAATAAAGAAAAACTGCATATTGAAGGAAACACTCACCTAAGTTTTCCACCAATTTGAAACCTAAAAGATAAAGGTTGTGAATTATGATATAAATTGTAAAATAGACAATAATTCTATCTCATCCTACACCAGGTTACTTAACCTGCATATATTTAATTTTAAATTTTCATTCATTTATTTTTATATTAATATCTCATTCAAATTTTACCATTAAGTTGAATATTATGCTCTCAATTCAACCCCCCCACCAAAAAAAAAGTCTCCTCATTTACGAAGTACGGATATTTAAAAACAAGAGTCATATCTCTGTCTGACACGTATTTGTACACTCACAATGTTATACTTAGATTGGATTTTGATGTATTCACATTCCAATTCCCTATAGAATCATTTGGGTTTTCTGCAAATGACTGGACCTTCTCTTCCTCTTTGATTGGATTTCTATTAAAAGCATCTTATTGATTGGCACTACAGAACATACGAATTTAATGGCTGGAAAGTTTAGGAATAGCACAAAAGCAACACCCCAAATGGCCTTTTCTTTTCACATCTCACATGATTTTCTTCGTCACTTTAACTATAGTTGAGAATATTCACCTGCAGCTATGGTGGAAAAATGTGAAAAGCTTCATCAAATGGAATTTAAGTTTCTAATTTAATCTTTCTTTTTCTATTTCTCTATTCTTTTTTATGTTAAACTATATGTGTCGTGCTTTTAGGTATTCTTATTTTCTCTCATGTCTCTATTGTCTAGGCAACTTTCTAGTATGAATGGGCTAGAGAGAGAGAGAGAGAGAGAGAGAGAGAGATGAATTGATAGCTTTCAACAAAACCTTATCCCATGATTAGCTCACAATTTTCAAACTCACTTTTTCTTCTTCGTCCTCCTCAGTTCAAAATCTCATGTTTGCTGAAATTTTTTTTCTATTTTGAATAAAATATGAAAGAAAAACTAATTGTTTCGAACTAAATAATACGTTTTCTCCAAGGAAAAAAAGATAGACTTGTTAAACAAGATAGAGAGCTTGATATAGTGAAGCTCTCCATTTTATTTTTTTGCGTAGTATGTACACGGAGTTCAACATGCATGAATATTAGGATCATTATTAATGATGATACATAAGTTAAAATCAATATCACAAGAGACAACATTTTAAAATTAGTCCTCATATTTACAACATTATTGACCATCGATATCGATCAACTCTGTATCAAAATCAACACCATATAATAATCTCAATTCTTTTAACATCTTTACAGCACTCATTTTAGTCAAGATAAAGAGAACACTAACAAGATTTCTGATATTGAAAATACTCTTGGATAGACAATGCTTATGTATAACACACCAATCAACGAATACAATTATAATTAATCGAGCCTCGTTATATAAGAGTTATAATTTTGTATTGTTAACTTTCACGGATAGTGATGTCTAAGAAAGACAAAATAGACATTTTTTTAATTAAGAAAAATCGTGACAATTTACCGTATGGCTCATCCATTTTAATAAAACTATAATTGAGAGCACCGACCTTGAATAGAAAAAATGTGTGATATTTTGATCTAAGCTGTCCATATACCTTGAATGGTGAGAATAGAAGCTAAAACAACTAATGGGTGTAATTCAGTTGTCTTCTATCTAATGCTAGCTGTCTGAATAAACAGCTAGATTGGAGTTGCTTACATTTATATAGGCCTCCCCGTTAATCTTTCAACTGCTAAAAACAAAACAAAACAACAACAACAACAGCAGCAGCAGCAAAATTCCATGCTATGAAAGTGAGTGATATATGGCCGATGGCAAATTTGCTACTATTTTAATATTTTTATAATTATCAATCTGAATTTAATTTTTTTAAGTGCAAGAGTACGCTTATAAAATTACGAATTTTAAAAGGAAATTTAATTTAAAAAAAAAGAAGAAAAAAACTCAAAGATACTTGTGATCGTAACAAAGAACTCCAATGTTGTGGGGCCATGAAAGTAAAAATTGGCAATGTTCTTGCTCACCAACTTCTTATATCATCAACCACCAATGAATTACTATGCTGTAGCTAGCTATTTCCTTCCCTAGAAAAACACCCATCACCATTGAATGGCTCAAGCCCATCTTTGTATATGTATGTAGCTCATATAGGGGAAGATGATGCATGAGAAATTAAAAGAAGCCTTCACACAAAGGTAAAATTGTCTGGTACTGCTCATCAAGTAATAATAATTGCAACCTTTTCCATACCTCATGCATTGTGTCAAGTCATGGGACAATTATATCTCCTCCATACAAAATTACTTTTCACTTGTTAACTTTTCTTCGCTAAAGGATTTGACTATTAAAATATAAACATATAGAAATTTAACCATAAAAAATATATAAATTTAAAAAAATTAACTTTTTACTAAAGAAATTAATTGATATCTTTACGTAATTGACTTATATTACTTATTTTTTATAGTTCAAATTATTATTTAAGAATCATTTTCAAACCTTGACCCAAATCAATAATTTGTATCAAGTTCCCAACTTTCATTCTTGACTTCTTTTCTTTCTCCCATAAAAAGTCTATCATAAAGACGTGAACCCAAAAAGATGCAGAAGATTTTACCGCGGGTAGTTGCACGAAGTGAAAATGCTAACCCTAATCATATTCTTATAACTTTCCTTGTCCAGAATATTGTTGATTCACCACCAATTAATCCTATTAAAAAAAAAAAAAAAAGAGAAGAAAGGGGAAGATAACAATGAAACTATCAAAAGCATAAGGGGGAAAGAAAACAGAGAGGTAAATAATGGCTCATATATATAGTCCAATAAATTTCTAGTTATTACAAAGAATAACCCAAAGAAGGAAACAACAAAAACAAAATTAGAAATTAAAAGCGACAAAATCAGAATCTAATTAGGCCCTCCATCAGACCAAAATCTACTATGGCACCGTCATTTTATAGTACTTAAACATTCCAGAGAGTGTCATAAATTGATACATATTAACCCAATTATATTAATTATATATTACCTAGTCTCCTTGCAGCTTCTCATCCTTTCTGATCATCTGCGATGGCACAATAATGTCCTGAAGGAGCCCATTGTCCCTTAACAAATTAGCTTGATCCATTCTAGATGCTACTCCAAAACCTCTATTATGGTTCTCTTCGAGGTAGGTGCTGGAAAACGACGTCGCCGATGAATTCATATTCATATAGCTGCTAGATCCAATGCTCAAAGATGGGGTTGAGCTATATAACAAAGCCGACGATACATTCTGCTGCTGAAACTCATAATGCTGTGGCTGTGAAACCACGAAGTGTGACGAACCAAGACCACCGCCGAACCCCAGGCTCGCCCGAGTCGCCGCCACGGGACTCGGGTGCGTGTGCTGGCCCTCGTAGGTAGTGACGACGATCGAAGGGTCGTCAGAGGATCGCTCCACCCTCTTCTTCACGCCGCAACCAACTGTGGTGCAACGATAATAGCTCCTGTTCATTTTGGTTCAGGTTAAGATTTGCTTGCTCGGCAAGAAAAATCACTTGAAAAAACAAAAAACAAAATTTATCCAAAGCCTAAGAATCAAGCCCATTGATATTAGATACAAGATATGATGTTATGACACGAGTGTCAAATATCTATCTAGCACTGTAGAACTCCGCTTTATTTGCAAAGCATTGATGCTATTCATTCATTGGAGAGTGAGAACAAGACGGCACCATATCATTATTAACACATCACAAATATATAGTTTTAAAGTAGAATTTTAGGTGAAGTGTGGCGTTTGAGAATGTGGAATACACATCAAATATACATGACTATATTTTTGCAGTGTTGGTATTTCGCACCTCAAGACTTTAACATGGGAAAAGGTAAAAGTGTAGAGAGAGAATTGGGATTGCAAAATGAAACCTGGGAAAGGGGCTGTTTTTAACAGCTTTTTGGCCGTACTTTCGCCACCTATAGCCATCGTCGAGGTGATCCACTTCGCTCTTTGTCATGAACGCAAATCTTGGTTCTCTTTCCTTCTTTTGCTTCTTCTTTTTTGGTTTCACCCTAAAGATATAACCCAGATACATTTTGTCCACAATGGTCATCAATAATGCCTTTTGGCTTTTTAAATAGTAAAGACACAACAAGAAAACCCAAGAAAACAGAGCAAACATTAACAACATGAAGAAAAACATTAGATAATTAATACCCATTTAACTTCACTGAAACAAAAACGGAAACTGCCTTCTCAAATTGTCTCAAATAGTCAAATGTGATCACCCACAAAACTCAATTAGTTTTATCCACCCCTTTTTTTTTTTTCTATTTATCACAAACTCCAACAGAGGAAAGAATTAGAAAATGACAAAACCATAAATAAATAAATAAATAAATACAACTTACTGTTTCTTAGATTTGTCTTGATCTTGGTCGTCTCCTCTTCCTCCATCTACATCTTCATCCTCTACTTTACTACTCTGTTGTTCTTCCTCCACACTGCCGCGGCCACTGGCGGCGGCGGCAGCAGCTTCGTTCGATGACGACGAAAGCGAGGAGGAATTCGGGGACGCCGGAGTGTTCAGCACCCCGACGGAGCTCACCGGCGACGGGAGGGACTGGTGGATTACGGCAGCGGCGACGGACGACGCCGTCGCAGTGGTGGTCGTGGTGGGAAGCCAATCGAATAAAGAAGGGGTACTAAAATCTTGGACACCCAGCAAGTCCATGAAGCCAAAGGAATTATAAGGCTTGTCAGGTTGATGATGATCGCATGAAGAAAACGACGCCGTATCGAAGATGGTGGATATAGCAGAAGCTTGGTTCATCAGAATCTCATCGGAAAATGTTGCCATGGAAGAAGACTTGAGCTCTCCTTCTCTCTTGTTATTCTCCTCCATTGATTTCTAGTTTGGGCACATATTCTTCATTTTTGTTCTCAAAAATCCTCAAGTGTGCCTCACTATAATTTTTATTACAAAACAGAGTGTGCTTGTGCGTGTGGGGGGATAGTTTGGGGATTCTGTTATTTTGTGTGTGTGTGAAAGGACTCCTTGGGTTGGGAATTTGGACAACAGGTTGGCCAAGGGAGGTTTCCCACCTTGGGATGACCGGCAGCTGTCGGTATCAGACGGTCCGGAGAATGACGACGCCGACGGTGATGGTTTTTAACGCGAGAGAGGACCCATGGTGGGGCCTATGGCTGCTCTACGCGTGTTGTTGACCGATAACCTCTTCGGTGTGAACAGGGCTATTTTCAGGATGTACACGTGGCTGCGAATAAAACCTCGGAGCTCGGCTTGTATGCATGTGATCGTGCCTCCTGTTCCCTGATCCTCCGCTCCTCCATTCCCCTTCGCGGCAAATCTTTTTAATTTTTCATGCCAAACTATTTTCTTTCGCTTTTTTTCTTTGTATTTTTTTATTAGATAAATTACTTTTTTTATAAAAAAATTCGAATTATTTAACTTCTTTCTTTTATTATAAAAATATATAGTTTTTTTAAATCAATTAAAATATTCTTACAAAATATTTTTTATTAAAAATATAACTTAAGAAAAATTTATTTTTAAATTTTTATTTTAATATTATTTATTTTTATTAAAAATTATAAATATAATTTGTTATAAATTTAAAAATTATTTATTTTTATAAATCAAATAAATATTTAATACTTTTAATATCTTACAATTAATAAATATAAAACTATTGTTCAAAATATGTGTAATTCTAATTTATCTTTTGTTAGATAGTTAGTGTTTAAAGAACATAATTCTTTAAAATAAAAAAAAAAGTTATATAATTTGAATGTATCTTAGAAGAGTAGGTTAATTTATCCTTTTTTATATAAAAAAAATTACCATTTAATTTTTTTTTAAAAAATATATATATATATATATTATTAATTAAACTAAAAAAAAATTATTGATATGATCATAACTAAGGATATACTCAAGTGGCCTAATATTGGCTTAACTTAACATTTGATTTGATTTAGCATTAGAATAATTTTTTTGTCAAAGTTTTTGATAAAAATTATAAAATAACCTTTTAAAAAGATAAAATTTTTATATGAATTCATATAAAGTTATATTTAGTCAAAAAAATAATTTTTTTATAAATTTTGATAAAATAATTTTTTTTAAAAATAATATATAAAACCAAGTCAAATTAAACAAAATTAAATAACACAGTTTATTTATTGTCTAACCCACCCTATTTTAATTAATATTTTTTTCCTAACTCAATATAATTAGACAAAATAGGGCGTCTGGCCAAGACTACACCTATAATCCTAATTACGAATGCTTTTAACCATCAAGTCCATGAAAATAGAATTGCATGTACGGAATTAATTAGGCACAGTTTTTAATTGGAAACAATGAATAAGCTCAATTTTGATATGTGATAAATGTTCGGTAATTAAAATTAGTGGAACATATAATAACGAAAAATATTAATAATTTCCAATAAATCTTAAGTTTAAGCGTTTATGATATATATTATATACCGAAAGATAAAGTGTCGGAATATAACAACTAATTTTATATTTATCCACAATGTTCTTATTGCATGCATTTGCGTTTCATATAGCAGGATAATTCATTCTTTTTTAACAATAAGTAAAATAATTAGTTGATTCCAGAAAAATGATTTTTACATCAATTTCGTCCTTTTAATCATTTTTTTAATATCATTTGAGTCCTTTTATCACACGATTGGCATAGATTTATTTACAATCACACACAATCTTTAATCAAGAAAAGTGACGTCACAAATAGATATATGTCAGATAAAACATTAAATCTAACCTAACAAAGTAACGAAATGATTGATTTAATATAAAAACAACAATTATGTATTCAGATAATACGAAAGTCTATTAAGAAACCAAATGGATGTACAAATTATCTTTTAAAAACAAATCAATTAACTCTTTTTACGAATTTCTATTCAAGGTAATATACTTCTACATTTAATGTTTGAAGACAAAATGAGTTAGTAAATTAGCTTAGCAATGCAATAATCTTTTAACATAATAAGAAAAAAAACTTTTTTACATGTCATATATAAAGTCTTTAATTATTATTATTATTATTATTATTATTATTATTATTATTTAATATTATTAGTATTACGTTATTATCATATATAATATATCTCACATTATAAACTCGTGGCAGAACAGAATGGTGATTGTGAAATTCCAGGAAGAGTGTGAAGGTAATGAAAATGAATGCAGGAAAAAGTAATACAAATCAATTCATGAATCACATCAACAGGGACAATCAGTATTGCACCCACAGGCTGTACACATTGGAGGAAACTTAGAGCATTCCTTATATTTGCTTTATATTTAATCAATGTATTTCTCACTTAAGATATATGCGTCAATCCTCTATATATATATATATATATAAAATCCATTTTAGTTTGCTCCTCATTTACGTTTCCACATCTTTGTTTTTGTGATGTTCACTACCGAACAATTAGGTTTTCTCCCTACATCATTTTCAATTTAAAAAATTGATTCTTGACTGCATGAATATTTAGAAGAATTGCTCACTCAATCCTTCTTATATTAATTAACTATTATTTTATATTATAAAAAATTTAATTTTTTATTTTACATTTTTCCTATTTTGCTTACTATTAAATAAATTTTTTTAAAAAAACTTAAATATATTTTTTATATTTTTATTATCAAATTTTTTAAATAAAAATATGATAAGTATGTGTAATTTTTGTATATAAATATATAATTTTTACAATTAAGCATGATATATATGATTAGATCTTTTAAACAATTGTTTACACATTATTATATATTTTTATTAAAGGAACTAATAACATATATCGAAGTTTAGTCCATAAAAATTTATATCTATAGGGTGCAATTATCATCCTGGTTGTTAAATGTTATAATTTTTTTTTCTTTTTAATTTGGTCTAAAATGTTATAGTTTAATCACAAAAGAATTGATAAACGCAATGAACTTTTAAGATGACAATCCACAATTCTACAATTGAAATTAGGTATTACAAAAACATTATTCAAGTTTACTAGGGATTTATTTGTAAATAATATTGTTGTAAAATTTTTTTATGAAGTAAAGGTATTAATTAATTAATTTCAAATTCAACAGATCCAACTCAACGTACATATATAATTTGGAAGCGAATTTGAATTATTTGTATTTTTTTAAAATATTAATCATGTTTATTTTTTCCAAAGAAGACTTTGTGGGGGACACAACACAATTTTAGAATCATGCTTAATTTAAATTAATGATTTCTCATATTATCTCTTTCTATTTAAAAACAACAATGTTATTTATTCTTTTAGTTCTTTTAGAAAAAAAAATATAGAGATCTCAATCTAAATGGGGCACCGAAGTCATATGAATTAGTCACATACATGCATGTCATGAATTGCTTCTTAATTAATAAGCGACACAATATGTTACTTTTTCAAGAGGAATGGGAGCACTTCATCATTTTAAGTATACAACGTTTGCAATGTCAAGGACAAAATTTGCCCAAATAATTACAATATGAACGCATACCTAAAAAATCTCAAATTCCATTGTCAGCCAAAATGCTTTTAACATGGTTGGGCACGTGCAATCCATGCCTTAATTTCTGCGTCCCTAAGTTTCTCCACTTGCTGACATAATCTTAACAGTCAGCATTCACTAATCACTTCCCCTTCCCACCAAACGTTTTTCAGAAGAAAAAACATTATAATAAAAGATTTTAAGTTAAAAATATTTTAAATTAGATCCTTTGCTCATCTTCTTCCTACTCATTTTAATTTAAGTTGTCTAAATTAAATCTGATAGCCCAAATTTAATATTTACAATATTTATTTTTTATTTTTTATTTGAAAGAATATATGATATAAAATAAAAATAATCTTCTAATTGACAAGTTAAAGAAATGATAATTTAAATTAAAAAAATCTAGATCATTCAGACCAAATCTATACTATCTAAATTTGAAAAAGTACTTACTCATCTCCAAGGGATAAAATATTTGTATTAAAAGACCCAAAATTTTAAAGTGATTTCAAAGGCTCAAGAATAACAAATTTAAACTGTATAGAAAAATTAAAATTTAACACTCCAAAGTTAAAATTTTTTTATCTTAAGCTTTTTAGAATATTTTAAAATTTAAAATTATTTAATATAAATATTTTTTATTTGGGATCTTGAATAATAATTTTTCCTTCCAAAAAATTTTATTTATACCAATGAATAGTTTATAGTTATAGTATTATTTTAAAAATAAATGTATTAATATAAATTTGATTCAATGTTATACTTCTTATTTGAGTCTATTTACATTATCAAATAGATATACTATTTGAATAGTACAAGTAAAAAAAGTATAAAAAGCTTATGTATATTATGTTAGGAAAGTTTGGTGGCAATAGAGACCCAAAATAAAAACAATATAGGTTTTGAAATATGTGTTAGACACCCTATTTTTAAAGTGATATATACCCTCATTACATTGCTGTAACTTTAGACAAATCAATTCTATGAATAATTCAAAGCACCTTAGAGAATTTCACTTAGTACATATGGAATTCTCTCATCAAGAGCAATTTCGTAGAGTTCAAAGAATAGATTTGAGAGATAGGTATTCTTATTATTTTCCTTCTAATATTAGAATTAATATATATATTCGATTCAACCAACATGCCTTTTAATAAAAAAACTAATTCTAAAGTCAAATTACTATCCTATTCTTTTGATATTCAAAGTGTTTCTAAACATTCTAACAATCACTTGACTATCATTTAGTGAAACCACATGGCCTTTGGAACTAACAATCACTTTAACGATCAAACTTCTTTAGTTTTCTAATGTCTAGAGTTGTACCAGTCAATTGATATCTTCAACTAGTCAATGGTAACTCTTAGGTTGGCGTCTAGAAACTTATTAGTTAATTGGTAGCTCTTGGGTTGGTGTCTAGAGATTTATCAATAGATTAGTATCTTCGACTAGTCAATTAGTTACTCTTGAGTTGGTGTCCTAAGACTTACCAGTCAATTGGCTTTTTGGTTTGTCCTAAGACTTACCAATCAGTTGGTACCTTCTATAAGTTGATTGAGATGAACCAGTCAATTGGTTAGTATCTACCAAACAACTGGTTGCTTTTTGTCAAATGATTGTCAACTTAGAAGCATGTTTCAATTAACTTATATACATTGACACTATTTTCAACCATTTATAGTTAGGTTATACCACTTTTTTTTTTTTTTAAAGAAAACTATCTCTTACAATTCCTTACTTAATTTGAAAAAACTAAGTGACTTCTCTTCTCATAGAATCATGTATAAGTAATGTATCTTTTGATTTGGACTTTTTATTAGCATAAATAGTTCAAAGCTTTAACAAATTATTGATAGGGTATTTCCTTGAACCATAATTATATAGTTAAAATTGAAACTATCACACATAAATCTAAATACCTTTAAAATTGCTTATAAAAGTCTAGCACGTATTTGGCTATGTGCTATCTCCTAGATTTTTTGAATATATCTAGAAATTAACCTTATAGTTTTGTTAAGAGCGACTCTACTTTTGATATTCATATAGGTGAAATTCATTAAAACTTTATATGTTTACTTTAACTTCATTAAAAGTATAATACTCATCTTCTAAATAATATTATGCACTATCTTTGACAGTATTAGAAATTACCTAGGACTCACAATCACTTATTAGTTACTTGTTATTATTCGTTGAATCTCTTGATTACATTTAATCCAAGAAGAGGTTAGGTTTCTATTATTGATAACTCTTTGTTATAGGTTTCAACCCCATTTCAAACAACGTTTTTCTTATCATTTCCTTTGATAGTTCTTTTGTAAAAGGATTTGCCAAGTTGTTTTTTGTTCTTACTAATTGAATTATGAATATACCATCACAAATCAATGGCCTGACATATTCATGTCTCAAGGCAATATGTTAATATTATCTATTGTATATTTTGCTATAAGCCATAGGCATAGTAACCTCATTGTCACAATGTAAAGAGATAGTTAACATTAGTTATGGTCACAACTTTATATCCAATAACAAATTTCTCAATCATTTAGCCTTTTTACAAAAGTCAATGTTATAAATAAAGGTTCCACAATGGAATGAATTGTACATGTATGTCTCTTTGATACCTATGAGATAGCTCAACTACCTATAATAAATATCCAACTAGATGTAGACTTATTGTCTTATACACTAGTCATCTAACATCAATATATCCTTTAAATATTGTAGGAAAACTATTGTAAAAAAATCCTAGATTTTTGTATTTTTTAAGTACTCTAGGATCTTTATAATAGCCTTACGATGACCAGTACTAAAATTGCTTGTGTACATTACAACTTTAAAAACTACAAATGATATATCTAGCCTTATGCAATAAATTACATATATAAGACTACAGTTGATACTAGCATGTTCAAGTTATCCAACTAACCTCTTAGAATTTTTTTCTAGTTTTTAGGAAGTGTCATAGACAGTGTTTTTCCCTTTAATGTTTAAGTTTTTGTACTTATCCAAGTGTTCGAATTTCAAAATATTATGCATAGAAATATAATAAAAATAAAGACATAAAATATAAGTTGACCTAAGTATGCAAAAGCATTTTTATACTTATGCGTGACCCTAGACATTTATCTATGCATGACATTTGACATTACTTAAGGGCTTTACCTTAATTGGAACTATTAACAAAAAAATATGGACTTTTCACTAAGATATCTCAAAATAGTATTAAGGCACACATTGATTATGGTTCCATGAGAAAATGACATTCAGGATTTTCATTATGATTTTATATTTAAATGATGTATATGACTAATTGCAAAAAGATTAAGAGATATGACCCTCAGCATGGGAGGTGGCTTTTGATTGTACAGTTCTCTACTTATGGATCCATTTTAAGAAACATCTTAGCTATAGGTATGGCTTGCCATAGGCAGTCTTGTTTCATGCAAAATGAATTATCATAATCATGTGCCATTTTCTTTCTATATGATGTATTATTTTCTATCATTATTCATTATGAATTTTTATATTCTTATTATCTTTGCAATGTGATTAGTTGAAAATGTTGAAAGCTTGCTTCACACTTGATGTAACATCTTGAGTTCCTAATTAAGCTAAACCATTTAGTTAAGTTCTAGCTTAATTTCATGTCCTATTAACTTTATAACTTATATTAAGCCTATTGACCTTTCTATATTACCCTTTAGATGGTTTAAAATAAGTGTAAGTTAAGTTCTAGACCCATATTTATCAATAACTCAAAGCAAATAAGCTATAAAAAATAGCATTTTGATTTTAGAGTTCAAGTCACAACTCAAAATGGTTAGGTTATGTCTATTAGAGGCCAAATTTGACAACTTTCCACAATTTGTGCCGCAACTTAAAATGCTTGAATCATGGCGTGATTGCTATTAGAACTAAATTTTTTTTTCTACTTTCAAGAATTGTTCTAAGACTTTAAATTTTAAGTCTTAGCATGATTGCTCTTTCTAAGTGTTCCTACCCATTTTGGCCACAACTTGAGAGAATTAAGTTGCAATTCAAATACTCACTGAATTTAAAAACTTTAGGAGCAAACCATTAAATTGCTGCCACCTTATAATCAATTCTAAAATCTTTCAAGGGATAAAAGGCAAGACTTTATAAGAGTTTACATTCATATAATCATCATCCGGTTACCTATTATAATTTAAATATTATAAGCTAACCAAAACCAACCTCACCCCCTTGTGACACCAACAAGATTTCTTTATAATAGCAAATGAAAGGAAATTGGCCTCAAGTGAGAATCCAAAAATTATGACAAAATACCTAAATTCATCTAACCACTTTAAGTAAGTTTCAATTGATAAATTAAGGCTATCCAAAGACCCCAAACCTTGACATAAGCTCTAATACAATATATGACCATGCCACATCCCAAATCACCCAACAAGAACTCATGATAGCGAAGTACATTATATCAATATTAAAAGGATAGGTCATTTCACATTCCACATGATCAAGGTGACAAATATACCTTCCTAAGGCTCTTACACCATAACCAAATCCAAAACCACAATTGTTCAAGCATTAATATACATATTACACTTTTCATGACAACAAGATACTTTATTTTGTAGTAATAAAATCCAAACCATATGCAAGTGCCATATTCAAATTTATCATTTGATAAGATAGTCTGTCATAGTTTCAAACTAGAAATTTTACCAACTTCTTTACCAACTTATACCCAACACTCAAGTTCCTAAGCCACTGGAATTTTAGCCTAGAATAGACCCAAAATGTAGTCAACAAAATTTGTGATAGCAAAATGTGACAATAAAGGCCTTTAGTAGCAACCTAAAATTCAAAAATAAACCTCCTAAATTCCTTTAAACACTTTAAGCAAGTTTAGAGTAAATATTTAAGCTTGTCTAAGCATTCAAACTATCATTAAAATTAATAAAACAAAAAGTGACCACAGTAAATGTCACTTACAAAAACTAGTTTCTAAATAAGCTTATTACTTATGTTCACACACCCAAATCATACAAATGGAGTCCAAGTGACTTCAAATCACATCCAACCTTCCTAAATCACTAAAATACATTTGCTTAACATAAGAAATTTACCAAGAACACCCAAAATGCTCCAAGTAGTCATGTTATACCTGAAATATTAACTAGAATACTTAAGAGGACACTTCCACTATTAATCATAAATATTAATAGTTCAAACATTCATTTCATAGTGTTAAATATTTATTAATCTATAATTTAAAGTTATTCATTAAGAATCATTCAAATACAATCATGAATACCAATTTTATAATGACTTAAATTATATAATTAGTCCTTATACTTAAAAATACATAATGCAATGCAACAATGTTATAATATAATAATCAATCACATAAGGGCTAGTATCTCAACTATACAAATCTAATTAAACAAGACATTCAAGTCTATATACCACTAAACCATTATGATAGGCTTCTGTTAGCTTCTCTTTACTACTAAGAGGTTCAGTCTCTAAAAATATTAGCTCATAATTGAGGTGAGAGATAGAATCTTAGCAACAAAATGCAAATTCTATATATATATATATGAATGTATGTATGTATGTATTTATGTATGTATGTATGTATGTATGTATGTATGTATAGCCTAATCAATATAATGCTTTACATGAATAATTATAACAAGAGCAATGCATGCATTATTTCAAATGAACAAGTTTGACTATAAGTGACTACCATATCATATTAACAATTATATTCAATAAGTTATTAGCCAACAACTAAGAGAGGGGCATGGTCATAACATAAGCTATCCATTGAGCATAATCATGTCTTAGTGCATTCACAAGAGTACGATCATGACTTGGTGTACGATCATAGCATAATGCATAAGAGGAAGTCTAATTATGGCTCTATATACAAGGATGTGATTATGATCCAGGTTATGCAATCAGGAGTCAAACTAATCATTAGTCATCAAAATAACATGTACAAGCAAATATATGATCAGAACTTTACATATTCATGGAATTAACCTTGATTACTTTAATGAAACTTAATTACTTTTCTTCTAGCTATTAAGATGTCCTAAGAGGCTATCAAGTCTAAGACAAGTATAGTTATCATTATTTAACCATCATTAGCAAAAAAGCTTTATACTTATCAATCAATTTCATCAAAGATCAAGTAGAAAATACTCACCCAAACTTTCAAAGAATTAAAGATACTAATTTAAGCTCCAACAACCAAGAACAACCAATAGGTCATCTCACATAGTAGAATTTTCGCACATATGCACAACCTATAACAAAAATCAATTCATATTGTGAAATTTCACACTTTAACATTACAAAATGAAGAAAAACACTTACCCAATGAATACATAAGCTCTTAAGGTTTCAAGCTCTAATTTGAACTCACTTGATCAAGCTAATATAATAAGTCATCACTTCCTCTTAAATTTTGCACAAGTGATAGCCATATACCAAAAATCAACTTAAATAATGAAATTTCAGCACATACACATCATAAAATGGTGAGAGATACTTACCCAATCTTCCATATAGCTAGTGGTACTAATTTGAGGCAAAAACAATTTGAATCCACAATAGGTCACTTTCAACACTTTCACACATGTGATAGGTACCAAGTAAAAATTAGTTCAAGTGATGAAATTTGAGCAAGAACATGCATCAAAATGAAGGGAAATACTTATTCAACAATTCCTTTAGCTTATAAGATTAAAAATCAAGTAATAAAGCATCAAAATCCCTAATTTTAAGCATTTAAGATTTTATGAAAAACCTCCAAATGACAAGTTGTTCATATCAAAATTACATTAAGAGGAGCAAAACAAATTTCCCTTCACTCACCTTGGCTAAATCTTTCGTCATGAAGAACCATGCCCCTCTTTTCTCTTCTGTGTTTTCACTTTTCCTTCTGCTATTCAACATGTTTTTCATCATGAAAATGGAGGATTTAGTGTTTTTGTGAGCTTTAGTGAGGGTTGGACTAACTTATGGGTATTTTGGTCCATTAGCTTTTATCTAAGTATTGTACTCTAGTTCGCTAAGTCCAAATAGTCTAAGTTTCACCTTATAACTTAGTTTGGACTGTTAAAAATTATTTTTAACAGAATCAAATTAATTATAGGGCTCTGGATTAAATTTTCTAAAAATCCTCTAATCAATTTCACTTAAATAAATTTAAATTTTACAATTAATTTTATTTTATGCTAAAAACCATCAAATAACTATTTTAGTTTTAAAAAAAATATGTATTTAGGTTAATATAAAGTATTTTAGTAAAAAAATTTAAAGCTAGACTAAATTGTAATATAGATTTTTGTTTCTAGGGAGATCTGTGTGTATTTTGAAAATAGAAGAGAGTTTCATGTAATTTCAACAAAATTTAAGAGAGGTCTATATAAATTACTCAAAACATAACATTATTTTTTAAAAAATTTGATTTGATTGTTATTTATTATGCTTTGAAAATCATAACTTTAATATATTTTAAATTTTAAAAAATTGACTATTTTATATTAGTATAATAGATATTAAATACTTGTTATATTATACAAGCAAAAAATGTAAAGGTATTCTAGTCAATATAAGTGTAATTATAACTTATCTTTTATTATAAGGGAGGTCAGTGTAGTGCTTTTTTTATTTCAAGGGATAAGAGTATAATTTTTCATAACAATAGGAAGATCGTATAATTTAGGAATTTTTTAGGGGAGGAGAGAGTAATTTACCTATATATATGCTAACAGAAAGGTGAAGTTGCATAAATTTATGAGCCTAAGGGATTAATTGCCAAATTTTAACATAGAAGAATAAATTGCACAAGCCCATATATTAAAAAGGATTTTGAAATTCAAAGGTATGCATGGTTTTGAATATGAATGGCCAAAATTAAAGTCGGATGAAGAACGAGAACTAGGGATAATTAAAATACTCATACTCAATGGGTACTCATAAAATTTACTTTTTCAGCTTTATGTATGAGAATTAAAAAAAAAATGAGTCTAAGTTTGAGTGTGGGGTTTTTTTGAGGTCTGGATCCAAGCTTGGGGAGTGAGTGTAACAAATTTGAGAAGGAAAAGAATTTGATGTAAAAATAAGCAATTAAAAAGATGAATATTATTAATACTTAATCAAGAAATTAAACAAATGAATGTTATCAATATTTAATCAAGAAATTAAAAAAGGAAAAACCCAAAGTGCTATATCTATCTAGCTATGATTTATAAACTTCAATGTATACTAGAAAACACCTAAAAAACCTCAACTAATCAAACTAAAAAAGGAGCTCATGTGCTCCTAAATTTATTCCACAAATCAAGGACCAACTCCATTAACAAACTCCTAAACAATTGAAAAACAATAAAATAACTTATAAACTCATTCAATGTAATAATAAGTTGAACTAATTTATAACACTCCCCCTAAGTGCAAAATTATTGTCAACATCACCAAAAGCTCTATTAAATATTCAAAATTAGCTTTCTAGGTACTTTAGTAAAGATAACAACAACTTGCTCTTCACTTTTATTTTCTACAACTTATTGTCTTGAGTTAACACCTTCTCTTGAACAAAATGGAAATGAGTTTCAATGCATATTGTGCATGCATGAGACATTAGTTTTGTAGCAAGCGTTACTACTTTCATTGTCATAATAAATGGGAATTGGGTTGTGGAAGGGAGAAGCCATTTCTTAAATGAGTCTCTTAATCCAAGGATACTCTTAAGTGGCCATAGTAGTTATTATATACTCTGCTTCATAACTTGAAAGAGTTATAATGATTTTTAGCTCATTCCCACATAAATCTTCTATGAAAATATAGGACAAAATAGGAAAAAAGGATTTGACTCAATTTCATAATTAGCTAGATAATCATGTTGCTTTCTTTGTCTCATTGATTTTTTGTGTGATAGCATCAATAACCTCATTTAACTAAAAATTTTCCTTAGATGAAGAAATATTGTGGCCCCTATTACAAGATGCAGAATCATCCAAAAAAGAGAGATGCAAGATCAACTATACCTTTCCCTTTATTTGCATTAAACTTAAAAGATGACTCTTTGTTAAACACTACATCACAAGAGACAATGACCTTCTTTGTTTCTAGATCCATACATCTCCATCCTTTCTTGTGAGTGTCATAGCCAATAAAAGTATAATGCCTTGCCCTTAGGTCAACTTTAGTTTGATTATGTTTCAATACATGAACATAACAAACATACCCAAAAATTCAAAAATAACTCATTGGGTTTGCAATGGTACAATAACTCAAAAGGAGATGCTTCTTTCCTTGGCTATGGAGGCAAACAATTTATGACATGACAAGCATTATGAAAAGTTATGGTACACAGCTCTTTTAGGAGACATTTTGCATGTAGCCATTATAAGAACATAGAAGTTAAATAAGCTAACTTGCATTTAGCAACCCATTTTGTTATGGGATTTCTAAATGAGTCATTTAATGTTAAATCCCATGTTCCTATCTTGTAGTATTTAAAAAATTGCTTGGACATAAATTAGCCTATATTATAAGTGTGTAAGGACTTTAATGGTAGCCTAAATTCTTTCTTAACATCATGCTTAAACTAAATACATTTGGAGAAAGCCTCACTTTTGTGCTCTAAGAAATAAACCTAAGTGAACCGAGAAAAGTCATACATAATAACCATTACATACAAAGACCAAATAAAGCTAGGTGTTCTTGTTGGCCTTAAGAGGTTTGAATGGACCAACTGTAACACAATCAACACTCTATTTTTGGAATTTAGGCAAGGAAGACCATGCAATTTTCCATATTGGCAACTAGGATAAACCACATCATGTTAAATATATTTAAATCAAGAACTTTCTTTGTGGAGATTTTTTGTAGCAATTGATAACCAATATGACCCAAATGAGCATGCCAAATTATTGAGCTTGCATTCTAATGTGCATTTTCAACATATGCATCATTTGTAGACAATACATATAATGATTCTTTTCTCTTTCTTGTAAATAAAACATCAACTACAATATGCTTGACATTTGAAAGAACTTGCATATCATTTAGACCAAAAAGAACATACCTTCCAGAATTTGTTATTTGAGAAATAAAGCAAGATTCTTTTTTAAGCCTATAACATGATAAACATCCTTTAGAAACATAGCTCTATCATTAGAATTACCTTATTTAAAATGTCCTTTCATTATAAGATGTAATGAATTATTGGCTATCACAATGAAGCTTTTCCCATAATGAACATAAGATAATATAGCAACATTTCCCATTGTATAATGAGAATGACCAAGATCAACAATCCATTCCTTGTTGTAGTCAATAAAAGTGTTGACATCCATAAGTACTGTGACGACCCTAGTTTCTAATCTCGATAATTAAGGTTGAACATGCTGATAATAATTAGCGATCAAGGTTTGGGGTTGCTACAATCAATTACTTTGCAGAAATATAGGGAAATTTTAAACCTTGATACTACTAGGATCATCAACTATCAACTACAACGGAATCATGCATAAGAAGGGTTTATACCATCATCAAAGGTTTATGATTCATCCATTGATCAATTTCAACCTACAAAAACATCCCACCAATGTACTCATACCATTCCCTAACATTAGCCTTACTGAAATTAGGGTTTCTAGGTCAAATATAAGAGTTTGGGGACCTGCGCCGCGACTTGGAACTTTCCCGCCGCGGCTAAGTTAGGTTCTGGAGCTCAAAAACCACATTTTTAAACTTGCGCCGCGGCCAACCTATTTGGCGCCGCGGCGAGGTTAGCTACTGTAACCTCCCTAATTAATTTTCTCGCCTCGCGCCGCGGCGAGATTACGTACTGTCACCTCCTGGGCGATTATTTTCACTCCGCGCCGCGGCGAGATTTCTCAAGCCGCGGCGTCCCTCGCCACTGTCACTCCCTAGGCCGCGGCGAAGCCTTCTTGGCCGCGGCGTGACTCCCTTCTGTCACTGGTTTCACTATGTTTCGCCTCCTACACTCCATTTCTCTTCTTAGGGACACTCTAAGGTCACTTCCCCTCATTTTATGTGGCTCTAATGACACCTATCTACCTTATTTACTTAGCTATTCTTCCATTACCAATTCGAAACTTATATGCCCATTTCCGTTCTCTAATCACCCTCTAGTAGTAAGTTTATAAAATAGCAACAACATAATATACATAAATTACCAGCAACTATCCTTTAATACTCAATCAATAGGGGTTCCATACAATGGGAGTTCATACCAATATCTCAAGAGTTACATTTCCATTGACCACCATATTATAGGTCAGCAAAGTTTACAGCAGATCATGTGAATCCATACAACAAAACTAAGTCAAGAGGGGGTCTAACCCTTTAGTACATACATTCTCAATAAATCAAATGTTCAAGCCTACACTTGGCAATGCAGATACATGATGATGCTATACATTAAGGAATACAAAATTAGCATCTATACTAGCTAAGTCAGCCCAAGTGTAGCCATCTCCCCATAGGTTGAAGCTTATGGATTTTCATCCACTTGCTTACCCTTATCCTTACCCGAGGAACTTTCACCTGAAATATTAATCCCACAACACGGGGTGAGATATGAATCTCAGTAACCAAAGCAATTCCACCATATAATCCAGTTTAATCAACATATATGCATACATCAAAACCCATATCAGAATCATATCAGTCATTTCAGCAAATGAAACAATTAGGCTATCATGATTACTATCCCATACTAGCAATCATATAATCAACATGTTAAAGGCCATTAACACTAGGAGAGGCCCGTCCACGGCACCTACTCCCCATTGAGCACACTAGGGCTCAGTGCATCTGGGGTTTGATCATAACCCAGTGCCCGATCGCGGCACATGCACGGGTGGCAGCCGCACCACAGCTCCACCATGGACTCACAAGGTCCAATCATGATACAACAGATAGCCAACCAATTCATTCAACATTTCAAATCATTCATATATAGCAAATATGAAATTAAAGCAGATACATGCATGGAATTAATGTAAACCCCGGTTACCTCACTTGCAGACAATTGCAACAGCCACCACAAATCCCAAATTCGGATTCAAGTATCTCCCACCAGAATTTTCAATGTGTCACCCAAAATCCTAAGCAAATTCGTATAGAATTAGTACCCATAATATAAATCAGCTATGGGGGTCTCAAACCAACAAAGAAAGCATCAAAATGGGGGGTTTAAGGTCTCCTAATACTAACCCCAACCTCAACCTACGAATTTCACCAAGAAAACCTCCAAACACTCACTTTTCAGATTTTGGGTATAATGAAATCTCTCCAAATGAAAAACTAATCGGACCAAATTAAGGAGAAAGATGAGGGGGTTAAGTTCTATAACTATTACCTTGGCCAAATCTTGCTCTAAGTGTGTGGAAATGCAGAATCTTTGCCCCAAACCCTAGCCTCCTTCTCCACCTCCGAATTTGCCTCTTGAGTTTCAGAAAAATGAAAGTGTGGCTGAAGCAATTAGGGTTTAGATGGGTTTAAGTTGGGTCAAAAGGTTGGGTCATGGGTTGCTCCAAGTCCAAACCCAATTGGGTTTCAGATTTTTGCTTATTGGGCCAGTTTTTTAAGTGTTGGGCTGCATAATTCTATTGGGCCAGTTTTTACTCATTGGGTTGCTGAAGTTTAATAGGTTTTGGGCCTAATTTGAAGGGCTCAAGGGCTTGGGTCTGCACAAGGGTAATTGGGCCACTTAATTGAGCCTATACAAGATAAATCTTGGGCCTCTATCTCATTAAATTAGTTTGGGTTTACTTCCAATTCATTGGGCCTCCATTAGCCTCTCATCATGATTTAATTAATTTGGGCCTAGATGTAAATCTCCATCCTAAATAAATTCTCAACCCATATTAACAATTTATCTCTCTAGAATACCTATACACTAACTTGCCCAATTATGCTCTATTAATTATCCTTAATTAATCTTAATCCATAATTAACACCTTAATTAATTTCGGGGTGTTACAAGTGCCTCGGTCTGGTACGCCATAAAAGTCATATCTATTAGTTGGTCAATAACTTCAATGGATAAACAATTCTCCCAATTTGGTTGTTTAGATTCGCTACTTTCATGTGTAACATTGGCTTGGGTTTCATGCAATTCGATGTGACAATTTGATATGATATAGATTGGTTTTCCATGTAGATTACACACTATTTTCACCTGATAATCGCATTTGATGTGTCTTAACTTTTCACAATTATAATAGGTTTTAAAGTTTTCCTTGGAGCCCATTTAGCGCACAAAAAGTTATAAATAGAGATGGAAAGTAAACAAGTGATTTTAGGAATAAAAAATGACTTTTTTGCCTTTATTTCAAAAAATTTATAAAATGGGATAAATATTATGGAGTAATAATTACATAGGCATAAACATTATGCAAAATTTCCACTTCTTTTTTCCTTTCCTTTTTAACTACCAAACATGCCTTTGAGTTGCTCCTCAGTTTTCGATTGATTTCTATTAATTGCAGAATGCTTTGAAAATGAACTCTTTTTCCTCTGCTCCTTAGTGTAAAGAACATCCTTTGCTCAAGGAAGGAGCTTGTTGTTATTTGTCACTGTTTCATCAAAGCTTCTTGATTCAAAAGCAAATGATTTAACTAAAGATTGAAGGTTGATTTTGCCCACCCTTGCATCAAAGGTATAAAAGGCATAAACTCTTTATATAGACTACGAATAAGATAACGATGTAGACGCGCATCACTCATAGGCTCTTATGTATCTAGCTTTGAAATTTCACCACACAAAGTCTTAACTTTCAAAAAATTTTCTGCAATTGAAAGATTTCCTTGAGTTATCATAGCTAGTTCATTTTCAAGATATTGTAGTTGAGCAATACTTCTTTTAGTAAACAACTTTTCAAATGTCTCCCACACTTGTTTTGATGACTTTAAATCATAAACATGTTCAATGTACTCTTTACTAAATGATATTTACAAAGCAAATAAAGGTTTCCCACACTCTGTCATACCATACAAGAATACACATAGATCCTAAGCCATTTTCCTTTTATAACAACAGTTACGTATATTAATGCTTTTGACAACAAAAATTTTTGTTATTAAAACACAAATTTCTCTAATTTGTGCCCGAATAATTATCCTCATCAAAGAGTTTCCCAAATTCATGTCAAATAAGTTTGATAGGCTTAAAATGTCACATAAAGAAGCATAAATTTTGGATTCCATTGCATATGTCTCGAATCACTACTTTTGCACAATTACACATATTGCAAGTCAACTTTAAAAATTCACATCTTGGGTTAGGAAATTCTGATTCGTACAAATTAGATGTCTATAGAAATTTTATGATATGAAATATATGCTGAAAAATTTTCAAGTAGAATTGAGCTTATTTGGCCCACAAAATTCAATGGAACAATACCTACTACAAAGATAGAATTCATATAATAGAACCTAAATTTCAAAGTTGAATATATTGAGTTACACAACTCCAATTTATACAAACTCAGTGGATATGGAAAGTTTATACTATCAACCATGAAATTTTATGAGCATCGGAGTCCATTTGACCTCTCAAAGCCACAAAAAACTAGATTTGAACCAAATGAACCGTGCAAAGGCTTTTTTGCATTTTTTAACCAAATTGAAAATTTATAATAAATTTTACAGAGCTCTAAAAATTATGTTCTTTAACTCTGTGTAAAGCTCTAAATTTTTGCCAAATTTCAGCTTAAATCATCCATTTGATTGGACTTTGGTTCAGAGGCATTTTGAGGCTCTAAAAGTGTCAAATTTGGTCCCAAATGATTCATTTTTGGCTATATCATGCTAGGCCACAATTTGGGCAAGTTTTAAATGACAAATACAGCATATATGACTAATCTAACATGTCTCAAAATTCATGCAACTCAAAATCACACTCCTACTTACCATTTTACATATGCAAATTCAAGAATTCATATGGTCAAAATACATTATACATAATATTATGTCCCACAAATGGTTTCTACATCATTCATTCATACTTTCAAAAGTGTTGAAATGATCATATATGCTATCATACAAATACATAACCATATGTATAAGAATATGCCTAAAAAGAAACTTCATTGTCAAAGTAGCTCTCTTTACACTTTGGTCATGATTCTTGCTTTCTTGAGAGTCACCTAGCCATGGTTAGTGGAAATAGGAGAAAGTGAAATTCAAAGAATCTCAATAGCTAATCCAACATCCGAACATACATGCATGATTCATTTAAGTACAAAGAAAGCAAGTATACATGTCATTTAGTCATTTATCATTCAAACTCATGTATTAGGGATCCTATGGCTCTAACAAGAGTAACTCATGCTCAAAGGACTTTTAGTTTAGCCTCACCCATCCATTAAAGAATTTTGGTTTAGTCTCACCTTTTTTTATTATGGACTTTTGACCTAGCCTTACTCACAATTGAAACTTTTGACCTAGTCTTATCTACATTTAAAGACTTTTGGCTTTACCTCACCTATTTCAAGAGACTTTTGGCATCACCTCACCCATTCAAGAGCTAAACAAATTCTAAATACAACACATGCCATACAATTACATATAATTATCGAGCCATCAATAATAAACAAAATTTTCACATAAAACACACAAGTAATCTAAAGTGCTCAAGCAACCAATATACATACATAAAAATGAAGGAAAAGTTACCTTGTTACATGATTTTCAACACTTTCCCCTTGACCTCTTCTCTTGATTCTGTGGCTCTATGATCATCCTTGAATATGCTGTTACTTGTTTGGTCTAGACACATTAAATAGAGTACAAAAAAATTAATAGAATCATACTTATACTCATTCTACTTATGAATGCAAGCTGTGGTTTTAAACACATATATGACCCTTAATGAAGCAATTCTCACAATTTAACTTCTTGGCTCCAACATCCCACCTAGTATAGACCATATGACCTTAATAGAACCCATTAGAGTCATCATATACATAATTCAAGGAACCTAGCACTAAGTTACTTCTTTAGGCCTAATTGAACAAAAAAATTTCATCTTTCAAAATAAGGATTCTAAATTCAAACCAGTGGTTCTATTAGTATTTATAATTCATATATAGACCATTTATAACCTTGGAATTATTAAAAATTCTCCCTAGGTACCACTTTTCCTTCATAGCTCTGACATGTTCTATGGTAGGCTTCCGTGGAGTTTTTATTCCATTCTTAGGGAAATTGGCACCTTTGGAGATTCCTTAGCTTCTTTTTAGTTTAATTATGGTCTCACATGGCTTGACATAGCCTCATATGGTTTCCAAACTTTTAAGGTGCAATTGAAACTATAATTACCCTATCTTAATTTCAAAAGCTTTTAAAGTGATTCTAATTATATATTCTCAATCTCCACACTTCAAAACCCTAATTTCTATCAAGTTTTGATCAAAATCAAACTCCCTTTATGCTGCCCTTACCTAGGCCAAATATGGAGAAGAATGGAATTCATAGGAAGAGCAAGTTTCCTAACATAAGTCATACTTTGTTTGAATGCTTATCAAATGGAGATTCTTGTGATGCAAATGGTTCCTCCAAACTCCTTCCCTTCTTCATGTGTTCAACCATCAAAGTACTCTTTTCAAGAAGCTAAAACTGCCCAAAGAAAAAGCTCAAAGAAGAGAAGAAGTTTAGAAACTAGCATGAGGTGAAAAAGTGCATGGATTCTTACCCTTTTTTCCTTTTCTTTCTCCTCTTTCTCCCTCTTCTTTAGACATCCATGGCTGTTAGTTCAGAAGCCTCAAGGTTGTTTTTGAAGAAAAGGATGAAGGGGTGTGACATATAAAAAGGAAGAGAATATTTTTATAACAACTTCTAAAATTCCCATCACATCTTGTAACTTCACTTTTTCTATTTAAGTTTGTTTCATATCCTTTTTGGAAATTGTCTTTTCCATATGAAAATAAAGGTTCTCTAGTTTATTAAAAACATTTATTTAAAAATTTTTTAGATTTAAAATTTTACTGAACCATTCAATCAAAGTTTCGGTTAACTAACAATCTAAATTGTAAACCGGAAGGGTTTTAACCATTTCGATAGCTTTGAATATCCTAGTAAGCTCAATTTTACCATTTAAAACTCTCTCTTTTAAGTTTTCAAAAATTTATCCAAAATTATGATTTTGCCACTAAATGTCGATTCATCTTGTTTGGTCATTTTGGTTTCGATTTTAGGCCATTCTTGGTTTTTCAACCTCATTTCTAGATGCTGTATTTAGCATTTTAACCTTCATTTGTCTCAATTCATCTTATTTCAGAGTCTTTTTTCATTAATTGTACAGTTTTAATTTCGATTTCTGTTAATTCATATAGGCTTGTGGCCCCCCTTAAGTACTTTATTCCACTATTTGTAAACCATTTTGAATTATCAAATCATGGATGTTACACATTTGATCTTCCATTTCTACTGTAACTAAGCATTTTGTAGGTTCTTCATTGGAATTACCATTTCATGACCAAACATAAGATCCCACAAATCCTACCCTTGTAGTTAAACTTCCATGCATAACTTCCAATAATTACAATTGTTACTAATAAGCTTTTCCACAAAGGTATGAGAACAAGCACTTCTACCATTCACCTTTTTTAGGTTATAATGTCAACACTTGATAAGCTAACAACTAAGCTTTGATACCATGTAACAAATTTGAAGAGTAAAAGAATTTGATAAAAAATAAGCAATTAAAAAGATGGATACTATCACCCAATCAAGAAATAACCAAAAAAAAAAAATGAAGTGCTTTATCTATCTAGTTATAAGTATAGATTTCAATTTATACTAAAAAACTCCTAAAACATCTCAACTAATTAGATTGAGAAAGGAGCTAACATGCTCTTAAATTTATTCCACAAATAAATGGCCAACTCCATTGACTTTTGAAAAGTTGAAAAACAATAAAAACAACTTATAGACTTATTCAATGAAACAATAAGTTGTACTAATTTGTAACAGGTTATGTCATGACCCAAATCCTTGAGTGCAACTGACACATAGACTAAGCCCACTTAACTCAGTTTAACCTAGAAAGTCTAATGAATGTAACCACTTAACCAACCTAATGATTAAGACAAGTTATTATTTTTATGTTAAAATAAAAACTACTAATCTTATTTTGTAACCAAAACTATTTAGGAATTGCCAAACATCCAACAACACTTCCCTAAAAATTTTGAATAGTCATTCACGATTCAATATCTAATACTTTTTAAAATAAAACAAAAATAATGAAAATAGAAATAAATATCTTCAAAGGACTATGACCATTACAAAGCCTACATAACTCTATACTATTTAATCTGACGCTTAGTAGTCATGATATCATAGAGTCTTCCATCACTATAATCTAGTAAGGAACCTATTTAATGCGTCTTGAAAGGCATACTAGCCCTAGAGCACTTTATTTGACTACTTGGTAATCTTAAAAAAAAAAAAGGAGTGAAATAAGTTTACTATTAACTCAGTGAGTGTATAAATAACAAGGTGCATGAAAGGAAAAAGAAATGCACTTAATTTTTTTGTAAATAATTAATATTAATAAAATAAAATAAAATATCAATTCATAACAATGTTTGAATATAAATAACTAAATAAATAAATAAATACTTTCATTCAAGTGCTAGCTTTAGAAAATATAAATTTTTTAAAGATAAATAATTAAAATTAATTGGATAGATATTATTTGAGAGGACATATCATGTTACTTTTCACAGTGCCACTATAATTTATTATTTCTTATTTTAGTACCATTGCACTCTTCACATATAAAAGCCATTACATTATTCTCATTTTATATCTTGGTGCCACTGTACTTTTCAATTTTAGTGTCATCGACTTTTCTTGTTTCATAATCTCATAGCACCACTATGTTGTTTGTTACATCTTATAACGTCTTTGTGCCTTTCATCACATTTTAATTTAATTAAGTATATCCAAATCGTTACCCTCGCTAATAGCTAAAAGGTTCACAATGTATCTCATTTATTACCTTACTATAGTTGATCCATCCTTAAAAGCATTGTCAAAGAAAAAGATTGTCTCCATAAGTATCACACCAAATATTTTATACTATTTGATGTGAGACTTAAGTTTCAAAGTTTATAAGTAACATATTAAGTATCACATAATACTAAATATGAGATTTAGGTTTTCATAGCACAGTTAAAGAGAAAGAAATACTCTCTTTAAGTGTCATACCAAACATAAATAATTTAAAAGAATTATTACAAAAATCTAAATTTAACTAAAGAAGTAATTTAAAATATATTAAATAAAAATAAAAATTTAATTTATATAAATAAATTTCATTATAGAAATAAAGATAATTTTATATAAATATAAGACAATAAAATAATGATTCACCATCTTTATTAGTCTATTCATAAAAACATAATTTCTTTTTAAAATAATATAAATAAATACTATATTATAAATAAATAAATAAATAAATAATGATAATAATTATTATTATAATGATATTAAATAAAAATAATTCAAAAGATATATATTTACATATTATAATTATCAATTAATTAGAAACAAATCAACTTTAAGGAAATTATATAAGAAAAAAATTACAATAAGATAAATAATATATATACATATATATATATATATATATATATATATATATATATATATATATATATATATATATATATATATATAATTACTAGTTAATTAGAAATAAATCAAATATAAAGAAAATTATATAAGAAAAATTAAGGTAGGAAAATATTATATAAAATAATTAAAGAAGCCAATTTAAATAAAAGTTCACAGTATATAGAAAAATAATATACTACGAGTTTTACCATCATCTATACTTTATATTTATGAGAACATTCTCATATCACACATTCATTGATTTAAAATGATATTTAAGGTAAGAAATATATAACCAAGGTGCAAATGAAAGGTGCTACTTTGCTAATTTTATACTCACCATTAGGAACTAATAGTAGAGGTTTCTTTAAGGCACAACCTCAGTTGATGGGATATCCTTGACAATGTCTAAAATTAAAATTGAGCATAAAATTATTAATTAACTATCCAACAAATGCCCTATAATATTAATTTGACTAAACATAAATTATATTGATTAAAGTCTCAAATATACTTTAAGTTCCTTATCAATACCACTTACCTCAAATCTACAATTTTTTTAAAATAAAACTTCTTAAATTCAATTTAAGCTTAAGAATTACCTTATAGAAATTGTTAAATGAAAATTTGAGAAAGAGAATGCACTTTGAATGATTAAACTCGGAAGTCTCAAATTGGAAGCTTCAATAATGGTAGAGGCTATGGCCTTTTTGTGATCAACCACAACATGAGGATGGTGGAGTAAAATGTGGCGATGATGGTTGGAGCATATGGTGGTGGTGGTTGGATGAAGGGCTGAACAGTGGCTGCACAGGGGATTTGTTAATGGAGGGAGAAAGAAGATGATGAATAGTTCTGGAGGAGAAGGCTACATCTGCGAAAGTGGAAAGAGAGAGGAGAGGAAAAGAAGAGAAAAGAGAAAAAGGGAAATAAGAAAGGGATCTTGGGTTTTCTATTATAAGGATTAGAACAAGGTATTAATAAATTTATTTTGAAGCCTAATAATTAAAATAATGTCTTATAAGTGTTTGGGTCTAATAAGGATAATCTAGCTAAAGACTTTGAGATATAAAAAAAATCCTATTGAATATAAGATAGGTATCTAAATAACTCTATAAGATAATTTTTAGGTTTCAAAATTTAATTAAAATCTATTAATTATTACCTTCTACCTTAAAATAATTATTTAGTATCAATAATTTATTTATTTATTTTTATATTATGAGTTGTTACATTCTTTTCCCTTTAAGAAATTTAGTCTCTAAATTTCATATAAGTAACTCAACACGAGAATAAAAAAGTTAGGGGTACTTCTTACGCGTATCTTCCTCAGCTTCCCAAGTTGTTTATTGATTAGAATAATTTTGCCATACCACTTTAACTAAAACAATATCCTTGTTTCTTAATCTTTTGACTTGCTTGTTTATTACAGTTATGAGTTGCTCCTCATAAAAAAGTTGTTCATCTAATTGAATTAGGTGTAATTGAAGCACATGAGAAGGATCAAGTAAGTATTTTTAAAGCATGGACACATGAAAGATAAGGTAAACACTTGCATCATTTAATGGAAGAGCTAAATGATAGGCTATAGCTTATAAGCTTTTAAGCACCTCAAAAGGTCTAATGTATCTCAAGTTTAACTTACCCTTCTTCCCAAATCATAATATGCCTTTCATCAATGACACCTGCAAGAATACAAAATCTCTAACTCCAAACTCTAAGTTATGCCTTTTATGATCGGTGTAGGCCTTTTACCTATTCTGAGAAGTCATCAACTTTTCACGAATCAAGCTCACATTGGCTATCAACTCTTGCATTAAGTCGAGGCCTAAAACTTTAGATTCATCTATTTCAAACCAAACCAATCGGTGATCTACAGCGCCAACCATATAATGCTTTAAAAGCTGCCATTTAGATGCTAGATTGATAACTATTGTTATAGACAAACTCCATCAAAGTTAAGTACTTATCCTAACTTCCTCCAAGATCTAAGATGCATGCATAGAGCATATCTTCTAATATTTGAATTGTGTGCTTTAACTACCCATCAATTTGAGGGTGAAAGGCAATGCTCAGATCTACATGGCTCCTCAAAGCTTCTTGGAAGGACTTTCAAAATTTAGTTGTAAATTGTAGTCCATAATTAGAGATTATAAATACTAATACACCATGAAGAAAGATGATTTTGTCTAAGTAAAGTTTAGCATACCGAGCTATGTTATAAGTAATCTTTTTAGGCAAAAAGTGTGTGGACTTAGTTAAACAATCTACAATAACTTATACTGAGTCATAACCATTAAGTGTCTTAGGTAAACCAATCACAAAATCCATAGTGATTCTCTCCCACTTCCACTCTGGTACCTTGATCAGTTGTAATAAATCTATAAGTTTTTGGTGTTTAACTTTTACTTGCTGACACATAAGATATCTAGATACAAATTCAACCACATCGTTCTTTAATCCTTTTCCAATAATATGACTTTCTTAAATCTTAGTACATCTTATTAGATCTTCGGTGAAAAGTGTGAGTAAAGTGATGAGCTTTTTCTAACACTTTTCTTTGCAAATCTTCCATATTTAGTGCACATGACCGATGACCACAATGCAATACACCTTTAGAATCTATTAAGAACCCCTATATTTTCCCTTCATGTACTTTGTCCATAGTCTCTTTCAACTGAGGGTCTTGATCTTGTGTTGCTTTAATTTTATCCATTATACTAGAATAAACTTGCATATGGGCTAAGAATGAATCAAGCTTCGTGATCTCAAATTGTATTTTGCTCTTAACAAGCTTTTGAAACTCCTTTACTATTAGTCTCTTAGCTTCAAAAATGTGAGCTAGATTACCCATAGCTTTTCTATTTAATGGGTTAACAACAACATTGGCTTTGCCTGGATGGTATAAGATATTACAATCATAATCTTTTAAGACTCCCATCTACCTTCTTAATCTTAAGTTCAATTCTTATTGTTGGAAGATATATTTAAGGTTCTTATGGTTGATATAAATTTCGCATGCCTCAACATATAAGTAATGCCTCTATATCTTCAAGGCAAATATAACTACTTCCATTTTTAAGTTATGAGTGGGATAATTCTATTTATGCTTCTTAAGCTGTCTAGATGCATAAGCTATCACCTTTTCATGCTGCGTCAATACATAACTCAAGCCTCTCTAAATGCATCACAATAAATTACATACCCACTACTACTAAAAGGAAGAGTCAATATCGATGTTAAAGTTAAACAATCTTTTAATAGTAGAAAACTCTCCTTACAAGCATCTATCCATTGGAACTTTACTCTTTTCCTTGTCAACCTAGTTAGAACGGTTACAAGTTTAGAGAAATCCTTAACAAATCTATGGTAATATCCTACTAACCCAAGAAAATTATGTATCTCCATCACTGTAGTAGGTCTAGGCCAACCTTGTATTATCTCAGCCTCTTTTGGGTCCACTTTTATCCTATCCTTGAATACCATGTGCCCTAAGAAAGCCATACTATTCAGCCAAAATTCACACTTAGAGAATTTAGTATATAGCCAATGTTCTCTCAAGGTTTGTAAGACTATTCTCAGATATTTTTCATGTTCCTCTTTACTTTTTGAGCAAACAAGAATATCATCAATAAGTACAATTACAAAGAGATCTAAAAATGGTTTAAAAATTTAATTCATCAAGTCCATAAAAGCTACTAGGGCATTTGTGAGTCTAAATGATATAACTAAGAACTCATAGTGCCCATATCGAGTCCTAAAAGTTGTCTTTAAGGTGTTTTCCCCTTTAACCTTCAATTAGTGATACCTTAATCTTAAGTCAATCTTTGAAAAACATTGGCACCTTGAAGTTGATTAAACAAGTCATCTATTCATTGTAATGGGTACTTATTCTTCACCGCAACCTACACTCGTAGATTCAGCAATAAAAATCAAGTAAGAAGAAGCCTTTATTAGTCATAATGGGTTGGCTCTTGTTTCCACATATGAAGCATCATATAGCATCTTTAGTGCATAAGCTCTCGAGCTATTATGCTTCAACAAGGTAGATTAATCGGCTCGATCTTTATCAAAATTGTATAAAAAAGAACTGGCCTTATATCAAATATTGGTTGCGTTGATCAGTGGCTTGCAACATGACATTTGGAATAATTGATATATGAATCTAAATCTTTTTGTGTAGAAATATGTCCAGAAAGCTTAAATAAGATTAGGGTTGTTTGTAAAGAAAGAATTGGAACTAAAAGCAACATTAGAATCCTATAGCTTAAAGACAGAGGCTATGTCTAGATAAAGAGAAAAGAGAGAGTGTGGGCAAGATGAAACAGGTGATGACATCATTAAGATGATAAGTCAAAACCACTTTAATGAATGAGCTTAGCTAGCTCAATCCCATTACACCTACATTAACAGATAAGTGCTTATGGCTGCTACATAATTTATTATGGAAAGAGGAATCGATTCGTCTTGCTTATGTATGGATTAAAGTATGTGCTTTATACTCCTAATCAAACCATTCTTTCTTTCACTATTTCATAAGTTCCCTTTTTTTTATAAAAAGATTGGGTTGGTGTTCAATGTACTAAGGTTAAGGTACAAGTACACGGTAAAAAAGAATGCTTTGCATTCACAACTTTATGTTTTTGTTGATTCTTCCCCCTATTTCTTCTCTTCCTTCATTGTCCTTTCTTTTTTTTAGCTATGACTTCCTCTCTATATTCAATTAGTTCCAATTGTTAATGAGTAGATGACTAACCTTATCGTGAGATCACAATTTAAAAACTTAATTACAAAATAGAAATCATGTAGTAAAAGTGCACAACCAAAGTCATTTTACTCCGAAGTAACTAGAATAATATCACTTAGGTGAATGACTAAGTAATTAAGCAAATATCTTCTTTTTTTAATTATTTTACTTATTTAATTATTTTCATGAATATAGAAAAGTATGCAAGGATGTAGGTAACTGTATAGAAGTATAAACAAATATGTATGGGTGTGGAACAAATATGGAGAATGTGAGTGGTGTAATTTATCTTAAATGCAAAAGTTAAATAAAAGGATGTTAATACAAAGATACTAACCTATATAAGATTTAATTTAATTACAAAATTTGGGGGCTTTATTTTATTTTATTTTATTTTTATATGATTGAATTGAAAATTTAACTAAGAATGAAAATTAAACTAAAACTACTTTAAAATGCAAATACTTGAAGAGGAAAGAAAATTGGGATCTAATGATTAATTAGACTTGGGACAACTATTGTGACCAAATGCCATTTACATTGAGACCATGAACACTCTAAGCGTAGGATGTTAGATCAACTACCTAGAATGAATACTCACTTAGGCAATTTATCAAACACCTAACTTGTATGATAGTGTGACACATAATCAAACTTGTAAGAATTGCAAAATTAATCCATAACATTGCCCAAGACTTTATGCCTATAAAACCACATCCATCCAACAATTCCAATGTTTTAATTAAGAATAAAGCCACTTAATTAATACCTACAATACTAAATCAAAAAGCTAAAATCTAAGAATTAAAACATAAGAACATAAGATGCAAAAACTAATTTAAACATAATCTCATATCAATAAAATAACAATTCATACAAATTTGAATCCACCAATCTAATGGTTCACATTACAATCCATAATAATCTAACATAATTCAACCATTACAATTCCAATTCTGAAGTCAAAATATTTAATAATCCTATCCTAAATTGATATAGAAATTGAAATAGAAATAGTGAGAGGAAAAGAAATAGTTTGCCCAATCCAATGCATGCAACTCATAGCCTCTTGAATCCCTTCCAAGCTTGTTAGGTCATCATCAAACTCCTTAGCTCCTCACGACCACAAGTTCTCCTTCAATCCAAGAAAAATTTGTCCATAACATTCAAGATGGAAATTGCGTCCTTATGGTAGAAGATGGAGGAAAGGCTCATGGCTAAAAGTAAAAAAGGAAGAATGGAAGAATAGATGAAGAAAAAGATAGAAGAAAAGTGAAAGAATGGAGGTGGAATAGGGGAAAATTATGAAGAAATAAAAAAGAATGGTGAAAAAAATGGGAGAACGCCTTCAAGCTCTCAACTAGGAAGAATTTTTGTCACCCTTTTTAGTTTGTGTGACTTAGTGAATGAAATTAGAGTTTAAGAAGTGATGTGGATTAGTGAGTGTGAGGTGGACCAATAGGGAGAAGACTTGAGACACTTGGACCAATAGAATCTTGAGAGAATGGCAAGATGGATTAGTAAGTCCAAGTAGATGCTTAGGTGGCTATGGTTATGAGGTGGATGTGAGGTGGGTAAGTAAGGGCTTAGATGAACCAATAAGATTAAAATAAATTGATAATATGCATTAGTGAGTGCCACATAAGTATGCCATGTCATCACCCCATGAAAATTCAAATTTGTCCTCTATTTAAATGACCAAATTGTCCTCCAACGAACCATGCAACCTATAAAAATGTAACACCAAAATAGATTATGTAGTAAAAAAATGATTAATCACATAATTAGATAGCATTAATCATTAATTAAATAAATTAATCCAATTAGGCCTTATTGAAGACTAATGGAGAGATGAGAATTAAACACAAATAGAGAAAATATTAGGCTAAAATTATTAGAAAGAAAGAAACTAAAACCTTAAGAAATTCACAAGAAAATGATTTTTCCATGCAACTAACCATTTTACCCCTATTTAGATCAACTCTAATCATTTTTACTAATCACATCCTTAATCAAATGACCAACTCTAACCGTTAATCTCATGAGATTAATTGCTTAATAATCATATGAAATGATCTAATCAAAATTCATTAATGAAAAATCCAAGTGGGTCCCTATATAGAGGTATTTTGGAAAAGTGAAAAATGGTAGAAACAGTAAAATTTTGGGTTTAACATGAAATGAAAACTAATGATATGGAATGGAGAGAATCATCAAACAGATGAAGGAATGGACACTCCCTAAAAGAACTCACTAGGAAACATATAGAATTTCATGATTGATAACTCTGTAAAGCACAATTAAGCATGAAATCATAGTGTAATGCATAGATTAGGCAAAGAAAGAAGAATGAACCCTTAAGATTAATGGAATCACATAATATCTACAAAATGAATACAATCCCAAAGAATTAGTCCAAAAAGTTATCAAATACAAAATTTAGCCAAAATCATGAAAATCATCTAAAAAACTCTAATTTGTCAAAACCATTTGTTAAAATCATTAAGAATGAGAGATAAAAATGATGAAAATATAGGAGTTATTAGTAGACTCACCATAAGTCACTCAATGAGTGCTTTCTAAGAGAGAAAATGAAAGAAGAACAATTGTATAGGTTGTATAATTGACATGTAAGAAAACTTACTTCTATGGCGGCACAACTACATCTGGTAATTTTGCCCTCTCTTAGGCATTTTTTCAGGTCCTTTTAGACATTTTCTTAGATTAGAAGAAGGTCATCCCTTTTATATCATGTCATTTCTCCTTATGTTCCTATAACTTTGTTAGTTTTAATATCCTTTACCATTTTCTACTTTTTTCAAAAAGAAAGAAAAGCATTATGATACTTTATATCTTGATTTATGTCATGGTTTTGTCTTTTTCATATCTCCTAATTCAATTGGTTATAATTAATACATAAAAGGCTGCTGTAGGATAGGATGTGTCTAAGCTGGTAAATTCTGTGAGGTATATAGGTGCTGGCTTGAGGGGATTGCCTCTAAATTCTCAGGATGATCTGAGTGCTGTGGCAGGGGAGGAGTAGGCCTCTCACTGTCTCTCTGAGTAAGCTGTTCTTGTAATTGTATGATCATAGCTTGTTGTTGATTTAGGCTAGTCATGATAACCTACAAGGCTCCCGCCATAAGATCACTGGGCTATGCTTTAACCTCTCTAGGCTCTGGTCTAGCCATTCTAGGAGGCCTACCTCTCCGTGTGTTCACCTTCTTTTTGAAACAATTTAACATAGTTTAGTACAACATAGGAATACACGCCACAGTTTCACACTCATTTCATCTATATTTAGTGCATAAACATATAGTAAGTCACATTTTCAAGCCATAACCCACCCTAGAATGCCTAAACCTTTACTCTGATACCAATAAATATAACACATTAACCTCTAACCTTCTTATGTCAACAATCATGCTTAGCTTCATACACTTTACATAAAAGACAATATATATTTAATGGTATTTAATTGCGTTACGTAAAGCTTCATTTCTTCATTTTATGCTTTATGGACCATGTGAACTCATCAACATCATTTTCAATCCATGGCATATCCATAAAAGTTAGAAATATCATAAAGCATCTTAAGAGTCTCTAGTTTTAAACAACATTCCATAAAATCAATATTTTGCTCTCGGGTTACTATCACAACTTTTTAGTGTAAATTTTGGAAATTAATAACTAATTTAAAAAAAATTGAAATCATGCATATGATAGCTTTTTGAAAAACTTTGGATGTTAAGAAATGAATAAAAATAGTTTCAAACCAAAATAGAAGCACTAAGGTCATGAAAATTGATGGAATAGTACCAAAGGTCAAGCTGCATTACTGGTATTATCATGTAACTTTAAAAATTCGGTGCTCCCTCTACAGACCTCCAATTGGGGTGTTCTTAAATGTTACAAAAATCTTATCATGTTTAGTTTGTACCTGTAAAATTTCATGAGTATTGGATATATTTGGCCCTTAGATGATATAATATGAACAGTATTGTTACCATTTTTGTAAAATTTTTTTAACTTTGAAAAATCATAATAAATTCTCTAAAGCTCTAAATTAGGTGCTCTTTAACTCTATGAAAAGATTTAGATGAGACCTACTTGCTAGCCAAATATCATGCAACAGATTTTGGTTTAGCTCACAAATTCATTACTTTTGAAATCTAAAATGGGTTATTATGGTACCAAAAGACCTTCTAATCCATCCATAGCCATTTGGGTATGTCTAAAAGCACATTTACAGCCTATAGAAGTATGCCAAAGGGTTTAAATTATTATAGAGCTAATTTTCACTATTCTACTTGCACTTATATATATGCACATAGAGGCTTCTTGGTGGCAAAAACATACATACTCATTCATATGGTTCCAAAATCAATATATACATAATCATTATACATATTTGGACATGTTCAAGTGTCTACATCATATATACATCATATGATTACATCATTTGATATCAACATGTCAACAAAATGGTTAAATAACAAAACCTTTGTCAAATTCTTGGTCTTCAAAGTTGTTGGCTCCTATTTCTTAGACCACTTAGCTCACCTAGACATAGACATTTATAGGGAAAGAGTGAGACTCCAAGAATTCTAGTAGTTCTTTACCTTTCAAACATACATAAGGGATGCTAAAACATGTCAAGAAATGTATGTATAGATTTTAATTTACTAGCAAACATACATAAAGTATTTCTCATTTTCAAGAAATTCATACATATCATACATTGGCCCTCAAGGTATTGGTCTAACCTCACCCATTTTCAAGAATTTTTTTATCAAGCCTCACCCTTCTTGAGACTTTTAACTTTATTTCACCCAATCTTAAAGACTTTTAGCTCATCCTCACCCATACTAAGAGACTTTTGGTACAACTATACCTATTCAAGCCATAAAACATTCATAAACTCATTTTAAAGAACATAATGGTACCATAACGTGTAAGCCATAGCTAAAAACATATTTCATAATTCAAATATATGTACAAGCACTCAAAGACAAGCAAACATCCAAGGCATGCATGCAAGAAAGGTTAAAGAGCTACCTTGAAGTAAAAAAGCAAATTTTTTCCTTGATTATTCTTCTCTTCTCTTGGCCACACACTTATAATGAGGTGGAGCTTGATTCTTTTGGCCTAGACATATTAAATAAGACACAATTACATCATTGAAGCAAACTCTAGCATCACCCACACTCTATGAAAGCTCACTTTGTTCTAAGACTTAATTATGGTTCTATACAAGATCTAATGAAACCATTATAGGAATTCATGATCTTAACTTCATTTTCTCCTTCAATCTAAATCTCTTAACTCCATTTAGACTCCTTGGAGTTATCACACATTCATTTTAAGAAGCCTAACTATAAGTTGCTTTTTTATGTCTCATTATGAAGTCTACACCTTTATCTCACAAACCAAGGCTTCTAAATTTTTTTCAAAGCTTCCTTTGATGTTCTTCTATCATATCTAGTCCCATTTTATGTTTAGAAAAATTTAAAACACTCTCTAAGTACTTGAAGGAGTTTAGGCCAAGCTAAGAGCATCCTTAATGCACCCATGAGTTTGCTTTGTTTTCATGAAGGGAATGGTACTTGGGAGGCTTCCTAGATATCTTGAGGACTCATATATACTCTTAGATAACTTGAATTATCATTAGGAAGCTTTATACATGTTAAGATGCAAATAAATCCCTAACTTTTGCAACTTTAATTCTAATGGTTTTCCTTTGGATTTCATTGCATTTTCTAGTTTTCCATACTCTAAAACCTAGGTTCCTTACTTACTTTTGGTCATAATTTAACCCCTTCTAATTGCTCTCTACTTGGCCGAATCCACCTAAGGAGAAACAAGGAAGAGAAAGCAACAAAAGCAATAAAGTTTACCTTGATTCTTAGCTTTTTCCAAGAGCTCTTCCCTTTGCTATGGGCTTTTCCTTCCAACTTTAACTTCCTCCCTCTAAACTAGGCCAAAATAGTCCCACATCAAACACCAAAACTATAAAAAGAAAGAGGAGAAGGAGGAGAACAACAATTATGAAGGAAGAACCATGAAATTCTATGATTTTCCTACCTTTTCCCTTGGTTTTTCTTCTTCTCCTTCCCCTTCTCTTGTGCATTATATTCTGCTGGCCTCTCCTCTACTTTGGATAGAAATAAAGTCAGTTAAAAAAAGGGGAAGAGATGGAGCGTGTTTTATAGAGCTAATGAGTCACTTTAATAACTTTTCTACTTTGCATTTTAGTTCTTTTTCTTGGTTCCTTTCATTTAGACTCAATTCAACTTCTTTTCAAAATCTATCTTTTCCATAATAATATTTAGGCTCTCAAACTTATAAATTGGCTTTGGTTTCACTCAAAAAGAATTTAAAACTATTCTGAATTATTCGGTTAAAGTTTCGATCAACTGATAACCGAAATCACTCACGAAGAAGTTTTAATTGTTCTAAAGGTTCTCATAATTTTCAAGGTCTTTGAAAACCTCGAAAAGCTCACATTTTTTTGTTTAAAAAGTCCTTCTGTAAGTTTTCCAAAATTGTTAAAAATTATGAAAATGCCCAAACTTTTTTTTCACAAACTTTTCTAGTTCATCTAGCTTGGGTTTCTTGGCAACTCAAACCTCAAATTCTCATTTTTCATTATTTAAAATTTTATCCTAATTTTATTTGGCCTTAAATCATTCATTTCAAGGGACTTGCTTTTATAACTAACTTATTTTTTATATTTTAACAAAAAACGGATGTTACACATACCATGTTGAAGCTATGCCTATCAAATGAAACTCTACTAACTTAATTGTTCTGGTTGGTGAACACCCTAGTACTCAGCATAGTTAGCTGATTTTATCCAAGAAGTGTTGTAGGTCCTTACTTGTGTTTATATTAGAAAAGGAAGGGGGTTTGAGCTTTATGAAGTTAGATAATTAGACTTTTACAACCCTCTCCGATGAAGTTGATTCTCTCTTACTAGCCTAACCTCTTGCTTAGGCACAAGGTCTACAATATGTTCTTTCTCCTTATGTTGCTATTATTGTTAAACCATCATGTTCATCATTTTCCTCATAATTTGTTGCATGTCCTGCATTCTAGCAATAACCCTAGTTAAGGTTGGATCTACTTGTCTAGCCTTAGACATTTCATTTCTCGTTGCCTTAGCAACCTTATCTCTCTAATTATAACCAACTATGTGGCATCCATTATGTCTGTGACTTCTAACACCACCACGTCCTTAGCCTTTAAGAGTTGAAGTGATGCCATACGGTGAGTTAGAAGCCTTATTAGGGATTACTCTTTGAGTTTCCATTCTTTTCCTTAGCAACATCATTACCTAAATAACAATTAAGTACACACTAGTAATGAGTTCATTATAAGATAAGGTAACAAACATAATTAACTTGCATACTATGACACAAAACTTTATGACATGGATTATATAATAGCAGCTTCCTACATGTAAGCTTTGCTGGCCAGAGACACCATTACATATGAAATTCTACTACCTCCCCATCTTATGGCTACTAGAATCTAGACAAACCTAGTTCTGATAGCAACTTTTTCATGACCCAAATCCTTAGTCATGACTAGCACATAGATTAAGCCTATTACTCAGTTTAGCCTAGCAAGCCTAATGAATGTAACCACCTAACTACATAATGACTAGGACAAGCTAAAGTTTTTAAAATAAAAAAAATACTAATCTTATTCCATAACCAAAACCATTTAGAAATTGTCAAACATCCGATGGCACCTTTCTTGAAAAAAGAATGTTTTCAATTTGAATAATCATTTACAATTCAATATCCAATATTACTTAAAATAAAACAAAAATAATGAAAAAAAGTAAATATCTTCAAATGGCTATAGCCATTACGAGGCCTATACAAAAATAATGAAAAAAAGTAGTAAATATCTTCAAATGATGTCACAGAGTTCTACATCACCATGATCTAGTAAGGAACCTGCCCAGTGTATCTAAGAAGGCACACTAGTCCTAGAGCACTTTATTTGACTACTTCTGATGTTAAAAAAGAAAAAGGAAAAAAAGAAATACAAGGAATGAAGTGAGTCTACTACTCACTTAGTGAGTGCATAAATAACAAAGTGCATAAAAGGATAAATAAGTGCATTTGAGTTGTTCGCAAATAAAAAAATTAATGAGATAAAATAAAATATCAATTCATAATAATGTTTGAATATAAGTAAATAAAAAATAGCAAAATAAATAAATACTTTCATTCAAATAGTAACTAACCTAAAAAAATATAAATTTTTTAAACATAAACAATTGAAATTTAATTAGATGGATATTGTGTGAAAAGGCATATCATGTTACCTTTTATAGTGTCACTACACTTTAATATTTCTCATTTCAATATCACTGTACTTTTCACATATAAGTGCCACTACATTGTTCTTATTTCACATCTTAGCACCATTGACTTTTCTTATTTCACAATCTCACAGTGCCATTATGCTATTTGTTATATCCCATAGCACCTCTGTGCCTTTTATCGCATTTTAATTTAATTAAGTACATTGAGGTTGTTACCTTTACTAATGGTTATAGGATTTACACTATATCTTATCTATTACCTTACTAAATATGCATAGTGTCATGCCCAATGTTTTTTAAATCCTTAAACCTTAAAGGAAAGGTTAATAACTATAATAATGAAGGACTATAAGTTCAAATGAGGTGAAAGGAAAGAGTAAAAACAAAGGCACAATGGCTAAACAAAGTAAATAGACATACTAGTGGCAATATTATAATTCTAAGCAAAATTTTAAAAACTTAAAGAAAGAGTTTAAAATGTCAAAATTAAATTCACTAAGATTTTTAGAGGTCTTGAAAACTATAAAGGCTGTCAAAATAGTTAACTCTCTAACAGTGTATGATTTAGGACTTCATTACATTGTAACTTTGATTGAACTTTTTTAGACTATTTTAAATCTTAGAAATTCCAAACCAAAATTTTTTGATAAAGTATAGAGGCTAATTTTAATATAGAAAAGACAATTTTAAAAAAGGATACAAAATGAGCTCAAACGAAAGAAATTAAGTAAAGGGACATTATCGATATTTTTAAAATTGTTATAAAAATCTTCCTCCATATTTAGTATATCCTGCCACCTCCCTCATCTATTTTAATTGATTTTCAACAGCTTCTAAGACTCCATGAATGGCAAAAGAAGGGAGAAGAGAGAGAAGAAACCAAAGCAAATAGGTAAGAAAATATGTAGAATTATGCTAGTTATGAAATCTCTTCCTCTCTTCATACTCTTTCTAATGGTCGTTTTAATTTGTTGAAAAAATGAAGTTTGTGGCTAACCTCACGAGGAAAGGAGGAGATTTGAGGAAGTCAATTTTACCATAAGAAACTATAAGGATAAAGCTTTCAAATGAGGCATGTATTAAGCTAGAAATTTTATTTTTCTTTTAGTTCCAAGACCCTTCATGGCTTGGCCTAGAGAGAAAGGGAGGAAAAGGCTTAAACTTGATGAAAATTTAATTGAAACAAGGGTTTAGAAGTGAAGAAAGCATGATTATGAAAAGAGAATTTGCAAAAGAAGTCATAGAGACCAAGTTAGGGCACCTAGGGTTTCAATTACACTATAGAAGATATAAGACCCTCAGAAGATGTCTTGAGTTATCTAAGACCAAATGTGAACTATTAAAGCCAAGAATACTCCATATCTACCAAATTCCCTATGAAAATGGTAAAATACTAAGTGTAGTGTATGTAGGTGCATGTCTTGGCCAAACACAATAAAAGATAGCTAAGGGAGTCTTTCATGGATTCAAAGGTTTTAAGAAGTCTAGATGTGAGCAATGAACACTAATAAAACTATTAGAATGAATTTAGGAGTCATATTTTAAGGTGAAAATTTAAGGTTCAAATAGGTTTAAAGAAGCAACTTGATATTTGGTTTATTTAAACTTATACGTGATGGCCTTAATAACTTCCATTAGAGTTATATACCTTATATCAAGTGAGATTTTGAAGGCTAAAAATGGAATTATTAGAGTTGCCACTTAAAGCGGCTTAAAGTAGTTCAATTTATCCTTTTAAGTTTTAGTAGCCCTATGTGATAGTAAAATGAGTTAGAATGAGTTCTAATAAGTTGCTTTACATTTGAATTGATGTATTTAGGCCAAGCTAAGGCAACTCTATCATTGTATAGGCATCAACATGAAAAGAAAAGTAAAAAGAAAAGTATAAAAGCAAAGGGGATTAGTGGTGCGTCAAGGGTTCTAGTCTCCAAAGGTAGCTATCTCTTCCTAACTTGCATGCATGTAAGTGTATGAATGAGATGAGATGCTTGTATATTTGGTTGTTTGATGATTATATAAGTTATGCTTTGAAATGACTTTTGCCATAAGTTTTATGCGTGTATCAGGATATGTTTGGCTCCTACATCCCTATGGTAGAGACTTGAGCACAGTGACTCTTTCTTAGCCCAAAGTTGAGTCTAGTTAAGCCTAACTAGTATGTTTTATGTCATGGCTAGATGAGAAATGAAGATTCATGTGTTGATGCATATGACCATATGTTTACATTTTCTTATTTGCATTCATTGTATGCATTGATGTGGAATGAGATTTGCTACTAAGATTTTCCCAAAAATCTCATCTTATTTATCTCCCACTAACTTTGATAGATGCCTCAAGTAAGGGTAAAGAACCAAAGAAAGTTTAAGACCTTAAGATGCCTAGTGTAGAATTTTTTATGTAATGATGCATTTAAGGTATAAATAAGACAAACTTGTTATGAACCATACGTATATAATGATGTTATGTAATAGTAACTTCGGTTCAATTTTGAGAATATATGTATATATATGATTTGAAGCTAAAGCTTGTAGCTAACATATATGTTGCTACTTGAATGACATAGGGTAATAGTATGTACATCATGGAACCTAGAGATAACAAATATAATGCACTCTATGATGATATGTTGTTAGCATCTCATGTACAAGATTATAAATATAAGAATATGTCATTTTGATGTAAATACAAGTGCATGTAATTTGATTTGCTATGTTATGCATCATAGGCTCCACATGTAATGTAGGATGTAAGATAGTGATTTGTAGTAGCTAGCCTTACTTCATGTAATGATTCTCATGGAAATGAAACATGAATAGATTAAAATTTGTTCAAAATAAGATATTGCAATTTATGGGCCAAATAGATTATTTTAAAACTAAATTTTGGTTCAAATAAACTATAAATTACAACCTTACCCTTAACAACCCAAATGATTTAGTTTGGAGTTAAAATTTGGTAGACACTTAAAGAATTTATAGAGCTTTCCAACAAGTTAAAGATGATATTTTTCCAAACTTTATAGAATATTTGAGAATTTTTGTAATCTGGCCCAAAATTATGAAATTATATAGTTATTGTTCAAACTATCATGGCTACAGTTTTCATGCTTTTCCAAGGGTCAAATGAATTTATTTTCACTTAATATATTTATAGCATAAAGTTTAGATCATAAGCTTTTCATAGACATTAAATTTGTATAAATCAGCTAAAGTTATGAATTTTTGAAGTTTAACTCATATTATGTCAAAAGAGGCTAAAAGTGGATATATAACTTCCTTATGCAATTAGGTCTTAAATGATGATTATGTGGGTTAGAACAAATGTGTCTATAGAGTTTATAGATTGAAATGGCAAGCAAAGCTAATTTGAACCCTTAGAGGCATAATTGTCATAGAAATGACGAAAAATTACTACCAAAAGTTTTGCAACGATTGTAATTTTATCACCTTAGAATGAAAATGATATAACTTAATTATATAAAGTATGTTATGATGTATGGTAGAAATTAATAATAGGTTCCAAAGAAGCGTAGTTAATCCATCCTTAAAAACATTGTCAAAGAGAAAGATTATCTCCATAAGTATCACACCAAACATTCTATATTACTCGATACGTGACTTAAACTTTTAAATTTTATATGTAACATATTAAATATCTTATACTACTTAATATAAGACTTAGGTTTTTATAGCATAGTTAAAGAGAAAGACATACTCTCATTAAGTGTCTCATCAAACATAAATAATTTAAAGGAATTATTACAAAAATCTAAATTTAATTAAAAAAGTAATTTAAAATATATTAAATAAAAATATGAATTTAATGTATATAAATAAATCTCATCATAAAAATAAAGATAATTTTGTATAAATACAAGACAACAAAATAATGATACATCATTTTCATTAATCTATTCATATATATATATAGATAAATAATGATAATTACAATTATAATAATATTAAAAATAAAAGTAAAAATAATTTATATATATTATAATTATTAATTAATAAAAAATAAATCAACCTTAAGGAAATTATATAAAAAAAATATAATAATAAGATAGATAATATATATAATTACTAGTTAATTAAAAATAAATCAAATATAAAGAAGATTACATAAGAAAAATTAAGGTAGGAAAAATATTATATAAACTAACTAAAGAAGACAATTTAAATAAAATTTTATGATATATAAAAAAATAATATATCAAGACTTTTACCATCATTTATACTTTGTATCTATGAAAACATTTTCATATCATACATTCATAAATTTCAACCTTATTTGTTATATATTTTCAAATTGAAGAATTTCAACAAAAAAAAAAGATTTGCTTCCCCAAGTAACAGAATAAGAATTATTTAAAATGATATTTAAGGCAAGAAAAATATAGTTAAAGTACAAACGAAAAGTGTCATTTTATTATTTATACACTCATTATTAGGGTCTAATAGTAGAAGTCCCTTCATTACACAACCACAATTAATAAGATATCCTAGATAATGTCTAAAACCACATTGAGTATATAATTATCCATTAACTATCTAACTAATATCTTATAATATTAATTTGACAAAACATAAATTAGAATGACTAAAGTCCCAAATTTATTATAAGTTTTCTATTATCACTAACCTCAAATCTAGAGTGTTTTTTATAAAATAAAACTTAACTTTAATTTGAGTCTAAGAATTACATTATGAAAATTGTTAGACAAAAATTTGTGGAAGAATTCACACTTTGAATGATTAAACTCAAAAGTCCCAAATTAAAAGCTTCAATAATGATACAAGCTATGGCCTCTTTATAATCAACCATAGCATGAGGATGGTGGAGTAGAGCATGGTGGCGATAGCTGGAGCAAATGGTAGTGGTAGCTGGATGAAGGGCTAAACAATGGCTAAACAAGGGATTTGGTAATGAAGAGTGAAAAAAGATAATGAATAGTTTTGGAGGTAGGGGTTGCATCTCGGAAAGTGGGAGGAAAAAGGAGAGAAAAATAAAATAAAAGAGAAGAAGAAAAAAGAGAAATAAAAAAAAAAGGATTTAGAATTTTTTGCAACTAGAATTAGAATATGATACCAATGAATTTATTTTAAAATCTAATAATTAAAATAAAGTCTTATGAGTGATAATCCATTTTAAAACCTTGAAATATAAAAAAAAATCCTATTAGATATAAAACATATATTCAGTTAACTTTATAAGATAATTTTTAGGTTTAAAATTTATTAATTATTGTCTTCTACTCTAAAATAATCTATTTAACATTAACAATTTATTTATTTATTTGTCAATTATGAGTTGTTACGACGTGGCATCCATCTCGCCTCAAATCCGTAGTATGTGTGTGTATCTTAAATATTCGAATTACAACTCTAAGAACAAAAAATCTAGCTGCCCTTAGCTTTAGTTCACTCTCCTAAATTGTTAAGACTAAACAATTTAATATAATTGATTGTGTATTTAAATAATAGTAACGGCTATGAGACCTTTTTTGAGTAACTTTATTTGAATAAATTTATCTCAATAAGTAAGAATTTAATTAAAAAGAAGATGAAGATTAAGTCTATTAGCCATTAAAGTATGGATTTGGGAATTTAAAAAATAATAAAAATAAAAATTAAATATATTACGTACTAAAGTATAAATTCAGAAATGAAAAAAAAAAAAAAACTCCGTGTTGACAAAGAAAAATTATAATAAACCAATACTCATCAGTCCTCGGGGACCCATCCTCGTGGTGAGACCCATGTAAATTTAAATGCCACGTGTCGCTTCAACCGCCTGAACATTACTGAGCCAGGACATGAAAGCACATGTACTTTACGCGGTTTTGGTATATTCTATGCTTACTTCTAAGCCACGCTCTTACTTCATTTTCTTTTCAATTTTTTTTCATAAAAAATTATTTATCTTTCTTCTGTTTGAATTATTTTCCTTCTTTTTCTCATCATTTCATCAAAATTTTCAACATTCCAATGATAACGGTCACTTTTTTTTTTGAAAAAAAATTTATGTATAATTGTTCTATGATTAGATGCGCCACGTTGTATTTGTCGGGAGAATAACAAAGCAATTTAAGCGTTTATCTTCGAGCCGAGACTCATGTTTTCCATTCAGTTCTCTATTACTCTTCTTTTCATCATAATGACATTCAAGTTTTTGTCTTTCATTTCAAAAAGTTAGCCAAAAAGCTTCACCTCTCAGTTAATTTTGAAGTCTGCTTAAATTTAAATTCATTACTTAGAAAAATGATTACATTTCATAACTTAATTAATTAATTTATTTTTTATTGAAAGAGCGTTTAAAACTCAGTTTTTACCAACACTATAGTGATAAAATTAAATGTATAACATATACAGCCAACTATTATAAAAATTATTAATTTTTTTTATCTTGATAGTAATAAAAATTTGTGAACTTGACCAATAAATTTCAGTTCAAAAGCGAACAATAAAATTAGAAGATCTGAGCCGGAGTTAATAAAAAGAATTGTAAATTTTTTATTTCCATATAAATGGCCTATTTTAAATTGAGTTAGTGCCGAATTGAAGGGAATGACATGAGCTGAATCAATCAAAGATGCCTTAATAAATAATTCAAATATCTTATTATTAAAACATATTTATGACGTAATATCGAATTGGTATTGAGATATTTAGAGATTTTAAATAAGTGAAGATAAGTTGGCCTTGTGCTCGAGTGACGGACGGTCACGGGGCGTATGGCTCGTGGTTAATGGTTAAGTCTCTCTGTTCGGCTGCAGGGTGGGCAGCCTCTACCGACTAATAATTATGATGCAGAAGTAGAGAGGGAGAGGGATGGTTTGACTGTGGGAGAATCTTGTTGAGAGTCAAACCTCTGAACATTTGTCCGTGCAACCACGCGCCAAGAAAGTAAGATGAAAATGAAGAGGGTAGGGTTGTAGGGTCTCATCCCCTGCATGTGCACCCCATCATGCTCGTCATGTTACACAGGAGTACGTTTGACAAAACTATATTTAGGATTATTATTTTTGGAAAAATGTTTAAATTATTTGATTTTTTATTCTATATATATTTTTTAAAAAAACTTAAAAGATGACTAAAATGATTTTAAGAATAATATTATTTTTTATTAATTCAAAAATATGTTTTTTAAACTTCCATTTCAATATGTTTTTTATATTAAAAATTTATTTTATTGTAAAACTTTACTAAACTTATAGCAATATATATATATATGATTATTAATATATATTTAATACAAAATTTATTCTTCAACTTAAACTATTAAGTACAACACATTTTGATTTTAAGGAAAAAAAGCATATATTTTCAAAATATAAAAAAGAACTATATAATTTGAGCATTTTTTAGAGAGGAGAGAATAATTTATTCTTATATTCAATTTTTTTTCAAAAACATCACATGTTTTCTTCTAGCATTTGACATAGATTATAGAAATTTTATTTATATTTATTTACTGTTAATAAGGCTAACTTCGTGCAAAAAATCCGTTTCTTTCAAAAATAAAATTATTTAATTATTTTTGTTGTCATATTCGAAATAAAATTACATTTTCATGTTAAAAGCTTAAAATCATAGCTATATACTATTTTGACTAAACATTTTAACAAATAGGTAGCATGCATTATACAAATATAAACATAAGGAATAAGAAGGATAAAAACTAAAAAGTAATAAATTAGCAATACTTTGAAAAAGGAAAGAGGAGAATGGTGCTTTAATGTTTGGAAAAAATTTTGTGCAATAAAATTTACTTCGTTGACAAAAGTAAATAATATGAGAAATTTTTATAATATATATCAAACATTGATAAATCAAATAATATTTTTAAAATAAAAATATTAAGTATAATCCAATCAAATGAATCTAAGAAAAAGTATAATTTACTCTAATTGTTCCCCTTTAACTTCTTTTATTATTTACTTTGTTAACAAAAGTGATTTCTAATGAATGTTAAATAAGCATGCTTTTTTTATATTAAATTGAGTAATCAAGCTTAATTTCTATAACTTTAATATATCTTATATTTGATTTAATAAGGAATAGTTAAAAGTCACAAAGTATGAGAGAATTAGCAAGAAATAAAAAGCATTTTTAGCAAAGAACATGGGCTAATCATGTTGATAAGTATATGCATGTGAAAGGGGAATTTTTGAGCAAACCAGAGACTTACATAGGTTAGTCGTGTAAATTTACATAATCGTATAGGCCTACATTGGCAAGATGTGTAAATGGATGACTTCAACACAAGTTTCCAATATGCAAATAATTTTGGGGGTTTTTGTAAGGCAACTTTGAATTTTTGAGAGAAAAGGCAAAGAAGAGACTTGGAGATGCAGAGATAGGAAAACATGAAAGAGTGTTTTGGAGATTCATTGGACACAGGAAAAGATTTGTAGTTCTCACAAATAAATTGTCACTTTAGACTATTTGTTCTCTTTTTATTTTCTTCTTTGGCTTTTGACCATGGAAGGATTTATTTTTATTATTACTTTATTTGATTTTTATTATAAGTAGTTAGATTTTAGATCTAGAATTTCAATGAACATATTTACTGATTAAGTTGATTTCATATTACTCTTATGACAATTTCTATGAATGGCTAGCCATCATCCATCTTATGCATTGTGAAAAGATCGAGAGGTTGATTACAATATAAATCACTAGAGTAGTAGGCTCAGATAATAATTATATAGAGATATAAATTGCATTTTAAATGGCTTGCAAATATTATTTTGCATAAATCCTTCATAATTGGTTTATACCAAGTTTATAATCAGAAGAGTAGCCATGGGTTTCGTATGATCAAAATGATTTATTTTGAGACATCACTATTAATTCAATCCAATTAAGTTACAAAAGCTTATTTTGAATGACACTTAAAAAAGTAAATAAGGGGTTCTATGTTCTAAAACCTTTACATTCATATATATGTATATCAACATTCATATAGTGAATCTTATTGCTTTAATTTTACTTCTATTATTACTAGTCGACTGATATAATGATCAGTAGCCTAGTTTACCATGTCAATTGAGTATCACCTATAGGGACAAACTTGTTTCATTCTATAATTGACCAGTCAACTAATATATCTCTAACAATAAACTATTTGCTTCCAAAATTAACCCTTCTTGTTTCATTATAAGTTAATTAACTAGTATTTTGGACTAATCAACTTATTTCAAACTTTGTCTTTCCTTTATTTTTGTTTTTCAAACTATTCTCAACAGTCCTCCATATAGTCTAGAAAACTTAGTATTAATTCTTCTTATAGAGTTATGCAAAATGAGAAGTATTATGACTTGAACTTTTTAATAATGTAAATAATTCAAATTTTAAACAAATAGATGATTACAAAGCATTAAAGCATTATTCTTCAATCAAAACTGAAATTATCACACACTTGACCCTAAATACTTTTAACTATACTTATAGAAAAGTAGCATGATTCTGGCCATATATTACCCTTAGATTTCATAAGCAATTTTAGAAAATTTTACTTCTAGGAAGAATGGCTTCGGTATTAGATGTTCACATAGGTAAAGAGTTTCTTAAAAAGCTTATAAGTTTGCCTTGACTTCATTAACAATATAAAAGTCACCCTTTTATCCTTAACTGTACATTATAATTGGATTACTTTGATTGCTCCCTATTGTCGCATAGTTACATATCAGTAAGTAATTACCTGTTAAACTTCTTGATTAGAGTTTATTTAAGAAGAAGTTGGATTTTCATTATTGATAACTTTAGATGATAAGGTTAAGCCTATTCCAAACAATATTTTCCAAACCATTTTTTGGATAATTTCTTTGTAAAAAGATTTGTCATATTATTTTATGTTCTTACAAACTGTATCATAATAATACTATCATTGTCAAGTCATTGGACATACTCATGTCTTAAACTAATATGTCTAAATTTTTCATTGTATATTTTACTATATGCCTTAAATATAGTAGTCTCACATCACAATATTAAAAAAAAAAATGACTAGCATTAGTTGTAGCTATAACTCTATGTTTGTTAACAAATTCCTTAGTTGCTTGGCCTCTTTACTTGTTGAAGCTAAAACTATAAACTCATATTCCATGGTGGAATGTATTATATATGTCTATTTCCTTAATGCCCATAAAATGACATCTCCACTTATGGTAAATACCTAACCAGACATAAACTTACAAATTGTATCTTGATAATACCATCTCTAATTAGTTGCTGAACATACTTATGCCTTAAACTAATATATTTAAATTTTTCGTTGTATATCTTACCATATGCCTTAAACATAGTAGGCTTACTATTGTAATGTAAAGAGATGGCTAACACTAGTTGTAGCTATAGCTACATGTCTGTTAACAAATTCCTTAGCCACTTGGTCTCTTCACCTATCGAAGCTAAAGTTATAAACTCAAATTCTATGATGGAATGTGTTATACATGTCTATTTCTTTTTTGCCTATAAATGACACCTCCACTTATAGTAAATACCCAACTAGACGTAGACTTACAAACTATATCATGATAATACCATCTCTAATTAGTTGCCATACATACTCATATCTTAAACTAATATGTTTAAATTTTTCATTGTATATTTTATTACATGGCTTAAACACAGTGGCCTCACTATCATAATATAAAGAGATGACTAACATTGGTTGTAACTACAACTCTACATCTATTAACAGATTTCTCATCCACTTGTCCTCTTTACCTATCAAAGCTAAAGCTATAAACTTAAATTCCATGGTAGAATGTGTTATACATGTCCATTTCTTTTATGCCCATAAAATGGCATCTCTACTTATGATAAATACCTAACTAAATAGACTTACAATCTTGTGCACTAGTTATCCAATTAACATAAGTATATCCTTTCAATACAGTAAGGAAGATATTATAAAATAAACCTAGATTTTTGTACTTTTCAAGTATCCTAAGACTCTAGTGATAGCCTTCTAATGAATTATACTAGGATTACTTATATACCTTGCAAATTTTCTGACTGGAAAAGATATATTAGGTCTTATATAATGTATAACATATATTAGACTTCATATGAAACTAAAATACTCAAGTTGTGTAATTGACTGTCCAACATTTTTTATTAGTTTTTGTGTTGTATCATAAGGGGTGCTTTCCTCTTAAATAATCAAGTGCTTATACTTGTTTAAAATCTTCTCAATGTAATTAGATTGATTCAAGGAAAAACTATGCCTTTGGCTCCAATACTTAAGATAATATTTGCTTCTATAAGATCTTTCATCTTAAATTGTGAGGCTAGATATTTATTAGTTTCATTTACACCAACATGTTAGTTTCAAGTATTAACATATCATTAACATATAGATATATAATGACTCCATATTTATCCATGAATTTTGAATAAATACATTTATTTGCATTATTATGCCTAAAGCCATAAGATAATATGACAAAATCAAATTTTTCGTGCCACTACTTTAGTACTTGTTTAAGTTCATATAAAGATCTAATCAATTTGCACACTTTCTTCTCATTTTCAAGTAATACAAACCCATCAAGTTGTTCCATATAAACATATTCATTTAGTTCACCATTTAAAAATACAGTCTTTACATCTATTTGATGTACACTTAAATTGTATATTAATGCTAATGCAATAAATACCTTAATAGATGTTATCCTTGCCACAAGTGCATATGTGTCAAAATAACCTATACCCTATTTTTGTCTAAAATCTTTTTCTACTAGCCTAGCTTTAAATGTTTGGATAACACTATCAAGATTGTATTTCCATCTAAATTCCCATTTGCATCCTATTGGTTTGGATCCAAGAGGTAAGTCAACCAATACCTAAGTGTTGCTAGATATGATTGAGTCCATTAATCATTAATAGCTTCTTTCTAAAAGCTAGTATCTTTTGACATTATCGCTTCCTCATAGGTTTTAGGATATTTTTCTATATGAAATAAACATGGTATTTACTCTAAGTTTATATTCCTATCTTCTTCTAATAAGAAGACTATTGCTTGTGAAGGTATGAATCTGATCCTCAGTGTTTCTCTTTTTTAACCCTTTAATTTCTCCTAAGTTCACTAAAGGATCATTAGTTATTTGTTTGCCACTAGAAGAAGAACTTACATCTAGTTGGTTGTTAGGTAGTTCAATTTCTTCATTAATACAGTCAATCATAAACTTGTTTTCAAAGAATTTTACATCAACTGATTCAACTATAATATTAGACTTTATGTCTAATAACCTATATGCTTTTGAATTTTAATGTATCCAACTAACCCTAACTTATTTCTTTTAAGATCAGACACCCTGTAATATGCTAAATACCCCTAAACTTTAGGCTAACTTAAGTTTGGTTTCTTTCATTTCGATAGCTTTTATAGGATAATTTCATATTTTCTAGTTGGTAATCTATTAGTTATGTGATAGGTCGTTAACAAAGCTTCACTTATACATTTATGGATTACTTAACTCTTACAATCATAACATTAATCACATCAACTAAAGTTCTAGTTTTCCTTTCTATCATACCATTTTGTTGTAATATAAATGGAGCACTAGCTTAATAGATTATGCCATATTCTTCAGAATAGGTTAAAAGCTCATTAGAAAAATATCTCCACCTCTATCATTTCTAAAGATTTTCATTTTCATTTTCTTTCCTTTTTTATTTTCAACTCTAGACTTATAGGTTTGAAATTTTCTAAAAGCTTGATCTTTGGTTTTGCATCAAATACACATATGTGTACCTGAAGTAATCAACTAATAACCAATGAATATTATGAAATATCTATTCCCTTCTCTAGTCATAACACCATTAAGTTCACAAATATCAGAATGTATCAAGCTTAAAAGTTTGGTTATTTTATCAATGGATTTAAATGTTTTCCTAGTCATTTTTCATTACACACAAATTTCATGTTTATCATGCATATAGTCACTAGTTGAAATCATACCATATTTATACATGAAATGTCGAGAATTAAAATTAACACATCCTAATCTATCATGCCAAAAAGTAAAAGAAGGCTCACCAATATAACTAAATTTAACATATTATTAATAACACTTGATGTGAACATCTCGTTACAAGAGCATCTATTTCCTATAAACATTTTATTCTTGGAAATTACAATCTTATTAGATTGTAAGATAGCCTTTAAATCCTTCTTATAAAGTAGATTTGCATAAACTAGATTCTTCCTAATTTCAAAAACATCATATATTAAGCAACGCTAACTTCTTTTCAAAAGTAAATTGTAGTTCTACGCTACCCTTTCCAAGCACTTTTGCGATATTGCCATTGCTCATGTATACTTCCTTTCCATCTTCCACAATTTCATACATCTTGAACTAATTCTTATCATGGCATATATGTATGGTAGTGTTGGAATTATACCACCAATCAAGTATCTTGGAAATTATTACCATGTTTACCTCAGATATTATACTAATGTGCAAATATGAGACTATGGCCACTATCTCATTATTGTCATTGTCTACTATCTACCATATTTGTAACATTAATATATTTCAACTTTTGCTTCTTTCTAAATTTGTAATCCCTTTAGAAATGGTCCTTTTTCCCATAATGGTAACAAAACTTTAAAGCCTTCTTTGGCTTGTATTTAGAAGTATTAGAATCAAGGTTCTTTCTTTTGTTATGGGGTTTGTTGTTTGCATCCACAAAATTAACTTTGTTAGAAACAATTTTTAAATGCTTCTTTTGTAAATTTCTAGTTTCTTCTTCAATCCTTAAATGCTTTAGAATTTATTCTATAAAAATGGTTTAAGTGGTATGCAACAACTTCTTTTTTTAATCATTCCACGTTGGAGGTGATTTTGCAATTATGGCTTCTACTCATAATGATTCAGAAATTTCAAGCTTAAAATATTTGAATTTTAACACAACATTTGCAAGTCATGGACTTGGTCCATGATAGAAGTGTTGTCATTCATAATATAAGTAAAATAATTCATAATGAAAAACTAATAAGTTCCTTGTTGCTTAATGCTATATTTGAATTTGAGCACTTGCCAAATTTCCTTTAAAGATAAGATAGATTACAAAAGGTCATATAGTTGGTCAAAGATTGTTAAGAATATGACCACAGAATAGCACATCATCCTTCATTTTCTTCTTCCTTTCAACCTCACTTTATCAGTGTCCTAGTCAAATGGTGTGTGGAATGGCTATAAATTGGCACCAAAGACATATGCTATTTTCATGGTAGTAAAGAGAAATTCCATCTTGTCATTCCATATCATGAAGTTAGTGCCATTAAAACAATTGAGTTTCACAAAGTCTTGATTCATGACTTTAAAGGTAGATTTAATAGTGGACTCTATATCAAATCTTGCTTTACGATTGCTAGAAATCAGTGTTAAAAGATGGAATTAGAAAGAAAGTTTGTAGGCTTTAAAAGATGTAAATTTCATATTGTCCTTAAACCAAGATTTGCCCCTATATAATGTTGTAGGATATAGGCATATTTGCTTCTATGATTGATCTAAAGCATCCTAAAGAGATCACACCTAACAATTAATATGACTCTTAATTTCTAAACTAAACGAAGGTTCAGAAATTAGGAAGGAATAGAGAATGTTTGCATAAGTTTTGAAAAAACTTAAACTCATGAATTTATAGCATGTCATGTCTTTCTACTCATTGAATTTGAATTTTAATGATTTATTTCAAATTAATTGAAGTTCTAATGATTATTTAACTATTTGAACTAAAAAAGCATGATTGTTAAAAACAAAAGACACCAAAATTAACTATAGCTTTTCAAATTTTGACATTTTCTATTCAACCAGTCAACTGCTCTAGAAGGCCCGTCAACTATTATGTTAACAATCACTTCCACAACTACTTTTTGGAGGTAAATCAATTGATTAGTTTTATTACTAGTCGATTATTCTTACTAGACCAATTGATTGATGATTGCTCATCAATCAAATTTTTTATTACATAATTGAATACTCATTTGTCTTACTTGGATCAATTGACAACTAGTTGTTACCTATCAACTGTCACCTATAGGGATAAATTTGCTCTATTCTATAATGGACTAGTCAACTAGTTTATATCCACTAATCAACTACTTGCTTCCAAAATTAATCCTTATTGTTTCATTATACACCAATCAACTAGTATCTTAGGCTAGTCAACTAGTTTATATTAAACTTAGTTTTTCTTTTAGTTTTTCAAACTATTATCAACAAATTGCAGCATTAAATCGCCTTTAGAAGTTGCTATTTTGCTAAATCTATACCTCCCTACTTTTTTGGCATTTCTATTATATGAGGTATGAGTTTTTAGTAAGTGATGGTGTTTTGACTAGTAATGGAGCTTCCAACTAACATTATCATCTATTATGTCTCCTCAACTATGATTCCTGAACAAACTCCCTCAGTTGCCCTAGCTCTTGGTCATAGTTCCATTGTTTTATGATTTTTTGAGCTAATAGACATAAAATCTATTGGCACCCCCAATGAGTCATTTTTTTAATTAAATTGAATAATAACTTTTTACTTGTCTGTGTGTATCTAACTATGACACACCTTTTGCATAAGGAAAAAATTTAAATTTAACTCTTATGATTTTATCATCAAAACCTTTAATAAAAGTTTCATAAATAATTTTTTTTATAACTTAATATTATATAATTAGGTTTTTAAAAATAATTTCTCTATGTATCATATTTTTATTAAAAAATTTAATAACAAACATCTAAAAATTTTTCCTAAGAAAGAAAAACAATTTGCCCAAATTTAATCTTTTTGGAAAAGCTTACAAGATTATCTTGAGGATTCATTGACCTATTTGAGGTGCACAGGTTTTCATTTTATATTCAAAGCATTTTTACAAGTCTCAATCTCTCTTTACAAACTTGTTCTAAATCATGAAGACACAAATTAACTTTGTCATCAAAACCCATAATGAAACCACCATGTCGTAAAATGCCAATTCTTGATTTTTTTAATATGTATGTATGTATGTATGAAAAAGTAAGATATATTTGTAATCTAAGATGAAAGTAATTAAATAAATATACTAGTTAATATATTTAAAGATTGGTTAACTCAATTATACATAAAACAAGTTTACAATATTACATAATAAGATATATAATTCATAAACTAATAATTGTTTATTTTTCATTAGATAAGAAATAAAATAAACACCACACAAGATAGTTAATGGGAATTTGACTGTATTACAATGAATATAATTCTTAATTCTTCTCATGCATAGCTGCCATTTTTTTCCCAAATATAATAAGAACTTTTTTCTTAGGTGTCACAATTTTTAAACAACCATGACCCTTATTTTTAATTTTTTTAAAAAAAATTAGCAACCGTAACCTCTTTAATTTTTATATATATATATATATATATATAACTGTGAACTTTAAAATTAATTTTTTTATGTATGGGGGGCAAAGCTAATTTTTGTTAAAAGTTTTTATTTGTATTAATTTAATTATTTGTTAAATTGAGATATATAAACAAATAATATAATTTCAATTATAATATTTTAAAAATTATTTAAAATACAAATTGTAAAATTAATTTAAAAAATAAAGGTTAATTATTTAAAATAAAAAATTAAATTTTAATTTAATTTTCTTTAAACTTGATAAATTAGTAAAAGTGTTTAAAACTATGTTAAGCAATTAATTACATTTCTTAAGTATTGTTGAATTCAACATTGAAGTAATTAAAATTTTGTAATTGTTGAAAAGAAAAGTCATAATATAGAACAATGAACTAAAATATAAATATATAAGTACAAAAAATGATACATACCATTAAAAAAAAGGACTTCCTATATCAGATCGAGTCTTTATTCTTAATCGTTGGCATTGTCGTCACATGGGATGGTGTTTTTCTCCTTGTCTTCTTCCTCATTGTCGTCTTTCTCCTCCTCCTCTTCTTTTTTGTCTTCTTCTTCATCCTCGGCTTCATCTTCATCTTCTTCGTTATTGTTGTTTCCTTTATGTTCTGCTTGTTGGTATGCCACAAGATTCATATTCCATGGGAGGATTGAACTAGAAGAATTGGCTAATGTGGTGTGATATACCTCACTTACTGTGATTCAACATATGTAGAAGACCAAAAGCAAACCTAAAAGCAGATATTGCTTGGTCTAAAAATAAAGGTATAAAAGGAATGGAGCCACATGACATCTAATATGAAAAGCTGGCACCCCAAAAATCAATAACTTGTATGGGTGGCATGAAAAAAGATAGACCCATGATGTCATTGTGGGCCTGTGTCTATATTGCTAAGGAAGAAGATGGACTATCAGCATTATGGTGGGCTTGTGTCCATGTCGACATATAAGAAGATGAACCAACTATCGCAAATCTAGTGCCAACACTAATGGCAGAATCATGATAAGTTTGATCATCCACCATGGATACTCTAATAGATATAAATCTATGGGCTTTTTTTTCTATGCAACTTGGAGAAAGTTGAGGCCTAGGCAACTGAGGTGCAAGAGGAGCAACTTAAGAGATCATCATGTCCCAATACTCGCTAAGTGCATAGAGGATGCTGGTATAAGCACTCATCACAGTTGACCAAGTAGTGAACGGTTATCTATAATAAGTAGTCATAAGCGATCAGCTTGATTGGCCTGTAAAAAAAATTAAGAATTATATATGTAATGTGTATGTGGAAAGTGAAATGATGTAACTATAATAGGTTCTTAAAAATTACTATAAAACCCTAAGCACCACTAATAAGATGAATCCACTAGCGGGTAACCATCCAATATCATCTCATGTACTCTAAAGAGCAATCTAAGAGCTCTAATGATATTAGCATAAGTGACAAAGTATCTCACCAACTCCACCATGCAAATATGAAGTTCTCATACTCTTTCTACTAGTCCAAGTAGGTTTTGCCTTTAAGTGTGAGTGTATAAGCCTGTTTTAAATCATAGAAAGCATGAGGTATGAGCTGGATCCTGCCAAACTATCAGAGTATGTGATTAGCATGATGCCACTCCACAATATGAAAACACATAAGTGACATAAATGCTAGCCATATATCTAAAAAGGCCAAGCAGTAATTAGATATCAACTGGTGCACATCATTTAAATCATATGCATGCCATATAATTTGTGAATAATGAATTAGAATATGTAAAGATATGGTATCACACAAGTAACTATGCAACAATATGTAAAGTGTTTCAAACTTCATCGGCCTTTATCTGATCTAACAATACTTTGTATTTTGCATTGCTAATTTTCTTGAATGAAGATGCTGGTCCACGCACCTGCACCTATAAGATGCGCAATAAAATTATGGTTAATTATAATTGATAAAATCAACATAAACCATACAGTTAGCATTCAAGTTCAGAATAATTTTCATACTTGTAAGCAAGTAGAATGAACACATTATAGACATCTTAACGAAGGTTTGAACTCTGAAGTGCTAGCTTAAGGAATTGATCCCAAGCCCATAAATGAAGCAATGTCAAGCAGCCACTGATATTAACTTCTTTGTAATCGGTGGTATTGCACAGCTCTCTATAGAGGTATGCTAGTACAGTAGATCCTCAGCTGAATTAGCCTGCTATGTGAAAGTCCTGAAGGAAGGCTAGGTACATAAGAAGAACTCTATATTTAAACCTATCTGGCATAAAGAATCCACCTATTAGACATAATATGTAAGCACGAGTGAAATGTTGTATTTTATTTTCGTTTGCATTCTCTAGAAGTGTCTTAAAGTGGTTAGCAAGCCAAGTAATACTCAACCTCTAGCCATCAAACTCTTCCTCTGGTGGTTCGACCCTAAGAAGAATGTCACAAATGCTTCACTAGTGGAAGTTCAATGAACACAATGATAGGGTGACTCACTACTGGAAAACCTAACTGCATTGTCATATCTCGTAGTGTAATGGTACACTCGCCCTGTATGATATGGAAAGTATGTATTTCTGGCTGCTACTACTCAACAAGCGTTAAAATAAGTGAAGCATCCAAGTCGAGGGTCTTGAGTTAGGACACCTCATAGAAGCCAACAACTTTAATATGTGACACTATGCCTAGTGGGGAGACTAATCATGGACTATAGGTAACTCGACACAGTCAAAAAATGTGATATGCCTGTTAAAGAAAAAAAGTGTTAAAGATACAACATAATAATCAAATGTTAAAGAAACAATTTTCAAAATACATTAGTAACGTACTTTGTTGAGCCACACAGCCTAAAAGATGTGCCTAATCTAAAGATACAACAATGACTCATCTTCTAAACTTAGATAGACAATATTTCTTGGGCTAGACATGGTGCTATCCTGCAAAAACCAAACAATATAATATTTGATTGAAACCTGGAAAAATACAACGCCATCATTCAGACATAACAACATATTTTAAAGTCTATAAAAACTAAACCACACCATATGGATTGAATAATGAAAAGCAATATATTTGATAGTAACATCAAGACATGGAATATATATATAAATAGTACATAGCAAGATATTTGATCAGTATATGTCAAAATACTTAGCAAAGTAATTGTCGGCATGCCATACTTCATACCTAACAAAATGTGGTACTCTTACAGAAAAGGAAAAAAGAAATAAAAAACAAGATAACTATGGGTTTTGTTGTCCACATGACAAACAAGTCATGTAACTATGGCCCATTTATTTACACCATGCATATCTCGGCAAATCCTTGGGAGCTTCTCACCAGTCCATTTCATGTCTTATTTGGCTTAACTTGGGGTGACCTTTATCGCATTTCATGATAGTATCTGGGATGAAAGTTGGGCCTAGAACCTAAGGCTAGTACACTTCACTATCAATGGGACAAAATTCATTCTCGTAAGCCTACAAGATAGTCTCCAATCAAAAAATTTGATTGACATATTGTATTTAATGCAATTGGACATGGATACATCCTACTAACATATACTGGTAATGATATTTCAAAATTTGAAATTCACCATAATCTCATGTACAGTCTATTATATTTACTTTACCAGATCAACCAAATTATTAGTTAGTCGAATCATATGGCTCCTTCACCTCAAACATCAACCCTCGTCTATCAAATTTACAGGCTACACATGCTAATGCTTTTTGAGTTTTGACTGTGAACTTTGATATGATGTCCTGTGAACTTTGATATGATGTCCTTCGATATGACTTATTTTACTTGTAATTATGCATTCGCATTCACCACTTGTTAGACCCACTACTTCATTAACTTGTAGAATGTTGCTTGAACCAATCCTAGCATAGGTAAGAACCTAACCTTTTTAAAAATCACATTTATATTTCCACTAAGTTCATGGTTATGGGGCCCTATTGTCGACCATTAATATCATATGCCTAACACTATTGACCATTGGGTATCTTATCAATCTAATTAGTATCATTCGAGTCTAATTGGAGTATGTAGGCTAATTGTTCATCTACTTTATATTGCTCATATAAGTAACCTTTACATGAAAATATAGGATAATTAACAACACATGCAAAGATAGACCAATGTATTAAACAAATATTGATAAGGGTAAGTGATAGCAAGATATACCAGTTTTGTGAACAACTTCTTTAGTTATGACAATCTAAATTTCTTATTGATAATTCTAGCTAAATGTCAAAGGAAAAATATATGATAAGCAAGCAATGGTTGCCACCTTATGCACTTGTTGGCTACAATAGCCAAAATGCTGGTATGTCTTTCAGAAATTAAGCAAATTTCATCTTTATCCTTCACCACATATGCTCAGAGGTTGAACAAAAACCATGTTCAAGTCTCATATGTTTCTCCTTTTACTATGGTGAAAGTAAACGAGACAATGTTTCTTTTACCATCTTGTGTGCTTACGATTAATACTGTCCTCTTGTATTTACCATAAAGGAATGTCTTATCTATTTAGACCATTGACTTCAAGTAGTTAAAGGCATCAATGCACGATCTCAAGGTTTGGAATACTCGATGAAACATGACTGACTTATCATTAGCTACACTAGTTTATATACATTTTTTATGCACAAAGTCATAGTATGATCCAAGCATGAAATATTAAACGGCACAGAACCAATTTGGTAACAAAGTATAGGACTTCTCCCAATTTCCAAATGCTTATAAAATAATTTGGTGTTTTTCCTTCCAAGCCTCCTTGTATGAAACATTGTATCCAAATATAAAATACATCCACTCAATGACCTTTCAAATTGACACCCCAGGATTTTTAGTCACCATTAATATAATGTACACTGAGATAACATCAGAGTCTAGTTTTGGATGATCCTATGACAAAGATGCTAAAACACATGTATAGGGCCTAATGTATTTTGTTATCTCCCAATGGTTTTCTTTCTGTCAATAACATGCCTTGACCCTATATTTGCATGACCCTTATCCATATTGAAGGCTCTAGTATTCTTTGTACTTTCTCAAGAAATTGAACACTTTAAAAGTGTGATATGCACGCACCAAATATATCTTTATTGCTTGGTGAAAAGACTACTGATCATTATACAACATATCTACACGTAGCTTTTGGATATCATTCATGTTTACCATTGCCTCCTCGATATTGGCATAGTCAGGAGCCCTTGCACCTATCTGTTCAAGGAATACAACTGTTAAGTTATCATAAATATTTATGGGGTTGCTGGATTCATGACAGCATCCACCCCATTTGTGTTATCATCATCATCATCTATATCACCACTATTATTATAATCGTAAGGAGTAGCATTATATTCATTCTTTTTTAAAGGAGAAGGGGGCACCAATCAGTTTATGTGACAAACTTGGTAAGAAGGTATGATCATCTAGGAGATGAGATGAACTTAAATAGGAGATATAGTCAACTAAGCCAATAGTTGGATATTGTTTAATTATTGTATGTTGGGTGTGAAATTAACCCATGCTTGCAAAGTATGTCTTAAATAAGACAGGCTAATCTTTTGTGACATTAATATGGCAGAGGATAGGAGTGGGTCCAGCACATAGTCAATTATTGCTTGAGTTGCCACATTTAAGTTTATTTCCTTTAACAAGATTTCTGCGTACAACTCTACTAAATTAAGTTGTGATGGAAACTTTGTAATTGCCATCCATATTGTTTAGATGTTGGCATCCTTTCTTAACTTACATGCTCAATACTTCGTGGGCCTCAATAATACTAGATGTTTATATACCAATTGAGACACATATTGATTTCAACCTAGTTATATCTATTCTGCAACCTTCTATTTTAACCTTTCCAATGTGATATCAAAACCAAAAGTCATTACATTAACCATATCTAAGATAAATGTTGCACATTTATCAATTTTGCATATTTTTTCATTTGAATATATGTATATAACCTCTTTCTTGTGATTTATTTTGCCAATCCGAGCAATACTACCACTAACATCCAAAATAGTTTACAAAGTCCATAAATAACTAAAATTTTTAATTCAACTAATGCATTTTTTTTCTTGTCCCATTACATTAACCTTTACAAAAATTATAATATTTTTGTTCAATATATAATACTTTCCCTACACATGTAGTGTGTGTCCTATTCAACTAATTAGTCTTTATGTAAAAACAAATCATGCAACAAATCACTATTATGCACAATCTAAGTGACAATATGGACAAATCATTATTATTTATTTATTTTAAATGACAATCAAAATTGTCATTAACTTAATTTTAATATATGTGGTGACATATATTAATTATTAATAAAATTGTTAATTTTTTAAGATAAGAAAAGAATGGAGACAAATGCATAAATTATTGTTTTGTTCTTTTTAAATATTATACTAATTTTCTCACTATTTTTCCTAACTTTTCTACATTTTTCATTTACTTAAAAATATAAATAATATTATACAATTATTATTTTTATATTATACTATACACAATTGTAAGCTTTAATGTTCTTTTTCATTCACATTATTGAAACCTACACTATATTAGTATTTTTATATATTTCCCATATTATATTTTTAATAACATTTTTTTACAATATTTTAATATTTTTATAATATTTTTCCATAATATTTTTTATAATTTTTTGGCAATATTTTTACATTTTTTCCCTATTATCTTTTTTATAATATTTTTGAATATTTTTTAGATTATTATAATATTTTTCATAATATTATACAATATTGAACATATTCTTCCATAATTATATTTTTTAATATTAAATTTTTATATTTTTATATTAATTTTTAAATACTTTTTACCATATTTTTATATTTGTTGTAATATTTTTTTTATAATATTTGTTCATATTGTATTTTTTATAATATTTTATAATATTTTTCACAATATTATAATATTTTAAAAATATTATACAATATTGAACATATTCTCCCATAATTGTATTTTTATAATATTATAATTTATATTTTTTCCATATTATATTTTTATGACATTTTTATTATTTTTTACAATATTGTAATATATTTTTATAATATTATACAATATTAAACATATTCTTCCATAATTGTCTTCTTATAATATTATATTTTTATATTTTTTCATATTATATTTTTTTACACTAAATATACTATTTTTCTAGCCCTCATTGTATGTTAACAAATATTTTACAATTTTTAATTTATTTCACATTGTTAAAAATATAATTATAAATTATAATATCTTGAGCCTATTTTTCTTCAACCTAATTTTTACCAATAATTTAACAGTAATTTTTTTCAACTCCAACTAAGTGTTTCACAAGTTAAAGCAATAAATCATTCAATCAACATCCAAATCAAACAAGTAAATATATATATATATATATATATATGTTACAAAAATTTAAAATGTAAATTCAACACAATCACATTTTGAGCAAAATAAACATTTATTTTGATTAACATTCACATACTAGGTAGTTGATCTCAGCAAATACTTGGAATCACTTTCTCTTTTTTAATCTTCACGGACCAAATCTCAACTGCTCTTTCTTTGTTCTTTTTCTAATGATGAAATAATATGGTGAAATTTTACTTTTGTAATGGCTGCTAAAGGAGAGGAGAAGAAATTACTATACTAGAAAGTGAACAGCCAGAAGGGAAGAGGTAAAATGGAAAGAAGGAGGGAAGATGAAGAAGACGAAAACAAAGTGGAGACGAGAGAATGATATGTGGATCTAGAGAAAATGGAAAGGAGGAGGGAAGAGGGCAACGTTTAAAAAAAATTTGGGATAATGTTTTCAAGCAATAATATTTGTATGCGTAGCGATGTAATCTGACAATTCAATTATGTGTTACCACATAGATAATTTTTTATACGTGTGTCAAGGTCAAATTTTAATCTTGATATGTTGGTTATGACCCATTTTGTTTAATTTCTTTTTAATTTGAAAGTCACAATTGGCCTTTAACCATGACCCCTTATATATTTAAAAAAAAATTAAATAGGTCATAATTTTAAAAAAAAATTAAAAAACAAGGGTCACAGTTATTTGAAAAACCATGACCCTTCAAAAATAAAAACAAAAATTATATTGTTTTTAAGAAAAAACAAATGACGACTATATACAGGGAGAATTAAGAATTTTACCCATCAAATTCCTAATAGTTAATAGACACATTGTGTGCTACAACGCCGGCATTCCCTCCATAATTTTTCATCTTGACTACTTAGCTTCATTGGTAACTAGTTACGCAATGAATTTGTGGGTTTTAACTACTTCACCCAAAAATGGAAATGGGTTGATTCATTAGTCATTTATCCAGTCTCGAACCTAATAGTTCTATGGTTACACTTGGATTCTACCATGGACGAGTTCTTTATTGATTTGGTTCAATTTTGTCCTCAGAACTTGCCATTATATTTCATTTATAAGTAGAGTAGATTATATTAATTTTTTTAATATTTAACTAAATTATATTTAATATCTCTTTTATCTTCAAGAATATCATCTAGTTTTCTTAACAATATTCCACATGAACTTTTCTTTCTATTTACTTCAGGGCACCATTACGAGAAGTTCAAACTCTTCATCCCTTGAATTTCCAAAAGGGTCATTAGGATACGTGTCATATAAGACCCATGCACACATTCCCATGACGCTTATGGGGATCTATGAGCATAACATTTCGAAGTTATATTCATTAATTTTTTTTTTCCAATGAATCTAACTTTTATCATAATATATATTACTTTTGGTTTCATATATAAAAAATAAATAATTAATTTATAAGAATTAAAAATTTTGGTTAAAAAAATTAATCTTTTTAATTTTGTTGTAAATAAAAAAATATTTTTTAAAAGTATTCCTATTTAATGTGTATTTTTTTAAAAAATTAATAACAACTATTACTAATAATTTAAAAGACTCATTTAATGCGGGACATATTTGGAATGCTATAATTAATATATTAAACATTAATAATTTATTTCTTATATTTTAGACTAAATTAAATGCCAAAAAATTCTTTTATATATGAGGTTAGAGGTAATATTTTTTTAAAAAAATAATTATTTAGATGTCTTTATTATCATATTAATTAAGAATAAAATCATGATTTTATGTTAAAACTTAATATCAACTTATCCACTTTTATTATTATATTAATGATTAAAATAAAATCATAATATCATGTAAAAATTAATTTTATTAGCAAAAAGTAAATTATAGAAGGGAGATATTTGCAATATATGTCAAATGTTTAGGGAATCGAATGATATTTTTCAAACCAAAAAAATATCAAATACAATTTTAGTGAAACCTTAAGATAGATTAATGTAATTTACTCTTATGATCCATTAAAATTACTCTTCTAAGAAATTTTTTTTCCCATACTGTATATAAATATCATTTTCAATTTAGTCTTCATTCGACTTCGGACATGTAACAGAAACCAAATTGAAATTGATAACCTTCATTCTTTTTTTTTTCTTTTAAATTTATTGTGATATAAAACTTGGCAATATAAGACATCAATATAAGGTTGCTTTGTCTCTTTTCTTAACCAGCTCATAAATTATATATGTGGTCAGCAATAATTAAACAAAAAGATTGAGATTCCTTTACTGACATTGTTTTCAGAGTTTCCTACGCCGAAGAATCTATAGACAACCTCCAGATCTAACTACAATTTTCAACTGTCATCTTCCTAATTTGGTTATCTTTATTCTATAAATTACCGACCATTTTATTTTAATTAAATTAAAATTATTATTTTTAAATTCCCTTATTTAATTTATTTATAACATCGAAACATTGGATACTTTAAGTTCAAGAATCCCCCCTCTCATTAAGGCTCATGTACTAATTGTTTAAAATTTATTGATAATTAAGAGGAGCATCATCATCATTATTATGACCATCATATAAAAAGTCTCCAAATTTAATTATTTTAGAAACGTTTTCAACTTTGAATTCAATATTGGCCAACATATATTCCCATTTGAATAGCTTCTCGCAAATGCATGTGTGAAAGCATGCACGCTCATTTAATCTATGATATATAACAATAAGTTTCTTGAGAAACATTTTTAAGTATTATAACCAGACCCTATCACGTTTCATTATTTAAGAAACTCATGCTGTAATTTCCCAAAAAAGAAACGGGATGTTCTATATGCATGTCACTGTCTATGAATTTTATATTATATAGATTAAAGTTTATCCTTATCCACTAATCGTTGTTGTAAACTAATTTTTAGTTTTTCGCATAATCAAGGGACTTTTTTTCCTTACATATAATATGTTTTATTATTTAGACGTCCTGCAGACAATATCTTATACGGTTTTTGTTAAATACTTTTTAAACCTAGTTTACGTTAACTTATGATGCACATGAACTTAATTTTATTAGGTGTATACGTAGTCAACCTGACAACTTTTGACCAAAGCAATAGTGAAATCAACGAAGAATTTGATTAGATTTCATTTAAATAAATATTTGGAGAAGGAACTTCTTTGATACTCAAAATATATTGGTAACCTCTCTAGTTGACACATTATAAAGGAAATTTAAAAGACTTCAATTTCTCATCCAGTAATTAATACATGGTAAGTGTCATAAAACTTTCCCTATAAAAATGTCACCTAATTTAATTAAGACAAGTTAGGGAAGTTTCTTTAAAGGAGCTACCACATATTCTTTGCCCAAAAAAAAAAACAAAACAACTCACACACGCACACATATATTCAATCTGAGGTGTGCAACTAAATTCAAGCTTTTAAAATATTTTAAAATGTGTAATAAATTATAATATTATATTATTATATACAAATTTAAAAAATAATCTAATAATTGAATACCTCAAACCCCATAGTATTGCCCTTTATATTTTTCTCTTTCTATTAAAGGCTGCTTTGAACATAGTGCAGGTCTATCTTAATGCAGTGAATATTTGTAAAATTTATCTACTTAAATTTGGATATCTAGATTGATAAATGAGTTTGAATTGCAGTTTAAATCTAAATAATCTTTATAACTTTTTATTCAAGCGTATTATAATTAGTAGTCATTCACATGTAAGATTGTTAAATTTGTGAGTTTAAGTAAACTAAAATAAATAAACTCGTAACATAAACTCATAGCGTAAGTTTGTAAAAGTTTATATTTATTAATAATTATATATAAAATACAATATACAAAAAGAAATTCATTTAGATACAATTCAAATTATACTAATTTTTTTTTAAAAAAAATTATTTATATTTCACAATTCATATTTCTCAATATAAAAATTCTAATCAAGTTTATATATAAATATTATTTTTGTGTTCTTTATTGGATTTTACTTGATTTAAGAATTTTTATCTCTTTTAAACCCAATTTGATTCAGTTATATAGTACCTCGTCAAAGTCAGTTCAAAAAATATTGAGTTAACCAAGTTTACCTAAGTTAAAAATGAATTAAACTGAGTTTGTATTGAGTCTAAGTCTATAAGCGAGTTGACACAATTTTTTAAGTAAAAATTTGAACTCACTAAACTCAGAGAATCAACTTGTGAGTTTAACAATAATACTAACACGAAGCAAGATAAGACATAGGTCTAATATATTTATTATAGTTTGAATTTAAATATTTTAGATACTCTACCTATAATATCCTAACCCAAACCTATCCCAGCTTAAACATGATCATAGCATGATATTTATTCCTATGTTCCTAAATAGCCAGGCTTATCTAAATATTCTTTACTTTAACAAATTATAAATCAAAGAACTTCACCATAGTATTTTGTGAATTTTATTTTTGTTGGTGATTTTTGTTAGTAAGCATCCACCTACTACAATATGTCTTGGAGTTTGGAAGTAGATCTAATCATGCATTTGGCCCATTTGAAAAAAAAAAACATTAAAATTAGGTTGAGCCTGTATTTTTTGGTATGCCAGGTGAGGCCTATAAAAAATTCAAGCTGGCCTAGCCTGCTTCATTCTTTAATATCGTTTTTTTTTTTTGGTCCAACTTTCCCATTTAATAGTTAACCACTCATTTTCTCTAAAAAAAATTGAAGAAAAAAGCATCATCTAGGATTTCAAAAATGAAAAGATTAAGTTAGTTTGCAAAGTAACATTTAATATTGCTAAATATAATTTAGTTATGAATAATACCCACTTTTACATTTACCAAATTCATTTATCAATGAATGATAGAGTACATACTAATTATATTATTCGAGAATATAATTTTTTTTTTTGCCAAAAGAATGGAGTAATTATCCATCATCTATAGATGCAATTAATTTGTATTTGATTTTCCCTACTTCAAATTATGTGTCTTTATTATTTTCACATTTGACATATATAACTTAGTATCTAAAATTTAATTATAATGATACCAGCATTGATCCTACAAATTGTATTAATAACCGAATCCCAAATTCCATTTGTGAATAAAGGAAAATTAAAGTAGAAAGAAGGAAAATTAGGAAAGATCTACAAAGAATTTCAAAATGTTAAAATGAAATAATAAAACAAACTGCTCAAACTAGGCTTTAAAAAATGCTTGAATTTGGCTCATTTCATATTTGGGCTTTCTAAAAATAAGGCCACTTTTTCTTGGGCTCATATTTATTTATTTATTTTTGAACTAAGCTTATAGGGCTAAGTGGGCTCTCTAACTTATGATTTGGTCTACTAAAAAGTGGTCAAATAGGGCCCAGTCCATTGAGTTGCTCAAGCCCAACCCTATTTAATTAGGGATAAGTCATGTATTTAAGCCAAAAGGTCAATCTCGGATTAAAAAATAGGCTTGTTTTAAAAATTGGCCAACTTAGGCTTAAAATGGTGTTTAGCCTTAATTAAAGCTTTAAGATGGATTCTTACTTCAATGGCACAAGTAGCCCTAGCTAGGGTTGTACAAGGGCTAAGTTTTAGCTTGACTTGGTTTACTATGGGCTAAAAAGAATAGGCTTATGGCCTTACTCGGTCTCAAACAAGTTAGGCTATGTTTTTCTAATTTTTTATTAAACTTTTAAATTCTTATATCTTTGTGACCACTTGACCATTTTGGGTATATAACAACTTACTTTAATACATCTTTGCAAAACTTATGCAATAAACATGAAAAGAGTAGGTCTAAAGGAGGAATAGGAAGAAAACATAAGTATAAATGTTGAAACTTCAAAAAGCTATAACTCATAACCTAGTAATTCAATTGAGGCTATTTTTATTTTAGGTAATTTTTCAAGACAAACATGATGTAATTTACTAAAGGTGCTTTAACTTGTTTATTTCCTTAAAAACACACGTTTACTATCTCAATTTTTAGTTCTTTTTCTTTTTTGGACTTTCAACTCTAAAAATTCACATTTTTTATCTAGTCCTTTCTTGTCTAAATGTAACAATTTAGGAAGGACCTTACAAAGGCTTTGACTCTCTAATTATTTATAATTTGCAAAATATGTTTAAAAAATTTTGATTAAAATTACAAAATTACACTTAAAAAATCTTTCTTTTCATTTAAATCCCTAATTTTTTTAATATTATATAGCCAAGCTACACTAGCTAGCATGGCCCAACCCTGTTGAATATTTCTTTTTACCTTATATGGACCTAACTCAATTTGGTCAGACAACATCATACCAACTAGGTCAACGTGCAATCTATCCTTAATGTAGAAAATAGAGGCACAATGAGAAAGAGAGAGAGAGAGAGAGAAAGAGAGATATATATTTATATATATGGTAACATAATAAAAAAAAACCTGACCTTACAATTTAGTCTAATGAGAAAAGGACATACAAAAGAAAGAAAAACTTTGATTTGATTAGAAATGATAATTAAAAAAAAAAAAGTCACTTTTAGCAATAATAAATGTCATCACTATAAGTCTAATTATGGCCATTAGGACTTCTAGCAATAACGTTTGATCACTGCTAGGTTGTTATCTCTATAGTTTTGTATAATGGTACCATTAAAAAGGCACTTTTCAAAACACAATGATATTTATTGTCGCTAACGATATTTTTAATGGCAACTCTTTGAATCATCTCTAAAGATTTTTAAGTAGCGACTCATGTCACCATCAAGAGTATCTTTTAATGGCAACATTGAAGATTGCTAGTAAAAGTCACTTTTTACAGCAACCTTTTGGCATCGCTAAAAGTTGCTTTGTAATGCAATACTTTTTGTTGTTACTAATATTGTCTCTAATAGTGACAATAGTCATCACTAAAATTTTTTTATAAAATTTAATTCTTTTAAATGACTTCATATTGCAGCTACGAAAGACTTAATGCTTAGAGAAATTTAATACATTAACAATCTGCATACATAAACCTTAAACCCTAATCCCATTACATACAGTTCCTATTTCAAAATTAATAAGCTTCACTATTACTCTTTCCCATGCACTATTCCCAACCACGTCCATCTTTCACCTAACTCTTCTTGCTTGGAAAAAACTAGAAGGCTATAGGCCTTAATTGATTAATTCTTCATTGTTAGCCAACAAAAGATTCTAATTCTTTCACATATATAGCTTGGAGTATTTGAGTGTTCCGACCGCTATATTCAACCTGATAATAATGAAGAATGAATTAGGCATTTTATGAAGTATGGATCTACCGACCTAAAAATCCAACTTTGTGCAATCTAGTTCACATTTTAAGGATCTAAGATAGCACACGAGTTTAAATACAAGTTCCAAATTCCAAAAATTTTAAAAATCACACATTTTTCCACAAATTCAAAAGAAAAAAAATGAATGCCTATTGTTTACTGCCACAAAAGTCTACTAGCATTTGTTGTCATCCCTTGTTCCCTCAATACATTATCTGCATTCATCCTTCTTCATTCCCTCCATTGATCCTCTCACTCAATGTCATCTCTCGCTTCCCTCCATTGTTCTCATCATCGCCATCACTAACCCACCATCGTCTTTTGCCATCACCGTTTTCCTTTATCATTCTCAGGTTACTCTTAGGCCTTCCATCTCCCTTGTCTCACTCTATAATAACCTTAATAATAAAAAAAAGGATTTTTTTATTCTTTTCCTCCTTCCTACTTATTTTCATTTCTTCTTCCCTGTATTATCATGCTATATGAAGTGACAAAACCATCTCCTTCTTCTCCAGATCATGCACCATTTCCTATCATCATTGCCATTCGTTCTCTATTCTGTGGTTATTACCAGTGATGCGTGACAAACCCCAACCTCCTTGCTGCCCAAACTACCCAAGAAGGTCTATGGAGGAGGCTACATCATGCTGTCATTTACGATAATTGTCCCATCGTTCTACTTCCATTTTTCTTCATTATTTATTGGATAATTTATGGGCTTTTTCTTGTTGTTCCTAATCTCGGTTCATTCCATCTCTAATAAAGCTTGGAAGATTGTTTCTTCTCCTCCTCTTCATGTAAGCCGAAAATAGTCCAAGAAATTTAGGGTTTTTTTAAGGAAGTTTCTAGTCGGGTTACCAGTGTGCCAATCTTCAATTCTTGGTCCCTTGAGGTAATTATTTAGTTTAGATAGTTAACTGAAGCAACTTTAGTTCATAGGTTGATCAAGGAATCAAGAATAAGGCTTTAGAGTAGAACTATTAATCAATTTGTGATTTTTAAATGAGATTAATGTTAAGAATTGTTCATTTGAGCTTAAGTAATGATTTGGTGAACTATGAATGTGGATAGGAACTCTACTGATATTAATTTTGAAGGGCGCTAGTCTTGAGAAAAGGAACAAGTGTTGCAGTAGTAATCAGTACTTTTTGTGATAGATAATAGATTACACACTGGTTACTGGTTTCCTATGTCTCTAAGGAACCTATGATTATGGTAACAAGGTTTTATTTAAACAATTTAAGCTTGATTTTATCATTATTGTAGAAAAAAAATTTTAGATCAAGTTGAGGAACAACATAGAATATATATATATATATATATATATATATATATATATATATATATGTATATACATGTGTGTGTGTGTGTGTGTGTGTGTGTGTGTGTGTGTGTATGCATGGATATCGCCATATGTACATATATCTATAGATAAATATATAAGAGAGAAATAAATAAATACAAATAATAAGAAATAAGTATATATGTATATAGATATACACGTGTGAGTATATAAATATAGGTAATACATTTTATCTGGTTGCATATTTTAATACCTTAGATTGGTTATTAGAGCATTTCAATTCATTGATTATTGGTTTGTTTATCAACTTGAGCAACATTCTAGTTTTCTTACTCAAATCAAACACTTAAATAATCGTAGTATAAGAACCTAGCCATCACTAATCATTCTGCATGCAACTAAATTTAGATACAAGTTGCTTAAACCTGATAGTGAAATAAAAGCGTTTAACAAGAATTCATAGATGGGTGCGTTATTAAATGGTTTGAGTACACCTAGATCAGAGAGAAGGAAGCTTGGCTGGGAAAAGGAACTGCCCATTAGGTATATCTGCCCTTGAAACGATAAGAAGCTACCAACGAAGTGTAGCCATCGTTAGAAATTTATGTGAATCATGATATATAGAAATATATAGAAAAGGAGCTGCTTGTTAGGCATAGCCACCATAAAAGCATAAGGAGTTGCTAATGAGGCATAGCCGCCACCATCATGATAAAATCCTAGCCTTTCCTCCCCTATAACTACCAATTTAAGGATTTAGGCCCTTGAGACAACCATGTATAAGTAAACTTGTTACTTGATCTTATTAATTGATTTCTGCATTTCTTGGCTCCTGTTTGAATTATAGCCTTGTTGCTTATATTTCAATAATCTATTATCTGCTCATTGAGTTTTCAACTCGTTCTTTTAACTTCTTTTTTCAAATGATGCAGTTGGATCTAATCCACCTCCTTTATCTTAGGTTCAAAGGCATTGTGGTGGTGAGCCCCGTTTTGAACAGTAAGGGTGTTTTGTGTTGTAGTAAAGAATTTTGAGTTAATATTATATTGTACTCTAGACTTGGCTCCATTTGACATAGGCTATATTCCCCTCCTTTATTTTTTATTCTTTTGATACTTTAATGGCTTGTTATGGAGAGTGGAGCTCTCCCTTACTGTATTTGTTAGTTTTATGGCTATTTGTAAAAATTTGGGATATCCTATTTTTAGGGAATACTCTGCCAAAATTTTTATAAAAAGCTAGGAACATCGATTTAAATATCTAATAAAGTGGAGATTACAATTGATGTGCTATTACCTTGTTTAGAATTTTTCCAAGACCCATTGAATTGGTAGGTTATAACAACTCAGGCTTGCAAGTAGGAAATCTCATGTGGTTTCCCCTTCCTAGTTACTCCCTCTCATTTTGAGGGTGTGACACACTCTTAGGCCACAAAGAGGGAAAGGGGGTTGGGGTTAAATTAATCAAGGGAATCTTACGTTTCATTCTCGGTCCACTAATTGAAAAAAAAAAGGTAAAAACAATTAGGACAACAAGTTGTTGTCATTAAAAAAGTTTGGATCTAAAATTTTTTAGCTTGCATGAAAAATTTTTTCAAAGAGAAATAGTGGCGACTTATTGTAACCACTGAAAGAATTATTATATAGTGTTTTTGTGATTTCTAGGGATTGTCATTATATATTTTTTCAGTGACAAATCTATGTCACCAAAAATAAAAAAAGTTGAAAGTAGTGAGAATAAAAAATATTGTCATTGAAACCTCTTTTACTAGCAACAAATAGTTGCTACTAAAATTCTGGCAATACATAGCACAAAAGTCAATTATCGCTGCTAAAAATTTTTAATAGTGACTTTTCATCACCACAAAAGCTTTTTAATGGCAACTTTTTACCAAAAGGATAAACACTTTTTTAGCGACAGATTTTAGCTACGACATTTACATGTTGCTGTTAAAAAAAACTCATAGCAATGTCTTTTTTAGTTGTTGCTAAATATATATATATATATATTTGAAGTATAATGAACACACAATGAACGGTCAAAATGTAATAGAAGCAACGCTGGAGATGGTGCACTATAGCAACAACGCTGAGGACGAATTATAAAAACGAGCTACAAAACTTCAGAGAAGAATTTTAAAGAAAAGGCCAATGGGAGAAGAGAGAACATAAATGGAAAGGATGGGGAGAGTCATAGGGATCAATCTTATAGGTGAAGAAAAGAGGAGGACGATGCTTAAATCGAATGTTTTTGTTACATTTTATTTAAGGAAATTTGATATATTTAAATTTAACTAAAATGTGATTTTTTTTCTTTAAGTTTAAACTCCATTTTATTATATGTTAATATTATTTAACCAGAATCGATTACGTTAATCTCCTTTAAAATTTTTATAACATACACTCCTTTTAATTTTTAACTTATATAAAAATTACTGTTCTATACTAACAAAATTGTTAATGAATATTAAGTCCTGTGCATTTCTTCCTTCGTGAAATCTCATAATAGATAAATTAATATTAATAAAAAATTAATATATAGGAGGTTAATGAATTTCTTTTTCTAATACTGTGAGTATAGATTTTATAAACTTAATTAAGATAGGTTTTATTATAAAATTAAAATTAAAAAATGTGAGCATAGATTTCAAAAGTTTTTAAACGAGGTTAATGTATTTTTCTATAATTAGTACTAGAATATCCTAGCAGATGATTAAGAACATGCATTACTTAGATGGGAAGTCAAAATACTAAATTTGGGTGATGAATAAAATGACGAGTAAAAAAGGTTTTGGGGCTAAAAAGTAAAATGAAGCAAACTGTGAAAGAAATGAAAACGCGTATATCAGAAAGGGACACAGGAGAGATAGAATTGGGATTGGAGCCAAATTAGCATGGGGTTGCGTGCACGTTTCTATAAAATTGAAGTGATTCCATCTGCTTTTGTAATTTTTTGAATCAACCCGTTGCTTAATAATATTATAATAGGATATTTTTAAGTAGCAAGTGAATATTACATTATTTAATATTTATGCATTACATTTTGGTTTGATAAATTCTTTTTTTTGTGTGGGTTGTGTGTGTGTGTGTCTGATTTAGTTGACGTGATTTTGATTGGATGACAAAAGTCCATGGATAGAATATAATGGTCCTTTACTCAGGAAATCATATCGGATTTCTTCAAATTTAGTTTACTTTTTGCGAGAGTATATAGAATTTGACGCAGCATAAGACGCAAAAAGATAGATGAAATCACAAATAAAGTTTGAAAAGAAATTAGAAAATTGTATTATTCAAAATTGGGATACAAGGTGTTTAAAAAGACTTTTATATAGATCAAAAATAAAAAAATGAAAATGAAAATTTGTGTAAAAAGGAAGATAATTAAAAGGTTTAAAATTCAAAGAAAACAAATGAATCCAAGTTTGAAACTATATCCAACTAGGCTACGCTATTTAGCATTATGTTGGGTTTCGAATAAATGTTTTGAATTAGTATAATAGGCTTTGAAACTCTATTTAGGTTAAAAGTTATGCCTTTCGAAAATCAAGTCATTCATTTCAACTTTCACATAAATTTTTTATTATTTAATTGTTCTATATACTTATTTGCAACATGTTCCACATCAGAATTTGTTTTTATTTCCAAGTTTATGCCATTTACTCCAACTTATCTAAACTTTGACTATCGTCTATCGGCCATCTGGGCTTGTAAAATCATGCAGATTGACTTTTTCATTAGTATATATGTCCAACAATTAATAGAACTGAATTGAGTATTTGGATTCTTTAATTATCATGGTTGATTCGAGCTTGAAGGGAGAAGATTGAGAGCCTATTTGTGTTCCTTCTGTCTTTGTGCACGATAAAGAGAAAAAAAAAATGGGAGCATTTGAGGATTTAAAAAATATATATTTTTGTCTGTTAGACAATGTTTAAATTTATGTTGACAATTTAGAAATGACGTAACATAATAATCCCATTCTATTAGGGTTTTGGGCAGGCCTACTAATGGAGTTGTACAAATCTATAAGTTTAGAGGGTTAAAATTTTAGAATTGATGGGATAATTTCACAATCCTTATAAATTGAAAGAAGTGATATGCATTTTTAGCCTTTAAATTTTTATAATTTTATAAAGAGTTTATTATTTTAAGAGGGAACAATTTTCATGAAATATATTTTGAGATTCTTATTTTAATGTTTTAATTCATGACTTGACTAACTATTAACGTTCCATGAATGAGCTTTTTTTCTTTTTCCTTTAAAAGATAGAACCTTTTATTACATCATCCTTTAATTTTGTCGGTTTTTAATTAATTTGAGTCTTCAAAATTTAACGAATTTTTACATAAAATAAAACTTAAATTTTGTTCAATATTAAATGAAGTCTAGTACCAATCCCCCAACAAAGCATTGGCGCAGACAAGGGTACCCTTGTCAGTCTCACATCAAAATGCATTTTTTAAGAAAAAAGTACTGCATTGGCATGATTTACACAATAAATGGTAAATCTCGTTAATTATTTTTTTTTAATTTTGATTTGTATGCATTTATATTTCATCTCTCATCTCTGCATAGTTCATTATATATATATAAATCTAGAAGCCTTCATAAACTTTTCAATGGATGTAGTTGGAGATGTGAAGATATATGAGACTCCATTAATGGACACGTATATTCTACAATTAAATATTAAACTATTTTTTGTGAGCTAAAATAAAATATTTAAATTATAATATCACTTGTACAGATTACTCAGAACATTACAGATATCTTTTCTAAAAAAATAGCGGTATATTATATTTGGAAGCTTACTTTATACTTCACCGTTGTTGCGTATAATTTGGTGTTGAATGTTCCATGAAAGTTGCCCAATATTATTGTTGATAACAACTTGAGAAAGATTCCAGAAATTTTCCTTTTTCACTAAAATGAATATTATGTCATTTCCTGCTTCAATTATTGCAAGTTATATATAACGGGATTTCTTTAACTATATATAATTAAGCATGTGGATGTGATTAATTGCAACATTTTTAGACCAATAAGAATGCACATTCCATATTGATCTAAAGATTTATATGAAGAAGATACCATTATTAGATGTGTGAGGACAATTTTGCTTAAAATAATAAGATTGGATTTGTTAAAAAGTGCAAACTTACCATCAAATTGTGAACCTCAATCATTTTCATTTCAGTGATGGGTATGAAAATGACAAAATATTAAATATGCCCATGTCTCTCAGCTGTTAAATTGAATTTTGTTTGTCTGAATAAGATTTTCTCTTATCACATCCTCTAATTGAAAGATTCGTGTGTGAATACACTTCTAATTAAAGTAACCATTCGTAACAAATGTTGATAGTGAAACCTTCGTATTCAACAAACCCATCTTTACCTAATTTGAGAATTTTATTCAACTTTTTTCTTAGGCTTTTTCTCAGATTTGATGACTGATACATCTTGCCTAGCTATACTTGACGACATATAGGATTTCAGTTCCATTATATAAAACTTTGATAAATTTTGAATTCAAATATCTTTTAAAAAATTGATAGAAGTTAAGCTCCAATTTAATATTTATTATTAATCTATTTTTTAACATAGTGAATGCTTCGATATAGATAGCAAAAAAAAAAACACATAATTTATAAAATATAATTAGACTAAGCTAATTAATCATAAACATCCATGTAAGTATATTAATTTTTTGGACTTATTTCTCACGTGTTCATGTATTTATTTACCATCTGTCTTCACCTAACCTTTTGCTGAAAACTCCTACCTAAAAGTGAGAAGGGCCAAACATGTACACCACTAGGCTACAAACACACGGTGGTTGCGATTATCAATCCTGATAATAATAATAATAAAATGAAAAAACTAATCTATAATGAAATGTTTAAGGAGATCATTAACCACTAAACCTAGGTTATCATATAAATAATTAGGATTGAGAAACACAAGCATCTTAATCTATGATTATTTTCAAGAAAATTAAATTATATAAAATTTAATGGTGAGAAGAGGAAGAAAGGGAAAGAGTGTCTTTTTTCATATAATGACTGCCGACTTCTGTCAGGGTTGTCAAAACCAAATGCCAAGAGGTTTGGATTGGGACCATCCTTTTGGCATCAAAAGGGGTAGGGGTCCCCCTTCGAATAAGGTAAACTACCTTAATCTTGGATGGTTCTTTGAGGGAGAGAGAGATATGTATGTACATTTGACCCTGACAATATATTATATTTCTAGGTCCAACCCTACCGACCAAAAGAAGCCTTGTTCAGTTTCTGGTTCATAAGAAAGCAAATTTTTGGCCCACAAAGACCATTTCCAGCGTTGTTATAAATATATACATACATATATATATATATATACATGTCGATGTGAAAAATGAAGTCCAAGAATTTCTGCAACTTATTTACATATATCATCAGTAGACCACAACTAAACCCTAATCGCATATTAGAAGACATTCATGTTTAAAAATTTTAGAGTCAAATCCCATTAAAAGTGAAAATGATGAAGCTATCCGATACTGAAGTGCTTGAGGGAGTACATTTGTAAGTAATAGCTAGCAGCTTCGTCTCTCGTACCAAAAGCAAAAAGGATAAAATGCATGGGAGGGTAATGGATATCTCGTATATAAGCTTATTTGATAGAGAAAATTGCAATCATATATCATGTATGTAGATTGCTTTTTAGGTTAGAAGCTTAGAACGGCACTAATAGTTTTTTAAATGACCAGCTTTATAGGAAACAAGACGAACTCGAATTGTTATTAGGTTGCATTGCGAGATGGTGAGCAGATCACAGAACAGGTTTTTTTACGGGTGAAAAGACAGAATACAGTCTCTCCTCTGCTCTCGTGATAGTCTTTGGAGAAAATTAACCCATATCTTAAAAAATTTGTACTAAAAAATTTTAAAGAACATAATTATTATTAAATTTTAAAAATTTTACTATTAAATTTAGAGTATTTATTAATGGGTGTAAAAAAATATTAAACTTTTTTACACCCAATAATAAATTCCTTAAATCCAGTAATAAAACTCATAAAATCTTATGATAATTATAGTTTTTAAAAATAATTTTATTTTTTAAGATTCTTTATTATAAATTTTTCAAGATATAAGTCCTTAATTATAAGTTTCCCTATTCTTTACTATGATCTTTAAAGTAGGAAGTATTATAGCAAAGTTTTGGACTACAAATGGTGATCCGAAGCTAAATATAATCCACAGATATATAAAACATGAATTAGGATCCCCTGTGGATACTGTAACGTTTTAGAAGCCCTTTTTCATTTTAAGGGATTAAAACATGTAGTTGGAAAGAAAAAAATTGTAAAATTTTAACTACAAAAGAAAAATATATTTTAAAATTTTTAATTGTATAATATAATTAAAATTTTTCAAATATAATTTTTTTCATAAATATAATTTTTATCCTCACAATTATAATTTTTATCTTTTAAATTACATTTTTTAATCCCTGAAAAGAAAACAATGAAACTGAACATTTAAAGTACCTTTGTAGTAATATGTACTACTGCAGAAGATCTAATTGATAAAACTTACAAAAGGAGCTACCAATATTTATAACAAAAAAGGTGAAATAAGGAAATTGTCCCACTTCATTGCTCTCTTTTCAATCTGAATCTCCTATATTTAGAGGATAAATACACGATATACAGTTAAAGAAAAATAGACTAAAAGAATAAATGTTGAAAAGAAAAATCTGTGACGTTAATATTTGTGTCTTTTTCTTCTTGTAGTATTACAAGGAGCCATTTTAACTTCCTTTTTCTGTTTCTTTGGTGAAAACTGGAAAGGCAGGAGGCACTCGTGTGCGGTAATGCTACTCATAACCAGCGTACAAAAATTGACAGTGGCTCCTTCTGCAAACTACGGTTATAGCAATTAATGTGTAGACATGGTGTACATACATACAACACTCCGGAATTGATTGTCAGTTCCATGAACTAAATATGAACCCTTACTTGTATATACGCCACATATACCCTAATTTTTCCCGATCATATAGCTTCTTGTTTGTGGAACTGACAGCCATCATTTCACCAATAATCAACTCATGAGAAAAAGTTTCGAATTTTGTTTTACATAGAAAATTGTCAAATTTCAAAGCAAACATATCGGTTGTCAATTTCTTGTCATGCCAAAACACTGCAAAGAATCCTGGTTCGGCGCAAGAACTTGCGCCAGTGGCCATTACTAATAAATCAGCTCATAAATCGCCGAAATTCTCGTCCACTTCGAGAAATTGTATCGGTAGAGCAGTTGACAAGATCACATTCCAGACTACGCATCATTACATTTCTGACTAAAATTACATTATATCAGATATCATACCCCTTCGAGGCAGGAAGGATAAGAAGGAGCTGGCATTGTTGGGAGAGAGATTGATTATGATGTCTTATCCCTTCATTATGATTCTGTTCCAAAAATTTAAGCTTCAGTGGGTCCCTCAACCCGTTGATTACTCCGCTGGTCCAGAATTTGAATTTCAAAAACAGACTACTCATAGATGGTTAACATTAGCATCTCTTTAAATTTTAAACAAGCAAACTAAACTGCAGAAAGAATATCCATATGATCACACCGGACAAAAAATATGTTCATACACCTAAATGTGGTATTTCACAAATGTTACAGAACCCAAAAAATTAACCTAAATGTTTCAAAACTGGTTCCTAACTTCGGCAGAATGTACCGCCGTGAAACCAGAATTAGGAACAATAACCAGGGACACACCATCAAACTTTAGAAAGTGACCAGCTAGAAAGATCACTCAACTGAGAGGGTAAGCTTTGGATCCATATGTAAATAAGTTTTCCATTTTACGAGTCTTGAGCAGTTGTAGCAGTGGCTTGTTGAATTCTCCGTTGATGTACGTCCCAATTATACACCCGGGCAATTGTAACCTGATCAAATTTAGATAAACTATTTGTTACAATTATAAATGATAAGTAAAGATCATTGTATTCTGGCTTATTGAGAGAATAAAAAGGAAAGGGCAAAATTTGACTGGCTTCCCTTAGTAAATTTTTTCATCTCAAATTTAGGGATGAAAATAAAAGAAAATGCTATATCAAGGTCCAAGCTACATGATTTTCATTAATATAAATTTTCAGTTTCACTACCAAGAATAACCAGTGAATTTAAACCTTTCCTTCCTTCTCAACTCTCACTAGTTTATGTTCTACCTCCTCATCCTCCCCCTCTTACTAAGCCACCCTGGGTAGTAATTGCACTTAAGGGCTTGGGCTGCAGGCCACCCAGTATAAGTCCAATGCCCACAACATCCATTTTTTTCCTGAGATGACTGCTCCAAAAAGAGATAAAGAGGACTTGGTAATTAGCAATCTAACCTGAGTTATTGTCACCTGGTCCCTCAGGAACTGTAGATCGGCAATAAGAACTTCTAAACTGGCTTTAGCATTATCCAGGTTCTTTTGTAGAAGACCTTTAGCCTGCACCATAAATTTACATAGTATTTAAGTTGGGAAAAATTATATTCAAATAGAGAGAGAGAGAGAGAGAGAGAGAGTAATAACATCTAAAACTAACAGTCAAGGACCTCTTCTGATGAATATTCTAACATAACATTTGCTCCAAGCCATAAACACACAGAGTCAGTTTCCTCTATGCGAGCTCGTGAGTATATGCCTTCTGAGACTTCAAAATCAGCAATAAGTTCCTGTAGTTACGCAAAGAGTCAGGCACATAGCATCTAGTTTAAAACATATGTATTTAACTATCTATAAGATGATAAAAAAGTAATAATTTACTGAAGGTTCTCTAACAACAGATGAGACCAGGTGCAGTAACATAATTAAAAACAATAATTACATAAGATGCAATTGAGTTTTTGACTATTAATACCCTATCGATATTGAATCTCTTTGATGAACAAGCATCACTTATAACATTGATTTCGATGATTGCATTATTGTTGGAAATATCATTTATTGGATTCCAGAAAAGCTACAAACCATGTTGAGTTTCTTCATCTAATATTTACTGATAGAACATCATTTACAAGAATTGTTGCCAATACATTCTTCTAGACAGAAGCAAATGTGCGGTACTTGACATTCAAAAACGCTTACTATCTACTTTTGATGGCTTTTTGTGGGATGGCTTTTTGTGGACTTGACTCCTTAAGAATTAAAAAAGAAAAAAGAAAAATACATCTTAGGTATAAGGAGGGCTATGAAACAATCAACCTTGTTAAGTTTCACCCTCTATTACTCTGACCCTTTACTTTGTGTACCTGTGTGCAGACAGCCAGAGAACTGGACAATGGAGATATGAGTATCTAGGGTATGATGTAACTCTATTTTATTGAATTTAACTATGGATAATCTACCTAGAAGCATACGCTGGGATAGTTGGATGCTTACAGAGCAGTGAACACAGCCAGAGCAGTGAACACAGTTGGATGCTTACAGTGCGAGTACGTTTGGTTAGAGGATGTAATTGTAAAGAGAATGTAAAATGTGAGTAAGTGGGAGTAGGTGAGATAAAAAATAACTGTTTTACCTCTACTTTTTAAGAAGTGATGATAAATAGAATAATAAGTATAAAGATATTGCAAACCATGGAGCCAAAAAGAAAACAAGCTCCCTGCATTCAAGAGGCAGGACTCCTCAGAAACGTCTTCTTCCCTGCCCCCTCTCAACGAAAGACTACCTGATAATATCCCCCAATGACCTAGCCTTCCTCTCACACCACCTTTCTCTCTCCTCCAGCTCACCCACTAGGCTCTCATCATTTGAGAGTTAGTTATCCCCTGGGCCCACATCATCTGGGACCACACCAGAATTTGCCTCATTGTTTTTATCCCTTTTCTTTCTACTGTAAGTTCTACCAGGAGGCCCATTAAAATTGGGTCCATTAGGGTACTTTCCTATTGTTTGTTTTGTGCATTTTTTCTCTGCTTGTTATTTCATTTAGTCTAAGGCAGTCTTCCTAAAAGTATACAACTCTGTATATAGTTGCACCTCCTTGGTGTTTCTTACTTTCTTACAAGACAGGATTTACATATACAAAGATATTGATGATACCAAGAGGCCCTTCAGACACTCACATATTGGGTACATCTGCTAGTAACTCCATTTCGGTTGGAATATCAGTAAATTCAAAAGCCTTAAATCATTTATAACAATAAGAGCAGCGGGCTTTGGTTCTTCTTGGCAATGACCAACCAGAAGCCAAATTCAAAGGTAGAATCCCAATGGACATATTATCCTTTACCATGGATAAGCTTTTTCACAAAACCCGCTTAAAAATACTTCAAGCAAATAGCTAGCTCAATATGCACATACAAGAATCTTGTTGCGTGAGTGTGTCTACAGCTGTCCGAGTGTGGGGAGCAAGACCAACCATGATCTCGATGCAATAAGTTTAAAGACATATATCCAAAAGTATATGCCTAGTCATCTGATTGAGATGATGAATCAAGTATTATGGGCTGTCAATAGAGAGATATGACATCTACTTCTCATTTTCCTCAAACATAAAATCCAGGTTCCTTTAATCTAAACTATAATACATGAAAGCAGTCTAATATGATTTTTACTTAAAAGGAAGCTGAGGAACCAGGTATACCCAGAAGGTATAAATGTTACAGCAGTCATCACATATACTTCCAGGGCAACTCCACATGCATCAACAGAAAAAGGTGGACTGTGTTTTAGATGTCTAATCTGACCACTCACATCTATCTATCATTTTCCTCAAACATAAAGCCGAAGTTTCTTCAATCTAAACTGTAATACTTTATAGGTGAAAACACACTGAAAACGAACCTCACCAGTACCCTTCTTAGCTTTCAAGGTAGCAACAACTTCTAAGCACTTCTCAATATCAGGGATCTTTGCCTGAGAACAACCACAAAAAAAAAAAATTAGCACTAATGAAATCTGTTCTCAAATATATAAAGAAAAGAAAAGGTAACAAAACAAAATTAATAATTTTCAGTGAATCAAGTTATATTGATCATGTGATACATGGAAGCGAAGTAAGCTTTACTTTTGTTACTTGACTTCAGCTCATTGTTATGCATTTCTGTTAGTAACTAAATTCTGTTACTATTGGTTATAGTTCTGTCAAGGTTCTGTTATTGCTGTTTGCTAGTAACCAAAGTTACTGTTAGCTGCATCTATGGGATATAAATAGGAGCTGGTTAACTACTATTGGGATGAATTTTGGACTTGAATTATAATTCCTCTGGTATTGAATACCAGTTTCGCATGCCCCTGTACCAAATTGGTATAAGAGCTTCGGTCCTTGGCCATGAAAGCACATTCATCAGAATGTCCATGAGAACTCAGACAGGAAGTGTCACAGACTCGTATGGATTTGAGTGAGCTTCATGCTTCTTAGGTACAAACTGATTTCTTTATGTTGCATCGGAGAAGCTCATCATGGAAATGGCAGCAAAGTCAACATCGCTGCAATCAAACACAGTGGAAGAGGCGAACGGCAAGATGCAAGCTGCTAGAGGGCATGCAAACAGCTTCTAACCTCAAGTCAGATCATACAATGGTATTTAGAATAGTCGCTACCAATTTCTAAAAAAGTTCACGCGCATCGAATCCCCAAAATTCGATAGTTCTGAGTTCAAATTGTGGCTCTTTCAATGTAAGCAATTCTTTGATATCGACAAAACACCACAGGATCACCAAGTTCGCTTGATCAGCCTACACTTAGAGGGAAAGGCATTGCAATGGCATCAAAATTATATAAAAAGATTGAGAGGTTGGTTGATTGGAATATCTCAAAGCAATAAGAGAGCATTTCAAAGACATTTTTAAAATGAATCCCATGGCTTAGCTTGAAAAGTTTCAACAAGAAGAGTCAATTAGTCAATATCAAGAGAGGTTTGAGAATTTACTGGCAAAAGTGGAGCTTGAAAAGAAGCATGCCATCAGCTGCTTCCTTGGAGGTCTCAAGCCCAAGATCGAAACACTAGTACATATGTTAAAACCAATCTCACTAGCTAACATGATGTATCTAGCACGTTTGCAGGAAGCTTCTGTTCAAGCCTTCTAGAACCAGAGTTCAGTCACTATGAGGAGAACTCAACCATATTCATCTACTTCTACCACTTTTTAGGCATCCAAACCTTACAATAACTCTATTCCATCAACCAACAAAAATTAAACTTCCTACACTTCCACCAAAAAAATAATGTACTGTCATAAAAAAGATTCCTCAACCTCTTCAACCTCGTCATTTTCATCAAAAACTAAAACTACTACCACTAATAAGGCCATTCAGCAACTCTCAAAGAAAGAAATGGATGAAAGGAGGAGAAAAGGCCTATGCAACTAGTGTCCAGAGAAATTTACTTTTAATCATAAACGAAAAAATTCTCAACTGTTCATGATTATGGTGGATGAAGATGACAGACAATTACATGGAGATTGATACAAAAGTAAGGAGGTAGAGGAGCCAAAAATTTCATTAATGCTATTAGTGGATCCATAGTAGATTCCACAGGACACTCTACTATGAAGGTGCAGGACATGATCAAGAAACAACCTGTGACCATTTTGTTAGATACAAGTAGCAGCCACAACTTTGTGGATCTCAACTTGGTTAAGAAGTTGAAGTTGAAAACTGATTGCACGAGGGCAACAGAAATCTTAATAGCGAATGGAGATTAGTTGATAGTGGATACTAGTTGCTTGCAATTACCATGGAGTTCAAATGGAGAATCCTTCCATGCTGTTTCCTAGTGATGGCCTTGGGAGGATAAGACACGATACTTGGCATGCAATGGCTGTCCACCATTGGTAGAATTCTATGGGATTTCAAGTAGCACTTTTTGTGTTTGTGTTGAATGAAAAGCTATATGAAGTCTATGGAATAGATACACCAATTTCAATAATGGAGGATGACAATATCAGGGGGGGAAGAACTTGTTGTATTCTAAGCAAATTTTCGTGCTACAACTGTGTAGTGTCAGTGATGAGGAATCACTTGGAATAGCAAAACAGGACACTGGCTGAACAAAGGTAGAGAAGAGTTCTTTGCTCACTCCTTTAAAGGAGTTTGAGGATGTATTTCAAACTCCTACATAACTACCTCTACTAGGGATTTTGATCACACTATTACCTTGAAGGAGTATCAACCAATTAGTTTGAGGCTTTAAAGATATGGTCCTATCCAAAACAATGCTATAGAAGAGTTGGCATGTGAGATGTTAGATACTGGAATAATCAGACCCAGTCAAAATTCTGTTGCTTTGTCAATGGTACTCGTTAAGAAAAAGGACAACACATGGCAATTTTGTATGTATGGATTACAAGAGGTTGAGCACTCAAACTATAAAAAATAAGTACCCTATTCCACTCATTGAGGAGTTGATTGATGAACTACAAGGGTTTAAATATTTTTCTAAATTAGACTTGAGAGCTGGCTATCATCAGATCAAGATGCACCCTGCTGACATTCACAAAGCAGCATTTCAAACTCATGAAAGGCTGTATGAGTTCTTGGTGATACCATTCGGATTGACAAATGCTCCAACTACATTCCAAGGGTTCACGAACAGAATTTTTAAGCCATTTTTAAAGAAAGTCATCCTTGTCTTCTTTATTGACATTCTAGTCTACAGTAAGGCATGGGAAGAGCATGTACTACACCTTAGACAGACCTTAGAAATTCTGAGACAGCATCTATTATATGCCAAGCACTCTAAATGTACATTTGGAGCTAATAGCATTGACTACTTGGGTCATGTAATTTCAGCTCAAGGGGTGAAAGCAAATCCAAAAAAGGTTGTAGCCATGGTTGCATGGCCTACTCCTATGAATATCAAATCCTTGAGAGGATTTCTTGGCTTTACAGGCTACTATAGAAGGTTTGCAAGCAATGATGGTTCTATTAGTAAATCCCTCATAGACTTGTGAGGGTTCCACTAGACCATGGAAGCAGAACAAGCATTTGTTGAACTTAAGACAACTGTGTCTTCAACTCCTATTTTGGCCCTATCTAACTTTTCCATTCCTTTTACCATGGAGATTGATGCTTCCACCATGGGTTTTGGTGCTATGCTATCTCAACAAGGACACCCAATAGCTTTCATGAGTAAGGCTCTTTCACCACATAAACACCATGCTTCTGCTTATGAGAAGGTGTTGACAGCTCTTGTATTTGCAGTTAAATGTCGGTGTTAATATTTGTATGGACCAAAATTTGTTATTATGACTAACCACTTACCACTTAAACATTTATTAGAAACCCCCCCCCCCCCCCCCCCAAAAAAAAAAGTGACTCCTGAGCAATATAAGTGGAGCAGTAAGCTATATGGGCTAGAGTATGAGATAGTTTATCATAAAGGAAGAGAGAATAATCTAACAAGTGCATTGTCACAATGCTGACAAGAGGATGCTAACTCAAACTCTTCTTGCTTTGCTATAATTTCTATTGTTTCAAGTTTAAATAAGAGGGTTATTGATTCTTGTCAACAAGATGTTGCATTGCAGCAACTTATTTCAGAATTAGCGTTAGATCAACATTCCCATCCAAAGTACAGTTGGCATAATGGGATCTTAAGGAGGAATGGCAAATTGGTTCCAGGTGAAAATCCTACCCTTCGTTTACAGTTATTACAACACTTTCATAATGATACCACTAGGGGTCACTGGGTATGATAGCTACACTACAAGAGGCTTTCAACATTTTCTTATTAGAGGGGCATGGAGAAGGAAGTCAAATCCTTTGTGAGAGAATGTTCTACTTGTCAGAGGTTTAAAAAAGAGAATGTTGCCAACCCAAGGTTGATACAGCTTTTGCCTATTCCAACAAATATATCGACTGATATAAATATGGATTTTATTGTGGATTTACCCAAATCTCATGGTAAATCTGTGATTTTAGTTGTCGTGGAAGATTATCCAAAGTTGGTCATTTCATGGCTTTAGAGCATCCCTTCACAACCTTTGACGTGGCTCAAGTTTTCTTGGATCATATGGTGAAATTACATGGATTCCCTCAATCCATTGTACATGACAAAGATCCAATCTTCTTTGGCAATTTTTTTAGGCCCTTATTCCAAGTTAATAAGGTGAAATTGCAATATGGTTCTGCTTATCATCCTCAAATAGATGGTCGGATGTGTTGAACCGTTGCTTGGAATGTTACTTAAGGTGTATGATGAGCGACCATCCTAGGGAGTAGGTGAAATAGCTTCCATTAGCTGAATTATGGTACAATACTTCTTGTCATTCATCCATTGGAATGACTCCATTTGAAGCTATTTATGGTATTGTATCATCTATTCATTTACCTTATTTGGCTGGTGATTGTGATAATGAAGTTGTAGATAGGAGTTTGAAGGATAGGGAGACTACATTACAACTACTTAAGTACCATCTACAGAGGGCACAAAACAAGATGGTGCAATTGGTCAATGGGAAAAGATGTGAGAGGGAATATAATGTGGGTGATATGGTGTACTTGGAGTTACGTCCTTTTAGAAGGAATACCCTTAATAATTCGGCCTTACATAAGTTGGCAGCCAGGTACTTTGAATCATTTAAGGTCTTAAAGAGAGGGGAGAGGAAAGGTAGCTTATCAGTTGGAACCACCAAAGGAGACAAGGATTCATCCTATTTTCCATGTGTTTTCTTTAAAGAAACATATTGGTGAAGGAATTGCCGCTAGTGTTCAATTTCCTCAAATTAATGAGGCGAGGTATTTTTCCATGGAGCCTGAATACATTTTGGCTTGGAAGGTTGTCAAGAAGAATAATTTACCATTGACTCAAGTCTTGATTCAATGGCGGCATGCTAATAAGGAAGATGCTACATGGGAGTGATTACCAGCAATTCAGCAGCAGTTTCCTGAGTTTTCTACTGCTTCTGTTCCTGATCCTTGAGGACAAGGATCCCTTTCTGATAGGAGCAGACATTGATAAGTGGAAGGGAAGTAAGCTGTACTTCTGTTACTTTAGCTCATTGTTATGCATTTCTGTTAATTACTAAATTCTGTTACTATTGGTTGTAGTTCTGTTAATGTTCTGATAGAGATTCTGTTATTGTTGTTGCTTGTTAGTAACCACTGTTATTGTTAGCTGCTCTAATACTTGTATGAATTTGGGACTTGAATAACAATTCCTCTAATATTGAGTACCAGTTTTGCAAGCCTATGTACTATCACAGTTGACCTGATTAGGATATACTAAGAACATAGGTTTATTTACTTTCATTTTTAAGAATTAACAGTTAGGAATCTATTAGAAACAATAAACAATAATAACAACAACAACAAAGCCTTTTCCCACTAAGTAGGGTGGGCTACATGGATCAATCGACACCATAAACATATATCGTAAATCATATTTTTAAACAAACCATTTAAATCTAAATCTCTCTTAATAATTTCTCCTATAATTTTTCTTGGTCTTCCTCTACCTCTAATTATTGAATTATTCTTTATCTCATCTACTCTTCTAACTAGGGCTTCTATAGGTCTCCTCCCAACATGATCAAACCATCTAAGTCTTGATTCTATAATTTTTTCCACAATAGGTGCGACTTCCACCTTCTCTCTAATGCATTCATTTCTAATCTAATCTCGTCTAATGTGTCCACTCGTCCAACGCAACATTCTCATCTTTGCAACATTGAACTTATTCTCTTATTGACTTTTTATTACTTAACACTCAGTTCTATACAACATTGCAGGTCTTATAACTGTGCAGTAGAATTTACCCTTAAGTTTGAGTGGTATTTTTCTATCACAAATAACACTCGAAGCACTCCTCCACTTCATCCACCCTGCTTGAAACCTATGTTTTACATCTTCTTCTATTTCCCCGTTATGTTGTATGACGGATCCAAGATATTTAAATCGTGTGACTTGTGGTATAATATGTTCTGCAATTTTCACTTCTGTGCTAGAAGTGGTGTGTCTTTTACTAAACTTACATTCCATATATTCCGTTTTACTTCTACTTAAACGAAATCTATAAGTTTCCAAAGCTAATCTCCACCTCTCTAACTTCTCATTCAGTTCCACTCTCGATTCTCCAACTAAGACAAAATCGTCTGCAAAAAGTATACACCGTGGCACCAGCTCTTGAATATGTTCAGTAAGCACATCCAATACTAAAGTAAAAAGATAAAGACTCAGAGTTGACCCTTGATGTAGATCAATAGTTATTAGAAAATTTTCTGTAGGTCCACCTTTTGTTACTACGCTAATTGTAGCCTCATCATACATATCTTAGATTACTCAAATATAAGTTATACGAACTTTTTTTTTCTCCAAAACCTTCCAGAAAATCTCTCTTGGTACTCTATCATATGCTTTTTCCAAATCGATAAACACCATATGAAAATCTCTTTGATTCTCTCGATATCGCTCCATTAATTTTTGCAACAAATATAGTGCTTGTATAGTTGATCTTCCTGACATAAAACCAAATTAATTCTCCGTAACTTGGATCTCTTTCCTTAATCTTCGCTCAATTACTCTTTCCCATAATTTCATAATGTGGCTCATGAGTTTAATTCCTCTATAGTTTGCACAATTTTGAATGTCCCCCCTACTCTTATAAATAAGAATTAAAGAACTTCTCTTCCACTCGTTTGGCATTCTCTTAGATCTCATAATTTCATTAAATAACTTTGTGAGCCAACTTATGCCTTTCACTCCTAAATCCTTCCATACTTCAATAGGTATATTATCAGATCCAACTGCTCTGCTACTCTCCATTGCTTCTTTTACTTCTGACTCACAAATCCTACGATAAAAAGTATAATTTTGATCCTTTTCTCTAGTATCTAACCTATCCGATTGCAATGAAATCTCGTGGCCTTCATTAAAAAACTTATGAAAGCAACCCTTCCACCATTCTCTGATATCTTGTTCTGTGACCAAGACTTTCTTTTCTTCATCCTTAACGCATTTCACTTTATTCACGTCTCTTGTCTTTCTTTTTCTACTTTTAGCTAACTTGTAAGTATTTCTTTCTCCAACTTTAATACCTAAAGATTGGTATAACCCATCGAATGCTCTCGCTCTCGCTCTCGCTCTCGCTTCGCTTACCGCCTTCTTAATGTCTTTCTTAGCTACTTTATATTTCTCACAATTTTCATTACTCTTATATAACGACCACACTTTATAACACTCCCTCTTATCTTTAACCTTATCTTGCACGCTTGTCTCCCACCACCAAAATTCTTTATCTCTAGATCCAAAACCTTTTGATTCACCTAATATTTCCTTTGCCACCTTCCTTATCTCTTTAGCTATTCCATTCCATATATCGTTAACACTTCCTTGTATTTCCCAAAGTCCTTCCTCCACAATCCGTCTCTACAAATTCTTTTCTTTATCCCCCTTTAGTTGCCACCACTTAGTCCCTAACACCTTATCTTTCCCTTTACTTTTTACTCTCCTCCTAACTCGTACATCCATAACCAAAACTCTATGCTGAGTAGTTAAACTCTCTCCAGGTATAACTTTGCAATCCATGCAAAGTTTTCTATTCGATTTCCTTATAAGAAATAAATTAATTTGAGAACATATCCTTCCACTTTTGTACGTGATAAGATGTTCCTTACGCTTTCTAAAACAAGTGTTAGCTAATATAAGATCGAATGTCAATGAAAAGTCTAGAATAGTTTTACTCTCTGCATTTGCTTCCCCTATGCCATGTCCTCTATGAACACCCTCGTAACCTAAAGATACACTTCCTACATAACCATTTAGATCCCCTCCTAAAAGAATCTTTTCTTTTAATGATATTTCCTGAATTAAACATTCTAAATTCTCCCAGAACTTTACTTTGTGAAATTCTTCTAATCTTACTTGTGGTGCCTAGGCGCTAATAACATTAAAGATTTCCTTTTCCACTACTAATTTTAATGTAATGATTCTATCTCCTAACCTTTTTACATCCACTATAATATTTTTCCAAAACTTATCTACAATTATACCTACCCCATTTCTAGATTTATCCTTACCAGTGTACCAAAATTTAAAACTCGAAGTGTCTAATTCTTTCGATTTTTCTCCCACCCATTTAGTTTCTTGTAAACATATAAAATTAATGTTCCTCCTAATCATAGTATCTACTATTTCCATTGACTTACCCATAAGTGTACCTATATTCCAAGTCCCAAAACGATATTTATTATAATTTAAATCATACTCTAAACCAGCAAAATCCTGAAAGTATGAAGGCAACTGGGAAGAGGTAATCACATTGCTTTGAAACACAGAAAATTTGATAACTTTGATATCTAATATTTTCCCAGCCTATATACTATATAAATGAGTTCTAATTCCAACTGCTTGGGCTTGGCTGCAGCCTATATATGTTTTGGAAAAATTTAAAAGGTCTAATCCCATGGCACAAGTTCTGAAATAATAATAATCATATAATGTTACAGACCAAAGAGGTTATTGCTACCCAATTAGCAGAAGCCTAAACCTCTATTTGACATTAAAATGCCAAACTGACACTTATTCCTACTTCCTAAGGCAGTCTCATACTGCAAATTTTAGCTTGAAAAGAATAAGATATTAATCTTCTTAGGTAGTAGCAAGTAAGAGTTCATGTCATAGCAAACATTAATAATATAAAATTGTTATAGTGGACATCGAAACCTGAAGATCCCTTTGCTGAGCAAGAAGCTTCATTTCAACCAATTTGTACTGCTGTAGTCTGCAAAATTAAGTGCTAGATCATCAGTGATACAGAGAATCATAAAATTATAATGAAGCTTCATTTGCACAACAGTGTTGGTTTAAGTGTAAGATCATCCTTTTGGTTTCTCAAGTATCTCGTCAAGGCATAGGCAACTTGAAAACCCTTTTTTTGTTTTGGGGTAAAATTAACATGTAATAAGAATGCAAGGAGTTTTGTATGCATATATAATATTTAAACTTAAAATATATATATAAGGGAAATTTTAAATATATGGTCTACGCATAATAAGTCTAAATGAGTTAGAACTGAAGCACGAAACTTCCCAAATTTGAAAATAGAATAACATCGAACACTATCTAAAAATCACAATCGATACTGTATGAAATATTAATTTAATCAAACAGATTACAGTGACAAAAGGAAAAACCACAATAAATCTTAATTCCAATTCAATTGTGTGAATGTTATATCAGAACTAGGAACACAATGAGTGTTTGGCACCATTCAGACATCCAAGCTATCTTTCTCGTTAGCACTTCTGCAAGTGCTTCGCTATAAATAATATTTAACTTCTACAATTCCCAATTTCCCTGTTATATATTTTAAATGTTCAAGATCTTTCTCCAATTCTAGATCATTGCCTTGTATCCCCATATTGTACAGCTACTGACCACCTATATTGACTCTCATTCTCTCATATCCGATTAAAGATTTCCCAATCTTAGCATGAGAATCTGCATTTCTCTTCCTACCACCTAATACCTACCAGCATCAATTACAAATTTGCATCAGTATCTGTATCTCTCAAGTGTAGAATACACATATAATATAGGGTATTTCTATAGTTCTATGTCATACAAACTCCACTTGCATATCTCTATTCCATCCACCCACTCTTAATTCTGAGGTACAAGATCGTTTAATCTCAAGCATTGCTCCAGGGCACCAGAAAAAATGCTCCTAATTGCACTCTTGCTCCACTATCTCCTCGTACTGTGCTAAAATTCAATCTATAGAACATGGGCCTCCTATCCCAAATAATTATTTTAACGCACCTATCGAATCTACATCCAAAAAGTCTGACAACATTGATTCAATACGAAGACAAATAACACAAGCTCATTTCAGGGATCTTGCAGCAAAAGCCACATAAGAGCAAGCAGATCTTCAACCCAACTATATGAGAAGATTCAGCCGGTGAAGTTGTTAAGTATAGTTGGCACTCTCAGAAGTAAGTGAAGCCATACCCAATACTCTATCATGAAAAATCAGAGCTTAATCTACTAATTTGCAAAGGCACCAAAATAGAAGGTTCCATTGAATAGAAACTGGGGATAAGAATTAGAAAGAAAGAAGAGAGTGAAGTAAAATAGAAGACGTACCTTTCTTGAAGGAAGGCAAGGGCGGAATGGACGTCGAGACCTGACTGTGTGAGATAAGTCTGAACATCCTCCACGAACTGAGCCCCAGGTATTCCTCTTCGCTCCGTCACCTTAGAAGCTGAATCCGAAGCTGATGACGACGAGGAAGAAGCCATTGTTCCCTCAAAAGTATTCAGTCAATAACTAATCAGAGGCAGAGAGAAGACGAAGTGATGAAGAATGTACTTCGGGCGTTGGACTCCCCCATCAATTGTAAATGCCATCAAAACGACAATTCATCCTCGTCGTTTAGCATTGGATCCTCCATGACTTTTTTGGGCTCAACGATAGGGTTTGTATATATTTTTCCCTCTAAAGTAAATATTTGTTACATCGATTTTAAAATAGCATAAAATATTAATTTTAAAAATACAAAAAAAAAAAATTTATGTTAAATGAGATTAAGAGATAACCTTTTTATGTTAAAATAGAACAAAAGTATTTAGCTACGTCTAAAAGTTGATGTACAGATATTATAAAGAAAAATGTTGATGTATTAAATTTGTATTTAAAATTTAATTGAAGGAATATAATATATTCGTAACAATGATAAATTAATAATGGGCAAACAAACCATATAAAAGACATAAGAAGTTAAATAAAATTGTATTATATTCATTACTTTTGTCCTCCATTCTCAAGTTTTTCCTTTCCTTTGTCTCTTCTATCAATTTATTTATTTATTATTATTATTATTATCATTTTTTAAAATTACAAGAATATAAGGATCTCAACAAAGTTCATTAGGTATAAAATTAGCACTAAATCCACCCTAATTTGGTACCTTTTCTAATTAAGTAAATAAAAAGGGTTCATTTGTTATAAAAGCTGCGTCAAAATAATTAACCTCTTTCTCTTAATTTGAGCCGAAGAGCCTTGGGTTTGGGCCAGAGTGAAGCCCAAGCTTTCTTTATGGATTTTTAGTATGGTTCAGTCCCTTATAAAAGATTTTAACAAGATTTGGTCTAGAGCCCACTTATAAATATATTGGGCTTTTGCTTATGCTCAGCCTGATATGACCCAATGCAGAAATTGCTATACAATTAGTATGTGAACGGATGAGTTGTTGTATACGTAACAAGTGAGATTTTTTTAAAAAGAAAAAAAAAAAAAAAGAACAGCCTCGATGTTTGATGGCACAGCACAAGATATTGTATTGAAAGTATCAGAGAGGATTCAGGTGCAATTAATATCTACTTTTAGTAAAACTCTTCAAATTTTATGGAAAACAAATAAACACATATTTATAATGACAAAAACCTTCAAAATAATGGTAAAAAAAAGAGTAAAATCTCATTTTAATCTTTCTATTATAGTATCAATTAACTCCTTCAAATTTTTTATATCATTTTACTATTGAAAATTTTAATTTTGTTTCAACTCTATAGAATATTTACTCTTTCCGAAGATTGTATAGTGCCATTTTATTATTTCTAAAAGGATTAAATTAAAAAAAAAATCTCATTTATTCGGGGCCAAAATGAGTTTTATTCTAAAAAGGAACCCAAGGATGGTGAGTCCATAGACTACATTGTGTGCGTTTTTTTAAAATTATATAAGTAATCATGGACGCTAAATGCATCAAATTTATCTCAACGTAAAGTTAAAATAATATGAATTATTAACTTATTGGCATCATAATATTAAATGCATATGGAAGCTATGATTGAAATGGTCCTTCAATTGAGCCAATAAACTGCCAGTTAGAGGGTCAGATGGGGCTGATTAGGATTGTTGTGAATTTTTATATATTTTAAATTTGTTTTTATTTAAATGGAGTTTTCATGAAAGTACTACAAGAAATTAAAGAAATAATTTGTGTTTAGTGAAATTATTTGATAGGCACTTTTGTTAATAGTATTGCATTTGATAAATCTTAAAAAAAAAAAAGTAATTTTTATTGTTAAATTATTGAAAAAATGAATGCCTGAATTTATTTTTTCAATTAATATTATTTGTATGAGTAAATGATTTTAAATATTCATTATGGGAATTTTAATTTAGTTTTAAATTTTATTTAATTAAAATTAAAAATATAATAATAATAAACATATAAAGTATTTTAACTACAATAAATAAATATAACACATAAAATTAAAATAAATATATAAGGGTAAGAGAAAAAATGAAAATAAAAAAGGAGGATGCAATAGGCCGAAAAATGGCAAAGGGTAATATGGTTTTGAGAAAGCGCATTTTCGTCTTAAAAAATAATTGTATGCTTCCTTTTCTACTTTAAAGGAGAAGCAATAAATTTCTCTTTTCTTATTGCAATTGAAAAACTACTTTTATTACTACTTAGAAGTAGTATGATAAAATCGTCAATCACTATAAAATTTGAAAATAAATATTTTTAAAGATAAATTACTTATTTATAAAAACAAACAATGTCAAACACCCACGGGCCTTTTGGGTTATTATTCCTCCTTCGTTACATCCTGGTTCATTTCCTTCTGTTATCAATGTTTCATAACTTATATTAGAAATTTAGAATGGATCACTTTGAGCTTACTTCAGATGAAGCGAGGAAAGAGAAAGGGAGGGAGAGAGCGGGGTGGGCCCATGGGGGTAGATGTGGGCCCCATCCTCTTTCTCATTTTCTTTTCTTATTTTAGTTGAAGTAGATTTCAAAATTTCAGGTTTTAGCTTAAAAGAAAAAAATATGGTTGTTAAATATTTGTTATGAATTTTTTTTAATAAGTTATGATACATGAAAAAAAAAAATTGTTAAGGAATAGCATTGAGTTGTAAAAATGTCCAAGTGGATAATTTTATAGATAAATTATAACTTATCCTATATGATTGACTCAAAATTAATTTGTCTCTTTGTGGTATAAAGTGTCTCATTTAACTTGCTAGTGTAGAGGGGGAAAAACCTTTGTAGGTTGATTCCTTATCATTGAACTATATGTGATTTTTTTTTTAATTTTAACAAAAAATAATTATATAAAATTAAAATAATAAATAATTTAATTGTTAAAAGTACAATTCACTTATACCTTTAGCAATTCCATAGTCTTGCAAGGCTATTAATTAAAATGTTTAATCTCAGTAATAATCTTAAATATTAAAAATATTTGTTAAAATCTGAATGTAAAATATCACATGGTATGATTAAATGATAACTGAAAAAAAAATGGCATACTTTAATAGATGGTTAACTAAAGTTCTTAAGTTTAAACTCCCCTTTATAATGTATTAAGAGAAAACGACACACATTAAACTATAAAAAAAAATTAAAATAAATAAAAAATATACTTTATCTTATTTTTGTTAATAAATGTTATACCAAACACCTAAACAATTTCAACTGTCTTATCTACGAAGAAAACTACAACTCACTATGATGATTTAATCATTTAGAGAGGTAATGGCATTATTGAATGGTTGAAAGGCTTATTTATTAAAGCATAAACTCGTCTTGTCCAAGCCTATGCCAACAATAAGGAATAACCGTCGCCTCTGAATATTGTTGGATTTGGTTTCCGTTATTCATATAAATAAATATATGCTCTGTCTCTGGACCATGTATGCCTGCCGGCTGTTTAATTTGATTCAATGCACACACGTTAATTAATGTTACGTGAAGCATGAAAGAATTATAAAGGAAAGGGCTATTTATTAATGGATTAATTATGATGAGCCAGTGAATATTAACCTATTATTAATGTGACACTTTATCTACCATTGACGGCTATTGCCACTAAAGCACATGTTGATGTTCTCTCTACCAAATTCCTATTTTCTTCTGGTAGTTTTGAATTTACAAGTATTATAGTAGGGTTTTTTAGAGTTGGGATTCTCTTTTATCATGTGTGAGGAGGATATTATCATGCTAAAAAAGATAGAGGAAAAAGTGAAAGTGAGTAAAAAGATAAGAAGTAGATCTTATATACATCTTAACTCTTTTGTGTTCAATGATAGACTTAGCTTTTAAGATTTGAGGGTAGTCACCTCCCAAATTTTTTTTTTATACAAATTATGAATGTGTTTAATATTATTTTTAAGCAAATTTTTTAAATCTGTCTCCTAAAATTTTTATTTGCCTTGTTAATGTTTAAAATCTTAAACACATACTTTTAAAAGCATAATTGTTTTTTACATTGATCATAAAAATAAATTTTATAAATATATAAAATAAAATATATTAAAAATTCTCTAAAAAATTTCTTATTTCCATTATCTAAGAATGGCTAGTATTTTATTCTCCATTATTCTTACTCATTTACAAAATTTCTTTTAATTTGATTTTTTTAATCAAACTCTCCACTTACTATAAAAACAAGGATTTATAATAAAATAAAAAATATTTTTTTACATATAATTTGGCCGTTTATATTGAAAAGAAAATTATAAAAACTTTCACTATAAAAGAGATAATGAATAAATTATATTTAATTAAGAATTAAAGAATATGATCTTAATAACTATTACATATTATGTCACTTTTAATATATATATATATATATATATCTCTCTCTCTCTATTTGTATTAAAATAGTTATATTTATTTTGATATTATTATATTTCTATAATTTTTTTATTATTATGTGTCTATATTGTTAATTTTAGTAAATTTTATTATTATATTAATTTAATAAGAACTTAAAATTATACTTTTGATAATTATCAAGGCTCATATTAAGTATAAATTTTTGCTTCTTTTCTATTTTTTTTATTCCATCCCTATTTATGCCACTACCTCTTTGTTTCCTTTCTACTATTGAGGAGGAAAGGATCTAAATTAAGGCCTTTTCATATTGGTTATTAATTTTTTTTAATAGAGACATAATATGTAAAAATTGGACTTTTAGGTTTTCTCCGTTTGTAATGGGTTTGTGCCTGTCTAAATCGTTCTCTTGACTTGGTTTTTTGGGTCTACAAAGTTTTTCTACCAGAAATTGCATAACATGTGTAGTTTCATATTTGCTGTGTAAAATATAGTTTGTCTCGTAAACCCTCAATGGTGCACATTTTAATTTTTTTAAAAAATATGGTTGATAAATATTTCTTTTAAATCTTAGGTTCATTATATATTTATTTTCTTCAATATATTTTTAAATATGATAATATAATATTACAAAATAATTTTTAAGAGATAAGCTTCGTTCAACGGAGCGTTATGCTTTCCCAAAAATTACTCACACTCAGTCAACGATCGAGTTTATTACTGAATGTTTAAATTGGGGAGGGGGGGGGGGGGGGGGGGGGGGGGGAAGAGAAAACCAAAAAAAATCATTTTTTTCACATACGAAAAAAAAAAAGATTCTCACTCGTTTTCTACCAAATACATAGCATTAGTCTGCAAAAACTAAGAGTCAAAATCAGGTATGAAAACTCGTGCAAAAGGAGGATAAGGCGGATGCTTATCAGTATCATTAGGCATCTTGAAATTGGAAAATAATTAGGGGAAAATTGTTGACAAAAGAAAGAGGAAAACAACACTCCAAAAAATAAATCATATGTTCAAGATATATGTATACAAAAGTATGATATTTTAGTCCTGCTAGACCGATTATATTATGAATTTAAAAATATCATGTTAATTAATCATGAAACAATTATTATTAAATATTATGAGATGTAAAATAATTTTTTACATATTTTAATATATTTATTAATATAATTATACTCATTAATTATACAAAAATTAAATTAATTTTTAAATAATTACTAATTATTTAGAATGTTAATATTTTTAAGTTATTATTTAATAAAATATTATTTTATATTTAATAATAATGATATCATAATTAAAGTATATGATACTTTTGAGTTTATAGTATTATCATTCTAATTCTAATTGAATTAGGATTATAATTAGAATAATATTTTTTAAAAAAATAATATTATATTAATGATGATGAATTGTAATGATTAATTTGATGTCATTAAATTTTCTTAAAGATTAATATGATACATGAATCATAGTGTGATACAAAATAAATTAAAAAGTTATATTTCCAATTAGTCAAGTCACTTAATTGAGGTTAATAGCTTAAAAAGATGGAGCAGGGGACCATGGCGGCCATTAATTGAACCTAAAAAGCAGTGTAATGATGCTATATTATCTTCAAAAACCACATGGTTCATGAACAACTTCATGAGAACAGACCAATCATGCATGCCATTATCTTGAAATTAGTTGTAAGTCTTATCCTACCCTATAATAGGATCAAGGGCCATGGGCCACGGGCTAGTTGAGATAGGTGATTTTATTATTCACAAAATAAGTGACAGTGAAGTTTCACGACATGTTTTCTGGAGATGATTAAATTAACATTGAGGATATATCATTATTTTTGGTAAAAAAAAGACATAATTATATATATATACATTAATCTTCACATTAATTATATAAACGTTAAAAATAATTACAGCATGTTTCGATTAAAAAGTCTTCACTAATTCACTTGAAGATGAAAATTCTAAATATTATTATATTTATTATGTCTTTAAGTGAATAGTACAGTTGAAAATTTTGGATGAACCAATTGGTTTGATTGCAAAATTAGTGAGTTGATCAAAATTTTACTTTATTAAATCCTCAAAACCAACTCAGAAAAAAAAATAGCCAAATCAATCAAGAATAAGCAAAATTAATGTAAATTGGTTGGGTTGAGCCCTAAACTTGTTATGTATTACTTTTTGATTTATTTTTTTTTTGGGTTCAAATAAAATTTTTAACATGTTGTAATTAAAGTTTATAATATTTAATGGACTCTACTTAATTTATTATATATATATATATATTATATAAAATACTTTAACATTATATATATATATATGTCAGTTTTCCCCAATGCAACCTCAATTAAATTATCGAATTATGAACTGATTTTTATCTCAATTAATTGACTAGTCCCATTCTTTTAAACATTAGTGAATAATACTTTTTTTTATCGAAACATCTTTTACATATACACACACACGTGTGTCTGTAGTATCACTCCATTATTATTATTAGAATATAATTTTTGTTTTTGTTTTCCTTTTATGGTAATGCTATAGTAATGCTATAATATATACATAGTGGAGATTTTAAAAAGACCCTAGCTAGTATAGATGAAATGGATGTAACTCTGTTGGATTATCAATTTGACATTGTTTTGAGGGGTTGGAAATGATGAAAGTTTACTTCAATTTTATTACAAACTCACCTAAAATTGGCAAAGAAGCCTTTGGACCACTCTATAAAGAGATCCTTATGTCTCAACTAAACCCTGGTAGGTTTAATTAAATAATATAGGGCATATCGAACTTTGTTTAGTGGTTTTTGACTTGACATCCACTAGAGAAGAAAATTGCCACCTTCTCTTTCTATTTTGGTTTTTTTTTTTAATTTTGTGGTCGTATATATTTCTTTTGTCTCACATGATCTTTCATTTGAGGCGCTTCGTTGGCAATACAGTCATAATTAAGAAACCAATAAAACATTTTAAGACACTTTTGTTTTACCAGAAGAGCTATATTAGAAAATTTAATATAAAGAAAAAAAGATGAAGATTAAATCATTGGCATAAAGTTATTTAATGCTTAGAGAATGTTGATAAACTCATAGATTATAAATAACTTATTTAAGCACATCATCTTTTATAGGAATGGCAATTTTGACTGTGCTTCCTCCAACTCAATTCGTCTCAAGCTGTTTTAGTTAGGTAAGTCAAGTATTGATCAGATATTGAAGCAAATTCAAAAAAGAAAAAAAAAAATTGAATGCAAAAAGTTGAGCCTGGTTCGTTCCCTTCTCCATCAAACTCCCTTCTTCATCAAACTTGCTTCTTAATGCATATATATATTCTTTTTTATTAGAAAGCTTACATATTTATTATTTGATCAATTATATAATTTTTTAAAAATTTTAACATAATATTACATAATCATTCATCTAAAAACAAAACCTTACACTTCATTGTTTTGTTTGTCTACTTTGGTGTTTCATCTTACAAATATATTTAGATTTTCTTCTAAATTTATTGTAAAGAAGTGTTCTGCTCCCCTGTCAAAAAAATGCTAATCATTTTTCATATCTTAATATAATATTGTTATGAAGAAACCTCATATTGGTTATATAGGGAACTCATACTTAGCGGCTCTTTCATTATATCTCTCTTTTATATAAAAAAAAAACTATATCTATATATATATATATATATATATATATATATATATATATATATGTAACATCATCCTTGAAAGGGAATAAATAAGCCTGCCCTGTATATAACAAAAATATCTTGGTCCCATTACGCTAGGGCATTCATTGGTGAATGCCTTCTAACAAGAGTCACAGGGTACCACATGGAGAAAAGATGCTCTCCTATAATAGGACACTATCCCTTATATTAGACATTCAAAATTGAAATAAATCCTTTATGTTTCTCTTTACAACATTAGGGGAAAATAGGTTACATTATTTTTATTAATTAATTTAAATTTTAGTCACTATTATTTTGGATCTAGTCCCTTCATGTGAGAGGGACAATTCCAGGGTGGTGAAAAGGATCATACTGGTAATGAAAGCAAGTGCGTTAGCTATGGAGGTTGGTCCCCATCCCTTTGTAGTGTTTCAAACTCGAAAGTACCCTTCGTTTGCCTTTGAAAGAAACCCCTTGATTATCACATAAAGAAATAGGAATACTGACATAAATATCGAAGATAATATATATGTATGTAAATATCGTTAGAAGAACCAATGAGTTTTGGCGGTAAAAAAAATCGTCTTTAATTATTAAGTTCAGATTTTGGTATAACAGCTAAACTAACCAAAAATATCATTACAAGACAATGTCAGAGATCTTCATGTGTTATTTAAAATGTGATGTCATAATCCCGAGGAGTTAACTTACTTGATAAAAAAGAACTAAGTATCTTTCCTTAATAATTTAGATTTGATTTTTTTAAAGAGCATTCTAAAAACAAATCCTAAATGCATTAAGTTAATGTAATAGATTATAACTTTAGCTTTGTTAGAGGAAGAAATAGTTTAAATAATATATAAGAATATCTTACCCATAATAATAAAAAATAAGATAAAATAAAACGTCAGATCATATTTATTATGAGCACAAGTTTTTTAAAGATTTTTGACAAATTGTTATCTTATATTTTTTAGTATTTCAAACACTATGAGATATCAAGATAGATAGATATATATATATATAAAGACAGTACAATATTTAAAATTCTTATATTTGATATAGCAATTAAACCATTTTTATAGAAATTAAGGATATAACTGATATTTTATAAAAGTTAACCAAACTAAAATTTCGTAAATAAATACAAAAGATATTATAAAAAAATATTTATTATTCTATAACTCTTCTTGATATATTAGAATACGTCAAATATGTTGACCATCAATTCCAAAAACAAATAGTGACATCCAAAGTAAACAAAATATTTAATGGTTACCAAATATCTTGTTGAAGTTTGGGTGTCTTATACATTATCACCTGTTTACTTAGAGATTGACTGCAAGCTGTAAACCATTGAGTTTATACTTTTTCCACTAATTGTTCTTGCAATTGGCTACGAAGATCATTATATTCTTTTGATATTTTAAAGAAAAATGTGGACAATAAAGACAGTATTATAGACCATGTATGGATAGCACTGCGAAATTTTTTAAATGTATAATGCAGCTGGAGCCACCAATACATTGTATAGTCAATTCAGTGATGGCCAAACCTCAAAGTGAGCCCTGAAAGAGAAATCTAAACCAGGTTCGATAGGGCCAGATGGTAAAAAAACCAAAACACACACACACACACAAACAAAAAGGTCTCTTTTCCATTACCAAAAAATTTTTTAAATATATTTGAGCTAGCTAGCTATCATCCATTCTTTTGTTAGAAGAACTATGCCATCATTAGTTAATATAAAATTTGAAACCATTACTCGAAGGAGTAAGCTCAGAAGAGTTTGATTTATTTATAGAGTGTTTTAAAAAAGTAAATTTAAAGAATAAAAAATTAAGTAAAATGTTTCAGATATTTACTATTTTCTAATAAGCATATAATAAATAATTTTTTTCTTGAAATAAGCAATCATATAGCATTAAATTGTGAAAAATGTTTACGAATCATGTATTTATTAGAAAATTTGACTGTAAATACCTAAAACATATATCTAAATCTTGTCGACTTTTAAATTTAAATGCATACGGTTGATTTAGATAATATACCTTTAAGATTATATGAAGACAAAATTTAATTTCAGGTAAAATTTGAGAATATCCCTTATTGTAACACCAAAAGTAAAAGATGAAACCTATTATTATTGTTGTTTGTTGTTATTGTTGTTATTGTTATGAATTCAGTAGTGATGTCATTTGAATTAATTAGTGTAAATTGGACACAAGGTACAAAATAAATCTCAAATGCACAAAGTGTCATAATCAGAGTTAATTTCGCTCAAGCTGCAAATATGCTAGAGTCACCCTTTGATTTTTATCCTTAATCCCTTATAATTAATCAAAGAGAAAGACCCTACTGATCTTACTTCAATATAGTTACAACTCAGTGCAGAATTAAGACAAAATTATGGATCATAGAGAGGGACCATAAATTTGCAATTGACTTGAACTATATAGATCATACAAACTTGCTTGAACGAATTTGACTTGACATTACCAAAAAGAGTTACTATATTTGTTTAAACTGATATTGACCTGAAAGGCTGAAATGAAAAGAGATATGCCTCAAATATGAAAGTAGCCTGTCATATTAAAGAGTTATGTTAATCACGAGGGTGTATTCTTGAGTATATGTTTGAATGATGAAGAAAGGAAAAAAGAGGGGGGGGGGGGATTTTTTAGATTTCTTTTTGTTATTTAAACTTAATGAAATATTTATTATTATTTTCATACATTCTCTTTAATTTGAAAATAATCTAATAGAATGAAATATTTATTATTTTTTTATACATTCTCTTTAATTTGAAAATAATCTAATAGAAACAAAGGTTGGATTAAAATTTAAATTAAAGAAATAATGTATAAGTTATTTTTTTTTCCATTTCATTTATCTTTTTCAGTCTCAACAAACTCTAAGCTATCTTTTTTTTTTCTCTTTGCTAGGAATGTGGTTTATGATGGCGTTAGAAAAAAATTATATTGAAAGCTTTGAAACGTAAGTCAAGCACACAATTCTTAAAGTAATATTTGCTCCTACTATATTGTTGTAAGATTTAAGAAAATTGCTTATAAGATTGATCCAAAGCATCTTAGAAGATTGCAATCAACAAGAATGAAGTCTTCTCCTTAGAAACACTTGTAAATGTTTGAGGGAATAGGAGATTTTTTTGTTGTGTATTTTTTTGTCTATTTTCAAGTATTTAGAACACCCTTTTTATAGATGTAAATATGAATGGTCATGCCTTTTCTTTAGAAATTTTGAATTTCTATCATGGTTTTTGGTATATTTAGAATGTTTTTGAATCATTTCAACAATTACTTGATGATTTCTAGTGAAATTCTATGACTTCTAAATGTAATAGCCACTCCAACTATCATATTTTTCAAATTTTTGAAGCTTTGTTTATAACTGGTTGAATGTCGAATATATTTAGTTGACTAGTCTCCTTCTAGACTTCTTAGATAACCTTTTAGTTGTTATCATTTGAATGATAAAAAGCCATTAGTCGATTGATAAAATTCATTAGTCAGCTAATGCCTTCCAAAAACATTCTCTACATTTTGAATTTATTGGATTGCTCTCTAATTGTAATTAGTCAACTAATGGATAACCATTAGTTGACTAATTCCTTCAAAAAAAATTCCCTTATGCATGTTTTTTAAAATTATCTCTAACATTTTTTTTACTTTGACTAGTCAACACTCTCACACAAAATTAAAAAAGTTCTTTTGAAAGTTTAATTTTGCACTTTAGGTTCTTTTATCTATGTTTGGCTCCTCCAAATAGTTTTTTTCATTTTAAATAATAAATTGCAAATTAAATATTCATTGATGAGATAATTAAATTTTTTTGTTTTATAAATTTATAAATAGTTATTAGATTGTTTTTATTCAATTTATAAAAATTTGCACCATTAAATTTCTAATCAATGATTGCTTTTTTGTTTTGGGGTTGTAAATGAAATAAAAAAGTAAATAAGGAACGACACTTATGTTTTTATTTAAAAAAAGTAATAAAAATATATATGTACTATTAAATAATAATAATTCTAGAATAGACATTTTCTTTTCCTCTCTCTCCCCCTCTTTGGTAGCCTAAAACTCAGGGTTTCATTTGAGAAGAGTTGAATCTTCCATTCCTTCACTTTAATTTAGACGCAAAAAAGGCATGATACCTTAAAATATTTTTAGATAAAGAAGAAGCTAACACCCTAATAAAAATTATTTTTGCAAGGTAATAATTTTGTTTTGGAGTAAAATTCTATTTTAATCCTTTATAGATAGGATATTTCTTAATTTAATCTATCATAAAATTATTTTTCCAATTTTGTCCTTCACAGATAAATTTTTTTTTTTTCAATTTGGTTCATCATATAATTGTTTTTTTCAAATTGGTTATTTACATATAAATATTTTTTAATTTGATAAAAAATATTATTAATAATGTTTTATTTGTGATAGACTAAATTAAAAAATATTTGTCTATAAAAGACTAAATTGATAAGGTAATTTTATGATAAATTAAATTGAGGAATATCTTAATGAAATTAAAAGAAACGACTATAAATTGGCAAATATATAATCTACGAAGAACGAAAATAAAGTTTTATACTTTCGTTTTGTCTTGACAGAAACAGGAATGTCTGAGCAAATAATAAAGCTAAATCAAGTATAAATGACAAAGTCACCATCAATCGTTAGATCAGTTTATGCGGGGAATTCAAGAGTACCACAAACATCTATTCCGTTAGTCAATAATAATGGGTCTAGATAACCCCATGATCCAAAATCGAACGCTTCGATTATCATTAGATCCATTATCGTAAAACCCATCTCATTCACAATGTAATTTTCTTTTGCGTCATTAAAAAAATGTGATTATTAATTTGATATTTAATAAATTTTGGTATTATTTTAGTATTTAAAAATTTGATTGTTTTAATTTTGTAAAATATTTTATCATTAAAATTTATATATAATATTATTTTAATATATTTGAAATGATGATATTAGAATAAATTATATCTTTAGGTGTCAAAATAATATAAACTTTTTTCACAATATTTCCCTGACTAAAAAAATTTTATCATAATAATTAAAGTTTTCTTGGCCTCCATCATAATTAAAGTATTTGCTAATTTGATGAAGTGACACCAAAACCACCATTCGTATCTGGCTGCTAATACATTCTCTCTCTAATCCAATATTCAAAATTGCATGCCAAACAATACCAATTGTGGTGATGCACATAAACTTGGCCGACTAATTTGGCTTAACTTGATTACATTAAATTATGATAGATTGAATAAAAAAATAATTTTTTTTTTACTGGGCCATGTGAGGTTTTGAATCTAATATTTTGGCTAATTTGACTTAATTCAATCCAGTTACACATATACTTTAAAAAATAATAATAATTTTGGACATTTGTATGAAAATTTTATTATATTATTATTATTATTTTTGTAAGGACAATATATAATTTTATAAGGATTCATAGGAGTTCTTTTTGGTAAAGATGATAGAAATTTATATAAAAATTTTATTCTTTTTAAAAGGTAATTTTTCAATTTATACCAAAAGAAACTTGAGTTAACTCGATCAATTTAACCTGTAGGCTTGGTACCAAAATTAGGAAATACCCAACCCCACTCAACCCATGTGCAGATATAACCAATTGGAATGATTTTGATTTTTTTTTTTTTTAATGATGGAATATAAGCAAAATCATAGTTGCAATAATTGAACGTAAAAATTAATATGAAAATGGTCGGTGTAAAATTAAAGGATCGGAGTTATTGCACATTCACATATAATTATTGTGTGATTTTTTTCGTTGCATTAAATTAGATGTTTTAATATATTCGTTGTTAATTCTGAGTCAAGAGGGGTTCATGACTACTCTCAACTTCTCAAGAGGGTGGCTATTTTTCAGGTTGTCTCTTCGACTTCCACTTCCGCTTCAATCGAAAAGGTATCAATTATTATGATTTGAGTCGAGAAAAATTAAACTCAAAAATTAACATGTTACATGAGGGAACATCGAGGATTCATGATTAATAACAAAATAATTTTTTAGACTATCTTTATTACAATGGGTTTAGTTATTTGGTATATATATATTTGTTTCAGAAAAAACCGAGTCATTTTCATAATAGGAAGAATAATTATGTAATTAAGTTATCTCTTAGGGAAAAAGTAATTTGCCTTTAAAATAATTACCTAACATAAAATTTAACTATTTGATTTGAAATATATAAGTAATTATCAAATTAATATCATCAATGTGAGGGGAGTAAATATTCATCGTGATATTGTAGATCAAGTCTGACTGATCAATCCAAACCTTAAGCCTAAAAGTAGACCCGTAATTGATTACTAGCGGCTCCATAGCAACTTACCATGAACAAGCTGCCCGCTTAACAATTCTGTAAGGAGAGAACCTCCTTCACTCGCCAAGTATCTCAACCATTACTATGTTACTCTACCCATTCGTCTCCAGCACCTTGCTAATTTATATAAAAAAAATTATAATTAATAATGTGAAGTTAAATATATTTATGTTAAAAGAATTTAAAATTTAAAATTATTTTAAAGAATCTTATAACTTGAACAATAATTTTTTTTATACAATGAAGATTTTTTATCCTAAAATCTTAAAAGATAATTTTAAATTTTAAAATTTTTTAGTATAAATATCTCTAATTTAAGATTCTCAACTATAGTTTTTTCATTTATTATTGAACATGCTAACTGGAGTTCCACTTTCCTTTGCATTGCTTGCAGATATTTTATTGATGGAGTTCGCTATATCTAACAACCATGAATGACCTTTCAATTAAAAAAACATTCATCACACTATATGACTTGTTTGGTTAATCGAGAGAAAGTGAAAGAGAAAAGAAAACTTTTAAGAAATACCCATTATATTTCTATAACGGTTACTTAATCATATTTATTATTTCTTATAACTTTTTTAAAGTAAAAATATAAAATTATTTTTCATTTAAATCAGATATTTTTAGTTTTTATTTTTATTCTTAGCTTTATATGTACCAAACAACCCATTAAATCATAAATTAATAGTTAAGATTAATGCAACATTTTTGCATTAATCTTGATATTAATTTATAATTTAAACCATATATATGTAAACCTAACATTGCTTATCAACAGCGCAATTTTTGTCAGCGAGGAAGAAGACAAAGCAGATATACAACATTATGGAATTTTGCTTGAAAACGAACTCCTTCTATCTTCCCACGATCTCCATAGAGTGGTGACAAATGGTGTTGCTATCATCTACAACAATACGCTGCTTTTTCTTTTTCTCTTTCTTGTCCGTTTTATTTTTCTTGGGGTTTTCATGGACAAGCCATGACCCCTCCATGTGGTTTAGTGAAAGCTTTCATATAAAAAAATGCAGATTTTTCAAATGCTTGTCTTTTCTTTCCCTAGCCTTTTTTCTACTCACATGGCACAGAACATATGGAAAATGCAACCTATACTATACAATTATAAAAAGAATAGAGAATATCAATATATAGCTTGGGGTATGGCTTGACATGTCACTTGTATATTGATCATACATTGAATCGTGAATTAAAATTTTTTTAATTAATGTTAAATTATTTAAATTTAAATAAATGTTTGAATAATATAATAGTTGAATTCAATACAAGGTTAAATCTAATCATTATGTGACTGCTGTTCTACTAGTGATTTTTAAGCCTTTTTATACTTATTTTTAATTATTAACTGAGAGAGGCTTGAAGGAAACAAAAGGACAACATATAGGAGAGGGAGTAAATAAATGTATAATGATCATTCATGAGCATCTCAGTGAATGAAATTTTCACTGCGATGTTGGCGCAAATAGGGCAAAGTGCAAGAATAATTGAAACATAAAGCCTTGGAACATGGGTTTTAATAATAGATAATACTTAAGTATGATTTTCAAGATGTTTATTATCTTTTATTAAAAGAAAAAATGTTATCTTTTATTTAAAAAATTCTGCTATAATAATTTCTTTAATAAGAATATAATATATGATTTTTTTATAATGTGATTGATGGTTTCAAAAAGAATTCTTTTTAGAGGTTAATAATTTTTCATTTTACTTTAATTTCATTAGTTCATCCTAATCTCAATTTTCAGAATCAGAAACTCAAATTTGCTCCTCAACCATGATCATGAACTCCCATAAAATCGAGTCCCAAAAGAAATTATAAACAATAGAAATATGAATTCAATGAGGAACTTCATGCTTCAGTCAGCTGGGACAAAGATTTCTTATTCTCGTGAACACCGCATTACCTACTTATATAAGTTACAAAATTAATTAAAAATAAAACTAGAATGGTTATTACGCAATCTATTCTCTAAACTATGTTCTTAAAGTTATTCTCACTCATTATTTTATATGTAGTTAGTGCAGTGATAAAGCACAAACAGAAAGGTTCTGATTTTAAGCAACGGCAATTTCTCTGAGCCACCTTTGTATCCCACATGCTAAGCACTAATGAGTTGATGCTTTGTGGCCCACCGTTTATTTCTATTTTATGATTATATTTCCAAGAGTTGAATTATATAAATTCAAATATCTTGAGACGAGTTTAAATTGTCCTTCGTAATTATTACTTGTGATTACAGCATTATCATTGATAGTCTTTGTTACAATTGTATTAAATTTGGAAGTCTACAACAATTATAATTTATTTTATTTTGTAATTGTTATAATTACAATACAACAAAAATTTCGACTACAATAGTAACCTAATTTTAAAAATATGAACATCTTTTTTCTAAATGAAGCTTTAATTTGTGGAATAATAATGCAAAGTCGTCAGCTACTACTGCTTTTTTTAAAAAAATAATTTATTCCCCTCCCTCGTAATAAACAATATATCTAGGGGTGTCCAAGTCGCTAGGCATATCCATTATTCTTTTCCAACCATGCCTATATCTTTCAAAGGACAAATAATTAAATACCTAACCTTAATGATTATACTTACGCATCATGATATTTAGTATTATTTTAGCTAATGCTATATGAAATTTACTTCTTAACTTATGTGCAAGGACCCTACTTGTTGAAGCCCAGATTGCTTATAATTAATTAGGTCCCTTGCCTCTAAAACAACCATTGATTTTTGGGTGGTATACTACAAAGCATTCAATGGCTTCTCTAAACTGTAACTACTTCTCTTTCCCGTTCCTTCAGATCATCATATTCTTACAAAACCACTTTGTTCTTTCTTTAAAGGGATTGCTGCAAAAATAAACTGCAACTACGTTTGCAATAAAAATAGTAAAAATTACGGTTTATCTTGGTGTGATTATAAGTGTATTATCTAACTTTTTTTTTTGGTAATTTATTACATTCTCATTTAATTATATATATATATATATATATATCATATTTTTAACAATTTTATAGTTGTTTGGATTATTATTAATTTAATTATAATTATAGTCTCATACTATAAAACTATTCAAAATATTAATGCAAACTACTCTATAACCTACCTGAAAGTATATTTTATGAGGTGAGAACCACCTTTGCGAGAGACGCATGCAAGAACCAAGGAGAGGACACCACAAGAAGAAATGTTCGTCTCTCATTCACGTTTCCTTTTCATGAATCTGATTTTGCTGTGATAGTAACGTTTGTGATCGAAGTCCGTGACCATGCCATTTGCTTTGAAAATATGGCCATGATTTTCTGTAATGCTGGTGTTGACTGATAAGAAGACCCATACTTTAAGTATATTCTTGGTTAGATAGTGCTTAATGAAAAAGTTATATATATATATATATATATATATATATATGTATTATTGATTCCCACTCATTTATGAGTATAATTTATATTTGGAAAAAAATTTATATATAATTTTTTATATTTTTATTATCAAGTTTTTTAATTAAAATATGATAAATATGTAATTTTTAATTAAAATATAATAAGCATATAATTTTTACAGATAATTATATAATTATTTAATTAAACCTTACACTTATCATATTTTTTAGAAAACTATATATTTATCATGTTTTAATTGAGTAATAAGATAATAAACATATAAAAACTATATATAATTAAATTTAGTCTTTATATAAAACATAATAAGCATGGTCTACATAAAAAAAAAAAAAAATCTCATATTAAACATCGACACTTTTAAAATGCTGCTTTATATTTGATGTGTCTAAACATTCATTCGTATAAGACATAATACAATATTTTGTATTACACATAAATATTATATATCTTGTCGTGTTTGTATCTGTGTTAGCATTGCCTCTTGTTTCTATATTGCCGATTGGGTAACCGAAGAATGAGGAGAAAGAGAGAATTTACAGTGTAGAATTGATATGGGAAAAAGATGAAATAGGGAAATGGGTGGTATAGAAGGCCTATCGATATGATTGATGGAATGAATAAGATGCTAGCTAGGTACGTAGCATGTGGCAGCAGAGAAGCATGCAAATTGTGGTCCAGAGACTGAATAATTGAGGTTTGGCTTTGGTGGGAAATAAGGGCAGCATCCCTCTCTGTGAAAGCGATGAAACTCTGGCACTCGTGCGCCCATTAACTCGCTCTCAGCCACCGAAAGCGAGAGGCAGCTCTTGTCTCAGCTTGAAGACAGCCAAGACAATTTTCATCCCTTTGGTCCTCCATACCATTGCCCCATGCTTGCTTTCTCAGATCTTTAATATCTTTAAAAAAAAAAAAATCATTTCGATTTTGTACATATAATCCCCTGCACTCATTTTCAAAAGTTAAAGTTGAATATGCTTGACAATCTAAGATCAAATTATCAATTTAGTTATTTATTCCTTTTGTATAAAATGTACTTCAAAATTTTGAGTTAAATGTGTTGGTAAAATTATGCCAAGAATTGTACCATGGTGTAAGTCTAAGTTGAACCGTAATCAAAATGTGGTGTTTCAATGTATACAAGTATGTAAAAGAGTTGTGCCATAGCTAATAAGTTTTAACCTAATGATAATTACTTGATCCATCCATAAGAACTAAGGTCGCATTTTCGATTCTCAATCAAGCAATTGTTGAAAGGGAGATTGTTTGTTAGATTGTGATAGCAATTGTTTTTTCCGTAATAGAGGTTTAAGGGTTATAATTAAAACATGATACTTATGCCGATGTTACTAAAATCAAAAAAAATTATGTCTTGCCTTATAATGATAATTTTCGACTTAATAATAAATGCTTAATTTTGCAACATAAATCCAATTTCTATAATCTATTCCTCTGACTTTTTCAAAATGTTTGAATTGAGAAAAGAAAAGAAAAAGGAAAAAAAATTAAATAGTTTCTTTTATTTATATTTTAACTTTTTTATTCATTTTTTTTCATTCAAACATATTTATTTTTCTTAATTCAAACATTGAAAATATGACAATCGGAAGGTGGTATCAATTGTCAGTGGGTTGCATATGGCGGGGGCCACATCCCCCATGGGAGGTTAGGCCACCATGTTGAATATGTTTATGGCCATTTCAGAAAACTTCAGAGAAGGGGAGCTAGCCATTCAAATCTCAGTTACTTCCATAGCTCCAGAAAAACTGCTTTCTCAGCAGAGATAACGAGTAATAAATTCCCAATATTCAGCATCCAGAAAGACCTCAGAATTCAGACATATTATTCTGAGAGTTCAATTTGGTTTCCCAATGCTTGTGACTTCCACATAGAAATATCTGTCGTCTATCTATCTCTGGATGCAGTAAAAGGCTGTATCTCCCAATTATTAAGTGGCAAATGGTAGTTGAGAAAGTCACAATAATGGAACACTGGAGCATAGGCTTACAGAGCAAAAGAAGAGCATAATAAGACCAAATTAGAAAAGCTGCCATGACTGATTTTGAAAATCCGCTTTTGAACATAGTACTAGTAATTGAATGACACATTGACCCCAAAGAGTATAATAGAAACGCAAAAGATAATAAACCCACATAACCATGACTTAATTTCAAGGGTTTGCAGAACTTCTTGTGGTCAATTTTTAACCCATTAATGGATTCCAAGGAATACCAACTTACAAGGTTTCTGTGACTCATTTAAGATCCTTCAAGCAGTGATTGAATGCTAAAATAGCACTTCTCAAACCCTAAACTAGGCTGCAACCTATTAACACTTTTTAAGGATCATAACTTACTAACACTGTTAAGGATCTTAAATGAGTATCTTTCTTGTATCACAACCATTTTTCACAGTGTATCAGATCTGAGAACAAGATTCACACGAGCCCATACATTACGTGTTGCTAAGGGATACAAAACATCCGAATGCTACAGTGATTTAATTTCAATCCTGTTCGATGAGGTCAAGTTCAATGACAATAAAAACAGAGGGAGAAATACATATGTATGAACTTTTCAAGCCAAGTATGAGATTGAATTATCTTGAAGAGGGAAAAAGGAAACAGGATATGTACTTCACAGAAATCTTCACTCGCAATAGACACAGGCTGAACGAAGGAAATAATAAAAATAAAAATTAAGAACATAAAATTTTAAAAAGAAAAGATTAACACCTGCCATATACACCCAAATGTGTAATTAGCTAGTTGATTCCAAAACTAAAAGATTTGCAATTTGGATCTTCTCAATTGAGTTTGAATCACAGAGTAAAGATTAGCCAGGTGGTGCGGAGGCGGCACTAGAAGTAGAGGCGGAGAGTCGGTCGGCTAGAGCGGTCATGGCTTGGATTTGCATCTGAACCGCCGATATGTAATCAATGGTTTCCTCTAGAATCACCGGAAATGGTTGTTTCCGGCAACCGGGGACCAACCGGCCGAGGAACCTCACTTTCCTCTGCACAGCCGGTAGAGTCTTCCCCTTCAACCGGAAAACGCTCACTCGAGGCTTCCTCCACCGGCTAGTTCCGGCGGCCACCGTCGTCGTCTTTATCCTCTGCCTCTTGTGCTTCCTGAACTTCAGCTTGAGCCGGCTCGCAAGAATCGCCCGGCTCCACCGAGTCCTCCCCTTGGCCGTGACGGCAAGAACCCTATCAGCGGCTTCGCGCACGACTATCCCTCGGCGAGGGGCATCGCCGGAGCCGGAAGAGCTGCCGAGGTTGACTCGAGCCAAGGCTTGGTGGAGCTTGGTGGAGTAGATTTGTTGCTGAGCCTGGGATTTCCATCTGGTGTGGTTCTGAATCTGATCTTCTTGGTGGTGCTTAAGCTGAGCTGCTTTCTTCTTCTTCTTCCTCTTGAAGGCGTCGCGTGAACGATCGGTGTTCGTTACTGGATTTGAAACCAGAGATGACGCCATGTCAGCGCCGAATCGAATCCCCGATTCGAATTCGATTTTTTCCTTCCCCTGAAAAGAAAAACCTGGTGGTGAAAGGGAAAAGGGAAAGCTCAAAGCCGCATAATCTTTTGCTGGTTTCTTTTTCTGGGTCTTAGAGTACGATTCAGGATTCAACCATTACAGATTCCCCATTGAGAGAGAGTATAAAGTTTATCAACTACTGATTCTAATTTTATGGGATGAAATTAGGATGGGGTTTACAAGAAATTGGGGCTAGAATCTGAAAAAGCGTTAGAGAGTGAGGATTTGAACGTGAAAAGAGAAAATTTCTCGAAGGAAGAAAGAAGGGTCTTAAATAGAAGAATCACTGCCTTAGATAAGGATAGCCGAAAATAGTTTCAGAGTTAGAACAGAGGTAATCCAACAGAAAATGGCCGATTGAGAGAGAGAGAGAGAGAGAGAGCTAAAGGAAACAGTGACCAGGAAGGGAATGGAGCAGGTGAGGAGTCCCTTCTCTCGGAGGTTGAAAAGAGAGATAGGTAAAGGAGGCTTATAAAGGACTCCGAAGCGAGCATGCGTCCTTTTTCATTTTGCTTCTTGGAAAATTACAAAAATAATAGATTGAAAAACTTAAATTACACATAATTCTTTAAATTTTTTGTTATATATAAATAATTTTGTAATTTTTAAAATTAATAATAAATTTTTAAATTTTTATAAATAAATTTTTTATTGTTAATTAGTGTATTATTTTATTAACAGAATATAATATATTGTGAAATTATTTGTATTTAACTTTAAAAATTTTTTTACATATAATTTAAAATTTAAAAAATTATTTATACAAAAAAAATTTAAAAAGGTCCATTGTTATTTATGTATCACATTTTTTTAATAAAATAATAGAATAACTAATAATAAAGGAGTTATTTGTACAAATTAAAAAATTTAAAACAATTAATTATTAAATTTTATAAATTAAAAATATTATCTATATATGATTTAAAATTCAACTTGATTCTATGTAGTATGGCCTAAAAAAAAAATCAAGCAACTTTATTTATTTATTAACTACTTAATAATTTACCATGATTGTATTTAAATTATATTATATTCAGTTGGCTAAATACTTTTAAAATGTTTAATTAACCATTTAGTTCTTACCATTTTCTTTTTTTTGCCAAAAAGAAAATACCATTTAGTTCTTCCTATTTATTTAACTTTCATCTCCAAAAGTTAGTAAGCCAACTAATTAGCTTTCAAAAATAAAAAAACTCTTTTATCTATTATGTTTTGTGTCAAAGGGTCCAAAAATATAAGGAGGAGTAACATGCAACAAAATTAATATATTTAAAAACTAACTTGTACGCTTATTAATGGCCAAAATGCAAAGAAATTCACTTAATTTTAAGAAGTTGACTAAAAACTATTTAGAGTTTCAATTTTATGTAAGATACTTTTTTCATTAAAATTTTCATCCAAAACCCTTACAGTATTTGTTTATGCCGACAAAATTGAGAGGTATATTATACAAAATTAAAAATTTAAAAGGCCTTTGGTTAATTCTTAAAGTTAAAAAGAGTCAATTATATAATCGTAACGACACTTGTTGGCCGGGGTGGTTATCAAATAGATTGGGTCACCAACTTGTCCTATTGCTTGTCAGTCGGAGAAATTTGAAATTAAAATAATTTATATATTATTTTATTTACCCCAAAAAATTTGGCTCAAGTGAGTCAGGTTATGAAAAGAAAAAATGATTATTTCTACATACCTATCATTACATGGATTTTAAAACGCTAAGCCTAACTAATGTCAATGAACCCGATTTGTTACATAAAGCTTCACCCATACAAACTCATTAACTTGTCCTAATCCAACCAAAATCGTTTACTTTTTTCAAATTCAATCAGGTTAAAAGGGGTCGGCAAGTTACACTTTAATTTTCTGCTAATGTGAACGAATCTCATTAAGGTTTTAGATAAAAATGTTAACAAGTGGCTTTGTCGTACAAAATTATGAGTTTATACATTTTTTTAATTAAGTTTTAAAGCTAAAAACGATAAATTGCACAACTTTCTATAGTGAGGGACTTCTATAAGTTTATACATTTTTGCTTTTATTAATTGTTAAGGATTATATATAAATAAGTTTAATACTACATCTCCTCTCATATATAAAAAATAAATAACTCATAAGGATTAAAAAATTTAGTTAAAAGTAATTAATTTTTTTAATTTTATCTTAAATGAAAATTATTTTTTAAAAATATATTTATTTAATGTGTATATTTTTTTAAAAATTAACTATAGTTATTGTTTATAATTTTAAAAACTCATTTAATAAAAGATATAATTAATATACTAAATATTAGTAATTTATTTATTATATTTTAGACCAAAACAAACTTTAAAAAATTTTCTTATATACAAAACTGGATGTAGTAATATAAATATCAGATTATTAGTTAGTTTTTGGAACAATCAGACGCACTAGATTTTAAGAGTGGGCAAAATGTATATTCCATCAATTGTAAATGTTATTCAGTTGAAGTTCATCCTGTAACAACTTTGATAGCAACATGAGCTTTATAGAATTATAAAGAGAATTAATTTGCCAAACATCAAACGATCAACCTATAGTGAAAACGAAAAAGAACACAAAAGATAACAGAAAGTTAGCAGTGTAGTTCATATCTTGTTGTTCTAAACCTATGATGTTTGTGTATATATAATCTGCTTGAAAAGTTAAGAGCAAAAAAATATTTTACAATATCAAAAGCCTCAAAAATGTGCATTTTAATTTTAACAGATATTTATTTTTCTTCATCAAGGGTCAAGACATCAAGGATAATCTTTTTGAGAATAGTGTTTTGACAATTTTGAATTATATTAACTATTATTTGAAATTTTTTTATTTTATATGAATAAAATTTATATAAATAAGTTTCAATCTTTTAAAAAACAATCGTTTTAAAAATTTTTCAAATAAGTATATCGGAGTTCGAAATTTGAAGATTTGACTCCTACATCACCAAATCAAGAATTTGTTGGCGGTCCAAATATGAATTCATATGCATCTTGTTCTTGTACATGTCTAGATCTGAGTTCTATACTGTAACCATACTTATCTATTAACATCTATCTTCTTCTAACACAAACTAAATTTTGAAATAATAAATTACACTAACTTTTTTTTATATTTTATTGAATTACTTTTGCTACTTTTTTATCTTAAAAAATAACTTGACTCTCCTTTAATTTACTTTATATCAATAAAGTTAACTTTTTATGTAATATGTGTTTCTTCCAAAAGTAAAATTAATTAACTAATTAGTTACTTTTCTTGTGATATTAAAAATAAAATTACAATAGCATGTTGCGCAAAAAAATTAATTTTTTTTTGATAAAAAAATAAATTAGATGAGAGATTTTGCAATATATATTAAAATTTCAAAATAATTAAATATTATGTTTAAAATAAAAAATATTAAGTGTAATTTAATCAAAAGGTTAATGTAATTGACTCATTTTAAAATAAAATCACCTTGTCGATTGAGTTAGCTCTTGGGCCTTGTATTACAGTTGCATGTGTATATTAGTAGGCTTCAGTTGTGATCATCATAGTTTCGGACCGTCCAATTTTAAGCCCTTTTATTGACCCCAAAAACACGTTTTTTGAACACTTTTGAAAACAACCTTCCTTTTTCTCCCATCCGTGATTTGCGGAGGATTTTATAATTTATTTTATTTTGAATGATGCAGAATACAAAATAAAATAATCTTTCAATTAATACTTTTTATAAAAATGATAATTAAGATTAAAAATTAAAAAATATTTAAATCGTCTAGATCAAATCCAGATGCACAGATGTTATGTACAAAGTATCTGATTTTTTTTCAACCAAATTGTAAGTATGGAATTTGTCTCCAACAAATAAAAAAGACCCGGAAAATTATTTTTAGTACATGAGACATAAGTTTGAGCCAAAAAGTTATTAAGTTAAAATTTATAATTTGGACCTCTTAGATAAAAGATAAATAATATTTCTTTTTTTCCAAATATTTAATTTTTGTCCTTCTATCACATCATTTATTCAAAATTTAATATCAAATTTAATAATTTATTAACTTAAATATTAATAATTTACCTGACACCATTAACTTAAAATAATAGAAACAATCCTACATTTCAATTGTTAAGTTACTAGTTGAATGGGTTGAATTAGTTTGTTTTAAATTTAAAATTAGCATATATATATATATATATACACTTAAATTAAATATGAGATTATATATTTATAAAAAATATATCAATACATAAATATATTTTTTAATAAATATAGAACTATAGAGAAATCACCAAATTTATATGAAATAATAAAAAATTGGTCTAGTTCAACTATTCCAAATCACGAATTCATCGATCTAATTGTCAAATTAATTCGAATTAAATTGAATAGTCCAATTGTTAGAAACGAATCAATTTGACGCTCAACTTGTTAGATCACCGGTTTGGTAAAGGATATAACGTTTGCATTAATAACGTGTTGACCTCATCCCCTCACCTATTAAACATTTATGGTGAGGGCATTTCACATGAAATTAGATGGAATGAGCTGATTATGCAAAAGACAAAAATGCCCTTCAGGCCGTATCCTTTTTGCCTTTCATTTCCAAAAGTGAGTACTATATGTTTGGAATCAAATTTTATAACAACGTTTGCGTTGAAGCAATAAATTGTTGCTTCTTAAAAAATGTAATTTTGCTGCCTCTTTATCATCCAAATTGCGGTTTGCCTTAGCAGCTCGTGTGGGAGAGGCAAGAAAAATATTTTAATGTTTTTATAATGATATTTAAAAATATTTTGTGCAAATTAAAAATATAAAAATGAATATTATATTACATTTATTAAGAGTATTTAATAAAAAATAAAAAAATAAAACAAGTATTTTAAATTTTTAGTATGAGTATTTTAAAAATAATTTTTGCATATTAAAATAATAAAAATGAATAATTTATTTTTTGACTATAAGTAATATAATTATTTGTTCAACTTTATTTTTTATTTTTGTATTATTCTTATTTAATTAAATATAAGAATAAAAAATATTTTTATTGCTTTAAATATAATTATATATCACAATATTTTATTATATAAGAAGTTTATTATCATTCTCAATCTTATATTTATTTCTCTCAAATTTTGTTTAGCAAACAAATGAAGTATGCAAAAAAGTTAAGTATAAAAATAAAAATGAAAAGGAAAAATATAATTTTAGAAATAAAAAGTGACTTTAATATGTTTATTTTTAATGATTGAATAATGATTAGTATATAATATTAAATAATAATTAATCATTAATTACAAGATTGAAATAGACATTATATAAAAAATTTTCTTTTCTTCTTATTTTTCTTTGTTATACCAAATGGGGCCTAATAGTTTTGTTCCAGGTTCTTAGTTCAAATAATATTTTTTTGCTAAATCTAAGACTTTGTTTGGTATATAAAACTATCTTTGATAGAAATGGAAAACGAATGTTAAAAGAAATGCAATAGAAAAAAATTGTGTTTAGAATGATCAAGGAAAAGGAATATGTTTATATATTTTTATTTGGGTAAATAAAATATGGATGGAATGAAAAGTAGTTAAGGATTAAAAAAAAAACCTTTAGAATTAATTTTACTAATGTTTTTATTATTTTTTCTCATGATTTCTTTTAAAAGTAATATTAATTATTTTTTTATGTTACAAAACAATATGCATTATAAGTAATTAATAGTTTAAAAATATTATATTATACTGTATAAATATTTACAATTTGTTACTTTTTTATTTCATTTTTTAGTATATTTAGTTTTTGATTTCTACCCATAAAGGTGAACAATGTGGAAGAGAAAGAGGCAAAATTAACTTCTTATCATTTTGGCTCTAAAAAATAGGATTCCTCTACTACTATTTCTTACCATATACTCTTTGACATCCATCGGATTTAAGTTCTATATCAAATCTCTTGTTGAGTCATTAATGGTTGCAACTACGAATTGAAGAATACTCGTATTTTACAGGAAAAAATAGGAAGAAAGAGAGAGAGAGAGAGAGAGCCAAAGGTTAAAGATGATGTACAATTATATAATGGGCAAAATAGACATTTTGCGCAATAATATAAAATGATGCACGGCCCAAAAGTATAATCACAAAAAATTGACATAAAAAATTCATTTTCTTTCCTCTCAGCTTTATGAATTATTAAATAAAATTTATCTCTGAATTCAATTTCTATTCCCATATCTAAAATACTACCAAATCTTAAGTATTAACTATTCTAATTTATTTTATAATCTATATATTTATAAACTTTGGAGAAAGTCGATTACTATTCATCAACTTTGAAACAGTAACTAACTTCCTTCTCTTCGGTGACGCGTAATTTTTTTTTCATTCTTTTGATTTATTTTTTAAATCTAAATTTTTTCACATTGAGACTCGTGCTGATATTGGAGTCACTTCTAGTTTAAATTTAAATTATAGAATTTAAAATTTTAAGACTCGTGCTTCCAACACGGGCCGTTCTAGTTTATTTAAAAATTTCAATTATAAGTTAGTCACTTCTTTATCCAACAATTGTTTTGCTCCTCATCTTTAACAATTTTTTTTTTTGAGAGAGTTACAGTGCCTATAGAAATTTGATCAAACTAATATTTTAATAAAAAAAATATATTTAAGAATTTTAAATTAAAAATATTTATATTTAAAAATTTTAATTTTAAAATTATTAATTTTAAATTATAAATTATGATTTTTTTATATAATTTAAATTTTTAATCTTTAAATATTTTAATATAAATATTTTTAATTTATACCCTAAACTAAATTTTTTTCTATTTCAGCCATGTCATGATTAGGCCAGGAGAACAATTGAGGCAGAACATGATAGGCCCTTTTGTCCCTTGTTTAGGGTAGGCTTCCCATTCGGCCTTTGTGCCATCATAATAATGTTATGCTCTTTCCCTATTTCTGCAGGTTCATTGGATCAAGCTCAATACAATCAAGACATCCCCCATCAGACACCTACGCCCTCCTAAACCTGCCAAACTCAAGTGGGGTTAAAAAATGTAAAAGGTGAAGGGATGAGCAATGCCACTATCATCATGGATAAGTTTTTGAGTTATTTGGTATATTCTAAATTGATCTTCAGGAACTTTCAAAATTATAGTCTTAGATATTTATGATGAATGTTATTAAAATATAATTATTTTGAGTGATGTTTTATAGCTGGTTTGAAAACGAGGTTTCGTGTAGGGTTGATCTAAACTAGACTCTTCCTGGTTTGGTTATGTCATTGATTAGTGTTAAGAAGAATTTCATTTCTCAAAGTTCCTTGATTAAGCGCATTATGCGCTGATTTTTTTTTATCAATCATAGCCGTAATCATCAGTTAGGTTTTCGTGTTTGGGATATCATCCTCCTTTTTCTTTCAGCAATGTATTTCGCTGATTTGATAGGCATTTCGTTTTTCCGTAGTGTGGTGTAGTTTCTTTTGTTATTATTATTTTTCTTTTTTGGATGTTTTGCCCTTCTACTTTCTCAAAAAAAATTATAGAGTTTTTTTATGAAATGAATTTTAATTTTATTAACCATCATAGAATATTATTTTTTGACAAATTTTAATTTTCATATTACATATGAATATTAGAAGGATTTTTATATTTTAGGAACTTAGTTTTTTTATTATTATTAGATGCCTTCTAATTTTTTTTAAATTTTTAATTATTAAAATGTTAGTGTAAAAACATAATGAAATAATTATAAAAGTTAAACTTCTGAAAAACATATAAAACTGTCTTAAATTACTAAAAGGATAAAACTATTATGTTGTTGAAAGGATAGAACACTGCCATGCGGTGATATGATGTTATACGCGAAAGGCTGCCTCCCTTGCTTGAGACACAATAAAGACAGTGATCATCAGAAAGAACCGAGGAGCAGGTTTACAAGAAGATTAACAAAAAAAAAAAAACACCAGAAAGCGAGTCACATGATGCGGGTCTAGATGTTTGAGAGTTAATAGTTTAGGAAAAAAAAAGAAGAAATATATATATATATATATATATATAGAGAGAGAGAGAGAAAGAAAAGTGAAATTTATATACATATTTATGTTACTTTTTTGTGAATTTTACAAAAATTTTATAATAAAAAATTCTAAAAAATCTTTACACCCAATGGAGGATCTTGTCCTTTCTAAGCCTATTGAATTTAGTCAAGCGGTTTTTATTTTTTTTAGATTTTATTTGACCATTGAATTTTTTTTTTTTTGAGGATTTTGATTCGCACCTTGATTAATATAAGCTCGTTTGATTTGTCGCAAATTAGATGAAATATATTTATATAATTTGAATAATATTTATTATATTTTTATAATTATTATTTTATTAATTAAATTATTATTTTAACTATCAAATTAATCTTTTAAAAATAAAAATAATATATTATTTGTTATTTTATTTATTTATTTTTTATATTATCTTTTCTTTTATATCACTCAATTAAATAGGTCCATAAATAATAGATATTGATAAGAGTTTGTTTCATTTGTATTTAATAATTTTATACAAAGGAAACAAACTCGTGTATCATTATGATTATCTATTATTTTATACCAATAAAATAATGAAAAAGAAAATCCGTCGGATGAATTCAATAATTCTGAAAAGAATAGAATTCTGTCTTCTCTTCGCCAAAACAAGAGAGAATCCCTGTCCTACTGCATGGTGTTCAGGGATCAATATTTCAAGACGTCCAGGTTTTGTCTAATTATTTTGGGATTTAAGTAATTATTTCAAAATTTGCATATATCATATATAATATCTAATCTATTTTTCTATCTGTATTAAAAGGACGATGAAATGATGAAGAGTCAATTAGATATTTTACGTGTGGTGAAGGGTAATGGTGGATAATTCAAAGGGATCTGTTTAAGTCGTCTTTGTGCATAATCATGATACTTACTCAGCACATTGCAAAGTTACAAGCTTTTAACATGCAGATGCACAATGGTACGGTAATAGCCATAACTACAAAATAAACAGCCCTGACGATGTGACAACGTTGTTCGGCTGCTCGGTTTGCGAAGCAGTCTCTAGATTCCAGAAACAGTCGCAGATTATTTAAGCAGAAATCTGACAATGGATAAAGAAAAAATTATCAATAAGAAGAATGGAATCTCAGTTTTAAAAAAAAAAATTGTAAGAGAGAGAGAGAGAGATATGTTAGCCTAAAAATTATTCAGATGCCTAGGTTAATCTTGTATCAGTAACCCCTCGACAATATTATGTTCCATTAACCTTTTAATATTTATCAAATTCTATCAAGAACCATAGATTCCTTTTTCTTAAAATGTTTGAAAATCTCAACATAATTCGCAGTCTAACGACCAGAACAATTGATCATTCTTCTCAAACTTCTAAAGCTAAATCAATCTAGGATTTTTCTTATTCAGGTTTACCACTTTATCTTTATGAATATATTAATGAAATATGGAAAAACGATATTGAAGCAAAACAAGGATAGCATTAAAAAAAAAAAACATGACAAATCTTATTTTAAAGATTTTTGAACAATATCAAAAGGAAAAAATTGAAAGATTTTTTTTTAAAAAATATTACAATTATACAAATTTGAATCATATTAAATTTACTATGAATTTGATCAATCTTTTGTTGAAACTATCTTAAATTACTAAAAAGAAAAAAACTATTATTTTGTTGAAAGGATAGAACACTGCCATCCGGTGGTAGGATCTTATACCAGAGAGACTGCCTCCCTTGCGTAAGACACAATAAGACGATGATCATCAGAAAGAAACAAGGAGGAGGTAAAAAAAAAAGATTTAGGTAGTGTTTGATTTGAGGGGTTTGGGGGGAGGGGAGGGGAGGCACTCCCCTTGTTTGGTATGAAAAAGATGGAGGGGAGGGGAGGGGACCTCCTCACCAAAAGTGAGGGTTTTTGGAAAGGAGAGAAAATATTTTACTTCATTTGACAAAATTATCCCCACTTTTATTTTTATTTAAAAGATAATATAAATCTTATTTTTTTAATGGGGCTTAAAATAATTTTTTATAAAAATAAAAATTATTTTTAATAATAAAAAGTAAGAAAAAGTCTTTTTTTTTATAAAAATAAAAAAATTAAAAATTCTAATATCATAAGGGTATAATTGTCCATTTAATTTTATCTCCCCTCCCCTCCCCTCCTTAACCAAACAAGATATCATTAAAACCCCTCCCCTCCCCCCCTCCCCTTCCCTCCTTTAAACCAAACACTTAGTTAAATTTTGAAAATTTACAATAAAAATTTTAAAAATTAGATTTATTTTTAAAGACTAAAATTATTATCATAAGACTTATTATTAAATTTTAAAAAATATTAAATTTTAAAAAAATTACAATTTAATAACTGTTGATAACTTTATTAAAATTTGATATTAACTTTTTTAAACTTTAGTAATAAATGATGGTAATTTTAATTTTTAGAGATAATTTTAATTTTTAATATTTTTTATTATAAATTTTACAAAATTTAACTCTTTTAATGTAATTTTTCTTTCCCTCCCAAAAAAAAAGCAAGGCACATAATACGAGGCTAGATGTTTGAGAGTTATTTATTGCAAAGTTTAGAAAGGAAGAAATTATATATATATATATATATATAAAGAGGCAAAGTGAATTTTAAATATATTTATATTATTTATATTACTTTGTTTAATGAATTTATCAAAATTTTGTAATAAAAAATTTTAAAAAATCTTTACACCTTATGTTAGACATGGAGGATCTTGTCCTTTTCAAATCTATCGAATTTATTTAGTGGTTTTTATTTTTTCTAGATTTTATTTAACCATTGATTTTTTTTTTTTGGGGTTTTGATTCACTCTTTGATCAACATAAAATAATAGATAATGATAATTATTAGAGTCTATTTCCTCTGTGTTTAGTAAAAGGAAATAAATAAATAAAAAGAGAAAAATATATTATATATATATATATATTTTTTTTTTATCACACATCATATAATATTACAAAGGATTCAAACTCTTCTAATTATGATTCTCTACCATTTTATACTAAAAAAATAATGAAAAAAAAAATCTGTTGGATGAATTCAATAATTCTAAAAAGAACATAATTTTGTCTTGTTTTTGCCAAAATGAGAGAGGATCTCTGCCCTATTGCATGGTGCTTAGGGATCAATTTTCAAGACGTTTAGTTTTGTATGGTCTAATTATTTTGGGATTTAAGTAATTATTTCACAATTTATATATCCATCTATTTATTTATCTTTGGGAGAATTATAATAAATAACCAACAAGTGAAGAAATTTATTTTTAAGGACCTATTACCACTTGTTTTAGGATGATTATTATTGAGTTTAGTAACAAACAGTTGAATTTAGTGGTAAAGGTCCTTAAAAATACATTTTTTCACTTCTTAGTCCTTAAACATAATTTTTCCTTTATCCCTATTAAAGGACGATAAAATGATGAAAAGTCAATTAGATATTTTATGCATGGTGAAGGATAATGTTGGATAATTTAAAAGGATCTCACGCCAGGCAAATGGGTTTGTTTAGGTCGTCTTTGCACATAATCATGATACCTAGCCCATTGCAAGGGTACAAGCTTTTTTTTTTTTTGTTTTTTAATTACACAGGGAGTGGACAAGCCCTCTACCTTAAAGGCAAGGGATGTGCTATTGTAACACATAGTCATAGGCTTTTAACATATAGATGCAGGCCTTTTGACATGTATATTGTAAAAAAAAAATTATTAATTCAAAAATTTAGCCACTAAAATTATTCTTAAAAATATTTATTTATTTTTATTCAAAGTAGTTTATTTTTTCTTTATTCAAAACTATGACCCATGATTATGTGACCTATGTTTTTGGTACATGGGTTATAGCATTTCAAATGCTGCGACTCATATACATTTTTTTAAAATCTTATATGGGTCTCAACATAAGATATGTCGTGATTCATATTATATAATTTTATTTTAATTTTTAATTTTTTTAATAAGATACATAAATTTTTGTTACAATTTATAATTTTAATTATATTAAAAGAACACATTCTTTTAATATATTTTTAGGTTTTAATAAATTCGTATGTAATATGAAATTAAAAAACATAATATTTATTTGTAATGTTTATTTTTTATTAAAGAAAAATAATAAAAGAATAATATAAAATTACAAATAAGTAGAATATATATATATATATATATAATGACAATAAAATAAAATTTACAAGCATACAAAAGTAAATGGAAAGGTATAAATATGAAAATGAAAAATAAATTTACCATTTTAACCAATATGTTCTCCGATCTTGCATCGGGGCCTTTTTCTCAGTTGTTGTGGGTGGTGTTACAGTAGCTCCTCTTTTTCTTCTTCTTCGTCATTGTTGTCATCTTCTTCTTTTTTTTTTTCTTTATCTTCATCATCATCAAATAATCCATTATTAATATTACGAGTTGGTTGAGAGGATTGAACAAAGGAAATCAATTGATTAAAGGCAAAATACCCCTGTTGGAAAGATGATTTCCATTATTCAGAAGATGTACCAACATACTTTACGCTAAATGCAAATGGATTAGAAAATAAAGCGGCCGACATACCACCAACTTGCACTGTTTGGGGGTGGGGGGTGGAAATGTACGATTGAGAAGTTGATGGTGTAAATAAAGGCAACCTAGTACCAACAAAATTTGTGAATGATGTATTAGAAGCATGAGAAGAAGGACTAGCATCCTTGAAATTTGGAAAAAATTCACTCGATGCAAAAAGAAGGACCAGATGGTGCAAAAGAAGAAGGACAAACACCTGCATAGTTAGTGAACGATGCAAAAGAAGAAGGACCTAGACCCTTGGTGTTTTCATAGACTGGCGCTAGTGTGTAATATGACAATGGGGCATTTGTCTAACATCCACTACTATATGCAATATCTAAAATGGCTTTCTAGTATATATAAAATTGTGTCCTCATTTTCATGGGCGAGCCTCTAGCTCTTGTGGCTTTTGCAGATGAGGAGCGGGTGGAGCAGGTTGGGAGACCATTATCTCTCGATGTTCACCCAAAGCATGCAGCATCATTCTAATATTTTTGCTTGCTCTTTCCTTAAATCTTGTATAATCAAGCATCAGAGGGTCAGTAATGGCGAGTCTATGTAAGTCCTCTAATACATTAGCTTGTGGAGGAAAAAAAATAAAGATCAACAATTATAAACTTAAATGAAGTACAAAAGTATACATAATTAAATTAAATGTAAGTATACAAAACATTACTACGAAACCCTAAAAGCCACTATCCAAATGGATCCACTATAGTGTATGTTGCCAATACCAATGCATGTAATTGAAGGAGTGATTCGAGAGAGATATTTCTATATCCTCTTGGGCAATAACTTACTACTATACATTGCATACAGTAATAAATACAATATACTCATGGCACCAATCTTTTTGTATTTTTCCTCTCAACTAAAATATATGTGAAGACCCTACATTGAATGGTGACTTAGAGATATGCTATTGCTTACTGAACTGGCAAAAGACATGATGTGTATGGTGGAACTTAACATTTTAGAAGCAAACAACAGGAATATATGCACACCATGTATCTAGAGACGCTAAGTAAGTCAAGAGTTCATCATCAGATACTTGAAGGGTTATATGGTTGCTAAATAAACTCATCATCCTTCATCTAATCCAACAATATCCTATAGGTCCACAAGGTCTCTGTGGTCACATGAATATGTTGGGGGACATGCCTCCATCTAAAACCCATTGGTGGACTCAATGGATATATCTTCAGTTGAGGGTTTGATTAAGGGGCTGACGATGGAGCCAATCACAGGAAACGATCTCATACCTATAAGTGCAACAACGTTAGACAACCATTAATATTCATCTTATCATAATTTGTTACACTGCATGTTTCTCCATATAATGTGCCAAAATTGCTGATTCCCAACTATAATAACTAGTAAGCAATGATAAATACATCAACATAACCTTGTGTCTAGTCCAATCTAGTATTAAATATCTTCCAATTAATCTTATAATATATGTTTAAGTGAATTGTTGTATAGTCACATCATCGGCATCATCTAGAAGGGCCACAAGTGTATGGGTGAGCCATGGGACACTGAGCCTCTGTCCATCTATTATCTCTGAAGGTAAAGTCATGCTAAATAACCACTGGCACACGGTCCTTCAATTGTAATTTGTTTGACTAGAAATGACCTATCTCGTGTAAGGTAGCCCAATCTAAATAGTGACATCAAGTTGAAAGTATGTATTTCTTACCGTTATCTTTCCACAAAAGTTGAAACTAATGTTACATTAAAGTTGAAGCGGCTAAGTCGGGATACCCCATAAAAATCCTCCTTAATCAGGTAAGGAACAATGACAAGCAAAGGATCGGAGATGTGATCTTCTTGTGCGTCATATACGTAGAATGCAATCAACTTGCAACATGCATTTATAATATTAACACATAATAGTTTATAATTAGTCAAATAAAATAACTTTAATTGTGTTATCTTACCCATCCCTATCACATGTCCTGTGATACATGATGAGTTTGCAAGTATAGAAATAAGTCATCCTTTAGCCCTAAATCCACAATGCTAGGATAACTAGTCATTATACTGTTACAGTATTAGAGTTAGAATTAAAATTATCACTTTCAAATTTATATATCTATTAAGTAACTTTTATATAAGGGAACTATAAATCTAGTAAAAAAAAATGGCAATTGTTACAAAAAAATTCATATGACAAGAAACTAACTCATCAACAATGATATAAGGGAACTTCAAATCCAATAAAAAAAATGGCAATTGTTACTAAGAAATTCACATGTCAAGAAACTAACTTGTTAAGTATTATATAAGAAAACTGCAAATCTAGTCTAAAAAAATGGAATCATGATACAAGAAAAGTTCATTGATGGAATCACGGCAAAGTCACAATGAAATTATGTTAAATAAGTAAAATACATGATAAAATGAATTATTTCAACATCCACTCAGCCGCCTAGATGGATAAGTTGCTCGTTTGTGGCTAGTTTGTTTGCACAAGCTACATTATTGCTATTCTCTCGACTCCTCATACCAATCCGTCTCATTCTGAATTCTGTGAATTTTAGCCTACCTCTTTAGCAAATCATAGGAGTATCAGGCACTAGTTGTAGACCTATTGTTTGTGGCCAATATAATTTTTCTCTCATCGGCTGAAACTCTATCTTATATGCATTTATTATGATGTTCAGTTGAAAAAGTTAGTCCACGTATTAGAGCATATCGATGAAGACCCTGGCATATGCAAGAAATACATAGATATTTTTGAATTTGCAACATACCACAGTCATAAGTGTGACGAGATAGGCTCGCTTTACGACACTGATTATATTGCTTGTTTGTCAGATCGTACAGTTCTTCAACCTTGAATTCTGATGCTCACTTATTGAACCTGTCTATAGCTAAGGTAGATACACTTTGTATCAATGATGATAACTTTTTCATCATCCTCTAGGAAAATGGCATCAGTTTTAAGCTATTCAGTTAATGTTTGCACTTGCTCCACCTAATATCTATTCAGCTTATACATAGTTGCCTTTACCAATCTGCTAATGGGCACTTTTAATACATTGTTGATATATTTAGCCAAGTTTGTAGTCATGTATCTCCAACATTGGCCTTCAACATCATACGCACAAGACCATTTGCTCTTCAGAATATCCTTGATCCAGTTTATAACCTCCATATGGGGTTGACATAATTGTACCAATTATTCGTTCACTTGATGCCACTCATGCAAATAACCTAGATTAACAGTTATCCATAAGTAAACATTTTGACATAACATTTATTAAGTCATTTTATAAGATTAGTAAAACATACCCATATTTATGAATATCTTCTTCTGCCACTTACTCTTAAATGTTGTGTTTATGTTACTTATAATATGTCTTACACAAAATACATGACACGGGTGCAATGGATACCATCCAATTTCTAGATTAGAGGCGACAAAATTTTGGGATGTCTATAAAAAATCAAGTAAATTCCCCTTTTATTTGGTAGTACTCCACATCAGAGTAAGGAAAGGAACCATACCTATAACTCATGTGTTTTGCCTTTGATAACTATAAATGTCAAGGGTACAACTTTGTTGGCTTTATCTTGTGAATTTGTAATGAGCACAGTCCCTTTGTATTTTCTATACAAAAAGGTTTCATCAACTTGGACCATTAGTTTCAAGTAATTAAACGCGTCAATACATGGCTTAAAGGTCCAAAAAACTTGATGGAATGTCACTAAAGGTTCTACAGTTGAGTTGCTATGTAGACACTCTTTATGAACAAACTCATAATATAACCCTAGCATAAAGTGGTCAACCGCGGCCAATCATTTCGGCAAGAAAGCATATAACCATTCCCAATTTCCAAATGTAATGTCGATTACTTGGTACTTTGTCATCCATACTTTTTTATATGACATAATGTAGCCAAATATACTATACACCATTTCAATATTTTATCTACTGGAGATCAATGGATTCTCAGCCACTATTGACATAATGTGTGATGAGAACATGTTAGAGTCAAGTTTTGGATAATCTTAAGACATTGATGGAGAAACACATGTGTGCGGGCCATTATACCTGTTATTTTTCAATGCCTTTCTCTATCATCTTGGCTTGTTCTAACTCTCCAATTACATCGACTACCATAATTTGGACAACAATATTCTTTGTACTTCTTTGACGAGTAATGTATCTTAAAAGTGTGGTATTTACAAACAAAGTATATATTCACTGCACAACGCATGGATTGCTTATCTTGAAATTTCATGCCAATATACAACTATTGACTATTATTCAAATTAATGTCCTCAGTCATCTCAAGGATCTTAATAGAATTCCTATTATTTGCGTTAATCTACGAAAGTATGGCATATGTTTAGTCCACATACTGAGCCAATAGAGTGAGCCCCACCTCATTAGCATCATCTTTCTCAAATTTATCTTCTTTATGGTTATTGACATTTAGGGGAGTATCATATTCATCCTACTCTTCAAAGTCGTCCATTATATCTTCTATCTCATCTGGGGGCAACATCGAACTCGTATTAAAAATATGTTGATGTGACAAGCTTAGTTGGAACATCAAGTCGATGATAGATTGAGATTGAAAATGATGAATATATGCTATGTAAGAGTTAAATTGTAAGTCATACTCATTCGTACTTTGGAATTGACTAGTGGATGAGAGGGGTAGTGGTGCATGCTCTTCAGCTTAGGCCACATTTAGATTAACATCAGTAATTGATATATGTGTATATATATTCAATGCACCCAATTGGTTTAGAATTTTTGGTTGGCTTCTTACATAATTTAAACATAAGAATCATCCTCTAGTGTGCACGTTAAGTATCTCATGGGATTTCGAGAATGAGGGCACCTATAAATTAACTCAAACATAAACTGATTTGAGGCCAACCGTAACTTTTCTCTTATTGCCTTTTTCAAGTTGTTAAGAGTAATATTTGCATCAACTCTTAATGTTTTCGATCTATTACATATAAATGTTGTGTCTTCTTAACTATCATAAATCTTTCTACTTGCATAAATCTATATAATTTCCTTACGCAAACTTATTATGATTCCTACCATGGAATTTGTGTAATGACACATGAAAAAATTCTATTAATAACATTCATATTCTACATACAAATAACACTAAAATATATGTTTAACTGAAATATAAATAAATAAATATATATATATATATCTATATATGCAATAGATAAAATATTATATAGTGTATATCTATATATTTTATTCTATTTATTATTATAATATTATTGTATATAATTATTCATGCTTTTATTCTATATATTATGATATATTTTATTAAATATATTTTACAGAATATCTTTATAAATATGTTTATATAATAGATAAATTATTATATAATATATTAACTAAAATTTTATCTAATTACACACTAATTATATATTATAGATAATATTATTTTGCATATAATACGTATTTTTTCCATATAATATACATATAATATTATTTTTAACTTGTACTTCTTAACTACACTATTACTTATATATAATATTATTTTATATATAATATATAATTACTTATACATAATATTATTTCCAACATATTTACATGTTTTATAAATATCTATAAAAGTATATTTATATAATAGATAAAGATTATATAGATTTTATCTGCTTACAAGTTTATTATATATTATGAATAATATTATTTTGCATGTAATATGTATTATTTTTTCAATCTAATATACATATAATATTATTTTTAACTTGTACTTCTTAACTACACTATTACTTATATATAATATTATTTTAAATATAATATACAATTACTTATACATAATATTATTGCTAATATATACTTTTTTACTCAAATTGCATATATGTAATTTTTTACCATATATATATATATATTACACTATATCTAGTTATATATATATATATATATATATTACATACTACATATTACGTATTTACAATATTAAAAGACCAAATAAACTATTCTAACTTTAATATAGTATGGACAAGTAATATGTTAAAAAACAAACTTTATATTATTAAAGCCACATATCTAAATTGCTTTTTCCAATTTAATTACCAAGAGATCAACAAGATAAATACAATAAATTAACCATATACAAATGGAGATAACATATTACAAGAAAATTTATTTCTTACCTATCAAAAATTGCTAATCAATGGAAGTTGTTAATAGCACAAACAATCTTTGCAAGGTAAATAATCAGTAGATAGAGTTCATCTATAGTTCACTATACTTTTTCCTCCCATTGGACCACAAAATTCTTTTTTACTCGCACTTTCAATATACAAAAATCATCAGATATCTCTAAATATGAATAATAAATGTTAAAATATTAAACATATTAACAAACATTAAAAAAATTAAACAATTATTAAACAGCTATTTAACAATAAGGTATACTATTATTTTCTTCCAATAGGAAATCATACCAAAAAATTAAAAATTAAAAATACCAACCAAACAAATCTTACATTTCTCTTCTCCTTTTACTTCAACTTATTCCAACCTTTATAGCTAAAATGAGACAAATGATAAAGAAACTTCACTTTCACAACCTTTAATCATACAAAAGAAATTATTATATAACAAGGAAACCAGAAGGAGCTTTGTAAACTTGGAGAGCTTTGTAAACTTAGAGAGCTTTGCAAGGAAAATGGATGGAGCAAGAGCAAGTTTTCCATTTTTATAAAGGAAAAAAGCTGATCTTCTTTTCTTCTTTCTGCAAATTTTATGTACCTTGTTGCAAAATTTCACTCCAGCCACATGATTCCCTTTACATTTTCAATGAGTAGTCAAAAGACTACTCACTGAATAAGGTTGGCATGCAGATGCAAATGTTTCTCGTCCACGTCTCATGCTAATGCGACCTGCCAGCAGGTCGTGTTAGCCTTTACACAACCTATGACCCTAAAAAAATTTAAAAAATATTTTGTATATCTGCCATGACCCATTTAAATTTAAAAAAAGAAAAATAAGGTTGTGGCAGAACTTCTGCTGTAACCTTTCAATAAACAAAAGTTTGCAGCAACCTTTAAGAAATAGTAAGCATTTTTGGAAAGTTTTAGCAACTGAGTTTTTGAGTTAATAGATTTTTTTTCTCATATTCATGTCAAAAAGCCTACAGATGCACAATGGTATGGCGATAGTCATAACTACAAAATAAACAATCCTAACGTTGTGACAAAGTTGTTGGCTGCTTGGTTTGTAAAGCACTCTCTAGATTCTAGAAATAGTTGTAGATTATTTAAGCAGGAATATGATAATGGATAAAGAAAAAATTATCAATAGGAAGAATGAATCTTAGTTTAAAAAATGTAAAAGAGGAAGATATATATTAGCTTAAAAGCTTTTTAGATACCTTGGTTAATCCTATACTGGTACCCCTCAATAATATTATGTTCCATTAACCTTTTGATATTTATCAAATTCTATCAAGTACTATATATTCCTTTTTCTTAAAATGTTTCAAAATCTTATCATAATTCACAGTCTTTTAAGAAAGTATTATAACAAGCAGAACAATTGATTATTCCTTCTTAAGCTTCTAAAGCTAAATCAGTCTAAGATTTTTCTTATTTAAGTTTACCACTTTACCTTTATGAATATATTAATGAAATATGGAAAAACAATATTGAAGGAAAAAAAGGATAACTTAAGAAAAATGTGGCAAATCTTATTTCAAAGATTTTTTGAAAAATATCAAAAGGAAAACCAAATTTAAAGATCTTATTCTAAAAAATGTTATAAAAATATTACGATTATATAAATTTGAATCATATTAAATTTACTATGAATTTGCTCAACATTTTGGAAGAATGGAAAATTTTGATATTTGAAAAAGTTAAAAGAATTTGTCTTTTAGTAAAAGGTTAAAAAGTTTTTAGCACTAAATATATGTACTCACATCATGAGACATATTGAATATAATCAATTTGAAGGGCTTATTAGAAGGCTTAAACAAAATATTTTACAAATTATTATTTTTAGTTATGATATTCCTAAATTCTAAATTTTTCTAAATCATGACCCATGGAGTATATGCAATATTGAATGGCAAATTGTTGAAAAAGTTGCTTTTCAAAATCAAACCTTGAAACGACTAAAAAGTTTTCATGTTTTATTAAAAGTATTGTATATTTTGTATAAAAAATGATAGATTTATGAAGTATTATAATTTATATATCTTTAGTATTACAAGCAAAAGAGTTAGTGAAAAATTCTTCAAACCTTATCAAATTCTAAATTTAGGAGAAGTAGAAGAAAATGATTTTATTGGATATGAAAATTGTGATAATATTCAGTTTGTTTTAAATCCATTTACTTGATGATTTTGCACAATTTTTTTTTTAAAAAAAATTAAGCCTGCAATCTCATCTATTACAAGACAACATTGATCTCAAAGTAACAAATGGAATGTTAGATACATTTTTTTTAAAGGTTCAACTTATCACTTTACCACTTATGGTAAAAATTTGTCTAGAAGTTGGTTTATTATTACTAAGATTTGTAATCTAATTAATATTAGATTAACCTTCTAGTACATTGTAATAATCATTATGATGTTACCTCAGTTATGATTTTCTTGAAATAACTAAAACCTCTTCTTATAGCTTTCTAATAATCTCTATTAGATTTATTCATAAACCTTGACCTGTACATAACAGAAGCTATATCTAGTTTAGCATAATGCGTAGAATACATTAAGCTTTTAATAGCTTGGGTTTTATGTAAATTGAACAAATTAATTTAAAGAATCTCTAATTCTTTCAACCTACAAAGTTATGGCTTGCAAGCAAAAAAAATTTGGACTAAAGTCCTTTTCTTTTCTCATTCTTTGGCTTCTTCTTGGTTCAATAGTCTCATTTTTATGTAAACATTTGTCACTTTAATCATTTAAAATTATTTTTATGGGAACTAAATGTTAATCTACTTAAGAATCTTTCATTGTGGGATTCAAATCACTATAGAATTTATTTTCAATAAATCCTACGTCTCTAGTTTCAACAATTGTATTAGACACTAAGTTTAACATCTTATATGCCTTAGAATATTAGGTATATCTCACCAAGATACCTTTTATGTTTGACCCTAATTTAGTTCTTCTTTAATTGAGAATTCAATAAATGGCTAAACATCCCCACACTTTAAAATAATTTATGTTACGGTTTCTTTCCTTTCCATATTTTATATGGAGATCTTTTTTTGGTGTTTAATAGTATCTTATTGTGAATATGTTAAGCTATCAATAATGCCTCACCTCAAAGATTGTATGGTAACTTAACACTTAATAATATAGGATTAACCATATTAAACTCAAAATATTTCAAAATAATCAATTTGTTAATACCTTATCTCGTTATATTTTTCCTCCAAAGATTTCTAAATCTTCACTAGTAATTGTATAGTCACGTAAAGATCATAAAGCCTATCTAATAAAGGTGTTGAGAATGTGGTATTGACATGGAATCATATCCTCTTCATGCTTCTTCTTCAATTGAGCAACCTTTGCCTTCTTTTCATTTGTAGCATCATTTACAGAATCTAAAATAGCACTTTGATCTTAAGCCATCTTATGAATGTCTCTCTTAAATTATTAGAAAATAATATTAAAAGATAGCTAAGATCATCACATGATAATTTGCTTTTAAGACTCAATAATGTCATTTTCTTTAAAGAGATATTTGCCCTTACATGTAGTTACTAAAAAGTTAATGATGATACTCTCCCAAGATATAATGACACCTTTGTGAATTTCTTGATTAGTGATAAGAAATTCCCTAACACTCTTATAATTTAAAGATAATCTTTTAAGCTTGTAAAACACTTTTTCTCAACCATACTTCACAAAGCCAAATGATTTCTTATCTATATTTCACAAAGTTCTATACTAGTTTATTTATATTTAGTAGGAGAGTCTCTTTAAATTCTTATAATTCTTATACCTTTAACCTTTGAAGTTATAATCTTTCATAAGAAAGGTTTATATTATAAAAAGGTATATTCAATCTTTTTGTTCATTGGATATAAAAAGATACATTTAATCTTTTTTTCATTGACTGAACTAATGAACATACATCCCATTCTTTATTTATAAATACATGTACATGAACTACTTTTAAAATTGTTCATTAGATGACCAAAGGACATACATCCCACTTTTTATTCCTAAATACATGTATAGGAACCATCATAACTTTTGAAGTTATAAATTATCTAACAACACTTAGCTTCTTTACTCTTTTAAACCAAGTACAATGAGTCATGATGGAATGTTAGCTAAGGAATGACCTTATAGTGAAGTTTTTGTCCTATTAGGATCTTATCTTGTATAAATACAAGCCACCTTTAATGTAGTTGAGATAATTAAAAAAAAAAACTACAACTTTTCTTATGCATACTTTGATTCTTAGCTTTCATTGCCTTTTTGTAAAATGCTTTTCCTTATTTGCACCACTTCAATAATTATATTGGTATCTAAGTATTAAAGCAATGTTGTGAACTAGTTATATTATCAATAATATTGTAAGTTTTATGTCATCTTTTTACTCTTTTATTATTTAAGTTATTTATTCTTTAGTTTTAATTGTATAAAATCTTATATGTTTGAATGATAATATTTTTTTTGGCTAGCTTTTATGTCTTGTATTAGCTTTATTTGCTAGAATTTAGAACAAAAAAGTTATAGCTTAATAGAATTTTAGGAACCATAGATATAATTAAAATGAAACATATAACCCCCTTATTTATTAGATTAATATCATTGGTTATTATTTATTAATTGATTGTTTAATGCATGTAGAAGTTATAATTATATCACATAATGTATTGTCTAAATAAGAGGATTACACATATATCAAATATTATTAGTCATTTTTTTTATTTGAAATTTTTTTCCTAAAAACATCCCATATAGGGTTATTGTTTAGAGTAAACAACCATTAAGTAGGACTTGTCACTTCTTATATCTAGACAAAATATTATTTTTAGTTAGATCATAAGACCCATATATATATATATATGTTAAAATAAATCAAAAGAAGTTTTATGCTTAAATGTATTGTAGACTAGTCATGAAACCATTATATGTACAACAAAAAGAGACACTAGCTTCATGACTCTATTCTTTATTAGGTTTCCATTAGCTATTACCCAACAAACAATTGATGACCATCCTCATCAATCTTGGATCACCTTATGCTTAGTATAACTTGGACTAACCTATTATAGGTATGTCCACATACATCCATTCGATCTCTACCACAAACTTAATTGTTGGCATTTTCTCCTGAATCTAAACACATTACCACACATGTGAGAATCATGAAAATTCTCAATAAGACAATAATATTTTGAAAAATTAATAATGATTCAATTACTGCATATATGTAACAACCAAAATTGCTGAAATTTTTTAAGTCTTGAAATTTTTCTAAGTCTGTTGACTACAGCCTGCCTATAGCAAATGTACCTGTTTGTTATAGCGAGAAATGACCTACCTATAGCAAATGTGCCTGTTCGCTATAGTGAGAATGCTTCTAGCTATAGCAAGTTCGGGCATCCCATGCGAAAACCAGGCAATTCCTCACAATAGTGCGCTCCGTAGTGAAAATAGGGGTCTAGGACTGATACGTACTCGCCATAGCGAGGGTTATTTTTCGCTATAGCAAGGGTTAGTCCAGAAAAACGTGAAAAAGAAAAATTTTGCTTCTTAAAGAGTCCAGATCCTCTCCTTTTCTTCTAACCAACCTAAGCTTCGTTCAAAATAAAGAAAAGGGCTAGAGAGAGAAAGACCAAGAGAAGGAAGGAAGAACAAGAAAAAGATAAGCAAACTTGAGATTTCCATAGCTTTTCTTCTTAGAATTTTATTCTCCTCTCTTTGCCCTCTCTTTCTATGGTTTTGGTTGTTGAATTAGTTTGGTTTTGAGCTTGGTTCAGATGAGGAAGAGTGGAAAATAAAAAGGAAGGTGAAGGCAAAAGAGAATCACTCTTGAAAGAAGCTAGAACTCAAGGTAAATACTTATGTATCTTATTTCTTCTTTTTTACTTTCCTTGAGTATGTTGGTTCTACCAACTTGAGAGCTTGAGAGAGGAAGGAAGTCTAACCTAGAGCAAGCAAGAAATTCCTGAATTACAGTGTGGGAAGTTAAGAAATACAAAAGAGCTAGGAGAAGGGCCAGTAAAATTTAAGAGGGAGAAACTAGGAATTTAATCTCCTAGCCTTTGTGAGTAATTGTTTGGGTTATGAGAGAGTAATTGCATGCTATTTGTTGTGTTTAGACTAAAAAGAAGCAGCTCCACCTAGTTGTGATTGTGAGACCAAGAAGGAAGAAGAGAAATTGAAAGGAAAAACTTGCGTCAGCTTGTAAGGTAGCTCTCTACTATTTCTTGTTGCATTCTTGGATGTATATAGCCACTGTATGCTTGTGTATACGCTTATATTGTGAGACATGCCATTTGATGTTGTCTTGATGCATTGGTACGAATATGATTATATTTTGGGTTGTGAAAATTGGTCGGGTGAGGTAGTGCCAAAAGTCCCTTGTGATGGGTGAGTTGGAGCCAAAAGTTCCTAGAAATGAGTGAGATAAGGCTAAAAGTCTCATGGATGAATGAGGCCAAGTTAAAAGTCCCTAAATCAAAGGTAAGACCAATCCAAAAGTCCTTAAAATAGGGTGAGACTAGACCAAAAGTCTCTTAAACTTGTTATTGGCATTGATATGATTTTTATGGCATATAAATCATATGTTGTTTGATTTTGAATAGTTAGATGCCTACTTACATGCTTTGACTTGTTTATATGTTTTGTTTGTTTCCTTGAATGAGTGCATGAGCTATTGAGATTCCATAAATCTCACCTCCTTTCCTTTCCCATCTTAACATGTTAGATGGAGCTCAAGGAGATCAAAATGCAAACCAAGGAGCCTAGTTGAGCATGTTTAGCTAGTTGTATAGTTTGTTTTTTGTTCTTTTGATGTAAAGAAGGGCCAAAATGAATATGTACCTATTATTTTTTAGATGTAAATATTTGAGCAAGTGTAAATGTATATATAAATGGTGTGTAAACCATGTATAGAGCCAAAGTAATGAAAATATGATATTCGACCCCTTTGTGGCTTGTTTATAGTAGTGTATTTTTACCCGTAGCATAGTGAGTTTGAGATGTATGATAATTTGAACTACTTGGGCAATTTACATATGTTGTATTTATGCTTTAAAACTTGCTCAAGAGGTGGTAGGATATGTAGAAGGCTATTTGGACCCACTTTGAATCATATCGAGTTTCAAATTCGCCAAATTTGTGAGCTCCGTCAAGATATAACCAAATGAGCTCTTCTTGATATGAAATTTGGCATAAATCTAGAGCTTGTTGAGAGCTTCTTAGAAAGCTAAAGTAGGTAATATTTAGAGTTCTAGAGAATATTTGGCAAATTTTTGAAGTTAGGAAATTTTGATGGTTTTGGTTAGTGCACTACTGCCATGGGTTTGAAAATGAATCTATATCATTCATGGGCCAAACAGTGTCCAATTGTTATAAAATTTTATAAGCATAAATTAGAAATCTATAGTGACCTATACCATTTAGAATCACCTTAATTGGAGGTCTGTAGAGGGAGAAATAACTTTTGGAATTTCTATGTCAGTATTAGGAAAGCCATCCGACCTTCATTACTGTTCCATCAATTTTTGAGGTCCAAAGGCTACTAAAATAATTTGAACCTATTTTTTCTCTCTAGTTAACATCTGTAGCTTCCCAAATTGGTATATTTTTTCCAAATTAGATTTTTGTGGAATTAGTTATGAATTTTTGAATTTCATGACAGTAAGCTGTATCAGTACCAGGGAAAGCTAGACCTCTGTCTCTTTTTCGATATCAAACATATTCCAAACACTGAGATCGTGATTTTGAGTTATTTTTATATAAATTTAACATATAGAGCTTTCCAGAAAATTATGGTTTGCTTAATTCTCATTTTTTTAGAATTAGTTATGATTTTCCAAAATTAGAGCAAAAAATATGACCTTTGAGCCCATTTTGAGAACTTGTATTTTTTGATTTTTGGCTTCATATCTATGGTTCATAGGTTGTTTTATGCTATGTATGAGTTGTATAAATAGATTTTGAGTAGAGTGTGTGATTGATGGATTCACGTGACCCACATGACAAATTATAAGCATTTAAACCTCGATACATAGCATAAAATGCCACGGTTTGCTCTTTTTCTTTGATAAATCATATGGAATCAAGCCTAAGCGGAGATTAGTTAGGGTTAATATACTATGGTGTTACAATATACAATTTTTTTTTTCATTCCCTACCCTATCTATTTGAGAGATAACCAAACTAGAGAATAAATGGAATAAAATGCATGTTATCATACAAATATGACTTGATCATATCATTTGTATGTCATCCGTAGCAACATCGTGCCATGTATATAAGTCATCAATAATCCTCTCATGATAACAAAATCATCATGTAATTCAACATATATGGGTATATCATAATTGTAATAAGCTTTATTATAAGAAAACATAATAATATCGTCCTCAAAAAGGCTATTTAAGAAAACATATTTATAGGTACCACATCTAGTGTCCTATACGAATGACACAGACCTAAGTTTTCAAAATCAGACAGTACACCTAGCATCCTATATTACTTGAAACAATGCATAAGTTTTTTGCATAACTAAGAATGAAAAATTACTTTCCCTAACTCTTTTATATTTGCATAAAAACTTCATTAGAGTATCCATAAAATATAAAGAAACAAAACTATCAATATGTTATCTAGAGCATCCTTTAGAGTGGATCTACAATACATGCATATAAGGTTTCATAATCAATCCCCAAGGAGAGACTAAATACCATCCTTGAAGGGAAGCTAAAAGCCATCCTATATGAGAAGTTGAGTCCATCTCTTTCGAGAAGCTAAATAACCATCTCTTAAAGGGAAGCTGAAAATACTATCTTACATGAGAAGTTAGTAGAGATCATCCCTAAAAGAATCATTTCTCCTAGATATTGATGACATCATGAACTCACTAGCTTAATTTACCCAAAACATAATTACTGTATTTTCTAAAAATAAACCTCAAGTCAAGGTTGTCAATCTTAAACATATTAGGTATATCAAGTAAACATATATAAATATGCATGTATGTCTAATCAGTTAACATAAATTACTCAAGCCTGTAATTGAAATATAAAATGATCAAGAATTACTTGTGCCAATCCTAATAGAACCTTTTTTTTTTCTTACAATATCTTTTAGTGTCTTAAATGTTTTAAAGGTCCATTAGTCCATATCAAGTATCCAAGCACCAATCATCTATGCATAGGAATTAAGGTATTTAGGGGCGTATGATCATCCATGCATGGGTATAGTTCATGGCTTAGTCCTCCTTACATGGAGTCTACTTATATATTCCTTCCGTAGGGATTTATATTAAGAATTCATTTTTTAATAAGCTTTGGGTTCTAAAAGAATTTGATGAGATAACTTAGGTATGCAACACATAATCATCTAGTTTGCATGCAAAATTAAGATACAATATATAAAGGACATCCAAGGGTATTCATAACAATAATCATCCACTTTATATGTAGATAAAATTACTAAATGCAAAAATCATACTATAAAATTTTGGAAATTTCCCTTTTCTCATAAAATTAGGAGGTAGCATCATGGCGCCTTTGCTTTTGGTTGAAAAAGGCACTTTTTTCTCTCTTTTTAGTCTAGCACCAGCATGCCTTACCTTCTTCTTCATTTTCATGCAACTTGAAATCATTGTTCATGCAACCAAAATTTCATTTTTCTAACCTCAGCAACTCCAATGACAAACTTAAGCATTATATAATCATCAAATCTTAACAAAACACAATCTAATCCATACTTTAACGTTCAAAAAGAAACCTACAAATTCCACTATCAAAACCCAAGTTTCAAAGAGAGAGAAATGAAAGAGATGATAATGGAGAAGAGATCAGGATGAAGCCATAAGTGATTCTCAATAAGGCAAGAATGTCTTACCTTAATTCCAAGCCAAAAACTTCTTTAAATTCTTCTTCACCTTCCTTTCTATTCTTTTTCTCCTCTTGCTCTCTCTCTCCCCCCTCTACAACTCTCTCTGTTTCTCCCTTTTGCTCATTCAATTTTTGATGAGTATAGGAATGATAATTAATGAGAAGGTCACTTATAGATGGGTGTTTGCTTCCAAATATATTGCATATCCTACCTTTCTCTCTCCATGTTTATTGACATCCTTAGGAAGTAGTAATCCATTCTACTATTGGAGATAAAAAATGATACTTATTTATTTAATACTATATATAAAAATTGTTCCCAATCATTGAGAGGTACATATCAAAATTTTCAACTACTCTAACTTGTCCCTTTTGTTGCGTTTTTCTCTTTGTAAGAATTATATTTTCGCTTAAGCTGAAATTACACTTTGGCTTCAACTAAAATTTTAATTTGACCCTTCTTGAAATTACAATTTTCTACTTTAGACTTTTAATAATCGTATTTTGATTCTAAAATTTTTTTCTAAATATTTTTCTCATATTTTTAGGGTTTTAATGATCTTGGGAACTTCAAAAATTTATTTCTTAAATATTTGTTTCTTAATTATTTTCTATTTAGTAATTAAGATAAATTCTAAATAATTTTTAAAAATTCTCAAAAATTCCTAATGGCTTTAGAAAATTTTCTTTATGTTCTATTTATATTCTTATTATTTAGCCATAATTTAATCTTTAAATATTTTCTAACACTGAGTAATACATCTAGAATTGTTTAAATATTATTTAATTAATTTCAATTTGAAGGGAATGTTACAAAATATATAACTTGTTTACGAAATGAGTATGCTAAAGGTGATAAGAAGGTCTATGAACATAGTTTATATATCAATAAAAAAAATCTAAAAATAATCTTGCTGATATTAGCAATAGCATTAATACAATAAAAGATATTACCACTAGTTGGTTTAAGAAATTACAGAAAATCATTATGAGGTTATGAATCACGTAACATCTTTAGATAATAAACTTCTTCAAACCGAAACCTTAGTAGACGAAGAAAATTGTCATATTATATATATATATATATATATAACCAATTCTGTACCTTAGGTGAAAAAACATCTAAACTAAATCCAAAAACAATTAAAGAATAATTTAGAAGAATTTATGTATGCTAAATCCTTAATTGAATATTGGAAAAACCAAAATTTATATATTACTAATTAATTTTCAAGAAAGATAATTTTTATTAAAAACTAGTCAAGACTTTCATTTTCAAAATGAAAAATTATTTGAAACTCATAATTATCATTATTTTCTTAAATAGAATACTTCAGATGCATTTAATTATGAAGAAAATGTGCAATTAAATTCTACAGAGGAAGAGAAAAGTTTTGACCCTAAAATTGAAAATCTGAATTTGATAAGGAATGAGATATTCCTACAAAAGAAAGTACGTATATAATAAGAGATAAAGGGAAAGAAAAATGCAAAAGAAGATCCATTAGATTTAGACCCAGAAATAAAACCCAATGCTCAAACTAAGTAACAAATATTTGTAAAAACAAAAAATGCGTGCCTTTTAAGTTAGAATAATGATGATCCTATTCCAACTATAGACATTAGAAGGAATGATTTAAACAAACAAACTCTGTATATTGTGGCTATAAATGACACATATTTAGATTTAAAAAGTGATCCTTTCAGTCAATATGAATAAATTATTGATAGCTGGGCACAATCTTTATCTATTATAGTAATAAAGTACAAAAATTCACGGGCTAAAGAAAAATTGAGACCATTTAGCTGGAACACAATCTTTATCTATTAGCTTAATTCTTTTGATCTAACCTATTTTAGTTTGAATCCAAAGTTGTGTGATGCCGTTTATTCATGTGACCCAGTTTAATCATGGTATATGATTCCAAAATTTTGCATTAAAGCTTTTTTCCATGTGCTGAAATTGCTGAAACAATTCCGGGTTTCGTAAGATAGAATATTCAAATTGAGTAGGCACACATATTGTCATTTGATATGTTGCAATGAAAGTATGCTTTGCTGAATGGGCATCTAATTAGAGCATTAGAGTTGAAGTTCATCTTTTCTTTCAATAATGATTTCGGTCATTTTTTAGGAGATAACTTGGCTTGTAATTTCATGAGTGCTACAATTGTATTTTCATCCACTTTGTCGACAATATAATTGAACTTGCTTTGGCCATCTTATTGGGATTAGAGTTGAGTAGGCTATTTTGATCCAAGATTAACGTTTAAAACTCTTATCCCTTCCTTGTGTGTTGATGTGTGAATTTTGATGGATGAAAGTTCATATTGAAAGATGCTTTCTTATTGTGTTTAGATGAATGATTAAGTTGTGCTCTATAATAGATACTGTAAACATTGTATTTTGTTTGGGCAAGCATAAAAAATAATAACAAAATTAAATTAACAAAAAAATACAAAAAAAGGAAAGAATCATTCAAAGGAAGTTTGAGAGAAATTGAGAAGGTCTAAATATGTTTTAAAAATAATAATAATATCAAGAATCAAATAGCTATTAAAATATGAAAATTTTGAGAAAAATAAAAAATTAATATTTTCTAAAAAAAGAATTAAAAAAAGAGGAGAGAGAATATAAAAAAATAATAATAAAATGAAAAGAGAACTAAACAAATAATAATAATAATAATAATAAGAAAATAAAAAAAATGAAATGAAAGAATCAAAAGTTACATTTTCCAAAAAGAAAAAAAAAAGGAAGAAGAACAATGATAAAAAAAAAAAAAATCATTGTTGTCCCTTTTCAACCCAACAACCCAAGCCCACACTCAAACTCGTCTCTCTTTAAAAAACCCTACCTGTTTCTTTTTCCCTGGCACGCTCCTGAAGGATGCACATAGACACACAAAACACGCAGACACACAAAACGCATAGATGCACTGAGACAATAGACGATGCAGAAAGGAAGAGGCAGTGTATATAGATAGAGGGAGGACCATGTTCACGCTCACGCGCGCAGAAGACTAGAGGCACGATTCTGAAAAGCAAGTCGCATGGCAAGGAATGGAGAGGCACGATAAGATTTCGATGCGGAGAAAAAAAAAAAGCAGAAGGGGACCACAAGAGGAATGTCTATAAAAGGGAATGGAGCAGAGAGTGAAAGGGGGGCTTTTTTTTTCTTGAGTGTTTTGTCTGGAGAGGAAGCCGGTGAGGCTTCGAATTAGAGAGAGTAGGAGAAAAAGAAAAGAGGAGAGACCGAGGGGTTTGAGGATTCTGGAGGGAGAGATTTGAGAGATTCTTTTCGAATATGATATTTTGAGAGTAGAGAGCTGTGAATGGAGAAATTGAAAAAAAGGAGTTGCAAAGATTAACGAGATGAGGGGAGAGCCAAAGAACCAAGAGGAGAATTTCTATGAGTTCTTGGTTTCTTTTGATTTTGCGCGGAATGGGTTTCAGGAAAGCCCACTAATCTTCGAAAAAACAACAACCCTCAAGAGCTGGAGATAGTAGGGAGCATTGGGAATCGGTTTGAAGAAGCGAGCCTCAAGGGTTTGAAATCTTAGGTACATTCTCACGAATCGCGAAAGTTATTTTGATTCTATAAACCTGTGTTCTTGTTCTACACACACCTGATTTTGTTTTGGTCCCTATGGATTGAGATTTTAATTCTGGTTATATGGTTTGCCTCAATCAATCGGGTCTGTATATGACTAGGCTAATGGCTGAGGTTTTATAAACTCTTCTCATTATGATTTCTCCACTGCTGCATGAGCATTGTTTGTTGTGTTAGTTTGCACCACATGTTGATACCCATATATTTTCTGTGGCAGTGTGAAGTTGGGAGATTAAGGTGCTCTTAATCTCTGTTTGTTGCTATTGATCTGAATATGGTTCCCTAAATGTTTGACTATCAAAACCAGTATGTTCAGCGTTTTGGTTTAACCTTGGATTTGCACGATGAACAGAACTAATGCTGGCTTGACATAAAGCTTTATTTCTGACCTGAGATTGGTTCTAGACTTTGCTTACAATTCTCTCTGCTGTGTGACCAGAAAGGAAAACTCAAATTAATTTGCCTTTTTCAAATGAAGATATGTTTGATTTATGCATTTTGCTGTCTGTTATGTGTTATGCCTCTGCATCTGATCAAATTAAAGCATTGTTTTGATTCTTAAACGTATCTTGATCTGGCCTAAGCTTGAGATGAATCATGATTTGTGCTCAAAAGTTTTCTAATAAACTTGAACTAGGACTCAAAGGGTACGTGGAGTACTTTAGGAGGCTACTAGGCAGTAACCATAGTTGGATTCCAGTTGGAGTTACACTATTTGTATAATCCCAGATTGGATTCCTGGATTTATTTTGAAAAATTGCATTCCACAGTCGTGACTTGGCAAGCATGAAAGAATATGCTTTGTTTATAAATTCCCATTTACTATGATATGTCCATGTTGTATGTGCTGTTGAATCAGTGCCAAGCTGCCTATCAGAACCACTAAATGAATGATCTATTCACTGTTGGTCAGTTCAATGCTATAGTGTGCCTTGTGATCTCGTGAATGTGTTTGTTGAATCTTTGGAAAGATGTACAAGTTTGTACTGTCATGTTTAATTAGATTTGACCCTACTTGATTTTATATTTATGAAATTGTTATATGACATTGTCATGTTTTTGCATGAGGTAAAATCATTTTGCAATCGAGCATGATTGAGGAGCACGAAGCAGCTTATGAATATAGTGGCAAGCAAGGGATTGGAAATGGGCTCTTCTAAATTCATGACTAGTGGAAGGATTTGGTATGGCAAGTATAAGGAAGCTAAAATACGGAGGCATAACCATGAAGACAAATTGGTTTTGTGTTTCATTTTACACATGCTTTTTTTTTCTTTCTTTTTACTTGAAATATATTTGAACATGATGTTTAGCTGGTTGTACACAAGACACACTATCACAAGTTATCATGTGCTATTAAATATTTTGGTTTTATTTCATTTTGTTTTATTTCTTAGAATAGCCATATGGGATTCTTTATCCCCTCAGGCACATAGGAACGAACCTATAGGTCATGTGTACCAACAAAGCCTCCTTGGTGCCTATTTGGGTCTTAAATTTAAGCTTTAATATATTTTGGGTTTCAACAGCCTCCCACCAAATGGTTCTTGGAAGAAATTTTTAACCAAAAAAAAAAAAAGAAAGCAAGAAAAACAAAAAAGGATTAAAAATCTTTTATATATAAAAAAAATCAAGTTGGGTCTTAAAGATTTATCTTTTCTTTTTGTGAAAATTGAAGAATTGTATAAATAAATAAGAATGAAAATTGTAAAAATCACTTAAAAAAAAGGGGGAAGGAAGGAATAAGAAAGGAGAGAAAGTAAGAAGTGAAGTCAATTTAGTTTTGCAAATTAAACATATAAAATAATTTCAAAGCTGTTTTGTTTACAAAAGCCTAAAATGGTTTTTTATTTTCTTTCTCTTGTAAAAGGAAAAAAAACAAACAAACAAAAAAAAAAGAAAATAATAATTAAAAGAAAAAAAATAAACAAAAGAAAAAGAAAAAACAACAAAAAACAGAAAACAGAAAAAAGATAAAGCAAAAATAAAACAAAACAAATCCAAAAAATAAAAAATAACACAACACAAAAATAAATAAATAAAAACAATAAATTAAAAAACAAAACAAAAAAACAAAAAAAGGCATAGAAAGAAAAAAAAAGAAAAAATTGAACATGCAAGAAAAGCAAAATTAAATTTACCTTTAGCAAATCAAAATACATCAATCAATTTCAAAACTCGTTTTATTTGTTAAAAGGAAAAGTAATTTTTATTTTCTTTGTCTTTTCAAAAAAAAAAAAAGAAAATACAACACAAAAACAAAAAAAAAAGAAAGAGAGGAAAAAGAAAAAACAAAAAAACAAAACAATAAATAAATAAACACAAACAAAATAAAAAAAAAAACACAAACCAAAATTTAACAAAATAAAAAAAATTAATTAAAAATTAAAAACAAAAAATAAAAAATAAAAAACATAGATAAGAAATATAAAAAACATATAAACAAACAAAAAACCCAAAAAAATAAAAAAAAAATAAAAAAATATCAACTAACACAGTTTCTTATTTGAATTACGTGAACTTTGATCCCTCCCAGGGGTACGTAAGCCCTAGGTTCTTATCCTAGGTCAAATCTGCCCTTGTAAATAAATATTTTCTTTTGATTTTATTTCCTTGATTTCTTTTCTTTCATTTTGCTTTTAACTTTATTTCTTTAACTTTTTCTTTTTATCCTTAATTTAATTGCCTTAATCTCTTTCTTTTTTTATCTTACATTTGATTTGTTAGGAGAATTAAAAATAGAATAGAGGCCATTTTAATTTTGTATAACTGGCTTAGGGTAACTGTTCTTAGTAACGGGTGTAGTGGGGTGCTTAACACCTTCCCCACTCACAATCAACTCCCGAATTCATTTTCTAGTTCACAGACCATTTTCTCATAAAAGGCTTTCTCAAAGTTTTACCTTTTAAAAAATTAAAATTTTGGTGGCGACTCCTGAACCCTATTAATTTTTATTTTTAATTTTGATTTCAGTTTTCGTTTTCTTTGAAAATCAAAATTTTCTCATTTTAAAGGTGCCACACAGTCGCATTTTCGAGTGTGACAGTTTGGCGACTCCACTGGGGATAATAAGAGAGTCAAGCCCAAATTGAGTTGGTTGTGCAAAATATTATGGCCTTCCTTTATTTCGATTATCTTTTTGTTTGTTGTTTGCCTCACATGATTAGGGGTAGATAACATGCTATTCACATACTTGCTTTATTTACTTTATTTTATTAGTTGTGTATATAATATATGTTAGGTCAGATAATATGTGGAATAAAACCTTAGGGTAGATGACCATATTTGTATATATTTTATTTCCTTTATTTCTTTTTTTTTTTTTATATATCTATGTATATATTTCTCTGCCTCTTGTTCTACCAATATGCTTAGCAGATGAGGGTTGGGTTGTCTATAGGATGAAAGGTAAATGCTCTCCTTACCCATATCACTGAGACACAAATATCTCACACACATTCTGGGCCCTATACCGGGATCTTAATACATCTTAGGTTAGTAGAGGTTTATATTGATTTCCCTGTGAAACCTTATGCTTCCTGAAACTATCATGAAGACCTCACCTATTTGTGCCTTGTTATATGGGTTTAACTTGTGTAGGATACTTTTTCCTCTCAAAGTCAAGTATATATAGCGAGATCCTTACCTCATGGTGAGGGCAATTTGGGAACCAATGTTCTAGGGGTCATAGATGTACCCTAAAAAATGCACTAATAGTCAAGCTTTAAATATCTTCTAAATAGTTAAAGCTAGACTTTTGCAAATTAGTGATTTTAACCTAGTATTTACCCATAATAGGACAAAGAAGAGCATTTTTCTAACAGTTTCCTTATCACATTCATGCACTCAAAAAACTGATAAGGAAAGTGACACATCGTCGCTATTTACTGGAGTAGTTAATAAGACGTCATGGCACAGTTTGATATACGTTAACTATGACGAAGGTATGAGTTAATTAAACTAACCTTTTGCCTAATGGGTTTCCTAACCCTGAATGCCATAACCATGTTCATCATAATCCTTTGAAAGGGAAACCTTTAACATACGTTTGTCACATGCATAAATAAAACAAAAAAAAAGATGAGATAAAATAATAAATGATGCACAATCCATTTTTAAAAAAAAAAAAATTCTTTCTTTAGACCCCACAAAATAACAAATTTTTCATAAAAAGGGAGTATTTTCAAAGTCTTGGGGAATTATAGAACTCATAGGTTTTGCCACATCAACAAATGAGTATCATGTCTTGGTTAGAAATTAGAATCATTTTATCAATTGTGTAGAAAGGTATATTTCTCCCGGTTTGATTGTCAACTACTTTTTCTCCAATGAAGCAATAAGTTTCTCAAGAAAAAGTACAAAGTTTTTCTCGTTTTCTTAGACCAAGACGTAATTCTCAATGGTGTAAGAGCAAGTACGCAATACTTAATTCATCATATATCAGTGGATCATTAGATTGGCTTACTTTCATCAAATACCATCAAAGCCAAAGTTCTAAACATCAATTGTGTAGAAATTATCTCTTTTCAAAATAAGTGATAAGCCATGACTCCCAATGGGTTAATAAGCTCTTAGAGAAACGTGAAAAAATATCAACCAATACTAGTAATCCATTGGTTAATCGAAAAAGCTAATCTCGGGTAACTTACATAGGGATAGTAAGTTTTGGCACCATATCGGTGGCTATTTTCAAGATAAATAAGGATCAAGTTGACACATGAATCGAGCTAGTTAAGAGTTCAATTTAAATTGCTTGTAAAAAAAAAATTGAAATTCCTTGCAGGTCGATTTTGTTAACTCTACCATTCATAATGAAACAATAAGGTCCTAGAGGAAAGTGGAGGATATGAAAATAACTCTACAAATTGTCAGAAGAAAACCAGATTGGTTGTGTTTTTTCATAGATATCATTCATGTAGAATTTAATATATTCTCTTAGGATGATTTGTCAACTTTATTTATCCCTATATGCAATAAAGCATTTGAAGAAAATAGAGGTCAAATAACTTTAAAAAGAAGGGATTTTCATTAGGTTAATATTGAGTAAGAAAATTCTAAACTCTATTCTTAGGTCAATTGGGGGCAATGAATTCCCCAAAAGAAATAAAGGTCCCATAACTTGAAAAACTCCCACACTAAATACAGCCATCAGTTCATAAATCAAATAAGTAACAAAATTGTATCTTTGCATTGTCATAATGCATTTCTTGTCAAAAACCCTAAAATTTATAAAATACAGATTCTGGGCCCTTTGTAATGGAAAGATTAGCTTCATCCAAAAATTCAAATAAAAAGCTACACTCATAAATAGCCAAGATGAGAAACTAAGGTACAAATGTAAAAGGTAAAGGTGTGTCACTTGATTAGGAAAAAGAAAAGTTGTTAAAGGTCTTGATAAGGTTGCTTATCCCCTCCTAACCTTCCATACCATCATATCCTTCAGCTTATGACTATTGTCCACCATCATCCTCTCCATTATAAAGGAATTCGAACCATCCATCTCAAAACTCATCAACACCTATCAAACTTGACCATGCAAAAAACCACACACAATGACTTAATTAAAACATTTTCCATTTACCTCATTTGGGATCCTTGTCATTTGCCTAACTTTCATTTGAGTAACTTTCACAAGAGTAGGATGCTTCCTTTACTAGCCTCTAACCTTCACACCCAAGATGGCATTTCCCAAAGAATTTGCGAACTTAATCCTAAGGCAATGGGGCACTCTAAAAAAAAAAAGGGTTACAACATCTTCATGAACAAGGTGCAGAAGGATATAAGAAACAAGATTTCATGGAGATTTCTTGGTAATTGAACTCTTAAAGAAATTACTTGCCATATCAGAATCAGTTAATGCTTGTTTGGTTAATATCCCTTTTGTATAGCTAAAATCTAAAACTCATAGAAGTTGATTCTTTCCATTGGACCTTATTTTATTTAACTTTGTCAATACAATGGTCATATGCTTCCATCTCACCTTTTACGCATCCTTCCATTCCATCAATTGTGTTGATCAAACTTCTTTCCTTGCACGTTTTTTCTAAATAACCAAAAACCCAAAAATATAATGTCCAGAACTCCTTATGAAAAGATTTCATCGATGTGAAGAAGGGTTAAATCTGGAAATAATTATATGCCCCAAATTCAATTACCAAAAAATAGAAGAGGAAAAACCAAATTGAAAGTGAATACATGTCCCACAAGCAAGCTATGCCTATGATATAAGGCATTCTTGGACTTCCTAAATATGAGGAGTCACCCCTAATCACCTCAATTGAGCCAGGAGTGATATTTATTTCCTTCACCCTAATCATACAACCTTTGGGATGTTAAGTCTTCAACAAATTTTTATGCCAATAATTCAAATATCAAGAGAGGGTCAAGTTCTTTCAATCATCCAAACACTTCTTAACTGTTGCTAACCACTTTGGGCTTGAAAAAAAATTCTTCAAATACCAAACATAAATCGAACTCGAGAAGCAATGAGAATTCTACATAAAGAAAAAGCAATTTTGGCACCATAGTGGATTCCTTCTAGGAAAAAAGATTAAATGAAAAAAAGGAAACAAATTGAAGGAAGAAAAGAAAAATCATAAGAGGAAGGAAATTCTCAAAAAGAAAGCTCCCACAGATTAAATGTTGAAAAAGCAAAAGCTTTTAAAAGGGAGCTTTGCCTTAGCATGTAATCAAGGGGCAAAATTATTAAAGAAGAGCCTTATGCGGCACAAGAGGTCAAAAAAAAAAAAAAGTTTTCGGAGGAGAGTTGAGCTGATATCTTTTGAAAGAAAAGGTTGAGTTAACTGTCATAAGCTAATTGGTCCTGCCAAGATGGTACAATTACTAGAGCAAATTTTTATTATGAACTTACATGAATGTTTGGGCCTTGTCACCTTTCTTTCTTAAGCTACATTTTTACCCATTAAACCTCATTACAACCTTGAGACTTCCTCTCTTGCTAAGTGAATTTTGAGTATAGAATTTTGTTAAAGCAATAGGAGAAGGAGATTAATAAGAGACTTGACGGGGCCATGTTAATTCTCGAGCCTAATATCTTTTATTCCATAAACCCTTTTTACCAAGGCCATATTACAAGTAGCGAAAGTCCTTATTGAGGTTTAATTTGTTTGAAAATAATGGGGCAGATTTTCTTGAAAAGAATAATTAAAAGAAAAACTAAGATAATTGAAACTGGGGCAAAATGTTTGATTCAAAGCAAATTCTTTCAATTACATCGATTGTTTCTTTAAAAAAAAGTTCAAATCTAGAAGTGGAGCTTATCTTTATCCTATTATACCCATTTTCTTGGCATTTTACTTCTTTATTGTTCAAAAGAGAATACTTCAAGTCTAGAACTGGAGTATCTTCTTATTCTATTATATTGTGTCTATCCATTGTCTATTCCACTTCTCCACTTCCCAAAACATTTTACATGACCACATTTTTCATTAGCCCTTGCGTCCCTCTAATGTTGAGGACCCTTTTCCTTCCTAAAGTCATGTGTTTGTATCCTTTAATGCATAATTCCATTGACATTGTTAACTAAAATAAGAATGAATTTCACTTATTGTCCTTTCAAGCATTAACGATGAAGAGTTGACAAGAGGAGATTGCTTTGTCAAGTTAATAGTCCAAAGTTAATGGCAATCAAATCACTTGGAGAAAAAATCATTTAAAAGTAAGTCAAAGCAAGAGCCTTGGGTTTTCTTAGCTCGAGATACTCCCTCAGGGGCATTTTTGGCTAACCAAAAGTCATTAATAAATTCCTTCATCCAAACAATAAAAGGCAAATTTGGTAGGATAATCAAAAACTTAATTTTTCTCACCAGGGCAAGTGAAGAGCTAGTGTGAGAAAATTTTTTCAAATACAAATGGCCAAAAATCCTATATTTTGATAAACTTTGAGATTTTTTATGCATCACGTGCTTGTATTGAATTTGTACATAAATGGCATATTCTTTCCTTTCAAGTCAAATTAATTAAAAAAAATGAAGAAAAGGGGATCACATTTAGTCTCATCAATTCATTAAAAAAAAACTAAAAAAGATCACATTATTTCTCATCAATTCATTTTCCCAAAAAAATAAAAAGTCTAAAATTCCAAATCAGTTTAAAGATATCCAAAAATAATGCTCCTTCTCTTCCCCTTTTCCTTTGAGATGATTTTGATTACAAAAGCAAAAAAGAAAAAAGAAAGGTTTAAAGTTTAAAATCAATCTAAAAACATTTAGAAATAACGCTCTCTCTCTCTTCCTCTTTCTTTTGAGGTGATCTTGTAAAAAAAAAAGGGTTTCAAAACTCCAAATCAATTTAAGGATGTTTAAAGATGATGTCCTCATCTTTTTCTCCATTTGGAGTTAAGTTCACTTGCATAAATTGTGCATATTCTAGAAATAAAAAAAAATCAAGCTTAAAAAGTAAAAAAAAAACAAAACAAAACAACTTGTATCTCATATGCATTACATATTGCTAGATCCATACAAAGGCAAAGAAAAACATACATTTGAGGAAAGTAGAACAACTTGCATCTCATATGCATCATGTATTCCATATTTGCATACATCACATAGCCTCTAGTTCACACTGGGGTAAGCAAAAGAAAATTCTGCATTTCATGAAAGGAAGCATCACCTGTTTCATGCATTTCACATTTGCATATATCACTTAGCCTCTAGTTCACACCGGGGCAAGCAAAAGGAAGATTTGCATTTCATAACATAAAACATCACATGCTTCATGCATTTCACACTTGCATACATTACATAGACCATAGTTCATGCTGGGGCAAGTGAAAACAAATATTTTGCACTTCATAAAGCATTTTATATGCTTCTTGCATTTCACCTGGGCATACATTATGTGGACCTCAAGTTCATATTGGAGCAAAGAAAAATGAAAAATGTGCATTCTATGAATTGCAACATCCCACATACTTCATACTTTCAACACCTGCAATGACCTTGATTTATATTAGGACAAAATTGAGTTGTTAAGCTTAAAAGTCAAGTATTTTGCATGCATTGCACATTTCATATATGTCCATTACCTTGCATAAAACTTAGATGAATGAAGTAAAGTTTTCAAACTTAGAAAAATTTACAAAAAAAAAAAGACACCCTTAAGTCCTACGCAGAATAAGCACCAAAAGTACTGCACAGAACAGGCACCAAAAGTTCTGCACAGAACAGGCACTCTGAAATTCTACGTAGAATAGGCACCTAAAAGTCCTACATAGAACAGGCATTTAAAGTCCTACGCAGAATAGGTATCATTAAGTCCTACGAAGAATAGGCACCCTTAAGTTTTACGCAGAATAGGCACCCAAAGTCCTGCACAGAACAAACACTCTCAAGTCCTACATAAAATAGACACCCAAAAGTCCTACATAGAACAGGCATTTAAAGTCCTACGCAGAATAGGCACTTTTAAGTCCTACGAAGAATAGGCACCCTTAAGTTCTACGCAGAATAGGCACCCAAAGTCCTGCACAGAATAGACACTCTCAACTCTTATATAGAATAGGCACCCAAAAGTCCTATATAGAATAGGCATTCAAAGTCCTACGCAGAATTGGCATCCAAAGTCCTACCAGAATAGGCAACCAAAGTCTTGCTAGAACAGGCACCCAAATCCTACCAGAACAGGCATCACCAAAGTCCTACTAGAATGGGCAACCAAAGTCCTGCTAGAACAGGTACCCAGAAGTCCTGCACTAGAACAGCCGTGTGGGATTCTTTGGTTTTATTTCATTTTGGTTCATTTCTTAGAATAGTCGTGTGAGATTCTTTATCTCCTCAAGCACATAGGAACGGACCTATAGGTCATGTGTGGCAACAAAGCTGCCTTGGTGCCTATTTGGGTCTTAAATTTAAGCTTTAATATATTTTGGGTTTCAACAGCCTCCTACCAAATGGTTTTTGAAAGAAATTTTTAACCAAAAAAAAAAAAGAGCAAGAAAAACAAAAAAGGATTAAAAATCTTTTATAAAAAAAAAAAATCAAGTTGGGTCTTAAAGATTTATCTTTTCCTTTTGCGAAAATTGAAGAATTGTATAAATAAATAAGAATGAAAATTGTAAAAATCACTTAAAAAAAGGGGGAAGGAAGGAATAAGAAAGGAGAGATAGTAAGAAGTGGAGTTAATTTAGTTTTACAAATTAAACATACAAAATAATTTCAAAGCTGTTTTGTTTGTAAAAGTCTAAAATGGTTTTTTTATTTTCTTTCTCTCTTGTAAAAGGAAAAAAAACAAACAAACCAAAAAAAGAAAAAAAATTAAGAAAATAATAATTAAAAGAAAAAACAAAAAACAAAAGAAAAAGAAAAAACAACAACAAACAAAAAACAAAGAAAAAAGATAAAACAAAAATAAAACAAAAAAAAATTGAAAAGATAAAAAATAAAATCAAAAGAAAATATTTATTTACAAGGGCGGACTTATTTTGTTTTATTTTTTTATTTTTTGGATTTATTTTGTTTTATTTTTGTTTTATCTTTTATCTTTATTTTTTGTTTGTTGTTGTTTTTTCTTTTTCTTTTGTTTTGGTTTTGTTTTCATAAAAAAATTGACAAATAAATAAATAGGATCCAGGCTATCAATTTATTCAACAAAACCCTATAGCTGACAGGGGCAATCCTACACAGTAGAAACACTGCTTAGAAACCAACAAGGAATTAAACCACAAAGTTCTCACTTCCTGTTTTACTTCACACATCACAAGCAATGTTCACATGCCAATTAAATGAAAACATAGAGGAAACAACAAATAGAAGCGATCCAACTCATACCAGCAAAGCAATTAATCATCCATAGAAAGTTAACCAATTAACAGAGGTATCATCTAGAAATTTGAGACCAATTAACCCATAGTTTGGGGACAAATTAAAGTGAAAATAGACTATACAACAAGCCATGAATAAGGATTAATACCTACTCAGTTGCATTACTGAGGTATGGAATGCCTCACTCTTCTATGAGCCACCTCTTCTCTTTCTCAGTTTCTCCATTTTCAGAACAACTTCCAGCCAACTCTCAAAATTTCTCCCTTGGCCTCTTACTACTTCTGAATCCTCCAGTCCTCTCAGTCTATCGTTGAATCTCCCGTTCTCTATCACTGCTCCCCTTCTTTTTTTTTTTTTTCAAACCTGAAACCCCTTTTTTTCTTCTCAGCCTCCCGCTTTTTGTATCTTGAGCCTCTCTTTTTTGGTTCTTGGCCTCCAAAACCCTAGACCCAAAATGTTCTCTCTTTCCCTATTCTCCCTTAACTCTCTTCCTCTAACTCAAACCCCTTCTTTCGCACACTCTCATGTTTCTCTCTTTCCCATCGATTCCCTCAAACCCAAAATCAAATCTCCCCCTCCTCTGTATGGTCCTTTTTTTTGTCCGTTTTTCTCCCCGTTGCTCTCTTTGCATGTTGCCTCAGTGTGTCTTTGCATCTGTCTTTTTTTTGTGCATCTGTGTCTGTCGTAGTTGTCTAGGAGTCTCACGCATGAAAAGGGTCGTAGGGTTTTAGCTCCTCCTGCCTTTTTGTGCTCTCTGCCCTCTTAGTCTTTTTTCTTTCCCTTCTGCACGATCCACTTTTCAGAGTAGTTTCCCGTGAGTGCTCTTGCACGTCTGTGTGTGCGTGAACTGCTGTGAATGTGGTCCCTCCCTCTGCACGGTCCTCTAGAGTCATGCAAAGGAGGAGAGGACCAGGTAGGGTTGATAGAATGGTTCTTGGGTTAGGTTGCTCCATTCTTTCTTGGACTCTTCTATTTGGGCTTTGGATTGGGCCTTGGGGTTTAGAGGGATTGGGTTAGAGCTATTTTTGTTTGTTTTAGTTTTTTTTTTTTTTAATTTTGGGTGGGGATTAAGTTTTTTTTGGGTATTGGGCTTTTGTTTAGAGGAAAAAGAAGCAAGCTTGGTTAGGGCCTATTTTTTTTAATTGATTTTTCTCTTTTTTTTTCTTCAGTATTGTGTTATTTTGTTTTTTGGATATTGGACTTTTGTTTAGAGGAAAAGGAAGCAAGCTTTAGGTTTGGGCCTATTTGTTTTAGTTGATTTTTCTCTTTTTTTTCGGTATTGTGTTTTTTTTTTTTTTGGTGTTGGACTATCTTGGGTTAGTAGATTCTATGGGCTTAAGACCATAGGCCTTGAAATTTAAAGGAAAAATAGATACCATTTTTTTTTTTTACTCTTTCTTTTTGTTCTTCTCTTTTTTTCTTTTGGTTTTTTGGTATTAGGTTAGTGGGCTTTTTTGTTTGGTCTTTCTTTTATTTATGGGTAATAGGTTATGATGGGCTTTCTTCTCTTTTTTTCTTTTTTTTTTTGTTCATTTTTTTTTAACTTTTGGTTCTTATTATTATTTTTGGATTTTGATTTGATTTTTTTTGTTTTTATTTGATCTTCAATTTTTATTATTTTTTTCTTTTTGGATTGAAGGGAAAAGATGAAGATCTCTCTCTCTCTCTCTCTCTCTCTCTCTTTAATATTTGTACTTTTGATTGGGAAAAGAAATAGAACTTTCTCTCTTTTTTTTTAAATATCCTTAATTTTCTTATTTTTGATTTTGATTGATTTTTTTTGTATTTTAATTATTTTTTAATTTATTTTTTTAGGGTTAAAAAACCTCTTTTTTTTTTTTTTACTTTTGCTTTTAAAAAAGTTTTCCTTTAATCTTTTTTTTTTTTTTGCTAATTTGATTTTGTTATTATTTTTTAAAGCCTACTCGGACAAAATATGGTATTCACAGTTGCCCATTTTTACTTGTTTCTTGGGTAAAGAAATTGAAAATATAATTTTTAATGTTTTTGCATAAGGAACAAGTAAAGATAAAGAACATGCATTTTGTTTGAGATGATTTGATTGCCTTCTAACACTAGAGGACAATAAACAAAAGGGAAAAAGTGACCCAAACAAAATATGATGTTTACAAATTGTTCCTCTTTGCTTATTCTTTAAGTGGGGAGATCGAAAATCTAATTTTTGATATCCTTGACTAAAGAATATGTAAAGATGGAAATATGTATTTTGTTTGGAGAGCTAACAAATCAAAGTGAGCTAACTTACCTGTTCTGTGCAAGACTTAAACGGGCCTGTTTTGTATAGGACTTCTAATGCTTGTTCTGTGCAGAACTTTGAATATGTATTCTGTGTAAGACCTTTATTATGTCTATTCTGTACAGGACTTAAAGGTGCCTATTCTGTGCAAAACTTTGGGTGCCTATTCTGCTTAGGATTTAAAAGTGCCTATTCTGTGTAGAAGTTAAAAGTGCCTATTCTGTGTAAGACTTTAAAGTGCCTATTCTGTGTAAAACTTTGAATGCCTATTTTGCATAGGACTTTTGGATGCCTATTCTACGTAAAACTTAAAGGCACTTATTCTACGTAGGACTTTTGGGTGCCTGTTCTATGCAAAACTTAAAGATGCTTATTTTGCGTAGGACTTTGGGTGCCTATTCTGTGTAGAACTTTGAATGCCTCTTCTGTGTAGGACTTTTGGGTACCTGTTCTATGCAGGACTTAAAAGTGTCTATTTTGCGTAGGACTTAAAAGTACTTATTCTGCATAGAACTTTTGGGTGCCTATTCTGTCCAAGACTTAAAGGTGCTTATTCTGCCTAGGATTTTTTGGATGTCTATTCTGCGTAGGACTTTTATTATGCCTATTCTGTGCAGGACTTAAAGGGCTAATTTGTTTTGTAATTTTTTTAGTTTGGAAACTCTCTTTTATTTGCTTAAATTTATGCAAGGCATGCACTTATATGAAATGCGTGATACGTGTGGAATGCTTTACTTTCGAGCTTAGCAACTCAGTTTTGCTCTAATATAAATCAGGGTCCATGTATGTAGATGTGAGAAGCATGAAGCATGTGAGATGCTACAATTTATGAATTTTCTTTGCCCCAGTATGAACTTGGAGACCCACATAATGTATGCACATGTGAGATGCAAGAAGCATATAAGATGTCTTATTTCATGAAATACAATTTTTTTTAATTTTTACTTGCCCTAGTACAAACTAGAATTTACGTTTGCAAGAGTGAAATGCATGAAACGTGATGTATTATTTCATGAAATGCAGATGTTTTGTTTTATGAAATGTAAAATTTTTATTATTTATTTATTTATTTTTGCTTTTAGTTGTCTTGACATGAATCAAAGTCTATGCAACGTATGCAAATGTGGGATGCATGAAACATATGATGCTTCCTTTCATGAAATAAAAGATTTTTCCTTTGTTTGCCCCAGTGTAAACTAGGGTCAATGTGATGTATGCAAGTGTAGGGATGCATCATGATGCGTTATTTCATAAAGTGCAAATTTTTCTTTTGCTTGTCCCAATGTAAACTAGGGTTTATGTGATATATACAAGTGTGAGATGCATGAAACATGTGATGTTTTATTTCATGAGATGCAAATTTTCCTCTACGTGCCCCAATGTGAGCTTAGTTTAATATAGGGTATGCATGAGTATGATATGTGAAGCACATGAAATGCAAGTTGTTCTTTTCACTTTTTTTTTGAAGTGCAAAATGTATGTTTTTCCTTGCCTCCATATGAACCTGGTAATAGGTAATGCATATAGGATGTAGGTTTTGTGTTTTTTCAATTTTTTTAAATTTGAAAATTTTATTTCCAAGATATGTATAATTTATGCAAACAAAGTTAACTGCAAACGGAGAAAAAGATGAGGACATTATCTTTAAACATCTTTAAATTGATTTTGAGTTTTGAACCCTTCCTTTTTTTTTTAACAAGGGTACCTCAAAAGAAAGAGAAAGAGAGGGAGCATTATTTTTAAATGCTTTTATATTGATTGTGAATTTTGAACCTCGTTTTTCTTTTTTTTTTCTTTTTTTTTAATCCTTGTAAACAAAATCATCTCAAAGGAAAGGGGAAGAGAATGTGCATTATTTTTGGATGTCCTTAAACTGATTTTGAATTTTGGACCTTTTTTTTATTTGGGAAAATGAGTTGATGAGAAAAAAATGTGATCCTTTTATTTAAATTAATTTGACTTGAAAGGAAAAATATGCGTTGTCTATGTATAAATTCAATGTAAGCATATGATGTATAAAAAATCTCAAAATTTATAAAATTTAGGATTTTTAGCCCTTTGCCTTTGGAAAAATTTCACACATTAGCTCTTCACATACTCCAATGGAAAAAAGGTTAAACTCTATCACTAGGATAAAGGATTTTGCTAAGCTCGGAAGATTTAGGATTTTTATTTTTCTTATTTTGAATGGGCTTTCTTAGGGTGATTTTGTTTGCCATCAAATTAGAATGATTAGTTTAATGTGATAATCTTCTTTCATCAACTCTTTATCGTTAACACGTGAAAGGTCAATAGGCTAAATCCACTCTTACTTTAGTTAACAATGTCAATGCTATCATGTACTAAGAGACACAAACTCATAAGCTTGGAAAGAACAAAGACCTTAAAATTGGAAAAATGTAAAGAATGGCGATGCATGTGGTCATGTAAGATGGTTTGGGAGTGGAGAAGTGTAATAAATAATGGATAGATAGAATGTAACAGAATGGGAAGATACCCCAGTTCTACACTTGAAATATTCTCCTTTGAACAATAAAGAAGTGAAATGCTGAGAAAATGGATATGATAGGATAGAGAAAAGCTTCACTTCTAGATTTAAACTCCTTTTAAAAGAAACAATAGATATAATTAAAAGAATTTACTTTGAATCAAATTTTTTGTCCTAGTTTCAATTATTTTAGTTTTTCTTTTAATCATTCTTTTTCAGAAAATCTGTCATATTATTTTCAAACAAGTTAAACCTCAACAAGGACTTTTATTACTTGTAATGTGGTTTTGGTAAAGGGTTTATGAAATCAAAGATATTAGTGTCAAGAATTAATATGCCTCAGTCAAGTCTCCTATTAATCTTCTTCTCCTATTGCTTTAACAAAATTCTATACTCAAAGTTCACTTAGCAAGAAAAGATGTCTCAAGGTTGTAATGGGGTCTAATAGGTAAAAGTGTAGCTTAAAAAAGAAAGGTGACAAGGCCCAAACATTCATGTAGGTTCACAATGAGAATTTTGCTCTAGTAATTGTACCCTTTTAGTAAGACTAATTGGCTTATGGCATTTAACTCAATCTTTTCTTTTAAAGGATATTTTTTGTTCAGCTCAACTTTCCTTTGGAGACTTTTTCTTTTTTGACCTCTTATGCCACACAAAACTATTCTTTGAGAATTTTGCCTTTTGATTGCATGCAAAGGTGAAACTCCCTTTTAAAATCTTTTGCTTTTTCAAATTTTAATATGTGAGAGTTTTCTTTTTGAGAATTTCCTTTCTCCTATGATTTTTTTCAATGAAATTCCTTGAACATCTATTTCTTTCTTTTTTTTAAATTTCGACCTTAGAGGAATCCACTATAATCTTAGATTACCTTTTTTTTTTTATATATATAGAATTCTCATTGCTTCTCGGGTTCGATTCATGTTAGGTATTTAAAGAATTTTTTAAGGCCTAAAATGGTTAGCAACGGTTAAGAAGTGTTTGAATAATTGAAAGAACTTGATCCTCTTTTGATATTTTAATTATCAGCATAAAAATTTGTTAAAGACTTCCCATTCCAAATGTTTCATGATTAAGAGTGCAAGAAATAAACATTACTCTTGGCTCAATTGAGGTGACTAGAGGTGACTCCTTGTATTTGGGAAGGCCAAGAATGCCTTGTATCCTAGGCATAGCTTGCTTATGGGATGTGCATTCACATTTTAATTTGGTTTCTCCTCTTCTATTTTTTTTTTGTAATTAAATTTGGGGCATGTAATTAGTTTTAGATTTAACCCTCCTTCACATCGATTAAATCTTTTCATAAGAAATTCTAGACATTATATATATTTTTTAGGTTTTTGGTCATTTAAGGAAGACATGCAAAGAAAGAAATTGTGTCAACATGACTGATGAAATAGGGGGATGCACAAAAGGGGAGAACAGAAACATATGACCATCGTATTAACAAAGTTAAATAAAGTAAGGTCCAACAATAGAATCAACTTCTGCTAGCCTTGGACTTTAGCTAGACAGAAGGGTATCAACCAAACAAATATTAACTCATTACAATATGATAAGTAATTTTTGAGAATTCAATCATCATGGAATCCCCTGAAAATCTGCTTTCTTATGTCCTTTTACACCTTGTTTATGAAAGAGATTGTAACTTTTATGGAACGTCTTCATTGCCCTAGGATTAAGTTCACAACTTTTATTTGGTCAATACCACTTTAGGAATGGAGATTAGAGGCTAGTAAAGGAAACATCCTACACTTATGAAAGCTAATCAAGTGAAAGTTAGGCAAAGGATAAGTGTTTTAATTGAGACAAATGACAAGTGTCTTAATTGAGCTGGTTTATGGTTCTTAAAATAGTCAAGCTCAATGAGTTTAGAGATGGATGGTTTGAGTTTTTTTTTTTTGTTTGAAGAGGATAACAATGGGTAGGCGGTAATAAGTTGGTAGATAAAATGGTATGAAAAGTTACAAGGTACTGAGCAGCATTATCCAACCCTTTAACACCTTCTTTTTGTCCAATCAATTAGCACTCCTCTACTTATTACCCCTAAACCTTGATCTATCATCTTAGCCATTCATAAGTATAGCTTTTCTTCTTGTTTCTTTCTTTTTGTCCAAATTTTGTTTAAGTTAATCTTTCCGTTACAAAGGACCAAAAATCTTACATTTTATAAAATTAAAAAAAATTAATAACAAATGCACTATGACTATGTATGAATGCAATCTTATTATGTTGTTTGACCTATAAACCAAAGGATGTATTGATTTTGGCATAAAGGCCTTTCAAAACAAGGGATCTTTGTTTTCTTTTAGGAATCTACTGCATCTATAAGGTGGATTAGAACTAACAATTGACTAAGAGAAAAACTAGACCTTTTCCGTTTACATTTACGGTAATTGTTTTTTATCATTGAACATTTATCTTCCTTAGATGCTTATTGCACACAAGGATAATTAAAGTTGACAAATCATCCTAAGGGAATACGCTAAATTCTACATGGATGTAGTCTATGGAAAAGTTTAGCCAATTTGAATCTCTTTTGAAAATTCGTAGGGTCATTTTCATATCCTTCCAACTTCCTTTGGGATTGTATGGTTTCACAATAAGAAATGAGATTAACAAGATTAACTCTCAAAAAGTTTCAATTCCTTTGTGGGCAATTCCAATTAGGCTTTCAACCAACTTGACTCTTGCAGTCAACTTGACCCTTGTTTATTCCAACATCAAATTAGCGACATTATGTCGCAACTTATTATCTTTGTGGACATTATTTAAAATTGTCTTTTATAATTAGTTAATAGATTATTAGTGTTAGTTGATATTTTTTCACATTCTGATAGGAGCTTATTGATCTATAGGGAGTTATGGCTCATCACTCAATTTGAGATGGGATAATTTCAACATAATTGATGTTTAGAACTTTGGCTTTGATGGTATTTGATAAAAGCAAGCCAATCTAACGATCCACTAGTATATGACGGATTTAATATTGCGTACTTACTCATACACCATTGAGAATTATGTCTTGATCTATGAAAAGGAGAAAAATTTTGTACTTTTTCTCGAGAAACTTATTGCTTCATTGGAGAAAAAGTAGTTGACAATTAAACTGAAAGAAATATGTTTTTCCACACGATTGATGCCCTAAAAGATGATTCCAATCTTTAACCAAAACATGATACTCAATTGATGATGTTTCAAAACTTATGGATATTATAATTCCCTATAATTCTAAACGTATTCCTCTTCTATGAAAAATTTGTTATTTTGTGGGGATGGAAATTTTAAAGAACGAATTTCTTCTTCTTTTTTTTTCTTAAAATGGATTGTGGATCATTTATTATTTTATCTTATCTCTTTTTTTATTTATGCATGTATATAAAATAAATATATGTTAAAGGTTTCCCTTTCAAGGGATTATAATGAATGTGGTTATGGCCTCTGTCGGATTGGAAACCCACTAGGCAAAAGTTGGTTTAATTAACTTATACCTTCGTTGTATGTCAAATTGTGCAATGACATTTCATTAACTACTTTAGTAAATAGAGATAATGTGTTACTTTCCTTATGGTTTTTTTTTTTAAATGCATGAATGTGATGAGGAAACAGTTAAAAAAAATGATCTGCCTTGTCCTATTATGGGTAAACACTAGGTTAAAATCACTTATTTATAGAAGTTTGGCTTTAACTATTTAAGAGATATCTAAAACTTGACTATTAGTGCATTTTTTAGGGTAGGTCTATGACTTTTAAAATTGTTGGTCCCTAAATTGCCCCCACCATGACATAAGGATCTTATTATATGAATTCAAGCTTAAGAGAAAAAAGATCCTACGTAGGTCAAACACATATAATAAGGTACAATTTAAGTGAGGTCTTCATGATAGCCTCAGAAAGTACAAGGCTGCAATGGAAAATTAATATAAATATCTACTAACCTAGGGTGCACTAAGACCTGCGTATGGGGCCCATAATGTGTGTAAGGTAATTGCGTGTTAGTGATGTGTGTGAGGAGAGCATTTACCTTTTTCATTCTATTAACTACCCAACCCTCATCTGCTTAGCAGATTGGCAGAACAAATGGAAGAGAAAAGGATATATACAGATTTAACTAAAAGAAAGCATATATAAATATGATTGTCTACCCTAAGGTTTTATTCCACATGTTGTTTATCCTAACACATGTTATGTACACAATCAATGAAATAAAATAGATGAAACAAGCATATGAATGGCATGCTATCTACCTTAATCATATGAGGCAAACAATAAACAAAAAGGAGAATCAAAATAAAAAGAATGCCATAATATCTTGCACAACTAATTTAAAATTGGATTTGACTCTTAAACTATCCCCAGTGGAGTTGCCAAACTGTCACACTCGAAAATGCGACCGTGTGGCGTCTTTTAAAAGAAAAACATTTTAAAATTCTTTCGATTCCAATTTTCATCAAATCGAAAACCGAAATTAAAGTGAAAGTAGGAGGAGTCGCTGCTAAAATTTTATTTTTTAGGCAAAACTTTGAAAAAGCCTTTTATAAGAAAAATGGTCTGCGAACCACATTTGGATTCGAGAATTGATTGTGAGTGAAGAAGGCGTTAGACATCTCATAACATCTGTTACTAAGAACGGTTACCCTAAGATAGTTATGCAAAATTAATATGGCCTTTAATCTATTTTAATTCTCCTTAACAAATTATATGAAAAATAAGAAAGAATTTAAGGAAATAAAATTAAATACAAAATAAAAAGGAAAGAAATTAAGGAAATAAAATTAAAAGAAAAAAGGTTTATTTAAAAAGGCAAACTTGACCTAAGATGAGAGTCTAGAGCTTACATACCCTTCAGAGGAATCAAAGTCCACATAATTTGACTAAAAACTGTGTTTTGGTTGATGTTTTGTTTTTGTTTTTATTTTTTTGTTTATTTTTTTTGTTTTTATTTCTAGGCCATATTAATCAATACCTCCAACCAAAAACTAATTTGTATATATGTCAAATCCAAGGTCAATGTTAAGCACTCATACCTCATCTTACATTTATATTACACATACCCCCTCTCACTGTCACCCACCCCAGATTCCTAGCCATATGAGGTCCAGAAAATAAGGTATATCCAACCATTCAATACAAATAGAACGAGATCATAAGTACACAACCACTCAAACTCTAGGCCATGAGCCAAGCAATGTAAGCCACATTTCTTGGCCATAGAAATACAATAACCCAAAACAATTCCAGATAGTTCAGTATAGATAAATAACATTTGAAACAAGCCTCAATCCATCAATCCAAAACCTAGGCAAGTCAGAATCAAGGGTTGAGTATCATAAAAAAAAAATAACAAATAAATAAATAGGATCCAGGCTATAAATCTATTCATTAAAACCCTGTAGCAAATAGGGGCAATCCCACACAGTAGAAACACAGCTTAGAAACCAACGAGGAATTAAACCACAAAGTTCTTACTTCCTATTTTGCTTCACCCATCACAATCAATGTTCACATGCCAATTAAATGAAAACAGAGAGGAAACAACAAACAGAAGTAATGTAATTCATACCAACAAAGAAATTAATCATCTATAGAAAAGGAACAATTAACAGAGGTATCATCCAAAAAATTTGAGATCAATTAACCTATAGTTTGGGAATAAATTAAAGTGAAATTAGACTATACAATAAGCCATGAATTAGGATTAATACATGTTCAGTTGTGTTACTGAGGTATGGAAGGCTTCACTCTCCTATGAGCCACCTCTTCTCTTTCTCAGTTTCTCCATTTTCAGAACAACTTCCAGCCAACTCTCAAAATTTCTCCCTTGGCCTCTTGCTACTTTTGAATCCTCCTGTTCTCTCAGTCTATTGTTGAATCTTCCGTTCTCTATCATTGCTCCCCTTCATTTTTTTTTTCAAACCCGAAACCCCTTTTTCTTTTTCTCAATCTCCCCTCTTTTGTATCTTGAGCCTCTCTTTTCTAGTTCTTGGCCTTCAAAACCCTATACCCAAAATGTTCTCTCTTTCCCTATTCTCCATGGACTCTCCTTCTCTTGCTCAAGCCCCTTCTTTTGCACACTCTCCTATTTCTCTTTTTCCCATCGATTCCCTTAAACCTAAAATCAAATCTCCCTCTTCCTTTGAATGATCCTTTTTTTGTCCATTTTCCTCCCTGTCGCTCCCTCTGCGTGTTGCTTCAGTGCGTCTCTGCGTTTGTCTTTTTTTTTGTGCATCTGCGTTCATCGTGGCTATCTAGGAGTCTCACGCGTGAAAAGGGCCATAGCGTTTTAGCTCCTCCTGCCTTTTTGTGCTCTCTACCCTCTTAGTCTTTTTTCGATTCCCTTCTACATGATCCACTTTTTAGACTCGTCTCTCATAAGTGCTCTTGCACGTCTGTGTGTGCGTGAACTGTTATGAATGTAGTCCCCCCCTCTGCGCGGTCCTCTAGAGTCATGCCAAGGAGGAGAGGATCAGGTAGGGTTGATAAAATGGTTCCTGGGTTAGGTTGCTCCATTTTTTCCTGGACTCTTCTATTTACGCTTTGGATTAGGCCTTGGGGTTTATAGGGATTAGGTTGAAGCTATTTTCGTTTGTTTTAATTTTTTTTTTCTTTTTTTTTTAGTGGGGATTAAGTAGTTTTTTTTTTTTAGGTATTGGGCTTTTGTTTAGAGGAAAAGGAAGCAAGCTTTAGGTTATGGCCTTTTTTTTTTAATTGATTTTTCTCTTTTTTTTTCTTTGGTATTGTGTTTTTTTTTTTTTAATTGGGTATTAAGCTTTTATTTAGAGGAAAAGGAAGCAAGCTTTAAGTTAGGGCCTATTTTTTTAAATTGATTTTTCTCTTTTTTTTTTGGTATTGTGTGATTTTTATTTATGGATGTTGGGCTATCTTCGGTTGGTAGATTCTATGGGCTTAAGACCATGGGCCTTAAAATTTGAAGGAAAAATAGATACCTTTTTTTAAAAAGAAACTTTTTCTTCTTCTTCTTCTTCTATTTTTTTCTTTTGGTATTTTGGTATTAGGTTAGTGGGCTTTTTTGTCTTTCTTTTAATGATGGATAATAGGTTCTGAAGGGCTTTCTTCTTTTTTTTTTTTTTTGGTTTCACTTTTTGATTATTATTATTATTTTTGGATTTTGATTTTATTTTTTTGTTTTTATTTGATCCTCAATTTTTATTATTTTTTTCTTTTTGGATTGAAGGAAAAAGATAAGGATATCTCTCTCTGTTCTCTTTCTCTCTCTCTCTCTTTTCTTTTTAATATTTTTAATATTTTATTTGGAAAAGAAATAGAACTTTCTCTCTTTTTTTAATTAAATATCCTTGATTTTCTTATTTTTTATTTTGATTGATTTTTTTTGTATTTTAATTATTTTTTTAATTTATTTTTTTAGGGTTAAATAACCTCTTTTCTTTTCTTTTTACTTTTGCTTTTTTTAAAATTTTCCTTTATACTTTTTTTTGCTAATTTAATTTTGTTATTATTTTCTAAAGTCTACCAGAACAAAATATGGCGTCTACACCTATAATAAAACTACTATTGGTTCTTGCTTTCTAAACTTTAAACTCTTACTTTCCACAAGTCTTATAACTCTTAAAAGACTCATTTGAATCAATACATACTTAGTTAAAAAGTTTTAGAACCAACTTGTTTTATTAACCTCATTTAGGCTCTTAAAATTTTAACTTTCATTATAGGACTTCTAAATTCAAAGCAATGCTTCCATAATTATTTATTTATCATATCTAGCTCTCTAAATTCATTAGAACTCAAAGAAACACTCTCTAGATACCTTATCTCTCACTTGGCCAAACTATTAACCATAAAGGAGCCATATGAAGTTTTATTGATTTTTTCTTGGATTTTGATGCATGACTATAGGCCTGTTTGATTCTGTTATGGTTTTAATATTTTCAAAACAGATGTTTTTTTGAACAAATTTTAAAAAACAAAAGAATTAAATAATATGTTTGAATCATTATTATGAAAAATCGTAGTTTTTTAATTTTTTTTTCTTATTCTACAGAACAAAAGTTACACAAAATCTAAAAAATATTTTGATTTTTCTGTTTCATTAAAAACACATTATCAAATAAGTTTTTCGTTTTTAAAACAAAAAACTACTCTGGAAACAGGAAATCAAACAGGCTCTATACTTCTTGACTTCTCTTTTATTTAATCATTGTTTCATATGGCTTAAAATACCTTATAATAGTTCTAAAACTTCTTAAGTGCAATGGAAACCCTAACTTCCTCATCTTGAATTCTAAAGCTTTTTAATTGATTCCAATTGCATAATCTAATTTCTCATGCCTTAAAGCCCTTAATTCCATTAAGTTTTAGCCAAATGTACTTTTCCTCTCTAGTTTCTCTATCTAGACCTAATATGGAAGTCATTGAAATTAAAAAAAAAAAAAACAAGTCTTTCTATTGCATAACATACCTCATTTGAAAGTTTGCTAAATGAGAATTCTCTTATTATATTTGGTTGCTTCAAACTCCCACGCTTTCTCAAGAAGATAGCCATGAAACTCCTTCTTTTAAAAGGCTAAGACCATCATTAGAAAGAGGATGAAGAGAGGAGAAGATTTTATAATTAGCTTATAGTAAAATTTTATGTAGTTTCTTACCTTTGGTGGCTTTTCTTTCTCCTCTCTCTTCTTCCATTTTTGATGCCATTTCAGACTTGTTTGGAGCTACTTTAGGTCATAGAAAATGAAGATGAAGAAGGGGTGCCATGTAATAAAAGGTGGGAGATATTTTTATAATATTTTCCTCTAATTACACTTTTGCCACTATACTTTGACTACCTTATTTGAGCTTGTTTTAAATCCTTTTTGAGAACCATCTTTTCTATATAAAAATTTAGATTCTCTAATTTATAAAATGCTTTGGTTTTATCTAAATTAGATTTGAAACCTTATCAAATTATTCGGTTAAATTTTTGGTCAACTGACAGCCTAAATCGTACACTGAAGGGGTTTTAAGTATTCTAAAGTTTCTTATGATTTTTTAGGCCTCTAAGAACCTTAAAAAACTCAATTTTATTATTTAAAGCTCTCTCTTTTGAGTTCTCAAAAAGTTGTCTAAAATTACAAAAATACCACTATATTTTCGGCTTCAACGTTTAGCCGCTTTTACTAAGATTTTGAGCTATCATTAGCTTTGTATTCTCATTTCTAAATGTCTATATTATTATTCTAATCTTATTTAACCTTTAATCATTTCATTATAAGGTGTTCTTTTGTAATTTCGTCAGTTTCAGTCCAGTTCTTGAGAGGCCAAATATTACATAAATTGTGTAGAAATATACACACACATACAGATATATTTCTTTCAAATTGATTATTAGTTTCTTTTCATCTAAAGAGCGATGGGAACCTTGAGTAAAAGTACAAAGTTTTTTTATCTCATGCCAAGGCATTGTTCCCAATTGCGTACCAATGATGCATAAGACTAAAATAATCATGTCTATACTTGATATGTTAGTGGATCATGAGACTAGCACCTTTGTTCTAAAATAGTCAAGCATTATTTATGCTAAAGTTTTGAGCATCAATTGTGTAGAGATTCTTTCCCTCTCAAAATTGATTGTCAAACTCTAATTCTTTATATATATTAATATGCTCTTTGAGAAATGCAGGGAAATAGTTGGCTAATGCTAATAATCCATGAGCTAATCAGAAAAAGACAATTTCAAGTAACATCTATGAGGATAGTGAGTTTTGGTATAAAGTTGCAAGTCTAATTCAAAAGGAAATAAGGATTAAGTTAATTAGTTAAGCCAGTCAAGCTCTAGCTTAAGTTGCTTCTTCAAATTGACGTTGATGACAAAGAATTAATTCTTTGTTAATCAATTTGTCAGCTTCATTTCTCTTGGTAGAACAATAAGATATTGGAGGAAAATGGAGGCATTTAGATTTGACCTTACAAGTTAACATAAAACGAATATAGATTGGCTAGACTTTCTTATAGCATCATTCATGTGGAATTTAAGACATTCTCATAAGATGATTTGTTAACTTTATTTATCCTTATGTACAATAAGCATATGTGGAAAATTAAGGTTATGTGATAAAAAATTGTTATCATAAGTGCAACATGAGCATTAAAGGACTTAATTCCTTCTTGAGTTAGGCACTAGATTCCTAAAGGAGAATAAAGATACCTTGTCTTAAAAACCCTTATACTGAAGTTAATGTACCTATTTGCTCTTAGATCAAATAACATAATAAAATTGTATCCATTCTTGTTCATTACACATTTCATGTTAAAAATCTTAGGATGTGTAAAATATAAAATTCTTAATCCTTTATAATGGAAAAATCACCTTCAGCTAATGTTTAAGCTAGAAAAGCTACATTTATGTTAAGCTAAGATGAGAGACTAACCTTCAGTAATTGAACAGTTGACATAAAATGGGATAAGAGGTGAAGGCATGCTAATTTATGAGGCAAAAAGAAGCTGTCAAAGGTTTTGACAATATTTCTTATCACCTTTTAACCTTTCATACCACCATATTATTTAGCTCATTGTTGCCAACCCACTAGTATACCCTTTAATTTAAAGAAACTTAAACCAGTCATCTTAAAACTCATTAATACCTATCAAACTTGATCACCATTAAGAACCAAAAGCCACTTTGACCATGAAAAGACATTTGCATTCTGTCGAGCTCCATGCGACTAACTTTGGTGTGGACAAGACCTTTTTCCTTGTTAACCTCTAACCATTGTACATAAAATGGTGTAAGCTAGATGAGAGCTATGAATTTTGCTCTAGAACAATTAGTAGAAAGTTACAATGTCTTTGTGAACAAGGTAGGGAGGGACAAGGGAGAAAAGGCTAAATTCTAAGTATCATATTTGACTATAGCATTGTTCACCACTAAAGAACAATTTCACAAGGATTTGATTTTTAAAGAAGTTCTTGTCATTTCTTCATTAAATAATGCTTGTTTAGTCAATATTGTTTTATCTAGCTAAAGTCCAAGGCTAGTAGATGTTGTTTCTATTATCAAACCTTATTTTATTTAACTTTATCAATGCAATGGTTATGTATTTCCATTTCATCCTTGTGCATCCTTCCATTTCATCAACTATGTTAACATAACTCCTTTCCCTTCATATCTTTCCTAAGATTCAATCTTAGCCAAAAACCCATAAAAATTAATATCTAGTATTTCTTGTGAAAAGTTTCAATTGATTTGTCAATTGATTTGAAGGTGGGTAAAATTTGAAGTTAATGCAACAATAAGCTCTAGTTTATTTAAAAAGAAAATCAAAGATATAAATATATGCCCTACAAACAAGTTATGCCTAGGTAATAAGACATTACTTGTCTTCCAAATGTAAAAGACTTATCCCTAGTCACCTCAATTAGTTATGAGTGTGGTTTATTTCTTTCACCTATAATCATTGAATACCTGAGATGGGTAGTCTTCAATAAGTTTTTATGCTAAATATTCACATATCAAGAGATGGTCAAATTCTTTCAGCTATTGAAACATTGCTCAACCTTTACTAGCCATTTTGATCTTTTGAAATCTTTCAAACATCTTAATATGGATTAAACCCTAGAAACAATGAGAATTCCTTCAAAAGAAAAGTATTCTTGGCATTATAGCGGGTTCTTTAAAAAAAGGGGGAAAAATGTTAATGGAACAATATTAAAGGAAGGTGTTGGAAAAAAAAAAAGAAAATTCATAAAAAAAAATCCTTAAAGAGAAAGCTCTTATGAAACAAAAAAAATTAAATGAGCAAAAATGTCCAAAAAGAAGTGCTACCTTAACATACAATCAAAGGGTAAAATCATAATAAAAAAAAAAGAAGTTCATATTGAATAATAAGTCAAAAGAGAAAAAATCTCCAAAGGAAAAATTCTACTAAATGTGAATTAAAGGAGAATAATCTTTTGAAAGGAAGCTTGAGCTGAACATTAAGAGATAATAAGTCTGGCCAAACTATATGATTATCAAAGCAAACTCCTCATTATGACTTCGTATAAATATTTGGGCCTCTGCAACCCTTCCTTTTTTTAAGCCACAATTTTCATCCATTTGACCATATTATAGCCTTAGAATATCCATTCTTGTTAAGTGAGTTTTCGATATAAAATCTTGTTAAAAAATAATCAAGGAAGAATAATGGGAGAATTGACAAGGGAATGGTATTTTTTTAGCTTAATATCCTTTTATTTTATGAAGCCATTTCCCAAAACCACATTATAAGTGTTAAAAGTCCTTATTGAGATTTGACTTGCTTGAAAATCAAACTGAGACAAATTTTGTTTTGTTAAAAGAAGTCAAAAGAACTAAAATTAAGCCAAATGACCTAGTTCAGAATAGAATCTTTTTCTCACATCAATTAAGCATTTTCAAAAGAAATACCTTTTGCTTGGAACTCGGCATCTTCTAGTCCAAAATATCCTGTTCATGTCTTTTGAGATGACTTTACCATAAATCATTAGGCACCTTTATGCATTCCATCATTCCTTAAGTTCCTTCAATCTTGGGAAATCAGTTTCCTTTCAAAATTCATAACTTTATATTCTTTAATGTATAACTACATTGATATTGTTAAACAAAATAATATTCGATTTTACTTGTTAGCATTTCAAGCATTAATAATGGATAATTTGATATGAAATGTCTCTAATACAAAATCTAAAGTAATGAAATCAAAGCAAAAAGATAATCAAAGGTCAAATTAATAGCAATCAAGGCAAGGCAGGGAAATAAGCTTAAGAAAAGTCAAGAGCAAATAAGTCATAATTGGATGTACTAAACGTTGGGTACTCTTCTAAGGGCATTTTTTATTTACCAAAAGAGTTGTCAATAAAATTATTCATTAAAGAAACAAGGGTTAGAATCCGTGAAGATACCAAGAAGCTAACTTTCCACATTAGGATAAGTGAAGAATTAAGAAATTTTCCAAAGCAAATGACAAAAAATCTTGCATTTTACGAAATTGAGCATTATGCATGCATCATGCATTTCACATGTGTATATACATTACAAAGGTCAAAGAGCAAAGTTTCCAAGCTCAAAGATAAACAAAATGTTGCATACAAAACTAATAATTAGCCATTTTGCATACATTATGCATTTTCAGTGTTACATATATTACTTAAAAGTAACTTTCTAATCACACTAGGGTAAATAAAGAATAGAGCTTCCAAGTAGAAGATGAAAAATCTTGCAAAATAAAGAATTATATCTACATCATGCATCTTACATGGCACTTTTTAATCACAAAACACATATCGTAAAGAATCATATTCCCATGTTAGAGAACCCATTTTCAAAGTCCTATAAAGATAGGCACCCCTTTAAAGTCTTATAAAAACAAGTATCCCTTTTAAAGCCCTATAAAGACTAAAATCCTATAAAAATAGGCATCTCATTTAAAGTCTTGTAAATAGAATCCCTTTCAAAGCTTAGTAAAGAAAAATGCCATTTCAAAGTCCAGTAAAAATAGGCATCCTTTTTAAAACCTTGTAAAGATAGACACATTTTCAAAGACTTGTAAAGACACATAACCTTTTCAAAGCCTTGTAAAGATCGGCACCTTTCTAAAGCCCTATAAACATATACATGCCTTTGAAAATCCTATAAAGATAGACACTCTTTTCAAAGCCCTGTAAATACTAAGGGTGAACAAAACTGAATTAAACTAATTAAACCAAACCAAACCGAACCAAACTACTAAAAACTGAATAAAACCGATTAAAAATTGGTTTGGTTTGGTTTTTGTGATTGTAAAACCGATTAAATCGATTTAGTTGTCAGTTTTCTCCATATTTGGTTCGGTTAACCGAACCATTAAAATTGTAATTAATTAAAATTTAATATTTTATTTATTTTTAGATTAATGGGATCTTTTATCAATTAAACTTGTATCAAAGCTACATTCTTTATGTAGTTCAAGAAATATACAAATTATTTATGCTATTTTATTATAAGATATTATTCTTATTTTTTTCTCACTTTTTAAAGTTTATTTGTGAATGTATAAAATTTTTTAAGTAATATATATATATATATAAATCGTAAATTATTCTAAAATTATTATTGATCAAAATTTTAAGATATGTAAGATATTAGAAGTTAAATTTTACATATTATAAGGAACAAATTTTTTTTAAAAAAATTACTTTTGGACAAAAAAAAACATGAACCAAATCGAACTAAACCGAATAAAAACCGAACCAAACCGATTAAAATTTAAAACCGACAAGGTCTAACAAAATGCTAAACCAATTAAATTAGTTTGATTTGATTTTTGTTCAAAACTGAACCAAATCAAGCCTTTAAATACCCCTAGTAAATACAGACCCCCTTTTTAAAGCCTTATAAAGATAGGCATCCTTTTAAAACCCTATAGAGATAAACACCCCCTTCAAAACCCGATAAAGACAAGCATCCTTTTTAAAGCCCTATAAAAGGGGTGGCTTTCTTTATAAGGCTTTGAAGGGGTACTTGTCCTTACAAGGCTTTGAAATAGTACTTATTTTTATAGGGCTTTGAATGGGGTTCTTATCTTTAGAGGCATTTGATAGAGGTGCTTATATTTTTAAGGCTTTGAAGGGGTGCTTATTTTTACAAAGCTTTGAAAGAGGTGCCTATCTTTACAGGGCTTTGAAAGGGGTGCCCATCTTTGTAAGGTCTTGAAAAGGGTGCTTGTTAAGGCTTTGTAAAGATTAGCACCCTTGTTAAAGCTCATTAAGGCTAGACATCCTTTCAAAGCTATGTAAAGACAGGCATCCCTTTCAAAGTCATGTAAAGATAAGCACCTCTTTCAAATCTTTATAAAGATAGGCTCCTTTTTAAAACCTTGTAATGATGGACATCCCTTCCAAAGCCTCTAAAGAAAAGCACCCCTTTTAAAGACTTTTAAAGATAGACACTCCTTTCAAAGTCTTGTAAAGATAGGCACACTTTCAAAGTCCTGTAAAAACAAGCAACCACTTCAAAAGCCTTATAAAAATAGGCACCTTTTTCAAAGCCTTGTAAAGATAGACACCCATTTCAATGTCTTGTAAAGATAAATACCCCTGTAAAACTTTTGTAAAGATAGGTACCCATTTCAAAGCCCTGTAAAGACAAGTACATCTTTAAAGCCTTATAAAGATAGGCACTTTTTTAAAGCCCCATAAAAATAGGTACTTCTTTCAAAGCCTTGTAAAGATAGATACTCTTTTCAAAGCCTTATAAAGATATGCATCCTTCAAAGCTCTGTAAAAACAAGTGCCCTTTTCAAAACCTTGTCAAGATAAGCACCTTTTTTAAACCCTTGCCAAGAAAGGCATATTCTTGAAGCCCTATAATGCTAGGCACTTTTTTGAAAGTCCACTAAAGATAAGTATACCTTTCAATGTCCTACAAAGATAAGCACCCTTCAAAACCCTATAAAAATTGACACCTCTTTTAAAGCCCTATAAAATAGGAACCCCTTTCAAAGTCCTATAAATATAAGCACCCTTTTCAAAGCCCTATAAAGACAAGCACTCTTTCAAAGTCCTATAAAGATAGACACCCTTTCAAGGCCTCACAATGGCAAGCACCTTTTTAAAGTCAAGTACTAGTTGACACACTTTCAACGCCCAATAATGGCTGCCACCCTTTCAATGCCCTATTACACAAGCATCCTTTAAAACCTTGTCTCTTGAGAACACTCAAAACCCATTCAAATGATGTGCATCTTCATGATTTTGTTTTTTCCCAAATTTTATGTCATATAAGTCCTAGCCAAAACACTAGGTCTTTTATTTGCACTTGTTCATTAGTAGAAAATATAAAAAAATTATGCCTTTGCTTTTTTCACTTGATAAGCAGGCAAAGAGAGCTACTGTGGACATCGTATTTTATCCCAATAAACTTGAGAAAATTTGAAAAAAAAAAATGAATGATAAATGACTAAAAATAATAATGAAGAGAAAATAAAAAATAAAAAAGTAAAAAAAAGGAGAAATTAAGAAAAATACAAAAAAATTCTAATCATATTTTAAATGCCTTTAATTTTAAATTAGACCTTAAGTTTTTAGTGTTGGACTCATGTCTTACTAAGTCCCTAAAATAGCCCATTTTGCAACAATAAATAAATAAAAGTAAAACAATAAAAATAGAAACAATAAAATAAGAAAAAAGAAAGGGAATAGCTTAGATCAAAATGAAAGAGAGCCAACATTTTAACCCAAAACCCTTATATGCTTCTTCAGTTAAGCAAGCCTCTTATAGCTTGGTAGCAAGCCCCATGCCTTGAGATGGAGATGAAGAGATGGAAGCTCTATGCCCTGGCAAAAGCTTGATGAAGCAGTAGTAATGCCAAAGATGGTGTGAATGAAAGGAAAGGACTTGAACACCTATAAATAGAAGAATTTGAGGCAGCCAAAAAGCAGAAAGGGGTTGAAAGAAGGAAGGAAATTGAGAGAGAAGCAATTCTAGAAGTAATTTTCTTAAGATTCTCTATTACTTTGTTTAAACTAAAAATAGGTGCTTAAAATTTTATCCTAGCGTTGTTCCTTTCTATTGCATTTTTCCTTCTTGCTGGATTGCCTCTGTTTGTGTATTTCAACTTTAGGAAAAATATTGGTTGAACTCTTTTGCTATATGCGAATGAAAATGAGCATGATTCACCTTTTGTTGTAATTTGATGCTGTGGAAAATTTTGTCAAAGTGATAGCATGCTTCTTTGTTTATGCTATGTAAAGGAATTTGTTTTTGTGCAATTTTAGAATGAATTGATAATTCTATCAAAGTGTTGTTTAATGGACACCAATCCATTTTTTCTTCTTTTTGGCATATGTGTTATGAGAATCATAAGGATAGAATGCTTGAGAATCCTTAGCAAGAGACCAAAAGGAAAGGCTAAAGAAGAAGATCTTACTAGTTTTTGTTTACTTAATTCTTATTATGTGTTTTTGTAAATATGGTTGAATAAGATGTGATAATAATGGATTGCATACAAGCACATCCAATTAGAAGATACTTATTCTTGTACTATCTTGATTTGATTTGATTTTTATTTTTAGAGTTATTGTGTGAGCCTTTTGTCTCTTTAAACACATATGGTATCAATTAATAGACATTGTATGAGACTTTTTGTCTCTTTAGGCTTTATCTAACACTGGTTAGATTGCATGCAAAGAATTTTATTAAAAAAGACATGTTTTGATGACTTATGTTTTGTTAAAAAATTAAAAAAAAGGACTAAAATTCAAAAATGAAAAAAATCAATTTATTGAAAATTAAATAAATTTTCTTTTTATGCTCTTTGGAATTTATCTCAAATTTCCTTTTGATAAAATTACACAAATTAAAAATTGTTTTAAAAAATATTTTCTTCTCTAATCAATAGAAATCCTTCTTATAAACTTCACACTTTTTTTTCCAAATTAAAATCCAAATAAAAAGAATTTATCAAAAGACCAAAAAAATAGATAACAGAGAAAATGAAGAGAAGAAAATGCAATTTATCTAGTTTTTATTGGCTAATACATACCAATTAATCTTTGAATTTGTTATGTGAAATTTGATTAAAATCCATTTTCTTAATTTTTTTATAAAATAAAATAAAAGTCACTTACCAAGTGATACTAAATTTGGCTTTTAATTGAATAAAAATCTTGTTTTCAAAGATTAAAAAATTAAATTGAGTAAAGAAGTGAGATTAATTTAATTTTTGCAAATTAAAATATACTAATCAACTTACATAAATTTCTATCCTTTTGAAATTTGTGAACTTTGATTTCTACTATAAAGTAGGTATGCTTTAGACTTTAATCATGAGTTAAGTTGGTTCTTGTAAATTATTTATTTATTTTTTTCCTTACTTTCTTTTCTAATAATTTTTTGCATGTGGTTGATGGGGATAATTAAAATAAATTTGATGCCATATCAAGCTTGCATAATTAACTTAAGACTACTGTTATTAAAAATGGGTAATGGAAGGTGCTTAACACATTTCTTACATCACAAATTAACTCCTGAGCCCATCTTGTTTTCACAGACCTCTTTACTACCTTTTCATTAAAAAGAATATTTTATAGTTTTGTCTTTTACAATTAAAATTTTGATGATAGCTCAATTTATTAGAGAGATAAACCATAATTCGTTGGAGATAATACCTATTAGTTAATCTTCTATTTATAATAACAAAGGGATAACTATGTATGTGCTGATCACCTTTAATAATGATAAACTATAATTTAAATAAGAGATAATGATTATTCTTTATATATTAAAATTTCAAGTAATAATTATCTAAAAATAAATATTATATATAATATCAAATATCTCTTATTTTAAAATATAATCCAACAATTTAATCATAAAATTTAAATTATTCACGTATTATATTTTATTGAAGACACTGATAATAAACACATAAAATATTATAACATAAATTTTGTTAAAAAAATAAGTTATATATATATATTTGAGCCAATAACAATTGAAATATGCGACTTGGTTGAGAAGGCAATGTACTAGCACTTCGGTAGGTGGGGAAGTAACTTAGGCGGGGATGTAACTTAGGCGGGGATGTAACTTAGGCGGGGATGTAACCCCATACACGTGACATTAAAACTAAAAGGAAAAATTACATGTAAGCACCAAAATGTTGTAAAATTTATAATAAAAAATTTTAAAAATTAAAATCATTTTCAAGGATCACAATTATTATCATATTTTAAAAGATTTATTATTAATTTTAAAAGATTTATTATTATATGTAGAAAAGTTAACACTTTTTTATACTTAATTATAAATCTTTTAAAATCAATGTTATATCCCTTAAAACCTTATGATAATTATAATTTTTAAAGATAATTTTAATTTTTAATATTTTTTATTATAAATTTTATAATATTTGAATCTTTGACTGTAATTTTTTCAAATTAAAAGATATTCCAGAAGATGCATTGGAAACAGGATTCTTTGTAGTAGGAGTGCAGGAATGCATTTTACCTGTTCAATTTTTTTCAAAGATTTAGGATTTAAGGTTTAATATGAAAGAAATCATTTGTAATTATAAGAATAAAAAATTTTAATTATAAAAAATCATATTTTAAAATTTTTAATTACATAATAGAATTAAAATTTTTAAAATATAATTTTTTCTTAGAATTAAAATTTTTATCATCTACAATTATAACTTTTTTCTTTTGCATTCAATTCTAAACCAAAACAAAAACGGAAATTAAAAACGCATAGAAAGCGTTATTGCGCCCGGTGCAGACGCGCACGATGATGCATTGGGTAATGAATAGCGATGGATCAATCCAAACCCTAATCCATCTGCACTCTCTATATAAAGGGTTACCCTATATGTTCCTGAGGTCGCTGTTTCCATTCTGAGCTTTACAAATTACAACCTACAAAAGATGGGTCGTATCTCAAGTTTGTGCGCAAATCTAAGCCCATCACCACCGTTCATATTTAATGGTTTTAGATTCCCGCACAAACTCGCGATGCGTCTCCTCTGCCACAACTAACATCTCCGGTCTTCTTTCTTTGAGTTTCTACATCTCCTGTCTTCTTTCTGCTTGTTGTTTTCCCGCCAAATCTGGAGAGATTAAAAATCAATTTCTTCCAGAAATTGAAGAACACGGCTGAGAAGATGAAGAAGTGTTGATATTGATGGCTCCGAGTTCGGTGGAAGATTGGCGTTGAGGATTTTTGTTGAGATTCGAGGCTTTTCAGTTCGATACTAATTTGAGAAGAGATCCAATCAATGACTCTCTGATTCTATTCCTTTATTTGATTTCCTGAAAGATTAAAACAGAAGAGAAAGGTAATTTTGCGTTTCCCTGTTCGTTTATTAAGTTATATAAGCTAAATTGTTGAAAAAGGTTGTTTTTTTTTTTTTTGCACAGATTCACTTTTTTTTGTCTTTTTCAATTGCGAAGTGTGTTATCCGTGGAACTACTTGGAATTGGGAGTTGAGTTTCAGTGTAGCAATCGATGGATGTTTTTCGTGTCATTTTCCTTTGTTTATGTTCGATCTCAATGGAACAAACGGCGGTTATGTGACCAAAGTGGATCCTTCCTGTTTAAGGGAATGCATCTTTTGGTTTATCCTGGCACTACTGTTTATTGGAGCTCTGTGAAGTGGAAATTATCTTTTTTTCCTTTTATTTTGTTTAATTTGGTTAGGAAAAGTCATTCATAAATATATGCCTTATTCTCAAATTTTTGAAGTTGCTGCATCGGTCCTTAACCAGATTTAAGTAGAGTTCCTTATTCTAGCCATTCATTCGTCCCTTAAGATAATAACTCCACTAAACTTTTCGCACAATCAATTTTTTTATCATTGTTCCTTCCAATATGGCTAGAAGGGGCTAAAAATAATTAAAACGACAATAACTGAAACATTTGAACTAATGTAAAACAAGTAATAAACTTGCCTAATTGTTGTGTTTATGTGTCAATACTACGCACAGAGCACCTTTAGTCACTGTTAGGATTAGATTTCGTTTTGTTTAGTGTTATGATTAAATTTCCTCTGCAGATTGACAAAAGATCTTCCATGTCAGAAGAAACAGTGAACTTTGTAACAGGCAATGTAAGGATTAAGGAACTAATGAAAACTCACCAAAATAAGTTTGTCACTTGACTTTTGTGCATCCTTGCACAGCGCAAGGTATGTACTTAAAAAAGGTAGGTACTTAAATTTTTTCTTCCACTAGAAGGAATGGTTGTTCTTCATTTAAAGTTTCTTACTATAAATATGAATAGTGAAATCTTAAATTTTATAATTATCGTTGTTTTTTATCCTTGTTGCTGGGTTGCATGATCACATATGATTTACGTCATCTTGGGAAAGTATTACGTCAAAATTGCCTGAAAATTATCAATCTGTGCAGAAGCAATCTGTCACAATTGCCTTGCCTGGCAATTATCTGTCTATACTGATATATGTGTCACCCTTTTAATCAAACTTTCATTTTGGTTAGTAGTATGAAAGAATAGGCAATTAAGCATTAATCAGATAGAGGGAATCAAGCTTAAATAATGATGAGTAGATGGTGTTAGATAATGATTGAGTAATGATTATAAGAGCAAAATAAGTATCACAAAATAATTTTCCTTTCCCTCCCATTTTCCCTTGCTCTCCCTTGCATTCCAAACGGGCTATTAGAGTCCAACTTTAGTTTCTGCTGTCCCTCTTTAGAGCATTATTGTCTTCCAGTTGTTATAGTTTTGCTTCCAGAGTTCAATTTGCTAGCTTTCTAAGTCGGATTTTGGACATAATTGTCCACATTTTACCTTCTTTCTTTTCTATTTTATCTTTGCCTTGAGACGATGGATTTGCAGTGTTGAGGAAAAATTCTTGGGTGCATCTCTTAGTTATAGTAGATTCTTTTTCATGGAGAATCAATCAGTCGAACCTTTAATTCATTGTCCCCTTTTTTTTTTTCATTGTGGTAACTGAGGTCTTTAACTGCCTAGGCTTGGGTTGACTCCACATCGTGCTTTGGTTTCATTGTCCTACATGTTATTACCATGACGCTCTCTAATCATGCTCTGCCCTTAGTGTCCTCAATGTTATTGCCATGACACAAGAATGTCTCCACAGCAACGAAATATCCATTGAATATAATTCTATCTGTATGCTCCAGGGCTAGAACCACAATTTGACATATTTTGTTATATGTAGAAGAGTCTCTCACAGGCATTCAGCTTGAGCGTGGACCAGTTGATGACTGTAATTTATTTATTCCTGGATGGATTTATTACCCTCTTTGGGAAGAAAATGGTAATAAAGTAATATGTTTGATTGTAATGGCAGGTTGAAGCTCCTTGATATGGAGCCTGGTGACTATATAATTGCACTTGTGGAGTGGAAAATTGATCTGCTCTAATAACTTGAATAAATTGGAAGATGAAGCTCATGAAAATAGACTTGTTTTTGTTAATCAATTGTCTCTCGCATGCCAAAATCTCGAGCCCCTGATCTTTTATTATGCTATACCTACGCTGTTCCTCAAACAGGAGATTTTCCTATTTTTGCAGTGCGACGCAATGGAGGATTCTTAGGCTAAAATGCCGGTTTGTTTCCCAAGGGCACTGTTCCTATTCTAATAAAATTAAATTTTAATAAAAGGACTACTTCAATTCACAATATATTTTGGGGTAATAAGCTGTGGAACGTCATTCCTGAAACCGCATTCTGCCAGATATAGCCTGCTTATAATATACACCACTCATGAGGAATATGCCGTTACCCAATATCGTAACAGGTAGTCCTTAGTTACAGCATCACGGGGTGTTACATAAACACGCTTGTACAGTCTCTTGATGTACCTCGACCTTACACGGGTAAACTCTTCATTTTTTCACGTTAATTTATTATTATAATTCAAATATCACTAATTTTAAAATTCATTAAATAAATTTTTTATAGAACATAGTTCCTTCGCTAAATTTATCACGAGATAGTGGTAATTAAACAAATATATTTTTTTGGGTAAATTAAATCTACCAAATTTCTCTAAAAGTAACTGTCGAATAAATCATGTAAAATTACCGTTGAATTATAGTTCTATCATAATCTCTTATTTATAGAATATTAATAGGACATAAAAATTATTTAATTGATAAGATATATTCAATCAATAAGATATAACTTTTTATTTTAAATTCAAATATTAATGATCAAATCTCAACTTCTTTTGAGATGATAACAAATTCTTTCAATAATTAATTATTTAATCTTTATTTAAAATTAATATAATCTGTTGAATTAAATCTAACAACAAGAGCACATAATAAATGATTATCACGAGTTAGCTTTCAAATTTTATTATTTATTTAATATTTTTAATGTTCTTTTTTATGCATTGCCTACTTTCAAGCAAGCCATTATATTGTCCTCCACTCATTTTCCCTCAAATGTTGATTCAAAAACAGTGAGAAAGGCAAGTTTTCTTCGGTGATCAAACTCAAATTATTCGAACATGCACAGAACCCACTGTGATACGAACCACACCTTCACCTAGCTGACGAAATCGAGACCTAATATACGAATGAAACTATCGAAGCTTACGCCGCCGTTTTGGTCACCGCCACCCAGTGCGATCATATCCTCGATGTCTTGGTCGGTGACGGCGATCCCGGCACAAGCCATGAAGCTTTTCAAATCTTCGTGGCTAAGCTTGCCGTCGCCGTGCTTGTCTATGACTTTGAACACGTCTTCCATCACTCCACTTCTCCACGCGCTTTTCCCGCCACTCGCCATGACCAATACGCGCTCGAACTCCTCATACTCCACGAACCCGTCCTCGTTGGTGTCCGCCGCCATCATCATCGACTCAATGACGTCTTCGTTTTTGGTGATGTTGACGTCGTCGTCCTGGCAAAACTCGGTGTAGAACGAGTGAAGATCGTGACGACTTATTTTTCCATCTTGGTCGATGTCGAGCACGTCGAATGCTGATCGGAAAGGTGAGTTGACGGCAGAGGAGGAAGAGGAGGAGGGATGGTGAGGGCGGAGTTTGCGGCCGGAAGGAGACATAGTGTTTATGATTGTTACTTGGAAACGCTGAGAGAAGAAGAGGTGGGCTACGTAAGATAGGGCCGATCCATGGCCTCCGAGAGATGTGGGGCCCACACGCCCACGTATTTTTGGATGGACGTGGGTTTTGAGAAAAAAATTAAATTACATAATTTTTTTTATTTTTGTAATATATATAAACTTATCATGTAAAAAGTTATTTTATATTTTAATTTAATTTTAAATTTTTTGATTAAAATATCTTTTATTTAATTTTAAATTTTTTTATAAAAGATATTTTGATCAAAAAATTTAAAATTAGATTAAAGTTTTATTTTAGAGAATTTTATGTATATTTTGAGAATACAAAAATATTATTATATAATTTTAACAAAATTCAAAAAAAATTTACATAATTTATTTTTATATTTTTTGCTATGACAACTTCATATAAAATTATATTATATAAAGAATATTTTTACACTACTAGGCTTGCAGATACGTAGGGATGCTAATTCCAGAATAATCCCCCCCCCCCCCGGCCCAAAAACCATTTGATTTTTCTGTATTATTAATTCTTATCCTGAATGATTCTCTTTTTGACTCTTTGTACTAGAATTTTATTGTTCATATCTTTTTTTATTAAATTATTGTACATGAAATTGTAGGCATGTTTGTTTTGAAAATACTAGAAGCATCTCTATGATAGAAAGACAATTCTTATAAATAAATAGTTCACACCGTTGAATAAAGGCAGCGCACTATTTAAATATTAATTCAAACAACAAAGTAAGAAAACAAACAATACACTCCAACCAAATTACAAGTAAAAAAACTATTAAAATACCTAAGAAATGTCTTTAGAAGCCGATCATGGAAAAGTTAATACATTTCTAAACTCTAATTCTTTAGAAAAATGGAATCAATTCATAAGATAAAAAAAACTAATAAACTGATCATGGAAATTAGTATAAAACAAACACATCATAAAAAAGATCTGATTTGCCAAAATATTATTTGGATTGTCACACCCAAAAAAATATGACCACGTGGCGCTTTGAAAAAAAAAACTTTTGATTTTAATTTTTGAAAATCAAAAACTGAAATCAAAATTAAAAGTTTAGATTCAGGAGTAAGTGTATTAGAAGTAAAATAGGAGTCGCCACCAAAATTTTATTTTTAAAAAGGTAAAATTTTGAAAAAAAAAATTATTTGAAAAATGAAAAGATAGTCTGCTTGCCAGATTTATATTCGGAAGTCGATTGTGAGTAGGGAAAGTGTTAGGTACCCCACTACACTTGTTACTAAGAACAGTTACTCTAAGTTAGTTGTACAAGATTAATATGACCTCAATTCTATTTTAATCCTCCCTAATAAATCACATGCAAAATGAAAGAAAAAATTTAAGAAAATAAAAGTTAAAAGTAAAAAAAGGAAAGAAAATTAAGAATAAAACAAAAAGAAATTCAAAAAGCAAAATAAGAAGGAAATGAATAAAATTAAGAGTAAAATAAGATGAAAAGAAATTATAAAAATAAAACTAAAAGAAAATATTTATTTACAAGGACGGACTTGACCTAAAATGAAAGTCTAGGACTTACGTACTATCCGAAAAGGATCAAAATTCATATAATTCGACTTGAAAATTATATTTTTGTTGGTGTTTTGTTTTTGTTTTTTATTTTTGTTTTGTTTTGTTTTATTTTGCTTAGTTTTTTGTTTGTTTTTTTAATATTGTTTTGTTTTGTTTTTTGTTTTTTTAATTAATTTTTTCTTTTTAGTTTTTATTTTTGGTTTTCATTCTTTTTATTTTTGGTTTATCTTTATTTGGTTTGTGTTTGGTTTTTTTTGTTGTGTTATTTTTTAAATTGATTTTGTCTTGTTTTAGTTTTTACTTTTGGTTTTAATTCTTTGTTCTTGTTTTTGTTTTTTTATTTATTTATTTTTATTTATCTTCGTTTCTCTTCTTTTTTTTGTTAATTTTTTGTTTTGTTCTTTTTCTTTTTCTTTTTGTTCTTATTTTTTGTTTTTGTTTTTTGTTAGTTTTTATTTTGAGTTGTGTTTTGTCTTCTCTTTTTTTTTTTGTTTATTTTTGTTTATCTTTGTTTTTGCTTTGTTCAATTTTTGTTGATTTTCTTTTTCATTTTTTCATTTTTTGACCTTTTTTGTTTATTTTTGTTTATCTTTGTTCCGTTTGTGTTTTTTTTTTTTTTTTTGTTTTATATTTTTGTTTATCTTTGTTTTTGCTTTGTTCAATTTTTGTTGATTTTGTTTTTCATTTTTTTGACCTTTTTTTAAATTTGTTTTAACTTTTTTTGTCAAATTTTTCTTAATTTTCTTGATTTGTTTATTTTTATTATAAGATTAAATTTCGAAATGACATTTGTGTTTAAGCACAAGAAATTTCTCTCTTTTTTTTTCCTTTTTTTAGGGATATTTTCTTTTGTCTTTTCTTTTGATTTTTTTGCTTTCCTTAAATGTTTTTGTGTTTTATTTTTCATTTTTTATAAAAAAAAGGACCAACTCTAAAAGAAAATTTTACTTTTGGATTTTAGAACACCATTTTTTTCAATTTTTGCGAAAGACCCTTGAAGAAAGGATAAATCTTTAAGACTCAAAATGATTTTTACTAAAAATTTAATCCTCTTCTATCTTTTTACTCTTTTTTTTCAAAAGTTTTCCTTAAAAGTCATATTGACTGGGGCTATTGAAACTCTAAATGTTAAAATATAAATTTAAGACTTAAAAGATACCAAGGAGGTTTTATTGCGACACTTGGCTTTTAGGTTTAGCTATGCACCTGAGGAGATATGAAAATCCCACACGGCAATTCTAAGGAAAGAAAGAAAGAAAGAATAAATAAATAAAGATAAATAAAACAAAAGTAAGTAAGTAAAAAAATAAAAAAAAAATGAATAGGAATAAGGACTAACAAATATGTGTGTTTGGTGTATGTCTGTACTATATCGTATTTAAATACATTTACATGAAACTGGAGAGATTATATGATAGAAATTCAGTACAGTAGCTGCCCGTAGGCTTTTGCCCGTCATGGTTTTCTATTCACCACTCTACCTTTACACCTGTGCCTCTGTTGCAGACTAAGTCAAATGCTCAACTCTCCTAGTTGCAAACCATGGTTCCTCATATATTTTCCCCAGCATATGCAACTTAAACACAACAACCCAGCAAACAACAAAACATTGTAACAAGGAAATGGTATAAGAGCCTTTATAGAATCATTTAGCTACCAGACTATGATGTTTACTTTTAAGATTTTATTATTTTAGAGTTAGATTAAACTAACAAGGTCCTAGACAAGCAGCACAAATGATCCACTATTATAGGCAGACAACCAAGGTTAATAGCATTGAATGAATCTTTTTACATCATGTATTAAGAATCTTATCATTCAAACTAGACCTTATTTAGGCATTCTATCAAACACATACTATGCCAATCTGAGGAATGAACAGGATTACAAAATACATACAATCAGAAGCATATAATCAGAATTAACACACATAGGCAGAGTGTTTCAGACACAACCCCCACCGAAGCAAACTTACAAATTGACTAAATAATGAAATTCTCAAAAAAGAAATGGTCTAACCCCTTTAAGAACAGACTCAAAGTGATAGCAACATGGAAACAACAATTCAAAACCCAATATCCAGCCATGGAAATAGATTCAACGATGTGCTCATCTCAATAGATTAAAAGAAGGGAAGGAAAACAGATAAATAGCCATACCCTTCGAGGCTTGCTCTTTTGGATCCGTTCTAGAAGCCTTTAACCAATTTTAAATTGCTATGAGTTAATTGGACAACCTCTTCCAGAATCTCATTCCATCGAACCTAAACCCCCAGAAGAAACCTCCTCCATAGAATCAATTAGAAAATCCCCCTTCGGCCTCTCTACTTCTAGCTCTTTTAAATCTCTGCCTCCTCTCCTTCTGCCTCTTAGTCTTTCCTCTTCTTGAATTCCATTCAACCCTAAATTTCCTGTCTCCTCCTTTCCCTTACACTCCGCTTCTCCTTTCTTCCCTACAAAAAAATCCTTTTTTTTTAACTCTCGATTTCCTCTTTGCTTTTTGTAGCCCCAGCTTCAAGTTTGTGTGCCACGTGAGTCTAGTCCCATTTCTTTTGCATCTCCCTCTGCCACTGCATCTGTGTGTTGCATTTTGCCTCTGCCATTTTTATGTGTGAGTGTGGTCCCTTTCTGTGTTGTTGAAAGATGTACAAGTTGTGGGTGTGTACGAGTCCTGTGCGTGCGTGAGTGAGTGTGGTCCCTCCACCAGAGTCGTGCGAGAGAGAAAATGGATCAAAAAATGGATGCAGGTAGGGCTTGTTCTTTTTTTTTTTTGGTGGATTCTGATGATAACAATTTTTCTTGGTGTTTTTGGGCCAGCATTTAATAAAATGGAGCCTACTAGATAAAATCATTTGGGCATTAGATTAGGCACCCCTTTTTTGGGCTTCTCCTTTCTCTTTTCTCTTTTTTTTTTTAATACATATTTTATACTCTTTTTTTAATTATTATTTTACTTTATTATTATTTATTATTTATTAATTTCTATTTTTTCTAGTCCTTTTTTATTTTGCCTTTCATTTCTTTTTTTGTTTTCTATTTTTTTTGTTAGTTTAATTTTATCATTATTTTTGGAGTATGTCCAGACAAAATACGGTATTCACAGTTATCCCTCTTTATTTGTTTCTTGGGCAATGAAATTAAAAATGTAATTTTTGATTTTTTTTTACATAAGAAACAAATAAAGATAAGAACTCGTATTTTGTTTGGGCTGATTTGATTGCTTCTTATCAATTAGACAATAAAGAAAAAATAAGAGCAACCTAAACAAAATATGATATTTATATGAACTATGAGCTTTTTGCGCTACCCAACAACCTCATCGGAAAAGCATGTTTACAACTTTCCTTTCCCTTCCCTTGATAAGCCTACCTCTCCCTTTCTCTCATGCGTTCAACAAATGTGGGACTTTTCATATATATCACTTTATAATAGGCGAGGCAAGAAAATAAACCTTCGAAGCCAATTGAGAAACGCTTCCTTGAGAAACGCTTCCTATTGACCCACTACTTCTAATCAAATTCAAAAATGTAGAACGAAAGCATATCTATGAATCCCTGTTTGACCACGAAGACATAGATTAAGGCTTTTGGAATGGTGTGCTCTCTTTGTTGTAGTCATGTTCTTTGACAGTAGTGTGCAGTATTTTATGGCTTTCACTCTCATCCTTTTCTATTGTAAAACCTTGTGGGTGTGGGTAATTAAAAACACGTATCATCAATATGAATTCATAAGAGGTTATGGCTTTTCATAGAGTAGTTCTTCTGCTTATGAAACTAATTCTCATGGCAGTGTTGGCAACAAAGGCGAGCGACTTCTCTGCATATCTGTGTGATGAACGCCAAAATATGCTCCTCAAAACGCATCATTTTAAGGAGCAATCCTAGCCATTGTTTCAATCGAACGAGCTGTAACACGACCAAGTTTGTCCATAAGAACCCAAAAATGTGGCATTTTAAAAGTTCCATATTAGATCTTCAATGTCGTCTTTTTCCCCTATTTGCAGCTCTATATTAGATCCTAATTTTGCATATGGTGGGTCTTTACCTTCATCCCCGTCCTCCTCCTCAGGTGGTATATTCTGTAGGTAGCCAAAGTTTGAACGCTGATTTTCATCAGAAGTTGGAATCATATCTGACCAAGAAAGCCATTTTCAATGCTCATCCAAAATCATTTTTTAGCGTGCTAAGATTTTATATCTCACAACTGGGTGTCTGATTTCTCAATTAGTGTCTAATCCTTTTGTTTGATCAACTTCTCATCCATTTGTTTGATCAAAGTTTTTTCTGTTCAAAAGTTTATTAGAAAAAAATAATAATAAAGCTTGCTATTGGTGCTACAATTTATTGTTTTTGTTTATTGGCTAATCTCCATTTATACTTCACTACCTTGCTATAATTTGTTGGCTTGATGGATAAATATGGCTGAGAATATTCTATTGTTGATTAATATATATGTTGATTGTGTTAGATATTGAGAATCAAGCAAGATCGAATGTTTTATAATATAAAAGTTGAGTACGTTATATCTATATAATTACAGTTGAGTATGCTTTAAAACTAAAGTTGAGTATGCTATATCTAAATAATTGCAAGAGAAGCAAGATTGAAGCATGTTATGAAAGCATGAAGGAAAGAACAAGACTGAAGGCAAGAAGCAGTAAACCATATTGAGACATAAAATATACTGAATTGTATTGAGATTCCAATGTAATGAACCCACTCCATTTATGTGAAAGACAAAAATAGGTATTGATGTCTTTGAAGCTTAAAGCACTTGAAGCCAATATACTAAACTAAATCAATAAAATTGCTTTAATGTAATAAAAAAATCTATGCTGTACTGAAGCTGCTATATCTTGAAGCATCTGAAGTAAAGATTTGAATTGGTACTTTATTTGTTGTAGCCTAATGAAAGAGACATAAACTTCAATTATTAACAAATGTAGTATGTCTAAGATTGAATTGTAAGCATAGTTCAATGTATATGAACAAATATATTTCAATAAATTTGCTTCTTTTATTGCATCTTCTATTGCATGTTGTATTATTTTCTACGATATGAGACATCTTGACTAAACTCTAATGTGTCAAAGGATGGTATGGGACAATCAATTGGCCCCTATATATTAAAAGAAAACTAATTGAAACATAAGCAATATCATATAAGGAAAAAAAACTATTATTACTAGCAACATTTCAATATACATAAGTTCACTCTTATATGTTTGAGGACAAGCTGAAGGTGCTGATGAAAAGACTCCATATTGCATCTCATTATCCTAAAAGAGAAAGGCAACATCAAATTAACACTTCATCAACACTAGTCACACTTATTTAACATATTGCATTGCATTATCCATACCATAAATGGTGACTTTGTAATGCTCTAATTGTGAAAGATATTTTGGCTCTTTTTCCTTTGGTTGATACTTGAGACAATCGATTTGTTTTTTAACCTAGTGCCATCTCTATTCTTGAATCATATGCCTAGTGCAATACACTCCATCGGTGATGCTATGGAAGCATTATCATTGTTGTTCAAACCTTGTTGCCTTGACTGAAGTTCTACAACTTGCTTGCTCAATTCTAAAATGCCTTTATGCACTAAAGAGAATGCCTCTAAACTATTAGCCACCTTAGTCGCTAACCTTATAAGCATGGAATTGAGTTGACTATACTAGTGCATACTCTATAGCCTAAGATCTACTTCAACCTCTTTTCTTCTAAATCATATATTGCACCGCTTCATACTTCTCTTATCCACCTATTTAAAATATATTGGTTGGGAAGTTTTTTTACATCCAACACATCATATACTTTCAAAGTATATTAGTATAATATTCCTTAAATATTAAACTTTTAACAACTGCATGTAATTGACCCTAAGAGGGGATGATATTAAAGTCTTCATTCTCCTTATTTGTCAACTATACTAATAACATATTCAAACATAGGCTAACTCTCATTTCTATGTCTTATATAACTACCAGCATGTAGACCCCATTCATCTTGGAACAAGTTAAAGATGAAAGGCATGTAAATCTGAATAAGCTATTGTAATATGGGAAAATGCTAGACAATCAATCATGACAATTTGTGTCGTGACTCAAAATCTTGCTACAATTCATTATATCTTTTATTCTCGACAACTTGTTCGAATTGCTTGAAGAATTAATTGATGTCCAAGTTGGGCTTTGTACACCTCTTGATGTTAGCATTCATGCTTTAACTCAATTGTATGCTTCGCATGCCAAGTGTGAAAGCATTTTTCATATAATATCATATTCACTTCTCCTTTATCTTGTAAATCGAATTCAACCACGTGTTTTTCATGTGCATTATAATTAGATAGCAAGCTATTCCATGATGTCTCAAACTGTGTTTCGTCCAAGTACTTGAACATGCATTTCTTGAAATCTCTCAAAAAAACTTGATCCATCCTTTATCAAGTTTCTAAGATGTTTGACACCATTTTGCATTAAATGCCATGTGTATAAACCATACTCTGTGTCTGCTACCACCTCATTTAGGGCTTTTGTCATGGCTATATTTTAATCAGTAAAAATTGTTTATAAGACTTTTTCTAATTATGTGTCTTTAAAAAGGTCTTATATAGCCAGTTAAATGACTTTGTGATTTTATCGTAAAGCAAGCCTACCTAAAAAATGACCTGCCTTTCTAGTGATTGTAATCCAAAAATATTACAAGTGGTCTATGGTGACAATTAGTGCTGTATGTTATGTCAATAGACATTACATCACTAAAATAAGCATGGTCAAGTAACAATCATGCATTAGCCTAAAAGACAATAGTTATCCATTCTTCAATATCTATTTGATAGGTATGATAAGATGATGGATTTTTAGACACCTCTTGTGTGAAATATCACAACAGACAACTACTTCTCTATATATCATGCTTCATGCCTCTTAGAATTTAAAATTTTTTTTGCATTTAAAGAGGTATACTCTATATTAGCTTTTCCGTTGGCATGCAAACTCATCAACTAAAAAGATTCTTTATGTAAAAGTCTAAAATCCTTTATCAAGTCAATTTCATGGACTTAAACTTTGGTCAATTTGCATTGTGACGTCAACATGTGAATTGTGAACTGTGTTTAGAGGATGAAGGGCATCATTATGCTCCTCAACAAAATTATTGATTTTGTACTTTTCATTCACTTGTGCAACTGATATTTTTGCTTTACAATTAGTTTTAGTCTCTTGTCGAGGTTTAGTGGTCTCAAAATCCCTTTTGCTTGGTTTCCATAAACCTTATTTGCAATAAATATATCTATACAAGCATATGAAGCTATCTTTCTTACTTCTAGTGTAATTATACTTCCTTACTCCAAATCCCTTTCTCCCACTATAATCAACCCTAACATTATCATGTTTCCTCTAGGTCGTCAAATTTTAAATTAAGCTTAGGGGTCAAATCAACCTCTATGGTTAAAAAAATATTACCTAAAAAATAAGCATGGACCAAATTAATTAATGTTAGTGCTCTAAATTCAAACATAAGAAATCTTCCCAAGAACTAACCATATAAAAGCATATTAACATAATATTCTCTAAATCTAATCTGGAACTTAGGATAACATAAAAGCATACTAACATAATCAATACTTTTTTTAATCATTTTTGTCTTTTAAAAAATTGAGAGGGATAAATCATGGTCTTATTAAAAAAAAAAACTAACATAATTAATAATTTTTAATCATTGAGCCTTGACAAAAGAGTGATATATAAGGAAGAATGTGAAGAATATAACAAGGACATGGTTAAATTGGGTCTTTGAATCAACCTTATATAAAAGCATACTAACATAGTTTTAAATTAACTTTGAAGCATATAGAAAGCATATAGAGGCATACTAACATAATACTAAAGTAACTTAAAAGCATATAAAAAGCATATAACTTTGAATCCACCATTAAACAAGGGGAAAAAACTAAGCATATTCAAATCTTACATTAACCAAGAGGGGAAAAAACCATATAAAAAGCATACATAAGCATATAAAAGCATACTAACATAATATGAAATTAACTTAAAATCATATAAAAGTATATAACTTTGAATCTTCCATCAACCAAGGGGAAGAAAAAACTAAGCACATTCAAAACATCCAATAATTAAGCACATTCGAATCTTGCATTAACCAAGAGGAGACAAAAAAACTTGCATATGATATACCTTGCTGTAATAGGGATAGAGATAGAGGCTGAATAAGAATCTGCAAGCTTCACATCAATGGCCCCTAATTTGCCTTAAGCCTGACATTTCTTTGCAAAAAAAAAAAAAAAACCTCAGGCTTTCGCATGCTTATAGAATATTGATAGATGAGGAAGAAGAATGAGAGAACATAGTGTTTCTTTCTTGATCATATGTAGCAGAAATGGGGGCATATTGGGGCTTTTAATGGATGGCTAAGATCGTACAAGGATGGGCAGTTATGATCACATTTTGTTCTAAAAGTGAAAAGTCCTAAAACACGTTGTTTCATTAAAGCTAAAATGGTGCATTTTAAGTGTTTATGCTTCATGGCATTCATTTAATTGTTGGATCATGGCAACAATGAGGATTGAAGGAGCACGTTTCTCTATTCATCTTTGCTATATATAAAGAAGCCATTTGTGGCAATAGGGATGCTTCTGTTTTTCAACTTTTCAAACAACATAGGGACTATATGATTATTTTGATCCTTCTTTATATTAGTCTACACATTGTTATTAGGGCTCTTGTTTACTACACATATTAATGGACAAGAAGAAAATACTTGTGCATAGGCTTTAGAAGATCTTAAAAGAATGCATGGAAGTTTCATCGAGGTTTTACGATTACTGGTAGAGTTAGAAATTTATTCATGATTTGGTCTAAAGATCAAGAAGATTAGAATTTCATGTATCAATTAGGATTATAGCAGTGCAAAAACTCTCTTCTAGTTTTAGATCAATGGAGGCCAAATTTGATGTTGCAAAAACTCAAGGTGAAGCAAATTCCCATTTGGGTTCAAATATGGGGCTTGCCTTTGGAATACTTCGATGACAAGATAGTTAAACTACTTGGTAATATGGTAGAAGGTCTTAAAGATTATGATGATATGGAGGGTCCTACTTTTAACATTTTTTTCATGTACATTCAAGTTTTAATAGATCCTAGTTTAGCTCTTTTAATGAGCTTTTGTGTAAAACTTGATAATGGTAATCTCATGCGTCCACACATGTGTGAGAGAAAGAAAAAAAAAAGAAATGAATTTTGTTATTATTTGTTATATTATATTTTTAATATATAAAATTAAAAATATTTATGTATTTAATTATTACTAATTTGATTTGGTTCAACTATAGTCGAACTAATAACTCATTAATTAATGTTTTTACCAATTTAATGACTAATGCAATTTTTAAAATATTAGTTAAAAGCATTATTCTAAAATAAATTAAAGAGTCATGTTCTAAGTTAATAAAGTTATAAATTTTAGGTTAAATTATTCTTTTAAGCTTGTGCTGAAACTCATGATTGACATATGAAGCATTAAAAAGATCTTTTGATTTTTTGAACTTTAAATATTTTAACAAAAAATACTTCAAATCCATTTTCATAAAAAATATTACATCCATATCATATAGATCAAGTAAAAATTGAAACCTATAATTCCAAATTCTATTTTTTCTAATAATTTTATGTTAAATGGTTCCAACTTTATTGAAAGTCGTAACCATAGGTTTCAACATACCAAGGCACCTATCCCAAAAATGTAGATATTTTTAAGGGGGAAAGATGGGTTTGTAAGGAGTTAAGATAGGATGTAGGTATGAAAAAAGAGGATTGGGTGGGAAATATATTATACATACATACATACATACATACATACATACATATATATATGAAAATATATAACACAATATAAATTTATTTTTTATAAAGTTACATTTTTAATTAAAATTTACTTTTCTTTAATTTATTTATATCAAATAATATTTTTACTCTTATTAAAAATGTTATACTAAAAAAAATTATTTCAACTTATTTAAAATAATATATTGGCTTAAAACACTACTAAATTTTATTTGGAATAATATTATTACACTAAACCTCTTTATTTTATTTTTAAAAAATTTCTAAAAAGTGACTTGGGTGCCAATTCAGTGCCTCATAAATTTTTTTTGGGACATCATTTTAGTAACTGGGAGTGTGATTTGTTTTAATTTTACTTTTCTACGTATTCAATAATAATAGTATAACTTATATAGACAAAATGAATTTAATATTAATATCTAGATGACAACTATTATATATTTTAAAATTTTCTTAAATAAATACAACGTGCATATAACTTTTAAATTTATTCAATCTAAAAAATATTCTATAGTTTTTAACATACATGCATTTTAAGTTAAATTATGTATACACATATAAATTTCACCGAAAACGATATGCATGCCTTAATTAATTACATACTTGCATTTTATAATTTTCATATTCAATATATATATTATTTTAATAGCTAGAACAGTCAAATTAAAATAAATCACACTCTCAGTTACTAAAATGATGCCCAAAAGACCACAAATTGTTTTTCAAAGATTTTGTTTTAAAAATTAAATAAAGAGGTTTAATCTAATAATATTATTCCAAATAAAATTTAATAGTGTTTTAAGCTGATTTATTATTTTAAATAACATTGAGATAAATTTTTTAGTATAATATTTTTAATAAATAAATTAAAGAAAAGTACATTTTAATTAAATAAATATATATTTATAAAAAATCAAATTTATAGAATAATAATAATAATTATTATTATTATTAATTATACTTTATTATTTTATATTATATATATATATATATATATATAATTCCCCACCCAAACCCCATTTTTCCTTGCCTTTGTCCCATGTCGGCTTCGGATCGAGATCCTCTACAATAAAAGATCCCAAAATTGCCTCTACATTACCTCACAAGCCCTTTTTTTTCTAACAGTTATTATTATTTTTTCAACAACTCTACTAAGATCCAGATTCTCTGCAGTAGAGAATCCCAAAATTGCCTCTGCATTACCTCATAAGCCCTTTTTTTCTCACAATTATTATTATTTTTTTCAACAACTCTCCCTCTCATAGATTTCACTGTAGGCTCACTGCAGAATGATCCTCACTGCGAAGGATCCATTTCCTCTCAGCTCCCTTCAATCCCATCCCTCTCTCTTTCCTGCATTTTCATAAGAGGTCTAGAATTTGATAATGACGGAACTTATGGTTTTCATCTTCAATAAAGTCGAAATTATTGATTCCAACTTTAGCATAAAATTATAAAAAAATTTACAAAATGACAGTTGAAATTATGGGTTTTGATTTTCACTCAATTTATAAGTGTAATAATTTTCAAGAAAATGGATTTGAAGTATCTTTTAATAAAATAATAGGATAAGGCTCTTGAAATACTAATTTTTTAAAAAAAATTGTTCACGCAAAATAATTTATATGTTTCTAACAAACTAATTATTCAATGTGTTTAGAGCAAGAGCACTTTACTGTTTCAAGCACTGACTTTCTAATAGGTAATAGCAAAAATGCTAGTGAACGCTAGTCATAGTTTCAAATCTCACGTGAGATTCATGTGATGTCAAGAGCAATTCTTACATGGCTTAAATGGCCTGTTGAATGCTGATGAACGCTGGTCTTAATTTCAAATCTCACAAAATTGCCTCTGCATTACCTTATAGGCCTTTTTTTTTTCTCCTCACAATTATTATAAATGGCTTGTTGAGGTAGATAGTGTCAAATGTAATTTTTACATATACTTAATATGCCACATCATTTATATACTTAATAGTTAAGATTTATTATGCACGTAGACCCCACTCATACAACACATGAAACTCACTTGTACAAATTAAATTCTAGTTATTAATTACACCTAGTCCAATTCTTAAATGGCTTGTTGAATGCTTATGAACGCCGGTCATAATTTCAAATCTCACAAAATTGCCTTTACATTACCTTATAGGCACCTTTTTTTTTTCTCACAATTATTATAAATGGCTTGTTGAGGTAGATGGCGTCAAATGTAATTTTTGCATTTATCTAATGCACCATATCATTTATACATTTAATGATTAAAATTTATTTTACACATAAACCTTACTCATACAACACATGAAACTCACTTGTACAAATTAAATTTTGGCTATTAATTGCACCTAGTCCAATTCTTAAATGGCTTGTTGAATGCTTATGAACGCTGGTCATAATTTCAAATCTCACAAAATTGCCTCTGCATTACTTCACAGGTCTTTTTTTTTTTTTTCTGACAATTATTATAAATGGCTTGTTAAGGTAGACGGTGTCAAGAACAATTCTTATATGCACCTAATACACCACATCATTTATATATTCAACGATTAAGATTTACTTTACACGTAAACTCCACTCACACAACACGTGAAACTTACTTGTACAAATTAAATTCTAGTCATTGATTGCACCTAATCCGCCATGCACCAATTGTATCTAAGAAATTTTCCGGTGTCAAAGGGCCAAGATTATAGTTTTAAGGCCACATTGGGTCTTTTTCCCTTTTTAAAAGGTCGTGCACAAATTTTGGGAGTAAAGCGCAAGGAAAGAGGTGAGATTGGACAGTAGGAATTGAGCTCACATGTATCAGGATTCATTGGCACTTATATTTAAAAGAAGTGCCACTTGAGTGAAAGTTCATAAGACACTTTGTCCGCATATTTTAATATAGCATTAACTGCTCAAATTAAACTAGAAAATAAATTTATATTATACCAGAAATGATGTTGCAATCCATTACTTAGATTGAAAATTCAAGAGGAAGATAAAAATGGCTAGAAAAGAAGAGCGTAAGGATAAGTTACAACTTATAATATCTTAAAAGGGACAAGAGAGTTTGCTAATATTCCTTAAACGTTAAAAAAATATAACTAATATAAATAAAATAACCAACACTAAATAAGTTGTGAGTTAGGACTTATTCTCTAAATGAGCTTATTATAGGCTAATTATTTATAACGCATAAACCCAATATATTTATATGGTGCCAAATGCAAAAATAATTATTTCATATTTTAATTAATTTAATAATTGATTAATACTAATCTACAATTAATTAATATTATAATATCTTTTCACTTGGATAAAAGTAATCAATTGTCAGACAAAATAAGAAATATATCAATATAATATATTAATAATATTAAATAATCAATAAACACTATAATCACAAAATTCAAAAATGAAAAGGCAAAACAAAAACATTGAAATTGATAAGCAAAAATTTAAATGAGAACAGAATTTCATAATTGAATTAAATGAAATAGAAAAAGAAATATATATGAAATACTTAGCTTGAACAAATGTTAAAATACATTAAAATCTTTTTAAGAAACATAACTCAAACTCCCACTAAACCAATGTATCAATAAAAAAAATTTCACAACATCTAAGAGTTATCTATTTCCCAAAAGATTCTAATGAATAAGTCTATGATTAATAGATTAGCTAACATATTTCCCAAAAAATATATAATTTAATTTTGAAATTCACAAAATCTTCTATCTAATAAATAGGAACATAGTAACAAAATTTAGTACAAATAGAATTATTGTTTGATCAAGAGGTATTTTTAGATCAATAAATATCCAAAAATAGTTTATTTTAATGAGATTCACTAGGACCCGCTTATAACTCAACTCATGATAGATGAGCATACAATTATAAAGTGTCAAAGAACTATTGTCATATGTCATAATCAAATTCTGAAATTTCACACAAAAATTGAACTCAAAAATCAATTTTAGCATGATAAGCAATACAAAGGTGCATTAATAGTTAAGAGATTATTTGACATATCAAAATATATTACCACTAAGAATATGAAAAATACATTGTATAAAAATACATAGAAATTATGTACAAAAATTTTTAATATAAAGTTTTTAGAATAAGCAACTCAAAATTAGTGTGAAATATCATGAAAATTTAAAAATTCATATTTTAGACAGTCAAAAAATTTGAGAAAAATTACCATTAAATAGGAGAAATGAAGGTATAAGACCAAAGTTGGGCCAATGAGGCCTAAGGAATGGACTCCACACGAGTGGGCATTAGCTGGAAGGGTCATCCCCTTCGAGTTTCTCCCATGCTCCACAGTAGGAAAAATCCCCCAAGCAAGCTTATGAAAAACATGCCTTCATATGTTTAGCATCTCCAAAATATGCAAGAGGTTACTACAATTGAGAATCAAGCAACAAAACGAAGAAGAAAAAAAAAAAACTCAATTTCATGGAAAAATCCAAGAATCCTAAATCGTACGCTAGAAAAATTTCTCTTCGATTCATTGCGATTCAGTGTATTTTTGGCAACTGAATAATATTAGTGACGTTATAATTGTGTGCACAGCATTTCCCATGCAAAATGAATTAAAAAACCATTCCAAATGGATTGCATATGAAGTACACTATGAACCTGTACTGTTCTTTGATTTTTTTTGGTGTAGTGAAATCACGAAGCAAATGAGGAAAATCGAAAAACCCAAATATGCATATATAATATTTAGTTGCCAAAATTTTCCATAGAACAAAATCGCAAGGAACAAGATACTCTAATATCAATTGCTAAAATTCAATTGAAAGATGAGTTTAGATCATACTAAGAATGACGCTACAATCCATTGTTCAGATTGAAAATCCACTAGGAAGACAATAGTGGCTAAAGAGAAAGAGAGTAAGAATAAGTTGCGACTCAAAATATCAGAGTCAAAAGAATTTGTCAATATTTCCCAAGGATAAAAAACAAATTTTAATTAATATAAACAGGATAACCAACACTAAATATATTATAAATTAAAGTTTGTTATTTAAATGAATTTATAGATAGTTTAATTTATTATAAACTATTCATAATATATAAACTCAATCTATTTACACAGTACCATATACAAAAATAATTATATGGTATTATTAAAATTAAATCTATTAATTAGTGTAATAATTAATTAATATTAATTCATAATTAATTAGCATTCCTACATTAACATGTTTAGTGATGAGGACTCAACTAAAATTTTTAAAAATTATACAAACTTCATTCTATATTCTTAAATTATAAAGACTAAATTAAAAATAAAAAATATGACAATAAAAAAAAATTGGTCCTAAATTTTATAAATAGGCATGTGAATACACACACAATATATATATGGTTTTAATCTAGTTTCTTATTATTAATGAGTTAATATTATCTTTCAAAATTTATAACAAATGTAATTAAATCATTTATTCTTAATTACGTTTTTCATGATCCTAAAAAATAATAATTTATTCTTAATTTGAACAACGTATATTTGTTCAATACTAAATAATTAATTGAAATTACACCTTAATCACATAATCTCTCTTTTTAAAGTTTATTTACATTATAAACTCAAGTAAAATGCTGAGTGGCCTAACTTGATTATTTGTTATCTAATGTGTTCATAAGGCCCAAACCAAGTTTAATCAAGTGAGCTAACCACAAAGAGTTGAGACAAATTTACTCAATTGCATTAGATTTATATGTTAAATGACTATACTAACTAAATCATAATTAAATTAAAATTTTTATAATACTAAGCCAAAAAAAAGATATATATATATATATTATTTAAGGAAAAACTTTACCCTATTTTTTTATTTTCTCCAGAAACTTGTGCAAATACCAACTCAGGCTTTGAGCCTGCCTCTGGGCTCAAGCCCAACGGATCATTAACCCGTAAAACTTCATTAGGGATGAAACATCGTAATTATTAAATTACGCGAAGGATCTTTCAGACATTTCGCAAGCTGGAAAACCCTAATTCAAATACTCCACTATATAGTCAGAAACTCGGAACCTTTCACAAAACGCCTCGCTGAAGAAGTCTCTCGTAGTATCTGTATTATCTAATCTTGTACAATTCTTCTTTTCTTGCCTCTTGCTTGGGATGCCTTTGATTCAAAGGCCATGGATTGAAGGCTTTATCCCTAACGAATGATAGAAGAAGAGGCATAAATTTTAGGGCAGGGAAGTTGAGTCACTTCGCCTTCGTGTTCATCTCCAGGTGCAGTGAATAACACCCTGCCATATCCATCTCCATTCTTTAATCAGTCCCTTTGATTTTTGATAATTTTCTCTCGATCTGAATCTGTTTCATCTGATTCTGATTGTGTTTGTTTTGGGGTTTCAATTTTTAATTGGATTTAGTGTTTTTCGCTCCTTATTTGATGATGTTTTGTTGAGATCCCATGATGGCATGGAATCTTTGAGACCTGATCATCTTGTTTGATGACGTCTATAAGCATAATTGCTGAGGATCCTCTTTCATTATTAGTAATTTAGATTTTTTTTTTTTGAGTTTAACTTTTTGGAGAGTTTGAGAGAGGAAGGTAAGAACAAAGATTTGGATGATGAAATAAGCACTGGGCTCTGAGCATCTAAACAACTAAGGTGCCTAATTGATGCACATTGCTAGCCTAGAAAGCTATGTCTGACTATTCCTTCTTCCTCTTTAACTCAGTGGGTTACTAAATTATATTCTGAAAAATTTTAGGATCCTTTTATTTGGATTTAAGCAGGGTTATTATCTCAATTAGAATGACCACTCATTTAAATGATATAGAAAGTTAATTTTTTTTAATTGAAGTTATTTCATGTTTGGGAAAATTTTCACATTTATTCTTTATTTTTAAAATTCTAAAAAAAACCCTTAATCAAATTTAACGGTAATGATTTATATTGAACTGATCATTAAATTTAATGTTATTTTAAAAAATATATAAAAGGGTATAAATATATATAATATTTTATAATTAAATAAATATATTATCAAATAATATTTAAAATAAGTTAAAAAGTTTAGAAACATAAAAAATAAAATAAAATATTTATATATAACAATAAATTCACACAAAATAAATTGAGTAAATTTCAATAAATATTACAAATATTAACTAATTTAGTGTCAAATTATTTAATTTTTATTGATTTTTATAATTTTTGAATGGTTTTTTATCTAATCAAATTTTACGGTTATTTATATTGAAATCATTGTAGATATAGAGTTGAGTCCAATCAGTTGATTTAGTCTGATTTTTTCACCCATGTGTAAGAGGGAAAAATGAAGAATTATTTCCATCTGATACTTGAGCTACTATTCTTTTATAAGCTGAAATAAACTTCGTAAACGAGGATCATGGAAAACAGCTCAGTCGTGGAAGACAAACAATCCTATTGAACGATTATGTAAAGGTTAAACTAAGTCTCCTTGCAACATTTCGATTAACTAGCAAATTAACATCTATCCTTATTGATTTGGGCAAAATTTTAAAAATGAATAAAATTACAACTCCGTCAATGGAGAGGGAAAATGAGTGAAAAAAAAGAAGAATAAGGTTTCAAACACAATTTATCTATTGATCAGAGGATAGATTTGGGACAAAATTCTATTTCAATTCTCTTCAAATGGATCAGTTTTTAAGTTTGTTTTTCACAAATTTTCTTTCTCCCGTTTTAAAATCCGGCTAATCTAGTTTCGTGGTACTGAGTTGTTAACTTGGTTAGATCTACAACCAACAATTTTGTTTTTCTCTTTCAATCTCAACAAAAGGTTTGAAAAGAGAGGTTGCTCTTGAGAATTGCTAGCGGAGGAATCGATTGAATGACAAACGTCGTTGGTATTTGATCCCCAAATGGCATGATTATTGACTCAATGGATGTGGAATATATATTATTATATTATATAATTAATTTTGTTTTTAATTTAACTCATCATTCAATACTAAAATTTTAATATAATTTTGTTAAATTATTATTAAATTATTATTAATGGTTAAAAAAAAAAAAAAAAGGATTTTGTATCCCAAAAGTTGAATTTAACCAATTTTGGTCTTTTTTTTTAAATTTAAACACATTTAGTTTTTGACGTTATTAACCAAAATTAGTTAGTGCCTATAAACTCAGACCATGTGATACTCAATAATATTTGAAGCTAAATTTTAATTGGAAAATTTTTTAGTTCATTGAATTTTTGTTGTTTGTAAATTTTAATTGATCAGGAAACTTGTACTTTTTTCTACCTTTAGCAGATATATTAAGGGAAGGATTTTATTCCTCAACTTTGGATTCTTAAGCTACTAAAAGAAGAATTTAGTTTGAAGATCGACTAAGAGTAACTAACATTTATGATTGAAAATTACAAGAAAGGAAAGTAAATATACGAAATGCGATAAAGAAAGTTATAAATAAAGCAATAAAATCTAAAATTTAAAAGTTTAAAAATAAAAGATAAAATTGAAAAACCTATGTTTAATTAATTAGATGTGTATCTTCAAAATGAATGTACAGTGAGTATTTATAAACCTAAAACTAGCCCTTAACCTATTAAAATTGTCGGTCACTCCTTAAATTTTTTGTTTATGTTTATAACAATGTAAAATCATGGCTAACAGTTTAAGTGTTAATATATGCCATTTCAATTTTCTATAATTTAAGAATAATAATTTATTTGCTGGCTAATTATCACATTAGTTGATTATAACATCTATATCTCTGAAATTTAGGAGAGTGGGTCTTTAAACATATTTTAAACTTTTTTTGACTTAATCAACTCACTAATCCTCTTATCTCTAAGTGATTGTAATTAATTGCCACAAGCATATTTTGTGAATTATATCTTTAAATTGTAGGCTAGAATATAGGAATGGGGGCATATGACAAATAACCATCTAAATTCAATGAATAGTTACTTTCCTCAACTATGCGTTATTAGGCCTTCTTTTTTTCTTAAATATTTTAGAAAAATTCAATGAATTAATGCATTGCCTAAAGATGCTATAACCTATTTTGTCCTTGGAATCCCATTTTAATTTAAAGCCCAGTTCAACTTTCTAGTCGGTAGATATATCTTAGTCCAACTATTATCCTTTAATAGTTTTGCCCAAATTATTGGCCTAAGGTTTGATCTAGCTTTTTATTTTTTGGTGCTAACACTTTGCCTCCTACATCTATTCAGTTGATCACAATGATAACAGAAAAAAGCTGAAATGCTACATTTCAATTGGCCCTATGTTAGCCAAAATAAGGTATGGCTAGTTGTGGTACACTTTGAATTCTTATTGGCCCATGTACTTAAGATAGGACTTTATGCCATCTTCTGGGCTTGTCTTCCAAAACTTCCTTAATCATATCAATTAAGATTTTATTAGTCACCTTCACTTACCTATTGGCTTGAGAATAGTATAAAGTTGAATGAACATTTCGATGCTGCATTCTTGAGTAAAGCCCACTACTTTATTCCCTATGAACATTGCATCTTGATTAGTTGTTATAGTTTGAAGAATGCCAATTTTGTAAATGATTTATTACTAGATAAATGAGATCACATTAGCTTAAGCGACTTTCACCATTGATTATGCCTCCACCTACTTTGTAAAGTAATTTGTTGCAATGATAATAAAGGCATGCCATTTAAATGAAGAAGGATGAATTTTACTTATTAGATCTATAACCCATCCTCTAAATGGCCCTGGTTTGATAGCTAGATGTAATTCATCAGTTGGTAGTCTTTGAATAGGACTATACAATTGATAAGTTTTACACCCTTTAATATATTTGAAATAATCAACTGTTATTTTTGAGTAATAATAGCCATTTCTGTAAACTAGTCATCTCATATTAGACCTTGATCTATGAGATCTATATACTCTTTCGTGATCTTCTCTTATAACTTTTAAAAATTTCATTTTACTCAAACATTTTAGTAATAATCCCTCATTTCCTCTTCTGTATAATTTATTATCGATTAAAACATATCTTAGAGCTCTTTGTATAAACTTGAAATATTTTATTGATGAGGAATTTTTCAAATGATTGATCAATTCTATCCTCTAATCCTCCATAGCTAGTCGTTGGTTAATAGCTGCAATTTCATATGCCTAAAGGATTTGCCAATCATTGTCAAAATCTATAGTTTTGAACCTAAAAGGTCATTGGGCTAATTCGTTAGCTTCTACATTTTCTCCTCCAAGTATATGCATAACTATTACATTGGCAAATTGCTGAAGAAGGGTATTAGCTATTTTATGGTAATGTAATAAATTTAACTTGTTGCACTTGCATTCTTTAATAGTCTGTCAAATAACTAACTAAGAATCTCCCATTATTTGGATGAACTGAACCTTTATAAATATCAATAATCTCAGTCCAATAAGGCTTTGTATTCAACTTAATTATTCAAACAACCTTCCTTTAACTAAAACATAAATTTGCCATGCTGTCTTGTTAGGCTAGTGATAGCAATTCCTGTCTCGACACCTTTCTAAGTTCTAGATCTATCAAGCACTAATATCTCTGAATTGAGTTGCACATAATTGTTGATTTCTACTAAAGGGTATTTAATAGCAACGTAAAGATGTTGAGCTAAAAAATCAACTAAGGCCTATCCTTTAATGCCCCTTAATGGAGCATTTAACTTAATAACTTATTTCATTAATCTTTCTTGTAAGATAAGCCTACTAAGTAAATATTTTACTATGTCAATTTTACACATAAAAAAACTTCTATAAGAAAAAGATAATATTGAAGTTTTGTACATGCATGGTACAAAGAACAACATTGGTTTTCCCCTAGAGTATATTTAATCTCAACTTCATGCAACAATCAATTAAGATAATAAATATCTCTTTCAATTCCATCCTTGGCATTTGTGCAAGAAGGCAACTGATAGATTCCTCAACAATTGAGATATAGAGCTTTAACAATTTACTTGGCATACGAAGTACCAAGGTTAATGGGTTAGCTAAGCTTTGCTTAATCTATTTAAAAGCTACTTGCTGCTTTCTCTAAATACTTATCCGTGCATACACAACTTACCTTTAGCAACCTCTCTATTTTTTCCTTGATCTTTGACAGTAGTTCTAGATTGAATATCTTAACTGACTATTTATGTGGTTTATATGCTTCTTTAATCGATAATAAATGCTTGACTAATTGCTTAAACAAACCAAGTATTTCATGATATTCTTAAGCAAAACAATCTTTTTATTGTTTTATGAGCTCAATTAGCCAAATTTAGTCTTCTTCACTTTACAAGCCACTGATTTTGGTTAATCCAAGTTGCTCCTTAATGCCTAGATAGATATCGATTAAAGGATCATAAGCCTAAAAGCTAGGGACATGCTTATTGATTAGAGATTCCAAATCCTCTTCTAGTAAGCTAGTTGAGGTTTCTAGATTGTCTCTTTGCCCCTTAAGTGTTTTAGAAGCTAATTGTTCAATTATGGTTTCAGTTGTAACTTGTAAGTAGTGCTAGCCGATCCAAAATACCTTTAATTGCTTTACATTGCTAATCCATAAATCAATAGTATATTAGGTCATGAATTGACCTTATCAAAACCTTAAATTCTTGAGAAGTGAGGTTACAATATTCTAAGGACCCCTCCTCGTAATAGTTTGGTAATGTTATATGAGTAACATGTAGAGAGTAAAATATTTTTTATGTCATTTTAACATTAGTTATGAAAGGATTTTTATTAGCCAATATTATTTTAACACTATCACCTTCCCAAAGTATGAGTTGTTGATGTAATGTGCAGGGAACATATTGATTGGAATGAATCCAATCCTTGCCCATTGGCACTGAATAGGTCAGTTTGGCATCGACAACAAAAAATGCTACAATAGATGTTTTAGATCCCATTGTTATGTTAGCCATTAATACTTTAACAATAGCTATTACTTCTTTTGTAAAGTTGGTTATCTTCATATTAGTCGATATTAGATCTACCTTGGTCTTTTATAATTTTAGTGTGTTGTTAACATTACATTCAACACAGTTCCTCCATCTATGATCATGTTGTGCTTAATGTGTCATTGATATGAGCTTTAACATATAGAAGCTTTAAATGTTTGGTCATAATGTCTAAAGGTGTTTGAACTAAACAATAAGTGGCTCAAATGTTTCGTCTTCTATTAAGGCTCCACATTTAGCTTCTTCGGTGAAAACAACTCCTTCTAAACCTTATGGCTATCCTACATCTGACCAAAATTCACTTACCAATGACTTCAATATTTGTTAAAGATATCTAAGCATCATTCTTATCCAAGAAGTCATCTTATTCCAAGCTAATTTTCTCCTTTGATGGATTACGACTTAATTTTGGTTTAAGCATGTTAGTAATTTCTGGTGACTATACTTCTTCGTTGATTACAACTTTAGCCTCTCTTAGCATCTTAAGCATTTGTCTTAACTTTTGGGTATATCTTTGCCTCTATTTCCTCTCTTCTAAGTACAAGTTACGGCAACTTGTTAGGATAGTCATTATGACTTCTTTTTGACGTATTTGTTAAGGAACCACTGCCTTTTTTTGACATCAACTTTTAGCTTAATCATCTTTTGTGACTTTAATCGCTCATTGTTATGGATGGTTATCCTTAAGGTAGATATGCCCTTTTTGATATTGAACTCGGCTATTTGTCTTTTCCTTTTAGAATTGGTTCTTCGTCTACTCTTAAAGTCTATAATCTATTAAACATGTCACTATTCTTCTTTTATGTTGGATATTGTAGTCTATAAAAAATGTTAGGCTTGTGAATGGTAGATTTTAGCTGCTTGGGCTATACAACTTGTTGTCCATCATCCTTTTTAAGTTCTAGTATTCTTTTCTTTACTTTCCATTATTTCTACATTGGCTGTTTTGATTTATATTTTGGTGAATGAAATGGTAAGTTTAATGCTGAAACCATGTTTGTAAGCACTACTGGAAAGGGATCCATAACTATTATCATTTTAGCTATGTATTTATTAGCTAGCTTGAATCTCCTATCTTTCAAAGCCTTCTATATTGCATTTCTAAAAGCAATGCAAGCAATCGTAACATGACTATATGAGTGATGCCACTTATAATATTTTTTGTTTTTCAATTTCTTAATGGATGGAATTTTGTGTCTATCAAATAGCCTGATCTACTAATCTTTGAGCAAATAGTTAAAAATTTGATCAGTTTTAAAGATATAAAACAAGTACTCCTCTTTGCTTTCTAATTTCATAATTTCTTTGTCTTTTGAGGGCTTTAAAGTTGGACATGAATATGGCTTCCCTCTCAAGATTTCTATTACTAAGACATGAGCTAACTAATCTTTCTGATACTTAATTACTCCTCCTAAATCATCAATGTAGTCTACTATTAAAATTATATGTGGACCTTTTCCTCCTTAATTGGCTCTCTTTTGCTCTTTCTCTAGGATAAATCATTTGATTTGATTGGCCTTAATTGCTAATTGAGTTAAGTCTAAACATTTCTAAGCTCTTAACTTTTTTCTTAGTTAAGGATGCATGCTACCAACAACTATAACAGTATATTCTGCTTCTAGGAATTGCACATGACATCTAGTTTTTAGCTTCCTAAATCTTTCCAAAAAATTGGCTATAGGCTTATCTACTTGTTATTTTAAATTCAAGAGATTACCTATAGTCACCACTGGTTGTAGCCTATAAAACCTATCATAGAAAAGTCTTTCTATATCTGCCCAATTTTACATAGAGTTAAGTAGCAAAGATGAATACTAGGTTAAAGCAATTTCAGTTAGTGATAAAGAGAACAACTAAAATTTATAATAATCATTTTGATTCATCTCACCACATTAGGTAGTAAACATGCCTATATGTTCCATGGTAGACTTACCATCCTTACTTAATAAAGTAGTAAAATCAGGAGTTTTAAGGCCTCTCGACAAAAGCATCATTTTGCCCACTTAATTAGGATATGGTTTCTTATAAACAAGTCTATCAAAAGGACTTAGTTGTATGCCAAAATGTTTTTCTTTTATTGTTTCAACAATCATATCACAGTTAATTAGCTTAGCCATAATAGGTTTAGGTTTAAAAGTCATCGGCTGATTGTGGTTTGGTAATTGTACTGGAACTAGACCAGTCTATTTTAGTGGTGTAAGAGGAGTTTGAATTGGCTAATGACCATTCTGTTACTCTAGCATGTGTGGATATATAGTTTAATTTGCTACAGGAAGTAGAATTAGATTAAATGGTTACTTCCAATTAAATCACCAAATACTAAATATGTAGTTCCTCATAGTGGAAGAATTGGATTTGCTTGTTGACAAATCAGTTGCCCTGGGGTTGTTAGGTAAACTAGTTAATTAGCTATGTAAGGTGAAAGTAAATTCCATTGTTGCTTTGTAGCATAATCTCCTTATCCTCTAGAAGGAACTACCCCATAACTAGTTGTAGGATAAGCTACAGTGCATTGCATATTTGCCTGTAGAATGGTATTAATAGTTGAATGATTAGGCAAAACATAAGGCAAACTAAGGTTACCTATTGTGTTAGTTTGTTGTCTAGCTATATGTGCTTGCCCATACTGCAAAATATGTTAGACATTGGTTCATTTAGCATTTCCCCTTAGGATTAACTAGATTTGTGACCATAGAGGCATTCAAGACTAGAATTGATTGTTAAATTGATTGACCAATGTTAAAGGATGATGTAAAACACTCTCTAAGTTGTACTCGTCTTTGTTTTTGAGCATTATGCACTTAATTATGTACCATTGGTTTAAAATTTCAGCAAGTAGATGAGACATTTGATACATGAGATTAATGAGCCTTATGTCAATTAGCTAACGAATGAAAGATGTTGTCATCATCATATGTTGGCTTTGTTCAGCTACCTCCTTTATAGTTAGAGTTGCTTCTCCCATAGTGATGGTGAAGTTATTGTAACATGTTGTTTCACACTAATAGTGCTATAGTTGACGAAGATGACATGCTTAAAATTGACATAACAATAGGCTAAGAAGCCTGAGGATCAAAAATATTTTTGGCTATTATTCCTTTTTTGCAATTGATTGTGAAATATCTATGTCACTTAAGTTTTTTCTTGACTGTAAGTGCATATGCTACTTGTTGTCTTGACCAAGTGATACGAACTTGATAATAAGCTTTTCTTTTTTTAAATCTTTCTAAGGGTGCCAAAATTTATTGCTTATAAATTTTGATTGATTAGCTGAACTGATCAACTAACTAGCACTTTTAATTCCCATATTTAGGTTATATACTAAGGAAGGGACTTTTTTCTTAAGCTTTGAGCTTTTGGGTTACTAAAAAAACCATTTAGTTTGAAAAATGACTAAGAATGACTAACACATGTGATTGGAAATTGCGATAAAATAAAGTAAAGGCATGAGATGTGACAAAGAAAGCTATAAATGATGTTTAAATAAAACAATAAATTTTGAAATTTAAAGACATGAAAGTTAGGGTTATACATGTGTAAGTTAGGGTTATACATGTGTTGGGTGAGGTTGAGTATTCAATAGGCTCGGTGCTTGACTTGGTCTACTATTTGGACCTTTCTGGCCCATGGGTCAACCCAACTCAATTATGCCTGATTATAAACTCAGTTTGACTTGGCTAGATCGGGTTTCAGGCTTGGCTCGATTATAAACCAAGTCTAACTAGGCCAAGATGGGCTAAGAATTTTTTTTCTTAGGTAGTTAATGAAAAAAATCAACACTGCCACACCCAATAAGTATGTAGACGAGCATTCTTATGTGCACAAAAAGAAGAGCTGCAAATGCCAAACAAATCAAGCATCATAATCAAATATATCTAAATATTTCTAAATTCATGATGAATTCAAAAATGCTAAAATGAATAAGGTAATCTACACAAGCAAGGAATATATGCACATTACATGCATATTCTCTACCTAATTCCCCAAAAATTACATGTTGGCATCAAATTATATACATATTCCATGGCTTCAGTTTTATATGCGATCCATAACAATTATTTTCCCCACTTAACAGAATAAGACTAAAAAATATGATAAATTATAAATCCATTTCTTTTAAAATTTTTATGATTTCTAAATCTACACAATCCAGTAGTCTTGTGTAGTTCTAAAATAAAATGTCACCTTTGTAGCATTAAGAGCATCTTTAACTCTCAATTTCTTTTGTTTAAGCTCAGTTTCAGTTTGTGCTCCAACCTACACATAATAGAGATAATGCATTATTTAAACCAATATGCGAAGTAGAGTTAAACTCGGTTAATTATCAAAGGCCAGTATCTTTGACTATATCTTAGCCATACTACCTAACAATTTTGCAATTCTTTCATCAAGGGATATTTGCTTTTATTCCATTTCCATCTCAAATTCCTGTAACTTCAAATCTAACACTAACACATCCTTTTGCTCATCAATGAGCTTCTAGATCCCTTCATACAAGAACCACAACTATAGGAGTTAAAATGCAACAAAATTATATAATCTACTAAAGTCATTCAACTTATAAACTCATGCACATGCAGGGCACATTATATGCCATAGGACTTTATATCATTATATAATAATTTCTTATTTTTCAGTTTGTCCACCTGGGCTTCACTTAGTGAAGAAAAGTAATTTTTTTTTTCTTGAAAAACTAGAACTCCCAAAGCAAACTAAAAACATTGCATAGCAATCATTTTGACCTTAATGGTATTTAGTTAAGCAAGACCATAAAATAATAAATGAATTAAGCTAATAAATTAACTTAGTAGCTCAGTTACTATTATAGCCATAACTTTTAATTGTGAACTAGAGTGTTAGCTTGTGACATAGTAACATGATGCCAACATTAAAATAAACCATGGTCTTAAAAGCATTTGTTCTTGTTCTTTCAAAACTTGGTTAATTATAAGAGAAACTTCAAGATGTTGCATAGAAAAAGGATCCATTATTCAACATTCTGATTCCATTTTAATTGTATGAAGCAGAGCAAGTGCTATATGTCAACATTTCTTAACACAGAAATATCATAAACTAAAGAATAAACCTTAACACCTTTTGCAATAAGACCTTGGGCAAGAACAACAGGTGTAGTCGTTCCATCACCAGCCAAGTCATTTGTCTTGGCAGTTGTTTGTCTCACCAACTTGGCACTAATGTTCTCCACTAGATCCTCCAACTCAACCTTCAAAAGGAGGTGGAAGAAGGTAAAGGTAAATATAGAATTTCTCATATATTTGATAGACAAAAAGGCAAAATTTAATTTGAAGCATTCAAAAATATCTTGTGACATCCTATAATGAAATGAACTAAAATTTATGGAATGAGAAAAATAAAACACATGAATTTCATATATTAAATTTACAAAATTATTACATACACCATAACTATAATTACAAAGACCAAGCAAAAATAATTTAAGAGTTGACATTCAAATTCACATAGTAGTAGGTTATCATCAAAGTTCTCAACCCACACAACATAGGAGAACAAAATAAGCCTTATTAGTTGGCAGACAAGAAATAATTTTCATGTTGTCAAATTCAAAAGAGAAGTAAAACTAAAATAATGTCAACACCTCATCCCAAACACAATTTAAACTTACATCACGATGGTGTCCATCCAGATAATTAATAATTATTTTGAAGAGGTGCTCCAATCAACAACCTTTTATAATTATGATAAGAGTTAATTATTAGATCCAATGCCATAATTTTAATCAGTAGTTAGTAGTACATCAATACAAATATATCCTTAGCATAAGAAGTTTTGAATGCAATAAAGCGAAGAGCAACAGGAAAGCAGCACCTCCATTCTTTCAAGGTCAGGGATAAAACACTCTATCAATGTATAAAATATTTTGACTCAATTATGTAGAATGCGTTCACCTTCTAATACACCAAGTAGTAAGGGATTCTTAAGTTACATTTTACATTTGAGAAGTAGAAATTACCTAAAAACACAAATAATAAATAGTTTCAAATTAAATATATGGTACTTATGATGTGCTTTGCATATATAAGTTCAACCACAACAAATGATGCATGCCATCCTTGCTTTAGACCAAATATTTCTAAATGTCCATCATCTACTTGGGCTTTAACAAAGCCTCTTTGTAATTTTACCAAAAAGCCTTTCTAGTTAATCTCCTTAAAATTATTACATGCACCATAGCATTCCTTCCTTCAAGGCCAAGAGTAACCCCAATAAGATTTGCAAGCTTGTTATCACCATTCTAGAATAAAATAAAGAGATGTTACGGTATTAGGAATTAAATTATATAATCAAAGATCCATTAAACAAACTTCAAAGGAGTGAGAAAAGGGTATTTATCAAAGGCTCACTTCAATAGTTGACCCATCTTTATTGAAGTGTAACTCCTTTAATGTGGTAGAAATGTTGGGAGAAGTAAAAGAGCCAATTGAAGACATTGCTGTGAAAGTTGATGCCATTACTTCTGAAAACTGACCTATAAATTAATTATACTAGGAATTTCAATAGTAGAGCCAAAGACTAAATTACTGAATTGAAAATAACTAGTAACTACTTAAGTTCTAAGTTAATAGCAAAGCCAAAATATTAAATTAAAACCATCAAACATCACCAAAATTGTAAATACATACATTCAGCCTTCAGGTGACATTTGGAATGCAAATATATGTTAAACAAAAATAGAAAGCTAAAATATATGTTCAGAATATAAATACATGCTAAATACAAAGTGGCTCCATTTGGTTCAATGTTTTGCGAAGATATTCCTTTTATATAGCTTATGTAATATCTATTATGCCCTTGTACTTATTATTCTATCTATCAAATCACCTTTTTAAAAGTAAAGATAAAACAATCATTTTTTATCTTATTTACCCCTACCTACCTATATTTTACATTTCTTTTACCATTACATCCTCCAACCAAACAGAGCATAAAAACATATCAGGTGACGGTCATAACATCTTTAGAGATAGTTGAAGCTTTTGAGATATCTATAAAAATTAAATAATGTAATAAAATTAGAAGCAAAAATCAACATGCAGAAAGTAGTTTATCAAAGTATAGAGCTTATTAATGGCACTAATACTCTCAGACTCCTCATATTGATCAAAGTCATGCTCATTAAATTTTAACACCAAAGGATATAACCAATTTTAGGTGCAAGTGAATGCTTCAACCATCTTTGGTGAGAATGCACTTCTGAAAGGATTAAGCACATGACCACCGATGCTAAAAACAAATTCAAAAAGTAGTTGGCATTAGCACAGCTAACACATCACATACGACCAAAGAAACATATGACCAAAGAAAGCACTTTATACTTGCCAACTGTAAAGCCACTTGTTATATGGTAAATTGTTTTATTTTATTATGGTTTAATGAATTATTTTAGTGTTTTTGAGGTGGTTGAGGCTTTTTGGATGAAGGATCACGATTATGGATAAGGAAGGATATTACATAGGTGTGTGTGTGTATGTGTGTGTGTGTGTGTGTGTGTGTGTGTGTGTGTGTGTGTGTGTGAGAGAGAGAGAGAGAGAGAGAGAGAGAGAGAGAGAGAGAGGGTAAAAAGAAAGTAACTTGTATTAAGGGTCTAAAGAGATAGAGATAGAATGGTTAGACAAAGTAAAAACTATTAAGCTTAGGGGAGTCAAGATGCAATGATGCTTGCTCTGTGGGTGTTTAAGTAAGGGCAAGGATGATGTTGATTCTATTCTCCTTTTACACGGCTATAAAGGTATCTATGTATAAGCTTTAGGAGCAGGTATAGTTGTCTGGTAGAGCCAAAGAAGTCATTTGATCATGTGGCTTACTATTTTGTTTAAAGTTATTTAAGTAACCAATCATGTCAATTCTTTAAATAAGGCTTAATGAATGATAATCATTGAATGGTCTGAGTCTTCTAGAATTAGGTTAGACCAAGTTAGACTAATCTAAATTCTTATGGCTAAGAGAGACCCATAACATTTGCCTTCAAATATACTAGCAAGATGTTAAGTTAGGTAAGCTTAAAGTAGTCATTTGGCTTAGTTATCGTGTGATTAATGCTAGTGGTTTTATGACTTCATGTTCTCGTGATTCATCACATTTATATGTAGCACTCATAGAATGCGAGAAGTTATGGGATGTGAAAGATCATTTATTAGTCCTTTTAGGTCTTGTTTGCCATAATTTTGCCTATTTTTTTTATCTATTTGTGTGCTATTTTTTTGCTTTATCTTTCATTTGCTTGCATTCTATTTATTTGTTTTGTCTTTTCTTTGTTTGCATACTTTATTTATATCAATGTAGGTTGTTTGTTTAAGTGCAATGGCTCCACCTTTCCTTGGTGATTTAAAAAACAATATGTTAGAAGATGATTTTTGTTAGTCTCAAGAAGGCTATAACTTTCTATTGAATGTTTCTATCATAGCCTTTTAGTCAATAAAGGGGTTTTTTGACATAGGGTGGAGCCTTTTTAGTGTTGCATAGGGATGTTATTGGGAAAGGAGTGCACTTTTCATTGTATGGTCATTCCTATTTTATAATAACATTAATTGGAGTGAATTTTTGCCATTTGACCAAAAAAATTGTGTAGTATATGTTAGGTTTTATGGCTGTGTTGTTATATGAGAATAGATCCATCTTTCCTTTATTTTTCCATTTTATATTAATAAATATACTTATATTTGAGATTTGTTCATTATTGTCCACAGATCTAATCATCATTGTTGTTTTTTTATTAGTGGTTCTATGAATTTAAGTTTGCTATAGGTTTATCTTTTTTAGATATGCAGAGTACTATTAGTCCTTTCCTCTTTGCTCACCTTTACATTGATAGAATTAGCCATACTCTTAATAAGGTAAGTAGGCTGAGTAAAGGTACTATTAAGAATTATGTGCCGTCCTATTAGATGTTATTAGTAGGCTCCATTTGGACTAGATTCCTTTAAGTTTGATGATTTCAAAGTTGATATTAAGGGATTTCAAGGTGAATTGTTCGTTTGCTCATGATCACCTGATATTGGCTTAATATCATAATGTGTAGATGCAGCTTTGAAGGTATACTAGTTAAGGTAGTTCTGATGTTCTTCTTATAGTTCCTTCAGATGCTTCTTCACCTATTACTCCTTTTAACTACAGCTTCTTTAGCGAGTTCTCCATCCATGGCTTTTTCATCTCACTCTTTTGAAAAGGTTACTTTATAGAAATGCGATCACTAGGTAAGCAAGTCATCTTATGTTTTTAAGAATGAAAGAAGGGAAAGGCTTTTGTGCCTAAGAAAGATCTAAACAAACTTAGAAATTCCCTAGAGGGAAAAAACAAATGAGGCTATGTTGGGTCAAGCTACATATCTTAATGTGTTCATGGAAAGTATCTAAAAAGCTATTAGGGCATGCTCAAGTTTAGGCCTTCATGAAATGTAAAGGATATAAAGTAATATTTAATTGATCATATCAAAAATCAATAATAATTTTCAACGAGTGCTCATTTATTAGAGTATTGCTAATTTCTATTATCATTTGCATTATAGCAAGATCATATTTATGCAATAATACACCCTATTTGTAAGATTTTCCTAACTTTGTCAACTCTCTTTCTTAGTGCAAGTTTTTCTAAAGTCAACTAGTCATTAACTAGTCTACTTTGAACTAGATGCTAGCTAACTTTATAATATTAGCGAGATACAATCTACTAATTCCCCAATATTCCTATTAAAAGTTTCCTCAATCAATAACTATTCATTGCTAATCATTGAGGCTTGTATGCTATACTATTTTCCTCAAATCAACATTGATTATGACTAATAGCTACTAATTAAATCCTCGTATATAACATTATTTATTACTATTCATCTAGCTTTCTCAATCTTTGAATCAACCATATTCATCACTAACCATTACTGTCTTACTTTCTTAATCAACTAAATCCTCGAATCAACATTGTTCACCATTAAGTTCATAAATATGCTACGCTATAATTTCCTTAATCTTACTTGATCTAGGTTATTGTCCTTCATCAACACAATTCATTAACTAATTTTCTAAGCTGATATTGTTTCCTTATTCATTACCATTTAGGGATTGCAATTAAGGACAAGAAAGGATAGCAAAAAGGGTGAGAGAGAAAGATGATAAAGAGAATGATTTATTTTATAGGGTTTAAAAAGATAGAGATGTAATGGCTTGACAAAGTAAAAACTATAAAGCTTAGTAGAGTCTAGACATAATGATGCTCGATATGTGAATGGTTAAGTAAGGGCGAGGATGATGTTGATTCTATTATCCTTTATCCCAATTGTAAAAGTTTCTATTTATAAGTTTTAGATGCAGTGAACTAATGATGATGGTCAGGCCAAATTGCTTAGCGGAGCTATCAAAATTGTTTGATTAGGTGGCTTGTCAGGTTAGAGTTGTTCTATTCATAGCCATTTTAGCAACTTATCATGTCAATTATTTAAATGAGACTTGATGGATGATAACCATTTAATAATTTGAGTGTTTTAAAATTAGGTCAGATAGATTCAAATTCTTATAATTAAGTGACACTTATAAAATGTGGTGAAAGGACATATTTTCTTTTTCTTTACTTTTCAACTTGTTATAAACTTTTTTCAAAACAAATATGGTCGCTGTTATATCATCTAAAGAAAGCCATATTTTATGAGTACTTGTAAAATTTATCTATTTGAGTTTGGGTATAAAAATTTCTATGGATATTTTAGAAGCCTAAGTAGTATAATATCTACTCCTCCCTAGACCTATAATTTATATATTAATCAATATAATATATTAAAAAATGAAAAGAGAAATCCAAATAACAATATATAAGTTTTAAATTATATGACATTTTTTTCTTTACTATGATTTTATATAAATAGATTTTAAATAAATATGTCTCAACTTAAAAAAGATTTGTTCCTTTTAAAATATTTTCAAGCAAATGAACCCACTATTGGAAACTTAAAAATTCAACGAACATATATAACCTTATATCTATTAAATATAAGTCCAAAAATACAAATTATAATATCCTACTCTTCATCGCCACTAATAATTTCGCCCCTCCCTTCAAGAGTCCCAAAGTAGAAGTCCCTGTATTCACCACTCAATGCCTTACATGTACCATCTTAACTAATTTAAGAGTCACACCAGCCACTACTTAGAATCAACAAGTCGCAAACAACCCTTTTGTATAGATATTTTAAAAGAAACAATTGAGGATAACTTTCCCGTAAAAATTTAATAATTAAATAGATTGTCAGCTATAAGGCAGGTCACATGGCAACTTAATCTTACCAATTATCAATTCAACATCATTTGTTTGCTGCACTTTCATGTCGTTTCAGATGTATAAGATATTTTTAGACACACAAAAAGTAAAATTCTATAATTTTTACTAATAACTTCTTCAATGAAAATATAACATTCAAACATCTTTTACAACCCAACCTCATAAAACCTACTCCACAAAAACAATTTATTCACATGTCATGCTTAAATTGTAGATGCTTGTAGCAAACAACTAAAAATTACACCTTAATTTTCTCCTTTGGACAACCCCCAAAGAGGTATACATTATATCTAAAATTTTCACTTCAGCTGCAAGAAAAATGAAAATAAGTAAATCCGTAGAAAACATAAGCCTTGTATCACATAAGATACTTTAGTAAACTTCCACAGAATTTATTGTCAAATAATTTTGTCTCGCTCCACCATGGAATTTGAACAAAGACCATCAAAGAAATAAAAAGGAAAAATAAAAAGGGCATTGGTAGAGCCAAAAATTATTTTCAAAATCGTTTTTTCTTTTTCATTTTTCATAAATAAATGTCTAATAACATGTTATGAATTCGAGCCTCATCAATAAGTGGTCTCAGTGTCAGTGACCAAAGGTGCCAAATGCACCGTCAAATTGTATATTCCAGCCAAGTACTAATGGTGTATCTTGTGGCACTGGTACAGTTATCTAAGTGCTGCCCAAAAGACTCTCATAAGACAGCATGTTTACAATCGTACATGTCAGTGATCAAGAGCACTTCGAATTGAAAGAGGAGGATCTATCAGTGTGCCTCTGGCTATAAGATCGTGGTTTAAGAATAAAACAATAACAGTTATATCATCATGAAAATGGCGTCGAACCTTCTTGTCAATCTTATGGAGGTCTGAGTATCGCATTTCTCGTTTCCTAGCTGCTTCATGGAGGGCAGCCTTAATAAGTCTCTTGGCACTACCCTGCATTAACAGAAATTACAGGCATCTATAAAATGATAGCTATGATATTGACATGGCAGGGAGAACAACAACAGTGCCAACAAGCAGCCAAAAAACAAAATCATCCCACCATCTATTGACCCACTTTTCTTCTGGAACAATAAAAAGCTAGCCACATATTAAAACTGCAGTTACAGATTTGACATGTATTAGGCTTCTCAAGCCTTCTGCTCCATACCCTTTAAAGAAACATGTGTTGTAGAATAGATAATGGCTTCATAATTCCCTTTTTTAATATAAAGAAAAGCAAGACCAGAGGGGAGAATGGGAATGATCTAGAGTTAGTCAACAACTGAGGTGTTAATAGACATCTAACAACTTTATGATGTGTTTTAACCCACGAAGCTCGCAATGAAGGTGCATAAATTGGGAATAACAATTGTCTCGATCGATTGTCCCCCTCCCCACAAAAGAATAACTTACGGACAGGCTAAGAAACTCAGAAGAAACAAAATAAACATTCAATTTGAATTGATGAATAAATTATCATATTACAGGCTGCAGTGTTGACTAAAGTAAAATTTGAACCTCATCAGTAAAAATTCAAATTATATGAATCTTGCAACTCCTTGATTAAGGATAAGCCAAGCACTTTAAGAATATAAAGTAACATATATGGGGCAGTGAACATGTATAACTTGTCAAGCTATGACTCTGAAAACTACTGAAACAAGTCCATTCACAACTTTTACACTCTACCTAATCAACCTAGAATAATCATCTTTAACCCCAACACATCAGATACAGAGCATGATGGGAAATAAGAATGAACTGATGGATTAAAGCTGCAGTGGAAAACTTTCAAATTTTCAGACCAGACCAACATGTAAACCATATTGGAAAAAAAAAATTATTTCCTGCACCATAATATCTCATGATTATAGGAGTCAACCCCAGATACCTTGTTATCTTGTTGCTCTTGAAGCAATCAATGGGTTTCAATAAAGTGCAAAACAAATAAAAAACAAAACATTGTGACCATTTAGAACGCATATGAAGAAAAGATAAACCAAGTACCATTCAGTGCAGAAATGTGTACTATAAGAAAATAAAAATACAGGAGAAAAGAATTTTACTGGACGTGGATTGCTATGGACAATATCTACTGCTCTTTCATTACTCAAATGCTCCCATAAACCATCTGATGCAAATATAAGGAAGGAATCATTGGGTTGGAGAGGATGAGAAATAATAGTCGGATTAGCAGTCAAGATAGGCATGTTCATTGGCTCAGGAACTCTGAACTTTGCATTAATTGGTTCCCGGTTATACTGTGCATGTTTCATATAAACGTCACCTATAGACCTAGAAACCTGCACCAAATACAAACATAAAAGTGGTAATACGATAAGGTAATTAATTTGGAGAGTGGACAGTAAAACAGACAAATAAGATTACAGTTGCAAAAGTTATTTGGAGAAACGTGAATCAGTAACCAACAATACATTTGACTTCTTATGTCAAATACAACAATGGGAGGATTAAAAATAGAAAGTTGTTATGAGATAGGTTTACAGCATGGATTCCATACAAACATATAGATATATATCCTTTAATGGAAGTTGAAATGATATCTAACAGCAACAGGGGACCAGAGGATAGGTACTGCTAGAATTCTTTTTTTTTTTTTTCCTTTTTGTTTTTTTTTGGGGGGGAGGGGTGGGGAGAGAAGAAGCAGGATGGGGATAATTAAAAATAGAAAGACACTATGAGAATTGACCAAAAAGTTCTTAAAAATTCTAATTAGGTCATGACTCATAAATACATACATAAGATGCAAATACACACACGCACACACACACACACACACACACACACACACAACATAGTCCATAGAGATAGGATACAAATTGACAGAATTATGTCTTGAGTCCTTTGATACATACAACAACAACACCAACAACAGGCCTTTGATACATATTGACTTAAAAAACAATAAATACATGCAGCACATAAACTTTGACACAGAAGAATATTGCCTAAGGGTATAGGTTAATTAGCTTCTAAACCTATTACCTATCACCTAAGCTTGATGTCCAAGTACTTCTGCACTGCATTCTAAGAGGAGCACAATTTCAAGAATACAAGTGATTAATACTTGTTTGACCACATACATACAAACACAAGTTGTTATGTGGGGAAAATCAGTCCTTGAGAGGACAAAAGTACATAGAATTACCTGAATAATGCCCTTTACTCTCCACACTCCATGTTTGAGGACAACAATTTGGGGATCATGCGGATGTAATTCTTTAAGTTCCTGTCTGATGGCCTCAAGATTTGCATTATGTTCCGTAGATAACTGAATTGCAGCAATACCTCCAGTGTTGCCAACTTTCTTACCCAACACAACACGGGAATCTCCAACATTTGCCACAAAGAGGGTCTGCTGAAATATCACTCCAACTAGACAACACGACCCAGCAGTTGCAACTTGAGGTTGTGAACTCCATAATTCTGACACAAGAGAAGTGAACCCCTCTTCTGTTTGAAGAAATGCTCTATGAATGGTCTCAGCAGTCACAACTCCCTTTGACTGAGTCGATATTGCTGCATAAACATGAAGTCTAAGACAGCTAACATAAGAATGGATCCTTTATAAACAGAAAAAGAGAATCAATGAGTCGAATTCCAACACTCCTTTCTCCCTCCCTACCCTACAAAGGAACCAAAATTGAAGGCAGAACGATACAAAAAAACTATGGGCCTTCAACCCAGAGGATAAGTCCAAAACAAACTAAAGTTTGAGACTTTGTGTGGGAAGCAATCGCCAACCCCGTTCTCAATGGATGGAAGAAAATATACATTCAATAAAAAGAAAAAAAGAATAGAAAAAAAAAGTACTAACACGCTCATATGAAATAGTATCTCCCATTTGGCGTGAATGTCTCAACTGTACTTGATTCTTCGAAATCTCAAACTCAAAAGACCAATGAAAAGCACAACTTTTGAAAAAAAAAAAGGTTTAGGAAAAAGTAGATTGATGAAAATCACTAATAACAGTTCCTACTCGTGAATGTAACAAAACAACCAAAACTAAAACGTGGCCACTTGAATGCCACAAGAACCAAAACTAAATCAGGCCTACATAAGAAGAAAAGAAAAGATTAAAAAAAAAAAGATTCGGAATCAAGAACCTTGAAAGTGCCGAAACAAGTGATCGCAAACGTATCGAGATGCCTCGGGTCCTCCATGACCATCGTATACACCTACGAAGGTGCCCAGAGGACCAGACTCGATCTGGCTCTGGTCTTCGAGAACCTGATTTGCCTGGACCACCGCCATCGAGAAATCGCCGGAGCCATACTTTCCGATGTCTCGGAACCAAAGCAAGCCGTCTTTACCTTCTCTTCCGCCTGCCCCACCACCGAAATTGCTCCCAACAGCTCCAATAGTGTCGAATTTGTCAGCACTACGCCCAAATGGCTTCCGACACAGAGGGAGCAGATTCATTAATGCCTGAAGCATCCCACATCTCTCAGAAGCCCTAACCCTAACCCCAGCACCAGAACCCTCCCAGGTTTCAAGCTACGTCTTCTGGGATGTCCTACAAATTTGGGGGAAGAGAGAGAATGGGAAACCCGAAGATTATGAAGGAAAAACAGTGCCCACGGCGCAGGATAAGCAGGAGGCGCAGCTTAGCAAGAGGTGATTGCGGAGGGTGGGCTCGGTTGTAGAGGAACAGAAACGGGCTCACTGTATTGTGGGGAGAGGATGGTGTGGGGAAGCCTCTGTTATGTTATTTTCAATATCTTTTTCTTCTTCTTCTCCATCTTTATTTATTTACAAATAGAAAGTGCTTTTTCCACTTTCATATTTTCGGCAGAGTTTTAGCTTGTTATGTTTTTATGAATGTCTTATTTTATTTTTTGTCTTTATTTTATGGCTCATATGACTGCGTCTTTCAAATTTTTTTCTAATTAAACAAAGATATCATTTTATTTATTTAAATTTTAATGAATTTAATGATTTAATATTTGATTGTAACTAAACTACTTAACATAATTAGGTTTAGGGTTATCTTTCAATGGGAGGTGTGGTGTACTCGTGAGATAGGAGCAATTAAGGAAAGAGTGATTTTCCTATTCCAAGAAGACTGTCAATGAGTTCTTTGCGTAGGCTCATAAACATCTCCCAAATAGTAGGGTTGAATTGGAACCAACACATTTCTATGGGAATATCTCATGACGGGGATCGTAATGCAAGAGGAATTGCCGCTTTTGATGTTAAAGGCTCAATTCTTCTAGATTGCAAACCAAGAGGTAACCAAGTTATGACTTAGTTTGTAAACTCAATGATCATTGAGATGGAAAGAAGCTTCATCTTGTAAAAGATAGCCAAACATTGCTGCCCAAAAGAGTTACTTATCTGTGACAAACATTGTTGCACTCTTTGAGATAAAGGGACAGCTTCATGAATTGAAATAAGATAACTTGCTAGTTATAAATTTTTTTAATGCTCTCATCGCATTATGGTAACAGGTTGACGTATATGAAATCCACCATTGGTCGTGCAACAATGATAGTATCTACTTCTAGAACTTCATAAGAAGTGAGAATAAACAAATTTATGCTAGCCCTAAATTCTAAATTTGAAGAAGTAAGGAGTAAAATTGTGATTGTCTAATCATTGCCCACCCTAAAAACAGCATTTGCTACTATGAAGAGGGATGAGAGCAAAAAGAAATTGACCTCTAAAAGTCAAGCACTGCCATAGATCAGTGAAGCATCTATACTAGTTACTTAAAGAGCTCCACACACTGAATGCAAAAAGAAAAATAGGGGATGATCTTGGTGTGACAATTGCAACAAGGTTGGCCACACAAAAGAAGTGTTTTGGAAGCTTTATGGATGGCCTATTGATAAGAAAAACAAAAGAAAAAAACCTAGAAGTAGAAGTTACTTGGTAACCAACAAAGAAAAACCAAAACTTGACTTGAACCTCATTAAGGAACAGTTAGAACAGATACAGAGGATGATTTGTGATTAAAAGAAAACGCATTCAAAAAATATTGGGGCTAGTTTAGTGTCCCAGTCAAGTAAATGTTTATAGTCTTTAATATTAAAAGGCAAATTAATAATGTGTGGGTTGTATATTTAAGTGCAACTAATCACATGACTGATGATGCTTCTATCATGGAAGAAATTACACCATGCATTAAGTATCATAACATAATGATATAACACAAAATTTACATTTTGATGTGTTTATAATATCATTTTTCTTATTTCCAATACTTTTAGCAACAGAAAATACCAACATTAAAAGTCCATTCAATTTAGCTTAAATAGACAATTTCAACTTACTAAACTTAAAATCCATCCTAAATAGATTTGCCCAACCAAAAACATCACAAAAAAGAACAAGGATTTTGGGTTCTAAGTTATGCACCTCAATTTACTACATTTCCATAATTTCACATTGATGCATATTGCAGTCACTAATTTCAAAAATTTATATTTTGAGTTAAAGAATTTTAAATCACACAAATTAGGACTCCATAAAAAGCTTATGACATGAACTATATGCTGCAAAAGTTTCAGATCAAAACAAATTCGTTTGGGCCACAAAAATATAATAAAATAATAACCATATCAGTATCTTAAACCTAACTCAGACATAAAATTTTGAACATGTATATCTATGGCTACACAATTCTAATTTATGTGATCTTAGTGGCTATGGAAACTTATAACTGACTATAAAATTTTATAAGTATTGGAGTTTATTTAAACCCTAAAATATATAAAAATAAGAACTAACTATATAAATAGTATCCAAGCAAATCTACACTTTTGTAGTTAACTTTAAAAAATCATAATAAATTCTATAGAGCTCAAAAAATTGTGTTCTTTAATTCTGTATAAAATTCTAAATGAGATCTAAATGCCTAGCAAATTTCATGTCAAGACTCATTCATTTGGTTAACTTTTGGTTTAGAGGTAGAAAGTAGCTCAAATTGATGCATACATGATACCAAATGGTTCAAAATGAGCTTCTTTCATACATGTGACCATTTGAGCACATCCCAAACATGAAATGTGGCATATATGACCATCTCATTTAGTCTCAAACATCATACAACTCAAAATCACTTCTCCATTTAGCATTATACACATAATTTTCATGGCACATACATAGGTAAATGTCTTGTTCTTACATATATACATCCAAAAATGATATTTATATCATAATCTTATACTTTTACATATGTTGGAATGTTTACATTACAAAATGACAAGTACAGACTCTCATTAACAATATATTACACAAAATGTTAATCCATTGTCAAAGTAGCATAATTCAAATTTGTTGGTCTCCATTCTTTGCTCTATGAAAGTTCCTTAGACATGACTAGAAATAATATGAGGAAGAGTGAGTTTCTAAAAATTCCAATAGATCATTCACATTTCAAGTATACTTATAAGGCATGTTATCATGTCAAAAAAAAAAAAATGCATCATAGGCATCCAAATAACAAACATAATCATGTTTATTAAATCATATAGATCAATGGAAGTCAAAATCAAGCTCTTGGAACTTTAGAATTTTTGGTCTAATCTCATCCAATTATTTAAAATTTTTGGATTAGCCTCACCCATTTTAGGAACTTTTGACTTAGCTTTACTCATTTTTTGAGACTTTTAGCCTTGTCTCACCCTTATTTATAAACTTTTGGTTTCACCTCACCCAAAACAAAGGACTTTTGGCACAACTCCATCCATTAAGAGCTATTTTATATTCTAAATGTCTTCTAAGAAACATCATGATATCGAATCATCAATCTAATGGCAATAGGCATAATTCATAGTCCAAGCACACATACAAGCGATCAATGACAATCAAACAATTAAGATGGACATACGAGAATGGATGAAGAGCTACCTTTCTTAATGGAGCACAAAGTTTTCCTTTGATTTCCTAGTTCCTCTTCTCGGCCTCATACATATAATTGGGATGAGCTTCACTTGTTTGGCATATACACATCAAACAAGATACAAATACATCAATGGAACCATCTCTATCTTTACACAAGCCTTACATAAGCCAATTCTAGCTTTAGGCATCAATATGGCTCCATTTAGTAGTATAATGAAGCATCTCACATAATTCATTATCTTGGTTCCAATTTCTCACCCAATTTAAGTCATATGATTCCATATAAGTTCATTAAAGTCATTACAAACTCAAATAAAGAAGTTTAATACCAAGTTATTTTTTATGTATAATGGAATCTTAAACTTTCACCTTACAAAATAAGACTTCTAAATTTAAACCAATGGTTCCTTTTGTGCTTATAATTCATATCTGGACTATTTCTATCTTTAAAATCAAAGAAAATTCTCCTTAGGTGCTTCTCCTATGCTTAGGCCAAGACATGTACTCTTAAGGAGCCATTTGGAGTTTTGCTTCTTTTCTTTGAAAATTTAATACATACTTATATTTCTTAACTTCTTTTTAACCTAGACATGATTAGATATGACTTGAATTATCCTCTTAAGATTTTAAAACTCTCAAGGTGCAGTTAAAACCTTAATTTTTCTATTTGTTTTCTAATACTTCTTTTTTAATTCTAATTGCATATCTTAATTCTCCATGCCTTAAAACCCTTGTTCCTAATCTGTTTTAGTCACAAATCATCTCTCTTCATTCTCTCATAGGCTTGGCCGATCACATACACAAGAAGATGACCAAGGAAAAGTAAGTTTTGGCCATGGTTGTATATCTTTTCGTAAAGCTTGTCAAGAGGAGAATTTGGTGTTACAACTTGTTTCCTCAATTCTTCACCTTCTTCCTAAGGTTTACCCATGAAAACTTTCCTTTTAAGGTAACCAAAACCATTAAGAAAGAGTAGCATGGAGAGGAGAAAAAGTTTGATAAAAGAATTGCTATGAAAAAGAATCAAAATCCTTATCTTTTCTTGGCTTGTTTCCTCTTTCTTCTTCTTCTCTCTTGTGTGACTTAAAGAGCAGAATTTGGAACACTCTAGGTCTATTCTGAATGTGAGGAGGTGGCGTGAGCTACTAAGGAAGGAAAGGAGGTGATTTACAATAATTCTATAATTCCCATTTTGCCCTTTCAATTTCAATTTTCTTGTTTTTGCTTGTTTTAATTCCTTTTCGAGAACTATCTTTTCATTTGAGAATTTAGGTCCTCTATTTATTAAATGCCTTTGATTTCAAATTAATTAGCTTCAGAACGACCTCGAATGACTCAGTCAAAATTTAGGTCAATCAAGGCCTAAAATGTATACGAGAGATATTTTAACTATTCAGACGATTCCTGTAGTTTTTAGAGCTTTTGAGAACCTCTAGTGAGCTCAATTTTATCATTTAAAACTCCTTCTTTTAAGTTTTCAAAAAGTTATTCGAAATTACGATTTTCCCAATATGTTTATCCTTTAATTCATTCAATCACTTTGGCTATGTTTTTGAGCTATTCTTAAACTCTTAACCATATTTTTAGATGTTTTAATTAATATTTTAATCTCAATTAGTCTCGATTTTCTTTGTTTTAAGGTGATCCTATCTCATTTTATTGATTTCAGTTTAATTTCTAAAAAAATTAGTTATTACATTAAGAATAGCAGATAGTTCTTTAACTGATGTTAGTTGAACTAAAATAGGAAAATTGTCCGACGATTTAATTATGAAAAATAGGTTATGCTAAGAATTACTTCTAATCTACTATTTGTTAGCAAAATTACCCCAAAAAAATAATAAATGCATAGCTAATTTTTGCCCTAACGAATGTACATTTTAGGATTTAAAGTTGGGAAAGATGATTACTAGTGCTAAAGAGTTTGATGGCTTATTCTACATTCAAGGACATAGAGGCAAGAAGAAGGCAGCATTGTCTACCTGTTCCACACTTGAAAAAATAAAGTTGTTGCATTATAATTTTGGACATTTTGGTGTTCATTACCTTAAGTACATGTATCCTCAGTTAATAAAAATATTTTCACTTTTTAATGTGAAGTTTGTCCACTTTCTAAGCATACAAGAAAGTTTTATTCTTTTCATAACCATATATCTACATAACTATTTATAATCATTCATAGTGATATTTGGAGTCCCTTTAAGGTGAAAATGTATTAATATAGCACAATAGTTTATTACTTTTATTGATAATCACACTCGATTAACATAGGTATACCTTTTGAAAGAAAAATCTGAAGTCTTTAGCATATTTCAAAAATTTCACACCTTCATTCAAAATCAATTCCAAACAAAAACTAAAATTTTGTATTCTGACAATGCTAAGGACTATTTCAACTTTGTCATTGGGAATTATCTTCCCAAACACAAAATCATTCACCAAAGCTTTTATGTCAACACTTTTCAATAAAAAAAGGTCTCCAAATGAAAGAATAGACACCTTTTAGGAGTAGCTGAGTCTCTCATGATAACATCTAATGTGCCTAAAATATTCTAGGGGGAATCTATACTCACTACAACATACCTCATCAATCAAATGCCTTGTAAGACCCTAAACTTTAAAACACCTCAACAAGTTCTCCTTGAAACCTACCTTAGTACCTTAACAATAAAACAACCTATGCCCTAAAGGTCTTTGGGTGTAAATCTTTCATTCATGTTTACAATAGAGGGAAACTTGACCTTGGAGCACCTAAGTGCATTTTTCTTGGATACTCACTTACATAAAAGGTTATAAATGCTACTATCTCATCACACAAAAATATTACTCTATTGTAGATGTGACCTTTTATGAAAACTAACTTGTTATCCCAAAATACCCATCAAGGAGGAGAATTAAAACATATGAGAATGGTTGTTTTGGTATGACTTTGAACCTTCCCAAACCTTAAATATATCAGCCACTGCATTAAAGGAAATGACACCTTAAAATACCTATAGTTCCAACCTCTTTCTAGTCTTTAAACACTATTGATCATGACCTTGAAAGCCATATAAAAAATACTAGTACAATCAAGACATGTCCTATTACTATAAAGGGAGAAGAATCATGTGAAAAGGAGAAGTAACAACATACAAAATAGCAATGCATGGAGGAAAACTAGTGTATAGCCCTAAAGTAAGGCCAATCATCAACCTCAACTTCAAATCATAACCTAGCAGACTTGAGCTAGCTTATTGCATTAAGAAAAAGGGTAGGATCATGTACAAAACACTTTATAAGCAATTATGTCTCTTATGATAGATTATCTCCCTCTATGAAATCCTTTGTGGTAAGTTTTTTAACTGAAAAACTATTAAAAAGTGTATATGATGCTATGAAAACTCCCAAATGGAAGGATGTTATATATAAAGAGATGAATGCATTAGAGAATAATAGAACTTGGTAGGTTATTGAGTTGTCAAAGGAAAAACAACACTAGGTTGTAAGTGGATTTTCACTATCAAATACAATTTGGATAGAAGTATCAGTTGGTATAAAGCAAGGTTTGTTGCCAAAGGGTTCACTCAAACTCATGGCATCAATTTTTAAGAGACCTTTGTCCTATAAGTTAAATTTAACATAATTAGGGTATTACTATTTCTTGTTTCTAATATAGATTGGCTACTTTTCCAATTAGATGTGAAAAATACTTTTTTAAATGGAGATTTGGAAGAAGGAGTATACATGGATATTCCTCTTGGATTTGAATCAAATAAAAATTATAATAAAGTTTGTAAATTGCATAAGTTATTATATGGGTTAAAGTAGTCCCTTCGAGCTTGGTTCGAAAGATTCAAGAGTTGTTAAAGTGTATGGATAACGTCAATGTTAGATGAATCACACATTATTCATCAAGCTAGCCTTTAATGGAAAAATTACTATTTTGATTGTTTACGTTGATGATATAGTCATTATAAGGAATTTCTTAAATGAAATGAAGAAATTTAAGAAGGATCTTGTTATTGAATTTGAAGTTAAAGACCTTGGAAACCTAAGATGCTTCCTAGAGATGAAAGTAGTAAGATTAAAGGAGGCCATAACTATGTCTCAAAGAAAATAGACATTGGATTTACTTGAAGAAATAGGAATGTTAGGTTGCAAACCTGTTGAAATGCCTATAAAAGTTAACTACAAAGTAGGCCTAAAAGAAGATAGTGCACTAGTTGATATAGGAATGTACTAGAGAGCAGTAAGTAAACTAATCAACCTTTCTCATATAAGACTTGATGTTTGCTTCCCTATAAGTATTATGAGTCAATTTATAAATAAATCAAATGAAGAGCACCTAAAGATAGTCTACAGAATACTAAGATATCTAAAGTTAGCCTCAAGTAAGGGCCTTTATTTAAAACAAGAGGGACACCAAGAGGTAAAGGTTTACTCAGATGCTAATTAAGTAGGTACTATTACAGACAAGAGGTCAACAATTGGCTATTGCACATTTGTCTAGGGTAATTTAATTACTTTGAGAAGTAAAAAATAGCTAAGAGCAGTGTTAAAGCATAATTTCGAGTACATGTTGTAAGAATTTGTGAAGGCATATAGTTAAATAGACTACTTAAAGAATTGCAAGTTGATATTAAGGCACCAATGAAAGTTCTATGTGATAATATGACAACCATTAGGATAACAAAAAATCTTATATATCATGATAGAACTAAACACGTAAAAATTGATTACCATTTTATTAACAAAAACATCAAGTTAAGCATGACAGAACTGTCCTACATGCTTACAAATTCTCAAGTGGTTAATCTATTAACCAAAGCCATAACTAGAGTGAATTTTGAAAACTTAAACTCTAAGTTAGGAATGGTTAACATTTACTTCCCAATTTGAGAGGTAGTGTTGGCAATCACAAGATCAGAGGACTATTGTTTAGCCATTATTTATTGAAGATATTAATTAATTCTTATCTTATCTATTTGTTATTAGTTAGAATCCTTATGTTGTATTTCATTTATTTTGTATTTATTTTGTTTATTATTTTTCATTTCTATTAACTACTATTAGGATAAGTCTTTTATTTAATTTTGTAAGTTGATAAAGGATAAAAATCTATTAGTACTAGATTCTTATAAGAGGCGTCCTCTTCTTCTATCAATAAACAAGATTAGAGAATAAAAAACTATAATTTTGGACAATTGTAATAGAAAATTTTAAGATTAGAGTTATATCAAATAAAATACCATTACATTTGAATTAGTTCACTAGAATTTTTCTTTCTTTGTGACTCAGTTGTTATAAGATAAAGATACATAAATACTTATATTTATGACTCAAATTAAAAAAAATGTAATTATATAAAATACAAGAAAAAAAACTTGGCAGACTTATATACATGAAGAAGCAACAAACTTGAATTAACTAATTATTTAACAGAGTACACATGGTTTACATGAGCTTGAGCATATAAATAAACAATATTACCATAAAAATCCAACCACCATCTTCAATCGCACCATAACCCCCTATAATATATCTATTCTTTACTTGTATTCTATGATTTCTATGCTCCTTGTAGATACATAAGTAGAGTTCTCACATGCTCCCATATTGCTTCTCTGCTTATCACCTACAGTGGAAGTGAACCAATAAAAAAATTTGTGCATATTATGGGCGCATGTAACGAACAACTTGTTCGGATTCTTCTCAGTCTCTGAAAGTTTGATGGTTGCTCTTCTACTTCAATTGTAGTTCCTATTTCGTAGCTTAGGGCCGATATTGCCGCTACTTTCACTAACACTGAAGGTCACCATTATAATCTACAAACAAGAAATAAACTGAGTACAACATGGAAGCAATACCATACCTCTAAGTCAATAATTAAAAACCAACCACAAATTTCTTGGTTATGGTGTCGACCCCAGTGCTTTGGCCATAAAGATAGAAACAAAGTCCATTCATTTACTAATTCAAATGTATAGAAAATAGGGCACTACCCTATCATAGACAACTCATCAATCCATTCTTGGTAATTTTGTTGAAATTGCCTTGTACTAAGAGGACTTCCTGCTGTAACTCACTTGAATGCAAATTATATAGCTTTTATAAATGAATACAAATTACATAGCTTGTATAAGTTTTTAAAATCCATATGAAGTTTTGGGTTTATTGGCTATCAAATTACAAGAATAGCTCAATGGACCAATGTCTTATAATAATGCAATGTTATTGTATATGTTTCTCTTTAGACCTTTACATTAGTCTCATCGTATAGCATTCTATTACTAGATGTTTATCTTTTAAGGTGACCAAACATTATGGCATATAATATTCAAATTTCAAACCACTAATGACAAAGGAACAATTTAGAATAATTAAAGGGCTAGTGAGCATTTCCTCACAGTAGCCTAAGCAAAGAAACACTAAATAATCTAATTTAAAACATAGAAGAGGAATTTTGCTTAACCAAATCCACAAAATCAGAATAAGGAAAAATATTTGCCTTGCAATTAGTAATATATGTAAAACAATTTCATGAAAATGAACAATACCAGATTAAGTGTAAATCTACCAACACGTTCAAATGAAATATAAAAAGGAGAAACTAGAAAACACGGCTAATCCATCACGTCAAATTTTAAACTCCACAAAGAAGTAAAAACTAACAATCTAAACCTATTTATCAAATATGTGCTAGTGCTACCAAACACTCTAGCTATACTACTACATTAAGCAATAATCAAGTTGACATCTCTAGGACCATAAATTCATTTCTATCACTGAAACATTAACTGGACTATAACTTGATGCACTAAAGTTCTGAAACATAACTGGTGATTTGATTTTAACTTTTGGGTGGAAATTTACTTACACATTTGATTTAAAACTAATAAGCAGCAGAAAGCACTAAAAGCTTTAATTAAAAGGAATTCCTAACTCAAGTTATGCCCAAAAGAGAGATTGAATCAATATAGCTTCTTAGAAGGCACAAAGAGAAGAACATCTTTAATTCCTAAACTAAGTGGCTGCAGTTTGAATCTTTCCTATTATTTTTGTGCTTATGATGGTAAGTTGTGTGTGGGAGGTTTGTTGGGTGGATCCAAAGACTTCAAAGAGAGGCATCATAGCTAAACATATTCAACAAAAAGCCTTGCTTGGCGAATGTTGTCATTGGAATGAAGAATTATATGAATCATAGAAACTATAACCAAACAGTAAAATGACATAACATTCTTATTTGTTTTTATGGCATACCAAACATAATTTAAAGTTAGTACTCGATTTTCTTGGTACCATCTAATCAATTCAATTGTTTACTTATTCAATTTCAATGAGTGAATTTTCAAGTTCAACCAACTCATTTTCAAAATATCAAGTGGATGAAATAACAAAATTTCATTCCATTTTTATTCTTATTTTCATTTTTATTCTTACAAAAGCCATTTTGTGTACCAAACGGGACTTTAGCTTTGTAGCTGGTGGAACTAAATATGCAACTCCTACCAACTTCAGCCAATTGGTTTTGCCTTCCTCAACTCATTGGCTTTCTTTCAAACTCCAGATTTTCAATTATCCAAAGCCAAGCATTAAATAATAGCTAGGAGATAAACAAGGTTAAAGAAAGTGAGTTTTTATGCCTGGGCTTTTTTCTTGTTCCTTATGCCTATAATCACTACTCATCAAAGTCATTTCTACAAATCAGAAATGCATCATTGATTATATAATACCAGAATATAATGTGGTACTAGTATGGATACTTTCTATATATGTATATCATGTAAGATCAAACTTGCTTATCTGGACTTTTGGTCAACAATAAGTAGACCTTTTATTTATGTTAGAAAAGAACCTTTCTTTTCATTTGATATTTGTTATCCAAACATAGAATAACATACAGTCAAATGCAAAAATGCATGAGGGTGTCAAAATTGAGATAGATATTTAAAAATTAAAATTTTGAGTACACATCTAGTGATTGGTTATATAGGTAACATGATTTTTCATAAGTGAAAAAATTTGGCCTAACAAGATGCTATCAACAAAAACACATAGCAGTGTAGAAAAATACAGACTAAACCTAAATATCACAGAGATAGCAAAGCAAATATAAGAATGTACAATTTATAGAAGATTTAGACAAATTCTTCACAAAAAAGCTTCAAGCTTCCAAAAGCCACCTTCTTTTTCTTTATCTTGACAAGCAGTGCCCAGCCCAAAACAATATTTAAGAATATTCAGTAACCTCAAAAAATTATAGTATACATAGGCTTTTTCCATAAGTAGACATAGACATCCTGGCTCTTCCATATATAAGAGTTTGCAAGTTGAACCCGGATCTTTTACTGTGCTGTAAAGGGTGCAAAGCCCCTAAACAAGAAGTCAGTCTTTTTTTTTTTTTAACCTTTGTTGCATTGCACAGGACGGGTTAACACAACGGAGAATCTTTGTGCCTGCAAGTTTGGATTATAACCCATATAAGATCAAACTCTCACAAGGGTATGCCAATAACCTTCCCAATGAACTTGGAAGGCGCAACCATGCAAATATATGCCATAATTGCAGCAAGAAGGGACATAATCCTCTCTGTTCTTCGTTTCATCTAATTTCCTTTAAAGGGTGACTGCCTTAGTTAATGCAACACTGTATACTATGATACATGGCAATTCTATCTCACAGATGGAAAATAACTTGACAGTCAGAAACTACTCAATCGCATTATAGATTTCTGTTTAATACAATTCACAGCTTAATATATCTATGATCACAGTTAAAATACTAGCTGTCATAATTCATATGCAAGAAGTGGTTCCCAAAACCATTGGAAGTGGTTCATTTTTTTTCTCTACAGTACAAGAATCAAACACCATATGAACATTTACAATCAACGAAGATCTGGCACCATTTTTAGCCACCCTGCCATGTCCTCCATCACCGTAGTCATTCAACTTATAATCGCAGGCCATTTGGCGATGAGCTTGATCTGGTCGCCATTATTTTTGTTGCTTGCACCATCAAATTTATAGAACTAGTACTGACGACACCTAAAATAATCCCTAATTTTTTTTTTGAACTTACAGTACTTGAAAGTTGGTGATAGAGGATGAAGAAAGTTAATCACATACCAAACATTATTTTTACTAATTATCTAGTAATCTAATACCTAGGTACAAATTGCCAAGGTAACTAATTTCCACACAGTAGATTTGCAATCTTTAGACCAAACACCACCTAGAGATTTTTTTACAAAGACTAAGGATAGGATTCTCAGCTGCCTAAATGGATATCCTTTGGATGGCTATAGGAACCCACGTATGACCATAATAAGCACTCACTCTCATGTATATATAAATGCATTAAGCCATAACACTAGCTTATAGTACATTACATTGGCAACAAAGTGCTTTTTGCCTATGAGATTTTTTGCTATTAATGGCTATGTTATTTTGGTTGATAGTAATGTTTCTGGAGATGACACTACAAAAAAATTGACTTTTAGCAGCGATTTTAGCCAAAATGTCACCACTAATAAATTTTAGCCGCGACAAAGTGTAGCCACTAAAAGTCGATAATACAAATTTATAGTAGCAACTATAGTTGCCACTAAAACTTATTACAATTTAAGTGAAACAAGTGTTGCCACTAAATGAAAACGTATTAATGACGACATAGGTTGTCATTATAGGTTGTCACTATAAGTACACATTTAGTGACAATAGTTTGTTATGGGTAAAAATAATTAGTGACACCACTAAAATCGCTGCTATATATATTTAGCAACGACTTATTGTTGTGGGTAAAAATCAATGCCATTTGTTACTATAAAGAAACCTTTAGCGGCAACATTTGTTGCAAGTGAGAATGAATTAGCAACATAGTCATAGTCGCCACTAAAGATTTTTAGCGATGATATGTGGTCGCCACTAAAATGAATTAACAATATAATCATGGTCACCATTAAAGATTTTTAGTGACGATATATTATTGTCACTAAAAATATTTAGGGATGATATCATACTCGTCACTAAAGGTATTTAGTAACAAGAAATTATGGTTACCAAAAGGCAAAAGTGACGATATTTTTGTAACAATTAAGTTTTAACAACAACATTTGGTGTTACAATAAAAGCTTTAGTGGCAATTATTTTGTTTCTTATACTAAAAATAGGCTTTTTAGTGTCAAAATTTATTGCCACCAAAGGTAAGGGGGTTGATATATATATATATATATAAATATATTAAAAATAAATAATGTACATTGAAACTAAATTAACATTAAAGAAAATTAGAATAAAAATAAGAAACAGAAAGCAATATATATATGCTAATTGACATGTTCAAGAGGCATTAATTTCTTAATATTGCATATCATAATTAGTATTATACCTATAAGTGCTCTTATAATGTCCTACATGTTAGAACCTATATTAAAATATCCATTAGAACATGAAATGATGGCATAAATTGATATATCAAAAAGGCTATCAACAAAAAAACATAAATCCACTTTCTCTTCACCTAACTTGTCTATGAGAAGAGTCATTGGTCGAAACATTCTGTCCCTATTGATAAAAAGATAACATTAATCATATACTGTTATTGTTTAACATAACATTACGGTAAAAAATTATTTACAAGTACCTGTTGCATGGTGGCTATAAAGCTAGCCAATTAAACTTGAATCTCTAACTAAACTCGTTGTTGCATTGTAACCCGTTCTTCTTGAATCTTCTTTTTCATCTCAACTTGCATTTCCTCTTGTAACCTTTCCCACTTGTAATTTTCTCTCCATTTTAGCCTGCATTTGTTCCATCCTTGTTGAAACCCTCGAATCCACTTCTGCTGAGTCCATAATTCTCTTTTTTGTTGGTTTCTTTCCATATCTTTTCCCCCTAATATATCTTGACCTCTCCTCTAGAATGGTGGCCAAAATTTGATCTCCTGTTAATTGATTCTCATTATCTTCTGCTTCTTGTTGGTGAACTAGTTCTTGAATGTTCCCCTAGTGACATAACAATAGATAAACACTATAGATAATGATGCAATAGAATAAATAATTGAAGCTTAATGATCTATAACAACTTACATGAATTTCTTATGACTTGGGATCTACCCATTCCACCTCTTCGTCCTTATTCTTACGGGCCTGTTGAAGTTCCTAAACTCGGATGGGGGTGCCACTTTTCCAGTAATGGGATCTCTTTACAATATTTATTGGATGATAGTCCATGCTACCATAGAGGGAATAACATAAAGAGAAATGTTTATAAATACTTACCATAGACTCCTCAACCTCTATAGATGAACAAGTACCACATGTATACTTTTTTACTTGCCTTGCCCTGTTTGCCTTATTCCTACTACTCATAGCCTACAATTGGATGATATTATGATCATGAGACATTAAAATCATGTAAATACAAAGCAAAAAATCCTTTGAGTTCTTGTTAGAAACAAATTACCTTGACCTCTGGACTTTGCCAATAATACATCAGCTACTCCCAATCATCACGGCTGATGTTACTTGGTTGAGCAACCTTCTTCTCTTTATTTGGGTAGCACTTAGCATAATATGCATGCATGTTAGTCTTTCAATATTGGTATAATTGACGTAATGTTTCAATACAAATTCTATTTAATCTCTTTTCAGGGCACCCATCGCGAACATTAAATTTGTCTTACATAAAACATAAGAAACCAAACTTATTAACTAATAGAGGAACACTATAAATGCTATATAGAGAAAAATGACCCACAAATGTAATTTAATACCTTTACTTTCAACAATAAAGTGTCCCCGTATTTGGCATAAACTTTGGCCTAATCACCATCCTTGAAAGAGACTGTGGTCCTCACTATATGTCCACAGTAGTTAGCAAAGTCATAGGCCTCGTCTCTATCAAGTCTATCTGAGTTCTCAGGGATGTAAACTTTGATTTTTGAACCATATTTTGTCTTCATATCTACTGATATACTCTTATATTTTTCCATACCTTTCTTAGTTGTGTTGCAATAAGCTGTTGTATGTGAAAAAAATAAACAAATTAATTATTGATGTATATATATGGCAAAAGTGTAACAAAAAAAGCATTATCTGCATGAAATGATACTTGAACTACTCGACACCTGTGATTGTTATATAGGAAGCGAATCATTATAAATGGTTTATATATCCTTCTGTGGTAGGAGTGGTAAGAGTGCATCTCCTGACTCTAAATCCCCTTGGGCATGCTCAGGTGAGAGTGCACCTCTTGGCACCAAATCCCTTTGTGTATGCTTAGGTGATGTCACCTCTCTAGTGGGGTTATATCGACCTCAGCCATTACCTTTCCTAATGCCTCATCCTCCTCAACCTTCTAGCCTACCTTATGCAGAACTTGACATTTGCTACCTTTTGTTCAAATATAGTATAAGTAATAAGATGTGATAAAACAAACATTAATGGAAAATAAAAGTCGATGATAAAACATATACATAACAAGCATATAGGAAAAAAAAGTAAAATAACATAAAAGTAAACAATACAAAACGTATATGACACAAAATATACCAAACTTCAAACACTTTAACCACTCAATCATAATTTGGGAATGTTTATACAATAATTGTAAATTTTTCAAATGTTCAGTAAGATTGATACTAATTTTGATCACATTTAGTGTCCATCATGTTTTTCTTATCGTCATCATCAAACAAATCTTCTCCTTCTTCTTCATCAGTGGACTTAATCTTATCATTGTCATTAATGAAATCATCTACTACATCACTTGCATTATGCACACTTGTTTGAACATTTATACTTGTATGGCTTAGTATTTCTTGTTCAACATTATCCCGATGTAAGAGGACTACAAGGTAAATGCCCATGTCATCATTCCAAATTGGATTTAATTGGATTACGTCTTGTTGATATGCCTCATCAAGAAGGAAACCATCATTCTCACCACTTTCTTTACCTTTTTCCACCTCTGAAAGGCTAAAGAAGTCACGAGAATTTGTATTCACAACAATTAGCCACTTCGCGTCAATGATGTCTCTCAGGTAGAACACTTGTTCTGCTTGGCTAGCCTAAACAAATGGCTCATTCATATCCAATGAATGCTAAGCATTCACACTTGTGATGCCAAACTTGTCAACCCTGTATCATTTTCCTAGGAGACCCACATCCCACTAATGACATTTGAAGAGATATACTTTCTTATTCCCAATATATGAAAGCTCATATATGTCCTCTAGGATGCCATAATACTCTTTTCCTGAATCATCCCTTTTCACAAGAACTCCAGTATTGTTAGTTTTCTTCCTTAAGATATGATTTCTTGTATGAAATCTAAAACTATTGACAAAATAAGTAGAAAAATGGTGCACTGTTTTAGCTGGGCTAAGTGCTAGATTGATGAGGTCATCATTAGCTTGGCCTTATGTGCATAACTATAAAACCTGTATAAATTAAACATACTCTATTATTGTTTATTTGGACAAAAGATTATGAGTCAAAATATGTTACTTAACAAAGTATACTATATTAACAAAGGAACATACTCATGCACAAAACCATTTTGGAAAGTCCTCAATAGTTGAAGTTTGAGTTTCAATTTCCAATTGGTGTTCCCTACATTGTAATTGTAGTAAGAAGTTAGAAAATATTTACTAACTAATTAGTGTCATAGAGATTAGCAAAGGAGTGATAACTTACTCCATGAATGGAAAAACATCTCTGAAATTTTATAACACATACATACAAGCTTTATAGAACTCTGCTTTAGGTAAAGTAATGGACTCATAATACCCTCTTGCCCTCCTAATTTAGTTGAAGATAAACTTGTCACCATTATCTATGGGTCCATCATCATTTCCAAGAGGCTGATTAAATTTGGTTGACATATTCTTTAAATAACAAGAGAAAAAGGCAAGGTATTCGCCGGCTAAATAACATTTTGCAATTGAACCTTTTAGACAAGACTTGTTACGAGCATAAGATTTAAGCGTGCGCAAGTAACTACGTAAATGGCAGATGGTTGAAAAGAGAAATAGTTTGGAAAATTTGAGAAATTGAATAAAATATATATTGAAACATAATACCTCTTAATAGGGTACATCCATTGGTATTGCATGGGTCCACCAAGCATTACCTCTTTCGACAAGTGAATGGGTAAGTGAACCTTGACATCAAAGAAAGCTGGTGAAAATACCATTTCTAATTTGCATAATATGAATGTAATTTGAGTTTTAAGTTGTCCTAGATCTTTAATTTTTAAGCACTTAGAACATAAATTCTTGAAAAATTTACCTGACTCTATTATCGGCTCTGACACTTCTTTAAACAACAGACTGCGTATTGCAATTGGAAATATGTCTTGCAACAATATGTAGTGGTCATGGAACTTTAATCTAAATAATTTTCGATTATAGACATGCACACACTTTGAATGTCACTGGACACGTGCTGATAGTTTGAGGACTAACTAGTTGTAATATGAATCTTGATTTTTTATTTTGATTGTCATTGAAATTGTGCTGATGACTAGATGCCTGACTAATTGTAGTGTGAATCCTGATTTTTTGTTTTGATTGTTACTAGAATTGTGTGATCATTTATTTAATGTTTTTCACTTATTTAATTGCTCTGTGCCTATCAACATTATTGCATATTCTTTCCATATACCTAATCATATAGTTTCAATATTTAATTGCTTTAATTGTGATAGCTAAATATATTTGTAGTTTCAAGATCCTTATTCTTTATTATATGATCACACTTTTTGTTTGTTTGTTTGTTTCTTTTTTGTTTTGGACGAAAGATTACACTTCATGTTGATCCTATATGACAGAAAAGATGCTTAAACATATGCATACTTTTTTGTTTTGGATGTAATGTCATTATTTTCTTTATTGTAAAATTATCTTTCTTTGCTTCCTTTGATATTATTGTGCCATCTATCCTTGCCGTAAATGATAATGCAGCGTTTAAATAATAAGTTTTTAATGCTTCGGACTTTCCCTCTCATGAACCGTGATTGCAGCAACCAATTTTAAGATTGTTAGTAGCTACAGTTCCTTCTTTCTAGGATTATTCATTCATGGAAGCAAAGCAATCTACCACTAGTTTTGTTGGAATAAACGAAAAAGCTGCATGGAAACAAATAGTCATAAAGGAAAACAAATGAAAGCAAGTGCCTATCTGAAGCACTTGTGTTTATAAACAAAAAGGCTATCATCTCTAAGAAGTAGAAATTATTTAGCGTTGAAACGCTCTTTCAGTTGCCATATCAATACCACAAATTAAATACCGTTTATAAACTCAATTTAAACATATTGCTTCTAGAGCTCAAGTTGCCATGAGTGTGATGCTTCAGTATCTGAACGCAGCTGTTGCTGGATCTGTGGCCATAGGCAAGAGAGAAAAGATTATGAGGGACTGATGCTTCAGACCTTCAATGCCACCACAAGGGTTGCTGCTTATTTTGGTAATCTTTAATCACGGTTTAATCTCATTGAAATTGGTTGCTGCAATCACGGTTCATGAGAGGGAAAGTCGAAAGCATTAAAAGCTTATTATTTAAATGTTGCATCATCATTTTATGGTAAGAACAGATGGCATGATAATCTTCATTGAAGCTTCAGGCGGCAGAGATCTACCAAATTCCACAGCCTGAACTCCAGAGGATCTCATCTAAAAATAAGCACATATAAATTCACTAAAATAAATATTACAAGCAGTCAAGTTTATTGATATATTTATTGCAATGAATTTCTATGAACAACTTATTCTACGTGTTTGTAGAAAAAAATTATATTTAACTAAGAATTTTTTTTCATTTTTGTTTGTTCCATTCAAGCACTTTTCCCTTCTTTTCCTTTTTTCCCACTAATATTCTTCTTCTTCTTTTTCGATCCGAAGATATCTTTTATCTTCTCAATGAACCTCGTGAAAACCCCATTAGTCTTTCGCTCAGCAATTGCTCGCTTCTTTATCTGCAACATGGGTTCCTGTTAACAAATTGGATTCGAAATCGTTAAGATACTTTCTGTTATTTATGTATATTATTTATAAATAGGTATCTTTAATTAGATAATGTATCAAATCATAAATAGATTAGGGAGATATACTCGGGATACTCCGCAACTAATTCCTGTATATATATTGTTGTGATATGAATGAAAGAGATAATGAAATCTTCCAGATTTGACATGGTATCAGAGCAACAGGCTGCATAATCCTTCTCATATTTCCGAATTCCATTCCTGAGTGTATTTTTGAATTCCATTCCCGTATTTACATACGAACCAGCAACCGAAACCTTTGAACCTTACGACTATGACCACCAGTCCAAGCATCTACTCTAGCACCTCTGGTGTATCGAATTCTATCATTGTTAATCAGGACAATGCTCCTTTTCCAGTCACTATCATTCTCGATGAAACGAATTACGCCCTGTGGTCTCACCTAATGGAGATGCGTATCACAGCTCGCAACAAGAGTGGATACTTGACTTGAGAAACGAAGAAGCCTGACCCTGAGGATCCAGCCTTAGCTACTTGGATGACAGAAAACCAATGAGTCCGCAGCTGGCTTATTGAAGCAATGAACCCAACACTTATGTAGAGGTTTATATGTCTCCCTACTGCAAAAGAGATCTGGGATGCTTTGACTCGAACTTTCTATGATGCATCAGACGAAACTGTGCTCTTCGAACTAAATCAGAAGACATTCACCATTAGACAAAACGGACGTCCCTTATCTGTTTACTATAACGAATTGATTGCCCTTTTTCAGGAGATTGATCATTGCTCAATGGAACAAGCTGAAACAGTGGCAGGAATCATGCAAGTACACACGGCAATGACTCGTTTACGGGTCCACATTTTTCTTGCAGGACTTGATCATGAATTTGACCAGGTACGAGGAGAAATACTTCGCAAGGAGACAAAGCTCGACCTGGAGAGCACTTATGCATATGTACGAAGGGAAGCACAGCAACGTCAGATTATGAATGCCAATCGAACTCCCAGTGAAAGTACTGTACTTCTGACGAAACAAATGCAACAAGGGTTGACCTTGAATACCCAAAGGCAGAAACCACGCAAATCTGATTCTCTTGTATGCTCACACTGTGGGGAAATAGGTCACTCGAAGCAAAGATGCTATGAGATCATTGGATATCCTGAATAGTGGGATTTCACTAAGAAACCACGAAGAAAAGTCGATGCCAAAGCCATGCATGTGACAACAAATGATATGCAAGAATTTTCGACTGCTGAGTCTGACTCTATAAAGCCAATGGCCAACTTAGCACTCCAAAGTCAGAGTGGAAATGGTAAGAATAATGTTACTGCTTCAAATGGTTCATGGATTATTGATTCAGGTGCCTCAAATCACATGACTAAGGATGCCCGGAACTTAGAGAATATATTACCATATTCGAAACCATTAGTGACCACGGCCACTGGTGGTGAAGCGCGAATTGAAGGACAAGGACAGTGTCATCTCTCTAGTGAACTCTCTATGGACACCATTCTTCTTGTTCCCTCACTTGATTATAATTTAATGTCTGTTAGTCAGATTACTATATCTCTTTCCTGTACAGTGACGTTTTGGCCTTTTTTCTGTGTGTTTCAGGACATCCTAACCAAGAAGATTATTGGCTATGTTAGGCGAGGTAATTTATATTATTTGGAGTTGGAGCCCCAAGAACCACCGGTTGTGAATAAAGCCAGTTCTGCACATAAGGCCGAAGCAGATGTGTGGTTATGGCATATACGCTTAGGTCATTTATCATTTGGATATTTAAAAAAGTTGAAGCCTATTTTATTTTTCAAATTGAATAATACGGATTTCCAATGCGAAATTTGTGAATATGCTCTCTTATGTTCCTAGTCGACATAAATGTACTGAACCTTTTATGGTAATTCATTCAGATGTTTGGGGGCCGACTAAAGTTCCAACTTTTTCAAACGCACATTATTTTGTAACATTTATAGATGAGTGCACACGGATGATCTGGCTATCCTTGCTTAAACACAACAATGAAGTCTATAAATCATTTCAAGAATTCTATAAAATGGTGCAAACACAATTTAACCGCAATGTTAGTGTATGGCAAACAGACAATGGAATAGAATTCATGAATTCTCAACTTCGTGAGTTCATGGTCAAGAGAGGTATTCGACACTCAACTTCATGTGCCTATACACCCCAGCAAAATGGCCTCGCCGAGAGGAAGAATAGGCAACTACTTGAGGTGGTTCGTGCTTCGCTATTTGGAATGAATATGCCTCGAAAATATTGGGGAGAGGCTGTCAAATCAGCTACTTATTTGATTAATCAAACTCCATCAAGTGCTATTAACTTTCAAACTCCACTTAGTAAGCTTCAATCGTTGTTGTCTGTACCCCATCTTCCCAACCTCGAGCCACGAATCTTTGGCTGTAAGGCATACGTCCATGTACCAAAAGCACTTCGTGCAAAATTGGATCCTTGTGCCCAGAAGTGTGTGTTCATTGGCTACTCTGATTTCAAAAAAGGCTATCGCTGCTATGATCCATATGTACGGAAGTTATATACCACACTCGATGTCACCTTTGTCGAAACTGAACCTTTTTACTCTGGACCCTATACTTCTCTTCAGGGGGAGAACGGCTCAGGGGAAGAGAAGTTTAGCATTAGTGAAATGGAAGTGGAGACGGAACTTAAGAAACTTGAAGACTTACAGATCCAACTTGAAGCAGTATCTCAAAGTGTAGAAGGCCAAGAATTTGATGTTGGCCATGCATCTGATTCTGACTTGAATACTCTTGAGTTACCCACGCCTACACCATTAGCCAAGGAACCTTCCATAGATGTCCTGAACGGTCAGAATACGTCACCTCAGGTAAGTAACTCAGACTTGAATATTTTTTAACAACAAAATAACTCTTCACAGTTTGAACTTACTTCTAGTATTGAACCATGTGTTGATGAACAATATGTTGATGAGATCCCTACAACTCAAGAATTTGCTGCTAATGACTATGATGTCAAGAATGGTGAATGCATGTCTCAGAGAGTAACTAAAGGGGTACCCAAGAAACATTATGAACCAGACTTGAAGGCAAAAAGTAAATACCCAATGTGCAACTATACTTGCCCCCACCAGGTACGGAAGTGAAGGATAAACTGTATAATATTCCCATTCCAACATCTGTTCAGGAGGCACTAGATGATTCGAAATGGAGGGAAGCCATGAATGAAGAACTGGGTGCACTCCAAAAAAACCACACGTAGGATCTTATACCCTTACCCACATGAGAGAAGACAGTGGGATGTAGATGGGTCTATACGCTCAAGCTCAAGGCAGATGGGAACTTAGATCGTTACAAAGCACGGCTGGTGGCAAAATGATACACACAGAAATACGGTGTAGACTATGATGAAACATTTGCTCCAATGGCTAAAATGAACACCATACGAATCCTACTGTCACTAGTAGCCAATAGAGAATGGCCGTTGCAACAACTAGACATTAAAAATGCATTCTTGAATGAGGAGCTGGAGGAGAAAGTGTTTATGGAAATTCTGCCCGGAGTGAAATGCCCAAATTCACACAGGAATAAAGTATGCAAATTAAAACGATCTCTATATGGATTGAAGCAATCACCCCGTGCATGGTTTGGCAAGTTGACTTCCACCATGAAAGAATTTGGGTACAGACAAAGTAATGCAGATCATACCTTATTTGTGCAGCGAAAAAATGAGACAATCACCATCTTACTGGTTTACATGGATGACATGATAATCACTGGAAATAACCAGCAAGAAATCAACAACTTGAAAAAACAATTAACTACCAAGTTCGAAATGAAGGATCTCGGAGAACTTAAATATTTTTTGGGCATCAAAGTCACTAGAACGAAGCATGGGATCTCACTATCACAACGGAAATATGTGTTGGATTTGCCGGCAGAAACTGGCATGATCGATTGCAGACCTATCGATACTCCCATTGAAATGAATCATAGACTTGGGATCTACCCAAATCAAGTCCCAACAAATAAAGGCCTGTATCAACGACTAGTCAGGCAACTAATTTATCTGACACATACTCGTCCTAACTTAGCTTATGCAATAGGAGTACTTAGTCAATTTATGCATACTCCGAGTGAAGATCATTTAAGAGCAGCTATTTGAGTCGTAAGGTACTTGAAGGGTACACCAGGTAAAGGACTATTCTTTGCAAAAAAATGGAACCATCAACATTGAAAGGTACACGGATTCCGATTGGGCTGGAGACCAAACCACTAGGAAGTCTACCTCGGGCTATCTAATGTTTGTAGGTGGAAATCTAGTGACTTGGAGAAGTAAGAAACAAAAGGTAGTAGCTCGGTCAAGTGCACAAGCCGAATTCAGAGGTATGGCACACGTGGTGAATTGTTATGGATCAAACAAATTTTAAGGGACTTGGGAATTGAGTATGACGTTCCAATGGACTTGCATTGTGATAACAAGGCAGCAATTGAAATAGCCAATAACCCGGTCCAGCATGATCGTACAAAGCATGTAGAAGTGGATAGACATTTTATTAGAGAGAACTTAGACAACTATGTTATTCGATTTCCACATGTGAAGTCGAGGGATCAGCTAGCAGACGTTATGACGAAGGCAATCTCCACGTTATATTTCGAAGACATCATCAGCAAGTTGGGCATGTTGGATATCCACACACCAACTTGAAGGAGAGTGTTAACAAATTGGATTCGAAATTGTTAAGATACTTTCTGTTATTTATGTATATTATTTATAAATAGGTATCTTTAATTAGATAATGTATCAAATCATATATAGATTAGAGAGATATACTCGGAATATTCAGCAACTAATTTCTGTATATATATTCTTGTGATATGAATGAAAGAGATAATGAATTCTTCCCAGATTTGACAGTTCCACCGTCACGGAATTCCCCAACGAAGCTCCAATCCGAAGAAACTTCGCAACTAGCTGAGGATACACCCCTTGCATATCCGTCTGGAACTCTCTCGAAACTCCGAATATCGACGAACTTGTCCTGCCATCATACCCGTGAAACCCGACTCTTACGCGCCCGTTGATGTACGCCTCGCACGCCATCAGAATCGCATTCGCTTGGGCGTGAAAATGGGCACAGACGAAGGGTTGGAAGTTCTTTGGGGCTTCCGAATTAAGTGTACTGTGGATTTACAGGTAATAATGAACACTTTGATTGTAAATTTGTGAGGCTTTTTTGGACCCATATCTGTTGGATCCAGGCTCGTTGAAGTAAGGCTTTTCGTTGAGGACGAGGCTTTGGATCGAGTGCAACACCTGCAACAATGTCGACTGCTCCGGGTTCCACCCCTCGCTCTGGCTACCCAACCATGTGTTGAGGAGGCTCAGGCAGACCCGCCCGTTGGTGTACAGGTTCGGGTTGAAACCGTACCCGAATGAGAGGTATTGGACCTTGGGTGGGTTGGTCGGGTAGTCAGGCGGGAAGGCGATGTCAAAGAAGAAGAGAGCGTCATGGTAGGGTGTGCCGGCGACGCCGACAATGGCAGCGAGGAGCAAGTCGATACGGGTCTCGAAGACCCGGGTGAAAATGGATTCAGGTAGGTTCTGCTTGAGGATCCCCCACTCGTTCGTGATCTTCTTGCAGGCTCTTCTCTGTGCATTGCTGAAGCGCGAAGACAGAAAGTGGTGGTCTGAGACATCGGAAACGACGTCGAATCGCATGAACTCACAAGTGGTGTTCATGTTTTGCATTTCGCTGCTTTGAGAGAGACAAGAGGCCTTTTGTAGAACAATGGAATTTGATTTTTGAAGGGTTATGTTATTTGTTGAAGAATTTAAATAAATAGTTAATAAGATAAGGAAGATGTTGTGTAGGAACTCAGTAAAAGAAGTCCAAATTCTATTAGGAGAATATTTCTAATTTGATAAGGTATCTATTTCATATAGAATTGATTTTTTTAATTAAAAAAAAGATATCAATGACTGAATTATTTAATATTAATATATCGGTCTCACTTTGTCAAAAATAAAGCTCTCAATATAATTATTTTTTTAAAAAAAATTAATTTCAAATGATTTATGATTATACTTAAAGTAAATTATACTATTTTAATTTTTAAAATTTAGTTATATTAGCTTGAATTTTTATTATTTCAAATATATTATCTATTTTCTTAACATTTAATATATATATATATATATATATAATTTTCTGAAATTATCAATAAAATTATTTTTTTCCTATAATGGGTTTCTTGTCAAAAATAAAATGATTTAATTATCTTTACAGTAAGTTAAAATAAAATTATAATATCATATTGTATAAAGTTAATTAATTTCATTCACATAAAATAAATTAAAAGAAAAGTTTTTGTAATATCAAATGTTAAAAGATCTTTTTTTTGAAAAAAATATTAAATGTAATTAATCATATCTAAAAGAAAGTTAGTATAACTTATTTTTATCTTTGATTCCATCATTATTTTGTATATAAAGTACGTGACTTGAGAAAAAGGAGAATAAATAATTCATCTCATTACATATTTATAGTTTGTTTTACTATTTAATATTGAGCTAATTATTCTTTGAATTTATAAATTTACATTTATTTAATTAGAGTACCACGAAGGTTATTTAGTTGTTATCCATATACCATATATGTATATAACAATATCCCTTATTAAATTTTTTGTTATTGACTGATTAATTAGAAATTTGAGTTATATATAATTTTGTATATCAAATTGATTTATTTATCTTTTTCATAATAATTTCAATAAAATTAATTTTTTTATTTTTCGTATTTAGTTAGTGGTCTTTCGTGAATTTTTTATTACTTCTAAACCAACATCATGTGGAAGTCTTTGGGAATTAAATATTTTTAACATTGATTTATTTACGTAATAACCTTTGAAGATTTTGAAGTTCTCATTTTTTTTTCAAGCAACATGATATAATAGTTAAATAAAAGAACCTTATATATTTTTAATTTTTTTAATACATGACAAACTAAGAATTCAAACATACATATTTTAGTAAATTACTTCTCTTTTGCCCCTTAAAGATATCCAAATAACATGGTTATCTTTTTATTATGAATATATATATATATATATATTCATAACTATTTAGTGACAGAATCCCTCCTTGATTCCCTAATATTTAGTGATGAATCAATGAAGGACATTTCATCCCTCACCATAACATTTTTGAATTCGGTGGGAATTCTTGCCAAATTATATATAGATTAACAAAGAAATAGAGAGAAAAATTTTCTTCACTATTTTCCCTTCCTCACTAGAAAATTTAGTGAGGGAACTATCCCTCTCTAAAAAGCCTAAAAAAATAAAAATTTTACTATAGTTTAGCTAGAGATTAACAAGGGAATTCCCTCGCTATAATTCTAACCAAAATTCAATAAATGATAAAATTCTTTAACCCCTATATTATTTCTTCCCCCTTTCCTCCTCTTTAACTATTTTGCTTTATTGTTGCTCTTGGCCTGTCATTGCCATTATGGTCTATCCATTTGTAGTAAGTCCCTTTTCCTTTCTCTTTCCACCCTTGCTTCAGCATAAGCAAAAGATAAACTTATTCTCCCCAACCCTTGATTTTGGTTTTACATAATAATCTTAGGTAAATTCAATGATATGCTACTTTTGTTAGATTAATTTTATAAATTAATATTTAATATAGATTAGCATTAATTAATTATAAGATAATTGTATATTATATTTTAAACAATTAGTCTTGTATTTGGTAATTGAGTTCTAAACAAATGGGGTTTTGTTTAAAAGTGTTTAATCCATGAATAGTTGGATTACATACATATCCACTAGGAAAAGACCCCAACTTACATTTCTTTAATAGCCAATAATTTCCTATCACAAGTTTGACCCATATGGAGAAGATAAAAGAGGCAGTTAATTATAAATACAAGCATTATATTAGAAACTGCAACCTCTCTCTCTTCTTCTCTATTCTGAAACCCTAAGGGGCAAAGTAAGTTATGTGATCTTTTACTTTTATTCATTAGACTAACAAGTATATCAATGGATTTCTTGTCAGGTATGCAATTCCTCTATTTGTTTTGACTATCAAATATTATTATGATTCATGTTGTCAACACAAGGTATCAGAGCATCATTGATAGCATGATTTCTTATTTGATTGTATTCAATGACAATAATTAATTAGTCTAATTAAAAAGAATCCCAATTTTTCGAACCCTAAAACCCTAGAAGTTGGGAATTCTTAAATTCAAACTAATTATGCAAAATCAATCGAAATTGATGTTAGATATTAGTCTCCTAACATGAATGGCATGTTTAATTTCGTACAATTTCAGCTTTATCAGTAGCAATTTTGGATTTGAGCTTTGAATAGGCGTTCTTTAGTCTATAGGATTTTGAACTTGTTTCTCCCAAAATTAATCCAATTAAAGGATGCCTAAACATTCCTCACACTCATACAAACAAGAAGCACAAATCAATTAAAAGAATAGAGGTCAAGAATATATGGATCGAAAATGGGCTTGTTCAAAAATTTCATGCTTCTCGTTTAATCCCATATTGCATTCATATTCTTCAATTGATTGATGCATATTGCATAAAATGAGGTCTGTAAGCATGTTATGGATTCAAATCTACGAATAAAATAATATTTTGAAGCATCAGAGAGGCAACAATGGCAGAAAACTACGATTGCTACACACGCTGGAGTTGGGAAGGAGATGACCAGCTCCAGCGTTCCCCACTAATGCTCCCACGCTATTGGGAGCGCGTGTACATCATGCGTTGGGCCTTTTAGCCTAGCGTCAAGTCCAGTCCACTTATTGTTTATGTTTTATTTATATTTTATTTTTTTGTAAATTTTTAGAACCTAGAAAATTTTATTTTGAATTTTAGAAGATTTCTACAACAAATAAATACACTTTATTTATTGAATTTTTGCCTGAAAAAATTCATGAATATACTATATAATATTCTACATTTTGGTGATGAACCACTCTCCTTAATTATTAGTGTAGTCATATTATATAAATCCTTGAACTTTAAATGTGGGTGTTTTTAGCATATAATAGGCCAATTTACACTTAATGGTTGCACCTCTTATTGTGGAACCAACCATGGAAGTATTCTAATCAGTAAATGTCTGAGAATGGGCTACATTGATGCTGGATACACCCTATCGATGTAATATTATTAGGATTTTACTCTTCTAAATAGGCAAATAACATTTTTTTAATGTTTTTCAATATTTCTTATACCTTCTCGGTATGACTATATTGAATGCATCTTGTGTAGACTCTTTGTGAAGGCTAAAACTTTATAGTATATGCAAGTCTGACTTGACACACCACTTTGTTGCATAGTTTTTTAACTGAATCTTGATTAGGAATCTTGTATTATAATTATATTATGCACACATAATTGCTTATTTTTCAAATTTTGGTTATTTTAGTTCTTGCTTTCCAGCAATTATCTGTGGTGAAAACTCTTGATGGTACGAATTATGATGACTGAAAAGAGTCTTTGAACATATACTTGACAATTTCTAAAAAAGATTTAGCACTTAAAGAACTTAAGCTAAGAAATCTCACACCTGAGTCTAGTTCTACTGATAAGGCCTACCATAAACAATGGTACGAGTCAAATCAGATCTGTTTGGTGGTGATTAAGTATACCATTGAGAAGGGAATTAGAGAGAGCATTCCAAACAAAGACACTGCATTAGAATACATAAATGCAGTTAGGGAGAAATTTATGAGACTTGACAAAACTCAGAAGGCCTACTATCTCTCATTGCTTAATAACACCCGTTATGATAGAGTGTCAGGGGTCAGAACACACATCATGAAGCTCATACACTATTATAACAAGCTTAAATCATATGGAGTTGACATGGAGAAAGCACCTTAGTTTACCAAGTCCTTCAATCATTGCCGTTGGAATATACATTCTTGAGAACTTCTTATAATTCACAAGTAGCAGAGTGGTCAATTGATCAGATGATATCTATTATGACTTAAGAAGAAGAGGTGATCAAGAAGAATAATCCATATACACCATCTGTGAATTATTTGTCTTATGGTTCAAAACAGCAAGTCAGGTGCTATTGATAAGAAAGGAAAAAGTCTAGAAAAATAGAAATTTAGAAAACCTGGGTTTAAGAAAGTGTTGAAAAGACCGCAGAAGAAATTCAAGGGTAGTTGCCATTATTGTAAGATGCCGATCATAAGATATCTGATTGTTATATATTGAAGAACAAGCATAAGAGAAAAGGTATATCTTCTGCTATTACCCCTCTAGCTCTAATGTGCTTTGAATCCAATAGTCTTGAAACATTTTCTAATTTTTGGTGATTGGATTTTGGTGCAACTATCTATGTTGCAAATTCTTTACAGAGGCTCGAAACGGGAGGATCCCAAGTGAGAGAGAAAGCTATCTTGGGAATTGAAGGTAGCAAGGTTGTGGTAAAATGCATTGGATCAGTTTCTTTATATTTGTCTTCTGGACATGTTATGAATTTGAACAATGTCGTTTATGTACCTTCTGTGAGAAGGAATTTAATTTCTAGTTCAATTTTAGACAGTTGTGGTTATTCTTTTTGGCAAAGAAATGGAAAGATTGATATTTATTATGATTCTATTGTTGTTGATACTGCTACTTTACAAAATGGATTATATTGTTTAAACTTGAGTGATTGTCCTATTGAATCTTCTAATGCTCTTATTAATGCTGTGATTTGGCACAAATGCCCGAGAATTAATGAAAACTCTTTTATTTTGTGGCATCGGCGTTTAAGCCACATCTCTAAAGAAAGATTGGAAAGGTTGGTCAAATAAGGTGTATTGCAAGATTTAGATTTTTCAGATTTTGAAACTTTTATTGACTGCATTAAGGGAAAACTTCCTGCTAGAGCTAGAAATAAAAGGGTAAATAGGTCTGAGAATATTTTAGACCTCATTCATATTGACATATTTGGGTCCATTATACCTACAGCTATAGGCGGATTCAAATACTAAATTACCTTTATAGATGATCATTTTAAGTATGGTTGGATTGATCTTCTACGTGAGAAATCAGAATCATTGAATGCCTTTAAGAATTTTAAGGCAGTAGTTGAATTGAAGACTAGTAGGTCCATAAAATGTGTAACATCAAATAGAGGAGGAGAGTATTATGGGAGGTATACTAAGGCAGGAAGAAATCCATGTCCTTTTGCTTTATTTTTGGAAAAACATGGCATTAAAACCCAGTATACAATGCTTAGGATCCCACAATAAAATAGGATTGCAGAGAGGCGTAACGTACCTTAATGGATATGGTTAGAAGTATGATTAGCCACTCTTCCTTCCCAGAATTCTTGGAAGATGACGCTTTGAAGACTTCGGTTTATATTTTGAATCAGGTACCCAATAAAATAGTACCAAAGACTCCATATAAACCCTTTACTGGAAAGAAGCCGAGTTTAAAGCACTTTTGAGTATGGGGTTGTAGAACAGAAGTGAAGCCATATAATCCTCAATTGAAGAAATTAAATTCAAGAACAGCTAGTAGATTCTTCATCGGGTATTGTGTAGGCTCAAGAGAATGCAGATTTTATTGCCCTACTTACAACACCAAGATTATCGAGTCTGATCGAACATTTTATTTTGAAGATGACTTGGATAATGGGACTTCTGTACCTAGAGTCATCAATTTGCATGATGAGAGCACCATCTTACCTATGCCTATTTTAACACTCCCTATGTCTAACGGAGATGAAGTTGTAAAAAATCTAATTAGAGTGGATGCAGAACTCCCTATGGAAGAAGCAGTTAAGTCGGTAATTGAATTGAGACGTTCTCAAAGAGCACGAAGGCCTATAATACCAAATGATTACATGGTTTATTTGCAGGAATTCGAATCTGATGTTATTAAAGGTACAGATCCCGATTTCTTTAAGCAAGCAATGTTTAGTCCTAATTCTTCTAAATGGATGGAGGCTATAAGTGATGAGATTGCCTCCATGCATCAAAATCATGTATAGGAGCTTGTGGAATTGTCGAATAAGTGCAAACTAGTTAGTTGCAAATGGGTCTATAAAACTAAACGAGGAAGTTCTAGTAAAATTGAAAGATATAAAGCCAGACTTGTAGCTAAAAGTTATAATCAGAAAAAAGGCATCAATTATACAGAAATTTTTTCTCCAGTATCTACAAAGGATGCCTTCAAAGTGTTTATGGCTCTTGTTGCACAGTTTAATATTGAACTTCACCAGATAGATGTCAAGACCATTTTTCTTAATGAAGACTTGTATGATAAAGTGTACATGACTCAACCAGATGGTTTTGTTAAACCTGGAATGGAATATTTAGTATGCAGACTACGAAGATCCATATATAGGTTGAAACAAGCCTCTAGACAGTGGTATTTGAAATTTGATAAGGTCATCACCTCTCTTGGGTTCATTGAGAATAATTCAAATCAATGTATTTATCAAAATTTTGATGGGAGCAATTTTGTCTTCTTGGTACTCTATGTTGATGACATTCTAATAGCCAGTAATTCTATAATTTTTCTGAATAAGACAAAACATATGTTGTCATGCCATTTTGATATGAAGGATCTTGTGAAGCATCTTTATTTATAAGGATACAAATCCATCGTGATAGATCTCATGGCACTTTAGGTCTTTCTCAAGTAACTTATATTGAAAGGGTACTTAAAAAGTTCAAAATGAAAAATTGTGCATCTAGTCCCGCCTACTCAGAAAGGTGATTCATTGTCTCGATCACAACGCCCTAAAAATGATGCTGAGAGGACTGAAATGGATATGATTCCTTATGCTTCCACTGTGGGCAGTGTTATGTATGTACAAGTATGCACTCATCGAAATATAGCCTTTGCTATTAGTGTGCTCAAGAGATACTTGAGTAATCTTAGAATGACTCATTAGAAGGCTGCCAAGAAGGTTATAAGGTATTTGCAAGGCACCAAAGACTACATGTTGACTTATAAAAAATCTAATATACTTAAAATTGTTGGCTATTCAGATTCAGATTTTGCCTTTTGTATAGATGATCGAAAGTTAACTTTTTGGTATATCTTCATGATATCTGGAGGAGCTGTTTCATGGAAAAGTGTTAAACAAACACTTACAGCCACCTCCACTATGAAAGTAGAATATATCGCATGTTATGAGGCTACCTATCAGGCAATATGGTTAAGGAAGTTGATTTCTGGCATACGTTTGGTTAATTTTATATCATGACCCTTAACTATCTTTTACGATAATTCGTCTGCTGTATGTTTCTTTCAAAATCACAAAAATTCTAGTCATACCAAACATTTTGATGTTAAGCTCTTGTTTGTTAGAGAAAAGGCTGCTGAATCACAGACTCGCATTATACACATTCGAAGTGAAGAAGTGCTTATGGATCCGTTGACTAAAGGCTTACCCATAAGAGTATTTCAGAACCATATAACTCGTATGGGTTTTGTCAAATCTTTCATGTAGCCTTAACTCAGTAAGAGATTGAGACAAAATTATCTTATTTATTTTTGGTTTAAGGCCACTTATGCAATTTTGTTTTGCTCAATTGGATATTAAGATATTATCAATATGCTTAATATCATTTGTTTCCCTATCGGATTCAATGTTTGTGTGTTAATGTGCCATACATCGCTTGATTCCCTATCTAATTTAGTGATTTTGAGTCATTTTTTTTATTTGTTTATGACTTAATATGCAGTGATTGTTTATTGTTATTTTGTGCGTAATTAATTAATGTTATCCAAGTGAGAGATTGGTAGATTAATTTTATAAATTAACATTTAATATGGATTAGCATTAATTAATTATAAGATAATTATATATTATATTTTAAATGATTAGTCTTGTATTTGTTAATTGAATCCTAAACAAATTAGGTTTTGTTTAAAAGTATGTAATCCATGATAGGTTGGATTACATACATATCTATTGGAAAAAGACCCTAACCTACTTGGATTACATACATATCTATTGGAAAAAGACCCTAACCTACATCCCTTTAGTAGCCAATAGTTTCTTATTACAAGTTTGGCCTATATAGAGAAGATAAAAGAGGCAGTTAATTATAAATACAAATATCATATTAGAAACTACAACCTCTCTCTCTTCTTCTCCATTCTGAAATCTTAAGGGGCAAAGTAGGTTGTATGATCTTCTGTTTTTATTTATCAGACTAACAAGCACATCAATGGATTTTTCGTCAGGTATGCAATTCCTCTATTTGCTTTGACTATCAAATATTATTATGATTCATGCTGTCAAAAACTTTAATGTGGATTTATTTTGGAAACAACTATAATTTTGCTTCTAAAAGCTTAAATTCATCAATATAGAATTTATGAGTTAATGTTGAAATCTTAAGTGTGAATCTCTAAGTTGTTATGCTTGAATCTATATTGAAGAACTCCTAGGTTGTTATGGTTAAGTCTTAATTGTAAAATTTTGAGTTAACATTGAATTTTAATAAAAATTCTTTAGATTGAAATTATGACATTGGAGAATTTTTAAGTTGTTGAAATCATAAACTTAAGTATAAAATTCTCAATCACATGTTTATTGTGCTTTTCAAGAAGCTTTAGGTACTTGATTGGGCCTTAGTATTATTTTTCATTTGCATATGGATAATTAGCCTGAGAGAACTATTCAAAGTTTAGAGGATAAGCTAAGGATATGCTTGACTTTGGTGGAAGTTGGAGAACTGTCTCTTACAATAGTAATTGTCAAGCTCATATACAAAAGACATCATTTGAGGCTCTATGACAAGCTATCTAATTTTGAATTAATTATCTCCATGGGACACGCTTTGATAAGTGCTCTCCACTAAAAATTCTAAGATCAATAACTAAACTTGGTTTTAACTAATTACTTGAATAAGGTTTGCACTTGACATTGAATTAGAATTTACATACTATTGAATAGTTTAGATGATTTAAGTAAAATGATCTTAATACCTATATAATTAACATTAATAAAATTATTGATAATATTCATTTAATAGACTTTGATGGAAATCCAATTGGAATTATGATATGAATTGCCATTGCATGAGTTATACTTATCATGTTATTGGAAACAAATTCCAAGGAAAGATTGTGTGACCAAAGGGCTATTGCCTAAGTCTTTTACTTCAATTCTTCTTACCAAATTTGTACTACTATACTTACATAATTGCAATTATACTTAATTGCTTTATATTGGAGGAACTTTTTTTAGCTCTTGGTACACCTGAGTCTGAACCTTAGAGAATAGAGGGGGAAAGATGATGCTTGCTAGCCCCGTGTAAAGCCCAATGCACATGGGTCGATTAGTTTATGTTGGAAGGAATCATGTTGAATAAGATATGCTTAATGGTTAGTTATCTTGTGAGCTGTGTGCTCCCCTTTAAATATTACTCTTATGAGCTATGTGCTCGTGTTTGGTTAGTGCCTTCATTAGCTATGCTCATCTGTGTTATTAGTTCTATTTGAGGGTTCTCCCACTATTTATGTTTTTTGAGTATTCCTTGTATGTGTGTTCCATTTTATAATGTATTAACTTGTTCTTGAAGTTTATATTGACGTCCTTAATCTCCCTTGAGCTTTCCTTGTATTATTTTTTCAATTTGTTGATGTGATAATTTGATTTTAATGCTTAGATTAATCTCTTTTATTTCCTTCAATTAAATGGTTTGACTAGTTGCTAGCACTATAACTTCAGATGTTATCTTTCCTAGTAACTCCTTCTCACTTTCTTTAACAGTTCATTTAAAATTGTTTCCATCAAAATACCTATACTTGTTTATTTTCTTGTTATCACTACCAAAAAAAATTATCCTTTTACGATAGTTGTATAGCATAAAAAGTAGAATAAGTGCAACTTATTCAACCACTTCTGTTTAGCAGCAATTGTTGAAAAAACTACTGCTAAATAATAATGGTTTTGTGAAACTTTTGCTAAATAATAGCAGTTTTTTGAAGACTTTTGTTAAATATCTTTTTCCTTGCCAGTGATTCCAACAGTTGCTAAATAAGTTAAACCTCAAAAAAATAAAAGGGAGAATTACAAAGAAGAACCCAAACTTAAAAAATATTATCTTATAAGATTTGTTATTAATGGTTTTAATTAAAATAATTGGTAATTTATCCTAAAATATTGATAACAGATCTTACAAGATAATATTTTTCAGTCTGGCTCTTTCTTTATAATCCTCCGATAAAAAAATGACCCCTCTGTAGAAAAGTTTTGATCACTGTAACACCACTCGAAGAAACCCCTCCCTCCCCAGTTGCTCCAACCATCGTCCGGCCAAGTCATAGCGTCTGTTCGGTCAGAAGCTGCCAACACTGTCCACCCAGCTAACGGCATCTATCCATTTGTAAAAACCTATCGCTTTTCCGCTTCTCTGCCATTTCTCTTACATTTTAAGCTGTTTTTGAGCTTTTTTTTCCTCTGTTCTTCCATTTTTTTTAAGATCTGTTGGATGATTATTAGTTCAAAGATTGTTGAGTTATGTTAAAATGCTTTATTATTGTTCTTTTCGGTCTTTAAATGTTTAAAAATTTTATGGGAGTTTTTTATTTAAGAATATTTTTATTTTAATGTTTAGAGGTTGTTTTAAGTGTATTATTGCCTCTTGTTCTTTTTCAGCTGTGTTTGTTCTTCAAAAGTGCAAGCTTGGTTTGTTAAAAATTTTTATTTTGTTTATGCTCTGTCAAAAGTTTATGTAAGGCTGAGGCTTTAATTTTGAGCAAATTAATATAACTTAATGTAATATTTTGCTGTCCATCGAAAATATTAATTAGTATTTTGATTAACTTTATAAAGTTCGAGTTACTGACCACTTTGTCCAATACAAACTACTCTATATATATATATATATATATATATATATATATATATATATATATATATATATATATATATATATATATATATATATATATATATATGTATACAAGTTATAATGAATAAGAAATTTGTCTATCAAAATGTGATATGTTCGTAATATTCTAGTGTTATATCAAAACTTTTAAACGGAAAACTTCTAAACAAATTAGTTATTCATATTTGAAAAAATCTAATGAAATTGTCGAAGGAAAAAAATCAATATCAAGTCTCTCTCTTTCTTCGGTCTGTCTGTATGGAAAAACATCATGTCTTCTGTATATTTTCTTACTTGATAGTAGACAATAAACACTGTCTTTTCCAGCTTGTGTTGTGGACACAAAATATGTTAAAAAAAAAATCGTATGAATGTCATTTTCTTTTAGCCCTCTCTTTTTTCCGGAGATTTGATCCTCTTTTGCTATGTGAAAAAAATTTCTAGATAACAATCTCTCTCATGTGCATCGGGAAGACGTTGATTACAACGTTCCATTTCAACATGACGGGGTAGAGTCAAATTTGTATTTTTAAAATATACATTAGATCAGAATGATCTTACTCATATTTCTTTCTTTTTTATAATCCATATGTCCTGAAATTATGATGAATTACAATTGACATCAATTTCATTGGTCCTCCCTGTCAAATTATAAATCAATCCCCTTAATTTTTCCAAAGTACATGAAAAACTTATGTTATAATATAAACTAATCATCCTTTGAAAAGAGTTATGACATAGATTTTCAATCCATTAAAAAGTTATATTATACAGTTACATGAATATTGTGATTCCTTTTTCAAATTATATACAATGTCTATTATATTTTTATAATTACTATTCAATAATGCATATTCTTTTTATTATTGTCTTAGAAATGGAGGTACAAAAATTATCTCTATTCTATCTATATACTTCTTACATTCACATTCTTCTTATATTATCCAACTAAAAAAGCTGAATGTTGTGGATGACAAGTATAAAGGTGAGTGGGTTTGGGCAATTTTCTGCATCAAGAACCCTTTTGTAGGCAAGTTACTAATTTCAACCCTTCCATTTAGTTGATTGATTTTACTTATTTTCTTATAAAATAATGATATTGCTTTCTTCAATTTTATCTTATATAAATATCAAATTTAGGGGTTAAAATTTTAAATATTTAATCACTAAACTATTCAAAACAATAAATCTCAAAATATTATATTTAACTGCAAAAAAAAATCTATATAGATATGTGCTATAATTTAATTGGAAATTTAAGATCAAACAACATAGACTAAGCATACACATTGCTTTGTTGTTTATAATGCATTATGTTTAACTATAAAATAATCTAGAATTTTTAGGGTCGCTGAACCATGAGTTTATTTTTTTTCTAAACTCTAATAGTAATATTTATAATGTATTTATTGAGCAAAATTTATCTTATATAATTTAATTTTCATATATTTCTAATGACACTTTATATATTTAATTTAGGTACCTAATTAGGGGAATGGACATCGATCAAGTATGGCAAATTATTATCTATCCTTTTCCAATCAAGAAGAAGAACATTAGTAGATTTAAGACTTACTAAATGAAGTTGTAGGAATTTTTATTAAATGATATCATAATTATATGTATTATTTATGGATTTGTAAGACTTTTGTTTATGTGATAATATTATTGCATATACTAGATTTAATTTTTAATTTTAATGATAGTTTAATTTTTTATCTAATTATAATTTAAAATATATATTTGTTGTGATTATTATAAACAAATCATTTTTAACTATGTTTATATGTAGGTCCAAATATCATAATCATAATAAATAAATAAATAAATAAATAGAAGCAATTGCAAGCGCTAGTTCATATTATATGATAACCATTGCTAAAATAGTGATGGTTGACTTAAATTGTTGCTATAATTTATTACAACACTTGTTGCCATTGAAAACAATTGTCATAATGTAACTACGATGAACATTTAAGTAATGGATTCTATAATTGTTACTAAACTTTTTAGCAATAGTTTTATGGTTGCAATCATCATTTTTATCCAAAATCAAACATTGCAAAAAGTGTTTTTTTTCTTGTAGTGTCTTTTTTTCTTGTAGTGTATGGTGTATATTATTTAGTCAATGATTTTTCAAAACTCACTCTTTTATTTTAGATGTTACATATATAACCATAGAGCACGACTCATTATCCAAAGCTCAACTCTTGCTATATTATTGAGGTTAGCCCAACACTTTATTCATGTGGGCCTAATGATGTTTTTATATGGTGAGCCCAACACTTTGTCCATGTAGGCCTTATGGTGTTCTTCTATTCTCTATATGAGTTAGACATGCTATTATAATTTAGATATTAACTCTGTTAAACCAAAAAAAAAAATCCACACTTCTCATATAGACTATTTTGAATATTTATGTTTAGGTATTAGAAATTGAAAGCTTAGCTCTCATAGATTGTTGTATGAAACTGAGTGCATCGGGCTATTTATATAAACTCAAATCGTCTTATTTACAAGGGAAACTTTATTGAATTTTTTGCAAAAAAATGTTTGAATGGTAAATGAAAGTATTATGAATATTTTCCATGTGTCTATATGTTTGCCTCAATTTGTAGGCTTACAAGATCAAAATTAACCTTGTGTTATGTGCTAGTCACTTCTTTTTGATAGAGATGTGACAAAGAATAACAAAGGATTAGAGATGGAAGAACTATGGGATAGAAAGGGAATAACAATAGATTTTTTGCTTAAAGATGCATGCCAACACAATTTAAAGAGAGACGATTAAGAAATAACTTTGGGATAGTAAGGGAATATAATGTGAGAATTTTTCTTTAAAAACTGGCCATTTAAAGCTACAAAATAGTAAGGGACAATAACAAGAAAAATTTTCTTCTATTAGAGATAGCCATAGAATGATCTCTCACTATTTAATGTGCTTTTTGTAATGAATTATAGTGACCAAAATACTCTCAAGATAATATTAATTATTTATTAAAAATATAACTTCTCAAAAATTATATTTTTTAAACTTTTATTTCAGTGTTATTTATTTTAATTTATTCAAAAATTCAAAAAAAATGACAATTTTATATTAATTATATATATATATATATATCAAATACTTATCATATTATATAAGTGATAAATGTAAAGATATTTTGATTAAAATATGTATAATATTATATATATATATATATATTGTTACAATAAAAGTTAGTATAACATATCTTTTAATTTTGAGTAAAAAAAGTGAAATTTTACAAAATTAGGATGAAAATGCTGTATAATATAAACATCTTTAAGAGATGTAAGGTAATTTACCTTAAATATTTTGGATGTCCTATGTCACTCTCCTGTTTCTTGATGTCTTTTGTCTTGCATAGGAATTAATGCAACTAAGTAGATAGGAACTCTTCATCGACCTTGCTCCCCTCCATTGAGATTTTGCTTAAAAAAGGATTGCTAAAATATATGCTCTACAAGTCTTCTACCTTGTTTGCCCTATTTCCACAAGGCAATTCAATGTTTATCATACATATTCATTCAACATTCGTATAAATGGGTTCTCTTCTTGTTCGATGCTAAAGGAATTTTTTGAAAGATTAAACAATTGTTAAGGTAACTGAAGCATTCATCATACGTGGAAACAAAAGTTATCATTATTCAAAAGGTATAAGTGTATTAACCAAGAAAAATTTATATGTCGAGGTCCTAAGAGAAGAGATTTTCATTGCAAGCATTCTTTAAGCTTCATTTGTAGGTGGTCCTCTCCTAATCAATCATATCATCCTTTGTTATGCTCTACATTAACCATGAAAATGCAAAATTGATGGAGTAGGTTTTCTGAAACAAGCATAGAGAGCATATGTGTGTGTGTGTGTTAAGAGATGAGTTTCATTATGCTTGTATAATTATTATGCCTCTTGCGTCAATATACTTGTATTGTATTCAATCACATTTTTGCTACCTTGCTATTACTCTTTTTGGTGTTTGTTAAGCTAGCTCAGCTTTGATTATTCTTCTAGTATTTCTTTATTCTTTCTTCCTTACAATGTGTATGGTGGTTAGTTATTTGTTAAAAGATTTATTTATATACAATAAAAGTTTTTTATGTAGTTTGGCATCATTTCTGAGTTAAGAATTTTCATCTTCAGGTTTTATTTGTTTTTTATCTTGGTATCAGAGCTATTGAAGACACAACACCATAAAGATGTAAGAAAACACTACACTAGTTACTAAATCATCAAATATTAAGCTACCCTCAGCTTCATCATCTCTGCTTATTATCAATCTTGTTAAAATCTCTTCTCTAGCCTTATCAATCAATCAAGTTTACTCTATCAAGCTAGGCAGAAATAATTACCTTTTCTGGCAATTTATGATCCTACTAATCATCAAAGAGAACAAGCTTGAAGATTTTATTCTAAGCACCAAACCATGCCCACCTCAATTTCTTTTTGATGCAATAAAGAAAAAGGTGAATCCTAAGTTTAAGGGATAGGTATTCGTCAATCAGCTCTTTCTTAGTTGGTTGTTCAATACCATAACTATTGAAATTACATCTCAAATGCTTCATTGTCAAATATCCCAAGAACTATATAAATTAGCTAAGGATCTCTTTGGTGTCACACACGAGTTTGCATTACTATCTATAAAGGGGAGTTACAAAGAACAAAGAAAGGAACAATGAAGATGGTGGAGTATCTCAATAAGATGAAAGCTATTGCTGACAATTTGGCCTTAGCTGAAAGTCTTATGCCCCTTAGTGATCTTGTTACCCAGATTCTTATGAGTCTAGACACTGATTATAACCCAGTATTCAATTCTCAGATAAAGAGAATCTGACATGGATTGACCTCCAAGCCATCCTTTTGACCTATAAGAGTTGAATAGAGTAGCTTGACTCTTTCAACATGATGAATATTGGGCAACCATTTGCTAACATGGCAAAGTCTCACATCATACCTTTTGATAATTCTAAAAATTATTAGAGAGGATTAGCTTTGTGCAATTTTAAAGGAGGTAAAGGTCATGGAAGGAGTGGTAAAGGAATAAGCAAACCTACTTGTCAAATTTATGGCAAATTAGGACATATTACTATTAATTGCTATTTTTTGATATGATAAGTCTTACATGGGCTCACCTCCAAACCAAAGCAGAAACAATGAAAAGAATTTCTATGCATATATTGTCTCACCAAACATAGTTAATGATCTAGCATGGTGTATGGACAATGAAGCTAGCCATTATGTGACATGTGATGTTAATCACATTGTAAACATTTTAGCCAACTCTGGTAAGGAAAAATTAACTGTAGGTAATTGTGATAAAATTACCATTAAACACGTTAGTTTTACCAAGTTCTCTTGCCCTAAACACCAGAAAATTGATTATAAAAGATGTTCTACATGTCTTACAAATAACAAAAAATATCATGAATGTTTCTAAATTACTTTTTGATAATCATGTTATTATTGAGTTTATTCAATCTTCTTGTTTTGTGAAGGACAAGATAACGGCAGAAATCTTGTTGCAAGGGAAGCTTGAGGATGGACTCTACAAGGTTTAAAAACATTCTTCCAACTCTATGACAAAATCAAATCCAATTCAACACTACCATAGTTTAGCTTTACTTACTATTAAGGAAGAATGGCATAAGAAACCTAGTCATCCTTCAAACCAAATGTTGTTTCAAATTTTATAGAAATGTGATGTCAAGTTTAACTCTAATGAAAACACTTTTTTTTCCTTGTGAAACATGCCAGTATGGCCCATGCTCTTCCTTTTAACTTGTCAAAATCTAAAGCAAAAAATCCTCTACATCTCATTTACATTGAGCTTTGTGGACCTTCTTCAATTGGCTCATAAGAAGGATAAAAATACTATATTAACTTTATAGATGACTTTAGTAGACATACTTAGATTTATCCTTTTGAAATTAAAAGGAAAGCCTTACATTTCTTTATTCTATTCAAGAACTTGGTTGAAAATTAGTTTGAAAGAGAACTCAAGATTCTTCAAAATGACTAGGGTGGAGAGTTTTAGAGTTTTACTACTATTTTATAGATTTTTGGCATTTTATGCAGACAGTCATATCCTCACACATCAACCCAAAATGGAAGACTTAAGGACAAATATCGACATATAGTTGAATTAGGACTTACCTTTTTGGCCCAACTATCAATGCCTTTAATATACTAGTGAGAATTCTTTCAAACTAATATCTGCCTTATAAACATACTGTACACCTATTCTATATGGAAAATACACTTTTCACAACTTTACCTCAAAGAACCAAACTACTTTTGCTTAAAATCTTTTGGGTGTGGCTGCTACCAATGTCTTAAACCTTACAATTAGCATAAGCTACAAGTATGTGTGTTTCTTGGTTATAGTAATTCATATAAAGGATATAGGTGCCTCAACTCTACTAGTAGAATTTATATATCTAGGCATGTTAACTTTAATGAAGAGGATTTTCTTTCCAATTCTAGTTTTCTAAATACCAAGCAACCTTTAGAGTTCATTGCTCAATCTCTATCCTTCTTTCCTTATCAATTGTAGACCTCAAAACCAATCACTACTCAAACTTCATCTTAGTCCAATGCTTCTGCTTCTATTGTAGCAAGTTTGCCTTCTAAATATCATTTGTCAAGTAATGATCTTATTATTCCTCTTGCAATACATGACCATAGCACTGAAACTAAATCTAAAATACTATTACTATTGATTCATCTCTAAGTGCTGCTTCTAGTCTAGATTTAGTCACAAAATCAATGCCTCCTCCTCAACAACTTCACATGGTAAGAAGAAGTAAAAGTGGCATAGTTAAACCAAAATACCCATTTGTGAGTTTCTCTTAACTACCATTGAACACCTTAGTTGATCTAGTGATGATTTTCAATGCTATTAAGTTTTCTCATTAGAGAAAGGCTATAAAGTTTGAATATGGAGCCCTCATTTGCAACAAGACATAAGAGCTAGTTCCCTATGATTATCAACAAAATATCATAGATTGTAAATGGGTTTTCAAAACCAACTACAATTCTAATGGATCAATTCAGAGGTATAAAGCACGTTTAGTTGCAAAAAGCTTTCAACAAGATGCTAGTGCAGATTTCATTAAGACCTTTAGACCAATAATGAAGTTAGTCATAATTAGAATAATCCTTAAAGTAGCAGCTACACATAATTAGCAAGTAAGGCAACTTGACATTAATAATGCTTTTCTCAATGGGCATTTACAAGAAAATATGTTTATGAGACAACTAGAAGGTTTTATTGATTCTAACCATGGGTGCAAGTTATCAAAGACTTTGTATGGTATGAAAGAAGTACTTAAGGCTTGACATGACAAACTTAAATCTATCTTATTATGCTGGGATTTAAGTAATATGAAGGGAGGTACATTGTTTTTGTACAAGTCCAAAGATCAAGTGCTAATGCTTCTGATCTATAAGGATGACATTGTTATCACTAGAAATAATTCTCAGTCTTTCAACCTGTTTGTTTAGAAACTGAACACCTTGTTCTCCTTAAAAGATCTTGGTTCCTTTTATTATTTTCTTGGTATTGAATTTTATAGGTATGATATAGGATTTTACTTAAACCAGAGCAGGTATATTTTTGATCTATTACAAAAATTTGAGATGACTGATGCAACATAATGTCTTACACCTATAGTTGTAAGAAAACTTTTGTTTACTTCTATTAATGAACCATTTAGAAACCCAGTAAAATTTAGAAGTGCAATTAGTGCTCTACAATATCTTACCATTACACAACCAAATGTTGCTTTCTTTGTTAATCATCTTAGTCAATTTCTTCACTGTCCTACTGATGCTCACTGGTAGGTTGTAAAGAGGTTGTTGAGATACCTTAAAGGCATTGTAAATTGGAGTTTGCATATTAAGCCATCAAATCATCTTGCCATTATTGGATTTTCTGATATTGACTAGGCTACTTGCATAGATGATCAGAGGTCTGTAGTAGGTTACTATGTTTTCTTAGGAGATTCCTTGATTTTTTGGTCATCAAAGAAGCAACAAATAGTGTCCCAGTCTAGTACTAAGTCAAAGTATTAGGCCCTTACATATTTAGCTATAGAATTGATTTGGATTAAGTTATTATTGAGAGAAATTGGTATTACATTTATACAAACACCTATCATCTAGTGTGATATTCATAGTGCAAGTGCATTAACTTTGAATCCAGTTCTTTATGCTAAAATAAAAGACATCGAAATAGATGTGCATTTTATCCATGATCAAGTAATGGCAAAGGAGTTATACATATATTATGTTCCTTTGGCAAATTATTTGAGAAAAAGCACTATCTCATTCTTAGCTTAGCATGTGCTATGACAAACTTAGGTTGAAAGTTTAAAGGGCTGTTAAGAGATGAGTTTTACTATGCTTATACATTTCTTATGCCTCTTATGTCTCTTAAGTTAGCATACTTGTATTGTATTTAATCACATTTTTGTATCTGTTTGTTACTCTTTCTAGTGTTTGTTAAGCCAGCTTAGCTTTAATTATTCTTCTGATATTTCTTTATTCTTTCTTCCTTTCCATATGTATGGTGGTAAGTTATTTTGTGATAGATTCATTTACATATAATAAAAGTTTTCTATGTAGCTCAACATTGTTTTTGAGCTAAGAATTTTCATTTCTAGGTTTTACTTGTTTTTCATTTGAGAGAGAGATTAAATGTTGTAATGCAATTTATAAGATAGCAAACACTTTTTAAAGGAGTTGTTTTCAAGTGAAATGAGAAGTAGGTTTTCTGAATATGAGATTAAGGGGATAAATCTCACAGAGAAACAAGCAAAGAAGGGGAGAGAGAGAGAGAAAGAGAGTAAATGTTGCAATGCAATTTGCAAGATATGAAAAAAGTTGTTTTCGAGTCCAACATATATCGAATGCAACATGACATGTATCCACAGTGCAAACTATCAATGGAGGGAGCAAGATCTAAATACTTGGAAGAGAAAGGGAGATATTTGCAAGAATACTAGTTACTTAATAGATTTATCATTATAATTATATTTATTAATTACACAAAAATTGAATTAAGTTTTTTAAGAATTAGTAATTATTATATAATTTAATATTTATTTAATAAAATATTATTTTATATTTAATAATTGTTACATTATAACTAAAAAATATAATATTCTTAAAATTATAATATTATCACTTTTAACAAAAATGAAAAAAAGGCAAGTAGGATACCAAGTGCTAGGGTAACAATTCTGTTAACTTATTAATTATTACTTTAGAATTTATCTAAAACACTTTAAATTTTTTTAGAAAAAAACTTTAAAGAGAAAAAAAATTTAAAAAATCAAAATAAGATTCCAACTTGCTTAAAATTATGTTTTAAATATTAATTTAATAACATTTGTCTCTTCTATTATTTTTTAAAAAATAAAAATAAAAATATTATCTTTTACTCTATCTTTTTTTTTACGTACCAAACATTACTCTATATTACAGTCCCCGCATAAAAACTCAAATTTTACAAAGTGCATATGGACATTTTGTGCTATAATCACCACAATTGAAAATTGAAAAAAAAATTATAATAAAGGACTAAAAGGTAAAAAAAATATATTTTTAAAGATTTATTACTATTTATTTTAAGATGATTATTATTAAATTTAACAACAAATAATTGAATTTAATGATAAAGATTTTTAAAAATAAATTTTTTTTCTTTTTGATTTTTTTTTTTTTTGAGGAATGAGAAGGCAGGAGTATGGTGTACCGGCTCTCGATCCCGTGCCAAAGCAGTTTCAGACAGAGATCTAAACATAATTTTTTCGCATTAAGCTATGTACCATATACTTCACTTTTTCTTTTTTCCTGCATCTTCTTTCACTTCAATATAGTTAAGTACCCGAGTGAATATAAATCAAAATTACAAAAGCAAATTAAACGTAAAACTAAAGAACTAATTACAGTCAACTCTTATAAAGAAAGGAGGGGTGATTATATATTTTTCAGAATATTATATATTTTTAATTCTGAGATAATAATTATTAAGTATTATTAAATATAAAATAATATTTTATCTATTTTAATAGATTTATTAGTATATGTATATTTATTAATTATATAAAAATAAATAATTTTTTAAAATTATTAATTACTAAATAAATTAATATTTTAAATAATCATTTAATAAAATATTATTTTATATTTAATAATTAATTATATTATAATTGAAAGTATATAACATCTTCAAAAACATATCGTGATCAATCTAAAGAAATTGTATCTGCGGAATAATTTCTAAATACGTATGATGGATCGACTGACTACAAAAAAGGCAAATAGCTATCATATGCAGTTTACACAGATCTTGTCTTCTTCTTCAATCCCAAAATATCTTTCATCTTCCCGATCAGCTTCTTGATAACCCCCTTGCTCTTTGGCTTGGCAATTGCCTCCGACATCGGCTCCACCCTCAAGTGTACGCCGGAATTCCCCAGAGGAGCTCCGACCCGTCGGAACCCCTCAACTAGCTGAGGATACACTCCTTCCATCTCCGTCTGAAACTTCCTCGAAACTCTAACCGTCAACGAACCTGACCCATAATACCCGTGAAGCCCCACTCTCACGCGCCCGTTCGCGTACGCCTCGCACGCCATCAGAATCACATTTGCTCGATCGCGAAAATGGGTATACACGAAGGGTGCGAAGTTCTTCGGGGGCTTCCGAATCAGGCGTATTGTGGATTTACAGGTGAGAAAGAACACCTCCTGATTGTAGTTCTGCGAAGCTTTTTCAGATCTGTATATTTGGATTCCGGGCTCGTTGAAGAGGGGCTTTTCGTTGAGGACGAGGCTTTGGATCGAGAGCAACACTTGCAACAACGTGGACTGTTCCGGGTTCCACCGCTCGCTCCGGCTACCCATCCATGTGTTGAGGAGGCTCAGACAGACGAACCCATCGGCGTACAGGTTCGGGTTGATCCGGTACCCGAATGAGTGGTAATGGACCCTGGGCGGGTGGGTCGGGTAATCAGGCGGGAAGGCGATGTCGAAGAAGAAGACAGCGTCATGGTAGGGTGTGCCGGCGGCGCCGACGATGGCGGCACGGAGCAAGTCGATGCGGGTCTCGTAAACCCGAACGAAAATGGATTCGGGTAGATTCTGCTGGAGGATCCGCCACTCCTTCGTGATCTTCTTGTAGACGCTGCTCTGTGCATTGCTGAAGCAATCTCCAATGTCCTTTTTGCCCTTGGGAAGAGGCGAAAATAGGAAGTAGTGGTCTGAGACATCCGAAACGACGTCGAATCGCTTGAAGTCGCAGGTGTTTAAGTTTTCCATTTTCGCCGTTCTGAGAAGGTAGAGTAATGGAATATACATAAACAGTTAATAAGAGAATGAAGATGTTGTGTAGTTAACTCAAGCAAGAAGCCTAATCCTGTTTGGAGAAGACATCTAATTTGACAAGGAATCTATTGCCCTCAGGTAGTTGTTTGTTTTTTTTTTTTTTTTTTTTTTTTTTTTTTTAAGGAAATAGATATGATTGCAAGAATAAAATGACTGGATTATTTAATATTAATACTGGTCTTTTCACTTTTTAAAAAAGGTAAAGTTCTCAATAACACTATTTAAAAGAAAAACTTCAAATGAGTTATTTATGTTTATCTTTATTTTAATTAATTTTTTTAGTATATAAGGCCCATCACTTAAAAAAACAGGGGACTTAAAAAATTTATTTTTATTAATATGTGTAGTTTGTTTTATTATTTAATATTAAGGCAATTATTGTTCTAAAATTAAATTTATTTTTAGTTAATTAAAGTAACTTTAAAGTTCATAATACATATCCAATATTAGTTATATTAAAATTTTATATATGAAATTTATTTCTTAGCTTTTTTTTTCAATTAAATTTTCTTTTTCAGTCAGATTTCTTTGTGATTGTTTTTTTGGGGGTACTTCACCACTATCATATGGAAGTCTTACGAAATCATTTATTTTTAACATTGATTTATTTACATAACAAAATTTTCATATTCTGAAGTTCTCATAATGTTCAAGTAATGTGACATAATAGTAAAATAAAATGATCTTTTATACATATATATATATATATATATATATTAGTATATGACCCCAAAAAAAAAAGAATATGAACTTAAATATTTTGGATGTTGATGAGTTAAATACAAATGTTTGATTTGTCACTTGCTTTGCTTCCCCCACAAAAAAAGCATTATGCCCTTTAATAAAGCACAAGATGATACGTAATGTGGTTACGCTGATAAACTAGTGGAAAATCCATGAATGAGGAAGAAAATCTAAAGACGCAAAGCCATTCCAAGTCTAATGTAATTCAATCGTGAAACAGGTCATTGAAGCAAGTAGTCTTTGTTACACTTTTCTCTTTCCTCTCTTATTGTCCAAGCACTTTTTCAATGATTTTGATTTCCATTATGTTTAAGGCCCTTACAAAATTTAAAAATTATAGTTAGCAATTCATATGAACCTAAATTTTAAAAAATATAATTTGTTCAAGCACCCTTAAGTATCTCTTTTGGTTTTTTACAATATTCTGGTATCTTAGAGGATGAAATTTATCTTGTTTGGAGTATTCAAATAATCTTTCTTTATAAGTATTTTTCTGCAAGCTTAAATCCTTAATGTTTTACAAGTTTCTTAATCACCCACTAAACTTATATTCACTTATCACTTGAGCCACTTATTATGGGTGAGATAAAATGGACTATGTCTTTGAAAAATTAGGTTTAGACTTTGATTATTATAAGGACTCATTATATAAAACTTTAAATCTATTAATAAAATTAGACTTAACATAGATTTTACAATATTTAGGCATTTAATGGATTATATTAATTTTTAAATACTAAAGTTAAGAAAAGAATTATTTATAAATGTCACACCCCATTTCTCCAAGAGAAGGGAGGCCGACTTGGAAACTTATACGGAATTCTTAGTTATAGATTTATCTACTTTCCTATACAATAATTAATCTTTAGGTGGTCCTACATCGAATATATGTACATTAGAGGTACCCCAGTCTTGTTGGATATAAAGTGTACTTCGTTTTGGATACTAGCTTTTTATAAAAATTTCGGCAGAGTGTCCCCTATAAATAAGACATCCCAAATTTCTACAAACAGCCAGAATTTAGTAAAAATAACAACAGAGAGTTCCACTCTCTTTAATCCAGTCAACAAAACATCAATAAACCCAAAAATAGGGAAGGGGGAAACCAAACCTACATCCATTTGTCCTACTCATAAAATATTTTACAAAGTGAATTCCAATTCATTACAACAGATACCAAACCAAAAGAAAATTAACCGAGCTCTCAGTTCCAAAAAGGAAGGCTCACCGCCACATGCTTCAGTCCTAAGATGAGGGAGGCGGATCAGGTCCAGAGGCGCTATCTGAAAAATTTAAATTTAAAAGGGGTGAGTCAAACTCAGTGAGCAGATAATAGATTTCAAAATCTAATTCAAGATTTATGACCAATAAATTAAAGTGTAGGTAATTAAACCATCACGCTTCACAATTTAACAAATCCTACAACCCGTCATATGAAAGAGGACCTATTTAGACCTGAGTCTCTTGGTGTGATCTCCTGATGAAGGTTTACCCCTAGGTCAGATTAAGTAGAGACTACACCGTGTTGGCAGCTCCTTTCCCCGCTTCACTCGGGTGGCTACGCCTAACAGGCAGCCCCTTTTTATCTACCTTTCTTATTCATAAGTCATGATTCATCCATTCCGGGGGCGGCTACACCTCGTTGGCAGCTCTTACCCGCCTCACTCGGGTGGCTCCGCCTAACGGGTAGCTCCTTCTCCACCCAAATTCCTTTACAACACATGACTTGGTCTAATGAAGGACAATAGCATACACTCATAGGCGAGACACACACAGACCCAAAATTCTAAGTTCACATACCTATGTATATATATATATATATACGTCATTAGCCAAATACTACTATTTAATATATACTTTTCGTTAATGCTTTGCTTATACAAGGAAGTTGGATTAAAAGAGATCAGACTTGTTCAACTAATAGCAATTAGATCAATCAATATCAACACGTAATATTATAATATATATGTGTATATATATATATATTAACAACTCATTAGGACCAATAATAATAAAAAAATAATGAAAAGAAAATAAACATACAAATACAAGTAAGGATAAGGCAAAAATAGTTAAATACCTAAAGGGTTACTTCTCAACAACTTCTCCCTCAGATTAAAGTTATTGCCAAGAAAACAAGCCCACACATACACACAAATATATATATACCTACTAAGCAATATTTTATCTCACTCAGAGCAATTTTGAGGAGAAGGTAATAGTATTAAGATTTATGGTGATCGTAAGTGTTTTGAAATCTATTATTTACTCACTGACTATGCACAACGCTAGTACGCTACTTGTTTCTCCTTGAAAGGTTGGTTTCCTTCATTGCCAACGCTTATGGAGCTTCCTGGCAACACAGACCCACCAAATCATCACATAGGTTCATAATGAATTCCCTTGCATTCAATTAACTCCATATTGGCTATCAAACAACTTTCTTTTTCCCCTTTTTTTTTATACTGAACCATACTCATACTCTAACAACAATCTTTAACTTAAATCCTTTCATATAAATCCTATTCCATCATTTTAAATTCATGTATTATTCTGAAAGAGCAACAAATTAACAATTTCTGCATATCCCTTACAGAAAAGAGAACCCAAAAATTGAAACCCTCTTTCCTTGCCCTCCTTCGGCCAGACAAGCAAAGAAAAGGAGAATCTCTCCCTCCTTCTCATTCCTCGGATCAGGAAAGGCCGAAAATGGAGGAAAGGGCCGGAATCTACTGGATAAAGGGAGGACAAACAGTACAACCATGGGGATAAGGCGTAAGAGAGATGAAGAATGCTCACCTGGACCGACAGCACTTCTGCCTCTTGTTTTCACGTCGCGGTGCGCGCAGCGCAGCAAGGAGGCTGAGGGAAACTTCTGCGACACCGGCGAGGTCCTTCGGTGGAGGAACGACGCTGAGAGCTCGGAGGAGGGAGCTTTGCACGCGTCTGGGAGAAGGGAGGAACAGCGACGAGAGAGGGACCTCGAGAAGTTCTGTGCAGCGCCGGAAATGGCTTCGCCGGTGAGGAGAAAAATGAAGCAACCTTACCGGCGAAGAAACTTGCAACCTCCAGGAAGAAGAACAACGCGCTGGTAACAGGGAGAATAGCTACAGGAACAACAGAGCAGAGGAAAGCGAGATTCAGGAGAGCAGAAACGGAAGAAAAACGCTGGAAGGGAGAAATTAATTAATTTAACAAATAAACTCCCTTTTATATTTTTTTTTTCTTCAGTTCTTACAATAAACTTGCTAAAAGCAAAAAAAAAAAGAAGATAAGAGACATAAATCAAGTGAATTGCATTCAGAATGAAGAAGGGGAAGCATTGGTCATGGAATAAGATATCAAGAAAATGTGAAAAAATTGTTTTTATGAGCTATTTAATAAAGACACGTGATTTTATTGCATTTAGATAGGATAAACACTTGTTATCATGGGATTCGAGAGTCATATGTAAAAGAAGTATCAAGGAAAATAGAGAATGATAAAGCAGTTGGATTAGATAATATGCCTATTAAGGAATGTAAGAGTTTAAAAGTAAAAAGATGTAAGTTGGCTTACAAAGTTATTTAGCAAAATTATGAAGTCTAAAAAAATACTAGATGAATGGAGGAGAAATACTTTAATTCCTATTTATAAGAACAAGAAAGATATATAAAATTGTGCAAATTATAGGAGAATTAAACTCATGAGCCATAATATAAAATTATAAGATATGATAATTAAGTAGAGATTAAAGTATGAGACTCATGTTACAAATAATTATTTTAATTTTATACAAAAAAAGTCAATTATGGAAGAGATATATTTGTTATAAAGATTAATTAAGAGATATCAAAGAAGTAAAAAAAACTTATACATTGTATTTATTAGTTTGAAGAAGGCATACAATAGGATATCAAAAGAGATTTTGTGGAAGGCTCTGAAAAAAAAAAGTTCGTATTGCTTATGTTCGAGCAATTCAAAATATGTACTATGAGTTACAACTAGTATGAGAATAAAAAATGGGCTCACAAAAGATTTTTCAATAATCATTACCCTGCCTTATGAGTCAACTTTGAGTTCTTATCTTTTTACTTTAATTTTAAATGTGTTCACTAAACATATTCAAGAGTTGATGTAATAATGCATGCTATTTATAAATGATATAGAAGTTAGAAATGTGGATACTAATTTTAGAAATACATAGATTCTGTTTAAGTAAAAATAAAAATAAAGTATATGGAATGTAAGTTTAATAAAAGACACACTAATTCTAATATAAAAGTAAAAAATTAGAGAAAATATTACATCAAAAGTCAAACGGTTTAAATATATTGAATCTATCATACAACAAGATGGAAAAATAAAAGAAGATATAAACTATAAAGTTCGAGCATAGTGGATGAAATTGATGAGTGTTTTTGGTGTTATTTATAATAAAAAAATATTACTCAAGTTTAACGATAAATTTTTATTGTATGAGACTAAATGTTAAATAATAAAAAGTAAATAAAAAAATAAATTTAATATTATAAAATTAAAAATATTACGTTAGATGAGTGATTACACCAAATACAATAAAATTAAAAATAAATTGTATAAATTCGACCAGGGGAACAATTAATAAAATAAATAAATAAATAACTCTTTGCCCTGGTGATCCTCTCTCCTGAGGGTTAAGGTGATGCCAATTTGAACAAATGTGTCATCTTCTACTTTTATTATTCTAGTTGTCATTTCTTCCGTGACGTGATGTGTTCATCTTTTTAGTAATTGTGGTTAGGAGAAAGGAGTGAAACAACTCTTGGCTGTTTCCTTCACCAAACTGCTAGCCTTTCTTTCCCTTTTTTGAAAAAAAAAATGGTTTAATTATCAGATCAGATTAGGATGGTACGTACTCAATTTTCGCCCATATGAATGATACCAATAATACAACAAGCAATTTAGAAAAGGAAAGATGAAGATGATACGATTTTCTATAATATTCTGATATTTGGTAAGAGATTCTCTCAGTGAAGAAAAACTACTTAGATAAAATATTTACTGATAAATTCATTTACCTTTTATCTTTTCACATGTTTTCTGGCTTACGTGTTTCTATGTTCGAATTAATTATTTGGTTGTTTTGCTTGTATCCTTTGTTTATGGTCTTCCTATAAATAAAGTTGTATTTAAGCTTATTTCTCATCCCCTTTGATGTCCTAGGAGTTTTTCCACCACCACCATCATTTAAATAAATCTCAAGCTTTTGGTAAAATAACTAGATAATTTTGACATCCTCGTCTAACAATTAATATTATAATAAACTAAATAAAACACTGATTTAATTTATAATATATACTAGTCCTGTACCCCTGTTATACGCAAAATATGTATAGATTTTAAATATTTTAATATAATTTCATAATATCAAGAGTTATGTATTTAATTTAATTTAAAGTTCAAACAATATATCCCATTACGTCTAAGAAACATATTAAATTTTTCAGGATCTCTTCTAATTGTATTTCAAAATTCATAATTATTCCTTTTCCCAAACGAGTTCCCGTACTTCCTGTAAGCTCTTAATTCAAAGTATATTTTTCAGATATAATTGGGTGAAATTTAAGAAATAGTTAAATCTTAATGAGTTAAAGAGTTAGTGTTATGATATATGATAAAGAATTTAATCTCAAGGAAGCGAATTATCAATTTTTGAATCACACGTTAGCAAATTACAAGCGACTCAAATAACAATTTAATCCATAGTATTTTGAGTCACATGAGTCAGCATGTCATTTATCATTGCCTTTTAATTCATTAGATTATTATATTATTTTTAAAGTTTATTGATTCCTGTCCATTAATTCATTAGATTTTTCAAAATCACTTTGTGAATATGACTTATTAATTGTTTTATATCATAGGAAGGACAAAGAAAGGTGATTATCCAGTACGCCTAAGAACACCTTGTTCAGAGATGGTACCATGAAAAATGGTAAGGGAATAAAATCTTATATTTAATACAAGTGTTAATAATGGCTAAAAATATAATTTTAAGTACTTATTAAATTAATATAATAATAAAATTTATTAAAATTAAAAAATAAAGACACATAATAATAAAAAATTAAAAAAAATATAATAACATCATAATAAGTATAGTTGCCTCAATATAAAAATATATATATTAAAAGTGATACAATATATATTAGTTGTTAAGATTATATTCTTTGATTTTTAAATAAATAGAATTTATCTATAATTTCCTATTTTGTATAATTTTTTACAATCTCTTTTTTCAATAATAAATAGCCAAATACTTTGCAAGAAAGCAATCTTTTATTTTATTACGAAGTCTTGGTTTTATAATAAGTAGAGAGTATGGTTATTAAAACCAAAATTGAAGAAATTTTGTCAAAGATTGAGAATTAAAGAATGAAGAGTATATTATTAGTTATTCTTTAAGAATGGATATAAAAAATTTCTTGGAGAAGTTTTAGTATATTTTATTTATTTTATAAAATTTACTTTTATGATCAATATAAAAAGCAACTCTATCTTTAAAAGCATGTGTTTAAAATTTTAAAATATTAGAGGAGGTAGATTAAAAATTTTAGAGGAGGCTGATTTAAAAATTTTAAACCAAAAAAATATTATTATTATATATAATACGTAAAAAAAAATTTTTTAGGGCAGCAACTACCCTAAAGTGATAAATTTCAGTCATTATGTTTTCTAATTATAACATAATTAATTATTAAATATAAAATAATATTTTTTATAAATAATTACTTACAATATTAACTTATGTAATAATTAAAAGTTCTTAAAAGAATTAATTTGATTTCGTATAATCAATAAGCATGATTATAGTAATAATTGTATTAAAATAGATAAAATATTTTCTTCTATATTTACTATAATATTCAATAATTAGTTGTGTCATAGCTGAGAATATGATATTCTCAAGAATATCAGGTCATCAATTTAAAGAAAAACAATTATAAATTATTTAAATGGGAAAAGTTTCTAAACAACAAACTTTTATAAATTAAAGTTTCAAAATTTGTTATTAATTCAATAAATTTTATGAATATCTTAATTTTAGAAGTATAAAATTGAAATTGATGTAAATTATAGAATAAAATCCAAATTAAGGTATACTTACAATTTATATATGGGTAAAACTCCTCATCATAAATGAGGTATTTTTTCAATTTAGCTTTTCATAGAGTTTCTTTTTCAATTTGATTTCTCATAAATAAGATATTTCTCAATTTGATTATTTATAAAATTACTTCTTAATTTAGTCTCACAAATGGGTGTTTTTCAATTTGATTTATCACAAATAAAACTATTATTAGTAATATTCTTCTATCAATCTAATGTAAATGAAATTAAGATAATTTAGCTCAATATATTTATTAATGCATGTTATATTATATACTTTATTTTAATTTATCAAAAATTAATATAAGTATTGCTTGAATTTTCTTTGGAAATAGTTATATATTATGGAAAGTTATTTCATGACTTTTTTTTCCCCTTAAAATAAGAGTAGAGATTGAATCTTTGACATTATATCAATGGTGTTTTTCATGGTTCTTTATCCTTATATAGATTATGTTTCCTTTTGTTTTTTGGCCATGGATTATATTATTATTATTATTATTATTATTATTATTATTACACGTCAATTATGTTTTCTATTTAATAGTAGGAAACTGATTTATTTCTCGAAATTTTTAATGATTTGTTTTAAAAAAATTACTAAAGGAGAAAAATTGATTTTTAAAGAAAGAATTGCATGACTAGTAACTGTTATTTTACTTAAATACCTAAAAATTTTCCGTGAATTTAGATGTATGTACGAAAATATTTCTTAATTAGATGTTATCCTCCTATATTTTATCACTGATTCTTCTAACCAAAAGGCCAAAAAATGGAAAATGAAACTTAGAGAGACTCGTTACATGCAAGCCGCAAAATGAACCTGTGGACGCCCTCCATTGTAGAGAGCAACACCTAACAAATCCAGTCTTTTAATTCAACAACACTCAATTTTTTTCTACCTTCCTGTCACCTAATTAATTAAACTCTAAAAATAAAGAAAACCCTTTACACCTCCCATTTCCCCCTTCTACTATAACTTGGTGCTTTACACAAACCAAAGTTAATTCAACTCTCTCAGAAAATTATATTCTCATTCCTTCAGAGAAACAATGGCTTCGTCTTCATTATTCATAAAAACAGTTGTGTGTTCCATGGTGTTGTTCTTCGTGACATGCCCTACATATACTCTTGGTGGTGTCAGGGTTCAAGAAGAAACCATAGACTCTCCTTTGTTAACAAAACAGATTCCTACGAATCGAACTATTAAGGTAGATATCGATGGCGATGGGGAATTCAGATCTATCCAAGCTGCCATAGATTCTATTCCTGAAGGAAATTCTCAGTGGGTCATTGTCCATGTTAGGAAAGGAGTATACAGGTACACAAAGTAACATATCATATAGTTTATCCCCCGTGGTTCTAACCCTAGTTGTCTCTGTTTTTTTTAAAAATGATTTACAGTGTATCAATCTAACATTTTGTAAAAATTTTCATTCAAATTTTAACAAAAATAATCAAATAAGTGTTACAACAATGAACAATTTTGTTGTTAAATGTTGGTTTTGCTTACCCTTGAACCATTTTCATACTGTTTTGAGGCTAGTTGCGATCTTAAATGTCATCTTAATCTTAATGATGGCCTTAAAAAGTTATAAAATTATTTAAGGTATGAGTAAAATATATTTTCAACAATAAAATTTATTATTGTTTTAACATTTATATTAATTATTTTAAAATTAAGAAAAAAAATATCACAAGACATCGGTAAAGAAACAAATCAAATGGTGATTAGATAACACATTTTAAATCCCATAGAGACAAATTGAGTTAGTTAGACTACTGAAAGTAAACTTTGATTCACTTTTTTTCCCTTTTCAACTTATAACTTGCAATCAAGAGGCTAAAAACAAGTAGGGCCACATTTGGTCATTTTGATTTTGGTAATGTGCAGGGAGAAGGTACATATACCCAAGAGCAAGCCCTATATATTCTTGAGAGGGAATGGCCGAGGTAAAACTGCCATAGTTTGGTCTCAGAGTTCTGTAGATAATATAGAGTCTGCAACCTTCAAGGTCGAAGCCCATGACTTCATTGCCTTTGGAATCAGCTTCAAGGTCAATTATTCTTCATACCCCTATTCATTTAATATTCATTGTGATTATTATCCTTAATAAATTGGTGGATTATAATTTAATCATTCACAAATATTTTCTTTTAACTTAATTATTTCATTATTAAAATATTTGTAATGTTGCTTTTTAATCTCATTTTTATCTAAAATTTAACGTTAAGTTTAAAAGTCTACTTAATTACTTAGACACCAAACTTAAAATTTGAGTTAAACAGTCGTTAGGCAAACAGATAACGTCTAAGTAAGTAAACTGTTGAATTCCACGTTAAATTTTAAATGAATATGATAGATTGAAACAGTAACATGATTGCAATAATTCTAATAATTAAATGACCAAATGAAAAGAAACCATATGCGAAAGATCATATTAAATTTTTCTCTTTTTCTTTTCATCTTGTTTTGTTATTAATTTTGAATTAATTGCAGAACGAAGCACCTACGGGGGTTGCCTATACCTCACAGAACCAATCGGTGGCAACATTCGTAGGAGCAGATAAAGTGGCATTCTACCACTGCGCATTTTATAGCACTCACAATACTCTCTTTGATTACAAAGGCAGACATTACTATGATTCTTGCTACGTTCAAGGTTCTATTGATTTCATCTTTGGCCGTGGCAGATCCCTCTTCCATGTACATCATCTCTGGCTGTCTCTCCTTCTGCTTTTTCATAAATTATGATTCTTATTTTCCTAATATTATTGACTGAACTGCCATCAATTATATATGGTGCAGAAATGTGAGATATTTGTGATAGATGACAAAAGGACAACAATCAAAGGGTCAATTACAGCCCAAAACAGAGAGGACGCTTCAGAGGAAAGTGGGTTTGTGTTTGTGAAAGGCAAGGTGTATGGCATTGGAGGGGTGTACCTAGGAAGGGCCAAGGGTCCTTATTCTAGGGTCATTTTTTCACACACCTATCTCTCTGCCACCATTGTTCCTGAGGGCTGGGCTCATTGGAGCTATGCTGGCAGCACAGAGTGAGTTTCTTTTCCATAAACTTAACCCCAAGTTGGCAGATACTCTTAAAATTTGTTATAATAAATAATCAAGCATGCATTTTGAAGTACGGTCGACCGTCGTCTTACCATCACAAAATAGCCTATGGAGCAAATTAACGATTTGATTTCTTATAAGACTTGCTGAAAATATAGTGACTGATTTTGGGGTGAATATTGAAACTGCAGTAATTTATACCATGGGGAGTACAAGTGCTATGGACCTGGAGCTAATACAACAGGACGTGTTACTTGGGCGAAGCAGCTTAGTGAAAAAGAAGCTTCTCCCTTTATGTCCGTTGATTTCATTGATGGCAAGGAATGGCTTCCAGCGTGGCTATAAATTATGGCTGCATAAAGATCAAAAAGATACTTATCAACTCTATGATTTTTTCTTTAAAGACTCGTGTATGCATGCATGGAGGTTTGAACTTATGATCTCCTATTTGAAATATCGTTGACTACTAGAGAACATCTACTTTCTGCAACCAATTTATGAAGGCATTATTTGTGCTTTCTAGTTTGTATGCTTAGTTTCAGAAGGGCTTTGTGCCTCTGATTCTTGGGCTTGTTAGGTTTTCTACAAGTTGATTTTGTATGAAACTAGAAACTTGCCATTATTATGTGCATGATTCTTTATAATACAGACTATAGTTGTGTTATAATGTGCTTTGTTTAAAATTGTCGACATAATTGTAGTAGTTAGCAATTTGGTGTTTAGGTTTCATTCTTAAAAATCAATAAGTGCATGAGTCAATATTTAAAAATAATAATATTATCAAATGATTTGACGTTGTCGTAGGAACTAATTCGCGATAAACTTACTATATTTAAAGATTAACTTTGTTTAAGAATTTAAATTAAATAAGACTACTTAATGATTAAATTATTACAATAATATGAATAGCAAAGACAACTGAAGAGCAAGGCAAAACTCACACTTGTTTCATTTGATCACTTATTTCATTTGATATAATGATACGCAACATACGTAATTGCATCTATATATAGCCAAGTAGCATATTGCATTGATATGAATTTAACTTATAAGGGATTATAAGGATTTCTAAAATTAAAACCCACCACCAACTCCTTCGCCACCCCCAGCACCACCACCACCACCAATGCCACCTCCTGCACCACCACCACCACCAATTCCTCCGCCTACGCCGCCACCCTTGCCACCTCCAAAGCCACCACCAGCACCGCCACCACCCCCTGCTCCTCCTCCTATGCCACCTCCGGCTCCCCCACCTACACCACCGCCTTTTCCACCTCCAAGGCCTCCACCTGCACCACCACCAACTCCACCACCTGCGCCACCTCCAGCACCGCCGCCTCCACCAACTCCTCCTCCTACTCCACCACCTTTTCCACCTCCAAACCCTCCACCAGCTCCTCCTCCTAGACCACCACCATCTCCACCTCCAATGCCTCCTCCTACGCCGCCGCCATGTCCTATTCCTCCTCCTACACCACCGCCCTTACCCCCTCCAAAGCCACCACCAGCCCCCCCTCCAGCTCCACCACCTCCACCGATTCCTCCTCCTACACCACCACCATGTCCGCCTCCAATGCCTCCTCCTACGCCGCCACCATGTCCTATTCCTCCTCCTACACCACCACCCTTACCCCCACCAAAGCCACCACCAGCACCTCCACCAGCTCCACCACCTACACCCCCTCCAGCTCCACCACCTCCACCGATTCCTCCTCCTACACCACCACCCTTGCCCCCTCCAAAGCCACCACCAGCACCTCCACCAGCTCCACCACCTCCACCTATTCCTCCTCCTACACCACCACCATGTCCGCCTCCAAAACCACCACCAGCACCACCTCCAAACCCATCACCCAAACCATCACCTCCTCCAAGGCTGTCCACTGACCCTACTTTCATTGTTTTTCGGCATTCTGCTATTCCTATCACCGATACCAACAACAAAAAAGCAAGTACTCCAACATATTTATGAAATTGCCCCATTTTCACAAAGAGAAATATTCAACTAGAAAGGTTTGCTTTGATTGTAATGGGAAGCCCAGCAATAAGCAGTATTTATAGAGTAAAGGAAGATGATGACATTAATAACGTGGTTGGGATCTGTCTTTCACTCTGCTAAAGATGGACTTCTAATGGTATTTATCAAACACTTGCCAAAAAATTCAAACTTGTTCAGAAGACATTTTTATTGGCCGGTGAATTCATAATTGCTTTGTCTCAACTCTCACCTACTGTAGGTACTACTAAGCAGTAGTACTAGCTAATCTCCCTGCACAAATATATATATCACCGTCTCTAATTCTTTTTTGTGCATTTATAGAGCTGTTTGTAAATTGGTACCATAGATTGTTTTGAATTTTGAGTATGAGATAATAATATTTGAAGATGACCCTGACCCATCACCCTGAGCATTTAATTCTTTCTACCGACGTGAGTCGAGCAAATTCACGATGATGACAGTCACTTTTGGCCTATTTGACTCTAAAGATAGGGTGTCCTGACCAACCAACAGCTATTCAATTGCCATTGTCCATTGAGCCCGCTCTAAACAATCCCTCTTTGCAAATTATTACAACTTTTAGAACTCCTCTTCTCAACCCTAAGTATGCAAAATCACTAATAATTATTTTTTATTTTAATGTTTTTTTTATTTTTATGTTCTTAAAATAATTTTGTCAAATTGTTTTCCACAACAAATTTTAGAAATAAGAAATATAAAAAAATGTTCAAATAATTTGTTATAAAAACACATATAAAAACAAAATAAAATAAAATATTTGTTTGAAAAAAATGATTTGAAAACGATTTTTAACAATATGAAAACAAAAATTGGTTTGATTAACTTGTTTTATGTAGTTAACTTGACGTAATTTTTTTTTTTACAATAATTTAACATCCATATAACATTAATGAACGAATACAATAAGTGTTACATAAAATAAACATGAAATGGCTCAATTTGATATTATTTTAAGCAAAATTTTAATAATAGCATTTGTATGAATAGCACAAGGTTATGTTCAGTCACTAAATTTATTATAATGTAACATTTATTAAAATATATTTTTTCTAAGTGAACAATTTAGTCTTCTCTTTAAATTGTAAGTCTGTTTAATTTTAATTTTAAAAAATTAGTATGAATTAATCTCTTATAATAACAAATTTATTGCATGTTCTTTTAACATATTTGATTTTAGGACACTTGACAAAAAAAAAAACTAACGAGCTATGAGTTTGTGATTTTCAAAAAACATTTAGTGCTTACTAATTTTCAGGATCTAAAATTATATAATTCAAAAAAAATTTTAAACCAAATCGTTGGTTTATTCATTGTTTTCAACATTTCATCATTTTTTAGGTTTGGGTATAAACTTGTACGACTTAATGAAATTGCACATATGAATTAATTAATAACCTCACCATTCCATATTTGACATTTACACAATTTATAACTTGCTAGGTGTCCCACCATGTGTATCATTTATTATAGGCTAGACCAAAGCCATATATTTGGTAATAGTGAGACCTAGCTTTCCAGTCATCAGAATCGCAAATTGATCTTGTTTCTGCTAATTTTAGAAACTTAGAATTATTAGGCATGTAGACACCACTACAGTTATGAGGTTACTTCATGTACACATGTACATATCTAGTAATAATGACTATATATATATATATATATAAATCATAAAAGAATTTTAGATTAATTATTTTATGAATGAAAAATTCATTAGCAAGATTAGCTTTCACCGACACTAGGGTTATCTTTTTTTCTTTTTCTTTTTTATTATTACGTTTAGCAATATTTTCAAATTTTGTATAGATGAAATATTTTCTCTACAGAATTTTAAGAATATATTCGCTCATATTAATTGGTACTTGTAAAATTTTATTCCCAGGTTAATCCCCCCGAAGGAATCAAACTGAAGTTACTATAAAAGTTACTATATCCTCGTACAAACTAGGCTAACCTCTTTGGTTTCACTTTTCTATTTAAAATTAAAACTCTTAGAGCCATTTAATATAGTTGTGTATATTTATTAATCCAATAGTTATTTAAACAATTAGCTTATATAAAGCTCTTATATTCATAACTTCCATAACTATGTAAAGAGTAAATATTTGGTACACTCAGTATTTTGCCAAGAGAAATCAAATTTGTACTTTTGAAATGACTATGCAAGTCAATAAAGTTAAATTTTAATTCTAAACAGTATATTAATTTATATAAATCTTGATTAATAAAATATACAACGAAGTATGTATTTGAGCAAAAACATTATATTCGTCATCATCACTGTATGAATCTTGACGAAAATGTTTCCATTTAAGTTAAAAAGGATAATTATATTCCTGCTTTTTATGTTACACTGAACTAAATTTGTTTATTCTAACATCAAGTACAAATGTATGTAATTTTTAGTGTAAAGAATATCAGTGAAATATTTATTTGGTTAAATTAGATCCAGCTAGTCCAAGAAGATTATGCTGATATAGGTATCCTTCATTTTCAAGATGAAAGAAAATTCAAGATAGTGGAGAATAGCTGGAGGGAAGCACGCGATCCTGTACTGCGTGTCATGACTCTAGAAGCTCGGTGATATTTAGCAGCAGCTATAAACTAGAAATTTTCAGCAATGGGTGTTACCACTAGAACTGAAGTCCGTAAGCACAAGAAATGCTTGCATTCTTCAGCAATTTTTTTACATACAAATAAGCGATGATAAGAATAGAGTTTCTTTTTGAAAAATAATTATCGTTAGTTGATCAGTTCCATTTTAGCAATTAAATCAACTCTAACTGACAATTCTTAGAGCATTTATCCGTGATGTTTTGATGAGTCCAGATAGAATATTATAAGTAAATATAGTTAAGCTTTATACCATATTGGTGCATGGAGAACTGTACGTAAAAGCTTATATATGGTGAGGACTTATACATTTATTACCATATAAAATTATACACTCAAAGAGAAAGATAAGCTTTAATAAAAGAAATTTGTATAAACATGTTGTTATCAAATTAGGCTATAATTAAAGTGCAATTACACCAATAAAGTAAGGTTCCTTTAATAGATGGCACTAAACATTGCCCATATAAAATTAAAATTGGGGTAACAATCTATCACTAGAGAAACATTGCATGACCTAACCCAACCAGGTAGCAATTATCTTCAAAAATTTTAGTAAGCCTTTAGCTTCATCTTTTCCCTCTCATTCTTTGATTTTATGCCAATGGCTACGACTTGGAATTAGGACTATCAATTGTGATTCACTACTGTTTGTACTTTGTACCAATTCATCTATGAATAAACTTAGATAAAAATTCTTTAAGTGTTGTTATTAAATTCTGTAATAAAAGCATAACATATAGAGAAATTATTTTTAAAGACTCAATCATACTAAATTATAATTTGTTATATATTTATTAGAGAATTTGATAGTAAATATTCGAAAAAGGCAATTGAGTTTTAACCTTTCCTCTGTTCACTTGAAATAGGTGGAAGTTTTGCAAAATATCCCTTATGCATCAGCCACTCCTATAAAAATGAGACGAGCTCTAAGTTGGTGTCTAGGACTCCTTTTGGGCGCTTCCCTTACCAGCAGATCTGGTTGCCTGGAACTGGATGGTATACTCTCTCTGAAGCTCCTTATGCGTTTCCAGCGGTTCCCAAAAAGTTGGTCGGCAAGCTGGAGCACTAGTAGGAATTGACAAGAATATAAGTCAGCATAAAAAGATGATGGATAAGTTAATAGAAAGTTTGAATTTTCAAGAGGTTGAGCTTGTTATTAGGTATACCTTGATATCATAGTTATTAATAACGCGGGATGCACTTGCAGTGCCAAGGACTCCAAGATTCTATATTGTGTAGAACATACTATTGTGCCAACTAGCTGAAAATATAGTGCAAATTTTGTATAATTGATAATGACTAATATATATACTAAACCAAACTCACATTAAAAAGAAAAAAAAAACTCATAACAACATGATAATTATCCACAAATCGCAACATCAAGTACTTAAATCATAAAATTCGTCAATGTTTCCTCACCAAAAAAAAAAATCAATGTTCAATAAAGTTTTGGGTCTAAGCTAAATCCAAGATATATCTAAATAAATTCCTCTTCAAATGCAACATTATCATTAAGCAATCCCTCAATTCCCTAGGTTTCCATTTGTTCATCAACCATATCATGAGCACAAGAGGAAGATGCCATTGCTCTCTTCTTATGATAATGAATTCATTATTCATTGATTGTCCAAGGATGGTTCAAGTGAACCTTTAGCAATAGCCTTTGCAAAATCATATAAATTATAGCTGTTGTTTCCCTTTTCATATGTAGCGCCTGTGGCGCGAGCATAGTAGAGCTATATGACAATTGCAAGGCTATACACATTACATAGGACCAAGAGCCATAACATTGCGCTACATGCTATAGTGCAAGCTATAGAGCTCTATTAATCACTATGCTTGATATTCTTAATTTTAGTTTTTCAAAGTATAATTTAAACAATGAATTATTAAAGTGGATACATATAACGAGAAAATGAGATCAAGCTATCTGTATAACAACCTACGATAATTGGTAACTGCATCATACTTGACCTTCAGTTATAAATTAAGTAAAGTTGGAGTGATTAAGTTCCTTGGGCGGTCACTAAAAAAGATGGAAAACGCTGTTTCTTAGAAAATCCATGTTAAACTAACCAGAGTTGAATAATTTCCAACTTTATAAAATGTGATCAATCCAAGTTATTGTTAAGAGCTTTTGAAGATTAAGTAAATATAATACAGCCTAAATAGGCTGAAGTATACATTTGTAAAGGAGTCAAAATATGCTGTTGAGTTGGGAAAATTGTCCACTGACCACGAAAAATTTTATGTGTGTCCGCAAGTGCACGGGTCGGATCAAGTAGTTCAGTGATAAGTATGAGTATCGTTCCCACGAAGAATGACTTAAATGCAATTAGGCAATGCACAACCCACTTTCATCCACGTTAAGCTACCAATTAAGCAATTCATGAACTTAAAACTAATTTTAAAACAAAACAATTTAAAGAACACTTGGTTGGCAGGGGAAATTTAGACACAAATCCAAGATTTTGAAGTTACCTAGAGCCACTATTTCCTTAATGCTTACTAGAACCTAATTTCTTGTTCAATTGCAATTAATTATCACATTGTGGGTTAAGAGATTCATAAGCTATAACCGTCCGTCGATGTAATTATAGCCCTACTCTTCCCTAAAATCTAAGTGTCCTTAGAATTAGGTTAGAGTGCATTAAATATCATAACCCTCTACAAACCAATTAAGGCAATTGGTTATATTTCTATCCCAATTACAAATTAGATAAATCTAAACTTAATCAATCCAACTCTTAAGTCCAATTAGAACCCCTTTTTTAAGGTAAATTCCAATTACCCAAATCAAATCCAAAAGGCGGCCAATCCCTAAGAAAGCATTAAGTAAGAGAAGGATACACAAGGTTTCAATCATCACAATCAACAAGAAAAATAAAGATTTAGTTCACATCAAGTTCATAGTGCTCTAGGTAAAGAGGAGTTTAGCTACACATAGCTAAACCTACAGTGAATCCCAATCAAATACATGGAGAAGATGAAGAGAAGCAGAGAAAGCAAACAAAGGAATGAGAGAAATGCAGAAAGTTGAGCTCCCCCTTGATTCTTCCTCTTCCTTCACCCCTCCAAGATTGAAGAGCCTCCAAAGACCACCCAAAAATGCCTCCTGGACGTTCATAACCCTCCTCTGCCGCAGAATGAATGAAAACCTAGCTACAATTTGTGTTTTGTATCCTCATTAATCAAAACGCAGAGTTTTGACGTCGAATTTAGCGGCCGCATCTTCAGATAAAGCAATCGCTTCTTTGCCTGGAGCTTATCATTGAATATAATTCTGAAACAAGAAATATTTTCTATTAATGCAACATCTACTCAATTATAATTATTCACAATTAACTTCAATTTTCTCTTTCACTTTTGATTTGAAAAATTACTTACAAATAATGAATAAATTCCACCAAAACTCTAATGGATGACTCCCAAATTAAATCCAATTAACTATAAGAATCACAAAATATTGGGAGTCATCATCCACATGTTATGTTTTTATTTGAAAAAAAAAACCTCGTAGCAAATACCTAAACAATTGTATGTAAATTTTGTTCCAAGATTTGTGCTTATGATCAGAGCTCTGAGAAAAAAATTACATATCGGTGTGATGAAAAAAGATAATATACACCTATGCCAGCAGCTCTCAATCATATCAGCCCGCCTTGGATCAATATCTTTTGGAATTTCTAGCCGCTGGTTCATCAACCCTACATCTCCAATCACCTAAGGAAACTATTGTCCATATTTGCAGCCAGTACATAGCATGAGATGACAATCAACATAAATAAATAAATAAAATTTTCCAGCCATCATGATCCATAATTTAGAATATGTGTAGCTCAGTAAGACAGTAACTTAAATAGGTTAAAAGTAATGAAGCAAATCAAAGACCTGATTTTCATTTTCTGTGGTTTATCTTTAAGGAATGGGAAAAAATCCCAAAAATAACTCTGAAAGTCTTTACTTTTCACCAGTGAAAAACAAATTCTTTTGGATACTTTTCAATCAAATCACCTAAGATTTATTTCACTTTGCACATCTCATTGTTTTAACAGTCTCAAGGTCTATGTGTGCCTCGAGACAATACCTGTATTGAGTTTAGAGTATCCCAAGGGATCATTTCAGTTGCAATTTCCCACAGTATCGCCCCAGAGTTGTATATGTCAGACCTGATGCTCACAAGAAGCAGAAAATATAGATATTCAAAGTCAGGAATGTCAGGGAAAACAGAAACAGGGAGAAAGACAATTGCGGGTATGGATAAGACATATTTCTAATCGGAGGGTTCATTATGAAAACTTCTGGCGCCATCCATTGAGGCTAAAAAGCAGAAAATGATAGAATCAGCAAGATTATATTGTTTTTGCTCCGTAGCAGTTAATAATTTAAAGAGTACAACTGATAAACAACAAAGGAAACATGGAGCCTACTGTGCCCTTTCCTATCTTGGTTGTGAGATATGTTTCATGCTTGAGACGAGAAAGACCAAAATCACAACCTGTTCAGCTAACATATGATTAAGATATTGTCTAGCTAAATAAAAACAATGGGAAAAAATAAATTCCATCCCTGTCTAATTACAATTTTAATACGTCAATTTTAAAATGTAATTACAAATAAAAGGAGTTATTAAGTTATATCATAAAGTTGATGTATTAGAGTTATAATTAGATCTTAATTCACAGGGGGAAGGGCCGGGGAGTTAAAATGCATCTTTCCCCTAGAAATCTTTCAGAAAACAACAATGTAACTGTAAAACCAAACACATGGAGGATATATTTGAAAATGCAAAGTAACAGGCCTTCACAGTCCTGTACTTATCAACTAGAAGATTTTGAAGACTTCAAATGATGATGAATGATAAGCCGGTTGCAATGATGAAGATAATTTACACCCCGTGCTCGTAATAAAGAGTAAACATAGAACATTGCTTCAATCATAGCAAGAAAGTTGCTTTCTGAGATACCAATCAAAGTTGTGTGATACCAAAGTCTAAATGAACTAATAATACTGAAAACAATGAAAAGAAAAAAAACAATAAACATGAAAATATTCAAACTAAAATTAGCACCACTACAATGAGATATTTATGACAAACACATCTAGAGGAGGTAAATAGGTGTATAGTAAAGAATGTATACTTTTAACACTTTCTTAAAGTGGAAGACTAATGGTTCTCTATTTCGAATTAATTAAAGTGGAGGACAAATGAACTAAACAATTCAAATCAAAGTCAGTGTAAAAGATTTTAATTATTTTGTCGATGATTGGATGCAATGATGAATAAAAAATTGTTAACAACTATGAAAGCAATAAATAACTGAAGCAAATATGAAATTAAAATAAGGTCCTCTTGAAGTGAAGGAGTTAAGCTCAGTAGATTTAAAAAATATAAATAAGAGAATAAGGCACATAGAGATTTATTCTATTTCAATTTACTTTGATCTACGTCTAGATTCCTTAAAATACTGAAGAGATTTTTCACTAATGAACAAAATGCTTACAAAGGCGTAGTTTTCACCACCTACACTTATCACAGTACAGCATTTTTCACTAAGATTTTCTATAGCTCACCCTCAACTTTATCACTCAAGAGTTTGAGTGTCTAAACAAATGCTCTTTCTTTTACAAGGCTTTCTAGCACAAATCAAAATTGCTTCTAACAAGCAGATACATTACACACTAGGCAAAAATGAAATTTGTATATTTCTCAAGTTCACTTCGCGTCTTCTTACACTTCATTTAACAATGCTCTGAATATATATATATATATAGGAACTTCTTACAACAACTATCCTTTAGAGACAATTCTGATCTTCAACATTCAACTTTACTGGAGCAACCTCGATTTACTTCTAACGTTCAAAACTTTTAGTCTCACAGATTTTGGTTGTTTTTTCATGTAGTTCATCTGGTCAATTCAAAATTAATGCTAATCACTGGGCTCAAAACAAGGGTTAAAGAAATGCTTCATTTTCATGTAAGACTCAAAGATAGTAACAGCTAAATCATTTTTGCTCAGACTAATTTCACGTAAAGTCCATAACTCATTTACCTTTTACCCATTTATTAATTTGTAGTTTAGCACATGATGTTAATTCCACATAAGCACAGTTTTGAATAATGAAGTGAAAGCTCATATTAACACAACTTAATGGGAGCCTGTGGGTTAGCAACCTTGGCCAACAATCTCTCTAGTTTGATGATGACAAAATCCTAAAAAAATTCCAAAATGATTTATGTAAAAGTTCATTTTATATTGTAGTTACGCTCCCCCTGAAACTATTACGCTCCCCCTAACAATAAGCACAAGTTTCAGCCAAGCTAATGTAACATTAATGTTTAAGTATCAATAACTATTCCAATTTCAAAGTTCAGCATACGTTGAACAATATTAATCAGTCAGGTCCAATAATTACTCACAACAATCATGTAGAATTCAAACACAATAGTTATCTAGAAGTCAAGCGTAACAATCATTCAGAAATCAATCACAAGTATACCCATTTCTCCCTTGTCATCAACAAAAAGAAAGACACAAACTAAAGTCAAAGTCACAATCATAAGCAGATGTAATAATATGCACAAAATGTGAAAATAAAAGATAAAGCCATCACTAGTAACAGTCAAGCATGATAAAGTACTCTTAATGATAGGCATGATGAAGACGGGAATTGAGACTGTAGAAGGCATCCCTTATGGCTTGGGTGAGAGTAAGGACAGCTGAATCAAGTTCCTGGAGATGCTGTAAAAGTTCTATATGATCATTTTGAAAGGCTTGCTTAGCATCATAAAGTTAGAGGAAACAAAGTCAAGCTATTGTCAAATGGTCCCTTGATTGCTCAGAAGATGACAGATTGCACCAATATTTGTTGTCAAGGATTCAAGGTCAAAGCACAAAGAGGAGACATTTTCTTTTAGAGTGTGAAGTTGCTAAACAATTTTAAGGCGGGCTGGGAGGAGTTGGTGGTATGAGGAGGTGAAGGAGGTGGAAAGGAGTGTTAAGTGGAAGAGGTGGAGTAAAAGTATAAGGTGAGGTAGGAGTGGGTAGAGAAAACAAAAGAGAGAAAGAGATAGAAGTAAAAAGTTTAAGATTTCTTTCTTGGGGGATAAAGGAATGAGAGGAGGTGGTGGTGGGAGGTCATCATAAGGGGGCATAGATGAGTGGTGGTAAGAATTTTTTGACATTTGTAGTGAGGAGAAGAAGGTAGAGGAGGAAGGATAAGTAAAGGGGTGGAAGTGACAGTGTACTGAGAGATGATGGAAGGTCAGTATGGCTTAAAGATAAGGCTGGAAGTGGAAGATCAGGTTGGTTAGGTGGAGATGGAGGAACATTTTGGGGAGGATCGAATAGAGGATCAAGGTGTGTAAATGAGGGTAGAGTATCACAGGAGAGAGGATCAATAGATGGTAAGGTGGATGAAAAGGCTATATGTTAAAATGGAGGTGGAGGAAATGGTTAAGTGGAGAATGAGGGATGAAGGTATGGCAAGTGGCGAAGGATTAAGTGTTAAGGGATCAGAGGAATTAGGTGGAGGATTAGATGCACTTGCTGGAGGATCATAGTTGTAGCAACGTTTTTAGGTTCAATTGTTAGAGCATCTCTAGGAGTGGAAGACAATTGTTCCTTTAGTGGCATAGGCTTCCTTTTAGCCTTAGAAGAGGAGGATGGTTGGTCAGTACTTCCAGGAACTTGGTGTACCTTGAGGGATCGATTATATTTGATTTGAAAGGCATCAAGATCATTTCGAAGTTCTTCCAAGTCACAGTTCTTGATCCATTCATTGCCTAAAGGTGTATACTTCATTTTACGTGAAGATGTATCATCATAAATCTTGTAATCACCTGAGACTGATAGCCTTTAAAATTAACACCTTGCCTTTTGAATATTCTGGTAAGAAGCATTCCATATATGAGATTTGATGTTGGACCAGGATTTCACATAGCTTCTTTTATGAATTTAATCATCTAGTAGTATATGTCCACAGTTTGCATAGTGATCAGATTATATACCTAAAAAATATTTCTTTGAGTGACAACATCCAATGACCGAATTTTTGGAAACATTGTAGTTCCAACAATGTGAATAGCAACCCTAAATTAAAATATAAGTGCTTGGGCATTTGTTTTCCTGCCAATCACCAAATCCTTTCATTCAACAACTAGATCATATGCATCAGAGCATGTGGACTCCATTTTAGTAGGCCAAGAATAACCAAAGAAGAACAAATGGGGTTTATTGCTAAAGGATACTCCAAATGATTTTTTAAACAACATAATTTCCACAAAGATTAATTTTCCATTAACTAAAGAGCTCAGGGCCTTTCTTGGTTTGATAACCACTAAGTTACAATAAAATTCTCGAACCAGCTCTTCATAAATAAGTTCATGGATAGTTACCGAAGGGATCCATCCCACAGCATTAAATTCAAGCTCCAAGAAGTAATTTAACTGGGATAAATAGGTGAAGTAAACACACCTTCCTAGAGCAATGGGTCTGTGTTGGAAATCAACAAGATATCTGTCTAGGTGTTGCTTGGTTTGAAATTTGAGAAGAAGGTCAGAGTACTCTTTAGGGCTTTTTTTTCCTTTGTCCATCTTCTTTCCTTTTCCTTATGCTCTAATGGACTTTTTGGTTGTGTGTTCTTATATGGAGATCCTCTTTGATTTTCCCAAAATATTTGGTGGTTTTGTATTCTTCCCAATCTGGGTCATCGTCGAAAACCTTCTTTCTTTTTAATTGTTTGCTCTCGACAATAGTCTTCTTCATTTCTTTGTTCCTTTATTGTTCTTAAATCTTTTACAGTGCCTGTTCTCTTTTAGAGTCTTTTTCTTCAACATCAATAATGCCTTCTACTAGAATAAACTTTTTCTGTCTTTATGATTTTTGAAGGTTGAAGGTGAAATGGTTGTAAAGTTGTTCCATTCACAAACTTAGGATTACGGCAAAAGAAATTGTGTGAGAGTGGTTATGACGTGATGTTTTGATTCTTCCATAAAGTAGTTTTTGAAATATTTTCCTTTAACTACCACTTTTACGAGCCCAAGAGCATTATTATTCATTTGTCATGCCCATTTTCAAGAATACTTTAAAGCTTTTGACATTTGCCTTAGAACATGTAGCGAGTAATGCCAAAAATAATTTAATAAAGTAAATAGTAGTCTCAAACATGTGTCAGTATGAGGATGATTCATAAAAAATTATAATTAATTCAATAAGTAAATGGAAATATAAGCATTTAAAATAATTTAGTCAGGACACATTACAAATTTCGTGAAATAAGTGAGATGGAGGAAACACATTCAACATGGCAAAGAAGTGGAAGTTCAGTGGTGTTCCACTTTAAGCAACATAATTAACAATATTTATGATCAATCATTTCAAGTTTTTTTCTTAAGTATATAAACCTATTTTTAAGTAATGGTTTTATGAATATATCTGCAAGTTGGTTCTTGGTTTGAGTATATACTACCTTCACATTTTCTTATTGTACATGGTCTCAGATGAAATGATGTTTCACCTCAATGTGCTTGGTTCAAGAGTGATGTGTCAAATTCTTGGTAAGATAGATGGCACTGGTATTGTCACAAAATATAGGAATGTGACTAAAGTTGAATGAATAATCTTCCATTTGATATTTCATCCATAGCAGTTAAGTGCAACAACTTCCAACAGCCATGTATTCAACTTCAGTAGTGGAGAGGGCTATAGAAATGTGCTTTTTGCTGTACCAACACACTAATGAATTGCCAAGCAATTGGTAACACCCACTAGTGCTCTTTCTATCCATTGTATCTCCAACAAAGTCACCTACTAGTGCTCTTTCTATCCATCGTATCTTCAACAAAGTTAACATCTTCATATCTAACTAGATTAAAATCATTAGTTTTGGGAAACCACAAACCATAGTTTTGTATTCCCACTAGATATCTAAAAATCCTTTTAATGGCAGTAAAGTGTGATTCCTTGAGATTACCTTGAAAGCATGCACACTTAAATATACTAAATAGAATGTCAAATCTATTAGCTGTCAAATACAATAAAGAGCCAATCATACCTTTGTATTTCTTTGGATTGAATTCCTTACCATTCTCATCTTTATCCAAAATGGAAGGGAGATACATTAGGGTCCTCATAGGCTTAGAGTTCTAAAATCTATACTTGCAAATTAATTCTTTGGTGTACTTAGATTGGCTAATGAAGCTTCCTTCCTTTTTTTTTTGTTTTATTTGCAGTCTAAGAAAGAAGTTCAATTCTCGCATCATGCTCATTTTGAATTCTTCTTTCATTAACTTAGTAAATTCTTTGCATAGATACTCATTGGTATTACGAAACACTATATCATCAACATAAATTTGAACAACCAGAGATTTATTGTTACTTTTCTTAATGAAAATGGTTATGTCAAGTTTTCCTTTTGAGAATCCACTTTTTAAAAGAAAATTACTCAACCATTTGTACCAAGCTCTAAGAGCTTATTTCAAACTATAAAGAGCTTTTGACAGCTTGTACATATGGTTAGGTAATTTTTTAACTTCAAAACCAAGGGGTTGCTTAACATATAACTCTTCTATGATATAGCCATTTAGAAAAGCACTTTTGGCATCCATTTGATATAATTTAAAGTTCATATATGAAACATAAGTAAGTAACATTCTAATGGATTATATTCTAGCTACTGGAACATAAAGTTCATCAAAGTCAATACCTTCTTATTGAGAGAAATCTTAGGTTAATCTAGCTTTATTTCAAACTATGTTACATTTTTCATCTAACTTGTTGCAAAATATTCACATTCCAATCACAGATGCTTCGTCTAGTAACTTTACTAGATTCCACACATTATTCTATTTAAATTGATGTACCTCTCCTCTATGGTGATAATCCAACTTTCGTCTTCTAATGCTTCATCTATAGTTTTGAGCTCAATCTTAGATAGTAGAGCCACATTATTTCTAAAGGAGAATCTTGTGCGTCTTCCTTTATCCAAATCTTCAATAATAAATTGCGAAAGATAAGAGGAAGACTGTCTCCATTCTCATAGAAGTCTTATATCTTTTGGTGCAAATTCCTATTGGTTCTGATTATGTTTGTTTATAGTTACACCATTATCCTTTTCTTGATGAGATACCCTTTCAGTACTGGGCTCTTCATTCCACTTTTGAATTTCTTAACAAGGTGGAGGATTAATCTCACTCTAACTTCTATCAGTTAGTTTGAGGGGACTTATATGGTTAACTTACTTGAAGTGTTAAGATTTGTAAGCATTTGATTTCCTACTATAATTACTTCATCTTCATCTGTGTTCACTATTCTTCTAGCAAAAGGGTTAGTTTTATCAAAGACAACATGTATGGATTCTTCAACTACTATGGTTCATTTATTATAAACCCTGTATGCTTTACTAGCTGTGGAATGTCCTAAGAAAACTCTTTCATCACTTTTAACATCAAATTTACCTAAGTTATCCTGTCCATTATTATGAATAAAACATTTACACCTAAATGTATAGAAATAACTAACATTAGGTTTTCTTCCTTTCTATGACTCAAATAGGGTCATTTTGAGAATTGGTATAATAACGCATCGATTCAAGACATAACAAGTAGTATCTATGGCTTCAGCCCAAAAAATTTGGAAGATCATTTTCAATGAGCATAGTTCTAGCCATATTTAGAAGGGTACGATTTTTTCTTTTAACAACTCCATTCTGTTGTGAAGTTCTTAGAGCAGAAAAGTTATGGCTAAACCTGTGTTCATCACAAAATTCCTTAAAAAGTTTATTTTTAAATTTTTCACCATGATCACTTCTAATATTAGAGATTAAATACCCTTTCTCTCTTTGAACCTTCTTATAAGAGACAACAAAATTCTTAAATGCCTTATCCTTATGTGAAAGAAAGAGAACCCAAGTGAATTTGGAATAGTCATCAACGATTATAAATACATAGCTTTTTCCACCAAAGTTTCGAGTTTGTGTATGGCCAAAGTGGCTCATATGTAACAATTAGAGTGGCCTAAATGAAAAAACAACATTATTAGATTTAAAGGATGATTTAGCTTGTTTTCCCATTTGACATGCATCATACAAATGATTCTTTTAAAAGTCTAGTTTGGATAACCCTTTGACAAGGTTCAATTTGGACAATTTGAAAATAGTGTGCATACTTACATGGCTAAATTTTCTATGGTACAACTAGAAATCATTATATATAGAGGAAAGACAAGTAACATTCCTTGATTTAAGATAATTATAATTTATAATATAAATGTTTTCAAATCTTTGGCCAATAAGTAAGGGTTTGTCTTCATTGAAAACTGTGCAATGCCTAAGATAAAAAACTACTCTATATCCTCTATCACATACTTGATTTATGCTAAGTAGATTATACTTCAAACTATCAACAAGACATACATTATTTAGCCAATATTTATCTATGAATTCAACTTTACCTATACTTATGATTTTACCTTTTTCACAATCACCAAAGGTGACAGATCCTCCATCTATTCTTGTAAATAACAAAAACTGGGATGAATATCTAGTCATATGTCTTGAGCACCCACTATCTAAGAGTCATTGATGTCTAGAGATCTTCCCCTTTAAGCATACCTGTAAAGTTATTATCTCTTCTTAGATACCCAAACCTTTTTAGGTCCTTTCTAATTAGTACCAGGGACAGTAGTTTCTTTTGGAACCCATATAAGTTTTCTCTTTTCTAGTTTATATTTATAACATGTATGACCAAACTTATTGCACCATAAACATGAAGTGGAGGATAAAGTTTTAACAAATAAGTTTTTTGTATAATTTGACATTTGATTTTTCATTATACCTGATTCCAGTTTTATCAAACATACATTTTTGTTTCCCAAGCAGCATCTTTAGATTTTCTTCTCCTTTTACAAAGTTAGCCAAATCTTTAGTAAACTCAATAACTTCCTATTTCAAAGTTTCATTTTCTAATGCTAAAGATTCTAAGTTAGCTTTTAGTTTTTGACCATTCTCCTCTAACTAGGAATTTCTTTTTTATAATTCCTCATATTTAGCAAATAAGTTTTTAAAGTCTATGAGTTGCTCATTAAACATTTCATTAAGTTCATTATATGATAAAGAATTTTCAGAAGTTACCCTCTTATCTTCAAGTGCCATAAAACACATATTGGTCATTTCATGCTTAAGCTTCCCTTTTTCTTCCTCATCGTCACTCTAGGCTACCATTACTTTCTTCTTTCCATATGCTTTTGTTGATCTCCTTTTTAGATATGGACAGTCTGATCTTATATGTCCATTTTTTCCACATTTATAGCTGGCAATGATGTTCTTTGTTGGCTCTTCCTTCTTTAGATTTCCTTTAGATTTCCAAAGTTCCTTCTTTTTCTTAGCATATTTGTCATCCTTTTAGAGAAGAAAGCTATATTTTATTCATTTAGTTCCTCTTCTTCTTCTTCCTCAAAAGGTTTTTCTAACACTGCTAATTTTAGTGCTAGAATTTTCCTTCTGTGCTCTAGCTCGTGTCTTCTTAAGTGATTCTTCTCATAGATTATGAGTACTCCCTATAGTTCATCATATGAAAGAGCTTGTAGATTACCGCCTTTAATGGAATCTACTTTGGATTGCCATTTTTTAGGCAAGCTTTTAAAAATTTTCTAGTTGAACTTATAATCAGTATATTTTTTATCTAGAGCTTTTAAATCTCAAACCAGCTTGGCAAACTGGTTGTACATTTCTTCAATACTCTCATCTTCTTTCATATGAAAGAGTTCAAACTCATATACAAGGACGTTCAGGTTGCTTTCTTGGACTTTAAATGTATCTTCATGTGTCATGATGAGTTTCTCCCACATTTCTTTGGCTATCTCACAGCTGGATATTTAGTCGTATTCTGGCTCACTAATAAAGCATACTATAATATTTCTAACACGATGGTTACATTGTATTATTTTGATGTCATCCTCAATCCACTTAGCTCTGGTTTATCAATAATAGTTCCTGTTGTCAAGTCCACTTTTTAAGGTTTCTTTGGTCCTTCCATGATAACTTCTAATATCAGGTAGTCAGTTGAGCATATGAATATCTTCATTCTTTCTTTTTAATATGAGAAGTGTTTTACTATAAAATAAGGTGGTCTAAGCATTGAGAATCCTTCCCCGAAGTATACTCCCTCAAGTATGGTGTTGGTAGCCATTTTCTACACATAAAAACAACAGACCTTTTCTCTTGGCTATTAGGCACATAATCAAGAAAAACCTGCTCTAGTACTAATTGACAAACACACCTAGAGAATGGTGAATAGGTGTATAATGCAAAATGTGTATTTTTAACACTTTCTTAAAGTGGAGAACTGATGGTCCTCTATTTCGAATTACTTAAAGTGGAGAACCAATGAACTGAACAGTTCAAATCAAACTCAGTGTAAAAGGTTTTGATTATGTTGTCAATGATTGGATGCAATGATAAACAGAAAACTATTAACAACTATGAAAGCAATCAATAACTCGAACAAATATGAAATTAAAACAAAGTTCTCTTGAAGTGGAAGAGTTAAGCTCAACAGACTTGAAAAATAGAAATAAGAGAATAAGGTATACAGAAATTTATCTTGATTAGGTCTACCTTGACCTACTTCTAATCCCCTTAAAATACCTAAGAAATTTTTCACTAATGAACAAAATCTTTATAGAAGCATGGTTTTCACCACCTACACTTATCACAACATAGTAATTTTTTACTAGAATTTTCTATAATTCACCCTTACTTTATCACTCGAAAATTTGAGTGTCTAAACAAATGCTCTTTCTTTTACAAGGCTTTTTAGCATAAATCAAAATTACTTCCAAGAAGCAAATATAATGGACAGTAGGCAACAATGAAATTCGTATATTTCTCAGGTTCACTTTGCATCTTCTTACACTTCATTTGACAATACCTTGGATATATATAGGAACTTCTTGCAACAACTATCCATTAGAGATAGTTTTGATCTTCAGTGTTCAACTTTATTGGAGCAACCTTAATTTATCTCTAATGTTCAAAACTTTCATTTTGGTTATTCTTTCATGCAGTTCATCCTGTCAATTCAAAATTAATGCTAATCACTAGGCTTGAAACAAGGGCTAAAAAAATGCTTTGTTTTTGTGTAAAACTCAAAGACAGTCATAACTCAAGCTTTTATGCTCATACTAATTTTACATAAAGATCATAACTTGTTCATCTTTTACCCATTTATTAATTTGTCATTTAGCACATGATGTTAATTCCACATCAGCACGGTTTTTAATAATGACGTCAAAGCTCATATTAACACATAACTTAATGGGCTGCTCAAGAATATGAGCTTTTACATAAATTTGAGTTAAATTTTATTATCATCAAAATCTTTGGGCCATGGCCAACAATTTAGTCCATAACACTATTACAAAATACTTGCAATATCTAGGGCCATATGAACTCGTCGTCTCCAGTTAAATTTGAATGTGTTTCTCTGGAGTAGGTGAAACAAGCTTCCTCTGAATTCATAAAATAAAATACAAACGTTGATGATGATACAGAGGGTTCGAGAAGAAGGTCCAAAACAAACCGTGGAAGGAACTCAGTCACAAGGCAGAGACGTTGAGGCGAAGTCACTACTCCCATAAAGAGAATGACATTTGGATGCCGAAGTCTTTTCATAAGAGACACCTATCAATGTTATAAAAAAAATTAAATTAAAAATAAGGGAAAAATAAAAAATGAAAGAGAGACACATATGAGGAAGTTCTAGAGCAAACTCTTGTGCGTACAACTCCACATTGGTTACATTCTAAGATATATCAACATGAGAACCCAGGATACCTGATGGCTGCACTAACTAACTAGATGGGTTTCTGTACTTTTTCAATTATGAGTTATGCAAAGTTTTTCAATTAACATCAAACATTCTTTGTTCACTATAAGAGTATTATTATACAAGAACTTTCAAACTTACCAGTAGAATGCAATCCTGGGAAAAATACCAGCGTTGTGCATCCATACAGTCAAGGGAAATTGGAGTTTAATGTTAGTTATAATCAGGCAAGGAACAAGTATGATAATTAAAAAAAAAAAAAAAAGAGCCCATGGGTAATGCAAATGCAATAGTCAACAGGATTTTTTTTTCACTTTATATTTTATTTATTGGCATGGTCAACAGGACAATAGATATTGGTCCTTGTCGATGATAACCAAACTTAACGAAGCAATTTAACGCTTATGGTTGGCGGATGGAACTGTGTCACATGTATAGAGACCAGGACCCTAAGGTCCAACATGCATGTATATTAGTGTGAAAAAGGAAATAAATTTGAGATGATTTCATTGCGCACAAATCATCAAAGTAAAGTCTGAAGAGGAAAACCTAGTATGTTATAATCGAATCATCTCTCCAATGTAAATTATTAACCAAAGTTTATTCCTAATTTTTTGATTTCCTCACCTTGTGGATATGATTTAGCCAGTGTCCCAATATAATGAGCCAGTTAGACTACTGAAAGGCGTACCTCTTGTCTGAAGGACGGTATCACATCATCTGAGTAGTCTTGCTTGGTAGTCTTGCTTGGAGAATTCCTTGAGAGCAACGTCCTGCAGAACCATGGATATAAGTGGAAATTGCAATACTAGCCAGCAAGATCTTCGTCAATATAAAGACATCCCAAATGAAACTCTAGCTCTGTCAGGTTCACATTTACCTTACCTATTTTATAGGCCTTTCTGAAATTGCATGACCTCTTATGCCCCAAAAAGGGTTAAATATAGCTAAGGAAAATTATTATTTTGAAATTTACCAGCTAGAATCCTATTTAATGTATGAACGCGGAACAGAATTTACAGGAAAAGCAAAAGAACATACTGATCCATAGCACATGGCACGATAAACAGTTTCACAAGATCCTGCAATGCAGCAACAGAGAGGTAAATCAGAAAACAATATACTTACAACCAGAACTTAAATCACAATTAAAGAAAAAAGAAAAAACCGGAATGACAATGAGCGGGTGGGGGAACCTGGACAAGAACCAATCAGTTGATATTAGGGTTTGCAAGCATGAGCTATACAAATTCTTAGAGCTCCACAACAAAACAAAAATATTTCAAAGAGAAGAAGTTCTAAACACAACATGTCATGATTATTTAAATGAATATTTTTTTTTCTCTTAATGCAATAGATAAATATCATATTATCCCAAGGTACTTTTCTTTAGTTAAGAACATGACTACCTTGCTTAATTTGTTCTCCAATTGTCAAGTCCTCCCACAAGATTTCATTGTCCAAACAATCAGTATCCACATCCACTTTATTATTGACAGCACTCCTACAGCTGCTGGCACTGCTTGTGCTGTTTTACATTAAAGGAGGACCAGGATCCTGAGGCCTCGTTATTAACAGGTTGATTATCTTCAGCTGCCTGGTTTTCTGGCTTCAAGAGAGAAGAATGGATTTTTGGATTAACAGGCTCATTTTCTTGATCGTTCTGCAACCAAGGCTGACTACCACAGGCATCCCTTGCCTCTGACCCTTCTCATCGCCATGGTGATGTTTTCTTTTGAAGCCAAGCTTCAGCCTTGGAAGTTATGATCTTGTAAATAGGTTTTGCTTCACTCTGATCGCCAGAGTCTCTCAAAAACATTTCTTGATATTTCTCTTCAACATCATAAAATTCACCAAAAGGAGACGATGGCACATCTTCTCTGGGCATGCTAGCTCCACCGGAATTAGCATCCTCTCTCTGGTCAGAAATAATAGAATCTGAGAATCTATGCTCAAAATGATGACTTTCTCTGCTCCCACCTTCACGATCCACATTATTTTCTCCAATTCTGATATTTGACTTGACTCTGTTACTCACCTTTGATGCCCGTTTGTTTCAGTAATTCTAATATCAAGACATGCCAAGCTATACTCAAGCGCAGAAACATGAAATTTTAAGGCTAACCAAATTTGAAAATTTTGATGCTAGAGCAACTCGAAGTGGCTGTTGAGACTCAAGTTCATGTTTAGTTGTAACGCCACTTCTAGGATGGTTGGAGCCTGAATCTGGTTCAGAGTGCTTTACACCTGACAATGGAACTCTCATTTCAAGAAAGGGTCGTGAATCACTTGAAACACAAATTATCCCAACCATACTTCCATCCTCATCATAGAAAGGAGTATTGGTTGCAACAGCTAATAGCTTGTCCCCCATCTTATTCTTGGAAGGGAACTGCCCAGTCCAGCTCTCTCCCCTTTTGACACGGTTGACTATATTATCGGCTAAGGCAAAATTCATGGGGTCTACAGTAAGCTCAATGCCATCCTGGCCAAGAGCTTCATCTGCTGAAAAACCATATAGATTTTCAGCCCTGTGGTTCCTGCATGATTATTATACAAATAGAACACAATAAATTTTCTGATGGAGATTCCTAGAGTTCAATTAACAAATAGGGTAGAACATTTTATACTCGAAATGTATCAAACCGAATATACACATCCGTTTTAAGTAAGGTGAGAGTTAACTCTATCACAGCCCCCGATATAGAAATTAGAAACAAAATTTGGATTTGCAACCAAAAGAAGCAACCACGCAATTAAACTTCATGAACTAAAAACTTGGATATTAAACGAACAAAATCTTCCAGATAAAAAAGGAAAATAGGACTAAGCTAACTCACCAGTGTATTATGCGACAGTTAAGATCCAATACATGTACTGACTCTTCCATTGACGGCAAAATATTCATACTCAATCTTTCAGTAAAATTAAAAGCTGAAGGTCTACTGCGAACAACACCTTCTCCATTATTTTGAGGATCACGAAGTCGGCTCTCTCTGAAGCGGGAAAGAATGTTTAAACGAAGAAGATCCTTCCTTCAAGGTTGAATGAGAAACTGATCTGTGGTTTAGGTGAAATTAACCATTCTTATGTATGCCATTTTGTAAATATAAATAATGAAGGGATTTTTTTTCAATGTAAAAGTTACATGGGTTCAAATATAAATACCATAAATTATATTTTGTAAGCTTCGGTTAAAATGTCAATAGTAACTTTTACTTCAAAGTTTTGTGGCCCTTATCTCAATTTTTAAAACTTCTTCGCACGCAGCAATAAAATATGACTTATTTACTGATAAAATGTAGACTCGTTTCAAATTATTTAGGCAGTCATTTTCTTTACGTTGAAAGTATACAATCTTCTAACTAACAGAAGATGCGATCTGTTAAACCATACGATCTTTTTTTTCATTTTGAAAATATACAATCTACAACATTTAAGAAGGAGAGTATATATTTTTAAATAAGAAAAATAACTGTATAATTTAAACATTTTTTTTAAAGAGAAAAAAATAATTTATCCTTTTTTTTTGGGTGCCTGAGCTTGATCTAAAGGAAGTACTTATATTAATATCTAAAATGTTATGGATTGAAATGTTTTTAATATTATAATTGATATATTAAAAAAATTAGTTTGGCTTGTCAGGCCAGGCTAAATTTAAAAAAAGTTTTAACTTACCTTGTTTTGCAAAACAAATTTTTTTTAAACTATTTTTCAGAATTTATCGGATACAAAATGAAATGGCAAATAATGAAATGAAAAAAATTTAATGAACAAAAAGAATAAGTCATTAATAGAATAAAATGATTTATAAATTATTTTTTTAATATTATCCTTATAATTAAAATATAATTCTAACAAGTTTTTAAGCCAGTAAAAATATAATTGTAATTATATCACCTGTTCATTTCATTTCATCTTGGCCTCTTTTGGAAGGATTAGAAAATTAAAATTTTAGATAATAATGAGTGATTTTAAATATTCTACTCTATTTAAAAAATAATAATAATAATAATCAAATATACATTAATTATTTTATTTTATCCCTCGTCATCTATCTAAATTCATCCTTCTTGCCAATTCTAGGAACCCATACTAGACAACCGACATTACTCACATTTTCCTTCTGTGTTTGGACTCACACTGGACTCTGCAAAGCCATGTAGAAAGCTTTCGTTAGACATTTAAATGGAGATCCTAACAGAATGGCCAAATTGCACGAGAGTAAGCCATCGAGGGGCTGATAGTCAGCTCTGTTTTTTAGCACATGGGACTAAATTGCACAACACCCTGAATTAAAGAGAATCTTGTACAATTTAACCAAATTCTAGACATGAGAAAAATGAGGAGAGAAGTAGACAGCAACTTTATAGAGAGTAATTCTACTGTAGGCTATTATTTTATAATTATTTGCAAAGTGGGAGACACATCACCTAGTGTACAATTAGCCATTTTCCCCCCCTTGCCTCAGATACGATTAGTTATTTTCATCAGAGAGATTAATGGCAGGTGATGGATGCAGTTTAATCCAACAACATAATACGCAACAACCGCTAAACATGTCAGCATTTGGAACAATTTCAAACCACACTCACACCCATCTAATCAATAAAGATGTACCCAAATTGCTTGGAAATCTGCTGAGTGAAATTCATGGACTCCGTTTATTAAAGTTAGGTAGATCAAATCAATAGTTAGTAGCTATATAAAGTTGTAGAGATGTTAAGTACATTTTTCAATGAGATTCACCTTTGACATAGACACATAATTTCATAATTTTCTTTGTTTACCTATATCAAGTAAATGAGTCTACTTAAGAATCTCCTCTGCCATAACTTAATTATCAATGGGACCTAAGGTTACATTTGGCAGCAAATTAACCAGTCACTCACTACGTTGGAAATCTGCTTGCTCAAATGCACGTCGCTTGCCTTGTTAGGTGAGTATATGGAGTAGAGCAATATGATCATGGAAGTATCTGATTGTCAACACGAGGTGGTGTTTGAGCTTTAATCTCAGAGTTACAAAGCACCACCAATTAGCTTTTAGAGCCTCACCGAATCAAGGGTAGTTCAAGAATAATTAAGAAGTAGCATCGTTCTGCCTCCGTGATATATTGGACCTTGCCATTCATTAGCTTCAGTATCTTCGTACTCATGCTGAGCCCTAAGCCTTCTTGACTTGTCCACTGACTGCCATGGAACATGTCTTGAATCAATTCAGGAGGAAGACCTTCACCGGGGCATACCATCCTTCACAAAAAACACAATTACTCAAGGAGTATGCACTTGAAAGAAGAAGTATCCGAATGGAATAGAAATGAGGCATCATCTTGGGACCAAATTCCAGGCTGCATATGCACATAGAATAAGAATTGGAATGATACTTCCTATTTAGCAAAAAAACCATACTTCCTATTTAGCTGAAAAACCAGTATTTGCAGTCTTCTTCTATTTGACCACTTTTTGTGAGAAAATGTTGTACATTGAGGGATCACAAGGGATGTTTTTAACACACCTCATTTTTAGGGTATGCCAGTATTTAGTACAGAGAATTAGGAACGCAGAATAGGTCTTTTCATCAACCCACATTTTACTACAATTATTATCAGGAAAAATAAATTATTTTGTTAACTCATTCTTTCTTCTTCGTCTTCCCCCCCCCCCCCCCCTTTTTCTTTTTTTCTGAGGGGGATTTCACATGGGATATAAAGATAATATGATTGCAACTTAGACATGTTATGTTTGAGTCAAAGGCCAAGGGTTGAAGAAAGTAGCAAAAATCTAAGCCAAACCAAAATTCTGTTTTGAAACTTGTAATCCAAGTTCCATATTCAGTCCTTGAAAGTCAAGATTACTATATTCTAATAAATTTTTGGCTTAAATACACTTTTATCCGTTTATAAATTCGGTCTCTCTAATTTAAAAACAGACAATGTTGCCCCATTGTCGCAACTCCATCTGATTGTGAATTAACAGTAGTAGGTAAATAAGCAACATCGAAGTCATTATACTATTAAGTGTAACATTAAATTTTGAATGGATGATGTGACAGAAGAGCAAAATTGGATTATTTCAAAAAATAGGAAGGCAGCATTGCCTATTTTTGAACTACAGGAACTAAATTGAAACTTCTATGAAATTAGCAAAACTAAAAGCGTATTTAGGCATAAATTTTTCTAATTTACAAGATCAGTCAAATAACTGAGAGCTAATACTATACTTAGCTGAAACATTTACTGAACTTTTAGGTCTCATTCTAAGATAAATAACATTAATTAAAACTGCAATGCAATTCAATGTAATAGTTTGAACAGTGTACTACCAAACAATTCATAGATACAAACAAATTGATAGACTTTTTAATTCTAATATTATACTGCAACAGAGTTTAAACAAGAGGCTGATAAATCAAAGTTGCCACCATCATCTGTAAAACTTTATTGGAGCAAAGAAATAATGAAATGATTTAAAATGAATGCCACTATACCTGAATTTAGCATTGAGAAGAGTAAGTCCATCAGAAATTTGTTTTAATCCTGGGTAAACACCAATTTCTACCCAGCCATCCATAGGAGGTGCATAGCGCACCATATTCAATAAGAAATCAGCCAAGACCTGCTGAATCCTCAATTGATCACCATAAACGGTCAAAGTCTTGATTTCTTTGGGAATATCACAAATCAACTGTAAATTTCTTTCCCTCAGCAATAACATCACTTGGCTTACAACTGCATTTAAAACATTCCCAAGTAAGAATTCCCCCTTCTCAAGCTCCAAGGACCTAACTCCAGGTGAAAATAAAGACATTACCTTAATAAGATTGACACAGGAAGTTTAGAGGGACATTAAAGCAAGTAAGCATGTTAAAGTTAAAAACCAATGGTTACAAAGTTATATATATATATATATATATATAATCTCTAAATTGAAATGAACGGTGCTTATCAACAATAGGCACTGTTCATAAGTAATTTTCACATCATATTCTTTTTTTTTAATTTGACTGATTGGCACAAATCTCCATACATCTGCATCGACCATAAGTATAATCCCACTAACATGGTACAGTGAGGTAAAACTGATATGTTGATATTCTCATTGCAAGTACAATTCACACATATTAACATATTCAAGCAAGAAGAGAATGCACACGTGTGCATGCATGACATGTGCTTTCTCTCAGTTAGTATATTTAAGACACACAACAAGAGGAAACAAATGCTGCTGTATGTTATCAGACGAGAGGCATGACTTCAATATGCTTCATAACATACCAATAATGCATTTAACAGAATAGCTTGCCTTCATGACCATTTGAAGAAAACACTCAATCTAAAGGCTTTTAAGGTCAAGATTGGCTTTTGTAACTCGTAACAGCCTTCACATGAAAGCCTGCAAGGCTTGAAATGTTGATGAAGTATAGACTCACAAGTCATGAAAATCTTGTATCAAAGCCACACTTGACTCTAAAATTTTATTAGTAGACTCTGTGCAACTAGGATTAAAGTTTAGGCCCTCTTAATAATCTTTTAGACCTAATACTATGTCAAAAAATTACTTCTCCTAAAAGCTTGAGCTATTAAGCAAGGGGGGGCCAAAAGGGTTTTTATAACTCTAATTGTCTAGCAGAAAAACCAACAAACTAAAATGGTTGCTCAGAAATCTCACCCATCCTCAATGCTCTGCAGATCAACATCATGTATCATCCTGAACATCTGCTTCTCACAAGCAGCACTAGCCTCAAGAAACTGATTTTGATCATCAGTCAAATCTGTACCCTCCAAAAGAGAGTTTGTAAAGCGTATGCCACTCAAAGGATTTTTTATTTCTTGACAAATGTAAGCTAACTCTTTCATCGCAGCAAGGCAATTCTTCTCCTGTTGTCTCTGGACTTTCAGAGCCTGTTGAAGTTCAGGACTCGCAATTTGCAAGAAGCAGAGAGCCCCAGTAATTTGACCATCCATGTTAACCCTTTTACGTGACGTCAAAAGAGCTTGCACATATTTTCCATGACGATCAAGGAATAAAAGCGGGAATTTATCTGTATCCTGTCCACCAAGCGTATTGTGCAAGACAATCAAGAACTTGGTCAGAGCATTTGAACCCTTCAGTCGACAGCAATTACCAAAAACATCTACCAACAATTTCCCAACAATATCCCCACGAACCCAACCAGTAAGCTTTTCCATGGCAGTGTTCCACTCTGAGCAGCATGTGTTATCATCCGATGCAAAAATGGGAGGGATCAACAGACTAGGGCTATGTACAATAGCCTTGTAATCACCTTGTAAGTGAATGAATTTGTCCATCACCACTTTTTGACCAGTAACATCCTGACCAATGAAGCATACTCCAACTATATTATGAATAGAATCCTTGCTAGAGCAAGCATTCACCACTATAAAAATTGCCACCTTATAAAGTTCTGGGCCAAAGGTCCTCAATTTTATCTCAACATTCTTATCTTCTTCACCTGTACTAAGTAAATTCAGGCTATCAAAGCCATATTATTTCTAAAGCCAAACTAGATAGTCTATAGCAGAACAGTAGATAGCATGTAGCTTTCAAGCTCAAAGACGCATGATTGATTTCAACCAAAAAAGGATGACGTTGGGCTATGAATATTTTACTTTTCTTATCCACTAGAGGCAAGGGTTACGTTAGCCTATTCTTTTTGGCATAGGAAACAACCAGGGATAAAATCCAAGTTCGGGATCATTTCAGTGTATATTGCATGATTAGACATCCTTTAGTGCTTGGATAACATAGTTATTCATCTTGGGAATTTTTTTTTTCACTTTTCAGTTGATCAAGTATCATTTTCATTACACCTTCCAGTAAATGTTTAGCCATTATGTCAACTATTAGAGTTTTCACATTTAGAAGACGGAAAGACTGGCATTTCTATCCTTATGTTACAGTTAGTGTTTTCATACCTAGTTAACTCTGTGAATTGGGCAGAAAAATAGTGTGTTAAAAAGACTACCTCTTAAAGCACGAGAAAGAAGCCTATCTACAGTTTCTTCAGACTCCTCATGCACAAGATCTTGAACCAGTGACTTTCCCAGGGCTTCCTCAACTGAGAGTCCAGTCAATTCTGCAATCTTTGCATTCCACCCATTTATGTGTCCATCAACATCTACAGCAAATATGGGAGCAGCGGCAGTTTCTATTAATCTAATCATTTCTTTAACCACAGAAATTAGATCATCCACGCCTTTCAACTCATGATGCCGAAGCTGGAAATGTACAACAGACTTAGAATTCCTATGCTCGGCATCTTTAATTAATTGTTGCAGAATAAGCTGCAGAGAGTGAATTGCATTCATTTCCACATTCTCCCACGGGAAACTCCGGCCTTTTACCACTTCCACAAATGCCCTGAATGAAGAACGTGGATGAATCCTCTGTCCATCATCCTTGTCCTTTGGACCACCCCATTTGACCTCTTTTACTGTACTGGATCTGAACCAGAATAGAAAATCCTTTTTGGTGATATAAGCAATAGTCATTCCACAAACTGCATCACCAAGAGAGGCAGCCCCAGGATACCCTGCATCAGCCAGACTATCAGTACTTAAGCCCGTTGAATCTCTATGGAAGGCCAGAAACCACTCTATAATGTCCTTTACCTGGGACTCAGTTGGAGTGACACCTAAGGGGTAGTAGTTTCCTTGGTAGTAGAGAGCTGCTCCATCACACTTCATAAGGTCCTTAATACTAGGGGTTTGAGTAACAATGCCAGTCGGAGAGTCCTGAAGGAGCATGTCACACAAGAGAGTCTGGATCCTCAAAACTCGTTTTTCCAATAGCAGTGAGGCCAACTGAAGTTTCACGTTCAGTTGGATCCCAAAGGCCTGCATTAGGAACTCGCATGTGTAGCGTAGAGGGAAAGGTACGAACCTAGCCGAAGTATGATGGCAAACAACCAGGCCCCATAGCCTCCTCATTGAGGTAAAATTACTAACACCTTCGTCATCATATCCATTGATTATGACCGCCATAACGAATGAAGCAGTTGAACCCATATTGACCATGTACTTGGCATGACAGTCATGTGGAGCACGAAGAGTTGATCCAATCAAGCACAGAGGATGCATAAGACCTTCATCCTGAATCACCTGAACAGGAGTGGCATGGCAATCCACAATCATCCTAATTCGATTCTGCTTGAACAACAACCTCGAAGCCTGAGGAATATCAGAAGCAGGATAATGCAAACCGATATAAGGCTCCAAGTCTGGTCTCTTACTCTCAGCAACGACCTCACCATGCTCATCCTCGTGAAATTTATACACCATTACCCTATCATAGCCGGTAAGTTCTCTGACACTCTCAACTAGAGTATCATATAAAGGCTTAATATCCCCACCAGGAAATGATTGCAAGTGCGAAATTGCACGCCCCGCTAGCTTCTGAGACTGCACCAACCCAGCATTGGATAACCCAGGGTCCTCTGTTCTGGCAGGCTCCAGATCAATCACAATCCCGACATCAATCCTATGCAAAATCGCATAAAAAGGCTTCCCCGAATTCTTAGAATGAACCCAAATGGGGTTCAACTGTGTGAATTCCTTAGCCTCAAATGCCTTTTCTAGTAGAACCACGCTAAATGGGGTGAAGAGCGTCCGAACGTCAGTCCCAATGGCGAGAGCTTCAAACTTCTCGAGACTCAGGACCGATTGTGGGGTAATAAGACCCAGCAAATTCCCCGCGTTTTCACTGTACCCTATAACCCGAAAAGTGGGCTCGTCGACCGCAATTACGCAACCAAAGGGTTGAATATAGCCACTTGTTTGGATTTTCAATAGGTAAGCCGTAATATCTTGATCGAGGACAGAATCGGCGGTGGCTTTCATGGAATGCGAGTATTGAGCAATAGCTTTACTGATTGAGTCAGTATCATGGGTTCTGCTATTGCTTGCGTTTGAAGTCTGAACTTGGGGAAGTGAATTAGCTGCTCTGCTCGTTGAAGCCATTCAAGGGTCTTCTCTAATCCACTGCTTCTCTTTTCCCTAGTAAATTTTGGTGGTTTTCCGCAATGGTGCAAAGATTGTATTCGGAATGACATTGCAACGCTAATTCTGCACATGAATATATGAGAACGAGCTTTAGAGCAGAGTAAAAGCGAGCACTGAAGTGGGACAGCCGCTGCTGGCATATCCATGACGACGTTTGAGAAAACTCGCTTTCGCTTAGTCTTTTGTTTTTGTTTTTTTTTTAAGGTTGAATTGCAAATTATCCTTAAATTTGGAATCGGGTATAAATAATTATTTAACTTTAAAATTTGATAATAAATCCTATAAATTTTTAATTTTTCATAAATAACCTCATATTATTAATCAATTTATTATTTTATTATTATTGATATATAATATCTCATCAATAAAATAACGAAGTTACTAATAACATAAAGTTATTCGTAAAAATTTATAGTTAAATTTTAAATGTTAAAAAATTATTTGTTTATAATTTAAAATTTAAGATTAAGTATAATTTTAAAAAAAATCATCCAAATTCTCACAAAATAGATTACTTTAGTTTTTAAGTATAATTTGATATATAACTTTAAAATATAATAATTTTTTTAAATTTTAAACTAAAACTAAAACATTAATTTCAGTTAAAATTAAATTGTATTGTAAGCTCACATGTTGGAAGCAGGAAAGTAACAAAAAAAAATTTATTTTAATGTTTGAATTAATTTCAATGAAGGGAAAGAAAATAAAGACATGGTCGGCTGAAATTAAGTTATGTTGAGACAATATTTTTACAAGAATAACTGTGTAATTATTCACTAAAAAAAATAATAACTATGTAATATAGGATATAGTCAGTATTGAATTAAATTATTGACATAATATCTAAAAAAATTACTCTGCCTCTAAAAATAGAGTTTCTCACTTTATTTCTTCAAATATATTTTTTTCAATTAAAATGGTTCTTTTGTTAGATAAAAATATAATTCTAAATGACCATTAATTAATTAATGATACGGACTTCATATGCCTTCAACTCCCAAAATAATGTTTTTTTATATCATAACTATATTTTAGACTTTTAATACATTAAAGAGCTCAAAAATGATTTTCCATGGCACCATTTTAATTAAGGAAAAAAATGTTCATAGGAAAATAAATTAAGAAGCTTTATTTTTAGGAGGCTAAATTAAGAGAAAAGTAATATTTCAAAAATCAACTTAAAAGATTTCATCTTTAGGAAATTAAATTAAAATGAGCACTTTTCTAAAGACTAAATGAATAATTTACTCTTGTAATTATTATTATTATTTCTTTATAGTGTTGAAGAAATTAATTTTAACATAATCTAATTGAAATATTCTTTTTGTCATTCTTTTTATAAGTTTTATTAAAAAATAAGAGAATATAATTTTTAACTCTAAGTTTTGAGAACATCTGTTTTTTTTTTCTTATCTGAAAATTATTTATTTTCTTTGATCTTTTTTCCCATCAAAGTGTAAGAAATCAAAACGTTATTATTAGAGCCATTTTACAACCTTTTCCCCTAGCAACCGACCCAGCTTCCATTTAAGAGAAAAAGTTTCTATTTTTTGGCTGGTTGTGTGAATTAAAATTCCAAAAGGTTAGTTTCAATGACCTATATTTTTTTTATCCCTTTGAGTTAAGTTTGCCTAAATTGGGGGTGAGCTTATTCCATCAAAAAAGTTATAGCAATCACTTTGTTCTACTAGGAATTTACTGAACTCTGAGATTTCTTGAAATTTTGGTCAGGTTCTGTTAAAATTTGGGAATATAAATGAAGCACTCCACAAAAAGCACTTGAAGACAGAAAATGTAACACATAGACATTACGAGTACGTTTAGAATTCTTGTAAATTTATGTTTATTCTTAAATATTTTTATTTAATATCAAATCAAGTTTCATAGGCAATGCTATGAACAAAAAAATATTTTGTGCCCTGCAAAATTATTCGATAAGCATTTTTATTAATTTTAAGATTAGACTTATATGTTATTCTTTGTTATTAGATTCTTCAATTAAAATATAATAAATATATAATCTTTTAATAATAATATGATAAGTATATATTTTAATTAAAAAATTATATAATTATCTATAATAACTCTATACTTATCATAATATTATTAGAGAATAATGCACTTGTTATGTTTTAATTAAAAAATCTAATAGCAAAAATATAAATAATTGCATATAAATTTTTTTTCTTAATTTTTTTAATATTTGACAAATCTTTCAAAAAGAAAAAGGTATTTTTTATTGTCAAATTACTACAAAACAATTTATTGTAATGAGTGAAGAAGAGATTAGTTCAAAAAAGATAGAGATAATTATGATGATTAATGACTTTAAATGAAAGTATGTTTGTCTTCATAAAAATAATATTTTTTATCTCAGCTTTTGTTTTAGGGATAGTTTCAATTTCCTTCCTTCTCATAGCAACTGTTTTTGCCTCTATCTAATATATAAAAGAGAAATATGCCAATTAAGCATATTTCATAAATCATAAGAAAGAGAAACGGTTCATTAGGATTTGTATGGCTGAAATCCTATAATAAGAGAATAATATGCCAATTGACCATCTTGATACTAATTGATATGACTTAAAGCTATAATCTCAAAAAGATTATCCTGTTAAGTGAAAGTATCTCACAACTTATTAATCCTTTAGGTTCTAAGTATTTCTTTCTCAAATCACTTTCTTTATGTTAGTCTACTGTCAACGAAAGTATCAATTGATATAAACAACAACAATAACAACCATAGTATAATTTTTTTATAATTGTTGATGTAACTTGAGCCATAAAGAGGGCACATTTCAAAAGATTAATCTATCATGTGAAAGAAGTTCACTATCACTTATCTTTTATTTTTGTTCAATATGCGACATATTAGTTCTTTAGTAACAAAAATGCATAAAAACCTTTTTAGAAAGATTCAATTATGCGATTTTGAATTGTTAAAAAAAAAACTAATTACAATATTTTGATTGAAAAAAGCAAAGACATAAAAACTCTTTATAAATGTTCTTCTGATAATGTTTCATTGATTCATTGGTAAAATATGTTTAACCTCATCTCATAAAAATTTTAGTCTTCCATAGTAAGTATCATGGTGACGAAAATTTGTAATATTCAAAATGTATTAACCTTTTGCTTAATTGGCAATAATATGAATTATTAAATGAGAATAATGTATATTGAATAATATATATTAAATAATTAATGACACTATCAACTAAGCATGATATATGCGCTTCTGTTGATGTTCGGGGAGTATGGCAGAAAGAAATGAGAAAACTTAGCCCAAGAAGAAGTATTTTGCATAAAATGTGTATGAGGTACAAATTCTTTCCTTTATAAGTTAAGGAGGAAGAAAGATAACTTGAACCACTAATATATAGTAATGTATTTGGCAAGATAACTAATTCAAAAAATGATGAATATTAATAGAGTCTTCTATCAATTAAGGTAAAGCTTCCATAATTTTGATTCAGTCCTTTTTCTTTTCTTTTTTTTTTTCTTGCAAAGCAATAACAAAGAAAAATTATGTTTTTTTTTTTAAATAAGCTTTCACCGTTGCCTTTAAAATACAAGGGTGAAAAATACTCTTCCTTCTTTGTGAGTGGTTTAGTTACACAATCATTCTTATAAGAATACTCTTCGTTAGCCTCTACATGTGTTCGTCCTTTTTATTTGCAAGCAAATGAAAGATTTGCATTTTCACGTTATTACTAGTCATAAATTGTTTTATTTTCCCCCCTACAAATACAAGGGACTCAACATATCTAGAGATTAACGAGTGATATATATATATATATATATATATAGATACATACATACATATATATACGTATATTATTAAAATAAATGTAACATTAGGTCTTTCTTCATCAAAAAACCAGAACTGAATAAATTTCATGAATCTAAAATTAGTTTTCATAGTTTTTATTTTATACCAAGGTTACAAAAAACGTGATTTCTAAAAAGACGACGAAGTATTTTACCCAAAAAAATTATCTACTTTTCTGTGTTAATGAACAATGAACTTTCGCCATGGACCATGGCGTTTTAACTATATTTGACGATCTGTTGAAGCAAGGGGCTTTTCTTGCACGGCTCAATGAAGGTGAATGCTACCCCATAACAGATCGATTCCTTTTGCTACTAAAAGTTACTAATGCCAAAGCACAAGGTTTTCAAGACACCTTATTTTCATACGCACATGACAACTTGACGTGTTCCAAGCATATAAAAATCAAGATTTTTATTGCACTGCATGAATAATTATTAATGAAAAAAAAAATGAGAGATTTGATTTTCACATATCTATAAAAAATTATTATATTATTTTGAGTAAATTATATAAATCTCTTCTGAGTTTTATTGAAATTACATAGATCGATCTCTCATCTATTTTTAAAATATATATATATATAATTATTTTGAAATAAAAAGTTACCCTGCATTTTAGTATAATTTTAAATTTTTTAAACTAAAATATCCCCCCTTTAACTTAAATATATTTTTTTAAACAAAAAAATGGAGGCCATTTTGGCCAAAAAATTTAAAATTAGACTAAAGTGTATAATAATTTTTTAATTTTAAAGAGGTTTGTGTATATTTTAAAAATAAAGAGAGATCAATGTAATTTTAATAAAACTCAAAAGAATTACATGTAATTTATTCTTTTATTTTTTATTTTAGTTTACAATTGTAGGAGTTGTGTTTGTCTTGTCAAATTTTGCCAATTTAAATTTGTTCAATTTTTCAAAATATATATTAAAAATGAGTAAAGAAATTGTTTTACTTTATTATGAGCTTCCTACTGTTATTGTAATCTACGACGGACTAATATCATCATCGAAATTTATGATAAACTGCATTTGGGCCCAAATACAGAATTTTCATAAAAAAATTGCTTATGAAACAAACAATTGAACATTTTATGTAGGTTTTTTTCTTCAATTCTGAAAAATATTCATTTTACATTAGACAAACAGAGCCTTAAAAAAATAAAATAAAATATTAATTTTATCAACAATGGTAATTTAAGATGCGTTTTACGTTTTTTTTAGGGCATCTTATCTACCTCCATGGAAATCATTACGAGAAAATAAAATATTTGGCAGGTTACATAATCTAGACTTGGAGGCCTTGCAGTTGGCCCTATTTTCACACCACAATATTTCATTCGAATATCCATTTTACAAACTCTTTGTTTTGTTTGTTGGCTTATCCCTAGTTTGTTTTCATTTTATTCTTTTGAGGCCTTTCTCAAAATTGTATGTTTGAGATTTTTAAGGGAGTGTTTGGTTCAATGGAGGGGAGGGGAGGGGAGGGGAGGGATTTTAATGAAGGGGAGGGGAGGGGTTTTAATGATATGTTGTTTGGTTGATTTGAAGGGGAGGGGAGGGAAGATAAAATTAAATAGACAATTATACCCTTATGATATTAGAATTTTTAATTTTTTTATTTTTATAAAAAAAAATTTTTCTTGCTTTTTATTATTAAAAATAATTTTTTATTTTTATTCAAAAATATTTTTTATTTTTATAAAAAATTATCTTAAACCTAATTTAAAAAATAAGATTTATATTATATTTTAAATGAAAATAAAAAGTAGGGGCAATTTTGTCAAGTATAAAAATTTTCTCTCCCCTCCAAAAACCCCCACTTTTGGAGGGGAGGGTTTGGAGGGGAGGGGAGGGGAGGGGAGGGGAGGGGTTATTTTGCCTCCTCTCCCCTCCAAATTTTTCATACCACAAGGGGGGAGGGCCTCCCCTCCCCTCCCCTCCCCCCCAAAAACCCTGAACCAAACGGACCCTAAAGGAATTCAAATCTCCTGATGTGTTCTTCAAACGGGGAGTCATCCTCCCCCCCCCCTCTCTCTCTCTCTCTCTCTCTCTCTCTCTCTCTCTCTCTCTCTCTCTCTCTCTCTCTCTCTTAAACTTTAGTATTTTTTAAATCTCACTTACTATATTGCACGCTCTACTGCATGGCAAGCAACCCATTCACTCTTTAAAGTATTCACTAATGAGATGCAATTCAATAGAGTTTACCCTTTTGATAGAAAGTTTAATGAACAAATTAGATAATTACTCACTATTCTTTTAGTTATCTGTAATGGAATTAGATGAAATTAGATGGATTTAAAAGGTAAAATTTTTAATATTACCCCTCATATATTTATTTATTTATTTTAGTATGAAGAAAATGAAAGTCAGAAAATAAAAGAATAAATGAAAAATTAGAAAGAATTTAACTCATCCAAAATCCCCCCAAGTTAAAGGGGTTTGAATTTTGGAAGTAAGAGGGATCGGGATAGAATCACAGCCCATATGAACTGCCCCACCTCTCTACCTTTTAAACCAAAGAATGGTTTTGAACACTTAACCCACCCAACTGCCAAACCAAATGAGTCTGAATTTCCTCAACAATGATGGTGGAATGTGCATAGGTACTAACATTAGTTTTTTAAGTAGATAGTATAGATGGCCAAAATAAAAGGACGAGACAACAAACTCATATGTATGCCAGCCCAGAACATTTGTTTGACCACTTCCAACTTTTGCATTAAATGCCGAGAAGCCTCCACCTGCATAGCTCGAAAGTGTTGAGAACCAAGAATTATTCAAAATTTGTAATTATCACTGAAGGATATTATACAAGCTTATGAAGACCAGGACTCGGCAAAATTTCACCAAGAGACACTCCAACTCAGTTATCATTCCCTTTTGATCCCACAAGACAGAGATCAGAATCTTTATCCAGAAAAAAGAAAAAAAAAAAAAGAATAGCTTTAAAAATGACTAGGAGTTATTTCTTTTTCCAGCATTTAATGCAACTTACAAAAGGAAGGTGGCTTAATAGAGAGATCATACAACACTATTCTAACAGCTAAGAAGATATTGATCATTCCTGCATGTTGCAGACACAGGAATTCCCCAGTAGATTGCTATTTTGTTGAAGCATGGCAAAATTCTTACGGCCATACAGAACCCTCTCACTTTGTATAGAGAACATCCTCCCATGGATGGCGGTAGAGTGGTTGTTTCAGTCTCTTTTGGTCAAAGGTATGCCTGAAATTTCAATCAAGAACAATGAATAAGACAAAGCTAAGACAAAGCCCTGATCACTGCGTGTGCTTGTACTTTTTCCGTTTTGTGGAAATGGGCAGGGGAGGCGTTGAAATTCTTAATTCAATTGATTCAAACAAGACATGCATTAATGTTCACTTAATCACCAATGACGGGGCTTGTGAGGTTCTAAGTTTTCAACCAAAGAGCGTCTAGCCATCTATTCGACTGCTGATAATCACCAATAAGCATAATTGGTATAACTGACCAAAGGACCACGCAATGAAACCAAGTGGGACTGTTTGAACCATAACAGATTTGTGGACATAAAGGCCATAAAAGTCCAACATTTTAAATGATGTGTCTCTAGTCTCAACATTTCAGAGCATGGTCAAAATTAATATAAAAACCATCATAACTATCCATAAATGCATAATAAACATCTTTGATTTTTGCATCAATGGTTTTTGCATTAATGGTAATCTAACCATAATTATTTACTCTTCTCACTTCTCACCTAAAATCACTCCTCTTATTTGATGAATCCCCACACACACACACACACACCTCAAAAAATGGTCAAATTAAAATAGTTAAGATTGAAATTCAACTCACCCGATCAGACCAATGGAGCGAGCCAGCACAAAGAGTCCATTCAGATAGCCAATTTCCACAATTTCATCAATCTCTTGCTTGGTGAACAATCCACTGCCAGCAAGCAGATCCAAGAAAAGGGACCCAATTGCACCATCTACGTTAAGAACCAGGTTATTTGCCTTTGAGAGGGTGTAGGTTTCAACTTTAACAGCATATTCCATGTATTTCACAGAAGGAAAATGTGTGCGTGCAAATCGTTGCAGAAGCTCTACTCTCTTATCTTTGTTGTCCCTATTCTTGATCCTTTTTCACAAAGCGGAACCAAGCTTCAGACATATTTGTATAATAACATCAACAGAAACTGAATACAAGTTAGTGAAGGAAGAAAAAGTAATACATTACCTATGCCCTATTCCTGGTACACGAATACCCTTCTTCTTCATACCCTCAACGAACTCATAAGGTGTAAGACCCTGACACAACATAGCATAGAACCACATGTTAGAGTTTAGGTAGATGATGTTGGATAATCAAAGATGAAGTATGCCAGCTTCACAGGCAGAGCCTTTGAATTATACCTTGTCATAAGCATCCTTGAAGTAGCGAGCTGCATCATCAATGGCACCCCCAAATCGAGGACCAATAGTAAGCAAACCTGTTTGAGAAGCTCATTACTCATCGTTGTATGGCAATATCCTGCTTGATCCATCAGTTTTAACCATACATCAGCAGTAGAAATATTGAATGCATGTGGTTACCTGATACAAGACTGGAAACAAGGTCCTTCCCAGCCCTTGCTGTCACTATTGTATTGTGAGCACCAGAGACGCAAGGACCATGGTCAGCACACAGCATGATGCATATCTAACCAATGTAATGCATCAGCAAGAGAGAAGCTAGAAGATGAAATCAATAGTTTACCTTGAAAAGCAGTAACTAAATGTAAAACTCACAAGAAAGTATCTATAAAAGTTTATGCACATACCAGTATCTATACAGAGAGAGGTGAAGGGAGATTTAAGAAAACAGAAAAAAAAAATCCAAGGAAAACTTCATAGTTTTGCATAACCTACCTCAATAAATTGTGTACAGTAACGAGGAAGGCTGCGTTTGAACCACAAAAGAGAGATAACATCACCCACACCATAACCATTTTCAACAATGGAAGACATGGGCACACCAGCATAGCATGGCTCCTCACCTTTGGAAAATAAATTTAGTTCAACTATTGAGTCTTGCAACAGGCAACTCATTTCTTAGTTAAAGCATTAAGGGATCCCAACATACCTCTGTCATCAGAGATGGTGGAAATAACATGTGTTGGAGCACGGACTTTTCCACTCTTAATTGCAGAGTTAAGGTCCTCAGGGATCTGCGGAGGAGTAAACTCCTTCACTGGTGTAATCTTCCCTTCTCCAACCTAACAAATATTAAGCCAAGCCAACTATAATATTACGGCTAGTCAATGAAACTAGAGACTTCTTTGAAGCATTGCTCCCTATAGAGGTTAGAAAAGGAGAAGGCTCACTTAGAGATAAACGAAAGCTCAAGAAACAACAAACTAACCAATATGTCAAATGTTTCCTTTATTGCAGCTTCAAAAGCTTCATAGGAATTGGGAACAACAGCTCCTACTTCCCTTAGTGCTTGATTCTTTGCTTGAGCAGACTCCAGCTCCCCACCACTTTTAGCTCCCTGATTTGTACAAGTTACAATATATATGAGAAATGCTCTTTGATACTTAGTCAAAGATAATGGATCAGCGACATACAGCATGACCAAATTGTACTTCCGATTTGAAGAGTCGTGCACAGGTTCCACTAACCCAGGCCACAACTGGTTTGGTCACTTTCCCTTGTTTGAGGGCTTCTACTAGGGAATATTCATCACGCCCACCTAGTTCTCCAAGTACAACGATCATTTTAACCTGAGGTTTCAAACAAATCCACACTGATCATTGACAAGAAAGAGAAATGCTCTAGTATTCTTACCAGCTATTTATGGGTTGTGGTTATAATATGTGCTATGCACTCCCCAAGACAAAAGAAACAGTTTACCTGTGGTATGTTGTTAAATCTCAACACATGATCAGAAAGTGTAGAACCTGGGAAAACATCCCCTCCAATGGCAATGCCTATAACCAAACATAATATACTCAACATTAGCATCAAAAAAGGCAAAAGGATAAAACTGAAAAATATTGTCATTAGTACCTTCATAAATTCCATCAGTTACACGGGCAATTGTGCTGTATAATTCATTGGACATCCCACCCTGCAGTTCATAAAGGTTGTCTTCTCTAAGAACCGTCATTGTATACATTAGACAATGCAAGTAAATGAAACTCAGCTCTAAATAACCAAATCAAGCAACTTAGTAAAAATTTCTTATGGTATAATACACCTTTCCACTCCGATGTTAAATAAAAACAATTCAACTTGTGAAATGTAAACATATCAAAGGTACAGTAGCTATGATCATTATTATCAAAACAGCAGAAAAAACAGATATCAATCTACAGAGTTCTATTATCCAAGTAAACTACCATTTCGTGCTATTATGATGCACTGCACTTCTCTAGTGATAAATAGATAATATACTCTTCCATTTAATTATTATGTTACTATCATTTCCATTCTGAAATCTACAATAAGATTGAGCTCAATATTCATCATATATCTAATGGAATATAGTCTCTGCTCTGTAATATAACTAAATAAGATGGAAAAGTAAATTTAAAGTTCAGGATACAAGCTTAACAAATAACAAGGTAACTGACAGATCTCTTCTACCCTTCTGATGTCCTGTTGTATATGCATCTATGTGATTTTAATATCTTTAAATACTGTATCCAAAAGCGAGTTAAGTGATGAAGAAATCAAGTGAATGTCAAGAAACTAAAACTGATTAATATTAAAATCAAAGTAGTGGAATCTTAAAACTCTGGGTTCAGCACAGGTATGGATAAACTAAGTATCACTTCAAAAAGTAAAAGGTGCACATTTTTTAAAATATCTAACAAATCCCACATTTCATTGACACAAAGCAGGTGAGAATTGTGCGAAGCTTCACAGGGACAATGGATACAAATTTTACAAGGTTCTATCTTTAATGAAAGAAAAATCCACCAGCAAGAATAAGAAAATGAATAACCACATACAGATTTAGAAACAAAGCCAACAGATCCAGGCCTGTACAACTTGCACTGAATTATATTGTCAATTGTTCCGGCTGTGTCACCTATCTTAAAAGCACCAGCTTGAATGCCTCCAACAGTAGCTGGGCCAATAACAACCTACCACGTCATCAGGACTAAAATTAGCTTTGCCAGGAATAAATAAAAAAGTTTTGGCAGATTAGTATTTTTAGCTATTTAGTTGAATTGATATAAGTTTCCTTTTCTCCTCTCACCTTATTGTTTGCCCGTGCATATGCAATCAATTGCTTAGTGTCTGCCTCAGGTACACCTTCAGCAATAATGGCAACAACCCTAATCGTTGGCTGCTTCAAAGCAGCCAAGGATGATGCAGCAGCACTGCAATCAGATCATTCTTTTTCATTATAATATGTAATTAAATTAGACTAAGAAAAATAAATATATTAATAAATACTTACCTTCTAAATGATGCAAAATTGATGAAGACATCAGCAGTGGGATGTGCAGCAGAAGCTGCTTCAATGCTGCAAAACAAGCAAACATAATGTTAAGAAATTATTACATTTGGACAAAAGAAGAAAAAAATGTCATTGACCACTGATAGTCACTTGGTATCTACTCTCATGTTGCAAATAGTAAGGAGAACACTAAAATGAGGACAAAAAAAGAAGGGGAGAAAAACTGCTCGACTATAATCAAGGCACCAAATCCAAATTTAAGCAGAGGAAAGACAGAATATGGACGGAATTGAACATAAACACCTACGTAGCATGCACTGGGATGGCAATTTCCTCCTGACCGAAAAAGAGCTTCTGGAATCCCTCTGAACCGGGATTAATTATTCCAGCAACTGATGGTGTTTCCCTACCTATAAATACAAAATTGGAGCTTTTCTTTCATTTCTACTGAAAGCGAACAATCAAGTGATTCTCCTATTTGCTATTCCTCAGTCAGAAGAATATTTTATATAGAACAAGAACACAAGAGATTTGATACAAACCGCAAAGGAAATCAAAATCAAGCATCCGTTGGATGGGAAGTTGCTTGTAGTTGTAAAACAAAGCTTGAGTTGTGCGAGAGAACAGTTGTCCAGTGGCCATGATGAAGAAACCGAGAGATCTGATGGCACACTAGTATGTTAATTTCTAGATTGCAGTAGAAACAGTATAAAAGAATATGGGACATCACAGATACATAAAAACACATAACACAATTCATACCGGATGCTAGATCAACATATAATATAAATAAACAAATAAAATAAAAATTTTAAATAGGAAATATTTCCTTTATCAGTCAGAATCACCAATAGAGATCAATATCTTTCTCCCTGCTCAGATATCAATTAAATATTTCAAGCAACATATTACTTCAAGAGAATAAATTCCCTGAAGAAAAAAAATGTATAAGTATACTTTGTTATGAATAGCAATAAACCGTGTGACCATTAAATCTTCCCTAGACAAATAAGGTAAAACACCAAACAAAGAAAAGTCTTCACTATTCAGATAAGAAGGTAAGAACTATTGCCTCATTAGCCTAACAGATAAATACATCAAGATGCAAGGAAAAAGTAAAAATTAATAACAAAGATAGGAGGACAAGTGATGTAATAAAACAAAGTCGATCAACCGGATTCTTATGCAGGCAAACCCATCTAGTTATCCTGTTCAGATTCGCACCAGAAGAAACGAAAAGAGCAAATTTACCAATGAAGTTAGACAACAACACACATAAAGAAGATTCGAGTTCACAATGACATTCACCAAGAAAAACGTAACCCATTAGCGTGTATTTTCTCACTTTCGCAAGTAAATCACAAAGGGAATGCAAAATTGCACTATAAAAGCACCAGACAAAAATTCAGCAAGCCAATGAATCAGATCGACCACCCTGACAAGTTCTAAAACTAGCAAACAACTGCTCAACTAAAATGACATTTGTCAAGCTCGACTACATGAAAGTGTAACCTGCCGGATCTCTATTACTATTCAGAAGGCAAAACCGAATCTATCCAATGCACGAGATGGAAGCCATATGAGATTGTCAGAAACTTCAAATTATCAATGAAGACTAAAATTCCGATTGATCTCACACCCATCAATACGCATGCGTCTAAAATCCAAGAGCTCATTCATGCACTCAACAAACATACAAAAATCAAGTATCCCCATTTCACTGCGAATCGAAAACGTCGAGAATCCAAGTGGGAAAACGTTAATTCACATAGAAACTGGAAACTGTTTAAAGCACAAAACCCAGATCTAGGATGACGAACTGACAAATTGAAGCAGTTCAGAGGTTAGTCAACAAGAAGAGATGAATGGGTATATCAAAGCGTACCCGAATCAATCGGTTAGTTGAATCGGCCAGAAAAAGAGGAGTAAAATGAGAATGCAAGAATATTAGTGGAAACAAGAGAGGGGTTTATATAGACAGAGAGAGGAGGGTAAGAAGATCACGTGGCGTAGGGTAGTTAGATCAGCACCATGACTGGTGTTGTCGTTGCTTTGTTGGTAGTCCATCGTTCATTTTGTGGCTAGCTGTACAATATTTACCACTTTAGATTTGTTAGATAGGATGGGAAGAAGGTGGCTGGTTGGAGGTAGGTAGGTGGACCTGGGAAAGAAAATCAACTAATACTGGAGTTAATTTAAAGTATTCTTACATTATTAAATAATTTTTTATAAGATGAGTTTTTTAAACTAATTTTATATTAATATTGTTTAATGCTTGTCAATATTACACAAATATAATGTACAGTAAAATTTTTAAATATAAAGAGAATATTAATTAATTACATAATTATATAATCATCCATGCTTTATAAAAATATTACATACATCAATATGATAATTACTTTTAATTTAATGCGTTGGACCAAAGAAAATTATGTTTAATAATAAAATATTGAGAGGTGTATATCAAATCTTATACTAATATCAATTAATCCCTCCTTGTAATTTTAATTGACTTATTATTATCCTTCGATATTTGAAAATAATACAATTAAGTCTTTATATTTCAACTTCATTTTATTCAAATAACAAAATGGATCATACTAACCAGTGCCCTTAAATCATGAGATAAGGAACAATAAATGATTCATATTTTGCATAAATAATATTATTTTTTAAAGCACTTTTGCTAATTAATAATGACAATAAAATTATTTCACTTATAACTTAAAAAAGAAAAAGCACTCTTTAAAAATATATGTCATTTTAATGTTCAAAATTGTTTTTTTTTATTTTCATAAAAAATATTTTTAATCACTATTTTATTTTATTTTATTAAAAATTTAAGATTTAAAGTTTAGACTTTAAGATTTTAGGTTTAGAATTTTAAAGTTCAGATTTACAAGATTTAGGGGTTTATAATTTAGGTTTTCAAGGTTTAATGTTTTTTGTTTTGAATTTGAGGTTAGGGTTTAAGGTTTATATTGATCAGGGTTCTACAATTTAGGTTTTAAGAGTTTGAGTTTTTAAGGTTTAGGGCTAAGCTCTCTATCATTTAGGGCCCATTCAGTTTACATGGAAAAAAGGGAAGTAAAAAAAAAAAGTGAAGGAAAGGTGGAGAAAATTACAAATTTACCCTTATAATTATTATTCAATTATTATTTAATATTCTCTAATAATAATTATTCAATCATTAAAAATAAGAATATTATGAGTATTTCCTATCTACAAAATTATTTTTTAACTTTTTATTTCCATTTCCATCTTAACTTTTTATCTACCAAACAGACCCTTAGAGTTTAGCACTTTAGGATCTATGGTTTAATAGCATGTTTGGATAGGCTTTTGGAAAGAGCAAACCATGATTTGCAGGGAGCAAACCACATTTTATAAGAAGTAATAAATAGCTGTTTCTACACAAACGTGGTTTCCAAACACACCATAAGTTTTTAGATTCTAAGAATTTAAGATTTCTAAATTTAGGACATATTTGGTACATAGAAAATTAGAATAGAAATAAAAATGAAAAGTAAAAAAGTGATTTTATAGATAGGAAATATCCATGATACCCTTACTTTTAATGATTAAAAAATTATTATTAGAGAGTATTAAATAATAATTAAATAATGATTATAAGGATAAAATTGTAATATTCCCTAACTTTTCTTTCCTTTTCCCCTTTTCCTCCTCCCTTCCCCAACGGGCCGTTAGAGTTGATCTTGTCCCAATGATAAATAACAGAAAGGGTAAAATATACTTTAGTATTATGTAATTTAGCCAGTTTACACTCTAGCATCTTGTGCTTTAAATATTTGCATTTTGATACCTTGAGGTTTCATTTTGTTATCTTTCAAACAAAAACAATTAATACATGTAAGTCACATGATTCGTGTTGTTAGCACACTAGTATCTTGTGGTTTCATTCCATTAGCACATTTGTACGCATCTTGTCATTCAACCAAATTAAAGGCACTTTGGGTGATACATGTCAATTTCTATCTAAAGGCAATGGAATGAAATCATAGGATGCTAATGTATTAGTGGTTTAAACCACAAAACGCCATAATAAAAGCTTTTAAATCACATAATACTGGAGTGCAAACAAGCCAAATCAGAGAATATCAAAGTGTTTTTTAGCCTAATAGATACATGTCTTTGTATAATCAATGTTACTCTTTTTGCAAAAATTTTTGTATCACAAATCGTGCTTTATATCTCACTTGTTTTTTCTATTTTGTTTTTACATTAATACTCATTTATACCTTATTAGCTAAACCTTCAAGTATTTAGATTACAAATAAAAAAAAGCATCTTTTGAAAGTGAATTTAATTATACTTAAATTATATCTTTTTATTTTAGCTAATTTATGTCTACATTCTTCAACAAATTTAAGTTTAAGATCCTTATTTTGATATATAATAACTACATTGTATAAAAAAATGTTGTCAACAACATTTGAGGCTTTACAATAAATTATATCTTGAGTTTTTTTTTAAGTATCAACCTCTTCAATATGGCCATCGTGATTTAGGTGAGGCTTATTTTTATTTGCACTAATTATATATTTTGTTTTCAAGATCTTCATTTTATTGTATTATAGCAATATTGTATAAAAAAAGTTACCAGCAACTATATCTTTTTAGTTTCATCCTTTATGTAGTAATATAATTTATTGAGATTTCTTGTTTATTTTCAAATACTTGAATTTCTTTTGGGATTGTTTGATTATTTATGTCTTGAGTCTCTTCTTGAGTACTAAACTCCTCAACATAACCATCTTGATTTAGGTATAGCTTATTTTCATTTGCACTAACTAATTATCTTACAAAGGCATCTATCATATTTGAGCATTTTCAAGTAGTATATAAAATTTAATAACTCTCTTTGAGTAATAAACACATCTATTAGTTAATTTACAATATTGCATAAATGTATTACTATCTTAGCTTCTAGTTTATATTGTTTTATACAAGGATATAAATGAAATAATTGAAAGATTTAGAAGTAAGTCATTAATAACACAATTTGATAGGATTTAGTGCATAAATAAAAACACATAAATACTTTTTATAACTGTGATTATAAGAAATAATTAGTTCTACATGTGTACCTAACTTCTTTATCTATTATTGACTTATAATAGGATTAATTAGTTCTTCCTTTCTTAACCCTATATAATAACCGTTATATGAAAACATACAAAATTAGGGCAAGAGGAGAAACCTAACCTTAATTTAAATAGTTCTTTACTGGGCTCTTTCATTATGAGTTTTAGTAAGACCTATGGTCCACACTTAAGACTACTAATCAAACTTAAATATAATATTTTAATATTTATCTAACCCAATTACCAAATAATTACTTTAACAAATAATGTTAGGATTAATATTTTATATGACTATCTGTCAACCTATATGTTTTAGAAAATAAAATAAATAAAATAATTAATGTGAACCTACACAAAATATTCCAACAATAATGATAATGCATTTCATCTTATTTATATTTTCAATCAAAGTAATTAAAACTAGACCAGATCAACCGATTCAACTGGTTGGATCGAGAATCGGACTCTAATCCAATTTCAAGAACTCTCTCAATTGGTACTTTTAAGAATTAGTTAATCTCAGTCAATAACTAGGTTTGATTGTTTGATTTTAAGCAAGAATTAGTGTAAAATGGATTGGTTCTTCATAGAAAATTTCGAACGTCAACTACTGAATTCGAACTAGGTATCTTGTGCATCCAAAATGCTCAATTGTCATCAAACTTGCAAACCATTTCCAATTTATATGTTCAAATTTTTATATAAATTTTTATATATACAGAATATTCAAACGGCTGCTTAGATGTTCAATTGCCATCAAACCTGCAAAGCATCTTCAACCTATATATTCTAAATTTTATTTATATATATATATATAGAGAGAGAGAGAGAGAGAGAGAGAGAGAGAGAGAGTATTCAAATAATTGCTTGTAGTTTTTTATAAAAGTGGTCCCGCAACGTTGAACTCATGACTTTGAGAGAAGCCTTCAATGCTTTAAGTGTTGTGCCACCTTGCTCTTTTTATTAAAATTGTGCATAATATTATATAAATATACTTATACTATTTTTTTAAAATTTATAATATTTAACTTAGACATTTATCAACTATTTTTTTTACATTATGTTCAAATCTTATATAACCAATTAAATTTTATCATACAAATTTTTTTTGAAATGTAATAATAAAAAATTAATATATTGAATAGTTAATTTTTATAATATCTTGATTTCAATATTTGTTTCAACAAATTAATATTTGATGATTATATTTATTAATAGATAAATTATTTTAGACTTAAATTTTAAAATTAAAAATTCAATTGAATTTAAATATTTTGTTATATTTGATTTATTTTTATATATAATTAATAATAAAATGTTTCAAATTTTATTAATATTTGCTCATTATTATTTATATACTAAATTTTTAATATTAATATATTAATATATAATTATTACCGATTTAATCATGATCAAATTAATAAATTATGAACTTGTATTCTTATCGGTTCAATAACCAATTGTAAAAACATTATTTTCAACTGTTTATTATCTCTCCCTAATGTTGGAGAAACCATTTCATCAAATAACAATCGGAAAATTGTATCATATATAAGGGGACTTATAGCCAATATATATTCATAACTTTTTTTCATCTTTGTGTGTTGTAACAAAGCAATTGAAACATATATTACATATTTAAAAATTTTAAGATGAAAAATATTTGACTCCTGACCAAAAGACAATAATAATGGAGAGAATTTATAATTGTTTGTTAGCCTTATGTGTATAAGTGTTAATGAACGTAGAATCTTCACATGAATTCTCAATAATATTTTGCATCATAATTGATTCTAAATAGTTTAATTGGTCATGCTAGATTATAAATATATTTGAATCAATAAATTTATGATTTACTATAGCATGTGTTTAAATTATATTGATATTTTTATAGTACAAACTAAAAGACAAGAATGTAATTTTTTCAAAGCACATTTCTTTTCTACATAACTATTGTGATATGTAAATATTTCATATTTTTCTCATTTTCAATTTTAATATGATACCAAGTGCAATAAATATCTTTGAAGCTTAATAAGTTTTCTTAAAACTTAGTAGAAAATAATATATATTTTAAGAAATAATACAATAGCTCTTACAGAACTTTTAATATTTTTGTATTACTTAATATAATATTAACATTCACATTATCTATTATCAAATAAGAAATATAGTTTTTATTTTTAAGTACTATTTGCAAGACGTAAGTTTTTATTATAGGTTTTGTATCCAATCATAGAATGAGAAATATTCATATTAGTTTTTAAAGAATTAAGACATTATATATATATATATATATACAAATTACTATACATTTTTTCTTTTCATAAACAATATAATATTGACTACTTCAATATTATTATTATATGAGCATATTCAAAGTATAAAACATAGAATAATTAGTCTATCTATACATACTTTCATAATATATCTCTTTTAGAAAAATTATCACTTCTGGTGCATATGTTTTCCCTTCAAATTATTATAAGAATTATGAGTTTATTTATAAAACATTTTTTATTTATTTTTATGAAATGAGTTAGAAATTAAAATAAACACACTTTATACATTTTGCAAAAATACTTATTTTTCTTCCTTTAAAGTATTTTTCATTTTGATAACAATAAAATGAAGTCAACATCAAATACTTATAATAAGTGTTTTCTCATAAAAAATTAAGTATAATAAATTCATGAAAATGCATCAATTTCTTAAGTCAAATGTCATATGTATATAAGATTTTTTTTTCCACATGATACATATAAAAAGCTTAATTATAGGTAAAGAATAAAAAATAAATTGTACCAATGAATATATTTCATTCTTGTTTTTCATCATAATGACAAACACTAGCCATATATATGAAGAAATTGTAATTGATCTTTTCTCTTAAGATTTTAAAAATTTGCAAATAAATTGTTATAATAAAACACATTATTATAATAATATAACCATTTAACACCATATAATTCTTTAAGTTTCATGATTACTTTTGACTTTTTTCACTTTAAAATAACTAATAGTTGTTTATTTATATGGCTTATAGTTATGTTGTTACCATTACTTATAATTTTATTCTAGCCATCATGATTGGTTATTTTTGATTTTATTCCTACTTAGATATAGGCACTATGCAATTGCATGAAATCTATATCAACTAAAAAAATTTTAGAAAAAAATTAAAAAAAAGTGAGGCCCATGAACGGCTTAAAACTAGTATTCCTTTTATATATATATACATATATACATATATGAATGATTTGCACATGGTTATAAGAGAAAATTAAATTATTCATAAACATGTTGAATTTTGAGAGTTTTAAAAAAATTTTAATGGCATAAAATACATAAACTATTAGTCTTCAAAGCTATAATTAAAAAAATCTTTTATAATTAGCAATTCATATATATATATATACTATTCATTTAGACCATGAAATTATTAGTTATAAAATAATTAAAACCAAAAGTAATGTATCTTCTAGCCATCAAATCATGATATTTGTTAATATCAAATTAATAACCACATTATAAATATAAATAAACCTTGAATTATAGGTAATATAAAGTATTGAATCTATAAATAATATAAAATAAGAACAAAAATTTTCTTATACCTTTATGTGATGAAGAGCAAGTTTTAAGAACTAGTGACTTACACTAATTTATTAGAGACTTATACTAATATCATATCACAAAACTAATAGAAATATAAAATAAAATATGACAAGAGCAAGGAAAAAAATTTAAAAAAAGAAAGAAGTGAACAAGTCTCATTTACTTTGATCTTTTATACTTAGTATATAATCTTTATTTATAAGCTTTTAACTATAAAAATAGACTTATGAGTTATAATAATATAAATAAAAAAATTAATCTATATAATTATATAATATAAATTCTCTAAAAATTACAAGATATATATAATTAAATATTAAAAAAAATTTAGAGAATTATTTTTTGAAAATTTATAAATATTTATATAATTATATTATTTATAACGTCTTAATTATTATAAATGCTAATAATAGCTTTTCACCCGCAATAATGTTTTTGTTTTCTTATAGTAAAAGCTATTTTTTAATAACAGCAGCCCAAGTCGGTCGAGTAGTGGTCTATCACACTCGACGGACTAAAACGAAAGAAGGAACCACTTACCCGCCTTGATTAGGTCAACGCAAAAATCTTCCGTATTTTTTTTTTTTTTGCCCTACCCTTTAAAAGCACCAAAAAAGTAAATATAATTTGCATGCCCGTAGTGGATATTATCGTCGTGAAAAGTTGACATAATCATAAAATGTTTGCGGCAAAAAAAAAATCATAAAAATTTAAACCTTATTTTTGATCAAATCAAGGATTTAGATTAATGAAATTATTAAAAAAAAATCAAAGAGATTGAGATATTATTTTTACAAAACTCTAATTTTGATTCCAGTAGCACTTTTTTTGGTAAGTATTGAGAAATTTTAATGTATGCAGATTCAATTGGTATCTCGAACATTTCTTTGTTTCTAATATTTTATTTGTACACAAAAAAAAGAATATTATATTTTTAGTTCTTAATTAACGGTATTTGAAATTACTAAGTGAGAAATATTAATACGAGTTTTGAATAATTTACAAAAACTTCAATTCCAATCATTTATATCATCATGTGAAAAAAAAATCTAATACTATTTTTTTCTTGTTAATTATTTGTTATCATAATTTTTCATAACTAGGGGTGTTCATTGTCCCATTAGGCTCTAAGGGCCCGCCTTAACCCGATCTAATTAGGTTGGCCCAGATCGGGCCAAAAATATAAATAGATAAAATTTTAAACAAAATTATATCAGGTCGCCCCGAGTCACAGGCGAAAATATATTTTACTCAACCTGCCTTAGTAGTTATTTTTTTTTAATTATCAATATCTTGTTATCTTTTATATATATATATATATATAATTTTTATTTTATCTTATTCTTTTTGCATACTGCAACTTTTATTACCTATCCAAACTATCTCTACTTATTAATTATTTTTATTATTGATATACATATTTACTAACTTTTTTTTTGTTCAATGATAAAAATACACATGTTTACTTAAGGCTAATTATGCTAGTATAACTTATATTTTACTTGATAATACTGAGTTATTTTTTTATTACTGATAAAAATATAAAAATTCTAAAAGCCTATTATTGTGAAATATATGCCTTTGAGTCTATAAATAAATATTTTTATATTATAAGTATCAGTTCATAAAAAAAAAAAAAATAGGTCGAGCGACCCTAACCTGCACTAGTCCAATAGAAAATCAAATTTGTTCAGATGGAGCCAGATTACGGGTATAAAAGTAAGCCCGATATCTTTAATCGGATTAGACATCGAGCCCACTAGATGTGTGACCCTACCCTACTCATGAACAGCCCTACTCATGACACAAAAACTTCTTTCTCTGTTCTCTTCTCTCTCTCATCTCCTAGCAAATCTTGGAGTTCAAAGCAACCATTTTATATATATATATATATATATATATATTTGAGAAGGACTCGTCTTGTTCATAAACATTCATCATATATAATATTGTGACTCTTTTTGGATTATCGTATAATTGTTCACAACATCCATCCTAATATGTTAATATTTTTAAGTAATAATAAGTAAGTAAAATTAAATATGCTAATAAGTCAGCAACCACCATGATAATAAGTAACAAACCACCATATGTTAATAACATTGATTATGCTAAGTTATATTTAAGAAAACAAAAACTATATATGGTTTAAATTCTCCATGCAAAACTCCAAATATTATTATTTGAACATATAATTTTTCCCTATTTGAGTTTTGAACTTGAAAAGACAATTTTCCTCTTGCTTTTTGACCGTATGAAATAATAATTTTTATAAATATTACTGTGATATTTAAAATATACTAATGTTTTATTAGTTTATTAATTATTATGGTTATTAATTTTTAACCAAATTTAAACGTCTTCATCAAATAATCGATATTGTTTTCAATTAAACAAAACGATACATTATGAATAGAAATGAATATTTAAATCATCTAGTATAATTTAGTAGTAAAAATGAAGTAAGTAACAAGAAAATTTAAAATTCAAAATTTTTCCTTCATATATTAAAAAAATTATTCAGATTTATTATATATGAAAAGATATACATTTAGAGCCTGTTTGGTATAATATATAAGATAAGATCTGATAGTATAAGATTTGATAGGATAATACTTAATAAAATTTTAAAATTATATAGTATTTGGTGTAATACTGTATAGGATAATATATTATATAAAATAATACCATTATTTATTTGGTGATGCACTATATAATATTGGATAGGATAAAAAGTAATCATTTTGACAAAAATACATTTTAATTGAAATATATACTATATTTATCTAAATTTATTATATTAGGTGAAAGGGGTTACATATAATGCATAACAACCTAGTGATCTAATCCTTCTTGGTTACATTAAGTCGAATAACTAAAAAATAATTTGGGCAAACTAGGTTGGGTTGGTCATATTAGCCAATTTCAGCCAGCCCAATCTAATCCTATGAATTTTTTTAAATAATATTTATTTTATAAAAATTTATATGAAAATTTTATTTTTTAAGAGCAAAATATAATTTTATAAGAATTTATATAAAGTTTTTATTTTTTAAGAGTCAATTTATAATTTTTATCAAACATTAAAAAAAAAAATAGTTTAGTTAGCTTGAGAAATCAATCTAAGCTACTCTCATACTTAATCAATTAGATCAAATATGATACTAAATCAGTTTTTGCATGACCCATCCTAATCATATTAATTTTTTTAAAAAATTATTTTATTGGGACTTATATAAAAATTTTATATTTTAAGGTCATTTTATAATTTTTATCAAAAAATATTTTATAGAGACTTATATAAAAATTTTATTTTTTTAAGGTCATTTCATAATTTTATAATTTTTATCAAAAATTTAAAAATGGCCTAACTAACCGATCTTAACTAATATTAATCAAACCCAACCAGACCTAAGCATTAGACCTAGAAAAAGAAGTCTGGTACAAAATTAAGCTAAACATCAAACTACTTTAATACTTGGCCCATGATTAACCCTATCAAGTTAGGCTAAAACTCGACCCAGCCTAACCAATGAATATCCCCATAGATAAAAGGTTAAAATCAAAAAATATTAATAACGCTTTATATATCAAAACTTAATCAGATCTAATCCCATCCTTAAGGCATGATTATGTTATACATCATTTTTATATATAAGAGAGGTATGATATATAAGTTTATACAATAAATTATTAATACCTAATAAGTGATGAATCTATAATATATTGTATTAGCTTATATTATCAAGTTTTACATGGTATACCAAACAAATCCTTATGTTTATAAAAATATTTTTAAGGGAAGAAAAATGAGAATAAAAATAAAAATAAAATAAAATCTTGGGACTTAAAATCACATTTGGTATGAAATAAAAAGAAATAACAATATTTTTCTATTTGGATATTTGGTAGAATAGAAATAGTATAGAAATGAAAATAAAACATTAGTAAATGATTAAAATATTCCTACAACCAAAAAATATTAAAAAATTAATTTTCATTAATAAACATAAAATAACAAAATTATAGTTTGGAACCTTAAATTAAAGATATTTATATTAAAAAACGTTAAATAATGAACTTATTGTGAAGGACTCAAACAAAAAGCTTTAATTACACAAGAAAATTATAATTTGGGATTTCAGGTAAAATTTTTTAAATTTGTTGTCTTTTAATTTTTCATAATAATATTAAAATTTAAAATCATTTACTATAAATATCTTTTAACAAAAATAAAATATTATTGTCATTTAAAGCAAAATAATTTTTTTCCCTTCTCTTTCTACATGTAACAATCCCATTCCTTTACAAAAATGATGGAATGATCGATGCCTCTCAAAACAAAAGACAAATGCCATTTATGATTCCTTATCAACTAGCAGTAACCTTGCAAATCCAAATATTGTTAAAAAAAATATGGGTCCTACGACAAAAAATAAAAAAAGAAATATGAAAAGTTCTTTTAAAAAAAGTATGGATGAATAGTGTAAAATAGTGCATGTACAGTGAATAACAATACATGAACCGATTTAGTGACAAGACATTATAATTAGTGTAAGGAACAGTGCAAATGAATAGTGAAATCCCACGAATTTTTATATGTAAGGAAGATTTGATTCATATCAACTAATGGATATAGTTATTTTGACTCTAGCTTTTAACATTTTCCCCATGTAAAATTTCATAGAAAATTAGACTCTACCTAACCCTTCCAAGTCATAGTAATGAAGTGGAATGTTTCCACTCCTATGAGATAAGGCTCAACGTGTAATAAAAATTAGATACGTTTCTTGTAGAATCATTAATGTGGGTGTAGGTAAAGCTACCCAATGTAACTTCTATTAATAATTGTATTTGGATACTTGAAAGGGAAGTTGTTGATAATTTGAGGACGTGTTTGACTGGTGATGTAACCACAACTTGTTGAGGCATGAAAATCAATCAGCTATAGCAACGGTTCCAAACGTTGTCTAATCTCTGTGGCTTAAATTTCAAGTCAAATTATGGTTTAGCCTTTCGTACCCATGAAGTGGGGAAAATAATAAATTATTGGTTTGTCCAACTCGCAATTGCTTTTCCTTTATTATTGCATTATTATACTTCAACTAATTTGCCGCTGCCTAAGAATGAAGGTTTGAAAAATTGACAAAAAATTAGAGAATCTGAATAGACTTGTTACCAATTTAGACCCGTGGCTATACTCCAACAACCACGGTTAAGTTTTTTTTTTTTATATGAAAAAAGATATTAATTACACGATTTTATAATTATATATATATATATATATATATATATATATTATGATAAAAGCATCTTTATATCACCTTACTCGTTTATTGAGATTACGTTCTTTTTTAATTATTTTAAAAGCACATCCCTCAAATACATAATTATCTCTTCGTCCAATTATCTCACTTAAAATTTTTCAAGTGGGTTCAATCAAGCACAATGGAGTCATAGGTTAATTCTGAGCCTTGTAGCAGAATATATATATATATATATATATAGATGAATCTATGTAAATAACTTACTCACACAAATTTGAGGTAAAATTTAAGAAATATGTATTTGGTATTATTATTAAATATTTTTATAAAAAATATAATGTGAATATTTTTTTACAAATTAATATCAAATTATTGATTTTTAAATTTTTTTTAATATGCCATAATTTTATTAAAAAATAGAATGAGAAATATTTAAGTTTACATCTAAAAATATTAACCGTTAACCGCTTGGGAAATTATGATGCTAATTTTGTAGTCATTGATGCTAACTTTATTTGTGGGAAAAACAGTAGAAATTTTTGTTTTCATTTAAAATTTAAAAATTCATCCTTCTCTCTCTATCCTTTTTATTTTCTTTCCTCTATATATTACAAGATAAATAGGAGGATTGTCTTGTTTCCATATCTGAAATAATAATAATAATAATTTGCTATCTTACACCTACACTAATTGATAAATATTACTTTTTAGAAATACATTATAATTAAATTTTATACTTTACTTTTTGTAATTAATCATCTAGATGACGAGAGAAAATAAACTTGTTTGATTCTGTTTTGATTTTAATATTTTTAAAATAAATATTTTTTAGAACAAATTTTGAAAACAAAAAAAATTAAAAAATTTGTTTGAATCATTATTTTAAAAAATTGCCATTTTTTTTAATTTTGTAAAAAAAAAGTTACAAAACATATAAAAATATTCTGATTTTTCTATTTTCAAAAATATAATTCTATTTTTTTGTTTTACAAAATATTTCATTAAAAATGCATTATCAAACAAGCTTTTTTATTTTAAAAACAAAAAAATGTTTTAAAAATAAAAAATCAAACAGCCCTAAATTATTCACTTCTTCCTATTTCATCATTTTTTTTTTCTCCTCATTTTCTCCTCTTCAAATCTGTCTACATGATCTAATTAAGGTAGATAGAGTACATAATAATTGAAATTGGATAGAAGTTAGAGATCTCATTTACAAGCATTGACTTTTGCAAGCATGCTACTGAAGAAGCCAGTACAAACCTTCTGAGTCAATTTGTGCAGCCAAATCTAATAATTGAAAGAAAATATAATTAAAAAAATATGATATTAAATATTATTTTCTTCGATGGATCTCTAATTATTTGGATTTATATGCCACGATCGTGCCTCCAAAATTTTGTTCATACCAGATGGAATATGTGAGGAAAACCACTCCGCATAAATAGAATAATGCATTTTTTTTTAATGAATGATGGAGACCAATTGGTATAAAATGCAAAGCATGGAAAACGAGAGGATCCTTCAAGTTTATCAAAGCTTAAAATAAGTGAAAATATAATGTACTTGAAGCCCTGAAATAACTCCTTTAAAATGTTTAACTGTTATACGATAGGGTTTGTTTATTTATTTATTTTTATAGTAGACGTATAATGTTTATATAATTAAAGGTTCAATCATTTATATATATTTTTATATATAATAGTCATATAGTGTTTGTACAATTAAATATTCAAATTAAATCCATACATGTAAAATGCACGAACGTATTTAAGTCTTTTATTGCACAAATATTATACAACTAAGTATTGCAACCCCTTCCTTTGCTACAAATTGACAAGTTGATTTTCTGATTAACAATTTGTTTTGGGAGCACCATTTTCATTGTCAATTTGGATAAAATAAGTTCCAATTATATAAAGTGCGACTATTTCAAAGGTAGTTTTAAAAGAGAAACTGAAAGAACAAAAACGCAATTATCTCAATCACTAAAAGATCTAATTGTTTCTTTTTGCATTTGAGTATACTTCCATTACTTCTGAGCTAAGTTCTCACATAAATTAATTAATTACCTCCTAAATAACTTATCAAGTTCCTACTTCTTGTCTCCAACTAGAATTTCTAACAGCTTACATTTGACCATCTTTTTCAAATAAATTTGCTGGGCCTCGACTCAAGTCTTTCAAAAAAACAAAGCCCGCGACCTGGCCCATGATCTACACCATGTAGAACACAGAATCCGGGTGTGAGTGCTTCTAGTGATGCTTGTGATATAGTCATTGATCATAGACACTTAAAAGGTCCAACCAAAGCAAGGGCTTCCTTAAGAGCTACCAAGAGATGCTCTGGATGATCCTCAACACAAGCAGCTACACCATGTTGGGACTGCATGGCCCTCAATGCTCTTCCTACAATCTGAACAAAGATATTTATAATTAAAGCCTAAGGGTCCGACTTGAACAAAATTTTGAATTGAATGCCAGGCTTGGTCATATGTTTTACAAACCAACTTGGTCAAGCCTGGTGTTTCCCACTCATGGGCTGATGAAGGGGTTGAAAATGAGTAAATTGACATTTTGGGTCCTTGAATTGTAAATCATATTTAACTTTAATCATAGAAAATTAGTGAGTGTATTAGTAAATTCCTGAAAATAAAAATCTCATTGCAATTTAGTCATTTTGACATTCTTAGATCACTTGATGAAAAGACTAATGTGTAATAAATTTATTATTTTCAAAGACCAGCTTGTGTACTTACTAATTTTCGAAAACTAGAGCTAAATGGGCCTAAAAATTTAAAGACCAAACTGTTAGATTACTCAATTGAAAATAGAAAATGGATGATAAATTATTAGGCAAAACTTTTAAATGACCAACCTTCCGAGCATAGCCCCCATAAGCTACTCCACCTATTAAAGCTTGTGATGAATCATCTGAACCACTTATTGAGGTTGCATCATCTGAATTCTCTAGGAAAAATTACGAAACAAAAAGGCTTATAATGTGATTTGGGGAAGGGGAAAAAAAAAAAGCACAGAAAATGTGAAGGCCTCAAATAGCATCATTACTGGTGACAGTGGCTGTTTGGAAAAGCCCTTCTTTCTTCAACCCATCAATCGTGTGAGCATTAGTTCCACCAGCCAGTTGAAGAAAACCTACCATTTTAATGCAGTGAAACATTGGCAGAATCTTAAGAGAAAAGGTTATAAATAAAGGACTAGATTTAAGTAAAGTTCCTTATATGTTTGCTGTTAGATTCTCAAATAAACACATGACATGCGGGAAAAACATTTTGAGAGACCCAATCATGTCATAGTGAAGTATAAAATAAATCCACCGGTCATGTTTTTATTAAAGAACCTAATAGAAAATATTTAAAAACTGAACCTAAATTTTGTCCATAAATAAACTTTGCATGTTCTCAAGGACCACAATAAATTTTCATACAAACCAGGAGGCCTGTCTCTTGCATTAGCCATTTGAACAGCGAAGGCAATAGATTCCTTAGTTGCTCCTCTACCAATATCACCACTCATGGGGCGGCCATCCAACTTGAGTTTATATATGGCAAAGATGGGTTTATTAAAAGGAAAAAGGGAATTTGAAATAAACTTTGGCTTATGATAATTTGAAGTTGTTGATATTGTTTGTGTTTGGAGCACGGTCAGAGTAAGGGCATACCTGCCATAAGTTGAAGCTTGGAAGATTGGGTTTCATGATAGAAAATATTTCATTCATAAAGGGTATTGTTGAATCTCCACCATTAGGTAGGCTAACCTGGATACCCAGAGACTAGGAGCTTATTTAGAAGCATTACTTATAGCCTTTAAATACTAGAACAGGCTGGAGGTTATACTTACTGCAATTAGCCTCAAATATCCCACTGAATCTCCCAGAGCAGCCCAAAGTTCCTTGAAGAGTGTAGTCTGCCTGTAGATGGATCATGAATGAGAAGAGGAAATATGGTTAATTTGAGTTGAATTCTGAAACATCATAAAAATGACATATCTCAAACTTCTGAAATTTGAAGTCTCTTCTATATCAAAAAATTCTACTGTATTGACCTTGTAAAAAACCATTTCAGCTCAAAAGTTTAAGTTAGTATAATATCTAACTTGTTGCTTCATACAACAACACTTTTGACCTGAAGTTTGGACAAAGCACAAGCTAATATCTCGTGCTAAACTTAAATTTAAGAGAATGGGGGCCAACAATGATTGAATCCTTAAACACTTGGACATGGAGGCTTTAGTACCATATCAAGAACCATTTTAACTCAAAAGTTTAAGCTATTACAGTATTAGTATATGAATATCTTTATTATAATTTCTAACAATGCCAATCCCTCTTGCTTGGCTAAATAAAAGCAGAGAGAGAGAGAGGCCAGTATTTAGGATATGGTCCCATTCTAATTCCATGTATAAGCGAATTGAGATGGTGCCTTTATTAACTTGGTGGTTAAAGTTTCAACATAGCCATCATGAAAATTATTACCCTACTGATAAAAAATAGTTGCCTGTAATATTTTCAACTTGATCAGTACAATTACCTCCCACTTGTATGTATCTCTATAGCATCAACATCATCTCTCTTCATGAGATCAGCAGTTGTAATAGCATCTCTTACATATGTTACCTCTCCTGGATCAATATGACAAATGGATAATGTGAAGATTTGAACAAAAATCATGGTTTTATCAGTAAACACACCTCAAATGAACAATTAACGAGAAAGTTATAAGCTTAAAATCTCAAATGGAAAAGAGAAATTCCCACTTATTTTATCATAGGGGCAAACTGGAAAGCAGCGACCACAGCCATAGCAGCATTCAGTTATGACTCCATCCTGCATGTTTGCAGCATTTTAGAAACTATGTAAAATTAAAAAAAAAAATTAATGGAGAAAGAGAAAGAGAAACTTGTCTGTATTGAATTAAATCATGTTAAAAAAAAAAAACTTAGAACTCTTGGTGTTTCAGTTCCATAAGAATTTCCTAATGTTGTATTCCCCTGGAATGATATTGCATTAGCAGGGCACACATTTTCACATGGCCTTGAGCAGTCTGCTGGACAGTCTTCTGGATCAAATTCTGTAACAATGGGGACGTCTTTTATAAATTGCTAGCAAGTGATAGATTAAGCCTCTATGTATTAATATTGGTACATGAACAGGATGCATTCTATGGTTCTTGTTTCATTTGAGGAAAGCTTTTAATATAAAGTTCATCAAAGATGACCATGCTCTCATAAATAATGCCATGTGATCATTTATCAGCATAATGCTCGTGTGCACACAGTTCTAATACCATGGTTATGGATAGAAATAAGAAGTTCAAGTTTACATTTTAGAAATCAATCTGCCACTTGATCAATGTTGGCATGAAGAATAGCCTCCCTCCACATGCTTTATGAGTCGACAAATTCAGCTTGGGAATTGTCCAACTTTTATCAGAGGCCTAAAATTGAACAATACAAACTTTTTCAAAGTTTTTGGATCATGATCTATTTCAAAGAGATATTTGAAAAGCTCCACATCTTTTTGTTTAATATTCATCACTAGTTGCCTGATTCAAACACGAAATGTCCTTAAATCCATAGTAATATGCAAAAAGAGAATCATGATATATTATGTGCATGTAGATTGTTTACATCGTTCTAATCTATGATATATAAGATTGAGACTGAACTTCCAACAAAAAAATTAGCGGTCAAATTATAATATAATTATGATATGGTAGATTACATGCTCCATGTAAGACATGCATTAGGACTCAGGAGTTATTCAAATGTGAAAAATGTTAGAACGCTTGAAGATATTACTGTTTCAAAGATATCTGACCTATCATGATGCTCATATATACTATTCATGTTAATAAATTCCCTTACCGGCCTTACGAAAGTGAAGATCTTTATCGTCATTGACGCTAATCATCAGCCATGGCCTTCGAAGGTCTATAATGTCTCTTGCTATCTCAATTCCTTCATTTACTGCATTGACCACTGATGCATCAGCAGCACAGTCAATGCAGTCAACTGCAACCATATAATTCAAATGAATTCACTTCATATTCCTTATTTATATTGACATATGGATAACGGTGAAAAGTAAAACACAGTAAGCGGGATTTGGCCATTACTCAAAAAGAGATATTTAATAGATATCATGCATTTTTTAGCATTTAAAATTTTATTTGTGAAATATTTGAGTATGAAATGTAAAATTCAAGAATCTAAAATGTCAAACATATACGTATTAGATTTTTTATACATCTAATTTTCAAATATCTTATAAATATATCTTTAAGGAACAGTTTGGTACTTTGTTATCTCATATTACTTGATATCTTAGATATCATGATATATAGTATTAAAATATAAGATACCGTGGTATTTAAAATTCTCACGTTTGGTATAACAATTGAAAGTTGTCATAGAAAGGATACAATAAAGCTAGAAGTGATGCGAACTGATATCTCCATAATTTTTACATAATATAAGATATCACCTAAAATGGTGACACATTGACACTCATCAACTCAAATATCAGCGTACCAAATACAAACAGGAAACTGCCTGACAATAATGTACCAAACGTGTTCTAAATATTTTACAAATGAAGATTTACACCTAACAAACGCTACTTCCACAAAGATGGAGATGAAACATCAATACTATTTCTTCCCCCAAAATTTCTTACCTCCAGCAAGAGTGTAAACCAGACTGAGATTCCTGATATCAACAACATCCTAAAAAGAAGGTTAGGTTTTAACAGATAGAGACCAAAAAGGAAGAGCTAGGGTATGCAAAGCAGGGGGGATTATTAAATTGGGTTTTAATTTCATACCTCAAAGCTCGCTCCACAAATGAGCTTGACCCAGTTGCCTCTCTGGAGAGATTGAAGTGGAGAAGATGAAATAGAAGGAAGCCCAACATTGTTCACAATGCTTTTGACATTCTGAAGACACTTCTTGCTTCTCGAATCCACTTTCGCTGGAATTGCATAATAAACAAGAATGTTAGAGTGAGGGAGAGAGAGGGGAAGAAGGAGAGAGACGAAGAAATAAGACGAAGAACAACCTTGAAGTTGAGTTGAAATTTGTGTATTGCAGGAAAATCTCAGAGCCACCATGGCGAAAATGAAGCTGCAGTTGCTGTGGTTGACTGCATTCGATATCTCTTTTCCGGCGGAAGGCTTAGCATTGCGTTAACGGATAAACAGAATTTAGCGGTTGGTAAACTACCACCTTACCGTGGGATTCACTTCAATATGGGCCGATATTTTGAATAATGGATCTTTAAGCCCAGCCCAATTTCTCTGCTTCTGAAAACATATTCTCATTAAAAAAAATTATTATATTATTACGCAAAAAGTTACATAAAAAAATAAAAATAAAAAGTTAAAAAATAATTTTAGAGATAAAAATAATTTTAATATTTTTATTTTTAATAATTAGTAGATAATATTAAATAATAACTATAAAAACAAAATAAATATCATACAAAATTTTTATTTTTTATTTTCTCATCCCTACGCGCTACCAAACTGGGCCTAAGTCTTTATGAAAGTGTTGCTTTTATCAATTTAGTTTTTGAAGGCTTAGACTCATTTATTTAGTATTGATTCATAATTTTATTGTCACCATTTAGTTCTAACTAAATTAGGATTATGGTTAAAATAATATATTTTAAAATATTAAAACTAAATTAATGTCATTTAATTTTGTTAAAACATAAATAACTTTTTTATTCTGTTTTACTTCCCTTTTTCCCCATATATTTATGGGGAGTATTCAATTTTAATTGTTAGAAAGCCTAAAATAAATAACTGAGTAAAAAAATAAAAAACAAAACTTCATTGCCAAGGGCCACACAAAATAGAGGTTCCTTTTTTTTTTTTTGATGAACACAGAACAGAGGTTCCTAGCTGGACCCTATTAGAAATATAAGAATAAAAGAGATAAATTCTTATAAGTTCAATTGGTGGATGACATCAGCTCAAATGTTGTCTGATGAAATGCATTTATCGATGAATTATTATTATTATTATTTTTAATAAAAACATTATTATCATCATCAAAGAATTATAAGTTTGATTTTTGTCACTAATCCTTTATTATAAGTTATTTATAAATTATATTGACTCTTACTTTATAGATGAAATAATTTAAAAAGAAATAGGAACGGAGAGTATAAAATTCACTTGAATAATACGTAACTAGGGTAGGGTCTTGTATATTGTATCCCATTTAAATTTCAATAAATGAAAAAAAGAATATAAATATATAAATCACATGTTTATCAATAAATAAGTTATAAATAATAAATAAACAATAAAAACAAAAACGAGTTATATTATATAAGCAAGTATCCCGAAATACTGGCGACCTCCCAGTTAAAAGGACAAAACCAGCAATTACAAGCACATAACAGAAGCATTTGACTTGCAAACCCCAAAATTCTAAGTGGTCCAGAAAGGTTAATTATCAGTTAGTCTTAATTTCTTAATGTGGAATATATCAGCGTATATTTCTTCTTAAATTGCTCTTTTTGCATTACCTGATGAAACATGTTAAACGACTAACTTATTATGATAAAACCTTAAAACATAAATATTATCTCAAGTTTTGATTGTTTTTCAATGTGAAACATGTCTAACTTCAAGTTAAAAATTTAAAATTTTAAACAACATTTTAAAAATTGAACTAATCATTAGAACGATAAAAATATTAATTTATAATTTATTAATCTAATTATCATCAAATCACTAATAATTAAATATATATTTTTAATTTATATATTAATAATATAATATAATCAATAATAACAAATAATTACTAATAAATTTTAAACATTTAATTGTTTATAAGATGTATTCATCTAACCAAATAGATGTATTCACTCAAAGTACTTTTTCCTTCCATTTTTTCTTTCTTTTTTTTTCTTTTTTGTTTTTTTTTTTCCAATTTTGTTCTTTCACTTTTGATTTTTTTAATATGCCATACCATTGTCTACCACAACAAATGGATAGAAAAATTGTATTTTACTTCTAATGGATGGACTGTGAATCAATAAAAACTAGGAAGTCTGTTTTGCATTTGAACTCACTTTTCACGGAATGATTTTGGCATAAAAGCAATGAGTTAGGTAGGTGATTTTGATCTTTCTTTAGCAATATTGGTCCAGCAAGGTAGAGCTGTGCATTTCATTCTCTTCAATCTTTCATCTTCATTGCAAGCTCGGCCATTGACAGATGCGTTAGAATGGTTTTCAAGATTTGAATGCTTCTAATCTTTCTTTTGATTCTTTTTTCTTCTATTATCTTTCTCTCTTTCGCCTTTTCATATTTTATCTGTCTATTTCTATACTTTATTTGTCTTCTTTCTTATTCTTTTCAAAAAAACTAGAATTCATGATCTTGTAGGATGATTTTTTAAAATATCATGTATTTCCCACAAAAACTTAACTTATATAACTTTTCTATAATTTTAAACACAAAAACAAATATCATTTCTTATCTTTTTTATATATTTTTTTCTTTTTATATACCTTTATATATTCAAACCATGAGTGATAAAATTAATTAAATAATAAAAATAATTTTTAAATAGTTTCTATTTTTTACTTTTTACATAGATTTTTTCCAATTTTGTTCTTTCACTTTTGATTTTTTTAAAATGCCAAATTGCTACCACAACACAATGGATAAGTGATAACTTAATTGGAGTCCAATCAACAAGGATGGACTGTGAAGAAGCAAAATACTTAGTCAAATTTTATATTTTTCTTAACAAGTCTCACACAAAAAAAAAAAAAAATAGAAAAAAACAGTACATAAAAAATATATCAATAATACATAAATGATAAATGAAAAAATAGCCCAACGCAAAAGTTACATAATAAGTATATGTTTAAAATTTCATTTCAAAATCATATTTATGTAAAAGTAATAAATTATTATTTTTTCGTAAATATGATTTTTAGCTTTAAAAACGTAGAATCAAACACACTGTAAATAGCTTGTTTATGTTGCCGCTCTCATAGGATTTTATATATATAATGATAATAATTATAAAACTATCTATCTTAGTTGACTGGTGGATTTTTAATCGATTTTTAAATAGACTAGTTTGAATGATTAAATGGATCAAAATCACACCCAGTGCATCAATTTTTTTTAATCTGACTGAATATACTTGTCTGATTTTAACAATTATAATTTTAAGTGAAATTTTTTGGATACAAGAAGTGTTACAACATACAAATCCACTTACCATGCGATTGAAGTATGAGTAAAGTACAAATTCATCCACTTTTTGTCTTTGAAGAATGAGCAAGAGTTAGGTTCGTAGAACCATTTTTGGATATTTGGGGAATATTTCATGGGAATGAGATATTTTTATATTTACTTTAAGTTTTAGAAAATATTTTAGAAAATGCAACATTCCCACAAAATCTCTCATTTTCATTCTAATAGAGAAGGTGAGAATATTAGATTTTCATGAGTAGGAAATCATAGTAAAAGATTATTTTATCCCTTTTATCCTAAAATATTTTCATAAATAATACTAAATATAAAATAATTGTGTTCAATTACAAAATAATAATATTAAAATAACAGTATAAGTTATAAAACAAAAACTTAATAGAATAGATAATGAATGCTATAATATAATAAATATATATATAATTATAAATATAATATATTATTACTATATATATAAATTATAAACAAAATAGTAAAAGATATGTATTCATATTAACTGCATGTAAAATTTTTAAATTTCTTAGAATATAGCAAGATATTCTTAGGAATATTTATGATGAACCAATGTGGAAATGCCATATTCTTGGGAATGTAATGTAATCATTTCTAAGAATGAAAGATTATGTGAATTAAATGGCTCCTTAAAGTCTTGACTTAAATAGCATTTCTTTGGAACATAAAATGACGAGAGCTTTAATGTATCGAGATTATCTATCTTTAGTCCTTTCCCACTCATAATTCCAAAAGTCATGTGCCTCTTCTATAACCAGAAAACGAATATGGACAAAGCACAAATTTACTTATATCTTACTGCAATTCCTTTAATCAGAAAAGTATAAGTGTAAAATTAAACTGCTAATCATTTGATAAACAAAGATTTTGATAATATATCAAAGATTATTTCAACTAATACATTTAAGCTATTAAATGAAAGCTTATAAATGCCTAATGTCTCACAACATATTATGTTACTGTTGAAAAATGAAATTTATGGGGCCAAGGTAAAACTGCTTGTCAATAATTTGAGTCATAGCAAAATACCATGGCAATTGCCATTTTTGGGTTTATTTACAAGGTTTTGCTAACCTAGTTAAGAAGCATAAAATCCTTAAAATATTTCAGTAAGATTAATATTTAATGCTTTTGCAATTTTTATTTTTCAATCAACCATCATAAAATGCACATATCATTTATAAATATGCAACATTACTCTTAGGACACTAAAATACAAATAATTAAAGGAATTGAAAATTCCTAAACATTAAATTTTGAAATCCTAAACTCCTTTTGGAAACCCAAACACTAAGACCCTAAACTCTTAAACTTTAAAGATCTAAATCCTAAAACCCTAGACTGGTCCCTAAACCTAAAAATTTAAACCCTAAAACTCCTAAATCTCCAAACCCTGGGGATCTAAATCCCTAATCCCTGCCCTAAAAAAAATCCTAAACTCTAAAACATTGAATTCCAATGTTGTAAATCATTAACCTTAAAACCCTAAAGTACTAAATCCTAAAACCCCAAATCATAAAACCTTTAATATCTAAAAGAACTAAACTTCTTAGATCCTTATTATCAAATTTTTTTCATTAAAATATGATGAATATATAATTTTTTAATAAAAATACAATAAGTGTATAATTTAATTAAAAAAATGATATTATTGTTTGTAAAAACCATATATGTGTCATGCTTTAATTAGAGAATTATATATTCATCATATTTTAATTAGGAAACTTGATAATAATGATACAAGAAATTATATATAAATTTTTTTATTCTAAACTCCTAAAATCCTAAAACCTAAATCATAATTTTGTAAAAACCTAAACCCTTGAAAATAAACCCTGGATATCTAAACCCGAAAGTATTGCACTCTTTTTTGGTTTTCTACAAATATCCCTACAGTTTTTAAGGGAAGGATTGAACTCGTTTGGAATTCATACTTGTCATTTTCAACTAAACTCTTTCTTATTAAAAGATAATTTTGTCCTTAAAAATTATAATTCAATTAGCCTTATTAGACGTATTATTTACCAGAACTATATTTATTTTTTATTTCTCATTTTTTACGAAATTCAAAAACATTTAATGCGAATTTATCCAATACTCTAAGGACACTGTTTAACAATACCCTTGTTTATGTAAGAAATATGATCTAATGCCACTTATTGAGAGCATCATGATAGAAATCCTCTGTTTAATTCCCATGGGAACCAAACAGAGCTAGGATGTCATGGGTTCGGCCATTTTTTTTTCATTTTACTGAAATAACAAAATGATCCTTAAATAGTTTTATCTATTTAATTTTAATACCCGAAAATTAATTAATACATAAATTAGTCCTTACAATTAAAAGTAAAATATTTATTTTCTTTCTTCAAGAGATGTTTAAATTACAAAGCCTTTCTCTCTATTATAAAAATATACACAAAATTCCTTCAAAGTCAAGATAATAAAAAATACACTTAAAGATAATATTAATTCCTTTTATTTATAATATAACTTATCATAGAATATATTTTTTTAAACTTTTATTTTAATATTATCCGTTTTAAGTTGAAAATCACAAATTTAATTTATTCTAAATTAAAAAATAAGTATTTTATATTAGTCAAATATATGTTTAATCTTATTATATTATATAAGTAATAGATATAAGAGTATTTTGTTTAAAATAGTTGTAATTATAGCTTCTCTTTTGTTAAGAAAGTTAATGTAGTGTATATTTTAAATTTAGAAAAAAGAACTGTAATTTTTCAAAATGAAGAAAATATCTATTTAATTTGCAAAGTAATAAAAATTAGACCAAATTAGTTTATTTAATTGATTTGAATAGAAATTAAACCTTGATTCCAATCGATTAGTTCGCAAAACTAGGCAACTATAGAACTACTAAAAAATTGGTTGAAATTGGTCTAAAATTAGTTAAATTGGTCCAAAAAAATTGGTTAAGTCAATCATTGAATTTTTTTAAAAATATTTTTTTTATAAAATAGAATAATTTATCTTAGATAAATCTAAAAAACTAAAAATAGAAGACAATAAAAAAAAGAGGGGATTGAAACATAAGAAAAAAAAAGAGAATATAAAAGAAACAAGAAATATTAGAGAACCACCTAAAGTTCTAACTAAAAAGATGAAATAATTTTTTATTACCTCAATTGAAGTAACAAGGCTAATTATTAAAAGAGAATATAAGAGAAACAAAAAGTAATACTTAATTATTTCCTGTGCTTGTTCTCTAACGTGCCTTATCTTCTAAAAGCAATTTTTTCAAATATCAAGGTATTTAACCAAAATTGTTATTTTTTTCTTTTCATTTTAATAATAAATGAAATCTTAGTATAATTTAAAAGCTCTAAATGTTTAATATATTAAATACTATTGACTTTTAACTATTGATAGTTTTTGTTTTTCAATTAAAAAATGATTTCTCAAACATTTTAAAAAATATTGAATTAGTAATTAAATATTTAAAATTTACTAGTATTTATTTGTTAATTAGAATTTTAATATATAAAATTTTAAAAATATGTATTTAATTATTATCAATTTAATCATAGTTAGATAAAATGAATTGTAAACTAGTGTTTATTCTAATTTAATAACCATTCAATTTTAAAACTATTGGTAATTTGAATATCTATCAAAGAAAATAAAGAGTAATTTATCCTAGAATTAATGAACTCTCCCATGGAAAAGGAGAGTAATTTATCTTAAAATTAATAAACACGTTGTATAGTAGTCCTTTTATCAAATAAGGTGTAGATAATAGAAAGACTAACATGCAATACAATAACAACAAAACTTTTTCTCATTAAGTGGGGTAAGAAACATGGATCAATCGACACTATAAAACCCTATCGTAAATCATATTTTTAGACAAACCATTTAAATTTAAAATTTTTTTAATAGTTTATCCTATAGTTTTTTTTGGTTTTCCTTTACCTCTGACTATTGTACTACTTTTCATCTAATCTACTCTCTTAATTAGGGCTTCTATAGGTCTCTTTCACACATGCTCAAACTATTTAAGTCGTGATTTTACAATCTTTTTAACAATAGATGCGATCTCCATTTTCTCTCTAATGCATTTTACTTTTATCTTGTTTGGTATGCCCACTTATCCAATGCAACATTCTCATCTCTATAACATTGAGTTTATTCTCTTGTTGACTTTTTATTACCCAACACTCAATTCTATACAATATTGCAGGTCTAATAGTTATACAGTAAAATTTACTCTTAAGTTTAAGTGGTACTTTTCTATCACAAATAACGCCTAAAACACTCCTCCATTTCATCCACTCTGCTTGAATCCTATGTTTTACATCCTCCTTTATTTCTTCATCATGTTGTATGATGGATTGTGGCATAGTATGCTCTCTAATTTTTACTTCTGTACTAGAATTAGTATGTTTGTTACTAAACTTACATTCTATATACTCCATTTTACTTCTACTTAAATGAAATCCATGTGTTTCTAAAGCTAGTTTTCACTTCTCCAACTTCTCATTTATTTTCTTTCTTAATTCTCTAACTAAGACTATGTCATATGTAAAAAGCATGCATTGTAGCACCGGCTCTTAGATATATTCAGTGAACACATCCAAGACTAAAGTAAAAAGACAAGAACTCAAAGTTGACTCTTGATATAGACCAATAGTTATTAGAAAATCTTCTATAAGTCCACATTTTGTTATAACACTAGTTGTAACCCCATCATACATATCCTGAATTACTCGAATATAAGCCATACAAACTCCTTTTTTCTTTAAAGCCTTCCATAAAACCTCTCTTGATACCCTATCATATGCATTCTCCAAATCGATGAACACCATATGTAAATCTTTATGATTCCTTCAATATCTCTCCATCAATCATCGCAACAAATATAACATTTTCATAGTTGACCTTCTTAACATAAAATCAAATTAATTCTCAGTAATTTGAGTCTCTTGCCTTAATTTTCACTCAACTATCCTCTCCCATAATTTCATGATGTGTCTCATGAATTTAATTCCTTTATAATTTATGCAGCTTTGTATATCTCTCTTATTCTTATAAATAGGGACTATACTACTTCTTCTCCACTTATTTAGTATTTTCTTAAACCTTATAATTTCATTAAATAACTTTGTGAACTAACTTACATCTTTTATACCTAAACCTTTTCATACTTCAATAGGTATATTATCAAGTCCAACTACTCTGCCATTCTCCATTCGTTTTAATATTTCTTTTACTTCTGATTTTCAAATCCTACGATAAAAAGTATAATTTTGGTCCTCTACTTTAGTGTCTAACTTATTTAAATGTGATAAAATCTCGTATCCTTCATTAAATAGTCTATAAAAATAACCCTTTCATCATTCCCTGATATCTTATTCCGTGACTAAGACTCTCCCTTTTTCATCTTTAATGCATTTTACTTGATCCACGTCTCTTGTCTTTCTTTCTCTACTTTTAGCTAGCTTGTAGATATTTCTCTCTCTAATTTTAATACCTAAGGATTGATATAACCTATCAAATGCCCTAACTTTCATTTCGCTCACCACCTTCTTAGTGTCTTTCTTAGCTAACTTATATTTTTCCTAATTTTCATCACCCTTACACAAAAGACCACATTTTATAATACTCTATTTAAACCTTAACCTTATTTTGTACGCTTGCATCCCACCACTGAGATTTTTTATCCTTAGGTCCAAAGCCTTTTGATTCACCAAGAATCTTCTTTGCCACCTTTCTAATCTCTTTAGTCATCTCATCTTACAAATCATTAGCACTTTCTTGTGCTTCCCAACATCCTCCTTCCAAAATCTTTCTCTGCAAGCTCTTTTCTTTGTCCCTCTTCAATTGTCACCACTTAATTCTTGACATCCTATTTTAACTTTTACTTTTTACTCTCCTCTTAACTTGGACATACATGACTAAAACTTTATACTAAGTAGTCAAACTCTCTCCAAGTATAACTTTACAATCTATGCAAAGTTTTCTATTTGATTTCCTTATAAAAAAGAAATTAATTTAAGAGCATGCCCCTCCATTTTTGTACGTGATAAGATACTCCTCATGCTTCCTAAAACAAGTATTAGCTACTATGAGATCGAACTTTAAGAGGAAGTTTAAAATAATTTTACTCTTTGCATTTGCTTCCCCTAAGCCATGTCCTCCATGCATACCCTCGTAACCTCTAAACACACTTCCCATTTGACCATTAAAATTCTCTCCTAAAAGAATATTTTCTCTTAATGGTATTTCTTAAAATAAATATTCTAAATCCTCCCAAAACTTTACTTTGTGATTTTTTTCTAACCCTACTTATGGTGCGTAAGTACTAACAACATTAAAGGTTTCTCTTTCTACTACAAACTTTAACATAATAATTCTATCTCCTAATCTCTTTACATCAGCCACATTATTTTTTCAAAACTTATATATAATTATACCTACCTCATTTTTAGATTTAGCCTTGCCAGTATACTAGAGTTTAAAATCTGAGGTATCTAATTCTTTCGCTTTTTTTCTTACTCATTTAGTTTTTTGTAGACACTTAAAATTAATCCTCCTCCTAATTATAGTATCTACAATTTCTATTGACTTACTCGTAAGTATACCTATATTCTAAGTTCCAAAATGAATCCTACTCTCATAAACTAACTTCTTTACCCACATTTGTTCACGAAAATGTGAGAACTCTTGCTTATTTTTCACTACATCTGGGCATCGATGCAGCGGCTCTTACTTATTTGTCACTGTACTCAAGTTATACAATGCGTTACTTTCAGGCAATAACCTAACATTATCTCTAATACATCGATGATCCATATCATAAAGATTCGACAAAATTTTACGTTAGTTGTCAACTGCCTAACACAACTCTCCTATTTTTTCTCGATTTGGGACCAGCTATGACAAATGATTTACATTAAAGTTCAGCATATGCAGATTTCAAATAATGACTTGTAGACTTACTAATTTTTAAATAGTACAATTAATTAAGTCTAACAATTAGGTCATAAGAGTTTTTGGTTTAAATAGCACCTCCATAGATGCAAGTCTTAAGGGTTCTTACTAATTTGAATTCTCCCTTATTCTGCAAAGAGATTAAAAAAAAAGGTGATATAAAAAAAATAAGAGAATAAATAAGATTTCATTTTCTCTCTTTCTAGTTACTTTCTCTTTTTTTCTTTTTAATATCTCTCTCTAATAAAATAAAATTCTGCTCATGATAAACACGAAAGGATCCAAATTAAGATTCTCACATATCCACAAGTTCAATCCCTACCCCTGGCTCTTCTTTCTCTCTACTTTTTACTCCTAAAATTTCATGCCTTCTTTATAATAAAAACAAAAGAAAATTTAAATTAGTAACTAAATTGCTTGTTTATTATTATCATTATTATTGTTGTTCTTGTTCTTGTTGTTTTTAACTTATTAGCATAATTTGATAGACTTGAAAGAGACGGGATATACATAAAGGTGTTGCCTCCATTCACCAAGCAATTGTCAAAAGAGAGCCTCTTGAACAATTTGGGATTGACGAGTGTTGCAGAAGTAAACTAGCCACGGTGGAGATGGATGCTTATGTCTATGCTCTTGCACTAGTCTATAAAGATCAAATACACACTCAGAGGAGCTCAAAGAAAGAATATTCCTTTTCAAAGAGAACCTTACACTATCATAATGTGATAAAATTTAAAGCGTGATGTTATGTTTAATACAGAGTATTTGTCATACACAACCACGACTCATTTGTTAATCAATGAATTAACATTTTTATTCTCTAAAGATACACATTTTCTCAATTTGGTCCCAAAATTTAACTATCTTATTTATCAAAAAAAAAATTTCGTTTTTAGTATTATTTTCATGTTAAGTTGACTGATATATAATTAGTAGAGATAAATGATGAGGTCTAAAACATGTAGTGATAAAGCACCATATTACTTTAAATAGTCACAATGCTATATTATTTTCATGCAAGTTTGACCATTTTAATGATTTTGAAGAAAAAAGACTTTTTTGTAAACAAAAATTTGACCGCCAGACTTTAAAGGATTTAATTAATTAAAAGTGTATCTTTCAAAGACAAAAATGTTATTTTGTTTTTTCCTTCCTAAAAGTGTTAAAGAGAACATGAAAGAAAACTTCATTAATGAGAAAACCCCAAACGTTTCCAAAAGTGTAATTTGAAGTATTGTATTGTATTTAATAACTAAGAGTACTACTTTTTTTTTTCTTCAATATCAAATATTATACTCCATATCGAAAAAAGGAGTACTACTTTTTTTTTCCTAAAAAAAAATTGCTTTCTAAGAGGAAATTAAAAGATTGCACATGGATATGTCCATATGTATCACGTCATTGCATTTCACATGTTCTGAAAATAGAAACACTCTATTTGATTCTATTCTGGTTTTAATGTTTTCAAAACAGATATTTTTTAGAACAAATTTTGAAAATAAAAAAAATTAAAAAATCTATTTGAATCATTATTATGAAAAATTATTGTTTTCTATTTCTTTTCTGATTCTGTAGAATAAAAGTTACAAAACATCTAAAAAATATTCTAATTTTTCTATTTCTGAAAACATAATTTTGTTTTTTAGTTTTACAAAATACTTTATTAAAAATACATTATCAAACAAGTTTTTTTATTCTTTTGTTCTTAAAAACAGAAAACTATTTTGGAAATTGAAAATAAAACAACCCTTTTTTGGGTTCATGTTGTAACAATCGAGAAAAAGAAAAGAAAAGGGAAAAGAAAGGAAGTGAAAGTTGGAAATTTTCGGAATCTAGAATTTCTGCCAAGTCCTCTCGCAATAGCGAGAAACGGTCTCGCTACAGCGAGAGTGCTTGTTCGCAATAGCGAAGGTGATTCTAGCTATAGCGAGTGCTGGCAGCAGCCCATACAAAAACTAGGGAGTTGCCCGCTGTAGCGTGCGCCATAGCAAAAGTGAAGTCTGGAACTAACGCGATTTCGCCATAGCGAGTGGTAAATCTCGCCATAGCGAAGAGAACTGACGCGATCTCGTCGTAGCGAAGGTTACACCTCGCCATAGCGAAGCCAGATTACACGAGCTCGCTATAGCGAAGGTTAATTTTCGCCGTAGCGAGAGTCGGTCCGGAAGAGAGTAAATAGCGAGAATCAGACTTCATTAAATGCCCAAACTCATTTCTTCTCTCATATCTGCCCTAAGCTTCGACCCAAAGAGAGAAAAGAGGCGTGGAGAGTGTGAGAGATCAAGAGAAGAAGGAAGATCAAGGGAAAGGTAAGGTAACTTCTCCCATTTCTTCTTAGAACTCTGATCCCCTCCCTTTGCCCTCTCTTTCTGCGGTTTTATTTGTGAAAATGGTTAGATTTTGGGCATGGGTCAGAAGAGGTAAAGTGGAAAACTCTTTTGAATCCTTGAGTTTTCTTTGAAAATAAGGTTTTCCACTACCATGGGAGCTTGAGAGAGAGAAAGGGTTAATGGCATTCTAGAGAGAGAACCCTATGTTTGTATGTGATAGAAGGGTTGCTCTAAATTAAATTATAAGAGAGTAATTGCATGCTTTTGGTGTGTCTAGGCTCAAGTGAAGCACCTTCATCAAGGTGTGATTGTGAACCTAAGGAGGGAGAGGAGAAATTGAAAGGAAAAACTAGTGTTGGCTTTGGCTCCAAAGGTAGCTCTCTCTTTCACTCTTTCTTGTTGCATTCTTGGATATGATAGTCATTGTATGATTATGTATATGCTTGTTGTATGGAATATGCCATATGTTATTGCTTTGATGCATTGATGCCAATATGCTTGTGTGTTGAAATGTGAGAATTGCTCGGATGCGGTAGCGCCGAAAGTCCCTTGAGATGGGTGAGGTGAAGCCGAAAGTCCCTTGAGATAGGTGAGACAAGGCCAAAAATCTCAAATGAGTGAGGCCAAGTCAAAAGTCCTTAAACTCGGGTGAGGCCATCCAAAAGTCCCTAGACTCGGGTGAGGCTAGACCAAAAGTCCCTGGAGCCCATTTTTGGCATTGTTGTGATTCCATAGCATGTACATTATGTGTTGGATGATTGAGAATAGCTAAATGCTTATTCACATGCTTTGACTTGTTATATGCCTTGATTGTTTGCTGGATTGAGTGCATGAGCTACTGAGATTCCCTGAATCTCACCCCTTTTCTCTCCCAACTAATATGCTAGGTGGAGCTCAAGGAGAACCGAGCACACACCAAGGAGCCTAGGAGCATGCTTAGTTAGCTAGTTGCTAGCTTTGTTTTGATATTTTGATGTAAATATGATGTAAAGTGATGCCAAATGAAGATGTGCCCACTATTTTTGAGTTGTAAGGGTTGTAACTAATGTAAATGTATGAAAAGATATTGTATGAACTATGTTTATAGCCAAATGAATGGAAATGAGGGTTTTACCCTTTTTGTTGCATGTATGGAATAGTGCATAATTGCCATAGCATAGTGAGATTTAGATGTATGATGATTTGGATCATATGGACATGTTAGATATACTAGTTTTATGCTTTTAAACTTGTCCATGTGAAGTGAGAATGTGTGAGAGGCTATATGGACCCGTTTTGGACCTTTGGGGTGCCAAAACCGGGAAATTTGAGAGCTCCGTCAAAGTATGACCGGATGAGCTCCGTTTGCCATGAAATTTGGCATGCCTCTAGAGTTTGTAGAAAGCTTCTTGAGAAGCTAAAGTTAGTAATATTCGGAGGATTATAGAATATTTGGGGAATTGTTGAATTTGGGAAAATTCAAGGGATTGGTCATGTACTGGTCATACAACCAGAAAATGAAATCTGTTGCATTTTTAGACCAAATGGATTCCAAATGTGGTGAAATTTTATACACATAAATTAGACCCCCACAGTGACTTATAGGAACTAGAATCACCTAAATTAGAGGTCTGTAGAGAGAGATTGAATAGTCTGAAGTTCTGTATCAGCATCAGTGAGCTTATCTGACCCCCGTCACTATTCCATCAGTTTCTGGGATGTAGGAGCTACTGAACTGATCTGGACTTATTTTTTTCTTCTAGTAGATATCCGTAGCTTTCTAAATTGGTCTAATATGCCCAGATTGAATTTTTGTGGATTTAGTTATGAATTTTTGAAAGTAATGACAGTAAGCTGCACCAGAAACAATGACAGCTGGATCTTCCTCCCATTTCCGATGTCAAACTTAGTCCAAATGCTGAGAATTTGATTGAGAATGATTTTTAGTGTAAAGTTGACACTTAGAGCTTTCTAGAAAGCTGAAGCTTTCTGCATTCCCATTTTTCTACATTTAGTTATGATTTTCCAAAGTTAGAGCCAAAATAAGACTTTTGGGCCCAAGTGAGAAAATGAAATTTTTCTGGTTTTTGGCTCTATACCCGTGGCCTATGATTTGTTTTATGCTATGTATGAGTTGTCTATATGAAGTATGAGTTGAGAAGTTGAATGATGGGTTCACAGGACCCACGGGGCAGAGAATGAGTATATGAAACCCCGGTTCATAGCATGCAAATGCCACGGAAGAGTAGTGATTCTTTGGAAATCATATGGAACCGAGCCCAGTGAGAGACTAGGTAGCGGTAGTAGTTTAAGGTGTCACACATGTTTGGTATGAAAAAGATAAAAATATGCCATGCAGAGAAAATTTTCTAGAAATCGAGTATGCATGCACTACTTTCAAGTCCAGTGGTTAATTAGAATCAAGTCATCCATTGACTTGTCCAATTTTTGTTGATTTTTTTTATCAATTTTTTCTTTGGTCGATTTTGAGGATCAAATAAATTTGAATAATAGTTGATTTATTGATTTTCTAGTTGTACCAGTTAATTTAGTTCAATTTTTTAAACATTGATACCAAAACACGCCTTAATCCAAATTAACACTAATCCATATAAAAAATATAGACACACAACTTCATCAAAACTAAACTACAAACCACCCAATCTTATTAAAAAAAACTATGACTTAGCTAAACTTTATTGATGAAAACCATATAAGTCTAAGCTAATTAACCTATAAAAAAAGCACTAAAAAGTAAACTAAGCTTACAAATATCAAATTACACTAAGGCTAACAAATTATCACTAAAATTGACTGTACACAAACTTAAATGAAAATTACTAACTTCTATTCATAAAATCCCAACAGACCAAAAATTCATATGATAAGTCTCATAAAATGATGTCAAAACATGATAAATTTGGGACTTATCAATGGGTCAAGGTACCCTTTAGGTATCTTAAGATTCTTTTCATGACTTCCAGAAGGGTTCCAATGGTTGATGCATCAATTAAGATACTTTGTTGACAGAAAAGGAGATTTCTGGACGGGTTAAGCTACATATTGCAATGCACAAACTATTTGTCTGTATAATTGTAGATGAGCCATTGGAATACTCTTGTTTTTTGATAACTTCAGTTTAATGATTACAACTAAAATGATGCCTTTTGCATTCGGCATGTTTGCTTTGGTGAGGGAGTCTTTGATATATTTGGTTTGGGATATATAGGTGCAAGCTGCCACTTTCGAGTTTCTTTACTTCAATGTCCAAAAAGTAGTTTCCCTAAATCCTTGAGAGGAAAATGAGCATTTAGGTTGGAGACTAGATCTATGATGTCTGTGGGAGAGTTGCCAATGATTATTATATAGTTAACATAAACTAGCATTGATAAAGAGGCATCACTTTTGACTCTTGTGAAAGGGGTCACACTTGCTTTGTACCTTTGGACTATTCCATCTGTGTTGTGCTCAATTTTGAATACCCATTTGTAGCCAATGGGTGTTCTCCTTGGTAGTAGAAAGGCTAGTGACAGGGTTTGGTTCCTTTGTAAGGCAAAGAACTCCCCTTCCATAGCAATTTTCTAGTGCTTGTTGGAGAGGGCTATTAAGAAAAATTCTGGTTCTCTTTGTGTGAAATCTGGCTGTGTATGAGAAAGGTAGACCTTGGGTTTGTATATACCATATTTTACTCTGGTGATCATTGGATGTTGTGACAGAGAGGTAGGCTCATTAGTGTCAATAGGCTAATGCAACTTTGGGCATAAGCCTTATTATGCAGTAGTATTTGCTCTTGATTTGTTGACCATGAGATGCAGTGATTGTTTAGCAACTGTGGTTAGGGGGCATGATGTGTAGCTATACTATTTTGGGCTGCCCCACTTGTGTGCACAAAGTTAGGAGAAACATAGGTATGAATAGGTATATATCTATCTCAACATGTGGCATGAGAGGTTTTGGTGTGCTGGGGCTGTTTGATAGGTTTATGATTAGGGGTTTGGCTAACGGAAGTTGAAAATGGTTGGGAGGGCAATGTCAGGATTCTTTCATATAAGGGAAAATGGTTGAGTTTGTGCTTGTTGTATGGTCTTAACAGAAGGAAGCATGGGTAGCCAAATGTTTTTAGGAGGGAGTAATCTAGTTTAGAGTGAAACAATTTATAATAAGAATAGTGGTAGTTAAGTGTAGGTATGGGGAGTCGATTAATCAGGTATACAGCTGTTTAGAAGGCTTTATCCCAGAACTTTAGAGGCAGTGAAGCATATGTAAGCAAGGTTAGACCTATTTTAACAATGTGGCAATTTTTCCTCTTACAATAACATTTTGTTATAGTGTATATAGACAGCTGAGTTTTGTATGATTCTATGGGTTTTGGAGTAATGTGACGGGGCCTTAAATCCAACACCCAAAAAAAAAAATCTGATTGCACAGACATAATTTTTGAATCAAATAGTAGCTCAACATTAGTTTTGGAGTTCATGAATGTTTCATATATTTCTGATTTGTGCTTGAGACAATAAAACCAAGTGAACCTGGAGTATGCATCAATAAACTGACATAATAGAAGAAAGCATCGGAGCATGTGATTGGAGTTGGACCTCAAAACATCAGCGTATGTCAAATGGAAGGGTTTGGAGTAAGTAGTTGTAGAAATTGGAAAGGGAAGCTTATGAGCCTTCCCATAGCGACAGGCTTTGAACACTTGTTCTTTTATTATTATACTTCATATTACAAGCATGTAGTACATGTTTGACTATCTGGGAGGATGGTGGCCTAACCTAAGGTGCCATACTTGAAATTGGTGACTATTACAAGATGGTAGTAGAGTAACATTTGAGGATGAGGTGCACTAGAATTACAGGCGATGCACGAGTGAGATACATCAAGATTACAAGTGATAGGAACTACAACATTTGTACTTGAAATATTTGCACTAGAAGTTGGAATAACAGCACTGGCAGTGGGCTTATTAAGCTCTTTATTATGTAATGGTCTGTTTGGTAGGTGAGCGAGCTTTAAATTGTCAGAGCACTAAGGTCCATCAGCTCTAACTTTCCTTTGCAAGAAAATTTGATGGTACCCTCAGAATTCACAAGACAATAGTTAGGGTGGAACTTAAAGAAGACTGAGTTAGCTTTAGTGAATTTTGAATCACTGAGAAGACTTTTTGCAATTGTGGGAACATGTAATAGATTGAAGGGTACAAGATTATTGGTATGTTTTAAAGAGAATTGAATTAAGGATTTACCCATATGTTGTATAGATATACCTGTTCCATTGCCCATATATAGCCTCTTTGAACCATTCAACTCAGTGCTTGACCTTAAATTTTCAGAGTCATCTATGACGAATTGATGCCCTTGAATAAGTAGGGTCACACAATTTCCAAGGTGGCTATCATGGCTGACATTTAAAATGCATTTCTGTTGATTTGGCGTTGCATGTTCTATGATGGATTGTACTACACATTTGGATTAAAATGGTCATAGCAACGTTAAGCTAGGTGGCCATTCTTGCCAACCACTTAACAGGTAACTGATAACTTCCTTCCTTCACCAGTGAAGCCTCTTCTTCTTCCTCTTCCATGGTTGGATTTAGGATCATTTAGGATCATTGTTATAATTTCCTTTGTTGTCAATGTAATCTTGAGTTGAGTGCTTACTAGATTGGCTGTTAGGGAGTCAAGTTGCTTGGTTTGCTTTTCAATGTGTGATCCTAGACTTGGAAAGCAAAGTCGCATCCAACCACTCAAGTTAGCATGCCTTCACTATCAAAGAAAGCAGCCAAGACAACAAGACTTGATCTTGCTACACCCACTAAAGGGACCACTTATTGATTTTCCAACTTATCTTCTTCTTCTTCTCATTGATTTTCAAATTTTGTTAGGATGGCTTTTGATCCTACTATGTATGCTTGCAATTTGTGGCCTTGATTGCTTGGTGTGAACCCATAAGGAATTGAATCCCCTTGAACCCACAACTGATCTGAAATATATACACCCCAAGAAAACTAAATCAAGTTTGAACGATCCACTTGGAACCCCTAAATACGAAGAGACAAGGACCCCGAGTGTTGGAAGACGCCACAAGGTTAATCAAGCCTTGATAAGTCTACAAGTTCAATGAAGAACCCTAGAGAGTACTTCTCTCAAGTCTGGGATTTCTAGAAAATATGATTTCTATTCATTCAAATTTGGTTACAATGGGAGGCAGAGTACAATTATATAGTGTGCAAGTCAAATCTACCTTCAATCCTCATAGAAAAGGAAAACTAGGGAAAATAATAGCAAATTTCCTAATTAATGGCCTATGAAATTAGAATTATAAAGTTAAATTCTCTTAAAAACTAAAAAGGAAATAAATCCCCCTAAATAAGTTAATTTCGTCTAGATACATTAGGGTTCTAGAAATCAACTTATTAAACCAAAAATGACATTATTTAGCCCTAAATGAGCCCACCAATGGATAGTCTATGGTTCAAGTATTTCAATTTATAATGTTTTAGAGTCTAGCCTCAGCAGCTCCATCTTCAGCCCATATGATGTTGAAGACGTCCACATTAGAAATGTCCATATCTTGCTTGGCTTTTGTTACTCCAATTGCTATTTGCTTAGTCCAAGTCTCTTGAACAAGTCCACTTAAGGCTTTCCTCATTCTTTTAGCTCATGCTCTTGTCATCGGGCCACTTGGAATTTGCAAAGGGTCATTCCAAGTATTTGAGGTAGCTTGCTCCCTTTAATGGATTGCATCATCCCCTTTCTCCTAAAAAAGATTCGTCTCGAATCATCACCTACATCATAAGGAGATAGATCAGCAACATTAAAAGTAGCAATAATATTATACTCATCTGGTAGATCTATCTTATAAGCATTGTCATTGATTTTCTCAAGAACTTGAAATGGTCCATCCCCTATTGGAGCTAATTTAGATTTCCTTTGTGCCAGAAACCTCTCTTTTCTCATATGCACCCATACCCAATTGCCAGGTTCAAAAGTGACCCGCCTTCTCCCTTTGTTTTCCTTGGATGCATATTGCTCATTCTTCTTTTCAATCTGTAATTTAATCTTTTTATGAAGTTGCTTAACCACCTCAGCTTTCTTTTTGTCATTAAGGCTTACTTTCTCATAATAGGCAATGGTAACAAATCCAAAGGAGTTAGTGGATTAAAACCATAAACAACTTCAAAAGGAGAATAATCAGTATATGAATGTACACTTCTATTATATGCAAATTCAATGAATCACAAGCAATCCTCCCAATTTTTCAAATTTGTTTGGATGATAGTCCTAAGCAATTGAGTTAAGGTTCTGTTAACAACTTTAGTTTGACCATCAGTTTGTGGATGACAAGTTGTAGAAAATAATAACTTAGTTCCAAGCTTTCCCTACAAAACTCTCCAAAAATGACTCAGAAATTTTGCATCCCTATCTGAGACAATACTTTTAGGAACACCATGAAGCCTTACAACTTCTTTAAAGAACAAATCAGCAATATAAATAACATAATCAGTTTTATGGCATGCAATAAAATGTGCCATTTTTGAAAATCTATCAACAACCACAAATATTGAATCCATCCCTCTTTTTAACCTAGGTAATGCCAAAATAAAATCCATTGAAATGTCTACCCAAGGTTCACTAGGTACAGGTAATGGAGTATACAGACCATGATGTAAAATTCTAGACTTAGCCCTTTTACATGTTATGCATCTATCATAAATCTTTTCCACATCACGCTTCATTTTAGACCAAAAGAAATGTTCATGCAAAACATTTAATGTCTTTTTCACACCAAAATGTCCCATTAGTCCTCCCCCATGTGTTTCCCTCACAAGCAATTCATGCATAGAACATTGAGGCACATATAATTTATTTTCTCTGAACAAAAATCCATCAAGCTTATAGAATTTTTCAAAAGCTCCTTTTTCACAAGCAACAATTATTTCAGCAAAACCACTATCATTGGTATACAAATCCTTAACATATTCAAAACCAATCAATCTTGCATTCAAAGAAGTGAGAAGAATATACCTTCGAGATAATACATCTGCAACCACATTCTCCTTACCTTTTTTGTATTTGATCACATATGGAAAAGGCTCAATGAATTCCATCCATCTAGCATGTCTTTTGTTCAGCTTACCTTGACCTTTAATGTACTTCAAAGATTGATGATCTATATGGATCATAAATTGTTTAGGCCAAAGGTAGTATTGCCAGGTCTTTAGTGCTCTCACAAGTGCATAAAGCTCCTTGTCATAAGTTGGGTAATTCAAGGTGACATCGTTGAGCTTTTCACTAAACTAAGCAATTGGCCGCCCTTCTTGCATCAAAACAGCTCTTATCCCAACTCCTGATGCATTACACTCAATCTCAAAAGTTTTGTTAAAATTAAGTAAAGCTAAAATAGGTGTAGAACACAATTTTTCTTTAAGAACACTAAATGCATGATCTTGTGCTTTTCCCATCTAAAGCTAACTTATTTCTTAATTACTTCAGTGAGTGGTGCAGCAATTGTGCTGAAATCTTTCACAAACCTCCTATAAAAGCTAGCCAACCCATGAAAACTTCTTACCTCAGTTACATTTGTAGGTGTTGGCCATTCTTTAATAGCCCTTACCTTCTCTTCATCAACTTGTATTCCCTCAGCACTCACCACAAATCCAAGGAAAATAACTTTTCCCATGCCAAAGCTACACTTTTTTAGGTTAGCATACAACTTTTCTTTTTTTAAAACATCAAGCACACAGCGCAAATGATTCAAATGCTCATAAAAAATCTTACTAAAAATCAGAATATCATCAAAATAAACCACAACAAATTTTTCAATATATGCACGCAAAATATGATTCATCAACCTCATAAAAGTACTAGGTGCATTTGTTAGTCTAAATAGCATGACTAACCATTCATACAACCCATGCTTTGTTTTGAAAGTAGTTTTCCACTCATCTTCTTCCCTCATCCTAATTTGATAATATCCAGATTTTAAATCAATTTTTGAGAAAATAACAGACCCATACAATTCATTAAGTATATCATCTAATCTAGGAGTGGGATGGTGATACTTTACAGTGATATTGTTGACAGTTCTGCAATCAATGCACATCCTCCAAGATCCATCTTTCTTTGGTACTAAGAGGACTGATATAGCACATGGACTCAAGCTTTCTCAAACATACCCCTTTGCCATGAGCTCTTCAACTTGATTTTGAAGCTTTTTTGTCTCTTCAGGGTTAGTTTTATAAGCTGGCCAGTTAGGAATTGTTGCTCCAAGAATGAAGTCAATTTGATGCTCAATGCCTCTTATGGGTGGCAATCCACTAAGGATATCTTTTGGAAATATATCTTCAAATTTCTATAACAAAGAACTAACAACACTCGGAAATGAAGAGTCAAGGTCATTAGTGCTTAAAAAGGCTTTCTTGTAAACAAGTACAAGTAAAGGCTGCTCAGAAAGATATGCACTCCTCACCTCACTTTCTTTTGCATAAAAACTCACTTTTTCTCTTTCTTTTCTCTCTACTTTCTTTTCTTTCTTCTGAATATCTTTTTTTGAGCTCTCAAATTTTCTTTCTTTCTCACTCTCATTTCTTTTTGATCTTTCTTCTTTATTTTTCTTATCACCCTCTCTTTTATCTCTCTCTTGTTTCATTTTGAGTTGATCTTCATACACTTGCTTGGGTGTTAATGGTACAAGAGTAATGGGTTTGTCATCCTTTACAAATGAATATCTATTGGTAAACCCATCCTTTGTCGCCTTCCTATCAAATTCCCAAGGTCTACCCAAAAGTATATGTCCAGCATGTATAAGAACAACATCACATAAAATCTCATCACAATATCTTCCAATTGAGAATGAAACAAGAACTTGCCTATCAACTTTAGTTTCCCCACATTCATTCAGCCATTGCAACTTGTATGGTCTAGGGTGTTTAATGGTAGACAAATTTAATTTCTCAACTAAAGTGGTACTAGCAACATTGGTACAACTCCTACCATTAATAATCATATTGCATACCTTGTTGCTTATGAGACAGCAAGTATGGAAGATGTTTTCTCTTTGCTGCTCAATGTCATCTTCCTTAACTTGAGAATTCAAAGCTCTTCTAGTCACAAGTGCTTCTCCTTCTACAACATACTCAAACCCATCATCACTAGCATCTTTAAATGATGGCATGAAATCATTACTTTCACTTTCAGTAACCACTTCACGGTCCTTCATGATCATTATTCTCTTGTTAGGGTATTGCGAAGCTATATGACCTGTTCCCAAACACTTGAAATATTTAATATCTCTATTTCTAGATGATTAGAAATCAGATTTACCTTTGTTCTTAGATGAAGCTTCCTCTTTGCCTTTTGAGACTTCTCTTTGAACATCTTTTTCTTCCTTCTTCCATTTTGGTCTCATTGAAGAACTAGAACTTGAAAGGTACCTTGCTATTTCTTTTTGTTTAAGTTGCCTCAACCTTCATTGCCATGTGCACCATGTCTTCTAACTCCACAATATTAGCGATTTCTTTATTTAACCCATTCCCTATCCTCTTTCACATTTGCCCTAAGCATAGCCACTTCCGTCTCTTTGTGATATTCCTCTATACTCTTAGAGCCTTGTGTAAGGGATTGCAACTTTTGAAAGAGGTCTCTATAGTAATGACTGGGTACAAACCTCTTCCTCATGAGAGCCTTCATCTCGCTCCATGTTTCTAGGGGTCTCTCACCATTCCTCCTCCTCTCTAAGACCAATTTATCCCACTAAATTAATGCATAATCTGTAAATTCATTGACTGCCAATTTCACCTTTTTTGCTTCAGAATAATTATGGCACTAAAAAATGAACTCAATTTTCTTCTCCCACTCCAAATAAGCTTTAGGATCATTTCTACCTTGGAAAGAAGGTATCTTCATCTTAATATTTCCAAGGTTTCCATCCACCCTATTTCTACCCCTTGGAGCATTTTTACCACGTCTCCTTTCATACCTAACTTCCCTAGGTCTATTTCTACCCAAATCAAATTCAGATTCATAGTTTTCTTCACTACCACCTTCTACTTCATTTTCAGACTTAAAATCATCCATAGAATCATCACTACGCCTCTCATATCTTCTAGGATTAGGACTTACAGTAGGCGGTTTTCTTTGCAAGTTTGCAATCATTGTGTCTTGCTTATCCATCTGGTCTCTTATCCCTCCAAGCACCACATTAAGATGTTCAAATTGCTGCTGCATGGCTTTTACAACGAGATCCAGGTTCTGTGCACTACCTCCTCCACTTGATATTTCCTCCCTATTAGACATTATAAGCTGCAAGAAAATTGATTAGAGAAATAAAGATCCTCACAAATTTTCCTCACGTGTTTACCCTCAAAGATGTCACTCTTCACTTGTGTTTCACACTTTAAAGGCTTTTTCAAATAATGGATTCACACTCTCGCCTTTTTCCACTCTCAGTCTCTCTCTATAGGCTCTTTAAAGAAACTAATCAGACTCAATACAAAGCTATCACAATTCTTGTGAGATTCAACCCAACACTTGGAGATAATGAGTAGTAAGTGAATACTACAGTAGAGAAAATTAGGGAATGAAAGTTAAAGATGCAGAATTTTGTAAAAGCTTAGCTCAAACGAATACTACTTCCAGAACAGCACAAAATTTTTTTTTTTGCCTTTTCTTTCAGCAATTTTTGTTCTATTTTTTTTGCCTTGTTTTTTTTTTTGGAATATGAAGAACAAAAACGGAATTGGAATAAACAGAACAAAAACAGAAAAATCAATTTGGAAAGCCCTGAAAAAGCGTCTGAATTTAAACGACAATATCTCGAGTTAGAGAACTCCAAATGAGATGATTTTAAAGCGATCTGAAAGAAGAGAATTTGGGATATAAGAAAGACCTACTACACGTCTAGAAACTCAACGGAAAACATGACAAATAGAGGATTAAAACTCAGCACGTCCAGAAGAATGGAAGACAAATAGAATTTCAAAAGGAAAGAGAAACACAATCTGGAAAAGCACAAAGACACATGGATATGACCTGATTTAGGGACCGAAGCTCTGATACCAAGATGGTGCGAACTCACAAAGAATTGAATCCCCTTGAACCTACAACTGATCTGAAATATACACACCCCAAGAAAGCTAAATCAAGTCTGAATGATCCACTTAGAACCCCTAAATACGAAGAGATAAGGACCTCGAGTGTTGGAAGACGCCACAAGGTTGATCAAACCTTGATAAGTCTACAAGTTCAATGAAGAACCCTAGAGAGTACTTCTCTCAAGTCTGGGATTTCTAGAAAATATGATTTCTATTCATTCAAATCTGGTTACAATGGGAGGCAGAGTACAATTATATATGTGTAAGTCAAATCCGCCTTCAATACTCATAGAAAAGGAAAACTAGAGAAATTAATAGCAAATTTCCTAATTAATGGCCTATGAAATCAGAATTATAAAAGTCAAATTCTCTTAAAAACTAAAAAGGAAATAAATCCCCCTAAATAAGCTAATTTCGTCTAGATACATTAGAGTTCTAGAAATCAGCTTATTAAACCCAAAATGGCATTATTTAGCCCTAAATGAGCCCACCAATGGATGGTCCATGGTTCAAGCACTTCAATTTATAATGTTTTGGCCTAGTCTAGCCTCAGCAGCTCCATCTTCAACCCATATGATGTTGAGGACGTCCACATTAGAAATGTCCATATCTTGCTTGACTTTTGTTGCTCCAATTGCTATTTGCTTAGTCCAGGTCTCTTGAACAAGTCCACTTAAGGCTTCCCTCATTCTTTTAGCTCGTGCTCTTGTCATCAGGCTACTTGGAATTTGCAGAGGGTCATTCCAAGCATTTGAGGCAGCTTGCTCCTTTTGATGGATCGCATCATTGCTGTCAGTATTTGTTGCCTCCAGAGAAGGAAATTTCCTTAATCAAATCATGATTTATCCATCCGTGTTTTGAAAATGTAGTCAGTGCTTAAGAGATTTCTGATATAGGGTATATTCCCTGTTACATTCTATGATATGCAAAAAGGATATAAAAAACCTTTTTTTTTTTATAGTGTCAGAATTTCAATTTGCATAGAATGTATTTCTTAGAATTAAGGTTAAATTAAGTAGATTTTAGCACTTTATTCTCCATCCTATTCTATTACTTACTTCTTTCGTTTCCAGTTTAACCTTCTATAGCATAGAACCAAACAACTTACTCTTAAAAAAAAAAAATGAAAAAGCACTAAGATACAAAACTAGGCTCCACTTTGGTGGTGTTTAGTGCTTTCTATATTTGAGAAAAAATTATATATATTCTCAATAGAAGTATTTAGTACAAATTTCAAACTTTTCAAACTTCTCAGGTTTGTTCTCTATGAATATCTTATGAATCAATTTTTAGGTATTTGAAAAATTAAAATTCTTGTATACCAATCCGTAAATGCATTCTTAAAATCCAGAGTCAGGATTTGGATCATATATTTAGTTCACATTTTTAAGAAAGTTTTTAAGTTCAAAAGGACAACGATGAGCAGATACAACTGTAGTTATCAATTTTCATTTCCTCTCTCTCTAGTATTTTCTTTTTCTACCCTTCAAATTTACCATCATCCTTGCTCGTGCATTCGGCAATAGACTAGGAATTTGATGTCCTTCAATAATCGCCAGAGCTGACACTGATTAAGTAAGAAACTCTTCACAGTATATACACTATACTATAATCTACCTCACCTAAATCCTCAAAGATTCTCAGCTAAATCATATAATCTGCCATTAATCTTTGTCCTTTCCCAACTTTGTTGAATCAACAAAGTCAAAATCAAAGAAATGGATAATTATACAAATTCTCATAGAATACTATTTCTATGATGTAACCCATTAACGTGATACAGAGTAAAGCCAACAATTGCTTCAGAGAAGCCAAATTTCCTAGATATAAAGTTCTCTAATTGTTCCTATATTTTTACTTTGCTTCAGTCACTCATTCATTTCTTTTTACTTGTATGTCCACACATACTCAATAACCAGCGAAAATAGAATAAACTAAGCAAAAAGCAAATCATATTAACAATTTCTGATCCAAATTTTAATGCCAAAAGTCATATAATTCTTCACATGTTTTTCAGAGGACCCCAATAAGACTATGAGAAATACATTGACAGAGCACAGTTGCCACACCAAGAACAAACTTATTTGGTCTCTCTCTCTCTCTCTCTCTACACACACACACACGCGTGTATATGAACACGAAGGAGACATAGCCATAGGCCCATAGCTTATCAGAGACAACCCAGTATCATTTTTTTTTTAAATCAGAAGAGACAACCCAGCATTGATAACACAAATTTCATGATAATTTTAAACCAATGCAGGCACTCAAACTGGAGTAAGAACCAAGTCACTTGGCTTGGGGAAGGTAATTCCGGTGTACTTAGCAGACTCTGGACCGGAGTAAATCAAACTTTGGATTGACAGAGGAATGAGACCGATACTATTACAAGTTAGTTCAAATGTTCAACTTAGTTAATAACGTTAATCAACTGGATCAATTGTGGTGGACAAAGAAAGAAAATAAAAGAATAAATACAAAATGAATTATGGCGTGAAGGAGATTGGCCTAACGTGTTTCAGCCATGCTAGAAGATTTTAGCCAAAAAAAAACACAAACAGTATTTGATCGCAAGCACTTGGAGAAGCCCCAGAACAATATTGCCCAATTGCTTGCTACCATGATTATCCTCACCTGCATCATACAGTAGCTTTCAAAGATAAAGTTCCCTCCATGTCCCCATTCTCTAATGGGAAATTTCAACAGTTTGACTGTAAGATCCATACTGACCTCTTGGAATTCAGGACTTGTATCAAACATGGAGATGTATTCCTTGGTAGGTGGTTTCTCTGCCTGATTAAGATACTTCAGTCGTGTTTCCTTCCTTTGTTATGTCACCAAGGCAGATAAGGTTGCATGATTGCCTCTCATGAGCACAGTTCACCCCATAGAAAATTGTCCTCATGTCCTAGCTTGTTTCACTTAACTATATTCCTATAGGAAGTACTAGTCACGGTGCAGGCCATTCTGTCCAAAAGCAAAATTTCTTTTCTTCAGGTGCTGCAACCAGGACAGGGATGGCTGTTGCACAAGCCCTTCTGTTTCAGCCAATTCAATTTCCTTTTATGTCTTGACATCTGGGTCTTCATGGTTTAACCTTCAGGTCTTTTAATTCTTGATTCCTCTATAATTTTTAACCTACGAAGATATCGAAATTCAATTACTAACTATTTATTAAAAATTAAACCAAAATTTAACATATTTACTATTCATCGAAATTAACATTTCTTAAAATCTAAACTAAACTGAACTTAACTCTTAATAAGGTGTCAAAATAACTATATTATTAAGAGTTTACGAGAACCTGTGTCATTTTAGCGTCAAAATGAGCTTGCCAACTAATTACCATGATAACAAATGCTTTATCGTGGAAATTATCCTTTACCATTAAGTCCAAAGCATCAACAGCATGGGGTAAAAAATCAAGAATCCTCGAGGTTTGATTCCCTCTAGACTATAGTCACTGCAGAAATTTACAAACTTTTTTTTTTATTTTCTAAATTTGATTACTTAGTTGATTGTTAACAAAGACAATCAAACACAATGACAATGACATTCAAGGACACTCCCGTTTTAACAAAATGGCATATCCTTTAAATAACTAAATGACCACATTAAAAAGGAAAAAAAAAAACTCCCATCCTACAAAAAAAAAAGTACACTTACATTTAAAAAAAATAACCAAAGATTCAATTGAAAAAAATATTTTTTCCGAAAAGTAAATCAACAATTTATTCTTTATTTCACATACTGACCATTTTTAATAGTTAAAAATTCATATTTATTAAATAATAAGTCAAACAATTTTTTATAGTTTAAAATATTTTAAATCAAAATAAGGATAATGATTGTATTTAGTTTAGTTTCATTAATTAGTGCGGCACAAGTGAGCTTCCATCCTTGATGACGAGTCACTAATGCGTTGTAAATTTAATCAAATACAAAATATTTAAATAAATAAATAAATAAATAAATCATATTTGAAATAATAGCAATACTTTAATAATACAATATATTATTATTATGATTATTAATTTTTTTAAAAAAAATTAAACTTAGATATAATTTTTACACTACATTTAGTTGCCAGTTTACAATATACTCTGTGATGTAATATCTTTTACAATATGTATTATATCTTTTTAATCATTATTTAATAGTATTTATTATTTTTATTTCAATTATTCATTTTGAGGATAAAAATATTATTATTTTTACTTATCTACTTTTTATATTTTATTTCCTTTTATATACTTAACATTACATCAAATCAAACATATATTCTTATTATCACATTTTTATCAAAATATAATAAATATATGATTTTTTAATAAAAATATGATAAATATTTGGTTTAATTAAAAAATTATATGTTTATCATTTTTTAATTAAATAACTTGATAAAAAATAAAAAATTACATATAATTTTTTTTAAAAAAAACAAATACACAAAATCAAGAGTGTCTATTATAATTAGAGGTTACTCACATATGCTGCAATCACAGTTCACCAGTTTCATCCCTACCTTGTTTTTTTTTTTGGTTCTCTCTACTTGGGCGAAGATTATAATTCAGATTCATTGATAACTGCTTTTTAGATTCAAATTCTATATATTTTCTCTTTTTCATTTGGCATCCCTATCTTTTTTCGTGCTGAGATTGTTTACTATTATTTCTTCTCTTTTCTTTGTTGCTCCTACATCAAGGAAGAAGAGAAATAACTATTTCTTTTATCAATAGTTTTTTTTTCTCTCCTCCTCAATACTCATAAAATTTTTATAAAGTTTGCTCACATTATAATTTTTACCCCAAAAAGAAATCTAAAAGAGTCATGTTGCTACTTGATTCTCTAGCTCTTGTGAAGCTATTAAATGGTCAAGGTAAGGAGAAACTCAATTTCTTTGATCTTTTATCTTGGGTTTGAGGATATATGTCAAAGGATTGAGAAATAATTTATCAGGATTGCAATCTTGTGTTAAAAATCGTATTGGATGAAGTCAAAAATCAAAGTCTTTCTGAATCATTATGGGATCACAATCAAGATTATAGTATTATGGGACCATGATTATGATCGTAAAATAGAAGTTTGCACCCATATGATTTTTCATAAAAATGAAATCATATTAAAAAAATATTTGATGTTTTTTGTATCTGTAATTATGATACTTTGATAGCTTCAAATGGCAATTACGATGATGACAATGACAGTGATATGACAATAAGAAGAAGAAGAAGAAGAAGAATACATTGGATTTATGATTTGTTAACCCTTTGATCAATAAAAATTTGGCTTTGCATAATTGTCATTTTTTTAATCTAAAATTAATATTTAAATATAATACTTAACTGCATGCAATTTTTAAAAAAATTTCAATTATGCTAAGCACAATTAATTTAAAGTTAATTAATATATAAAATTAATTCTTAAAATACATATCAGATTATTTAAATTTTATATTAATTATATACTATTTAAATGTAATATTAATAATACGAATATTTTACATATAAAATATTATATGACTGGCGATTCATTTTATAATGCATAGAATTACTTATATCATTCTTTATATTAATTTTTACATCTAGATCTGACTATTTTTATTATAATTAATTAGTAGATAAATCCAAAAGTTTTCTCATTCATGTATAAATCAGCACTATTTTTCAATGTAATGATTTTAATTAATAAATAAAAAAATTTTCATTATCTATACTATTATATATACAATCGGCCTTTGTGTCCTATATTAATATAAAATCATGTGTACTAGAATAAAATAATATTCATAATATGATTGCTTTATATAATAGTATTTTAGACTTGGAGCCTCGCTCAATAGGACGCAATTTCTCTTCAGTCTAACTTTTATCTAATCGGTATAGTTTCAAATGTTGAATCTCTTTTCACTTTTATTTAAAAAAAGCAAAAACAAAATGATAAAAAAACTCATTACACTAACTGAACTAACTATAAAGCCTCTCAATATGATTTCAATTGTGATCATATTTTATAACATGATGGTGGTTTATTATGTGAAATTCAAAACTTGTATTTTATATTATAAAATGTCTGACCGGAGGTTTATTGGTTAATATTAGTATATTACATTTACTGATCAATGTATATTTATTATGGCAGGCATTTTTAAAACTAATATTAAAATAATGCTCCAATCATACTAATTTATTATTCCATTTTTATTTAACAGTAAATCAAATGTCCATTTTATATTAGACTAAACATAGATGTAATTTTTTAGATTTTTATTATCAAAATTTTTAATTAAAATATAATAAACATATAATTCTTTAATAAAAATACAGCAAGTATAAAATTTAATTAAAAAATTATATAATTATTTACAAAATCTATATATTTGTCATGTTTTAATTAAAAAATCATACACTTATTATATTTTACTTAAAAGATCTAATAATAAAAATAAAAAATTATATAAAATTTGTTTTCTCTTATAATATATACTAGTTGGCTATACATAGGCATCCCCTTTGACAGGTATGACCTAGTGGGTCTTATGTGTGTCATTAGTTGTTTTGGCTATTTGCTTCTCTTTTAAATTAACCTCACCAAAAAACAAAAAAAACAAAAAAGAGAGTCAAGCTTATTTAATTATATTCAAACTAATTGAATTGACATTATAAGTGTATTTATCTATTTTAGTCATATATAAAGCTTTTTTAAGTGACTTAATATATAGGCTAGCTTGGAGTACAATATAGTTATTTATTTCCTTGTTATAAGTCTTTATGTTGGTGACCCTCGTATCTATGGTAGAGGAGAATATATGGGACAATAGCATATTATAGTTATATCACGATATGTTTTTAGTGCACCCATAACGACGCTATCTATTTTATTATTATTATTATTATATATATAAAAGCAATGGTTCGGATATTGTTTATAATACTGTTTATAATGTCATGTTGTATATATTATTTTGCGCTGTTTATGTATTATTTTGCATTATTTATACATATTTTTTTTTATCTAATTTTTTTTTTATTTTTTGTCATGGGACCCACTATTTTTTACCTCCTTGTAGGGGTTATTGCTAGTATGTGTATAGAGAGAGAGAGAGAGAGAGAGAGAGAGAGAGAGTACCTGATACATTAATTCACACTTACGTTTGGTATATTAAACGTCGATATGTCAATTCATTTGGCATGCACTCTAGTTCTGTCTGACTATATTGTGTTATAAGATAAGTAAACACACATAAAATTGGATTATACTATTACAAGTGTGGATGTAGGAGTTATTTTCATTCGCTGGAATATATTGCATGTAATATTATTATAATATTACATTAAACAACAGTTCCTTCGTGGGAGAGAGAGCATGGAAGAGGGAGAGGGAGTAAAAAATTGTTTTACAATATTATATTTTATTATTATTATTTAATAATATTTATTTATTTATTATTATTTTTAAAGTAAAAAAATGAATATTATCACTCCTTTTTTTTTTGTTCATTTTATTTCCATTCCATTTCTTTCCATTACCTCCAACCTAAGGTAATTCATTAACATGTATATGATCATTTTTTCTTAAATTTGAATGATTTTTTATATTTAAAAAATTCTCTTTTCAGATATCAATAGAACTAAATAACATTCTGTTCTCTCTTTATATCAATGATTATATAAATTTTTTTAATATTTTACCCATTTGTATTAATATATATGATTTTAAAATTAATGACCAAAATACTTATATATATACATATATTAGTATAGATAATTTTATGCACATGAATTGACATGTCAATGTTTTAATTTATGCTCTCTTAGTGACTTACTCCCTTCGGTCTCAAATATAAAAGAAAAAAAACTATCTCACACATCTTAAGAATTTCAGTTAATGATAGTTAGAAGTTTTTAATTTGTCTCAAATTAAAAATTTTTTTTACAATAACCCCTCATTTACTTTTGACACTTCAACAATGCCTTAATTATGTACTTTAAATTTTTGGTACAAGATGTTGTTTAATGGGTATTGATGTAAGAGCATTAATAACAATTGAGTCAAATTTAAAAAGCTGAATGAACTATTTGATTGAAAAAAAAAAATTAAATTCACACCAAATTTTTAGAATCATTTGGCGGGCCACAAATCTATCCATTTTTTAAAACAAAAAATTTAAAACTTTGCTTCACACATTAGAATTCATACTGTCAGAGAGGTTGAAAATTTTTTTTGTCAAAGATATTCCTCCCAAGCTTCATTCCTCATACCAGGAAGACCAATATGACACATCCATAATTCCTTGCATGAATGATAACGTGTACTATTCTGCTGGAGATTGTTCTTTGCATTCATCAGAGAAGACCCACTTTCATTCAAACTTAAAATATGACCGATCAAAACTCGTGGTTTGGGTAGACTCCTTAAAACTCACCAACAAAGAGTTATACTAGGAAGCTAGTGTGAACGATGTCAAAGGACCACCTACTTCAGCCAGATGTTGACGGTCATCTGAACTCTATAAATTGAATGCGTATTCAGTCCATGTTGTAGGTGAAGACTTTGTTCTTGAATGTGGGTTTCAATCATTCCGACAGTGATGTTGAAGATGAACTAGTTGTAGAGATGAATATAAGTGCTATATCTTACTTGTCAGAAAACAGTCAGCCTTCATTTAAGTTTGATTTAAATAAGCCCCCATGCATTGAAATTAAAGACCATTCGAACATAATCAACACTACAGGATGTACTGAGGAGGAGACAAATTCGATTGACCCTTGTTTGGATGAAAGGGAGGCAGAGATGAATGGTATTGTGTTCTATAAATTCTTTCATCTATTTAATTGCTGTTTGTATACTCCATCCATATTATTTATGCATTAGAGAAGACCCATTATTGATGATAGGTGTTTACATTTGCTGTTTTAAATGAAATCACAGCCACGTACTATAAATGAAAAGAAATGTAAATGAAGTGGAAAAATTGATTATTTAGAATTTCTTAGTTTTTTTAATCTATAATTTCTTTTTTCTGTTGTCTTTTTTTCCCCTCTGAATTCATGCATAATTTTTTCATTATGTTATCTTTCCTTACCTATTCGTTACTTATATTTTGTTCCATAGCAATGTATGAAATTAATTTATTTTAGATTTTCTAAAATCTTTTTTTGAATGTAAATTTTATAAGCAGATTTGGTTGAAGTCCAAACAGAGTCATATTCTAAGAAAAGATCCTTTCTAACAAATGAACAACGGAAGGCAATATCTCACCTGTTATTGCACTATGATAGTAATGGAAAATTGAGACTAGGTACAGTAAGATGGGTATGTTCATTATACTTAGCTCTTAAAAGTGTCATTTATCGAATTTGGGATCAACTTAAGAAAATGGGCGACGCATCTTATAGGAAAACAGAAAATTGTGGTAGGAAAAGAGCTCAATTGGACATTGGGAGAGTCCGTGAAGTCCCTTTATCAAAGCGGACTACTTTTTGATCTCTTGCTTATGCTTTGAATATTAGCAAAACTGCATTGATAAGATTTGAAAAAGACAGAGCTATTCTACGACATACAAATGCAATTAAGCCATACTTGAAAGATCAAAATATGATAGCTCGTCTCAGGTTTTGCTTGTCTATGCTTGAAGAAAGTAGCATACCTCATGATCCTCAATTTAAAACCATGCATAATATTGTTCACATAGATGAAAAGTAGTTTTATATGACGAAAAAATCCATGAATTATTACTTGCTTGCAGATGAAGATGAGCCACATTGTACATGTAAGAGCAAAAATTTTATTGGTAAGGTTATGTTTTTGGTTGTTGTAGCTCAACCTAGATTTGATGATGAAGGGAATGAAACTTTTTCTGGAAAAATTGGTGTGTTTCCTATGGTCAAGAAAGTGCCAGTGCAAAGGACAAGTGTTAACAGAGTTGCAGGGACATTAGAAACAAAACCAATCACTTCTATCACTAAAGAGGTTAGTAAAGCATTCTTGATTAATGTAGTTTTACCACCAATCAAAGGAAAATGGCTAAGAGAAGATATAGGGGACACAATATTCATAAAACAGAATAATGCAAGATGTCATGTTGATGAAGATGATGAAGAATTTTGTCAAGCAGCCTTTGAAGATGGGTTTGACATCTGTTTAACATGTCAACCCCCAAATTCCCCTGATTTGAATGTACTGGATTTAGGCTTTTTTAGTGCCATTCAGTCATTACAGCATAAAGAAGCACCAAATACAGTTGACGAACTAATTGAGGCTGTGGTTAAATCGATTGATGCTTTTTCAACAAAAGAATCAAACAAAATTTTCCTTACACTTTAGAGTTACATGGTTGAAATCATGAAAATCAAAGGATCCAACAAGTACAAAATTCCTCATATGAAGAAAGACATGATGCTTAGCCACAATGCACTTCTACTTCAACTGAAATGTGATCATTCACTGGTTCAGGAAGTTATTGAATACTTACAAAATGTTGAAGCTTCATAAGATTGGAAAGGTATGTTATTTTTTGGATTTTTTTTGTTAAATTAATTCACACAATATTTATTGATAATGTGGTTCACTTATTTTGTATCATTTAGTCTTGTTTTTAATGTTATCACTACTACTTTCATGAGGATTTGTTTAATCATTTGTTTTTATTTTTATTTTTTGATTATAAGTTTGATGTCTCATTTGTTTTTAATTTTTCAGGTTGATAAGGAACCAGCAATTGAAAGAAATAAGACTAGCTTAAAAGGAAACAATCCTTCTTCCAGGGTTCATGAAAGGTGCACATCAATATTGATAGGAGTATATGGCACAACAACATTGTTTATGTTATGGAAGCAGCATAACGGATTTTACAGCTTTTTTTTTTCACTTTTGTTGGTTACTTTTGTTATTCAAAGCTTTTAGACCACTAACTTTTGCATTGTTCTTTTTTTCCTTTTGTTATTCAAAGCTATATGGACCACCTGCTTTTGCGCTATTTTTTTCCAAGGTTCATGAAAGGTGATCGTGAATATTGGAGTAGAAAAAACTTCTTACAACAAACCTTACCGTCATTTCTGTATTGTGTTGAGCAGAGTCCAAGTACTACAAACAAAATAGTTAAACCCCCTGACAATTACACGATGTAAATATTCTTGATGACAAATGTAGAATATTTATACAGAACATCATCATGAAATGAAATGGGTAGTTTTTTTCTTATCGGTTCTCTTAAAATTATTAGAAGTTGATTATTTGTTTCATGAAAGTAAAAGCTATGGATTCTTATTAACACAGATTACACTAAACTAACAAATAGTACTAATTATGCTCTGTTTTTCAGGTTCAAATACATCAAAGAACATTTATATAGCAGTCATTCAAAAATCAAAAGATTTTGGGTAGAAAATTCACAAATATAAGGAATTTAAACGAGAAACATATTTAGCAAGCAAAAGCAACATCCTTCAGCAAAAGCAGATTTTGAAAATATAGAACCATGAGTTTTTATACTCTATTTCGCATGATTAAACCAAAAAACACTTATTCTAGGGTTCAGAAATGATACTATGCTCAGAAGAAGCCTTTTCACATAAATCTGGATCATTGTCATAACAAATTTGTTCATGTCATCGTTCTCATAACCGAAGTCGCATCTTTCTTCAAGGAAGTTGTTCAAGTCAAACATATACTTGCTAGCAGGTTGTTTGAAATCATCAAAACTATTCTCAGTAGCAACTGCAATGGGTATTTTGTTAAGATCAAAAAGTTGGCTACCCTTACAGCTATTAGTTGTTCCACAAATAATGGCGTGAGGTTCAGTCATTGTCTTCCCACTCCATTGCTCTTCATGGTCTGATTGCACTTTGTCGGAAAAATGAACCTTTTCATTGTCGTCGAAATGACCCTCCCTCTCAAATGAATCCTTAACAATGGCATAGGAATCCACAGCAACTTCATTTGAAAACTCACCTGTCTCCATCGCAAATGGTTTTGCCTGATGAAGGACCATGACCTTTAAGTTATACACACGCTGCTTTCTCCCCTCCAAGAGTCCATGAGTAATTCATTTTGTTGGAAAAAGTTTAACCCACATACATTAATGCATCATAGAAGCAAAACGTTATCTCGTGAAATTACATAGTTTAAATAAGGGTAGATATGCAAAAATTACAATCAATGCATCAAACAATATTTTTCTTCCCTTATATTTTGGACCAAGACTACACACACAATATTCCCTTATAATCAAGACTAGAGGGAGTACATAATGTATGTGAAGCCATTGTATCATTATAACAAAAAATAAAATGTTTTTTAGGTGGGTTAATCAAATTTGATGTCTTTTTAGTCTTGATTTTCTCTTTGAATTTAGTATTTCACAAGTGGGTATATAATAATTTAAGACTAAAATTAGGTACAATTCTTTATATTTTTATTATTATGTTGTTAATCAAAATATAATAAATATGTAATTCTTTAATAAAAATATGATAAATGTATAATTTAATTATAAAATTATAAAAATATCTATAAAAATTATATACTTATCATATTTTAATTGAAAATTTTAATAATACAAATATAAAAAATTATATACACTTTTTTTCAAAAATTTATCAGACTTAGACCCTCACTCAGATATGATTTAAATTGTGGTCTTAGTTTTTAAAAATATATTATAACAACAATCACCAAATACAAAAATAAAACCACCCGTTGAGAGAGATATTTGGCTTGTTCATAAAATATATTAGCCTTATAATTGTCTCCTAGTTAAATGTATACTTTTATTATAAAACAGTCTTATTATAAGACCATGTGTTATTAACATGCTTATTAATTAACAGCACAGGCCAATTGTACATTGACATGCATTTTAGCCCTAGCTAGATAGCAAGAACAAATTGTATTCGTGAATTATTATTTGTTATTCATTCTTATTCGTCCTTTTGCGATAAAATTGCTTGTCACAAGATCAGGGGTATGAACATAGTTGCCAATCCTGGGTGCCCACGTGTCACAAAAATCCGCTTTTTAGATGAAAGCCTCAGCCACATAAGTCAGGTGCCCACGTGGTTAATTTGAGACCAGTGGCGCATTATGTACGCAATTACTCAACTACCCTCCAAACACTTCTTTCTTTTCCGAAGTAATCAAAAACTTCAATTCAATTTTAAAAATATAAATTTATGTCTAATTCTTTCTATTTTTATTGTTAAATTCTTTAATTATAATATAATAAATAAATAATTTTTTAATAATAATATAACAAATGTATTGTTTTATAAATAAATATATAATTTTTATAATTCATCATTACATGATTAAACTTTTTAAATTTTTTTAGATATATTGTAATTTTATTAAAGAATCTAATAATAAAGATATGAAATAATTATATTAAAGTGTAAAAAATTAAAATGTGAAAAATGCCAAAACCAAAAATTTATTTAATATGAATTTTAGTTTTTAGAATTAAAATATATTTAATATTTGATTAAATTATACAAATTTTTTAAAATTTTATTAAACTACACAAACATTTTTTTAATTCTCATAATATATACAAATAGTTGAAACAAAAAGTTATCTTATATTTTAGCCTAATTTAAAAATTTTTAATTAAAATATCCTCCATCAAATTAAATACATATTCTCTCAAACTAAAAAAATAAATATATGTAAGGTATTTTAGTTAAAAAAATTTAAAATTAAATTAAAGTATAAGGCAACATTTTGTTTTATGAAAAGTGTATGTATATTTTAAAAATAAAAAATTTTATATAATTTCAATAAAATTCAATAGAAGCCTATATAATTCACTTTTAATCTTTTATGAGTATGATTTCTCCTTCATTAGTTTTAAGAACTTTTTTTTTTTGAATAATCATTATTTTCAGATTGAAATATAAATATTTTATTCCCATTTAATTATTAGTTTTGAGTTTCAAACTTTCTAAACCATATCAAAAAATGAAACAATTTATATGTAATTTTTTAATATTTTTACTATCAGATGTTTTAATTAAAATATAATAATGTATGATTTTGCAATAATAATATGATAAACATATTATTTTTACAAATAAATATATAATTTTTATAATTCACTATCACATACTTAAATTTTTTGAAAAATTATTTTACACATATTATAATTTTATTGAAGACCTTAATATGAAATATATACAAAACTAAATCTACTTAAAAAAGAAGAAGAAAACCCATCAAATTAAATATACTAATTTCTCAATTTTAATTGCTACATAATCTTAAACGTGTTTCCCTTTTTATATTATTTGAAGTCATATTTTTTAAAGAGTACACTCTTTATCTTAGAAAGTACTTTGTATAAAATTTAAGAATATTATAATATATATATATACACACACATATGTACATGCACGTTTAAGATATTTTAGTTATTTGGAGATATTAAAAAATAAAAAATATTATTTTTCTAAAAATGTAAATAACTATGATATAAGAAAAAAAATCAATGTGTATATGAAAAATTGTTCATTATTTCTCTTTGTCATTTTAAAATTTTGAAAGATATTATAATTTAATTTTCATTTAAAAATATTTAAAAATTAATTTTAAAAATTTACATAATCCATATTAAACGTTTAGTACATGTTATGTCTTTGCTTACATTTTTATTTTTATTTTTTCGCCAACTCTTATATTTTTATTTTAAATATGCATTCAAAGTTCAAACTAGAGGGCTATACAAGTAATTCTGCACGCTCTCTTCTTCCTCCACATCCCGCCCCACATTTCCTATGTAAAATCATAACAGTTTAATCCGTTAACCAGAAATGAACTCCTTCCTGCTCTCTTCTTCCTCTTCCTCTTCCTCTTCTACTTCCTCCACTCCCAAAATCTTCACTCAGTCCCAACACCCTAACCATCTCTTCAAGTTCAGCTTCAAATTACCCATTTTGCCCCTCCACTCCACCACTTCCCACCATATCACCGTGAACCCACTATGTTCTCTCAGTGACTCATCATCCACCACAGTGCTCGAGAAAAAGCCCCTTTCTACCGGACCATCGGCCGGCGTCGTATTTAGCAAAGAGAATTCTGGCAATGCCGTTTCGACGGAGGAGTCTAATTTGGATGGTGTGCTTGTCGTTCGCCGGCCGATGAAGGAGTTTTCAGTCGAAGAAGGGAGGGAGAAGACGGATGACTCTGACACGAAGGCTTCGGCGATCGATGCGGGGCTTACGGAATTTGCGAAGAAGATGCCAATGTTTGAGCCGGGGAGGGTCGAGTCGGACTCTAAAGAGAAGGTGCTTATTGTGAATTTGGACTTGGCGTTATACCGTGCGAAGGTTTTGGCAAGGAATTTTCGGTATGAAGAAGCGGAAGCAATGCTTCAGAAGGTATGGCGTTTCACCATTTTGTTTATCTATTGGTAGAAGGACAAAACCAAAGTTTGTTATTAGATTGTCTAAAAATTGTTTGAAATTAGTGCTGAGTTGTAGAAACTAGTCGTAATTTTATCCAAGAATCTGATAACACTAAAAAAACTGCATTTTGGTTTTGTCCTCGTTGGAAATTTGCCAATTTTATTGGATTATTTCTGAATGTGGGCTTTGTTCTAATCTGAATAAAAGTGCGTAGAATATTGGCCGGAAGATGGTCGACCTTATGTGGCACTGGGGAAAATTTTGAGCAAGCAATCGAAAACGGCTCAAGCCAGAGAAATATATGAGAAGGGTTGCCAGGCAACTCAAGGAGAAAATGCTTACATTTGGCAGGTTAGCCTTAAATTATGTTTTTGCATTGTGATCATGGGTATGCCTGTTTGTGGGCTGGATTTGGGCAAAAGTAGATTTATAAGTGTTCAGCTTCAGCTTAAGCTCAAATTTAAATTATTCTAAACTTAAGGTCTATCATGAAAGGTCATTTCAGTCCATGAACTAAGCTAGAACTTGGCCCTTGTTTATTTGCATATAAATAAGAGTCTACTTAGAATTAAAAAATGAATTTCTTTGAGTAAATTTGACAATTATTATAAATAAATAGTATTTTTTAATCCAAAAATGTTAAAAACATTAATTTGTAGTTAACTTTTTTTTTTTAATTGCTTTCAAGTAAATGCATTTTGTCCAAGTGGCCACATTTTATCATATTTGATTTATTAACAAAATCCAATTTATAGACTGAAGAATAAAAAATGGGGCATAATATAAGAAAATATAAAGAATGAGAACAAATAAAATGTATAATCTAAAATTTAGAGAGTGAACAAATTGGTAAATTATGTTGTTTAGCCAGTCTAGGCCAACCCCACTAGATAGGGCTTTAAGGTAAATTCATTTGTCCCAAATGTTAGGCCCGGGCCTATGCCCATGAAGTTGGGCCAAGTATATGTCCCCAACCTTAAGCCATTGTAGCTCAAAAGCACCTCTAATCTTGGGTCACATTTTCTTGTGTGACTTTGTGACCTTCTCTTGAAGCTTATGTCCTAAGAAATGTCAATGAACTCACTCTGTACGTGGATTTTGGCTTGATATCGCCCACATTAACGTCCTTGTAAAGAGTTTGAATGAAAAAAAAAGGTATGATTTTAGAATTACATGTATACATTGTAGTGTTTGTTGTTCCTATGCAACAATTCACGGCATCTAAATAAACTATGAAATTAAGATACATTTCTTTCTCAGTGCCTTTTCTGATCATCAAGGCTGATACTGATAATTCATTTGTCCTTACACCTCCAAGAATATTGGTAAGTTATTAAACAATGATTCATGGCTATGCTCATGGCTGACTCCCAATTATTCTTATGCAATAATTAATTACATCTAGCAGCCATACATTTTTTTTTTCCTTCGTTTCACTTAAAATCATGGGTTTTCTAACACTTATTCATGCCCATGATTGATTCCTGGCGTGCCAAGATCCTTCAGGATGATACTCAACTGAACCTGACAGGGAGTAATTCATCTGTTGCCATAAGGAGTGAAAGCATCCAATACTATGATATATTGAATTTTTACATTTGTTTATACTGAAGTTAACGAGTGAAAACTCTTAAAACAGTGCTGGGCTGTTCTTGAAAAGAAAATGGGTAATATCAGGAGAGCAAGAGAGTTATTTGATGCTGCCACAGTTGCAGATAAGAGGCATGTTGCTGCTTGGCATGGATGGGCTGTCCTAGAGCTGAAACAAGGAAACATAAAGAAGGCAAGGAATCTACTTGCCAAAGGTCTTAAACATTGCGGACGGAATGAGTACATATACCAAACGCTTGCATTGCTAGAAGCTAGGGCAAATCGGTATCAGCAGGCTCGATATTTATTCAAGCAGGCCACTAAGTGTAATCCTAAAAGCTGTGCTAGTTGGCTTGTAAGTCTTGATTGTCTATATGCGGGTAATGTACTCTAAGTTAAACTTCCATGTAATGCTTGCAATCCTATCTGATTGGATTAATTCTTTTTGAATTAGGCTTGGGCACAATTGGAGATGCAACAGGAAAACAATCGTGCTGCTGGGCGATTGTTTGAGGTGATATATGATATTGCCAATTTTGGCAGATTGTCTTTCATGTTCCTTCCTATCTCAAAATCAGAAGACTAATACATCTTTTTTTGCTACTTGCATTGATTAATTTTTAAATTCTATCAATACATAGCTTAGCTTCCTTTCATCCTTGTGTAATTAACAGAAAGCAATAGACGCAAGTCCTAAAAATAGATTTGCTTGGCATGTATGGGGCATTTTTGAAGCTAGTGTGGGCAACGTCGACAAGGGAAGAAAGCTTCTAAAGATAGGTCATGCTCTAAATCCGAGGGATGCTGTTCTCCTTCAGTCTCTTGCATTATTAGAATACAAACACTCAACTGCAAATCTTGCACGGGTTTTGTTTAGGAGAGCCTCTGAATTGGATCCAAAGCATCAGCCAGTTTGGATTGTAAGAAATATCTCCACTGGGATCTTTTCAACTTTGAGCATTATGTTGCTTTAATTTCTCGTCTTATCTCAATGATTTGTTGTTAAGTGAGCTTGAGATGGTGAATCGTTTGTGTCTTTGTCCCCTTGTTCTCAAAGTACATTCATGCTGTGGTACGAACTTGGACATCCAATTATGTTTTAGAATGACTTAATAAGTTCATTTATGACATATTTCAACATAACATGTCTTCCTCTAATTCCTTATTGAAGTTTCAAACATTATATTAATTGAAAAGTTTGGGAATATGCAGGCTTGGGGTTGGATGGAGTGGAAGGAAGGAAACTTAAATACGTCTAGAGAATTATACCAAAAAGCTTTATCAATTGATTCAACCAGTGAAAGTGCTGCCCGATGTCTACAGGTAATAAACTTTTGATGCAAGCAAGTTATCAATGTGTTGTGGCAACTTTTTATTGCAACTGCCTTACAATGCAGGCTTGGGGTGTTCTGGAGCAGAGGGCTGGTAATCTGTCAGCTGCTCGCAGATTATTTAGATCCTCATTAAATATAAATTCTCAGAGTTATGTGACATGGATGACTTGGGCATCATTGGAGGAAGAGCAAGGAAATTCTGTACGTGCTGAGGAGATTCGTAACCTCTATTTTCAGCAGGTAATTGCTTGGGGGAACTTTTAAGTAGACACGGTCCACAATAAATTGGTAGATGAGGTTTACCGAAAAATTTATCAACTGTCATAACTACTGCTTAATCTGAAGTTGACCTAATGACGTCATCACCTTGATTTTGAATTATTTACTCAGATTTATGGACCACATAAAGAACGGAAACTAAAATTACCCAAGCTAATAAGTTTCTAATATTGAATTACTTCTCATTGATTTGACTATCCTAGATATCAGCTAGTTAGTGTACTGGTCGTTCCAATGATAAAGTGATCTCGGGGTACAAGTGTCGATCTCATGAGTAATTGTATTGCATTTATTTCAGGTTTTTAAAATGTATTTTTATATTCAAACTAATTACCAATTTGTGCAATATATACAACTAGTATCTTAGATTCCTTTAGTTACTAGTCACATAGAAAACTTATCAAACACATAAAAGGTATAAAATTCAAAGGTAAAAAGACTTAAAACTAGACTTGAGACTCAAAGCACAAAAAAGACTCAAATGACTCAAGTTAGTAGATACAATCTCTAATTAACATAGAATAGCACAATCAAGCAATTTTTAAATCACAGATAGCAAGTTCCATATGATGTTAATTTCACTTTATAAACCTAAGTTGGTTAAGCTCAGTTAATATAGTTATTCCCAAAGTTACCCTCTTGAGAATGTACTCAAGACTAACTAAATGAATTTATGATCTATAAAATTTTCTTACCCTTTAGTGATTGTAATTTCATCTTTCGATTCATTACCACTTAACAAAATATAGATATTCTTGATGCAAGAGTTTGATTCCAAGTGCTTAGAACAATCTTAGATTGTGTTCAACAATTGGTTTTCATGAAATATTTATCAGAGAATGTATCTAACAAGAAATGATCAATATTAATTGGTTACTCTATGCAAAATATCATAAGAAAAACAGAGAATCAGTCAAAGAACTTGAAATGTAAAGAGTTTATAGAAAGAGATAAGCAAATTCAAGATTTATCCTAGTTTAGCTTCAATCCAAGCCTACATCTAGTCCCCAAGTTTCCACTTGAGATTTCTTCACTAATTTCACAAGTTTGACTAAGCACTAGTGAGCCTTTATCATCTACAACTCAATTTAGCATTGTTCACTTTGAAACTAATGCTCATCAGAATAATGACACCGCAAGTGTACAGGTCGTAAGAATAGTATGTGATGAGTCAAGGTCGTTCCCTTAGAGAATCAGTATGATTAGTGATTAGGCATTAGAATTCTCATGTTTATTTTAGTTAAACAAGCAATTTGTGATTGAGTTTTTATGAAAATTAATTCAAATGCAATTAACAATATTGAAAGATAGTTTTAATCGAAAATAAACAATTAAAGACACCTTAGGAATTCTAATTCCCTTTTTACACAATGTCAATCATTTCCCTTTTTAATTAATTGGTTCAATGTCAATTTTAGAGTCAAGATTTAATTGGGTGCAAATGTCTTTCGATTCATTTAAACCCCTATATCAACTCAATTCTTGATATCTCAAATAAGTAGTTAACATTCAATTAAGCTCAGACCTTATCTAGACTACCCAAGGCCTTTGAATATATTTCTATCTCAAGCACAAATTAGATTATGTCTAATCCTAAGTTGCTTAATCAATGGTCTATAAGAAATTTTCTTCGTTCAAAGGTTAATTACAAAACCCATAATCAAACTAAAGGAGGTCAATCAATAGAATGAACCCATAATTCAGATTAAATATCAAAATTTTCAATAATCCAACATAATCAAAAGGGAAATAATCTCTAAAGATTAAAGGTTCATAGAATCCCTAAGGGTTACAAGATTTAGCCACTCATGGCTTGAAATCCACAGGCAACCTTAGCAAACATACTAACAAATACATTAACTAGAAGGAAAGATGGAGTAGAAACACCTAATCGAAAGAATAAATGACAGAATCAATGATTTTCCGATCAGTATAAAGCTTCCCCAACACTTTTTATGCGTTTTTCTCCTTTCCTAGTCCGCCATAACACTTCTCCTTTGTTGAATAATGAAGCCCTAGCCTTCTCTCGTCTGTTTTAGCTCGCAAATCAAAGTTGTGCGTTTCAGAGGCGGATCTCGCTATGGCAAGGAGTGACTCTTGCTATGGCGAGAACTCATACGCTCCCAGATTTCTACTGCTTTCGTTACTGCTGGCGCTATAGCGAGTTACTCCTTGGAATTTGTATGTATTGTGACTTCGCTACGGCGAAGTGCCTTTATCGCTACAGCCAATTGTGTTCTAGCTGTAGCGAGAGGACTTGTTCCACTTGCATTTTCACTTTTCAGCTTCCCTTTCTTTTCTCAATTCTTTCTACAATCTTTTACTTTTTCTTGAGATAAAAATCAATTATAAAATAAGGCTCAAATTGATAAAGATATTGCACTTAAAACATTTTCTTTATTTTGTTTGATTGAGTACACATTTAATCGTAATAATCAAGAGAAAAGTACTTTGCCTCCCTAATTTAATATCAAATATATCCCTTTTTCATCCTAAATTAGGGAGTCATCAGAAACAAAGCATACCTCTCTTCCTAAAAGAAAACACTCCAAGAGCTTCTTCACTTCTATTTTCTCTCACAAGATATACACCACCCTTGCTTTATAAAGATTGTAGAAAAATAGGATTGTGCAAATAAACTCTCTTTAAGAATAGACTTACAAGATGAAGCTCTAATAACTCAAATGATAAAAGTTATGCAAGTTTTGGCTTAATGATATTTGTTTCTCTCTTAAAGATGTTAAAATAGGCTAAAGATCACCTTATAGCACTTGGTTTTGCTCAAAAATGTATTTGGAAGGTCATTTGTATAAGATTTATAATAACTAGCTGTTGGACAAATAAAAGAGCCATTATATACTTTTTTTAATTTTTGAGTAAAGCTAGCAGTTGAATTTCAAATTCTACTAGTCAACTTGTAGTTCCAATATGACTATTATTTTGAATTTCTAGTCTACCAGTCTTGTCATGAGCAGTAGTTGATTGGTTGCTCTTGAGTTGACATTTTTTAAAATTCCTTAGCTACCAGTTAATTTGTAAGTCTTAGGTCAAAGATAAATTAAATTGTTGTATAGACTCATTTTTAAATGGTGATAACTTTTTTCATTTGAATTCCGTTTTGAGTGAATGATCAATGGTTGAAAAGTTATTTGAGTCTATTTTCAAATACAACAAATTTCATATCAACATTCCATATCATTTGTGAAATATGATCAAAGTAGTGACCAATTGTCAAAACTCAATTTTAGATAAAATTCATATCTTATTATTTTATAGGTCCAAACTAGACATGATTATGAGTCAAAAATTTTGTTCGGCCTTAAAAAATGGATGAGTCTCGAAAAAAAAACCCAATAAAAAAAGCCTATTTTTAAAAAATCTAAATATAAAACGGGCCAAATTTGGACTTTTTTTGAGAGCTCGGCCTATATTATAATTATTTTTTTATATATTATTAATATATAATATTATTAGAAAAATTATTTATAACTATCAATATAAGTAAAAAAGAATTATATAATATATATATATAATTGTTATTTTTTTACTCTTACTTGTTGCATAATATATTATTAGAAATAAATTATAATTCAAACAAAATAAATCAATAATCAATAATATTATTGCAAAAACTACCATATTGAGAGGTTTTATTATCTTATATGTGTTCTAAATAGTTTAAATTTCTTACAATATTTTTTTTGGATTATTTGGTATTTAAAATAAAAAAAAAGTGAGCTTAATAAGTAATAAAATAAAGATATCTAATATTTAAAAATTTTTAAAAAAGATAAGATAAAATAAAATAAAATAATTAATTGTTTTCTAAAAAAGGGTCAGGCCGAGCTTCGCCCATTTTTGATCAGGCTAGGGTCAGGTTTAGAAAAATTTACAAATTTTTTTATGAGCTCAACTTATTTTTAAACGAGTTTGACCCATGATCAAATCTAATCCAAACAAATATTTTAAGAATTAAAATGTCTTGAGCTAACCAATGCTAATCTAAATTAATGACTTTCAACAAAAATTCTTCGCCTATAACAAATATATATAGTTGAGTTCATTGGTTATTTTGATGGAATCAACCTCCAAATCTTAAAATTCTTTAAATTCTTCACCCTTTGGAGCATCTTTCTTACTTATTATTTCTTTAAGTGATGTAGGGCATTGATATTTCATTTTCTTTACTTGAATGCTAACTTTTTTTTTAAATAACTTTAAATTATTCTACATTAAAGATATTCAACTTGCAAACCGTTAGGACAACTTATAATTGATGGTATGCAACTTCAGCAATATGCATGATTCAATCATATTGTGTGTAATATAAAGTATTTTATCATGCATATCAGATTCCTATGATATATCTAATTTAGATTTTGTGTAACATTTCACAAAACTTATTGGTTATATTCCAAGCAAGTGTATCTCTTTGTCAGGGATAAAGCATGATTTAGGGTATTACAAATTAACCATTATGATCATGCATAACTTTAGTAACTGACTAAGAACATATTAGTGTTAAATTTGTTACTCATTTATCAGATATTTGTCATTATCAAAACTTACAATAAAGAACCTTTGGACCAACATTTTCCTATGCTATTATTCAATTATCGCATATGTTTCTTCCAGTATCTTAAAAAATGTGAAATAAGATGCAAAAATTTAAAATTGCATAGTGGTTTTGAGGCTTGGTTTTCTTTGCTCAACCCAACGAGGAAGGCTAATTTCTTGGAACTGCATTTCATTTCATGCAACAGCGAACAGAAGTTGTCGATGATGCTTCGTGGGATATGGGATTCTTAGACATTCTAGACCCAGCCATTGACAGTATGAAGAGACTCCTAAAGCTGGACCAGAATTTGTACAGCATGCCACCAGTGGATACTTTGAGAAAAACTGCAGGAACAAATGATAATAGCATTGATTTAGAGTCAACCAGCCCATCTTCTGGTGGCATTGACACTAATGATGTGGATAGCCAAAGTGGTTTTGATGTGGATGCTTTCGTTATGGAAAGGTTATCTCTTGATACTTCCAGCCTCGATGTTCTGTTGGAAACACCTAGAAATTCATTCTTGAAGAGAAGTATGTCTCCAAGAAGAATATGGACATCAAACAACAGACTGCCAAAGTCTAACTCCACAGCATAATGTACTGTAGTTTGTGAAACAGACCACAGAATTGTACATCTCTACTTTCTGGTGAAAATAGAGCATTATGATAAATGACTTGTAAAGATAACGAAGAATTATTGTCTTCAAAATATTCGTCTTTTAAATATTTTTATACGAAGTATAGTGAGGGTAAAGCAGCTCTGAAGTTATTGATTTGGTTCATTTACCTGTTTGAATTGTAGAGCCGCATGCATGATTTACCAAGAAAAGAAAAGGGCTAATGATATATTGTTTGTTGGTTGTGTTTTGGATGGACTTTCAATCGATTTTTAAAAAATCAATTGTCAACTTAGTCAGTTTGGAACCTCAATTAACATTGGCAGCGTATCCTAAATATGAAGCAGTACTATGAATTTGTACAGGTTATAATGGAATCCTATTTGGAAATTTGCCTAATGCTACTATAACTTTATGGAAGGATGGGTTTGCTATTTTCACATATATTCCGTTAGGAATATCAGTTAAGGGTTATCAGACGATTATTTGATACATGGTGCCAATGATTCAATCTGGAATATTTTAAAAGTGAATTTAATAGAGCAAGAAAAACAGTGCCTAAAATTACTCATCGAAGATGTTAAAAGAAGCCAATATTTTAGGTGAACTTAGTTGCGTAAGGTTTCAAATTGCCGCTTCAATAAATGCGATATTAAGACAAAATACAGAAAAATACAATCACCGCGAAACACAATCACAATGTTAATTAGGTTATTATAACCCTAAAATTCTCTAGGGTCAACAAACACGTTCCCCAGTTCTCCCTTCATGAGCAGTTCATCCTTTTGGTCACTATGGCCTGAAAGTCTTTTGATGTACCAAAAGTCATCAATACATGACATAGAGGCATTTTGAGAGACAAGGTTTAGAAGAGGATCACCCAACACTAACTCAGTAACAATCACTTTCCATCCCTTCATGTTTTCTCCCAACCTTGAAGTGAACCTGCATATGGATTCCATGAGCTCCCCAAGGTTCTCTCCCTCCCCATGGAGGCCATAAATGAAGAGAAACCCAAAAGGTCTATAGAGTGATGAACCACCCACTAACATTCTTAGACAAGGGAAAATTTTCTCTCTTGCATGATTTAGAGGGGTATGAAGAAATCCAAGTGGATGATGATGAGGCTTTCTAAGTTGAAGCTCATAGTTGGCATCATAATCACAAGTCTTATTCCATTTGCTAAAGATGATCCAATTAGAGCTTGGACTTTCATCGAACCAACGTTCATGTTTGTAGTAACAAACCCACGTGCCTAGGCTGAGCTTCTCCTTCAAAATGGCATCCATGTCTATTGGAAACATGTCTTTGGCCTTCAAGGTTTTTCTGTACAAAGAAGTTGCCTGGTCTATGTCCAACTTCTGTATTTTTATGTTCCTAATTGAGCTATGCTTTGGTGGTGGGAAAGCTCCAGTCGGGTGGACAAAGATGACTAGCGAGCTCAGGTTCAAGTAGTTGCATTTTTTTGTGAATAGGTTTCTAGACGCATCGTTTTTCTTCTCAATGGCTAGCAATGTGTACCCTGCTCTGTTTCTCACCATCCATTCTTCTACTGAGTTGACAAGTTTTAGCCCAACCCCCTTTCTCCTGCACAAGAGAGAATTTATTTAGCTTTCACTGTAACTCTAACTAACATAATATCCCTAGCACAAAACTAAATTTCGAAATTTACATATTCTATTGAGGTGAATTGTAGGACTCTTTTAAGGCATAGGAACCTTCTCAGTATGAAGAAATATATAATATTTTTTTTCAATAATGTAAGTTTGATTTTTCTGATAAAGATTTAGAGAATAAAATCCTAAATGCACAAGACCGATTTGAAGTATTGTGCTTTTAAAATTATTTAGAAAAGAAATTAACTTGGAAAAAATCCAAAAGTACTCTTGACCATAATAAAAAAGAAAATTAAAAAGTTTATAATAGTGCCCACAAGGTTAGATACCATTATAAAGAGTAATTTTTCGAAGAGTATTGCCTCTTAGAAAATCAAGCTTTTTCGTCATTAAATGCATCTTGATATTGTCCTCTTATTAATTTCAAAAACAATATAATAATATCATATATGTGTCTAATTTTTTTTTTTTTTTTAAAGAACTCAGCCTTTTAAGATATAGCTCTTTTTAGTATTAGCCTTGATATAATAAAGTATGGCATAGAAAGTGAATATTACCGGTAAGTAGGCGAAAACCTAAGGCCTAGTACACAACCCATCTTCAAGATTGAACCAGAATGAGTTCCCACACTCTTGATGCCTCCCCTTACCACTCCCACAAGCTCCCCATTTTCAAGCCGTTCAGCAACCTGTGAGTCATTATCAGACATATGAAATCAGAATCCTATAGCTAGCTATTCACCAATGCATATGCATTTTATATAAATATTCTACTAATTAAGTCCAAACAGACACACACACATATGTGTGTGTGTGTGTGTATATATATATATATATTATGAATCCAAACTTTTGTTAAAAAAGAAAGACTCAGATACCCACCAACATAACATGAAAGCGGATAGAACCTAATCCTAGATAAAGGGTCACCCATCATCAAGTTGTTGAAAATGGAGACCCTCTTTTTAGGCCCATTATTCTCGATCTCAAAATTCGTCTCAAGCTTCCCCAATACTCTAATATCTCTACCTTTATCAAATTCTCTTATAAGAACCTTGCTCTCTATGCCCTTCTTCACCATTTCTTACTCTCTTGCCCAATAGAAGCAAATTAAGCCAACCAGTTCCTATTGCACCCTTATATATATACATGGTGAAGAATTGGGTGGATTTGTGATCTTTTTCTTTCTTCTTGTTCATCGTTCACCTTGTTGTGTGTGTGGTTTTGCCTTCTAACAATGCTCTACTTTCAATGTGATCTTTTTTGCCCCTTCTTGTTCAGTGTTCACATTGATGAGTTCATTGAAAGTATGGCATTGGCCTATTATGTTTCGGAATATCTTCTCTTTTTAGAGACGATTTAATTACATGACTATCCTTTGCTCTATTATTAAAATATATATAAGGATCTCCTTTTAAACTAAAAAATATACTACAACTAATATTATTTTGGACCTGCAGTTAACATAACCTCTTTCCACTAATTGTGCCTGGTCAAAGTAATATAGCTATCACTTTTGATCAAAATACCTTCATATTTACTACTTATATAATTTAATTTCTACTTTAAAAGGAGAAAAAGCATGATTACATAGAAACAACAAACACATTGAAGAAGAATCTGACTTTTGAAAATGATCATGATTACTGTTTTTCTTGTCCTTACTTCCTACTTTGTTGAATTTTATATATCGAATTAAAAACATAATGTTAATTGTCATTAGTCCAGTTACTGTGACTAATGACTCTTATGAAATTAATATGGATAAGTCTAAATGAATTTTGTTGTAGTAATTCTTTAAATTTCAAAGTTGATTCGTGTATAAAAGAAAATAATCGCATATTTAAATCAGTTTGATAGAAGAGATCAGTGTTTCACTCTATGTTCTATATTTAAATAGCTAAATAAGACACAATTTTTAGTAAAGTTTTCCTTAGAACAATTGATAACTAGTATACTATCAGACTGGGCTACCCCACAATATTGGAGCTGTAGCCTTGCAAATGATCCGGTGAATCTTTGTGATGATTTTCTTATTTTTTGCTCATGTTGTGTCGCTTCAAGAACATATATATATATATATATGTGTGTGTGTGTGTGTGTGTGTGTGTGTGTGTGTGTGTGTGTGTGTGTGTGTGTGTGTGTACGTGGCTGCTTTGTGTCTTCGTGAATATTCTCCCATAAACAAATATGTTGGAGAAAAGTATGAAGTTACAATTGTACATAGTGGAAAGTGAAACACAACTACTAGAAGTGATATAATAATATCTTAACTTAATTAGTTGTAAATTAAAAAAATTATATTTGTTTACTTTGATCTTTACCTTTAATTTACTGTCCTCCAATTTAAAAAAAAAAACACAATCGACTCCTAATTATTTCAACCATCTAAATTTAAAAGTTATAAAAAATGACTCAAATATTCTTCATATTATTTAATATTAGCAATAACCCCCGCAGATTCAAGAGTTTTTTAAAAAAAGTGAGCCCCATAAGAAGGAAAAAATTAAAAAAAAAATTTTAAAAAAAAAGTGTGGATGAACAATGCAGCACAGTGCAATAAACAAGATAACAAAGTAAATGAACATGCCAGCGACGCAACGTTGTAAATAGTAATTTGTAAACAGTGACGAATCACGACTTTTAATATATAAAAAAGATTTTTTTTCTCTTCTTTTTCATATTCTCCAACAAGCTTATTCTCAACCTTTAAATATATTTTTTTTATTAAATGCAATTGGAAATAAATATCAAAATGGATAAATGTAATTTTTTAGAAAAATAAATTATTTGCTCAAAACTAAATTCTAAACACACAAGGATACCTTGGACTAATAAAGGAAGAGAAATTCTCAGATACTAATTTTATAGTATATTGGAAGATTTGAAAGAAATTCTCAGATACTATTTTTGTAGTAAATTAAAAGATTTGAATTGATATGGCTCATATTTTTATTTCACTAATTAATAACTTGAGTTACTCCCGGTGACTTTTAAATATACTTTTTAATTTGTCAATAATTTTGTATTATAGTGACATCGCCTTTTGCCTGTTGATAGAGGATTAGAAGTCAAACCTTCACTCCCTCCTCTCACACTATTGTGATAAAAAAAAATATTTTTTAATTTACAAAGTCTGCAAAAGAATCAATAAAAAATTAATAAAGTAGATATGTGTGTGAATTTCATCAGTCACCAACACACATTTAATAAGATTTCACGTAACTTTTTATGCAATTAAAAATATGATACAAAATTTAGCCTTTAAGTAAATCTGGTAGACTTGCGAGAGAGATTCAGTGTTTTCTAGCTGCTTCTTTTACCAAAGTCACTGAGCTTATGATTGCTTTGTCCTTCATCATAAAACAACTGTTTTTTCTTATGCAATTAAAATTCAAAATTTAGCGGACTTGAGAGAGAGATTCAGCGTTTTCTAGCTACTTCTTTTACCAGTCATTGAGCTTATGATTGCTTTGTCCTTCACCATAAAATAGCTTTTTTTTTTTTTTTTCTCCTTGTGTAATTGAAATATGATTCAAAATTTAGCATTGAATTATGGTGAATAGTAATTTGATGGACATCTTCTTGCAGCGCTATAAAGCCTTGTTTGATATGATATTAGAAATGAAAAATAAAAGGAAATCATTTATTTTTAATGTTTAATAGTAAGAAAACATAATAGAAATGAAATTAATTGAGAATTACACGATAGTACAAAAAAATAAAATAGTTTGAGTTAAAATTCAAAAAAAATTTTTAATGCCCTTATGTTACAGTAGAATCCATCAAAACAGGTGGTATGGATTAAGTTGAAACAAACACTTTATTAATTAAATGTAAAATTTATATTTAACAAATAAAAAAATACTTAAAGTATATTTATGTGATATATTATATTTTTTATCATTTTAAATTATTCATTTATATATTTTTTTAAGTCATATAATTTTTAGATAAAATTTTTAGTTATTATATAATATTTTTTAACAGTAGGAATCCTAAAATTATGAAAAAAATTATTATTTTATTACTTTTATTAAAGCCAAAAGATTATTATTTTATTATTTTTTAACTAATTTCAAGGCCAAACAATTATTTTAATATTTTGTAATTAGTTATAAAACCAAAAAAATAATAATATTTAATATTAAAAATAATAAATTATATAAACAATAATTAATAAAAAAGGAACTGATTGAATGTTAGTTAAAATTGATCTGACCAAAACTCAATCAAATCAATTCCAACTTAATGTCACAATGAATTATATTTATATATATATCATATTATTTTTGATAACCTCTATATATATATATATATATATATTATTTATTTATATTATATATACATAATATTATATAATAAATATAAATATATAATAGACATTATATACATAATATAAATATATACATAATATTATATAATATATATATATATATATATATAGCTTAAATCATGGTTTTCAAAGTTAGATCAGACTAGCCATTCAACTGTTGGACCAAGAATAATCCTTAATTTAGTTTGGTAAGCCTAAAAATTTGATTAACAAAAGAACTGGTAAAAAATTAATCAAACTCATCAAAAATTAGTTTAAATTGTTCAATGAAATTTTTTTAATAATTTTTTTATATAATAGAACAGTTCATCTTGAATAAATTAAATAAATTAAAAATAAAAAGTATTAAAAGAAAAAAGGGGTTAAAATTTAGAGAAATATAAGGAAAAAAAAAGAGAGAATATAAGAGAAATAAAAAGCATGCATTTGGTTATTTTTAATACTTACTCTTCATTTACATTATGTCCTATCTCTTAATAATATTTTTTTCAAATATTAAAGTATTTGGCCAAAATCATTATTTTTTTTTAATTTTTTTGATGCAAAATGAAATCTTAATATAATTTGAGAATTTTAAAAGTTCAATATTAGATACTCTTAAATTTTAATTATAGATAGTTTTTGTTTTTTAATTAAAAATAAAATACTTAAAATTTATAAATATTTATTTATTATATTAAAATTTTAATATATAAATTTTTAAATATATATTTAATTATTACTTGTTTAACTACATTTTAACCAATGAATTATGAATCTAGTACCTTTACTAGTTCAATGACTAATTTAGTTTTAAAAACATTGGCTTAAATAGGAATAATATGAAAAAATATTATTGAAATATATATTTTTTATTAGAAATAAAAATTATAAAACTTACAAACTAAAAAGTTTTTCTTTAAATTTCAATTGGAAGTGTTTTGAAGAGCTTTTAAAATAATGGCTAAATGAGTAAGTTTTAATTTTTTTTAATTTTTTAGATGCTTTTCAGGAAATCACACAAGATCCTTCATATATTTTTTATCTAAAAAATTTTTATCTTTATCTAAAATAATTTCATTTCTATGGCTGAGACAACTAAACCATTTTATTTAACTATATCAAAGAACTCTTATAAATGTTTTAAGTGTTGTTTCATTTAGTTAGAAAACACTAAAACATCATTAATATACACAATTATGAATCATATATAGAAATTAAATATGTCATTATATATACACACACATATAATATATATAATAAATATATAATATAGTAAATAAATATTTTTGTACATATATAATAAATATATAATATATATATATATCCTATCTTTTCATTCTTATATTATTTTTTTAAGTTAATGACATTTTAGTTATTTGTCATTATTAAATTTTTATTCTATAATTATTTTTATCCTACTAAATAGATAAGAGAAAAAAGTATTCTCTATTATTTTCTTGTTATATTAAATATAATTGATTCAATTATATTTTGTTTAACATTTTTTTTTCTATTTTGATCAAAGAGAACTCTGTCTACCAGCCTTTTCTTGGCTTTGATTCTACAAGAAGCAACTGAGTTTCTTGCACAGATTTCCATTTGGTAACTACACCAACAGTATAGTAAGACATAAGAGCGTAAAATGTATCTGGGTGTCGTTAAAGTTATTTATAGTGTTACATAGGAGGCATCGGGGTCTTTTCTTGTAACCTAGTGATAGAAGGAGAAAAAGAAAGGATTTATTAGATAATTTTGTTTGGTATATATTTTATATAATTAGAGAAAATTTTATTTTTATTCTATAAATATGAAAATTAAAATTAATAATTATACTTAATTTATATAAAATTTATTAATATCCTTATTATTTTTTATTTTTTATTTCAACACTATTTTTCAATAAAAATATGAGAGTCGTTTTTTATCATTCTTTTTCTATTCATATATTATTTTTATTCAATCAAATATCAAATGAAATAATATTTTTATTCTTTTCTATATAAATATAAATAAATAGTAAAATGACTAAAAAAGACAAATGCTAATAATAATTATAAATAAAAATTCCAAAGGTATTCATGTAAGGCTGATACGGACAAAGGCCTCGCTAACAAGGATAAAGGCCTCGCAGTGCAGGGTTTATGATCCCCATTCCTGAACTATTCTTGGGAGATTTTTTTTCCTCATTTATGTCCCACAGAAAAAAAATTTCCTGAACACAAGTCTCTAACTAAAGATAATCTCTTTAGAAATCTCCAAATTTAAAAAATTTTTGCTATCCCTAATCAGCCTTTACCTTTATCTTTCTCTTTTTATGTTCTCTGATTTTTTTTTTAACTCCCAAACATACTTTAAAAGACCAGCGTTTAATTGGATTTAGAAAAAGAGGATCAATATTTTCACACTATCAATATATTCGCCCCGTTTGTGACGACTGAGAGGAACTAGTACATAATGAGAGAGGGGTATTGCGGGTTACTCATGATTTCGTTTGACTATATTTATGGTACGTGAAATGTAGAAGGTTCGAGAGATGGCCCAGCTTGTAGAATTTTCGCGCCATCATATGAGAAAAAGCTGCTACAAACTGTGCAAAGTGGCAGAGGCAGAAAAAACCATTCATGAATATGTTAGTAACTGGCAGTTGAAATCATACTCACACGTCCATTATATTTTACTTCTTTTATTTACTATAAAATAATCAGTAACATAACTTATTTTAATATTTTTACAGTGAAATATTACATTAAAAGAGTATTAAAAAAATCATAAAAAGTAAAAATAACATAAAACTTCATTACCAAAAAAAAAAAAAATAGTCCCCAAATGACCATTACCAGTAGCAGCAAAAAGGAAAGCTCTTTGGAAGGCTGTAGCCTACAAAACTCGGGGCCTTTGGGTTCCCACCTATCACGGTTTGTTATAAGCAAACCACCACTACTCCCACCATTGACTTTGTTACGGTTAGATGCCTCTTACAAATGAGCAATTCTTACATTCAGTGCACCGTGTTATTTGTATACTCTACGGTTCAAATTTACTTTACATATAGATCCCACCTGTACTACACATGAATCCCACTTATACAAATTCAATCTTATCTATTGATTTTTTTAAATGTACCATGTTCTAAATGCACTTAAAAAAATTTTCTTCCGAATATCCCACCTCCCATTTTTTTTGGTACTTCCCTATCACAAAATTGAAAATAGCACAATAGCATATCTATAGAACTTTAGAATAATTTATTCTGCTTACATTCACTACTTCCTTGATAAAATGTCATATAACCAATTCAATGCTTTCATCACGAAGGAACCTATTGCCGAAAAAAAAAAAGCTACTCTGGTTTTAATTTTAGTCCCATGGTACCCTCCAGGCACATTTTGCTCAATTTGAGCTGGAATGTCCCATCTTAGCCCAGCCCACCAACCATCCTAATTATGTCATTTTTAAAGATTAAATTGTTTAGTTAAACAAATTAAAGAGACTAAAAACAATTAGTTGAATCACCTATGCAAATGGGAAAATTTACCTTTTGATTATCTCAGGAAAGTATTTTTTCCGTATTTAATTTCTTTGTATCTTTTTTTTGGGCGGGGGGTGGGGGGGGGGGGCTATGGCCCCATCTTTCTATTTGAAAAAAACAAATAAATCCTGTAATTTCCCAATTTTGGACAAATTAATGCAGATTAAAATTTTTAAACTGCAAACCAAACTCAACTGAGTCGAGTCGAGAATTTGCAACCCAACCTAACTCCTAACTCAGCTTCAGCTAAAATAGATAAAAGTTTTATAATTAAGCTGGAATAACGCATTAAATATCAATGAACTTGTGTTCCCTTGTTACATGATTTTCATGTTGGATAGAGAGGCACCGGACTCTTTAAATGATTACTTACCGTTCAATGTCCTCCAACGTGAACACGGATCCCCTCAATGTACGCCCTAAAAATCAAGGCTGACAATTTAAAAGAGAAATCTGTAAGTGGATCCTTTCCTCTCCGTTACTGGAGAGGACCAGTTTGCCTCCAACATGGTTGCCCAACCATGAGAATCAGCATCCAAAAATACAAACATTTTGATTTTGAAAATTTACAGAACACTAACAGGCAATACTAGTTAGTTTTCAGAGTAAATTTTCTCGACTTTCATTAACATGCCAAGAGACATAAAGGATAGCATTAACATCCATCAGGAAGCTATACCAGAATCAGCAGCAAACAAGCACGGTAAAAATGGCAGAGCAAAGGACATTTATAATGATTAAATCTGTAGTTGCAGATAAAAACTACTGGTGAAAAGCCCCTAGTTACTTGAAAACGAAAATAATATTGCATTAACATGTTACCCGACCTGACATAATCAATCCTTCAATTTCTTACTGCTACTGGGAGAGTTTTGCTCAGTAAGCATTTTTAAAACGTTCACCAATGCCCGCAAACGGTCCCAGATGCTGAGCCCATAAAGAGTTTCAACAAGTGACTCCTGAAATTCAAATCCATTCTCTGCAACGGGATACTGTGGCAGGGAGAGACCATCTCAGTTTCTATTTAAGGTGATATGCAAACGTTTTATAATAAAATGTTTTCCAGACTGACCTGGATAGGCTTGGGTATCTTGGTTTTGATGACCCACCATCGATCCTCTACAACTGATTTTACAAGACAGCAAGCTCGCAATCCTTCCACACCACCAAATCGTCCAAATCCGCTATGTTTCACACCTCCAAATGGCAGGGACTGAAAATCATAATGCATCATTAATCTAGTGGAAATTAATATGGATAATCTGGCTGAGTTAGGAACCTCTCGCGGCATGTTGGCAAAAACAACAGCATAATTAATAATTGTCACAAAATGCAAAAGAAGGAAAATAATAATAATAATAATAATAATAATAATAATAATAATAATAATAATAATAACAGCTATTTCCCTAAAACAAGTATATCTTTCTTTCTTCCTTTTTTTTCCTTTAAAGATTGGCAATGGGACATGCCACATAATGAGTTTATTTTCCAATTTTTCTTTTCATAGCCAAGAGGATGTTACAGGAAATTAGCATCAATAAAAATAGTCTGCACCGAGACAATTTTAACCTTCATACTTCTCATGCACTAACTACGTAATCAGAACGTCATTCCCCATATGCACCTACCACTTTTTCCATTTTCCTCACAAGCACTAGTTCAATAGTCTCTCTCTCTCTCTCCCAGTTCTGCTTAACCATTTCAGATACATTATATAAATGGCTTTGAAGTTATTATTCAAGTTTCAGGAGTCAAATGTTTTTCAAATACTCTACTTTGTCCAGGAATTCAACATAAGTCAGCCTATTTGTTACATCATAAAATGTACACACTTTGTTAGCCCGTAGCTGGATATGAATTCAGCAAAAAAATAGATCATATCATTGCTACTAATCCCTTTCCAATTGAGAGACAGAGAATTGGAGAGTAAATATTAAATTAAATTTACCTGACACATGTATGTTGCTGCAAAATCATTGACTGCAGCCACTCCACAATGTATCTGTGAAGCTATCTCTCTAGCCCGGGTCTGATTGCCAGAGAAGACAGCACAGCCAAGCCCATATTTTGAATCATTCGCAAGCTTGATAGCCTCCTCATCAGAGCTAAATTTCATTATTGGCATGATTGGTCCAAATGCCTAGATGTCATTCAATTGCACAGATGAATCAAGTAAGCAATTGCCGGAGCTTAAGATATAGAAAGCAAATCTCAAATTTAAACATACAGTTGTGGTAGATATATGACATGATAATGGTTACCCAACTTTCAGGATCTAAATGGTTTGTTTAGTCTAAATGTGCCCAGTAAGGGCATTAATAAAGATAGCACTTGAAAAACAGCAATAATAATAATAAAAGTGGCAAAAAAAACAGAAGAGATAATAATGAGTTTTGCTAGTTGATACCTCTTCTTGCATCAATCTCATTGAGTGATTCACATTTACAATCACAGTCGGGGGGAAAAACTGATCAACTGCATCTTCACCTATATGGCCCAAAATTCCACGTGCAACAATTTCAGCTCCTTTGTCTAAAGCATCATTTACAAGGCTTTCGAGCTTTTCAGAATGCTCATGCATGCATAAAGCTCCCATATCATACTTTCCAGCAAGTGGTGGGCCCTGCAGGATATCATTAACCAAAAAACTGAATATGAAAATTGGCACAATTATACTCAGTAGTTCTAGTGCAGATACATATTTCTCATTGGTCAATTTACAAAACAGAATTCTCATTAGCACAGCATTCAATAAATTCCCAATGTTTTTGGCTCTTCCCTCATATCTGAATACTAACATGAGTCCCAGATTTCCAGAGCTTTTTTTTTCTTTTCAAAAGGAAAACTTTCATTTCAGAAGAAGTCACAAATAACTTCATCTGTAAATTCTATCAATTTCACAGATATAAACAGTGGCATTCACCAATCATTTTAAACTTTGAAGAGTTTTAAGTGTAAATCAACATCAATCATGCACCATTAAAAGATAGACTGCTCACGCAATCTGTTGTTGGATTGAATACTTATAACTTGGTATCATTCATATCATGCTCATAAAATCTCATAAATCCAGGATAGTTTGTCACTCCATTGTGATATCCTAATGTTAATGTACAATATAATTAGAAAATTAGAAAGAAAGAAAAAATTTATCACATAATTATGGTTCTTTAAATTTTCTAATATTTGGCAAGCAAGCACATTTTACTCCAGATTTGAGGTAGAATATAAACTTGAAATTAATTAATGCCAATTATTTAAACCAAAAGCGTTATGTAGCTAACACTCACCTAGAGCTACAGAAAGGAATGAAAAGAGAGAGGGGAAAAAAAAAAGAAAAAAGAAAAGAAAAAGAGATGCTGTCATGCAGAGGTACAACATAAATAGAGGATAATGCAACATATCCTGAATCAGATGGATGTTTTACTGATTTTGATAATAAACAAGTAAGAGATGTAAAGACAAGCTGACAACCCAGTGAGAATCAAGTGCAAACACATGTAATTATAGACATTAAAAGTTTATGTCACACATTTGACTGCTGAAGTGTCTTAAACACTTACAGATGTAACAGACTTTATGATTTTGGTAACTTTACTGACAAAAGATGAATAGACATCCCTATGGACATAAAATCGCTCAGCCCCAGCACAATTTTGTCCACTTGACTGGAGGACAGCCCTGACAGCAATTTGTGCAACCTATATTCAGCAGACCAATTACATGTTAAAATCATAGCACTGAAAAATAAAGATTGGTTAGGCTGTTCAAACATCATTTGCCAAATGAAGGGTCAATAATAATGTCCAAGCCTTAAGGGCATCAGAATATGTGGGAGGATTCATACATGGTCCACATCTACATCTTCACACACAATAAATGCATCTTTTCCACCAAGCTCTAGCGTTACTGGTATAAGTGTGTCGGCGGCATTTCTCATTATCTGCATAAATATATGCAGCATGTAAGTCGAGTCCAAAGACTACTTAGAGAATAGGAAAGCAGACACCACCTTAAAAAGAATTAAGAATATTTTAAGAATAAGAGAATTCAGATCTATTCCCACATGCAAATTTAGCTCATGAGGCATCACCCTAAATCAGAGGTCTACTACAGCTTGAGGCTAAGAGGAATTTGCAGATTCATGAGCAACATTTCTCTTGACTAAACCTTGACCTAATCCTCATCGGAATCTCCTTATCAAACATACACCATACTTAGTATCAGAAGCTATTTTTCAGGAATTAAAATGAATTTATGGAAAATATGATACAATTCAGGTAAGAGATAGAGGGAATCCATTCCACTGGCCAAAGGAATCATACCGTCTTACCAACATCAGGTGATCCAACAAATATGACTTTATCAACAGATGACACCAATGCTTCTCCCGTTTCAGCAAACCTGGTAAGAAATGTCTGATTGAAGCCAAAGAAACAAGCATACCATGGAACATAGGGAAAAGGAAGGGTAAGAAGGCTGTACCCTGTTATCACCTCAACAAGATCCTCTGGAGCACCTATGGCAGCAAGGGCCGATTGGATGATCCGGAAGTAAAAGCATCCAGACCAACTTGCATGCTCTGAGATCTACAATCAGAAGAACATGGTTTCCTGTCAAATCAAAAAACCTAAACATAAAAGTCATAGCATACAAGTAGGAATTCCAACTTCCTAAGAGTCTCAATTATTTATATTCAGTTTGTCACTTTGTCATGGAATACAATCTAATCCCTGTAAAAGCATAACTGTCAATAATATTGTAGGTAGAATATTAGTTTGTGAGAGGATATAACCTAATCCCCATAATAAGAGAAAAAATAACAACAAATTCTAAAAAGACAGAATACATCCTTGTAGAAAATTGTGGATAGGCAGGTAGTTTGAAATTTGATACCTTAATCACAATGCCGTTTCCAGAAAAAAGTGCTGCCAGCATAGGATTAAAAATATTGTGAAAAGGATAGTTCCATGAAACAATGGCACCAATAACACCAAGGGGGTGAAATTCTACTCTAGCTCTTTTATGAAGCATTGAATGTCCAGAAGATCTGCAAAATTAATAGTCATATAAAGCACTTCACAAAATTGAATTTAGATAGTTTGCAATTTTCCATTAGAAATATTAATATTAAATACACACACTCTCTCTCTTATATATACATATATACATACAAAAAAGAAATAGCATTTTATTTATTTATTTTGGGAAGAAGTATGTGCCAAAAGCCATAACATAAGCATAACTTATAAGGCTCTTATTACAGCAGAGTAAAGGTCAAAAGAAAAAGAGGTATAGGAAGGAAAACAAAATCAATACTAAGGCAGATCATCCACCATGACCCCATCCAGCTTAGGCAAAGGAAAAAGACAACTATAGTATTTTATAGTCTTAATGAAGATGAGGAAAAATAATATAAAATACAAAAAAGATTGCCCACATACCGGTATTCAGGTTTTAGCCACTGCTCACCCTCTGAGAGTAGCCAATTGATCTTCTCGCATGTTGTCATTATTTCTCCTAAAGAGGCATCTATCATTGTCTTTCCAGTATCACGTGAAGATATTCTAATAAAAACATGTGAATTAAAATATGTTCAATTTGTTATCAACATTCTTCTCCAATAAGCAAAAGTAAATTGAAAAGAAATGCACAATTCACAAATTTTTCAGACCAAATGAATATTGAAGAAAAGGCATTTATTAAACACGTGTACTTTTGCCAAAATATCACAAGCAACATTATAGTTTAGTATGTGCTCCTAGGTTCTAATATTTTTAGACTATGATCAACTTCATTTATGTAATATTTCTACAGGGTTTTACACCAACTCCCCTCAAGGCAGTGAAAAGTTCAAAATTTCTTTCTACAACCATGGATAGAAGTGTTCTTACTCGCATATAAGTGCTTGATGTCTGATTATATACTGCAAAAGTATACGCAAAAACTGGCGTCTTTGCTTGAAGCTGGTTTTTGCCCACATTTTCTGTGCCTTCCTCACCTTGGCCACCTGCTCCTTGACCTTTGCATACATACAAAATAATTCAAGTAAATTTTTTTCAATGCTTTTACTTATAAATTTACTCAAAACTAGCAACCAATAGTTTATGATGGCTCTGTGACAATTGGCTCCAGTGAATCAATATTTCTACTCCTTGTGGCTCTGTGTGCATTGTTTTTTGTCATCAATGTTTCTATATGGCAGGATATAAGTGGACGGATTGGGTGCCATGAGGAATATAAGTTGGTCTATACAATCAGGTAATTTACATGTGAAAAGCATATGACATATTTCGTCAACAACAAAAACAAATGGATGGAAACCAAAATAAGGTCAACCTCAGGAAATGAGACTAAATTCCAGTTGTAAGAACAATAAACACATAAGTTAAAGGAATTTTATTGAATTTGTACTTCAACATAGACAAGTATGCAAAAATATCTAAATGAAAATTTAGGACACAGGTTTAGCTAGAAAATATGACATGCCAAATTTTCTTCAGCAGAGCTAATATATTTCTTATGTAATTAGTTTATCAACAATGATGACCTTATAAATTTTGAAGTCACTTATTTCTATCTTTAGCTATATAAACATATAAAACTTGCTTATTTCTTAATATCACATGTCAATCAAAGCTACTAAAGATCGACATCTATTCATATATCATAAATTGCATCATAAACTATTGAATGTTGCTTAGAGAAAAAGACACTTCATGTCATAACTCATAAGCGTAAGTCCGTTGCTAAAATGCATTGTTTCACCAACCTCACTAGGTGTCAATGCCGAAACAAATCCTAAGTATTTCATTGTTGCAGGTTCATAGCATTGAACTTTCCTGCCTGATTGCTGCGCCTGTCCCCTCGGAGGTACCTGAACGAGAGGTGATAAGCCAGATTCTCCATATTAGAGCATCTTCCAACAAATCTCAAGTCATAATCTTCACAGTGATACATTGAGCGGAAGTTAGTTCTTAATATACGTTGATTCAGCAAAAATTATATTGATCACATCACATATGTTTCCGATAAAACTCAACTGATATTTATTATAGAAAAGCAGATCAAGCAAAATGCAGATACAGAGTAAACGATCAATAACACTAACATAGAACAATTTGTGAGTTTCAATAGCACAAAAAACCGTAAAAACTCACATTAAAGACGGTTATCAAGTAAAAGCGAAGCAGCTAAGATAGAAATAAGACTCACATATATGAAGCTGTTCTCCTGCGCTTGATTTCCATCATCCAACACTGCCATTATCAAAATTCACATTACTTCTTAATCGTACAAGTGTGATATGAGAGAGAGAGAGAGAGAGCGAGAGTACCATCGGAAGCATCAACGTCGATGGAAGGAACTTTGGGAGGAATGAGCATGAAAAGGAACCTGCAGATGGCATAAGCGAATGCCAAAACGAGCACGGACCACCACAACGCCATCGGAAATTCGCTGATTCAGAGCGTCTCTGTCCTAAGAAAACCCCCTCGCTAGGGTTTCGGATGCTCGAGGCACATAAAGTTCCAAAGAGAGTATCAACTCAGGACAATGGTCGAAGCCACTCAAGGAATCCGCTAATGCTTTGAGATGGCGATGATGACGATAAGAACGAAACAGAAGCAGAATTTATTACTTGGGATCGCTCGCGAAAATTGGACTCCGTAAAGCGACAAAATCAGATTCGATGTGTTTCCTTTCCCTATTGAAGGGATTAATGCTATTATACTAATGGCTTCTTTTTGTGTATTTTACGTAGAAATGGGATTCAATAGAAGTGGTTTGGAATACAGTCACTCTGCTTCTTAGTTTGATCGGCCATGAGGAAACTGAATTATCTTAAGTCATTGGTTAGACTAACTGAGCATAAGGATGAGTGAAAAAAATCGGTTATTGAAAGTTAAAATTCTTTTTCATTTGCTGAACCGTAAGTATTCTTGGACTCTTCTGACTATTTTTCTGTATTCGAAATCATGACTTAGACGTTAACAGTTTGGTACAGAGAGAAAGTTAGGTTTGTAAATAAAAATGAAAAGAAAAAAAGGTAATTTTATAAATAAAAAATTATTATAATATTTTTATATTTAATGATTGAATAATAATTAAATAATAATTAATATATAATATTAAATAATAATTAAAAAGATAAAATTAAAATTTTTTTAAATTTTTTTTTTTTTATTTTTCATGAGATATCAAACATATCGTAATAGAGAATAGATAGTAGACTATTTTTTAAAATTTTAGAGTTAGTGACATAATATCTTATAATTATATTATTTTTATTGACATAAAAAATTAATATTGATATTTAAATAAAAAAATTATATATATAAATAATATGATTTAAAAAATATTCTTTATAATTAATATAAACAAGATAACTAGACACAATATTTATCTTTAATAGAAATTAATTACAAAAAAATTATCAAAGAAAATTTTTTTAAATTTTCTTTCAAGAATATTACAAGAAGATACTTTGCAATTTCTTAGAAAATAAAAAGATTGATAAGGTCAAAAAAGTGAGTTATTAAATAATTTCCAAATTATTAAACAAATCCTTCAAAAGGTAACAAAAATTATAAAATTAAAATTTTGTGAATTGATAAATGAAGTAAATTCTCATTCAAATATTAGTTAAATTTTCACAAAATTAAGAGTATGCAATATTAGAGAATTAGATGATTTCTCTGCAAAGTTTAAATAATATTACTATAAGTTAACTGATGTAAATTTAAAATTTCGATTAAATCAATATTTTTATAAACTACCACCACTATAGAATAAAATATGTAATGATATTTGTTAGTATTAGAGTAATATCGTAAAGTAATATTGGTATAATTAAATTAAAAGAAATTATAAATAAAGATATGATTGCAGAAAATAGTCAATTAAATAAATTAAAATATTTTCAAAAAAAAAAGATGTATACAAAATTTTAAAAAAAATGTAATTTTAGAGCATTAAGCATTTTGAACAATTTAATAAAAATATTATAATAAAGAATTGCAAAGATAGAACTATAAAAATTTCACTCTTTAACAAAAATAAAGTAAAAATGCATAGGGAAAAAATTCTCAACTTAGAGCCCGTTCGGTTTAGGTGGAAACAAGGGAGGAAAAGGAAAAGGTGAAGAAAAGGGAGAGAAAATTACAAATTTACCTTTGTAATCATTATTTAATTATTATTTAATATTCTCTAATAATAATTATTCAATTATTAAAAATAAAGGTATTATGGGTATTTTCTATCTATAAAATCATCTTTTTACTTTCTATTTCTATTTCCATTATAACTTTTCATCTACCAAACGAGCCCTTAGATATATACATGTAAAGGGCATTCAAGTTGAAATAACAGCTTTATTCTATCAAGGAATAAATACTCTTATTTTAACAATTATGATAGATAAAAAATAGATAAATAATCCAATTCAATATATTATAAGTAACATCCAATCTAATTTAACCTTGTAATTGGAACATTTTGGTTTATAATAAAACCAAATTATTTCATTTCAGTTATTGATTCCAATGTATTAAATATTATAACATAAAGAATTTAGATAAAAAATATTACTATGAAAGAGGATAATTAAAGTCTAGCTATTGAATAAAAAGATAGATAACAAGATAATTAAAATCTTTGAACCATAAGAATTTGACATTGAAGGTTAATGAATATTAGAAATTTAGAGATATTATTACCATGTCTATTAGAAGATGTAAATGATCACTTTAGGATTAAATTTATATTTAAAAGATAAAATAACCATAATAAGAAACCATTTACCCAGGTTTATATTAGTCAATACTTCTAATCAAGAAAAAAGTGACAACAAATCTAAAAACTTTCAAACACCTATAGGCCTGTTTGATTTTGTTCTGGTTTTAATGTTTTCAAAACATGTGTTTTTTAGAATAGTTTTTTAAAACAAAAGAATAAAAAAATTTGTTTGAATTATTGTTCTAAAAATTAGATCTAAGAACAAAAAATTAAAAAAACTTGTTTGAAGAAATTGTTTTTAGAATAAGTTTTAAGAATAAAAAACAAAAAAATTTGTTTGATTAACTTGTTTTATTTAACTAATATTGATATTATTTTTTATAATTATTTAATAAGAGTATACTGCTTAAAAACATTTTGTACATTTTTTTTTTAATTTTGCAAACACTGACTATAAAAAGGCAAAAATAGAAATCCAAGAGATGTTTATACCGAAAAATGCAGCAGAAGATGCCCGAATGAAAAAATGCAGCAGGAGAAGCCCAAACGGAAAAATGCAGGAAGAGGAAGAATGAAGAAGTTAGATTGAAGGAAATGGCCGAATGAAAAAATGCTCCTGGAGGAAGACGGTGAAAGAAAAAACGACGCAGGTTCAAGATCCAGGTATCGACTTGGATGAAGACGGCGAAGGAAAAATGAAGCAGGTTCAAGATCCAGATCTGCCTTAAACTTGGATGAAGATGGCGAAGGATGAAAACAGCGAAGGAAAAATGATGCAGGTTCAAGATCCAGATGAAGACGGTAGAAGAAAAACGATGAAGCAAAGAGAAATGAATAAAAAAGTGGCTAGGGTTACTTTTGGTTATTTACAAATTTGCCATTAATGAAAACTACGCAATTCTCCGCCTCTCCCTGTTCCGTGAAACTAAAGTTGCAAAACAATCCAAATCAGTTTTGATTTTTTAATTCTTCAGGACAGACCTAGGCTTTTTTGTTTTACAAAACATATTATTAAAAACAAGCAATCAAATGGTTTTTCTTGATTTTTTGTTTTTAAAAACAAAAAGTTGTTCTAAAAAATGGTTTTCAAACAGGCCCTATATTTTCTAATAGAAACTCTACTAGTAGAAATTCATCTAATAGAATATCAACTTAATTTAAAAGAAAAGATAATGTCAATATGTTAACAATATCAAAATTGAAATTACATATTTTATCATAGTTGTGCAACTATAATGTACAACGAAATATTCTACACATATGGTAGAGTTGAAAGCTCAAAGGTCTTGAGAAACAGTAAAAACTTTTATTTACAAAACTTGTCAAATGTTTTACACATACAATTTTCAAATGAAATACAAGTATTTATAAAAATCCTATCACCAAAATAACAAAAATGGCACTATTTTGTACCATTTAACACTATTTATACACAATTCACTATTTTACGTTATTTACTCACTATTTTTACTATTCATCTAAGATAAAAAGACTTTTTAAATAGCTTATCTTCAAAGTGGTCATATTTTTTTTATCTACTAACAAAGCACTTATACAATTTTTTTTAACTTTTCCACTTTGTTAAAAATCAAATTAATTACATGTGTCAGACTTTTATCTACATATTGTTCTATCTCTTATCCATCTTTACATACTTTATGGGAATAAGAAATCATTAATGCATCGTTTTATGCCACGTACTTGCTTTATTATGATAATTATTTGTTGTATACATATCTTATGTTCTATTACAAAATTTTAACTGTACTTTTTTATATATGTGTCAATCTTCTATCATACTTTTAAGATTTCTTCATATTAAAAAATCTAAACTTTTTGGGTTGTCAAGTTGATGGTCTCTTGCCATGACAATTGCACGTTATTCACTTACATCGATACTCTTTGCTTCAATAATTCTTTCTACTGGTAATTCTAGATTTTGGAGATGTACTAAATTATGGATAAGTGTACTAACCTCATCCTATTACTATGGTGTGATATAATAATCACACAGGAGATATATAGAAAATATTATTTTCCTACATGAGTTTAAAATATATGTCTCACTATATTAAGTTGGCTTCTTTGCATTACCAAAAAGAGAATTTGGCTTGCAAATTCACTAAAAGTAAATTTATTTAGAATAAGATTAACATTTTCACATTGTTTTTAAAATAAAAAAATCCATTACTTTAGTTTCATCTAATTTTTAAATATGATAGGGCTAATAAATTTTTTAACCCTTTTCACCAATATTACTAGTAATATAAAAAGTATAATATTTCATAAATCTATCATTTTTTATGATAGATAAATAATTATTTTTATGAAACATGAACAATTTTTGAGTTACTTCCAAGCTTGATTTTGGAACATAATTTTGCCTACTATACCCCATTCAATATCTCAGATATTCCAATTATCATGATTAATAAAAATATATAATTTTGGTAAATCTAAATTTGTAAAAATGATTTATGAAATTATTCTATTTAGATCTTTCACTTAATTCTTTAAATTGATTAAACTCAATATGTTTTATTATTAGATCATATATCTTGCAAGGTAATTTTTTTTTTACTTTTACAAAAAGATAAATCCTTTTAATCTTTTCAAAAATAGGATTTTCCTACTTTTCTAATAAATTGATTAAATCCATAATAGATTTAATATGACCAAAATTTGTGTAATTATTTTTCAAAATTAGTTTTTTCAATTTTTTATTTTTAATATTTTTCAAAAAGCTTTGATGTAATATTTGTCATATTTTTCTTGAATTGTACTTTAATTCCTTTAACATAGGGTTTCCATATTTCATTGATATGCTCATAAAGTTGATAAGGTAATCCAAAATTATAAAAATTTGTAATTTGTTTATCATCAAAAATTTGAAAAATGTAGTTTTAGTTTTTCTATTTGTTGCAATCCTTCTTTAAAAACTTTGAGAATTTTGGTATTCCCAAGTTTAAATATATGGATTTCAAAGTTCTTAAATAGAACTTGGTGATATGAATAGGCTCACAAAGTGAAAAACTATTGAAGTACTAGTTTAAGATTTATACATGGTACTTAAAAATTTTTCTGAGAAAGCTATGGTGATTCTCTCTTTTTAGAATTTTTCTTAACTGAAATCTATCTTTTTGTTTGAGAATTGTTCTTTTTATCTATGATTTGGATATTTGTTAAGATAATCTATAAGAAAATTATTAGTTCCTTTAATATATTCAATATTGAACATATATTGTGTCAAACTAATCTTTTTATAACTATACCTGGGAATTTCTACTTAACTAAAATGTAACACAACAAAGTTCCTTCAACAAGTGCTAAATTTTTTTTCGGTCAAATTAAATTTTCAACTTTTATTTCTTGTTCTATGATTAAAATTTTATGGAAATCCTGAACTTATCCAAAGGTCTTGTTGACAAAGTCTAGATTTTGTTGATAAGATCCTAAATCAAGCACTAAGGCATAACTAAAGACCAGTCATATCTATTTACAAGGTTTAAAATCTTGTTAACAAGGTCTTCCAGTAATCTATAAGATCCTAAATCAGATTTCAAACTTTAACCAAGCTAAAAGACTAAAGGAAATTATGGCAATACTTAAGAAGTTTAAATCGGCACACCTAAGCAAAAAATACAATAGAGTTTCTAAAATTCCCTAAACTCTCGACTACCACACTATACTAAGTATAAGCTATCATAAGTATCTAAGAATCCCTACCATACATATAAATCTTATAAAATAAACATCAAACTAGTACATGGTAGAAACAAGAATGATGGACAGCAAAACCCATAGAAAAAACACACTTTTTCCTTATCTAAGAAATATCATAAAACTTCCTCCCACTCTTTTACATTCCAAAATATGCCTCAATTAACTTGCAAAACATCAAAAATCTAAGAGAAACAATTTAGACAGCACCACCACACTAGTATAGTTGGTGCAAAATTTTTTGATAGCAAATTTTGTATAAAGAAAGCAAACTACCACCTAAAATCAACCCATAGCCATCTAAAACTCTTAAGACCACTTCCATAGACCCTTAGACATAATATAACATCTACTTCTATCAAAGAATCCATGAGAAAGTGAAGAAAACTGAGGAAGAAACATAGGCAAGCAAACATCACACATATGACACATGACAGCAGAAAAAAATGCTCAAAGCCACTATAATTTCCAAACTTTTTACTCTCTTGAATTCACCGTAAACTTATCAAGACTTCTCCTAAAATATTTTGCATTACCCCTAAGCACCCTAAATAATCATAAACTCTTAAAAAATATACTCCAAAGTAGCATAAAACTAAGGTCTCTCTTCCATGACAATAAAAAAGTCAAAAACCAAAGAAATGACGTTAAAAGCTCTATGTGCAAAGGGCTAAAATTTAACTACATCGCCAATTGGTACCAAACCACTTGAAGCAAATTTAAAACACCTAAGGAAAGTTGTCTAAGTATAAAAGTCTCACAATTAGGTCCTAAATCAAATTTTGACCTCTCAACCCCCTAAATTTGGCCCTTTTTGACTTCCAAATTGTCTAATACTTATGTTTTGCATATCCAAATTTTGTTAACAGCTCCCAAAAGGTTCTAAACCTTGACTACCATTTTCTTTCACTAAAATAAAGTTACTCAAAAGGTAAAATCATAGTTTTTCCTTAACATAACTAATTTGCTACACTAACTTGGATAAAGCTAGTTAATAGTAACAAGAAAGTCAACTTGTATTATACAAGGTCTCACCTTGTCTAACCATCTCAACAATAAGTCCAAGGACTATGATAGGCCTAAGACACTACCAAAAGCCAAAAATATCAATTAGATTACCTTTAGGACACATAATAACCACTAAGTCCTTAAAGGTACACATTCAACTCATGTATACCTAAATACAAAATTAGCCTTTTGTTTTATAAAGAATCATTAAAATAGGGATGTCCACCATCAAAATGAGGTTACCATACTCCAAAATCCGAATATACTACAATGCCAGAGCATAGACGAGGGAAATTACATAATGTATCCATAATTACTCCATATGCATGCTTTCATTCCAAAAATAGCCATCGTGGCCCAAAAATAGGATATGTGAGATATTTACATATATACATAACCAAAACTCATATTTATACAGTAAAAGATCATATACAACCTCTTACACTTCCTTCTTGCAACCTTACTCAGGCTTTAGGTTACTTCTTAGACTTCTATTTGAACTCCCCCATGAAATGATGTAAAAAGAGTCGTCCAAAGGAGTGAGATACACTCCTAGTAATTGCTTTACTTTTCTAAAACATATTTCAAAGCAACAAGGTACAAAGAACTATTATGGCATGCAAAGAAACATATTCATCATGTTTGGCACATTTGATTGTATACAAGAATCACATAATAATATTATACATTATATATCATCATGAAACTCATTTCAATCATGCTTATCATACATTTCTCGCATCTATAGTGAGGCATGGCCTTTTCACTAATAAAATCCTTCCATCATATAAATGGTGTAGTGAAGCATGGCCTTCTCATTGATTTCTAACATATACATCATCATCAAGTAGGAAGGAATGATCTTCTCCTTGAACATAACCTTCCACTGTAATAATAATGCGGTGAGGCATGGCCTTTTCACCGATTTCTATCACATAAATATCTCATAAGCAATCAAATAGGAAGAAAACTCATAAACAAGCATTTCACATAATAATTCATAGAAAATATATTTAGAAAAACAATCAATTACCTGGATAATTGTAACATTCAATTTCTCAGTAAACGTCAGAAATTGGTTGGATATAAAAGGAAGTCCCCTAAATAGAAAGATTTGAGTCCAAATGAAATTAGAATAAAACTTTAAATAATGAAAAATGAGGATACAAAGTTTAAGATACCTGAAAACCAAAGGCAGAAGAGCCAAGAAAATTTGCCAAAATAAATTGGGGCATTTTCGTAATTTCTGAAAATTTTGAAAAACTCATAAGAGGGCTTTTTAAATAGAAAATTTGAACTTTCTAGGGTTTTTAGAGGTCCTAAAAATCATGAGAACCCCTAAAATAGTTAAAACTCCTCTAGTAAGCGATTTCGACAAAGGGTTGACCGAACGGTTCGAAATAGTTTCAAATTCAAATTGGGTAAAACCAAAGATATTTTATACGTTAACGGACTCAAATTTTATTATAGAAAAGATAATTCTCAAAAAAGAATTGAAATGAGGTCAAACGGAGAAACCATGATTTAGGGATTAAAATGAAAAGTGAAAAAGTTACAAAAAGTGACCCTTTGGCTCCTGAATACACGTTCCCCTCCTTCTTCCCATTTTAACTGACTTTAATCCTGGTTAAAACCAGAGGAGAGGCCAACTCTAAGAGGTGTCCAAGAAGAGAGCAAAAAGGGAGGGAAAGACTTATAGAAAGGTAATGAATTAAGGCCTTTTCCATGTTTATTCTTTTAGGAAACTTGTTCTCCTCCTTTTTCTCTTCATTCCTATGGTTTTAATGGCTCATATGGAGCTAGTTTATGGCTGGTCCAGAGGAGAGGGCTCAGAATTTCAAGGAGGAACTTGGAGCAATGGAAAGAGCCCTTAGAAAAGCATTGAAACAAGGTAAGAACCATGGCCCTTTTTGTACTTTCTTGTTCTCCTCCATTAGTGGTTTGTTCAGCCTAGAGCCTAGCCAAGAGAGGATGAATTCTAGTCATAACAAGGGAGAATAATAAGTGTTGGAGTCTGAGAAACAAGTATAGGAAAAAAAACCAATCAAGAAGCATTAGATTATAAGTTAATAAAGTTAGGGGTTTTGGTGTACCTAGGCCAAGATGGAGCTTCTTAAGGATAATTTAAATTGTCTAAGAATATATATGAGCTCTCAAGAAATCTAGGAAGCCTTCCAAGTGCCATTCCCTTCAAGAAAGTGAAGCAAACTCCATGGATGCAATGCTAGGAGGTGTCTTGGCCTAAGTAAGTCTGGCCACCTAGGGACTGTTTTAAATTATTCTAAGGCTAGAATGGGACTAGATATGATAGAAAAATATTAAAGGAAGCCTTAAAAAAAATTTAGAAAGTATAGATTGTGGATAAAGATGTAAGCTCCATAATGAGACATAAAAAAGTAACTTATAGTTAAGCTCCTTAGAATAAATTTGTGATGACTCTAAGGAGTCTAAATAGAGTCAAGAGACCTAGATTGAAGGAGAAAATATAGTCAAGATCATGAATTCCAATAGTTGCTTCATTGTGCCTTATATGGAACTATAATAGAGCCATATGAGAAAGTAAGCCTCAATAGAGTTTGTATAAAGCCAAAGAATGTTCTAATTATTGAATCATGTCTCATTTAATGTGTGTAGGCCAAGAGAATCAAGTGCCACCCAATTCCATGAGTTTGACCAAAAAGGGGAAGATAATTCAAGAAAAAAGTGTATGATATTAATTCCAAGTTAGCTCTTTAACCTTTCTCTCATGCATGCATTAGATGTTTGCTTGTCTTTGAGTGCTTGTATGTATGTTTATGCTATAAGAAATGTTTCTAACTATTATCTATATGTTATGATACTATGATATTTTTGAAATGTGTTTTATGAATGTGTTTTGGTTTGAATGGATTTGGTGATGCCAAAAGTCCCTTAACAAGGGTGAGGATGAGTCAAAAATTTTTAAAATTAGGTAATACCAAGCCAAAAGTCTTAAGAAGAGTGAGACTTAGTCAAAAGTTCTTTGAAAATGGGTGAAACAAGTTTAAAAGTTTTAAGGAAAATAGGTGAGGCTAGACCTATGCCCTTGAAAGCCTATGTATGATATGTATAAGCTTCTATGACCATGAAAATGCTATATGTATATTCACTAGTAGCGTAAATGAGATACATGCATTCTTTGACATGTTTTAGCATCTATTATATATGTTTAAAAGGATACAGAGCTATTAAGATTATTTGAATCTCACTCTTCCCCCTCTAATGTCTAACAATGCCTAGGTAAGCCAAGAAGATCAATTGATAGAGGTCAAAGTGTTGGAGTATGATACTTTGACAAAGGAGTAGGAAAATAGGCATTTCCAAAGTATTTTGATGTCTAAAATTTTAATCTCATGATGTACATATGATTTAGACTCTTGAACACATCTAAATATGTATAATGATGATGTATGTATGAATTTTGGGACCAAATAAATTGATGTATGTTACCACCTAGGTTCTATGATATGGTGAGATTGAGCTCCATAATATTTTAGACCATTTGAGATGCTTCCTTAGGCTGTGTTTGTGCTTTGGGACGTGCTCAAGTAGCAATAAAATATTAAAAAAATGAAGTGGTGCCTTAAGACCCCCTTATGACCCCAAAAAGTGACTAAATTGTAAGTTGAATCCCAAATTAACTAAATGGTTGAATTTTTTCATGAAATTTGCCATGAATATAGGTTTCATCTAGAGTTTTTCACAGAGTTAAAGAGAACTTAATTTGAAACTCTAAAGAATTTATTATGATTTTTCAAAATAATAAAAATTTTGCTAAAATAGCAGCACTGTTCATATGATCAGTTTATATTTCTATATCACAATGGGACAAATGATATCCAATACTTATGAAATTTTACAAGAATGAACTAGACATCATGAGCTTTCCATATCTACTAAAATCACCTCATTTGGAGCTCTGTAGAAAAAGAACCAAAATTTTAAAATTACATGATAGTATCACTAATATAGCTAGACTTCTGGTATTGTTCTATCAATTTCCTTAGATTAAAGGCCATTGCATTGGTTTATAATTATTTTTATTCAGTATCACTAACATCTAAATCTTTTCAGAATGATAAGTTTTCCTAATTTTGAATTTTTTAGAATTACTTATGAAGTTTCAAATTTTATATAAGAAACTTGTAATAGTAGACCCGGTAGGTAGACCTTTGGTATTGTTCTATTATTTTTTGCAGTCCAGTTGATGTTTTTGTGACCTAGAATAATTTTTACCTTTAGTTGACATTAAGGGATTTCCAAAAGGTTATCATTTTCTTAATTTCAATTTTTCTAAAATTAATTATGATTTTCCAAAGTTCATACCTAAAAATTAGAACAGTAAACCCGAGAGTAAACTTAGAATTTTCTAATGTATGATGTTAGACCCAAAACTCTTAGGATATTTTGTGATGTTTTTGATTTGTATGGACATGGTATGGATGGAAGATGATAATGATGAGTTCATATGACATATGAAGCACGAAATAAGTAAATGGAGCCTTATATAAAACAAATTAATACATTAAAATATATGGATCTTCTTGCAAAATGTATGAAGTTTAGCTCATGTAATGGAATGGGAAAACTAGAAGAGTATGGTATTACAATAGTAACCTAGTCACTTTCTAGTAAAGTCAATTCTAATTCTTGCCACCAATATGCTTATATTGACATAGGTACAACCACCAAAACAACTAAACGAATGACTAAGTTTGAACTGACTATTGAATATCTCAAGCAAATACTACACTCCTATTACATTCCTTAAATTCTCATATGAACAAGCTAGCTCCAAGCCTCTATAATTCATTTTTGGTTTAGATTTACAAAATTTCATTACCTACACATTCTTAGCAAACAAACTCAATTACAATTATACAAAATTCCATCTTCTTACACCTTCCAAAATGCAGTCAACATAGTAGTAGAAACATCCTTCATGAAGCACTATAAATATACAAATTTAGAAAGTTATATGTTGCTGAAAAATTATGCTTTTCGAAACTTAGCTAAACCATAAAAGCAATATTCTATTTTTCCTTCAAGCCATGGTCATAATTTCTAGCATATACCAAAGACAAAAATCAGATTTAGAAAGCCTCTAAATTTTACTTAAATCATCTACCACTTACCATACAAAACATTCTTCCTTAACTCCTTCCATTTGCATGAAGATATCTCCTCTTTACTCAACCTTCCTTTAGCTGAAACTATCATTAAATTAGGAACTAAAACTATCCAAAAGCTCACCTTGACAATTCCATCAATTTTCCCTCTATGCAAGAGCTTCAACCTACAACTCCATGGTTGAATGCTTTCTCTCGGGCTAAAGCTTCTTTTGTTGCTTTGGTCATGGTTTGGTGAGTGTGAAAGAATGAGAGATGATCAGATGAATACTAAATACGTTAATGGAAGTAAGGGCATGTTTGGTTGCACATCAATTCCTAAAGTGTTTAATCTTATATTAAGTGCTAATCTCTTACTTAATTTATCTCTTTTAATGTATAGAATTTTATTATACTTAATTTCATATTTTAATTCAATTATTTCACTCGTAAATATTTAGTTTAAATCCCCTAAATTTTAATTTAACTCACTCTGTCATTAAATTCTAATTAGCATCATATATTAGGCTATTCCATATTGACAAACAAAATTATACCATCTAGTCCTTCTTGGATTTTTCTCATTTCTTTTATTTTTAAGAAAAAAAAACTAATTATCAATTTGAATAATAAATTCCTCATAAGCTAAATAAATATGAAAACATTTTATTCTATTTTTTATGGCTAATAATTATTTTTCATAAATTACATAATTTATTTCATTCTATTTGAATTTTCTTGAATTATAACTACAAATTAGTTTTTCATTTTTAACTTTAGCTTTTAATACTGCACTCTAATATCTGTTACTGGCATTAGTTTTTAAAATTAATTTATCTCCTATATAAGGGAAATAAACTATTGAAAAATTATTAACTTCACTTTTTATATTTTTTACTATTTTAGTATCTTCCTTTTCCACTCAAATAGTTTATTTTGTTTTAATTTTCTAATAAAGGTTTTTCATTACTAAAAGGATTTTTTTATAAAATATCTTCCATAGTTAAGTATTTTTAAGAAATAAAAGACCTTGTTATTGTTTCTTATCTATCAATTTATTTGAAAAACTTTTTATTTTCAAGATAATATGATCTTGTAACTTTAAACCAAACTTTATTAGTCTTAATCCAAAATATTTAATTTCATTTTGTTCTACTTCAATCTTTTTTGGATTGAGTATGATACTTGTTACAAATTTATCATAAATCATTTTTAGGTATTTTTATGATCTTTTTTGTATGAGAGAAAATCAAAATATTATTTAAATATACTACACATAAATCTTTAAAATTATATAGAAATTTCTTTAAAAATTTTAAAGATTTATGCAACTTTATTACATTTATGTTTATGGTTTTGGACTAAAGATATTGGGATTTTCAATTCTTTATTTGTAAGACTTACTTGATTATGATTTATTTCTAATGGGTCATTGTTTTTAAAGGAAGTTTGTCCCGAAAAGAAAGTCTCCATCCATAAAAGGAAAATATAATATTTTTTTAGTATAAGAAATTTGTTATTTCCTAACCAAATTGAAATATTATTAGCTTTATACTCTATAAGAGTTTTTCTACCATTTATTGCACTAACCATAATAAGTCTTTTAACTTTTTTCATTTTTTGGCTCGTAAAGCATTACCTTTATAGATATTTATTATAACACTTGTATCAATTAATACCTCTTATTGATATTGGTTATATCTTTTAAATTTAAATTATCCTGAGATATAAGTATTTCTTCATTTCTCAATTTCAATTTTGATATTGCTAACATATTAACATGATCTTTTCTTCTAGATTGAGTTGAGAATTTTTAGAAGAGTTTTTACTAGTAGAATTTCTACAAGGAAATATAGGCATCTGATGGTTTTTAGATTCATTGTCACTATCTTCTTCATTAGAAGTATTGATTAGTATAAACTTAGGTAAAATGTTTCCTACCACAGTTTTTTTATTTTTTAAATATAAAGTTGATCCTAAAGTAATCATCTTTATTGGTCTATGTTCTTGCTTGTTTGTAGCATTCTCTAATAACAATCCTGATAATATCTCTAAATCTCTAATATTCATTAATCTTGGTTAAATATCAATGTCAAATTTTCGTGGTTTAAAGATTTCAATTGTCTTAGTATCTATCTTTTTTATTGAATTTGAATTACTTTCACTAACAATGGTAACTTTATATAAGACTAATTCATTATCAAAAATATTTTTACCAAAACAAATTTCTAGCTTATTTTGTATACAAAGTTTTGATTGATTATTTTCTTAGCACTATTTGTTTTTTTAAGACAATGTGAAGCTATATGACCTTCCTCATTACAAATATAATATTGACAACCTTTTTTGTTTTTGCAATCTTTTTCTTACATGCCTTTTCTTTTTCTTAGTGTATTTGGGTTTTTCAAATTTTTTTCATTTATATTTTCATAATTATTTGCCTTGATTCACTATAGCAAATTTCCAATCATTTTTGAAAATATTAAAATAGTATTTATATCCCAATTAATTTTTCACTTGTTTAGTTGTTTTTGTCATTAAGCAATGGTCTATTACTTTTTCATGTATATATCTAACCCTATTTCCTAAACTATCATAATCATTGGATTTTTCTACGAAATTATTATAATTATTATTGTATATTTCATCCTATAATAGTAGTAGTTTTTGAAAATATAGATTTAACCAAAATTTTAAATCTACATAATTTAATTGGTGGTACTAATATTGAAACTTTTTAAAGAACTCATTTAAACCCTTAATAATGCATAATTTTAATTTTGTGAAAATGTAATTAGTATTTGAATTAGAACTAACTTCATTTATACATCCACAAAATTCTAATTTGATAATTTTCACCACTTTTTGAAGGCTTTGTCTAAAAGTATGAAAATTATTTAATAACTCACTTTTTTGAGCTTGTCCTATCATTAAATATTTCCATTTTTTCAGAAATTGCATAATGTCTCCCTACATTGTTCTTATTTAAAAATTTAAAAATTTTTCTTTTAACTATTTATCTTTGTAGTTGATTACTACCAAAGAAAAAGATTGTACCTAATCATTAATAACTTATAGGAAGCATTTTTTTTTATCTAAATGTGTACCATTTAGAGATATATTTTGTTTATTTAAATCATGACTTCTACTGTTTGCAATTGGAATTTTATTCTCATTTTATCTAGTTTGTTTAAACAAATTTCTATTTTCAATATTAGCAAATATTTTCTCATACTTAGTTTGAGTATAAGGTCTAGTTTTAGAGTCTATTTCTATATCATCATCTTCTTCTATTTTTCTTTTCTTTTTTACAAAAGATTTATCTTCTATGTGTCTTACTTTTTTGTTATTTTTGTCTTGAACCACAGAAGTACTTTCTTTCGTAGCAATTTTTAGTTTTAGTTTTTCAGACTTAGGATGTTCAATTTTAGTTTCTTTAAAGTCAGATTTTTTCTCTTTATCTATAACTTTTACTTTTTCACTTTCTTTACTACTAGATGTGTAACATATTAGTTTTCGTAGAAGTGATGTGTAATATCCAGTCTCTCCGTAAACATGAGAAACGCAATATTTGATTTTTTCATGAATGTGCAAAACGCACCGGACATAAAAGAAAGTACCCCAGAGTGAATGATTTGAGGTCAAATAAAATTAAGATAAAATTTTAAATATTAAAAAATGAGGATTTAAGTCTTGAGTTGCTCAGAAATTGGGGCTAGAATAGTTTAAAAAATCTATTAATAGTCCAATGGCATTTTTATTAATATGGGCACTTTTTGAAAAACTTATAGGAGAGCTTTTTAAATAAAAAATTTGAGCTCTTCGGGATTCTCAGAGGCCTTGAAAACCATGAAAAGCTCCAGAAAAGTTAAAACCCCTCTGCTATACATTTTTCAATGGCGGTAAGCCTGAACCTTGACTGGTTCGTTCGGGAAAGTTTTAATTTAAAATTGAGTGATTCTAAAGGTATTTTATAAGATTGGGAACTTAAATTTTATGATGAAAATTCTAATTACAAAGGATATAAATGGAATTTTTAAAAAATGAATAAATCAAGAAGCTTCCTTATATTAGGCATCCCATCTTCTTACTTCTACTAACTGACTTGAGCTTTGTCCAAAAATAGAGGAGAGGGCTAGAGAGAGAGGTGCATAAGAAGAACCAAGAAGGAGGAAGAGAAAGCTAAAGAAAGGTAGGAATTCTTAAGGATTCTCATGCTTTTTCTTCTTGGAACTTTGTTTTTCTCCTCCCAAGCTTTCTTTCTATGATTTTGTTAAGTAATATGATTCTGTTTTAACCTTAACTCAAAGGGGGAAAAGTGGCGTGCTAAAGAGAGGATTGAAGGAAGCAAAAGAACTTTTGAAACAAGCTTGAATCTAAGGTAACATCTTCCTCTTGTTGCTTCTTTTTCATCTTCTCCTTTATGGTATCCCACGGCCCAAAACAGAACCATCATTAGGGAGGAGGGAATTTTTGTCCAAGAACAAGAAAGAATCATTGGTTTTAAACTATGGGAAGTTAGGAAATCTAAAGAAATTGTAAGAAAACCAAGTGAAATTCAAGTTGAAAAAATGTAAAGCTCTTGAATACCTTGCAAAGACTGATTTAATATATGAGTTTCCTTACATGTGTAAGTGTTTGATTGAGCTTTTAAGATCCCCAAGAAGCCTCCCAAGTGACTCTTCTACCTTCTATCAAGGAAAAATTGGAAACCCTTTAAACACCAAATGCTTCAATAATTTTAGCCTAGGATAGATGAAGGGATTAGAGAGTGTTTTAATTTATTTTAGCCTTAGTTTGGGACTTCATGTGATGGTAGAAGGTGAGAGGAACCCTTGGGAAAAAAATTAAAAGCTATAGATTGAGAAATGAGGCAATGGCTTCCATTATGCAACCTTATGGAGCAACATGTATCTAGACTTTTGTAAATGAACGTGTAATGGCTCCAAGAATCTTAAATGAAGTCAAGAGGCCTAAAAATGAGAAGAGAATGGAGCCAAGAACTTGAATTATGATGGTTGCTTCAATAGACCATTTATGGAACCATTATGTGATTTATGGAACCAAGTATGTTTTTAAGAATAAATTGAATGCTTTGGCTTACTTCAAGAATATAATAAAGTGCTATTCATGATGTTTAGGCCAAGGAAATCAAAACTCACCTCATTGTGCTTGTGGAACTGAAAAAGAGAGAAGTAATCAAAGTAAAGCTTAAATAAATATAAAAGTAGCTCTCCACCTCATTCTTCTTGCATTCTTGGTTTTGTATATGTCATTGTGATGCTTTTGCGAATTGTGAACATGCCACTTGATGCTATGGTGTTGCATTACTACCAATATGTCTTCTTGAATGTCATTAGTTTATGAAAAGTGCTTAAAAGGGTGAGGTAATACCAAAAGTCTTAGGAATGGGGTAAGGCAAAACCAAAAGCCCTTAGAACTCATTCTTAGCTTTGATGTAAATTTATGGCATCAAAATGTGGAATTGAATGCTTTATGGTTATGTGAACTCCCATACTTGTGCCTTTGACATGTATATGCCATGAATGTGTGTTTGAATGGATGTATGTGTAACATCCGATCCCTCTGTAAAACTATCTTAGGCTGTCATCTCTACTAGAGATCTATTATGCTGTGGTTAGGGCTCTCTGTAACTTTGTGGGATCTACTGTGACCCCTAGGTCTACTGCGACCTCTCAAAGCCCTGCTAAGGTCTACTACAACCCGCTGTGCTATGCTGGGATCTACTGCGATCCATCTTTGGGAGACGTCAAAGCCTAAGATTACTCTATCTGACAGTAAAATACATACTTACTAAGTCTAGTTACCATCGCTCATAATAGCTAAGGCTAAACTTAGAAGCACATCATGCTCTTCGTGCGAAGTGGGTTCTGTGTCATCTCATTCTCTAGGATCCCGTCATATCCTTTTACCTATGAGCTATTAAGATTCTATGAATCTCACCCCCATCCCTCTCTTATCTCATATGATCTAGGTGGAGCTCAAAAACCAAAGAATGGAAGCCATGAAGTCTAAATAGCCATCTTTTGACATTTTGACATGATTATATATAGTTTTGATGTATAAGAATGTCAAAGTATTTGTGTACATATTATTTTTGAGATATAAAACCTTGAGCAAATGTAATAGCATGTATGAATGATGTATGAATGATGTATGAATTATGTTTAGCACCAAAGTAATGTAATTGTGAGATTTGCATATTGCTTGGCCTACAAATGCTAGTACATTCTTAGATGTGGGATGACCAAAATAAGATGCAAGATATTTGGGACCACTTGGGCAATTCATATAAGTTGTATTTATGTTTCAAACTTGCCCAAGAGGTGCTAGCACATAAAAAAATTCATTTAGACCAAGTTGAACCATTAAATGGTATTAAAATGACTATAATGGTGAGGTATAGTAAAATCTATCCAAATGAGTTTTTCTTGTTCTAAAATTTGGCATGCATATAGGTGTTATTGAGAGTTTTTTGGAAATCTAAAGTGCATAATATTTAAAGGTCCATAGAATTTTTGGCAAATTGTTGAGATTGGCAAATTTTCTTGATTCTGGTACTGGTACTGTTCATTTAATCCGAAATTTTATCTCTATCATTCATGAGACAAACGATGTCTAATTGTTGTGAAATTTTATAAAGAAAAACTAGACATTCATAGTGGCCTATATAGAATCACCTCAATGGGATGTCTAGAGAGGGAGATATAAATTTTTGAAATTTCTATTCTGTTCCAGGCGTACAATTAGACCTCTACTATTATTCCATCGATTTTTAAGGTCTGGATGCATTTGAATTGATCTAGAACTATTTTTTTTTTCTCTTGTTAATATCTGTAGCTTTCGAAATTAGTATAGTTTATATGAATTGGAATTTTTTGGAATTAATTATGCATTTTTGAAGTTTATATTAGTAAGTTGTATCAGAAACATTAGATGGTCTGATGCTTGCCGCTTTTCTATTATCAAACATGGTCTAGATGAGGTTTTCATGGCTTAGAATTATTTTTAGTGTAAAGTTAACATCCAGATATTTCTAGAAAGCTACGAGTTGCTTGATTTCAAATTTTCTAGATTTACTTATGATTTTCCAAATTTGCTAGCAAAAAACTGAAATTCTGCCCCAAGGCAAAACATGAATATTTCTAGTTTTTAGCTCTTGATCCGTGGTTTATACAAAGTTTTGAAATGTTTATGATTTGTATGAATGGAAAATAAATAGAGAATGTTATTAATAGGTTCACAGGGTCCACGAGATGCGAGATGAATTTTTAAACCCTGACGTAAAATAATTAAATTCATTATTTTTATGGTCATTTCTTGGAATTCCTTTGATAACACATGCAAATCATCTTGAATAAAAGGAATGTGATGCTAGACCTAATATGGTATGACATGATGACTCAAGGTTTCAAAATTTTTCAAGTTTCCTCACATAGATAGGATACCTATTCATTATAACTAGGATGCTTATTCACAATAGCGAGTTTATGGCCATACAAAATCTAGGGAAGTTTTAGCAATAGTGTAATATGTGGTGAGAACAACTAAGAAGCTCTTGTAATAGCAAAAGATGTCTCTCGCTATGGAGAAACTTAATTAAGAAAGCACCACGAAAGGATTTTAAATGAAAAATTTAAGTTATTTGGGTTCTTAAAGGTCCTAAAAACTACAGGAATCTCTGGAATGGTTTAAACCCCTCGAGTGAGAGATTTTGACAAAGGGTTGACCTAAATTTTAACTGAATGGATCAAAAAAGTTTCAAATCTAAATTGAGTGGTTCCAAAATCATTTTATAAGTTAGAAAACCTAAATTTTATGATAGAAAAGGTAGCTTTTAAAGAGGAGTTAAAAAGAGTCAAGTGAGACAAAACCAAGGAATAGAGACTAAAGTGCAAAATGAAAAGTGGCAAAAAGTGAAACCCTATCTTCTTAAAACGTCCAGAATTTGCCCCTCCTTCTAGCCAACCTTGTTCTGCCCAAATAGAAAGAGAAAGAATAGTGAGAGAGACGTACCAAAGGAGGTGAAGAAGAGGAAGAAAGACAAGGAAAAAAGGTAAGGAAAATGAGGACTTTTCTTGGTTCTCCCTTCTTTAATATTATTCTCCTCCTTCCCACCTTTCTCCTTATGGTTTTTATGTGTTATATGGTGTTGCTTTGGGTCTGATTCAGAGGGAAAAAGATAGAGTTTGAAGGAGAAGAGCAAACTAATAGGAAGAGCTCTTAAAGTAAGCTAGAATCAAGGTATGTCTCATGGCTCTTCTTGTTTCATTCTCTTACTCCTTCTATGGGTGTGTTCGGCCAAGTAGAGAACAACCAAGAGGGAGATAAGTTTGATCAATAGCAAGTATGGAACTTAGGATTTAAGGACTAGGAAACAAGATTATGCAATGAAACCTAAAGAAAAACTATGGAAATTCAAGTTAGCAAAGTTAGGAAGTTATGAATGTATTGCAAAATTTGACTTTCTCCAAGAGTTTTCTAGCTTATAAAAGAGTGTGAATGAACTCTTAAGACCCCTAAGGAGCCTCCTAAGTGCTTCTTCCATCAAGAAAATAAAGAAAACTTCATGGTAGCTTAAGTGTGTATGTGTCTCAGCCATAAAGGTCTCACATATCTAGGGAGAGTTTTAATTTGTTCTAAGGCTAAAATGGGACTAGATATGATGGAAGAATATGAGAAAAGGCCTTGGAGAGAATTTAGAAGCCATAAATAGAAAATTAGAGGTATGTGTTCTATAATATGACTCAAAGAAACAACATGCATCTAAGCTCTTGGGAATGATGGTATGATGGCTTTCAGAAGTTTAAATGGAGACAAGAGGGCTAGATAGAGGGAGAAAATGGGGCCAAGACTAAGAATTTTCATAGTTGCTTCTTTATGTCTTAAATGGAACCATAATTGAATCATAAGAAGGAGTAAGCTTCCTTAATATGTGAGTGGTGTTAGAATTTGTTTCAAGAATGTAATTAGACCTTAACTGATGTGTCTAGGCTAAAGAAATCATCTTCCACCTACTTTTAAGTGTGTGGCCCTAGAAGAGGGAGAAAAATCCAAGAGACAAGGTTGCATTTCTTACTTCAAGGTAGCTTTTTAACCTTTTTCACATGCATTTCTTGATCTGTTACTTGTCTTGTCTTGGTTTGCTTGTATATATGTTTGAATTATGTGATTGGTTTATAGCCATTGTATGGCCATTGATGTAGAGTCTTGTTACCTTGACATGCTTCTTTGCACTTATGTAAAAGCATGATAGTTTGAATGGACTTGGTAAAGCCAAAAGTCCTTAAGAAGGATGAGGAGGAGCCAAAAGTCCTTAAGAAGGATGAGGAGGAGCCAAAAGTCCTTAAGAGAGGGTAAAACAAAGCCAAAAGTCTCAAGAAAGAGTAAAGCTAAGTCAAAAGTCCCTAAATGTGGGTGAGACAAATCCAAAAGTCTTAAAATTTTGGATGAAGCCAAGCCAACGACCCATAGAGCCTATATTGAGTTGTATGAGTTAAATTGACATGAGAAAAGTGGCTATGTATGATTTTAGAAGTGATTAAGGCATGCTTGCATTTCTTGGCTTGTAATTATATCATGTATATACGTTTGAAAGGGTTACAAGCTACTGGTATTCTTAGAATCTCACTCTCCCTTCTCAAATATCTAACCATGTCTAGGTGAGCTAAGTGGGCCAATAAGTGGAGGCTAACCACCTTGAAGAAATAAGCTTTTGACATGGGTATAGCAAAATAGACCTTTTATGTGTATCTTAAGGTCAAACTTCATAATTATAAGATGTATTTATGATGTAAGCACTTGAGCAAGTCCAATTACATGTGAATATGATGAATGTATCATTTGGGAAACTATATTCATGATCATATGAGTTTTTGACATTGTTATGCATTAATGGATATGTGAAACCTTTTGTATATGAATAAGTATGGTAGTGGTTTTATAATGTATGAATATTTGGACCTTTTGCACAAGTTTAGTAGGCTTTATCTAAGCTTTCTCATGTGCTCAAGAGGTCATGGCTAGGGTAGGAAAGCATTTGGTTTCATTTTAAGCCCTTTTTGGTGCTTAAAAAGCTCATTTTGGTACCCTATGTCACAAATTAACCAAATGGAGAAATTTTTCCATGAAATTTGGCATAAATCTAAGTCTCATTTAGAGCTTTTTTTAGAGCTAAGAACCATATTATTTGGAGCTCTAGAAAATAAATTTTGAATTTCTAAAGTTGGGAAAATTCTTAGATTTAGCATATATACAATTCATATAGTTAGTTTTTTCTTTTTTATCATTTGTGGGCTGAATGATGTCCAATTGCCTTAAACTTTTACAAGCATAAACTAGACACTATAAGCTTTTCATAGCCATAAAGAGCACCCCACTTAGATATATATTAAGGGAAATATGCATTTTTAAAATTAGGACTTATTATTAATAACCTAGCAGGACTCTAAGAATTTTTCCCTTGATTTTCATTAGCTTAATGTCATTTTTTGGATTAGGAGCTATTTGTCACCTAAATTAGACATCCATATCTTTCCAAATTGATATATTTTACTTAATTTAGATTTACGTGGAATTAGTTATGAATTTTTGAATTTCATATTAGTAAACTATATCAGAACTCTAAGATAGCCGGACTTGTGATACTTTTCTATTGTCAATCGTGGTTTAAATGATGTTCTTATGGCCTGAAAGTATATTTTGCATAAATTTAACATTCAAGGATTTCCAAAAAGTTATGGTTTGTTGGGTTTTGATTTTTTTGGATTTAATTATGGATTTTCAAAATCTGTCCCAGAAAATCAAAATTTGGACTCGAAATTGAACTCCTATTTTTCTGATGTGTGACTTCCAAATCCATATTACATAAGATGTTTTATAATGTTTATAACTTATATAAATGGATTATGAGTAATGTATGATGTTTGAGAATTCATGGGGTCCATGAAGTATAAAAGAAAAAAATTTTAAAGTCATACGCAATGGATTTATTTGCATTATTTTATCGATTTTCTTAATGCAACATGTATAAAGCCCACTAGTGGAAATGTAAGGCTAAAAATATTATGGTGTTACAAGATGCATCTATTGTATCATATTTAAGAAACTAGTAATAATTGTGACTTTTAAATAATTCTTTATTTTGATTATAAAAGCCCTAAATAATTTCTAGTAGAAAATTTCTTTTTTTTTTAAATTATTAGTTTTTCTATTATTCGATCAAAGATATAGCATAACCAAACTCCTTACTATTTTATTTTTAGTTTTTGGTTTTTCTTCTAATGTACAAACTTTGTTGCCATAATATAACATATGATTATTTTCTTCAATTACTATTTTTTATTAGAGAAGTTTTTTATCTACAACATCTACACGACTAACTATATCTTTATAATTTTTTGTGACTTTTTCATCAAATTTTCTAAACTAGCAGGTAATTATATCTATAATAATATTGATATTATTACTAAGAGTAGATAAATTCTTTTTAGATTTTTTTAAATCTATATGCAAGCCATGTTCATATGAGTTTTTTTCATTATTTCTGTACTCATTTCCCATACAACTTATTTCATCCATCTTAGACAAATTATGACCCATAAAACCTTCTTAAGTTACTAAATTTCTCCTTAACAAATCTAGCATACAAATGGCCAACACATTGACACAAAGGCTAGCAATGAAAGATACTATCACTTAAGCATATGGGATTTTAGGTTACTAAGAATGAAGAACAGGTAATTTAAAATGTAAATAAGAGTAAAAAGATGAAAGAAAACTTATAAACTTGTTGTAGATAGAATTAAAATTATTACTTTACAACACTGCTCTAATACCAAATTGAACTATAAAACACAATTAAAAAAAACATCGCACTTATAGAAGTATAAACAATAATAAAAGTTTCCCCATATTCCTATGAAGAGTTCAAGAATGTCATGCATTCCTTACAGGGAATTAGCAATGGCACAAATGTCATAAATTGATACCCTAATAGTAATTATCACAATGAGAATAATTTATTATTAATCAAAGTAATAAGATGCTTTAAAAATGAAAAATCAATCTTGGAATTAACAAGAAACACAATTATAAGAACATGTATTAACATAATGTATATATATAATTACATATATGTTTTACATAATAATTGTAAATTACTATAAAGCTTATGCATTGAATCCCTCTAATGATATGACATTAAATAAGCATTTAAAATCAAGCCAAAAAACTATTATTACCATCTTAATTAAATGTTGTTGAAATAATAAAAGATTGCTTAGACTTCAATTTTCTTTGATAAAATATTTTGAATCTATTTGCATTGTTTCTTTATGCTAAATAATCAATAAATGAACAGAATTTGTCCATCTTCATTCCCATCATATTGGCAATATCCTAAAAGGTATACTCAATCCAAAGTACATTTACAATATCTGAATTAAGAATATGCAGCAAAAACTTATAAAAGAAAAGAATAAAACAACCAAGAATATACAATATGTTTGAATTGTAAAAGTCTAAGAAGGGGTGAATTAGACTTTTAATAAATCATCCCCTTTTTTCAAAATCTTTTGGTTCTTACAAAATTACAAAATTATCTATAAGAACCAAAAGTTGAAACGCTTTGATGTAAATAAATTTTTCTTTCAATTTTTAGAATTCCAATGATTAAAAAACATAAAGTAAGAAAAGAATCATGTATAATAATAATAATAAAAAAAGCTTTCAAAACACTATGTAAAACTAGTTAAACTTAGAAAGCATGTGTTCCTAAAAAGTATTAGACTCATATTCTTGAAAATAACTTGACTTATAAATTTGATGAGATTATAAATTTTGAATAAATAAGAAATCAAATTTTTGAAATCATAAATTCCAATAAGATTTTGACTTTTGAAATTTTTTTTATTAACTATAATAGTAAATAAGGAACTTTAATTGAAAACTTTTGGTTCATGAGAAGTCATATGAAAGTCATCTTTTTGAAAATTTATGTGATTTTCAAAATAGTGAAGTTTTTCCAAAATTAGAATGCGTAACACCTAGCATTTATATCTATAAAATAATATAAGTTTTATAACAACAATCTATTCATAATTATCTGTAGAAGCTAAAATGATTAATTTATAGTACAACTCTAACATAACAACCCAATTTAGAATCTTATCAACTTATCTAATAATAAAAACTCAACAACAAAATAAACCAAAGTTATTAAAAGATCAAGTACCATATTCTTTTATTGCATCAAACATAAATCTTACTACATTTCCTTACTATACTACCTCAACTAAGAAATTCATTACTTAGCTTTTTCTGGCTAGTAATAGCTCCTCATCTTAAAAATGCCATTAATAAAACATGAGATAAAATCTTAGTAACTAGTGGAGTTTCAAAACTTGTATTCTCAATCATAAACTATAGGGCCTTTATAAAAAGAATGTGTTTAATGTAAGAAAGTAATGTTTGCTTAGACAATACCTTTAAGAAACATTCAATTTTTGGTACACTTCATAAATCATACATAAAGGATAGAAATAATTTGCTTTAAATCATGTTCTCAAAACAAACCTTTCCTTAAAGAAACCATAAGCTTGACGGTACTTACAAATAGGATTTCACTACCACAACTATTGCTTTCTGTATAATGGCATTCACAGTGTGAGCTACTTGTAACGTTCACTCATCCATCTCACACAGAATGAGATCTGTGACTTTATGCCTGGCTTTCAGCTAATAGTGATTACTCACTAAAGTACAAGTGTGCATACCTCACTTAGCAAACTGGTACACTGGCTTATTAAACCCAGTGCACTGGCCCATCAATCAATAGTATCATATCATAGCTGTCAAGTAAATACTCATCTTTAGATTTTCAACCATAAGGTTCCATCTTATAGGCAACAAAATGAGCATATATTTGAAAACAACATATAGCCATTTAAAAAATAATGCATTTCAAGTAAAGCAACAATTCCATATTTTAATATGTACAATAAGATCACAATCTCACTTCTAAAGCTTTTATAGATCAAAACATCATATTAAAGCAACACATTTCTCATTACTTGAAGTACCGACAAAACATTTGTAAGCCACAATTTTAAATCAAATAAAACAAGTATTGACATTATATTTATGGTAACTAACTACTTTGCAAGAGTTCACACCTAGCCAAATTCTCTACTAAAGAACAAGCTAAAGATCCATAATGGTAAAGTAACATATATAGTATAAATCCTTTAATCAAATAACTCAATCCTAATTAATTTCTTAAACTTATCACTATTGCATGAACTCCAATGCTAACAAGGCACCAATGTCATGCCCATTTATAAATAGTCAACACTTTATCTCTAATTTCATTAACTAGAAAAATGAATTAGACCACCATTATAATTTTAGAACACTTAATTATATGAATTAGAAATTATGAAATTCTTAGTTTATCCAAAATATGCCTCTAATAAAAAGTCAATCATATCAAACACTTGCAGTCTATTAACCTAACTACTACCAATTACATAATTTAAACCTAAGCCAATTTAAATTATACCTTAATTTGCCCAATCTTACTTTCAGGTGACCCCTAAACATGCCTCACACAAAAGAGCTTAATACTTTATCTTCCAATTGGCATATCAAACCAAGGCATTATATCACCATAATTTAGTAGCATTAAATATAAATATATATAATTATAGAGTATAGAAATTACCTTAATTCCACCTCTATCACAAATCTAATTTTCACCTAGGCAATACATCAAATACTTAATGTGCATTGATAAGGTCATCATAAAATTAGACGTTTATCACTAATCTAATCTCATCAATTACATTACTAGAGGCCCAATAACATATTTAATTACTCAATTTTGGTTTTGATCATAAAAATCCCTAAAATCCCCAATTGTTAAATCTTAAGACTCAACATCATCTATTTTAAATTTTAATTGGTTCAAAATGAAACTAAGAAAGAGTATAACATCTTTTTTCTTCTATTACATTGGTTAAATTTTCTAAGAAACCATCCATCCTCAAAGTGTTGCTTCCAAAGCTTTTAGATCCCTTTTTGTCCTCTTGATGAAAGAAAACATCCTACACCTTTTGTGAACACCGTATTTTGTCCAGCATTAATAAAAAAAAAGGGAAATAGCAACATATGAAAAAAAAAAGAACCCAAAGCCACAGAGAAAAATTAAAAATTAATTAACAAAAAAGTCGATTAAAATTTTCTGTTAAAAATAAAACAAATATAAAAAAAATCAACTCAAAAAAATCAATCAAAATCAAAAATATAAAAGGAAAATAAAAATCAAGAAAGAAAAAAAGAAGAAGCAAAAAGAACAAGTACAAAAATTTTTGAAAAAAAATTGGGCCAACCTAGCCTAAAAAATTTAGTTCCCCAAGCCCATTAGGTGAAAAAAGAAAAAAACAAAACAACAAAAAAAAAAATTTTAGAGAGAGCAAGTTCACATTTAAAAGAAGCCCACAGCCTATTTTTAACAAAGTCTGGCCCATTAACCCAAGGCCACAAGAAATTAGGCTAACCCAGCCTAAAAATTCAGTACCCTAAGCCCATTAGGCACAAAAAATATATATATATATATATAGAAAAGGGCAAAACGCAGGAACCTTGCGTTTTGACCCAGCCCCCTTCAACAAATCACGTCCTCTGCCACCAGCAGAAAGGAGAGCGTGAAAAAGGGGTAGGATAGAGGGGCAGAGGCCAGCAATTTCATTCAGAGAAACATGAGAATGGCAAGATCCTCGAATAGGTTTCAGAGGCGTTGGGGCAGAGAGCCAACAGGAGGCCCGAGGAGCTGACCTTCTTCTCCTGTCCCCTTCATCGTCGAAGGCCGAGGAGAGGAAACGTAAAAATGGAAGGAGACGTCGATCGAGATTCGAGGAAAATGGAAAAGAGGTCATGACTCAGACGGAGGGAGGCAAGGATTCAGGAATAAAAATAGGGGTTCTCTTCGGATAAAAGGGGATAAAAAAATCGAGGAGCAGAGGGAGAGAGATCGAAAAACAACTAAGAGACAGAGAGGGGTTTTTCGGTTCGAGTCAAGGAGAATTGGGGAGAGAGAGGGACCAAAAAAAATCGAGGGAAGGAACAGGGGAATCGAAAAATCGAAAGGTAGAGAAGGAGAAGAAAAAATCGGAAGCAGAGGGGGAGATTGGAGAAAAGGCAAAGAGGAACAGAGAGAGCAGGAGAGACCAGAGAAAAACCGAGAAACAGAGGGGGAGAGCTTTAGAGATTTGGGAAGAAAAAAAAAACGAAGGCATCAGAGGATTCCTTTCTTCGGTTCGAGTCAAGGAGAATTGGAAAAGAGGAGGGAGGCAGAAGAGTTGAGGACGCGAATCATAGAGGGGAGGATTTTCGAGCAGAAGAATTTGGAGAGAGAAGAGCTCGTTTGTCTCTTGCAACTCCAAAGGTAAGCCATGAATCTGGATTGCTGTCTTTACTTGTCAATAGAATTTTCTTGCAATTGCTGATGGTCTATGCTGGTATGGAATACTGGATGGTTCTATCATTTCAAATGGTCGTGTGTGGAATTCGAAATATGGTGCTCTGTATACATCTTTAGACACGCACAATAGGTGCTCGATAAAATGCCTGTTAGAAGGCTGAGTTGATTTCTGGTGTTGGATCATGGTCGCTGGATATGGTAGTCTGATAGAGTCATGATGCATTACTGTAGTTTTCCCTACTATGTTATTGTGATGAACGAATGTAGTTTCAGAATCAATGCTTGCGTGAGTGTCTTTACTTATCAAGGCCGCTTAATCCCTGTTTTAGCGATTGGATCATGGGCAGTGTTAGCTATTAGGATGAATATTTAATTTTGAATGGATCATAAGGGTGTAAGTTATTAGAATGAATATTTGAGGAAATTTCGAATGGAAAGCTCAGGTGGAGAGATGATCCCCTGGGTATGCTATTGACCCCTTTTTGCAGTGTTACAGTGTCAAAAAAAAAAACGCATGAATCTAATAGTCATGCTTTTTATCCTCTGGGCTTCATTTTGCTTTCTTTTTTTTTCTTTTTATTTGTTCTCCTGCGTCATTTTCGGGCTGCCATGTGGGATATCTTGTCCCCTTAGGCACATAGGAACCTGTCTGGGAATCATGTGGGGTAATAAGCCTCCCTGATATCCATTAGGTTCATATTTACGTTCAACAAGTTTTGGGTTCCAATGACCCATATCAAGTCAATCCTGTCCTTAAGAAAGAATATTCAAGAAAAAGTTTTCAAGCAGGAAAAGTTTCGAAAACCATATGAAAAGTAGTCCTTTACCAAGAACTTGAGAAGCCCAATGATTTTTGTCCCAAAACCAAAAAAAAGAGGAAAAAGTGATATATAAAAAAAGGGGGTGATTTCAACTAGAAGAGTTCTTTTGAAAGTGAAATAATTTTGTTTATATATAAATACACTGGGCAATATTTAAACTTTAAGTGTGAGAGAGTAAAAAAAAAAAAAGAAAACAAATAATTGCACAAAGAAAAAATTGTTGTAAAAAAAAATCAAAGTTGGGCCCACAAAAAAACCATAACAAAAAATAGAAAAAACATAATAATCAAATAAAAATTAGAATATGAACAAGATATAAAAAAAAGGAGTCAAAAAATAGAATAACAAATATATAATGATAATAATAAAAAATGCACACAAAACAAAGGTAAACAGAAATAAAAAGAAAAAAGGAAAATAAAAGCAGAACACAAAATGAAAATTGGTAAAAAAAAAGGGAAACAAATAGAAAAAGACAAAAATAATAATAACAAAAGTAAAAATAGAAGACAAAAAAAAAAAACAACAAAAGCAAAAGAAATGATAATAAAAAGAAAGAAAAAAAAAGAATAAATAATAACAAAAAAAGAATAAAAAGAAAACAAACAAACAAAAAGGGTAAATGAAAATGAAAATGAATGAAAAAAATGATGACAAGCAAGAAAAAATTGAAAATGCAAGAAAACTAAATTAAATTTTTCTTTAACAAATTAAAGCACAATAATTAATTTCAAAACTTGTTTATTTGTTAAAGTAAAAAATAATAATTTATTTTCTTCGTCTTTTCAGAAAAAAAAAATCCAAACAACAAAATTAAATATAAGGGAAAATTTAAAAATAAAGAACATACAAAAAAAACAACAAAAACAAAAAAAAAAAGGGAAAAAAGACAAAAACAAGACAAAAAAAAAAACAAGAAAAAACAAAACAAAGAAACCAAAAAGATAAAAATAAAATTGAAAAAAGAAGAGAGAGTAAAGATGTGAAATCAACTTAGTTTTTGCATATTAAAACTTATCAAATAATTTCATAATTGTTTTATTTGTGGAAATTAAAGTTATTTTCATCTTTTTCTCAATAAAACAAAACAAAACAAAAAAACAAGAACAAAAACAAAAAAAGAAAAACAAAAATAAAAATAGAACAAAACAAAATAAGAAAAAAAAATAACACAAAAAACAAAAAACAAAAACGAAACATCAACCAACAAAATTTTCAAGTCGAACTACGTGGACTTTAATCCCTTTGAAAGGTACATAGGCCCTAAACTTTCATCCTGGGTCAAGTCCGCCCTTATAAATAATTTTTTTTTTCAATTTTTACTTTCTTAATTTTTCTTATTTTGCTTTTCTAATTTTATTTGTTTAATTTCTTTCTTCCTTTTTATTTTAACTTTATTTCCTTTATCTTTATTTCTATCTTGCATGTGATTTGTTAGGAGAGTCAAAATAGACTAAAGGCCATATTGATTTTGTACAGCTAACTTAGGGTAACCGTTCTTAGCAACGGGTGTTGTGGGGTGCTTAACACCTTCCCCACTCACAATCGACTCCCGAACTTATTCTCTGATTCATAGACTATTTTTCTTATTTTCCAAATAAAAAGACTTTTTCAAAGTTTTACCTTTTTAAAAATTAAAATTTTGGTGGCAACTCCACTACTTATTTTAATTTTGATTTCAGTTTTCATTTTCTTTGAAGATTGAATGAAATCTTCTTTTTAAAATTTCTTTCTAAAAGCGCCACGCGGTCGCATTTTCGGGTGTGACAGTATGGCGACTCCACTAGGGAAGGTTTGAGAGTCAAGCCCAATTTTAAGTTAGTTGTACAAGCTAGTATGGCCTCCTCTGTATTTTGATTCTCCTTTTGTTTGTTGTTTGCCTGACATGGTTAGGGTAGATAACATGTCTTTCACATACTTGCTTTATATGTTTTATTTTCCTAATTGTATATATAACATATGTTAGGATAGATAATATGTGGAATAAAATCTTAGGGTAGACGATCATACTTGCACACTTTATTTATTTATTTACTTATTTATTTATTTATTTTTTACCTTTTATCTATATATATGCTTTGCTCCCCCAATTATTCTGTCAATCTGCCTAGCAGATGAGGGTTGGGTAGTTCATTGGGTGAAGAGGTAAATGCTCTCCTCACACATATCACTGTAACATAAATAACTCACACACGTTATGGGCCCTATACCCGGGTCTGAGTGTTCTCTAGGTTAGTGGAGGTTTATATTGATTTCCCTGTGAAGCCTTGTGCTTCCTGAGGCTATCATGAAGACCTCACCTAAATTGTGCCTTATTATATGGGTTTGACATGTGTAGAATCTTTTTCCTCTCAAGGTCAAATTTATATAGTGAGATCTTCACCTCATGGTGGGGGCAATTTAGGGACCAATGTTTAGGAGTCATAGATCTATCTAAAAAATTTGCACTGATAGTCAAGCTATAGATGCCTACCAAATAGTTAGAGTCAGGCTCCCATGACCACAACCTAAGATCTACCCATGTTAGGACAAAGGAGGGCACTTTTAATTGTTTGTTAATCACATCCATGCATCCAATGATATCCCTAGGAAAAGTGACATGTCGTCATTGTTTATTGGAGTAGTTAATGGGTTGTCATGGCACAATCAGACGGGCATTAACTATGATGAAAGTTTGCATTAGTCAAACCAACCTTTGCCTGACAGGTCTTCGACCCTAAAGAGGCCATAACCATATTCTTTATTGTTCTTCAAAAAGGGAAATCTTTCAGCATGCATTTATTTCCTCTATACATTCAAAAAGGGGATAAGATAAAATAATAAATAATGCACAATCCGTTAAAAAAGAATCTACCCCATAAAACAATGAATTTCTGATAGAAATGAGTGTTTTCAAAATTTTAAAAGTTATAAAACCCATAAGTTTTGCATCGTCAATGAATAGGTGTGATGTCTCGGTTAGAGATTGGAACCTTTTTAAGACATAAATCGTGTAGGAAAACATCTTTCTCTCTATTTAACTGTCGACTCTTCTCCATGGAGTAATAGACTCCTCAAGAAAGAGTACAAAGTTTTTATTATTTCTCGTGCCGAGGCATTATATCCGACATCATAGTATGAATGTTATTGGATCATTATAATAGCTGGTTGAACATATCAATGTCAATTACGTAGGGAGCTATTCCTTCTTAAATTGATCCTAATACCCACATTCTCTATGGAATAATAAACTCCTTGAGGATTGGGTAAAGTTGTTAAGCTAGCAATCATGATACACTAACTAATAAGCTTTGATATTTTGAAACAGCGAACGGTTATACATACCGACTGGCATAATGGAGGTAATGGAACCTTTAGGTAATAGACGATATCTGAGTTCAAGACAAACTGGCCTAATTGCGATTGGAACAAAATTAAAAATCAAGGCAGAAGCTGAATCGATTGAGAGCTTAGCTATGCTAAGTGAGAAATTAAGTGGAAGGCATATTCGAGATTTTCGAAGGGATTATGGGGACATTCTAGACTTGTTACGGATACCGGTACAGCCAGAGGCACTTTCGGCCTTGGCTCAGCATTGGGATAGTTCATTAAGGTGTTTTACATTCTTCACATTCCAGATCACACCCACTTTAGAAGAATATGGGAGTTTTATGAGTACGCCTCTGGGAAAAGATGCCTTAATTTATTATTATCTGGGACATTTGCCATCAAAGCGTATAGTGGCTCAGATTTTAGGGGAAGATCCTAGTAGAATCCAATTACATCAGAGAGGGTAGACTGAAGGCCTTTTGAGGAAGTACGTAGAAGGACGTTTGAAGATCCTAGCCGAAAAGGAAGATTGGGTGACTTTTAAGAGGGTCCTCGCCTTAGCCATATACGGATTAGTGTTATTTCCCTCGGCAGTGGGGATAATTAATTTGGCGACTGCAAGTGTTTTGTGGATGGTGGAAAATCATCGTGTGAATCCTATGCCAGCAGTCTTAGTAAAACCATTCTTGACCTTAAGCTTTTGTCAACAAGAAAATAGAGAGAAATTGAAGTGTTGTCTACAACTCCTCACTATTTGGATGTTCAATCATATTTACGGGAGACAATATCAATTGGGTCGACGACATGACACTATTCACCATCTGGTTAGGGATTTTCTTAATCGTGAATGTGCTATCTTGTTCTCTTCAAAGATGACTCGTGATGATTGGGCACGATCCCTTGGTCAGTTGAACAAAAACACGGTCTGGTGGAAACTGGCTTGGTGGGAAAGTGAAGAAATCATATACTGTTGTGGAGAATTCTTGAATGTACCACTGATAAGCCCTCGAGGTTGCATTAATTACAACCCATCAGTTGTTCATCAACAGTTCGAATATAAATAGGACATCCCATCTAAAGAGGCCATACGATTGATTCACTTTTATCATGATGACCCGGAAGCTAAGATGCTTTGCCAAAAAATAAGAAGCGCGTGGAGCCAAGTGATATGCAAGGGAAAGTGTGAGCTAGGCAAACGAATTGTAGCTACCACCAAGGAATATCGAGAATGGCTAAAAGAAAGGACGAAGGGGGCTAACCCTTCTTTCGGACCACTGGATCCTATACTTGGCAATGACATGCAAGTGATTGATAGAAAATTAGCAAGGCAAGTCGAAGAACAGAAAAAAGAATTGAGGGTTTTAGAAGAAAAGAGGCAAGAATGCTCGAGGAGTTTGAACCAGATACGAAGTGAATGTGCGGTCCTGCGAGCAGAAGCGGATAGGGCAAAGAGATACAAGGGAAGTGGGGGAAGTGTCGAGATAAAAAGGTTGAAGGAAGAAAATGCAAGATTGAAGGATACCATAGAGTAAGCTCAACAGCAAATAACCAAAAATGAAAAGAAGATGCATATTAGTAGGGCCCAATTGATAAAAGTCCTTAAGGAAAAAGATGTACTAGAAAGACAAATGTAGAAACTTGAATCTAGTGGGGCTCGATGCGAAATTGACATGCTAGCCAGGGAATTTGAAAGGAAAAGGAATGAACTATCCATCATCAGGAGTGACAATGCCGCAATAATCCAAAACCTGGTGGAACAGCTTAATCAACAAGCCGAGGCGGTTGAGACATGGAAGACACTCCATACCGAGCGAGTCACAGAAAAGGAAAGGTTCACATCCTGGTTCAAGAAATTAATCCTCCTCGCTAATGAGATCATCCCTAGTTTCACAAGTTCACTCAAAGCAGCCGAAGGCCTAGCTAATCCATTGAACGCACTGAGGGATATGACAATTTTTTATATTGTGTAATGATGTTGTAAACGAGTTAAAGTACTTCAATAGTTATTAATTTCCAAAGATGCTGATGTAATGTATCATTTAAGGCTTTGTTATGAAAGGATAAGAATTTCGCTTCCCTTATGTTGGCCATCTAAAAGGAAAAAAAAACTCAGATAAACACGAAGACCTGATCATGTAGGGGTCTCAATCCCCTCTTGTGTTAAGTGTCAACTTTGATATTTTTATGTGGGTTAATGAAATCCTTTAAGAATCAAAGGGCTGATTGTTCCTCCGCCATTATGTCAAAACGGTTAACCCAGGTTAATACACAAAAAGAAAAATAAATAATCATAATAATAAGGATATAAAATAAGAGAAGTATTTTTTTTTAATGTCACTAAATTTGTCTTATCTCCACAGAAAAAAAGAATATAAAGAGTGAAATAAAAGGAAGACAATATTGCACCTCCAAAACGCGTTCCATCTAACCAGACCTGTCCTACTAAAGTATATAGCACGCGTTCAAGAACCAGGCTCATGGAAGAACATAAAGTGGAGGGTAGCCAGAGAGTTGAGGAAGATACAGTTGCAATGAACAGTCGAATGACAGCTATAGAGAATCAACTAGCTCAGATGAGTGAAATAATAAAAATTCTCGTCGAAACGCTAAGGGAAAGGCTATCGACTCCTCACCTAGAGTATCCAGTCATCCACATGCCACTGCCAATATCCCAGAGGTAGGAACGAGCTTACCGGGAGTGGTCATACCTGAAGCACATTTTGACCAGATAGCAGAGGCTGCACAAAGACAAAAGACTGTCCAGAATCCTCCAATGAAAACATCCGACAAACATGGTCCCCATGATGAAATAAGGGACACACAAGAATTTTCTGATTATGACCCCACCTATACATTTCAGATTCCAACTACAGAGAACAAAGGGAAAGCTAACTATGATAAGGAGGATTGGGAGAAAGAGTTAGGGGAGGTCAAGGATCAGTTGTGAAACTTACGGGGAACCAACACTTGGGGTTCACTGGACGTGGAGGAATTGTGCATGATTCCAGAAGTTTCAATCCTAAGGAAATTCAAAGTCCCTGATTTTGACAAATATGATGGTACCGGCAATCCAATATATCATTTGAGATCATATTGTACGAAAATGACTGTCTGGTTAAGAGACAATAAATTTTTGATAAACTTCTTTTCAGAAAGTCTGATGGGGTCTGCCTTGTTATAGTATATGCAATTAGACCACTCAAAACTTTAGAGGTGGAGAGACCTCACAGAAGCTTTCATGAAGCAATATAAATTCAATCTTGACACTGCCCCAACTTGGGAACAGCTAAAAAAGATGAGTAAGAAGTCAACAGAATCATTTAAAGAATATGCTCAAAGGTGGAGATTGATGGCTTCCCAAGTCCAACCTCCAATGATTGGATCTGAGTTTTGCTCCTATTTCATTCGAACTCTCTCAGACCCATTTTATAAGATCATGTTAGGGACCCATGTTACAGATTTTGCTAACCTTATTGAAATTTGGGAGAGGATAGATGCAGACATTAGAGATGGGAGACTTTCATCCCCTCAGTCAGAAGGTAACTTCAAAAAGAGTCAAGGATTGAAGAAGAAAGAGGGAGATGTAAATTACGTCCAACCTGCAAGACTGTATTCACAACAGTCCGTTCCTTATCAAGTGAATAGAGGAAATCAAGGTCAAACACTGTTCGTACCAGTTATGAATAGACAAGGGCAACATGAGAGAACGACTTATGCGTGACCAAAAGATGATCGCCCTTGGCCCAACTTTAATTCTACCAATACTGAATTGTATAAGAAGTTATTGAACGCTAAACTTTTAGGGCCTCAACGTGCAAACCCAATGCAACCATCGTATCCGGCCTGGTACAACCCTAACGTCTCTTGCGAATACCATATGGGTGTCTCAGGGCATTCAATTGAGAATTATGTCACTTTTAAGAGAAACGTACTGGATCTGATTGAGTCCAACCATATCCAACTTAAACCTAGGGACGATTCAACAATCACCACTAACCCTTTACCCAGTCATGGGGGACAGGTGAATGATATTGAAGAGGAATCAGGGTTCTCCAAGAATCCTAACGCCATTACGTTATCAATGAAAACTCTGTTAGTTAACCTTCAAGTGGCCGGGTATGTGTTAGAATTACCAAAAGAAAAGATCGTTGGGGGTGTTGTTGGGCTACCAATTAAATTTTATGACTTTCATCAGCAAAATATGGATCATGACATTGAGAATTGTGGGCAGTTTCGAGAAGCTTTAAAGAAATTAATGACACTAGGAGTTGTGGTTATTGAGAAGCTGGAAGAAGAAATTGGAACGATAGAAGAGAAGTATGTTGACATCTTTATCCCCACTAGACGACCGAAAATGATTATCCTAACTGTTGGAAATCCTGTTGCGACATCGGGGCCATCTTGTTCCCCTTCCCTGAAGCAACCTACAGTAGTTATCAATATGCCAGCTCTGTTCCCATATCAAAGCGACCATGCAGTCCTGTGGAAATATGAGGAGACCTTTAACTATCCTATAACTCAGGCGATGATTGCTAAAGCAGAAAGAGAATCTATTGCAAGTATGGTTGGAGCAGGAGGTATTACTCGAAGTGGCAGGGCTTATCTCCTGGCAAGCATTGACAAGCATGAGAAGGGAAAAGGAATTGATAGGGTGAAAGAGAAAGAAGACAAGGAAGACAACACTGATGAAGAATTCCTGCGAATCATGAAACAAAGTGAATACGATGTGGTAGAGCAATTAAAGAAAATTTCGACGCGAATTTCAATGTGGTCCTTAGTCATGAGCTCGGAGGTACATCGTCGAGCTTTACAAAAAGTCTTAGAGGAAGTATATGTGCGGCCTGATGTAACTCCGGAAAAAGTAGCTAGTGTGATGAATATCGTCAAGTCTGCATCCACCATCTCTTTTTCTGAAGAAGAAGTCATAAGAACGTCCTCTAATCAACCAAAGGCCCTACACATTACACTGAAATACAATGGGTTCATAATTGCAAAAGTTCTGATTGATGGAGGGTCGGCACTAAATGTGTTACCACTGGCCATATTCGAACAACTGGCGATTGAGGCGTCACACATTGAAAAAAGTGATATGGTGGTTAGGGCATTCGATGGCTCCAAAAGAGCAGTGATTGGTAATACTCGCTTGTCTTTGGAGATTGGGCCAAAAACATTCGTAGTAGATTTTCAAGTAATGAATATAGATCCATCCTATATAATGTTGCTAGGCAGGCCTTGGATCCATTTCGCGGTGTGCTGTGCCTTCTACGTTTCATCAAAGGGTCAAGTTCATTGACGAGAGGAGGATAATCACTATCAAGGGCGAAGAAGAGATAATGCTAAGTAAGCCTAGTTCTGTGCCGTACATTGAGGCTGCTGAGCAGGACATGGAAGCGATGTTTCAGAGCTTAGAGATGGATGACCCTAATCTTACCCTCAGAAATATTAATCAGATCGTGATAAAAATGCTACAAAGGAGTGGATTCCAACCTGGGAAGGGATTGAGAATACATCTACAAGGGGGTGAACTGCCTATTACTCTCCTAGAAAACTTCAATCGACAAAGATTAAGGTATGAAATCTTGTTATCGAACCAAGTTAAGGAGCGACCAAGCATGAAATGGAATAAGGGGCAAGAAAAGCTAAGAATCCCTCACTTTAGGGAAACATTTCCAACCCCCTCGGAAGTTATGAATCGGCTAAACATCTTGATGATTGATAATACAGTCCCGCAAGGAGTCATGACTTGGGTTTCGGTCGACGATTCGGGAGAAAGATTGGATAATTGGGAAATCAAGAATATCCCCGATGTCGTAACATTAAAGTAATTATTTTGATCATGTCTTACTTTGTTTTCTTTTGTTCTCTTATCTTTTTCCTTTTGTTGTTGTGTCCTAATTTCAGATGGTACTTTATGAATGACGATGGTATTTTGCAAATGAAATGATAATTACTTGGATATTCTGCTCCCCTTCACTTCTATTCTTTCTCTTTCTGTTTATTTTGCTTTGTTACTTCCTCCAGGAAATTGCTTTCCTTGGAACTCTTGCCCAACGCAGAGGTTTCTGAGTCCCTATGGAATGATCTGTGTGTTACTTTGGATATGTATGATTCTGAGTCTGATAATGAAGAGTCGACCCAGACCTTCGAAAAGTTACTCGATTCTATGGATAAAGGTATTTGCCCTCACGAAGAAGCAATTGAAAACATCAACTTGGGGACAGAAGAACATAAAAAGGAGGTCAAGATAGTGGATAATCCGGAGAAAGAGGAAATGATTCAACTCTTCAAAGAGTATATAGACGTCTTCGCATGGTCTTATCAAGACATGCTTGGACTTGACCCGAAGATTGCCTCTCACAAGATTCCTTTACTCCCAAATATTGAACCTAAGAAACAGAAATTAAGACGAATGCACCCTGACATGTCGTTAAAGATAAAAGAGGAGGTCATAAAGCAACTAGAAGCGGGTTTTCTTCAGGTATCCACGTATCCGCAATGGGTAGCAAACATCGTACCTGTCCCAAAAAAGGATGGAAGGGTTCGCATGTGTGTCGATTATAGGGACTTGAACAAAGCAAGCCCGAAAGATGATTTTCCATTGCCCCACTTAGTTGATAATACAGCACGAGCTTACCGGTATTCCTTCATGGATGGTTATTTAGGGTATAACCAAATTCCTATGCATGAAGTGTAACAACCGGGAAAAAGAAAAGAAAAGGGAAAAGAAAGAAAGTGAAAGCTGGAAATTTTCAGAATCCAGAATATCTGCCAAGTCCTCTCGCAATAGCGAGAAATGGTCACGCTACAGTGAGAGAGCTAATTCGCAATAGCGAAGGCGATTCTAGCTATAGCGAGTACTGGCAGCAGTCCATACAGAAACCAGGGGACAGCTCGCCGTAACATGCGCTATAGCAAGAGTGAGGTCTGGAACTAACGCGATTTCGCCATAGTGAATGGTAAATCTCGCCATAGCGAAGGGAACTAACCCGATCTCGCTGTAACGAAGGTTACACCTCGCCATGGCGAAGCCAGATTACATGAGCTCGCTATAACGAAGGTTAGTTTTCGCTGTAGCGAGAGTCAGTCCGGAAGAGAGTAAATAGTGAGAATCAGACTTCATTAAACGCCCAAACTCATTTCTTCTCTCATATCTGCCCTAAACTTCGACCCAAAGAGAGAAAAGAGGCGTGGAGAGTGTGAGAGATCAAGAGAAGGAGGAAGATCAAGGGAAAGGTAAGGAAATTTCCCCCATTTCTCTTTAGAACTCTGATCCCCTCTCTTTGCCCTCTCTTTCTGCGGTTTTATTTGGGAAAATGGTTGCATTTTGGGCATGGGTCAGAAGAGGGAAAGTGAAAAACTCTTTTGAATTTTTGTGCTTTCTTTGAAAATATAGTTTTCCATTACCATGGGAGCTTGAGAGAGAGAAATAGTTGATGGCACGCTAGAGAGAGAACCCTAGGATTTTATGTGATAGAAGGGTTGCTCTGAATTAAGTTATAAAAGAGTAATTGCATGCTTTTGTGTGTCTAGGCTCAAGAGAAACACCTCCATCAAGGTGTGATTGTGAACCTAAGGAGGGAGAGGAGAAATTGAAAGGAAAAGCTAGTGTTGGCTTTGGCTCCAAAGGTAGCTCTCTTTTCCACTCTTTCTTGTTGCATTCTTGGTTATGATAGTCATTGTGTGATTATGTATATGCTTGTTGTGTGGAATATGCCATATGCTATTGCTTGATGCATTGAATGCCAATATGCTTGTGTTGAAATGTGAGATTTTCTCGGGTGCGGTAGTGCCGAAAGTCCCATGAGATGGGTGAGGTGAAGCCGAAAGTCCCTTGAGATAGGTGAGACAAGGCCAAAAGTCTCAAATGAGTGAGGCCAAGTCAAAAGTCCTTAAACTCGGGTGAGGCCATCCAAAAGTCCCTAAACTCGGGTGAGGCTAGACCAAAAGTCCCTGGAGCCCATTTTTGGCATTGTTGTGAATTCCATAGCATGTACATTATGTGTTGGATGATTGAGAATAGCTAAATGCTTATTCACATGCTTTGACTTGTTATATGCCTTGATTGCTTGCTGGAATGAGTGCATGAGCTACTGAGATTTCTTGAATCTCACCCCTTTCCCCTCCCAACTTAATATGCTAGGTGGAGCTCAAGGAGAACCGAGCACACACCAAGGAGCCTAGGAGCATGTATAGGAGAATGTTAGTTTTATTTTGATATTTTGATGTAAGTTTGATGTAAAGTGGTGCCAAGTGAATATGCGCCCACTATTTTTGAGATGTAAAGGTTGTAACAAGTGTAAATGTATGAAAGGATATTGTATGAACTATATTTATAGCCAAATGAATGGAAATGAGGGTTTTGCCCCTTTTGTGGAATGAATGCAATAGTGTATATTTGGCCGTAGCATAGCGAAAATTGAATGTATGTTGATTTGGACCACATGGACTTGTTAGATAGATTATTTTTATGCTTTTAAACTTGTCCATGAGTGGCTAGAGTGTGTGAGAGGCCATTTGGACCCGTTTTGGACTTTTGGGGTGCCAAAACCGGTATTTTTGAGAGCTCCATCAAAGTATGACCGGATGAGCTCCGTTTGCCATGAAATTTGGCATGCCTCTAGAGTTTGTAGAATGCTTCTTGAGAAGTTAAAGTTGGTAATATTCGGAGGTCTAGAGAATATTTGGTGAATTGTTGAATTTGGAAAAATTTAAGGGATTGGTCATGTACTGTTCATATAGTTCAGAAATGAAATCTGTGGCATTTTTAGACCAAATGGATTCTAAATGTGGTGAAATTTTATACACATAAACTAGACCACCACAGTGATTTATAAGAACTAGAATCACCTAAATCGGAGGTCTGTAGAGAGAGATTGAACCATCTGAAGTTCTGTATCAGCATTAGAGAGCTCTTCTGACCCCCGTCATTGTTCCATCGGTTTTCGGGGTGTAGGAGCTACTGAACTGATCTGGACTCATTTGTTTCCTCTAGTAGACATCCGTAGCTTTCCGAATTGGTATAATGTGCCCAGATTGGATTTTTGTGGATTTAATTATGGATTTCCGAAGTGCATGACAGCAAGCTGCACCAGAAACAGTGACAGCCGGACCTTCTTCCCATTTTTGATGTCAAACATGGTCCAAATGCTGAGATTTTGATTGGAAATGATTTTTAGTGTAAAGTCAACACTTAGAGCTTTCTAGAAAGTTAAAGTTTGCTATATTCCCATTTTTCTACAATTTCTTATGATTTTCCAAAATTAGAGCCAAAATATGACTTTTGGGCCCAAGTGAGAAAATGAAATTTTTCTGGTTTTTGGCTCCATACCCGTGGCGTATGGTTTGTTTTATGCTATGTATAAGTCTTCTATATGGAGTTTGAGTTGAGGATGCTTGAGATGGGTTCACAGGACCCACGGGGTAAAAGATGAGTATATGAAACCCCGGTTCATAGCATGCAAATGCCACGGAAGAGTAGTGATTCTTTGGAAATCATGTGGAACCGAGCCCAGTGAGAGGCTAGGTAGCCGTAGTAGATTAAGGTGTCACATGAAGACCATGAGGAAAAAACTACATTCATCACACCATGGGGGACATACTGTTATAAAGTAATGCCATTTGGGTTGAAGAATGTTGGGACAACTTACCAACGAGCTATGATGGCTGTCACACCCGAAAATGCGACCGCGTGGTGCTTTTAAACAAAGAAAACTTCTTGAAAAGAAATTCGATTCAATTTTCAACGAAAATGAAAACAGAAATCGAAATTAAGAGAAGTAGTAGAGTCGCCACCAAAATTTTAGTTTTTGAAAAGACAAAACTTTGGAAAAGCCTTTTATTTAGGAAATAAGAAAAAATAGTCTACGAATCAAAAAATGGGTTCGGGAGTCGATTGTGAGTAGGGAAGGTGTTAGGCACCCCACAACACCTGTTGCTAAGAACGGTTACCTTAAGTCAGTTGTGCAAAATCAATATGGTCTTTAATATATTTTAATTCTCCTAACAAATCATATACAGGATAAGAAACAGAAATGAAGGAAATAAAATTAAAAGAAAAAGAAAGAAGGAAATTAAACAAACAAAATTAAAAAAAAAAGTAAAATAACAGAAATTAAGAAAGTAAAAATTGAAAAGAAAATTTATTTACAATGGCGAACTTGACCTAGGATAAGAACCTAGGGTTTACGTACCTTTCGGAGGGATCAAAGTCAACGTAATTCGATCAGGTTGAAAAATATGTTTGTTTGTTTGTTTGTTTTTGTCTTTGTTTTATGTTTTTTTTTTGTTTTTTTGTTTTTGTTTTGTGTATTTGTTTGTTTTTTTTATTTTAGGATTTTTGGTGTCTTTTATTTGTTTTTATTTTTGGATTTTTTTGGGTTCTTTTATTTGTTTTTTTTTTAACTAACTTTTTTTTGTGAAAAGATAAAGAAAATAAAAATTACTTTTCCCTTTTAATAAATAAAACAAATTTAGAATTGGTTGATAGGTTTTAATTTGTTAAAAGGTAAAGTTAGTTTTACATCTTTACTTTTCTTGCGTTTTCAATTTTTCTTCTCTTTTTCTTTTTTTTCTCTTTGTTTTGTCTCTTTTTTTTGGTCTTATTTTGTTTTTATTTTTTTCCTTTTTTGTTTCTTTTTTTATTATTGTTTTGTTTAATTTTTGTTTTGTTTTATTTTATTTTTGGGTTTTTTTTTGTATTTTTGTTTTTGTGTTTTTCGTTTTTCATTTTTTTATTATTTTTCCTTTCATTTTTTCATTCTTTCTCTTTTCCTTATTTATTATTTTGTTTTGTTTTATTATTATTATTATTTTGGATTTTTGTATTATTTGTTAGTTTTACATCTTTACTTTTCTTGCGTTTTCAATTTTTCTTCTCTTTTTTTTTTTTTTTTTTCTCTTTGTTTTGTCTTTCTTTTTTGGTCTTATTTTGTTTTTATTTTGTTTTTCCTTTTTTGTTTCTCTTTTTATTATTGTTTTGTTTAATTTTTGTTTTGTTTTATTTTTTGTGGGTTTTTGTATTTTTGTTTTTGTGTTTTTCGCTTTTCATTTTTTATTATTTTTCCTTTCATTTTTCATTCTTTCTCTTTTCCTTATTTATTATTTTGTTTTATTATTTTTTTGTGGGTTTTTGTATTTTTTGTTTTTGTGTTTCTTTTATATATTTTTTTATTTTTTCTTTCATTTTGATCTTTTGATTTTCATTATTTTTATTTTTGATTTTTATATTTTTACCTTTCTCACTTTTTCTCATACTTTTAATTTTTCTAAATTTGCATAAGTATGAAAAATTTGCTTATTTCTTTTTTCCTAGTTTCTATTTTTGTTAGTTGCTTTTTCTTTCATGTATAGTTTATTTTTTTTATCTTATTCTTCTTTTTTCCGAAATACATGCTCCAAAACAGGGATAATTTTTTTTGAAACTCTAGCTCCTTATTTTTTTGAGAAGAACCTTAAACCCTTTTTTTGTAAATTAATGATCAATTGTTGAACAAGATTTCTTTGCTTCTTTTTTGTTTTGTTTTTTTTTTTTTAATTCTTCTAAGGGAGAACTATATATATATATATATATTTTTTAAACTTCATTTGTTTTTTTTCTTTTTTTTTGACAAAATTATTTAGATAGGGTCATTGGAACCCCAAACTTATCCATAGATAAATAAACAAAGTAAATAATAAATAAAACCATAGAATACCAAGGAGACTTATTGTCACACATGGCACCAGGATTCATTCCTACGCATTCGAGAAGATGCAAGATCCCACACGACATCCTAAAAGTGAAATAATTTATAGAAAAATGAAATAATTATAAGCATACCAATTATTCTATACATATTTACATCTCAATTTCTGCTCGCGGATAAAAGAGGACAATAAAACCATGTGATGCCCTTTCCAATCATCTTTCACGAACAGCCTCTCTTCTCATTTGCTTTCATCAAGTCATGGAACTCCGGATTATGAACCTCATACGCAACACAAAAACAAAAAGCAAAGGGGTCACAGCAGCTTACTTTTCATGAGCCAAAAACAACCAAGGTCTCATTAACGGACAAAACAATCCAGGTCTCATACAAGTTAGGTTACATTCAAAAATTCCACTTAAACCAAGCTTTAAATACAATCAATTCCCCAAAAGAAGTATGAACGCTACAACCTCTCAACTAAACAAGTAAAGGTTCCCAGACAGAATCACATTTCCAGCAATAGTATAAGCAGAATAAAGTGCCCAATATTACTCAAAGCATCATTCAAATCCATTTAAGCTAATCCCACACATGCTGAACAGAAAATTCATTGTCATCAGGAAACTTAAAATCCAGTCTAGTAAGCTCATTTAGTCACTTATTAGGCGAAATCACACATTCTAGATTGCTATATAAGGCAACAAAAACTTAACCCAATGAGATATGCCAACCGAAATTCCCAATAAACAATTGCACCCTGACAAGTCAAACAAGTGGGAATTTTCCCTTTAATCGAAGTTGAATCTAGGCCACAAATTACCATGGAGAATTTCAATAATTTCAAACATCCAAGATTTACCCTTGCCATATTTTCAACCACAATAGGAGAGTTTATATCACTAACAGTACGTCGAGTGTAAACTAAAAATTGGAAAAATGGGGAAAAAGGGACGGCTTTAGAACAGATATCAAGCTAAAGATCATAACTCAACCCATGTTCAGATGCTATTATGACAACCTAAAGATGCTTGACAAAATTCAATTCAAGTCGCAAGGTAGTAACTGAGCTATAATCACGCTAGCATCACAGAGGGCGTAAGCATGTTTTGAACAGGATTTTCCTTTCAATTTCAGACTAAGAACCAAGTTACAATCATGCTTAAGATTACTAGAGCTGCCAGTAAACATCGAATAGGGTTCACGTGTAATTCCAAATCAGTAACCCAGGCTAAACTCATGTAAAAAAAAAAAAACCATTGGGTCAAGAAGAACCTATGACGGGGGAATAATGACTACAACAAGTAGAACATTAAAAGGACCCAACAAGGAGATTATTGGCAAAAATTTAATTCAAACCCCAAATCCAGTAAACATTCTATTGTCAGTCAATTGATTCATATCATCTCAGAACATCAAAACTCAAATTTCATGCCCAAAATCATTTCTTATGGTAGCAAGTAATTTATAGTTGCATAACAGATTAATCTTCCATCAATATAGAGCCAAATCAGAGCATACAGGGAAAATTTTTTTTTTATAAAAATCAAACTCTATTGTTCCACAGAATCAGGCTATATAGCAGGAACAATCTCTTAAGATGTTTTCAACAATATGCTCAGAAGAACAACAGCAAATTTCAAGGGAAGTTAAGCGTGGAACGTTACTTCTGAGGGATGACGAATCCTCTTCCAAGCCCACCTCCCTTAAGCTGCGAGTTTCCCTTCTGGAAATCCCAAGAAATACTCCCAATTTCTCCGGCCCTCTCTCCACAATCTCTCTCAATTTTTCAGCCTCCCTGTCTCTCAATTTGTTTTTTTTCGGTCACCCCCTTTCTCTTTTCAATCCTCTGCCTCGATTTCTTTTCGGATTCTCCCCGTCTCTCTTCGCTCTCTCATTTCCTGTTTCTCCAACAACCCTTGCCTCTCCAGACCCTCTTCTCCTTCGATCGATTTTTTTTGAATCCGATCCCTCTCTCGATTTTTCGATCTCCTCTGCTGCTTCCTTTTTCCGAAAATCCTCCCTCTTCTTCCAATTTCGCACTCTCCTGCTTTCTCCTTATGCCCTCGTTTCCCCGAATCTCCTCTTCTCCATCTCTCGCTGTCTCCTCCCCCCTTTCCACTCTCATCCTTCATCCCCTTTTCTTGACTTCGATGGTGAAGGCGACGTGAGGAGGGAGTCAACTCCTTGAGCCCCCTGTTCGCTTGCCCCTATGCCTGATGCGTCCCTTTCTCCACAGAAGCTATCCCCTTTCTGCTTTGTCTCTCCAGTCGTGTCTGTGTCTGCTTTCCTGAGACGCTGAACCTTCCCTTTTTTGTGCTTCGATCTTCTGCCCCTCTGTGTGTGTCGTCTTGTAGGTCGTTTGGGGGAGTCCGAAAAGGGAAATTGAGTGGGGGATGTGGATTCGGCCCGATGGCGCAATCCGAAAAAGTTTTGGGCTTCAGCAGGGATTGGACAGGGTTTAACAAGGTGGGCCTGGGAGTTTTGGGCTTCAAATTGGCCTTTTTTTTTTTTTTTAAGTTTTAAGTATTTTTTTCTTTCTCTTATTTTGTTCATCATCACTCTTTTCTTTTAAAAAAAAAATTTAATTGTTTTCTTTGCTTTTTCTATTTTATTTTATATGGTTAGGGCCCTTCTTCTTTTTTTTTTTTTTTAATTTTCGACCTCATTCTCAATTTCTATCTTCTTTTTTCCTTTTTGGGTTTTGGGCTGCTTTTTTTTTTTTTTTATTGATTTTTTTTTGTTTTCTTAAGCTTCCTTTTTTTAATTTAATTAATTTTTTTCATTTGTTTTTTTTCTCTTAATTTTATATATTTTTTTAATTTTATTATTTTTGTAATTGGTTTGGACAAAATACGATGTTCACAGTTGCCCTCTTTTACGACATGAGGCACAAGAAGATTGAGGTATACGTTGATGATATGGTGGCCAAATCTGCACAAGGGGAAAGTCATGTGATAGTATTAAGGAAGTTGTTTGAAAGATTGCGTGAATACAAGCTTCGGTTAAACCCCAACAAATGCATCTTTGGTGCTTTGACTAGAAAATTATTGGGTTTCATGGTAAGTCAAAAGGGAATAGAGGTGGACCCTGATAAAATACAAGCTATTTGAGAAATGCCATCCCCCCAAACGACAAAAGAAGTACGGAGCTTTTTAGGCTGACTCAATTATATAGCAAGATTCATCGCCAATCTAACTGCAACTTGCAAGCCAATTTTCAAATTGTTGAAAAAGAACCACACTGAAAAATGGGACGATAACTGCCAAGAAGCCTTTGATAAAATTAAAGAGTATCTGTCGAGTCCCCCAATCTTAGTACCGCCTATACTAGGACGATCTTTGATTCTTTATCTGACAATCTTGCCGAGATCAATGGGGGCTGTATTGGGGCAACATGATGCTTTTGGGAAGAAAAAGCAGGTAGTTTATTACCTAAGCAAAAAGTTTAATGAATGTGAAGCACGGTATCCATTGATTAAAAAAACTTGTTGCAGGCTGATTTGGACCGCCAAACGGCTACGACAGTATATGCTTTATTATACTATATGGCTAATCTCCAGAATAGATCCTATCAAATATATTTTCAAAAGCCCATATGTTTCAGGAAGAGTCTCTAAATGGCAAGTGATCCTGTCTGAGTACGACATCAAGTACATGACTCGAAAGTCCATAAAAGGAAGTGTCATAGCTGATCATCTGGCTGAGAATCCTATGGATGAATACCAACCATTGGATTTTCATTTCCCTAACGAAGACATACTCGCTATAGAGGACAATGAAGATGACAAGGATGGCGGTGATGAGAGATGGAAGATGTATTTCGATGGCGCTGCCAATATGCATAGTTATGGTGTTAGGGCCGTGGTTGTATCTTCTGAAGGAAAGTAGTTCCCCGTTGCTATTAAATTAGAGTTCGAATGTACCAACAACGTGACAGAATATGAAGCCTGCATCAGTGGGCTGAATGCCGCCCTAACCCTTGGTATAAAAAGCCTAGAAGTTTTTGGGGACTCTACCCTCATAATCCATCAGGTGATTGGAGAATGGCAAACTAAGGATTCAAAGCTGATTCCGTATCAGAAATTTTTGGTTCAGCTAATCAGCTAATTCGAAGAAATTAACTTTCATCATGTGACTCGAGACAAAAACCAATTTGCTGATGCTTTGGCTACCTTAGCTGTAATGATTCGACTCGACTATGGAGTCTAGATCCAACCACTTCGAGTAAAGGCCAGGGATTCGCCGGCGTATTGCCTAAACGTAGAAGAAGAACAGGATGGGCAACCTTGGTACCATGACATCAAGACTTATATGACAAGTGGGGAATACCCAGCTGAAGCCAGTGAGAGCGATAAAAAGATGATTCGGCATCTAGCTATGAATTTCTTCATTAGCAATGACATTTTATACAAGAGAAATCATGATGGCACACTATTGCGATGTATAGATGCAAATGAGGCACAGAAAGTGGTCACAGAGGTTCATGAAGGGATATGCGGTACGCATGCTAATGGTCATACTCTGACTAAGCAAATCCAAAGGTGTGGGTACTTTTGGTTGACCATGGAGAATGATTGTACTGAATATATTTGAAAATGTCATAAATGTCAAATTTATTCAAACAAAATTAATGCACCGCCAATCTCACTACACAATTTGGTGGCACCGTGGCCATTTTCAATGTGGGGCATCGACGTGATTGGACCAATCAACCCTAAAGCTTCAAATGGACACCGTTTTATCTTAGTTGCCATTGATTATTTCACAAAGTGGATTGAAGCTAATACCTTTGCTAGTATCACTCAGAAGGCTTTTTGTAAGTTCCTCAAGGTAAATATCATTTTCCGTTACGGACTGCCAGAGAAAATCATTACTGATAATGCACCGAACCTGAATAGGGCAAAAATCTCTAAGCTCTGTGAACAATTCAAGATCAAACACCATAATTCGGCACCGTATCGACCACAGATGAACGGGGCCGTAGAAGCAGCAAATAAGAATATAAAAAAGATCATTGCCAAGATGACAGTCACCTATAAGGATTGGCATGAAATGCTCTCATACGCATTGCATGGGTATCGCACCACTGTGCGTACCTCGACTGGGGCAACTCCTTATTCCCTGGTTTATGGAATGGAAGCTGTCATGCCCATTGAGGTCGAAATCCCATCGTTACGGGTATTAATTGAATCCAATTTAGACGAAACCGATTGGATAAGAACCCGGTATGAGCAGTTGAATATGATTAAGGGATGAAGACTTATTGCCATATGTTACGGACAATTGTATCAAAGGAGGATGGCGAGGGCTTTCAACAAAAAGCTCCGTCCTCGCGAATTCAAAGTTAGTGACCTAGTCCTCAAAAGAATCTTGCCAAATCAGGAGGACGCTCAGGGCAAATGGGCTCCTACTTATGAAAGACCTTACGTCGTTAAACATGCTTTTTCAGGAGGAGCGTTAATTTTGATGGATATGGAGGGTCGTGAACTAACCAAGCCCATCAATTCAGATGCAGTTAAAAGGTACTTTGCGTAAAAGGGAAAAGCTCGCTAGGTTGAAAACCTAAAAAGGCAACCTAGGCAAAAGTTAGTGCCAAAAATTTAAAAAAAAAAAGGAAGAAGAAAAAAATAAAAATAAAAGGGGAGAGGAAAAGCATGGTAATGCAAGGAGGTGTCTAGGCGGAAGTAGGGGGCAAAATTCGGAAGTCCACTTTGACCGAAGAGACCAAGTAACAGGCCAAACAGAACCCCAGGAGTCAAGGATCATAGCTCAGGTTGGATGAGATGCATATCTCGGGTTGCATAACAAATCGTTTTATGGGGACATGCGAAACCAATTGTGGAGGACAATCTTTGAAAGAACTTCTCGAGACAAGTTCTTTTAGTTCTATTATTTGCTTGTTTGTTTGTTTTGTTTTGTTTTTATCATCACGGTCTCTTTCTTTGTCTGTCTGAACTCCCAGGCATTTCCTTTGGCAAACTTGCTAATAAAATCATCTCTCATAAGTCTCAATTACGCTTCATTCTTAGTCTGTAATCAATAACTCAAAATTGACATTTATCAAAGCGCTTACTTGGCACGACATGGTTGGCATTTTCATTGGATCACTTATCCTCTATAAACCCCCTTATCATTACGCAAAGGGCAAACCAATAAAAAAGGGGACAGTTGTAGTTTCAAGGACAGCATACAAAATTTTTTGATGATAAAGCATTGAGAGTTATAAGGGGAACGCAGCCTAAGGTACTCAAGGTTTGGCTAGATGGGCATGGTGTTTTGGAAGCACAACATCCTATTCCGCTATAATTGATTAGTTAAAAAAATCAATCAATACTTTTTTCGGGAATCAGCATCCTTGACAATGAAACCGCCAAATTACAACAAAACGCAAAGTGAAAAAAAAAAAGAGAAAAAAAAACACATGAAAGAGGAAAGAAAATGGTAAACCATCTAAATGACAATAAATGAAACACCTCACGTAAAGATCTACATTTCATGAAAGGAAGCATCATTTGTCTCATGTGTTCCACATTTGCACACATTGCATAGGCCCTAGTTCATACCAGGATAATTGAACGTCAAAATCTTGCATGAAGCCCAGTTCACTGTGGGGGGAGCAAAAGTGGAAAGAAAATAAGAGTTTTTCATATATATTGGTTCCTATAAGTGCTTACCGCACATAAAACCTAGGTAAATGAAAAAGCAAAGCCTTCCAACTTAGAAAGACTTGTACAAAAAGTAAATTTCAAAGCCCTGCATAGGCCAGGCATTCTTCAAGCCCTGCATTGGCCAGGCACTTTTCAAGCCCTGCATTGGCCAGGCACCCTTAAAGCCCTGCATAGACCATGCATTCTTCAAACCCTGCATTGGCCAGGCACTTTTCAAGCCCTGCATAGGCTAGGCACCCTTTTCAAGCCCTGCATTGGCTAGGCACTTTTCAAGCCCTGCATAGGGCAAGCACCCTTAAAGCCCTGCATAGGCCAGGCACCTTTAAAGCCCTGCATAGGCCAGACACTTTTCAAGCCCTGCATTGGCCAGGCACCTCTTCCAAGCCCTACATTGGCCAGGCACTTTCCAAGCCTTGCATTGGCCAGGCACTTTTGAAACCCTGCATTGGCCAGGCACCCTTAAAGCCCTGTATAGGCCAGGCACCCTTTTCAAGCCCTACATTGGCCAGACACTTTTCAAGCCCTGTATTGGCCAGGCACCCTTAAAGCCCTGCATAGGCCAGGTATCCTTTTTAAGCCCTGCATTGACCAGGCACCTTTCAAGCTCTGCATTGGCCAGGTACCCTTAAAGCCTTGCATTGGCACCCTTAAAGCCCTGCATAGGCTAGGCACCCTTTTCAAGCCCTGCATTGGCCAGACACCCCTTCCAAGCCCTGCATTGGCCAGGCACTTTTTCAAGTCCTGTATTGGTTAGGCACCCTTAAAGCCCTGCATAGGCCAGGCACCCTTTTCAAGCCTTACATTGGCCAGGCACTTTTCAAGCCCTGCATTGGCCAGGCACCTTTAAAGCCTTGCATAAGCCAAGCACTTTTCAAGCCCTGCATTGATCAGGCACCCCTTCCAAGCCCTGCATTGGCCAAGCACTTTTCAAGCCCTGCATTGGTTAGGCACCCTTAAAGCCTTACATAGGCCAGACACCCTTTCCAAGCCCTACATAGGCCAGGTACCCTTTTTTCCAAACCATGCATAGGCCAGGTAAGTTAACTCACTTTGCTCTCTTAACTCCCCAAATAAAATATGTGTTTCCATCTTTACTTATTCTTAAATTGAGGATACCCAAAATTGCATTTTTAATCTCCTCACGTAAAGAACAAGTAAAAAAGGGCAACCCGTAAACACCATATTTTGTTTGGGTCATTTTCTCATTTTGTTTGTTGTCAAAAGGCAATCAAATCATTTTAAACAAAATATGTGTTCTTATCTTTACTTATTCCTTATGTAAAATACTAAAAATTACATTTTCAATCTCATTGCCTAAGAAACAAGTAAAGAGGGGCAACTGTGAACACCGTATTTTGTCCAGCATTAATAAAAAAAAAAAGGGAAATAGCAAAATATGAAAAAAAAGAACCCAAAGCCACAGAGAAAAATTAAAAATTAATTAACAAAAAAGTCAGTTAAGATTTTCTGATAAAAATAAAACAAATATAAAAAAAATCAAGTAAAAAAATCAATCAAAATCAAAAATATAAAAGGAAAATAAAAATCAAGAAAGAAAAAAAGAAGAAGCAAAAAGAATAAATACAAAAATTTTTGAAAAAAAATTAGGCCAACCTAGCCTGAAAAATTTAGTTACCCCAAGCCCATTAGGTGAAAAAAAAACAAAACAAAACAACAACAAAAAAACTTTTAGAGAGAGTAAGTTCAAATTTAAAAGAAGCCCACAGCCTATTTTTTACAAAGTCTGGCCCATTAACCCAAGGCCACAAGAAATTGCGCTAACCCAGCCTAAAAATTCAGTATCCTAAGCCCATTAAGCACAAAAAAAAAAAAATAGAAAAGGGCAAAATGCAGGAACCCTACGTTTTGACCCAGCCCCTTTCAGTAAATCACGTCCTCTGCCACCAGCAGAAAGGAGAGCGTGAAAAAGGGGTAGGACAAAGGGGCAGAGGCCAGCAATTTCATTCAGAGAAACATGAGAATGGCAAGATCCTCAAGTAGGTTTCAGAGGCGTTGGGGCAGAGAGCCAACAGGAGGCCCGAGGAGCTGACCTTCTTCTCCTGTTCCCTTCATCGTCGAAGGCCGAGGAGAGGAAACGTAAAAATGGAAGGAGACGTCAATCGAGATTCGAGGAAAATGGAAAAGAGGTCATGACTCAGACAGGGGGAGGCAAGGATTCAGGAATAAAAACATGGGGTTCTCTTCGGAGAAAAGGGGATGAAAAAAAACTGGGGAGCAGAGGGAGAGAGATCGAAAAACAACTAAGAGACAAAGAGGGGTTTTTCGGTTCGAGTCAAGGAGAATTGGGGAGAGAGAGGGACAAAAAAAATCGAGGGAAGGAACAGGGGAATCGAAAAATTGAAAGGTAGAGATGGAGAAGAAAAAATCGGAAGCAGAGGGGGAGATTAGAGAAAAGGCAAAGAGGAACAGAGAGAGCAGGAGAGACCAGAGAAAAACCGAGAAACAGAGGGGGAGAGCTTTGGAGATTTGGGAAGAAAAAAAAATGAAGGCATTAGAGGATTCCTTCCTTCAGTTCGAGTCAAGGAGAATTGGAAAAGAGGAGGGAGGCAGAAGCAAAGTTGAGGACGCGAATCATAGAGGGGAGGATTTTCGAGAAGAAGAATTTGGATAGAGAAGAGCTCGTTTGTCTCCTGCAACTCCAAAGGTAAGCCATGAATCTGGATTGCTGTCTTTACTTGTCAATAGAATTTTCTTATAATTGCTGATGGTCTGTGCTGGTATGGAATACTGGATGGTTCTATCATTCCAAATGGTCGTGTGTGGAATTCGAAATATGGTGCTCTGTATACATCTTTAGACACGCACAATAGGTGCTCAATAAAATGCCTGTTAGAAGGCTGAGTTGATTTCTGGTGTTGGATCATGGTTGCTGGATATGGTAGTCTGATAGAGTCATGATGCATTATTGTAGTTTTCCCTACTATGTTATTGTGATGAACGAATGTAGTTTCAGAATCAATGCTTGCGTGAGTGTCTTTACTTATCAAGGCCGCTTAATCCCTGTCTGAGCGATTGGATCATGGCAGTGTTAGCTATTAGGATGAATATTTAATTTCGAATGGATCATAGGGGTGTAAGTTATTAGAATGAATATTTGAGGAAATTTCGAATGGAAAGCTTAGGTGGAGAGATGATCCCCTGGGTATGCTATTGACCCCTTTTTGCAGTGTTACAGTGTAAAAAAAAAAACGCATGAATCTAATAGTCACGTTTTTATCCTCTGAGCTTCATTTTGCTTTCTTTTTGTTTTTTCTTTCTTTTTATTTGTTCTCCTGCGTCATTTTCGGGCTGCCATGTGGGATATCTTGTCCCCTTAGGCACATAGGATCCTGTCTGGGAATCATGTGGGGTAATAAGCCTCTCTAGTATCCATTAGGTTCATATTTACGTTCAACAAGTTTTGGGTTCCAATGACCCATATCAAGTCAATCCTGTCCTTAAGAAAGAATATTCAAGAAAAAGTTTTCAAGCAGGAAAAGTTTCGAAAACCATATGAAAAGTAGTCCTTTACCAAGAACTTGAGAAGCACAATAATTTTCGTCCCAAAACAAAAAAAAAAAAAGAGGAAAAAGTGATATAAAAAAAGGGGGTGATTTCAACCAGAAGAGTTCTTTTGAAAGTGAAATAATTTTGTTTATATATAAATACACTGGGCAATATTTAAACTTTAAGTGTGAGAGAGTAAAAAAAAAAAACAAAAACAAATAATTGCACAAAGAAAAAATTGTTGTCAAAAAAATCAAAGTTGGGCCCACACAAAAAAGACCATAACAAAAAATAGAAAAAACGTAATAATCAAATAAAAATTAGAATACGAACAAGATATAAAAAAAAAAAAAAAGGAGACATAAAATAGAATAACAAATATATAATGATAATAATAAAAAATGCACACAAAACAAAGGTAAACAGAAATAAAAAGAAAAAAGGAAAATAAAAGCAGAACCTAAAATGAAAATTGGTAAAAAAAGGGAAACAAATAGAAAAAGACAAAAATAATAATAACAAAAGTAAAAATAGAAGACAAAAAAATAATAATAACAACAAAAGCAAAATAAATGATAATAAAAAGAAAGAAAAAAACAAGAATAAATAATAACAAAAAAAAAGAATAAAAAACAAACAAACAAACAAACAAAAAGGGTAAATGAAAATGAAAATGAATGAAAAAAATGATGACAAGCAAGAAAAAATTGAAAATGCAAGAAAACTAAATTAAATTTTTCTTTAACAAATTAAAACACAATAATTAATTTCAAAACTTGTTTATTTGTTAAAGTAAAAAAAAATAATTTATTTTCTTCGTCTTTTGGTAAAAAAAAATACCCAAACAACAAAATTAAATATAAAAGAACATACAAAAAAAATGACAAAAAAAAAGGAAAAAAGACAAAAACAAGACAAAAAAAAAAAACAAGATAAAACAAAACAAAGAAACCAAAAAGGTAAAAATAAAATTGAAAAAAGAAGAGAGTAAAGATGTGAAATCAACTTAGTTTTTGCATGTTAAAACTTATCAACTAACTTCATAATTGTTTTATTTGCGGAAATTAAAGTTATTTTCATCTTTTTCTCAATAAAAAAAAAACAAAAAAAAAACAAGAACAAAAACAAAAAAACAAAAACAAAAATAAAAACAAAACAAAACAAAACAAGAAAAAAAAACAACACAAAAAACAAAAAACAAAAGCGAAACATCAACCAACAAAATTTTCAAGTCGAACTACGTGAACTTTGATCCCTTTGAAGGGTACGTAGGCCCTAGGCTTTCATCCTGGGTCAAATCCGCCCTTGTAAATGAATTTTCTTTTCAATTTTTACTTTCTTAATTTTTCTTATTTTGCTTTTCTAATTTTATTTGTTTAATTTCTTTCTTCCTTTTTATTTTAACTTTATTTCCTTTATCTTTATTTCTATCTTGCATGTGATTTGTTAGGAGAGTCAAAATAGACTAAAGGTCATATTGATTTTATACAGCTGACTTAGGGTAACCGTTTTTAGCAACGGGTGTTGTGGGGTGCCTAACACTTTTCCCACTCACAATCGACTCCTGAACTTATTCTCTGATTCGTAGACCATTTTTTTTATTTTCCAAATAAAAAGGCTTTTCCAAAGCTTTGCCTTTTCAAAAATTAAAATTTTGGTGGCGACTCCACTACTTATTTTAATTTTGATTTCAGTTTTCATTTTTTTTGAAGATTGAATGAAATCTTCTTTTTAAAATTTCTTTCTAAAAGCGCCACGCGGTCGCATTTTCGGGTGTGACACTTTTTCTTTCACTATATGTGGTGTCAACTTATGATTTTGGAGTGATAATTTTTAGAATTAAAAAAATAAAAAAGAAAATAAAAGATGGCATGGTTAAGTCATGGGTCTAAGATATGGGTTTGGATAAAATCTACTTAAAATTCACTCTTAGTAATAGTAATTCATTTAAATAATTATTTTGGGTAATTTTAATAAATAAAAATCTAACTTAATAAATAGGCCTCTTATATTTCAAGATGGACTATTGAGTTTTTAATTGATTGAATTATTATAGTCTAATTATTGAGCTTTTTATTCATTTCATATCTCCCTCTAAAATCTAATTAATTCAAGACACTAGCTCATCTAATTAGCCTCACAAATATAATAAATCACTATCATCTAATTAAAATCCAATAAATACTTCAATCACCTAATTAACCAAGAATAATTATTAATCATCCAACATTACCATCATTTCACCTAAGCCCATCTTTATCATAGTAAAATAAATTAACTGAACACTAATAAATATTCTATACCCTTCATAAGTCCAAAATAAAATAATATAAATTAAACTCATTAAATAAATCTTTAATTAATTCTCTAGTTAATTTTAAATTATTCTAGTTAAATTAATAATTTGGAATGTTACGTTTCTCCTATCCTTTTAAAAATCTTGTCCTTAAAATTTATATACAATAGTCTAAACATTGAATGCCTATCTTATTAAATCATCAACTTAGATACTTGAATAATATATCCTAATCTTTTCCCATTGTCATACTAAATCACACCAATAGTTGCTCCTTTCCTATAGATTCATATCTCTTTTTATTGACTAATCTCTTTTCTTATATCTACCTTTCCAATTAAAGATCAATCCTCAATAAATGTTCTTTGTACTCAGTTATTTCCTCAACATAATAACTAGCTTAAAAACAATAATAAAATTCTTAAGAGATTATATAATCTTGAGTTCTATTCCTTTCTAAGATGTAAGAAGTATTTCTAATAATTTCAATACATAATCAAATTGGTACAATTAAGGTTTTACTATCCTCATATCAAATAAGACAATTTGTTCTAGGTGGTTTATTTATCATAATTTTACAACGTCTTCATGAGGAATGTTCTAGTAAACTCTTAATAAGGTCCTCAAAATTTCTAACACACCACCTTATAGAGCAATCCTAACTAAGTCATCCTAAAATTGGGGTAATAACCATAATAGTAAGCTAACTCAGTTAATAATAATTACACATTCTAATTTTTCTTTCAAGTTTGTCACACACTAGTCTTCAATAATATTACAAGTCTAAATAATCCTTTAAGTCTATCTATCAACTGAGAAATGTAGGCTATATCAAAGTCTTATCTAGTTTCAAAATTATGTTATTGGAATCTTTAAAACCCATAAGTGATTTTAGGGTTTCTATTTGTTTGGGTACCTTAAGAAATAAATCAATCTCCTAGATGAAAACTTATGCAAAACTGTCCCAAAAGTAGCTGAATCTATTTGGTAATGAATGAGTAATCTAAGCATTATTCCTCAATTTATATCAAAATTCTAGAATATTTTAATTAAATTCCTTCATAAAGTCCATGAAAAGTTATTTTGCTTTCTTGTAGGTATCTCTAACAGTTATGTGTTTTTTTTTTAAACTATAGATCTCAAGGTTACCTTAGCTAGTTTCCCATACTATATTTGTATGATAACTTGGAAATTCTTATTTTCATACTAAAATACTAAATTATTATCCCTAATTATAATGCATTATTATACTCCTTAAAGATTAGCATAGTTATTTATATGAGTATTATGAGTAAGTTACCCCTTGGCTTTCCAACAACATTCTTTACAATCCACTTATCCGTCTTCACCTTTAACATAATGCTTAACTCCTTGATAAGATATCTCAACACTTATCACAACTTTATCTCATAAAGAGTATTCCTCTATCCCTAAAGAAATGCACTGTAAATCACTAAACTTCTTTTCAAATTAAAGGTAACTAGAACCAAGACTTAACTAACCATCTCAGTCATTCTTATAATTAATAAGATACTCAAATTACTAACATATTTATTATCTCCTTCGTCAAGAAATATTAATTAATCTTGCCTATTAAATAGCATTAGTCATCCTCACTTATTGCCTTATGCCAATTTTTGGAAGTCATAAGGAACATTCCAAGTTTTGACGAGGAATTTTTACTTGCTAGTCTACATACCTCGTAAATTGCTTCAACAACAATTGAATGCTTCCAATATTTCTCTTAGAATAATCTTAACATAAAATTGACTTTTACCTTTCACTGTGTTACTCTAATTATTATTAATATTATAATTTTTTTAATAACCACTTTTACTTTGTATCCTCAAATTTTACTTAGTAAATGTCTTTTCATAAAAAGTTTTAGGATTTTGACCTATTATTAATTAATAAGCCTATTATAATTGTTACTCTCTTGAAAGATATAGATTTCTTGCTTTTCTTAAAAAACCTTAGAGTCATATTAAAATAACTCATCGCTTATTTAATAAACAAGTTCTAATCTTTTTAGTTCAATATTTATTTCCAACCTAACCACCTAAACTTGGATATACCCCTAAACTTCTTTATTGTAGCATTATCTATTCACCTAGTTAGGTTCTCTTAGACTAATTCACTAGTCCTTTAAAGATATGCCATTGTAGGGACTTTTTACTAACATAGCTTCATATTAAGAATTATACAAGTATCATTAATCATAAGGTGAGATGGTTGAAGATCCTTAAATTCACTTCCACCCATTTCTACAGTACAAGAACATAGGGCTAAGATCAAGTAGCTATAAACTTTAGTGGTTTAAACTACATTTGACTAATTGAATCTCATTAAGGGTAGAAAATTTTAATCATTGAAATATCTATACTTTTATAATAGCTAGGCTTATTTACTAGGATAAGGAGAATAGTCAAATATCACTAAAATCTTAAGTAAGAGCCATAAGATTATCATTACCCAAAGGATGCTGTCTAACACTAACTTCTTATAGGTTAGAGTATCATTGCATTCTTCCCTATAATTATGACAATGCTAATAAAGTGTTCCATTGTCCCTATTTAGCTAACTATACTATCCTTAAAATACTGCCGCTTCAAAACTAAGTCCTCAAATTCAATCATAAGAATATTACAACCTCACAAACTTTACATTTATCCTTTATACTACTAGTCTTCTTGGATTCTCTTTCTATATCTAATCAATTAGAGTAAGGATTATTAACTGACTAAATGGAATAGGTAGCCTCTTAGGAAATTTACACACAGCTATGCATAATTAAAATTCTTAAGCAAATTTAAATTCTACCTCAAACATTTAGAATAAGTATTATCCTTTACATACCACATCCTTTAATATAAACACTTTCATATTATATTTCATATGTGGGGAAACTAAGATTGATCAAGTAAGTCGATATGTAACCTCAACATTCTATTACCATTCCATTGCTCTATTAAACATTCTAGATTGATATTGCTAAACCTCAACATCCATAATTCATAGCTTAGAAGTTGGAACTACATAAACCTAATCAATACAGCTAAAAATAACTTGAAACACATTCTTTTAGTGAACCTTCAACATAGTTTGACTGTGTTAGGACTGCCTAATTACATGCCCAAGCTAATCTACATAGCCTACCTATGCCCATCTCAAGTTCCTATACCACAACTTCCAAATTTCACCAAACATGTAAATCTTTAGCCTAATCTTCCCAATATCCCTATGTACTCATTTAGGATTCAATTAAACATGGTTGTAACATCATAATATAATCGTTGATATACTACTTAGTCTAGTACTTCAACTCTACAGTTACGCATTCTAAATAAGCAACATACCATTACGTCACCCAACTTGTCCATCTTTACTAATACGATAATCTTAAAGTTCATAGACTAAAAACTATTCCTTAAACTCCCTATTACACTAATCTTATAAGGGAAAAGTTGAAGTATTCACTATTTAGGTAAACTATTTCTCAAACACACCATTAAGTTATTTAAGTAAATTCAATTCTTAGATTTACAAATTAACATGTAGATAAGATAATTCTCAAGATATATAAGTTTATCATAACCTCAAATAATCATATAAATCCTTCAATTCTAACATATACCCATTATAATCAATTGGAATCTCAAGTTGCTCTTTCTAAATAATCATTTTTAACCTATGGATATAAGGATTATAGCCTTGGTTTTCAATATACCTCAATTAGTGCAAGTATCAAATCTCAACCCGTAGTATACTATATTTTCAATTAATCTTGAAAAGAGTATACTACATCCTAAAACAACCTTAAACAAAGCATACTAAAACCTTAATTAACCTTGAATAGCATTGATTTTGAATGGTCGATACTAAATTATAACACCTAGCATTTATATATAAAATAATATAAATTTTACAATAATAATCTATTCATAATCATTTGTAAAAACTAAAATGATCAATTTATAGTGCAACTCTAACATAACAACCCCATTTAAAATCTCATCAACTTGTTTGATAATAAAAACTGGATAGTAAAATAAACTAAATTACTAAAATCTCAAATATTACATCAAACATAATTCCTACTACGTTTCTTTACTAAACTACCTCAACTAAAAAATTCATTACTTAGCTTTTCGTGCAGCTCCCTACCCTAGAAATGCTATTAACAAAATATGAGATAAAATCCTTATAGCTAATGGAGTTTTAAAACATGAATTCCTCGACATAAATATAAGGACTTTTAAAAAAGGATGTGTCTAGTGTAAGAAAATAATGCATGCGAAGACAATACTTTTAAGAAACATTTGTTAGCTATGTGAATCAATAGTTTACAATTCATCTTCATGAACATAAATCAAGGATACAAATAATTTACTTCAAATCATTTTCTCAAAACAAACCTTTCTTTTATAAAAAAAATTATATGCTTGATAATACTCACAGGCAGGATTTCACTACTATAGCCCTTGCTTTTCATTTAGTGGTATTAACAATGTAAGATGATTATACAGTTCACTTATCTTTCTCATATCGAACGAGGTCTATAACTTTAAATTTGGCCTTTGGCTAATAATGATTACTCACTGGAGTACAGGTGTGCATATCTCACATAGTAAAGTGGCACATTGGCCTATCAAACTTGGTGCATTGGCTTATTAGTCAATAGCATCATATCATAATCATCAAGTAAATAATCATCCTTAGGTTTTTAACCACACGATTCCATCTCATAAGCAACTAAAAAAAGTATATATTTAAAATCACATAATCATTTAAAAAATAATGCACTTCAAGTAGAGTAGTAATTTCACATTTCAATATATATAATAAGATCACAATTTCACAATTTCACTTTCAAAACTTTTACGGGTCAAAACATCATATCCAAGTAACACCTTTCTCATTACTTGAAGTGCCACAAAATATTTGTAAACCACAAATTTAAATTAAATAAAGCATACACTAACATTATATTTATAATTACTAGTTACCTTGCAAAAGTCTACACTTAGTCAAACTTTCTACCAAAGAACAAGTTAAAGATCTACAATTGTAAAGTAATACATAAGAATAAATCTTCCTATCAAATAACTCAATCCTAATTAACTTTTCAAAGTTATCACTATTGCACGAATTCCAATGCTAACAATCCACCAATGTCATGCTAACTTATAAGTGGCTAACATTTTATCTCCAATTTCATCAACCAAAAAATTGAATTAGACCACTACTATAAATTTAGATGACTTAAATATATAAATTAGGAATTATAAAATTCTAAATTTACCCAAAATATGCCTTTAATAAAAGGTTAATTTCCACTAAGTATCATATCGAACACCTAAAGTTCATTAATCTAATTATTACTAATTACATAATTTAAACCTCATCTAATTTAGCAATTAATGATAAATAAAATAGAAATTATAACTTAATTAGTCCAATCTCAATTCCAAACAACCTCCAAACATACCTTACTTGAAAGGGCTCAACACTTTGTGTTCTAATTAGCACATCAAACCAAGACATTATATCACCATAATTAATTTGGTAGCATTAAATACAAATGCATACAATTATAGAGTATAGAAATTACTTTAATTTCATCTTTATCACAAATCTAATTTTCACCTAGGTAATACATCAAACACTTAGTGTGTATTCATAAGTCATCATAAAATTGAATGTCTATCACTAATCCAATCTTATCAATTACATTATTGAAGGCTCAATTACATATTTAATTACTCAATTTTAATTTTAATCATGAAAATCCCCAAAATATCAAATTGTCAAATCTTAAGATTCAATATCATCTATTTTAAATTGTAATTGGTTCAACATGAAACTAAAAAGGATTAGAACTTTTTTTTCTTTTATTATCTTAGCCAAATCTTTTAAGAAACTATTTAAATTGCTTCTCAAAGTGTTGTACCCAAAGCTTGTAGTTCCCTTTTTCTCCTTTTGATGAAAGAAAATGTCCCACTCACTCTCTTTTGTTATATGCAGTGTCAAGTTACTAGTTTGGGATGATAATTTTTAGAATAAAAAATAAATAAATAAAAAGATGACATGGTTAAGTGATAGGTTATAAATCTAAGACATGGGTTTGGATAAAATTCACTCCTAGTAATAGTACCTCACTTAAATAATCACTTTAGATATGTTTAATAAATGAAAACCTGATGTAATAAATGAGCATCTTATATTTCAAGACGTATTATTGTGCTTTTAATTGATCAAAATTACTATAGTCTAACTATTTCACCTTTTATTCATTTCTAATCTACCTTTAAAATCCAATTAATTCAAGACTCTAACCCATCTAATTAGTCTCCCAAATATAATAAATCACTATCATTTAATTAAAATCCAATAAATACTTAAACCTTCCAATTAACCAAGAATAACTCTTAAATCTTCTAACATCACTATCATTTCACTTAAGTCCATCTTTAACATAGTAAAATAAATTAACTAAACACATAAATATTCCATACCATTTACAAATTAAAAATAACATAATACAAATTAAACTCATTAAATAAATCTTTAATTAATTATTTTAGTTAAATTAATAATTTTAGACGTTACAAAATGTACAAGAACTAAAAACATAAGAGTGTAAAGAAGAGAGAAAATCACACCATAGAATTTATAGTGGTTTAGACTAAGATAGCCCTTCATCCATTCCCTAGGTACAAAGCAAGGGAATTATGTATATTAGGGAAATCATAATTATGTCCAAGCAATTTGTTGCCAGAGAGTAGTTCTAAGGACTTTTTACTTTCTAATCATCAAGGAAACCTCACAAAATTACATAATTGTATTTTATCACCTAAACACTTCAAGGCAATTTACACTTAGAATCAATCCCTTAACTTTTACTACGCAATCATCAAAGTAACCTAATACAACAAGATCAACCCCAAGAACTTTTACAATCCCACAAACACACTAGGATTATCATAGGTTCCTAGCAATCAAGTCACTAAGATTCTCACAAGTTCTTAGCCACCTAGGTGATATATAACAAGATATATACAATGAAAGCCCAACCTCACACAAAGCATGAAAAATGTAAGCTTAAAAATTTACTCACTTAGAGTTTATACCACATTGAAGCACAGTAAGCAAGCAACCAAATAGATAAAGAGTATAACTCTATAATGCATCATGTATTCTTCATTCTCTGTTCCACCAACTTCTTCTTTACTACTTTTCTTTTTAAATAGCCAATCCTTTGCACAAAGTCGTTAACCAATGGAAAGGCATTCTTTCTTTGCCTTTAAATTCTTCCAATAGTTAGTAAAGTCTTCATTAAATGCTTAGAAATGTTGGACCTTCCTTAACGTTCTATTGGAGCTTTTCTCTTAATAAATGTTAAGGCTTCTCTCTTTCATTAATATTATAACTTCTTTCTTCTATTGGAGCTTTTCTCTTAATAAATGTTAAGGCTTCTCTCTTTCATTAATATTATAACTTCTTTCTTCTACTTCTGTCTTTCTTTCTTTCTTTCTTTCTTTCTTTCTTTCTTTGTGAAGAGGAACTAAGATAGAGTAAACTGAGAAATAAGTTTCTTCTATTCAAGCTTTTTGAATTTTCCTCTTTCTTGAGAACAATAACTAGCATTAGGTAGGATAGGACAACATGTATAACACTTTTCTAACTCTCCTTTTCTTTTGTTGAACCAATGTACTTCATTGCATTATTAAGAAATTAAAATATGATAATTCCATTTAACCTTTTGCTCATTTGCCATTTTCATTTTTGTTTCTCAAATAACAACGGATTAAAAGTATTACATCAAAAGAGACATCAAGAGTTTGCCTAATCTTGTGACTTCTAGATATTGCATGATAATCTAAAGCTCTTTTACCTTTACCCCTTTGGTTAATGACTTTTAGTTCTAGTGCACGAGAAGACAAAACCCAAAATCAAATATTCAATGAAAAGCTCCATGGGCCAATGTTAAAAGAGGGATTTTTGGCCCATTGATAATGATACTTTGCTTGTGTTCTTTTTATAGCCCATAGAGTATTTTCTCTTAAGAGCTATTTACTTAATGTTGAGTGAATACACTGAATTTTATTTTATTTTTATTTTTAAAAAAACTTGTTTGGGCCAATGTGACTTTTCTCAACAATGTTTTGCCCCAAATTAAAAAAAAAATGATTTTCTCAAATTTCTTTAGCTCAAAATGCAACAAGGATTTTCCAAAATTTTTATAATGTGATCTAATTAAGAATGTATTTCACAAGAATATTTATAACACAATCCAATTTATTTTTCTAAAAATATTTTTTAAATATGGCTTTTCACCTAATATTATTTGACATAATTAAAATTTATTTAGAAAATCATTTGAAGATTTTTATAGCAACACAATAGAAATTAAAAAAAAAAAAGGACAAGACAAAGAAGAACCCCTATTAGAAACTCATTGCTAACCTATATCTCTTTAAGTCGAAATCCCAAATTTCAGCTTTGCTATATACTTCTTGTATTTTTCTCACTTTTGCTCGAAGCCATTTACATCTTTTCTCCTTCTTGCTTCGTTATCTTTCTCCTTCACTATGTGCTCTCTCTACTTCCATTATTGTCTATTTCTTTTTTCTTTGTCAACATGTGTGCTTTTCTTATTATTTCTTTGCTCACTCTATTCTTTCTTTTTGCAGAACTTGTGCTTCTCTCCCCACCTCACTCTCTCTGGCTCAAATAAAAATTGCGGTAGAAGATATCATGTTTTGAACAGTGGTGAACCATAATTAAACACAATAAACAGTAAAAAGAGCTTATAACTTTTATAATACGATTGATTTCTTTGATTTGGTTTATTTTGCATCGTGACTAAAAGATTCATAAAAAAAATTAGTCAAATTTTCAAATATTTGATAAATATAAAAGAATATGTATATATATATATATTAGCCTTTTAAAAATACATATTTTAGCTATTTGCTCTTTGAATCTTATAAATACATAATTTAGTCTCTGAAAAATATATACATAAACTATTTAGTTCTTAAATTTTAAGATGCATGATTCAGTCCTTGAAAATTTTAAACTCACTCCTTGTTAGTCTTTAAAATATATACTAATAGGGACTAATGAATCACAAGCAAAAATTTTTAAGAATTGAGTGATATTATCAATTAGTTAAAACATGTATTTTCAAACAGTAAATTATGTATATCTAAAATTTAAATACCAAATAATTAAGACTTTTTTTGGGGGGGGGGACCTCATACAAAAATAATTTGGGTAACATTGGATGGTCTTTTATTACTAAAGTAAATATGATATTTAAACTGTCCTTAAAAAATTATATGCTAGATATATCTATATGTCAAATTTTCATTTATTAAGAGGTATTTGTGTATTAAATCAGTTCTTTCATAAATGGAAGTGTACCATAGAAATTTCATGATCATTGAGGGGTGAATCTAGGTATTAGGTCAATAATTGAAATTTCATCCACTGGTTTGAAAAAAAATAAAATAAAATTATGCTTGGTTAAATTCTGTTCAATATTTTTTGACATTTTGATATATATATATATATATATATATATATATATAAATTATAATCCTTTAAAATGTATTTTTTTGTGAAAGAAGTTAACTTTTGCATTAAATGAGGCCATAATTTTATTCTTAAACTAGATTGATGTTAAATTTTAATATGAGATTTTAATTTTATTTTTAATATGATAGTAAAAATAGTTAAATAATTTTGTTTTTAAAAGAAATACATATTGTGTAAAAAGTCACCTTTATTGACACATATAAATTAAAAAGAATCTAAGTTTAATTTTTGAAACAAGACATATTGAGTATAATTTAGTTAAATTTATTAAAAAAAAATTATTGTAGTTTACTAAAAAAAAAAGGAAGCAAAATTCAACCTTGGCCTTTCTATTTTAGGTCATGTTGTGGCCGTGCCTGTGAGATTATTTGATGAAAATTTCAGGTAAAGTTGGGTGATTACATTTGTATGTGGCAATTCCTTATTAGATGATCAATATCATAAAGATTTGATAAAATTTTATATTAGTTATTTACTATCTAATACAATCCTCATCTTTTTTTTTAAGTTTGAGACTAGTTATGAAATGATTTATATTGAAGTATAGCATAGGGCATAGGTAGAGTTACAGATTTCAAGCCAATAAGAAAATAAGTTTAATGTTGCAGAAAATAAAATGTTGTGTTGAATGATTGAATATATCAAATAAGATAGAATTAGAAATGAATACATTAGAGAGAAAGTTAAGATTATATTTGTTATGAAAAATATTGTAGAATCACATCTTAAATGGTTTTGACATATGTGGAGAAGACATATAAAAATTCTAATGAGAAGAGTAGATTAGATGGAGAATAGTCTAATAATTAGAGGTAGAAGAAAACAAAAAAAAACTATAAGTGAAACTATTAAGAAATATTTAAAATTAAATGGTTTATTTAAATATATGATTTATAATAGAACTTTATGACATCGTTTGATCTATATAGACAATTTCATTTAATGGGAAAAAGCCCTATTGTTGTTGTAATTCCTTATTGGATGAAAAATTATTAAAATTTAAAAAATAAAAATTGCAATGTACCTTGGAGAGAATGTTATAATCAATTATTATTTTTTTACATTATTCTTGGTCCAAGTATCATTAATTATTATTTTCTTATATATGAAAATGAAAATTAGAGGGGCATAAGTAGTGTATTATATCACAGTCTCAATTTGTGAACATCCAAACAGAGATTTTTTTTTTTTCCTCATCTTCAGGCACATATTTTAGTAGATAACAAAGGTAAGTCCATTGTTTCTTCATTGAATATGTTTTTTAATTTTTTTTAAATAAAAAATTTTTGTCAAAACTTGACTCATTTATTGAAATTTATTTGTATAAAATAACAATAAAAAATAAATTTTTTTTAAAAAATCAACACCTTTATATTAAATCATAACAAAAAATAAAATCTACTTATATAAGTTTTTTAATAATTACCATAATTCAAAACATAGTTTAAAGAAATATTATGTGACAATTAATGTTTGAGACTTTTTTTTCTTAGCTTGTGATTTTATATGAATAGATTCCATATAACTAGTTATAATTTGAAAAAAAAAGTTTTTTAAAAGTCTTTTAGGTAAATAGATTTGACTTTGGAAATTGAGGATTCAATGGAAAATAGAAGAGTAAATTAAATAACTTTTTTGAGTTCCGTCAAAATTATATAGATTTTTTTTATTTTTAAAATATAAATTTTTTTCTTAAAATAAAAAGTTAATTTACATTTTAATTTAATTTTAAACTTTTTAATCATAATATATTTCATTTAATTGTTTTAGTTTTTAAAATATATTTATATTTAGGTTAATAAAAAATATTTTAATAAAAATTTAAAATTAAACTAGAGTGTAAAATAATTTTTTGATCAAAATATGTTTTATTTAATTTTTTTTAATTTGTAAAGAAAATATATTTAGCTTAATAAACAGTATTTAACTATAAAATTAAAATTAAATTAATTTATGCAATAATTTTTTATTTAAAAATTAAAATTAAATTAAATTATACAATAATTTTTTATTTAAAAATTTGTATATTTTTTAAAAATAAAAAATTATATAACTTAAAAAAAACCGAATAGGAATTTTAATAATTTACTTCGATGTGCCTTCTGCCACACGACCCTTCCAATTTTGTCGCAACAGTGCGCGCGCTTTTCGCTTGGTCTCCGACTCTATTCTTCTGCCTCAGAATTGGGGGATATTTGTGTTCACCATTAACATCAAAGATCGAATAATCAAAACGTATCCTGATAGAATAGCGAAGAAGAGGCCTCATAACGCTAGGCTCCAGCTTCATTCATGGATCAGCCGTCGACAGATATAGAAGCTTCTGGAAGAAGAGTGGGTGTGGCTGTGGATTTCTCAGGATGCAGCGACCTAGCACTCAAATGGGCGGTGGATAACGCCGTTCGCGACGGAGATACCCTCATTCTCGTTGTCGTTCGCCCCGAACAGTTCTACGAGCGCGGCGAGATGCAGCTTTGGGAAACTACTGGCTCCCGTAATTAATCTCTCTTTTGCTCTGTTATTTTCTGTTTGTTTCTCACGAAAATTTTCATGGCCGTGCTTCAACAGGAAATTTGCAAGGAAATATTTTACTTTATAAAGTAAATTCAGTATCTTATATATATATAAATATATATATGTAATATATTTAGATACTCTTCTTAAATTATAAGTGATGTGATAATGGCTTTGTTTTTTATTTGGAAAAGTGGGATAGATTAAATTTGGATGGGACTTACTTCTAGCTCCTCGTAAACATGAATTACAGATTTTAATAATAATTTTTTAAAATATTAAAAATTGATTAAATTTAGCTATATTAAAATAATGTATTTTTAAAATATTAAAATTAAATTAATATTAATAAAATTTTAATAATAAATTATTTTACATTTTTTTTACTTTAAAATACTAAATTGTATAAAAAAATAAATTTAACAGTTAAAGCATAAAAATATGTTTTTTAAGAATTAAATTATTTATTTTATTTTTCAGTTAATCCATCATTTAAATAACAAGAGAGATTAATATATTTTGTTATAAAAATAAATTAATTAAATAAAATAAATATACATATATATATATATTAAAATTAATTATATAAATTTTTTTTGAGTTTCGTTGAAATTACATGAATTATTTTTTTATTTTTAAAATACATACAAACTTCTTATAAAACAAAATTATATGTTACACTTTGTTTGATTTTAATTTTTTTTAATTAAAATATCATCCACCAATTTAAATATATGTTTTTTATGGAGAATATTTTAATTAAAAATTTTAAAATTAGATTAAATTATTTATTTTAAAAATAAAAGAGATGTATGTATAATTTTAATAATAACAAAAATTATGTGATTTACTCTAGATTCCATTTTTCTACACATTGGACATCTCCAAAATGCAATTTTGGCCTTTCAGATTTGATTTTTTAGTCTTAATTATTGTTTTTCTTAAATTAGTAATTATAGAGTTATTTTTATTTTACATCTTGTATCTTTCAAAATAAAAAATATCAAAATAAAAAAATTAAATTTAAACCATTCAAATTTAATCTAAGGAGCCAAATTTACTTCTGCACATCATCCAAATACCATTTACTCTATATTAAAATTGAGTTATATTAAAATATATATCTAATATATATATATATATATATATATATGCCTGTTTAGCTTGGTATCGTTTTTATTTATGAATTTAGTAAACTTAAAAACAAATTTACTTTGACTTTTGAGTTTTGGTCAAAAGGTTTAAACTTTAAATGTTGGATTACTCTGACATCATTTCTAAATTTTACAAATGAATGATAATGAGTTAGCAATTCAATCTTGAATAATTATATAGAAAGCTCTACTTTGAAGATGATGGAACTTTTTCACTTGAATTGAGACTTTCACCATATTAATCATGAAATTTGACTGAGAATATCAAAAATAGATTAACGACAGAATTTCACCTCACTGGAGCCATCCCTAAAATTACTTTTAAACATAAAAATGATCGAACACCAGTTTGCCATGTGCTGTTAAAGGCAGTATTTTTCTTCTTGTTCTATATTTAGCTTCCATAGTCAATGGCTGTCTTTATATTAATCTAAAATATGCAGCTCTCATACCTGCAACTCAGTTCTCTGATCCTGTAATTATGAAAAAATATGGAGTAAAACCTGAAGCTGCAACCCTGGATATTGTCAAAAATGCGGAAAACCAGAAGCAAAAGGTAGAATTTCTTTCCCATTCTTCTTTTTTGCATGTGTGTGTGGTTTTTTTTTCACTTATTTATTTATTTTTTTAAATACAAGTCATGCGTTGATAGATTAGGATTATCTGCAGTACTGTATAGTGGAAGAGAAAAAGAAAACATATGGTAAGTCTCTTTTTTAATTTTTAAATATAAATTATAGAATAATTTATATACAGCCCGTTTGTTACGTAAAAAGTATTTTAATAAAAATGAAAACTGAATGTTAAATAGAATGAAAAAAAAAAACTGTTTGGTATGACATATAATAAAAAAGGAATGTATTTACTTTAAATGTTTGGTTGATTGAAAATAGTGTTAGAATAGAAACTAAAGTAAAGTAAAAGACTAAAATATCCTTATAAAAAATATGTAAAAATAAAAACCTGCATTTTTTTTAATTTAATCACCCTGATGCTTTTCACCTTTCGTGTGTGCACCGACGACCTAACCCTCTCATTCCATTAAGCCCCGTTGTTTGCAACTCAGAAGAAATACAAACGGCCATCGTTGCTAGTTGCGTCTTATTGTGGCATTAAAGAGGGGAAGCCATCCATTTATAGTCGACGTTGTCTAGATCTTGCACAAGTCATGGCATAATAAAACTAGAGTTCGAAGGAGTTGCTTAGCTGTCCCTTCATTTTGTATCGCAGGCGTCTGTACCATCACAAGGGCAAAATATACTTTCTCTATCTTTTCTCCATCTAATGGTCACCTTCCTGCGCTCAACAAAGGAAATTGCTTGGGAAGCTAAATTTTCCCTTCCATTATGCTTTCTCCATACCAAACGCATTTGGCAAACTGATTCTATTTCTCTTTCCCTTTCCAAAGATTTACCAAACAAGCCAATAGATTTTTTTTGAATATTTGTTAGAATTATACGGACTTTTATTTTATTTTAAAAAATATATATAAATCTTTGCGAAACAAAAAATTATTCTGTACTTTAATCAATTTTTAAATTTCTTGATTAAAATACTCTTCATTAATCTAATATATAAAAAAGTTTAAACAAAAAGTATTTTAGTCAAAAAAATTAATATTAAACTAAAGTATAAGATTTTTTTTTTGTTTCAAAAGAAGTTTGTATATATTTTAAAAATTAAAAAAAATTATGTAATTTTAACAAAATTCAAGAAAAATTGTACAAGTCACTCTAAATTATATTATATAAATAAGATTCTCTAGATAATTACATCTAGAACAATTAAGAAAAGGGAAAAAATAGATATTTTTGCATAAGTAGTATTTATCTTATTATTTATAAATCACATTCATAAATAACTTTGTTATACATGATTTGACAGACCCATAATTTTAAATATATATATATATATATTGATTGTCACTTGTTTATAAGTGTTGTTCATAGACATTAGACAACACTGGCATGACTTACTTTTAAAGAAAAACATCCCAAAAAAAATTTGAATGAGTTTATATGGCCCATCTACTTTCATTCTTTGGGGAGCACTTAGCCCACCCAAAGCTTTGAAATGCTAGATTTCAAACTTATTCTTTTTTTAATAGAAAGCAAGTTAAAATAGACTACTTCACACTTAAAAAGGAAAAACAATCGGTGATGATGGACTCTTTGAACTCTGATGAAATTCACAACAACATAACCATGGTAGAAGAAAAGGATCTTTTGGATAGAAGTAAGAAAAATACTTAATGGAGAGAGCATATGTGATGAGGTTATGGCATTAGACGAAGATGTGGATAAGATTCATTACTAGAATTAAGATGGTAATGATGATTATATTCTTAGGAAGAGGGTGGAGCCCTTAAGGCTAAATATGGAGAACCAAGGAATGATATCTTACAAGGATTCACTTTTGGGTTACAATGGAATTGACAATAACCAAGAAGTGGTTTAGGAGGATGAATGGAATTTGGATTCAAAAGAGGAAGCAGAGTTTATAGTCTTCGATGAGATTAAAGAACTTATGAAAATGCACCTGGTGATCTTGGTTTCTAATAAAGAATGGCAGGACTATTGCAGGCTATGGAGGAAGGCAATCATCCTAACTTTGTTAGGGAAGAAATTGGGCTATAGATATTTAAAAGCCAGATTATTAAAATTATGGAATCGTCAAATTTTGAATTGATAGATATTGAAAACAACTTTTTTGTTGCAAGATTTAACAATGACAAGGGCCACCATTATGTCTTGAACGAAGGTCCTTAGGTGATTATGGAGCATTACCTTGTAGTGAAAACATGGTCTCCTGATTTCAATCCATATTAGAACCAGCTGGGGAAAATCTCAATTTGGGTGAGAGTTCCTAATCTCCTTATATAATATTACGACAAAATTTTTCTATGGCGGCTTGGAAATTGCACAGGGAGAATGTTAAAAGTGGATACCAACATGCTATCTACAGGTTATGGTGATGAAGGCTAGATAGAAAGGGGCCACTTCGCCAGATAGAAAGGGACCACTTCGCCAGAATAAGTGTGGAGATAAACCTAAACAAGAAATTGGTTTTTAAAGTGATTGTGAGAAATGTTGTGTGTGCTGTAGAATATGAGGGCCTAAACTTGATCTATTTCACTTGTGGAAGATATGGACACAAGAAAGATGACTTTAACAAAGAGTCAACAATGGCAATTAGAGTAGTACTATAGAGAAATGAGATACTCAAAAAGGAAAACAGACCATCATATTAGAATATCTCGTCAAGGAGGAATACAAGCTATGGATGCTTGTAAAAAAATCACTGAGGCAATGCATTAGAGTTGATAAGGTGTTAGATCTTCAGGGACCTACCACAGTAAACCCCTCCATGACTCCCATAGAAAAAGCTAACTAATGTTTCTAGGTTTGTAACTATAGCCGAATCAGAGGAAGAATTGATGGAGATTGAACATGCAGATAAGTAGCAAGAAGAAGGATCCTTGAACACATTGTAGGAGGAGACCTTATCGAGAAATGAGAATACTAAGTCAAAAAATGCATAGGAGCAAGTTTCACATATTAGTGAAAATCACTTAGCCACCCTAAGTGTTAAGAATCTAGGCAAACCTCCTAAGTTAGAGGTAGATAAGCATAGAGGAGGTCCAATAAGCCCAACAAATTCACAACCCAAGCCCAAAATGCGCACACACCTTGTAGCATAGAGAAGTGTCTCTTAAAACAATAACAAAGATAAACTAAAGGCCCAAAGTAGGAACAACTTGGCTTTTAAGAGGCCAGGTAGACAAAACTTAAGCAAAGGGGTCTATGAGGCTGTAAAATAGTTCAGTGGGCCTTTTAACCTTATAGACCTAGGAGAAAATATCTTAAACTTAGGGCAGAAGAGTAAAGGGAGTTGAGAGATGGAACTGAATATGAAAACAAAGGAGTAGGACATGCTTCGGCTTATGAGATACACACAACAGAGTCTTTAAGACAGGGGTGAACAGGGTAAGTTAGAGTTATGTGAAGCCTTGAAGGTTCATACAAACCTTTTGTATTGGCCTTATGGCTTCACTCAATACCCACCTCCTTTTTTATTATTATGAATATTAGTAGTTAGAATTGCATAGGGGTAAGATTAAGAGTGTTTGGTGGCTGAGTTAAAGACTTAAGTTAGATGAATGAGACTTTGAAGCTTTGCATTCTTAAGCCTCGTATCAGTGCGTTTAAAGCAGATAAGGTGGTGAGAAGGCTTTGGTTCATGGATTAGATTAGAGTGGAAGCAATAGGGTACGCAGGGGGGATTTGGTTGTTGTGGAAGGATGATATTTTTTGAAGTCATATGACATTGATTGACCAGATTCTAAACTAATGTGTTATTTACCTTGCTTCTAAGAAATCTTTTTTCTTCTTTAGGGTCTATGGAGATACTAATCCATTTAGGAGATTAAGACTCTGGAAAACCTTGGTAGAGATTGCAGAGAACATAGTCAAACCATGACTTGTCATGGAGGACTTCAATGCTTATTTGGAGATCAATGATAAGCGTGGAAGGAAGTATCATAATTGGATGACTATGTGCTAATTCTCCTAGTGTATCAAGAACACATAGCTAATGGATTTGGGTTTTAATAGATTGAGATATATGTGGATCAGAAGGGAGTTAATGGAATGCATTGATGGGGCTTTTGCTAATATTGCATGGATCCATTGATTTGAAAATTCTAAACTACAACACTTCCTAAATTATGGGTTTGATTACAATGTAGTTAAACTCTTGCTAGAAGGAAATTTATTGAAAAGGAAAAGGAATAAAACCTTCAAATTTCATACTGCTTGGCTATTAGAAAACTCATTTGCTAATGTAGTAAAAGAGACTTGGTAAGGCAAGGATTGGGTTGATGGAGTCTCTGCCTTTACTTCTAAAGTCAAGGAGTGGCACTATAATACCATAGGTAGCATTTCTTCTATGAAAAATAGGGTCTTTAATCAGCTTAATGGCATTGAGTCTGCATTAAGTAAGAAAACTAATTTGCACCTGGTTAAGCTCCGAAAAGCACTTTTGAAGGAGTACAAGAAAATCTTAACCCATTAAGAGATCATCTGGTTGCAAAAATCTAGGTGTAATTGGTTATTATGGGTGGTTCAAAATATAAAATTCTTCCATACTATAGTTAGGAGGCATAGAAACAACATTGAAGCATTAAAAGATGACAGCAGAATTTGGATTGATAACTATAAAGTCTTAGGGAGCCTAGCAACTAATTTCTTTAAACATTTATATTCAAAGGAACTAGGGTTCAGACTTAAACTTTTCATCTCTAATTGTTTCCCCAGCTTAAGCAGAGAAGATCTTGAATTCATTCAAAGGTCGATCTCAAATACCAAGATTATGAGTGCAGTCTTCAGCATTGGCTCTTATAAAGCTCCTAGACTTTATGGTTTGCAAGCTATCTTTTTTCAAAGCCAATGGGGTGTTATTGGAGAATGTATTTGTGATATGGTTAAGGAGGCATTCAGGCACCCAAGCTTTGTTGGGTGGATCAATCATACTCATATTGCTTTGATTCCTAAGACGAAAAATCTAGAGATGATGAAGGATCTTAGACCTATTTCTCTATGCAATGTTATGTTCAAGATCATCATCGAAATTATTGCAAATCGTTTAAAGAACTATTTAAACAAACTCATGGCTCTAAATTAAAGCAACTTCATCCTGGGATGACATAGTAATGATAATATTATCATCGCTCAAGAGGTCATTCATGTGATGAAAACAAAGGAGGGGAGAAAAGGCTTTGTTATAATTAAGATGGACCTTGAGAAAGCATATAATAGAGTTGAATAGGAATTTTTGGAGCATACTCTTTTGACAATAAGCTTAAGTAACAATTTTATTGCTCTTATCATGGCTTGTGTATCGAGTTGCCAAATGTGGGTGCTATGGAACAGGGAAGCTCTAGAGAACTTCAAAACATCAAGGGAGTTAGATAAGGATACCCCCTTTCTCCCTACCTTTTTGTGTTGTGCATGGAACATCTTGGACATTGCATTGAGTGGGTAATGGAACGTAATTATTAGAGACCCATTCAACTTTCATGAAATAGGCCTCCTATATCCCATCTGTTCTTTGACAATAACCTTGTCTTCTTTATAGAAGCAACTACATATCAAATTAAAGTAACGAGAAAGTGTATTGATATTTTTTGTTTGTCATCATGTCAAAAAATTAATTTCTTAAAAACAAAGATGTTTTGCTCTTGTAATGTCCAGTTTCAAAGGGCTATGTCTTTGAGTCAAATATTGAGAGTCTTTTTAATGACAGAACTTAAAAAATATCTTGGTATCCCTCTGTTGTATTCTTGAGTCTTAAAAACCACATTGAAATACATCTATGAAAAATTAAACATAAAGCTATCTTCTTAGAAAGGAAAAGTGCAAAAACTTGCTAGGAGAAACACACTTATTCAGGCAATGGTGGCTACTTACCCTGCTACTTTATGCAAACTGTCACACCCGAAAATGCGACCGCGTGGCGCTTAAACAAAGAAAAATTCTTTGAAAAGATATTTCGATTCAATCTCCCAAAGAAATGAAGACCGAAATCAAAATCAGAATAAGTAGTAGAGTCGCCACCAAAATTTTAGTTTTTGAAAAGGCAAAACTTTGGAAAAGCCTTTTTATTTGAAAAATAAGAAAAATAGACTACAAATCAGAAAATGGGTTCGGGAGTCGATTGTGAGTGGGGAAGGTGTTAGGCACCCCACAACACCCGTTGCTAAGAACGGTTACCCTAAGTCAGTTGTATAAAATTAATATGGCTTCTATTTTATTTTAATTCTCCTAACAAATCATATGCAAAAATAAGAAATGGAAATAAAAGAAATAAAATTAAAATAAGAAGGGAAAAAGAAATTAAACACACAAAATTAGAAAAGCAAAATAAGAGAAATTAAGAAAAGAAAATTTTATTTACAAGAATGGACTTGACCTAGGATGAAAGCCTAGAGCCTACGTACCCTCTAAGAGGGATCAAAGTCCACGTAGTTCGACCAAGGAAATGTATTGGTTTATGTTTGTTTTGTTTTGTTTTGCTTTATGTTTTTTTTGGTTTTTTTTTGTTTTTGTTCTTTTGTTTTTTCTAATTTTTGATTTAATTTTTCTTCTATTTAATTTTTTCATTTGGGTGTTGTTTTTTCAAAAAGATGAAGAAAAATAAATCACCTTTTCCTTTAACAAATAAAACGAGTTTTGAGGTGTTTTAATTTGTTAAAAGAAAATTTAATTTTGTTTCATTGTTTTTGTTTTTTGTTGTGTTGTGTTTTGTTTTTTTTTATTTTAGGATTTTTGGTGTCTTTTATTTGTTTTTATTTGTTTTTATTTATTATTTTGGGCTTTTGTTTGATCTTTTATTATTATTATTTTTGTTTTTGGAGAGAAAAAGAATAAAAATCATCTGGACTTTTGCAAACAAAAAGAATTTAAAGTTAGTTGATGTGTTTTTATTTGCAAAAAGGCAGAACCAATTTTACTTCTTTCCTCTTCTTTTTTGTCTTTGCTTTTTTTTGTTCTTTTTTTTTTTTTACTGTGTTTTTAATGAAAAGACAAAGAAACCAAAAATTACTTCTTCCTTTAACAAATAAGATAAGTTTTGAAATTGTTTGATGTGTTTTGGTTTGTTAAAGGTAGAATTAATTTTGCTTTTCTTGCATTTTCAATTTTTCTTTTTTTCCCTTTTTTCATCTTCCCTCCTTTTGATTGATTTTGATATTTGAAACAAGATTTTAGAGTTGGGAGAAAGGAAAACAAAGGCTTTTTGGTATCTTTTGCTTGTTTTTTTCCTTCTTATTTTCTTATTTTGAAAACTCTCTCCATTTTATCCGAAAAGAAAATCATTTTATTTATTTTAATATCATTTTGTTATTGCTTGTTTTTTCCTACTAATTTCATTATATCCTTTTATTTTAAATAAAACCTTACTTGTTATCAGTAATTGAAATCCAAAATTTATTAAAACATGATTATAAAACTCAATAAGGATAAGAAGGCTTATTGCCACACATGTCCTTGAATTGATTCATATACATCAGAGGGGACAATAAATCCCACACGATAATTCTAAAAATGAAATGAAGAAAACTAAAATAAGTAACAAAATAGCAACATGAACATCCGGATATTTGTACTGTGTGTGCTTGTGTGTAACCGAAGGGCATACTTAATATAATATTTACAATTGAGGATAGAACATAAAACCAGAATCATTCGCAGGTGTATTTTTTTGTTCTTTCGAGCACACTGGTACGCTGTTTTGAACCCACTCCTAAGCTACCTCCATGATTGATGAAACTCCTTCTTCTTTCTCTGTAGTCACTCATCCAAGGATCTCGTGTAGGTTCTCCCCAGCAATTTTCATGGCCAATGGCACAGATGCAACAGAAGGAGAAGCAGAAACAGAATTGGTGCAGGGCAAAATCCATAACCACAACAAGAAATCAGCAAGCAAGTAAATGCATAAATCCAAGTTTAATCATTGGACCAAGACTCGCATCTCAAGTAGAAATCTGAACCCATAATCAGCTATACTCACAACAGAAAATCGGTACCTTTATATCAAGCGGGAACCCATATCCCTAAATAACTACTGAACCCAAATTCAACTGGAGAGAATTTAACCGAAAACTCACTTGAAATGATACCAATAAGTAGGAAATTGCTCACTCAAACAAGCTAACTAACCAAAACTGAAAACCTAGCTAACACTCCTAACATACACTTGATCTTCAAAATTTTATACTTCCACTTTAGTTCAATTAGATATATTCCAAGTGATTTCAATATCATTTCTTCCCAATTTAGCACTCGATTAAGTTCAAAATGGTGACACTCTAATCCTAAAATCTAGCTTCAGGAAAACAAGGTCATCAAGAACAATTAGATCCCCCAAAATTTAGCCTCAAGATAAAATAGCTCCACAACCTCTCAGCCTCGAATTTATTCCCATAATATGCCCACAAATGAATGACAGAACACTAGCAGAACACACTTACATAGAAAATAATGCCGACATTATAAACAGACAAGAAAAAAACAAAAACTTGCATCATGTGGACAAAGCTGCATGACGTACAGAGTCTTTAAAAATTGTCACGCAATAGCATTCATGTCATCAGCCTCACACAAAAGAGGTAAAATGCGCTCTATCCCCTTAAGGATCATGAAGAGTAGTATTTAAGAGAGAGACTTCCTAGACATTTGCATTCATATGAAACCCATTTATTCAGCAAAGAATGTAATAGTGGGTTCATTCCCAAAATAAAAACCAAGGGCAGAACATCCAACACAACAACAGCATACTCTCACATGAGCTTTTTTTTTTCTTTAAGAAAAACGTATTAAACTAAGTTAGCAAATCATAAACGCTGATAATCCTGAATTCGGGCCTGGACATTTCTTTCAAGCCTTTCATCGAACATCTGTCGGGCATATTTTAAAACACACACAGAATGCAACAATTCATAATGATCAGCAGCCCTCTCACAGCGTATAAACCAGTACAGCGACCTCACATTCAAACTACTATAAACGGATGAAGAACCTTACCTGCAGGAGTCGTGACCACGAAGAAGAAAAGGTTTGCTATTCTCCTACTGCGCCGGGGTTGCTTCAGGGTGGTGTTGAAGAGACATGATCCTCTGAGCAGGGAAGGCTAGACCGGCGCAGCTTCCACCATCAAGATTGACATGGGTAACCTCCACTCCTTCGATTTTCTTTTCAGTCCCCTCGATCCTTTCTGGTCTCCGTCTCTTCCCCTGTCTTTTTTTTTTTTCGATTTCTCTCACTCTGCTCCTCCATTTTTCGGTGTCCAACTCCTCTTCTCTGCCTCCTATCTCTCAATTTTTCTTCCGTTTTCCCTCTCTCTCTGGTTTCGATTTTCTTTCTCCTCCCTTCGTCCTCGTCCCTTTTTTTCCTCCTCCCTGCTCCTGGTTTCTCCTTTTACGCCTTCGCACCCTCTCGGCCTCTGATCTTTTTTTTGGTCTCCTCCGAAATCCTCCTCTCAATATCTCGCTATCTCCCCGAATCTCTCCCTCTGTTTTTTTTTATTTCCCCTTTTATCGCCGGAAATCCGAAGGCGCCCCTCTCTTCCCTCTCTCTCCCCTCTCTCGGCCTTCCACGGTGAAAGAGACCTCAGGGGAGGTCAACTCCTCGATCTCCACTCCTCCTCCTCTGCCCCTTTCCCTGCTGGCTTTTTTTCTGAAAACCTAGACGCTGCCTCCTGTCCCCTCTTTCAGCCTACGCTTCCGTCCTCTTTTCTGCCAAAGCCACACTAAGGAAAAGGGGAATTGGGCTTGGGTTGGTTAAAATGGGCCTGCACCGGGGGGGGGGGGGAAAGGGAATTGGGCTTCACCATTTTTTTTCTCTTCTTCTTCTTTTTTTTTTTGTAATTTTTCTTTCAATTGTTTTTCTGAAAACTTTTAATTTTAATTTTAATTTTTTGTTTTTTTTTGTTTTTTGTTTTCTTTCATTTTCTCTTAATTTTCTATTTGCTTTCTTTTGTTCCTTTTTTATTGGTTTGTATTTCTACTAATTTGATTGTATTAATTTTATTATTTTTATAATTGGTCCGGACAAAATACGGTGTTCACACAAACAATGCATCTTCCCACCTTTGTCTACGAGGATATAGAAAGAGCCGGTAGAAATTTTCTTTGGGGCTCATCAGGTGAGGAGATGAAACTTCATCTACTTGCTAAGGAAACTATTTGTAGTCCAAAATGTAGAAGAGGTTTGGGAATTAAAAGTTTAAAAATGCAAAATAAAGCTTTTCTTATGAAGTTATGTTGGTCTTTAGTGCAAAAACTTGAGGCTTTATAGGTGTGGAGATCAAATACTACCCTTAAGTCAAAAATGCAAAAATGTGTCAAATGCTTAGGCAAGCATCTCAAAAACCCAGCCCAAGTTTTATGATCACGTGGGATGGAACCTTGGCAATGGAACTTTTGTTAATTTATGGTTTGATCGATGGACATTGCTTGCTAAACCAATTATAAATTATGTCATGGAAGTGGTTTTAGAACACTTCCTTCATGCCAAAGTTAGGGATATGGTCTCTCTTTCAGAGGCATGGGATTTTTATGCCTTTCATTACCTTGTACTGACCAACATCCTCAATGCCCTTCCTAATGTAAATCCCCCAAGGTCCATCAGGAGAAAAGACATCAGTCCTTGGAGACCCTCGGAGGATGGGATGTTCTCCACTTGTTCTGCCTACTCTAACTTGATGGAAGAGAATATCAGACCTTCACATGCTTTGCAGAAAAAAAAAATTGGAAATGGTCAAGCCTTGAAAGATATGAAGTTTTTTTGTGGCTAATGGCATGTGACTGCATATACATGAATCTCCTTTGTGTAGACCAAGGAATCTTGAACTCTGTTGAGTGCCCATTCAAAGATAGGGAAGCTAAATATATGATCCATTGCTTGAGAGATTGTGTTAGGGTAACTCAACTGTGAAAGAGAGGAGTAGAAAGAAAGTGGTGGAGCTTATTCTTTGATCTCCTCCTTTAGGCTTGATTAAAATGAAACCTTCAGAAAGACTTGGACAATGTGGGAGTTAACCACCTACCATGGCTGAAAGTGTTCAGGTATTTGGCTTAATTCATATGGATATCACGATGTGATCTTATGTTTAAGGGAAGGGCCGATTCATTGATAGTATTTACTTCAAAAACCTGTAATAGGTGGCTACAGACTCAAACATTTAAGATCAATAGAAAAAAATTCTACTTGGTGTCCAAGAATTAGTGCTGTGTTCTCTAGGCATGAGATAGCTACTCCTTGAAAATATCTAAAACATTTCCTTATAGCATTCTATTGTTAAGTAGTTTTCTTTCTGTTGTTTGTTTCATGTAAACTTAACCTTTCTATCTATCCAAAAACAAAAAACCAAAAGAGCTCTAAAATGCTAAATTGCTCTTGATGCAATTAGAAAGCATTCAACATTATTATCCTATTTGGCTATACTTTTTAGAAGAAATAAGTTGTTTATTTCATAAAAAATGCTTATATTAATTTTTACTCAAAACTTTTTTCATAGTAGCATAATTCATTTTTTTCTATAAAAAAGTAAGAAAATGAAAATTTTTTAAGTTAAAAATTTTTTTAATACAAAAATATCCTTACTCAATTTTTTTTTACTACAAACTTAGTCCTCTTCTTACTTGTTAACTTTGTCAATAAAATATTTTATTATATTCATTTGATCAATAAAAAAATTGTAATTAAAATTAAAAATTTTAATTATAATCTTTTTATTTATTTTGATATATTTATTTTAATTTTACATATATTTCTTTTGATTATAACATTTTATATATTTATAATATTAATTTTTCAATAATTTAATTCAATAAAAATTATAAATTTAATTACAATTAGCCATAAAAAATATTTAAAATTATTTATCCAAAAAAATTATAATGATTATAGAGTCATTTTTGTGGCTTTTTATTAAATTAATAATAAAAAAATGTTCTTTTATGATTGGCCAAACAAAATGATACAAAATGATATTGATTTATCAGATGATTTACTAAACTTTTTTTTTTTGGCAACATATTCTTTACTAAAGATTAATTGTTTATTTATTACAATATTTTTTATGAACAAAACTTCATACATAACTCTAAACAACCTCTACTCTAAAAGAGATGTTATAGCGATTGCTATTCAGATTTCATATATAGAATATTATAATTCAAGATTTTAAAGTGGAGATATTTATATTAAAAAATTTTAAAATTTGAAATTATTTTAAAGAATATTAAGATTAACATTTTAACTTGAGATCTTAAATTATAATTTTTTCAGGTTAAATTTTTCTTTAAATCTATTAAAATAATCTTAAAATTTAAAATTTTTGATATAAGTATCTTTAATTCAAAATTTTAAATTGTAATCTTTCTTAATATATTTTGTACATCTTTTAAGAGTAACGTTTGAGAACTTGAGCAGATTGAGATGGTGATGAAGGTTTATTGGGGAGATGCGAGAGAGAAGTTATGTGAAGCAATTGATAATATACCTTTGGACTTCCTCGTTGTGGGGAACAGAGGCCTTGGCACCATCAAAAGGTACTTGGAGTTCCACTCTTTCGTTACTTACGTTTGGTTTTTTTTTTTTTTTTTCATATATATATATATATATATATCATTATTTCATTATTTACTCCCAAAATCTTTTTTATTATATTCTTGCATGTACTAAATTAATGGGTACTGGTATTTAAAAAAAAAAGGTTCGTGTATATCATCCAAAACTATTTTTTTAACATATATAATTATATTAAACAACAACATACAAATGAAAAAATTGGTCATCATGTATCGTGGTTTGAAAAGATGACACATGATGTAATTAAAAAAAAAATCACAGTTGAGAACATTAAAATAAAAATATTTATTTTAAATAATTTTAAATTTTAAAATTATTTTAAAAGATTTTAAGACTAAAGATTTAAATTATATAAAAAAATCATAATTTAAAACCTCAAATTAAAATTTTTTGTTTTAATGTAAAAATTAAAATTTTTTTAATGTAAATATTTTTAACTTAAGTCTTTCACTATAATCTTTCTTTCTTTTTTTTTTTTTCACTCCATTATCCAAAGCATAACTATTTTTATCTTTAAAATAATTTACATTATATAGCGACTTACGTTGTACCCCCCTCCCCCAGTACCTATAAGAAAAATGTTATATGTAGTTTTTTCTTAAATTTTTAATGTTAGATTTTTTAATTAAAATATGTTAAATATATAATTTTTTAATAATATTATAATAAATATATAATTTTTACATATAATTATATGATTCTTTAATTAAATTATATATTTATATTAATATTATAGAAGAACTATATACATATTATCTTTTAATTAAAGAATTTGATAATAAAAATATAAAAAATTATATCAAAATCTAATCTTTATTTATATGCACCTTCTAATACTTTTGTGTATGATAGAGAGAGAGAGATAACAATATAAATTTAATTATTAATAATATTTAAATAAATTAAAATTTTTATTTGAAAAGATATAAACTGAGTAGAATATATAAAAAAATAAATTTATTTTCATTAAAAAACGTTAATAAATTTTTTTTTTCTATACTCATCACATTCTAGTTACACTTTTATTTAACTATAAATTATATTTTACAATTATATGAAATAAAAAAATGTAAATTAATTTGGATATTTGCTTCGTTTTTATTGGAAGGACCTTAATGGGTAGTGTCAGCAACTACGTAGTGAATCATGCCTCATGTCCCGTCATTGTGGTAAAATCTACAGACCGAAACTAAATTTGTCATCTCGATCCTCTCTTGTATTTGACGTCGTCCAATGAAAGAAAGAAAGAGATCGGCGCCCAGCCAATGAAATCCATTTATGTGGATCTTACTTTTATTATTTTTTTTTTCTGAACAATACTCAATACTTGAAAAGATCTGGTTGGTTACAGGAAATTTGTATTTTTTTTAACTTCTGTCTTTTTTATTCTTACCACTTATTTTTTAAATTTAATTACACTTTTAATATATTTTTTTAATTTTATTCAAGGAAATAATTTAGTCTTTTTAATTTCAGTTAAAATAATGTTATATTGTTATTTATTTATATTTTTTAATTAAAACGAGTAAGTCCGTGATTTCAATTGAATTAATCTTTTTTTCTAATTATTTAAAAAATTAAAGTAATTAAAGACAAATTTAAATTTAATTCAACGTGACGAACCAAAATTGAACTATTATCTTATTTAATTATATTTATCTAAATTAAAGATATAATATTAATTCAGTTAATATTAAATTGCTCTACCAAATAAATAAAAAGGATAATATTTTTTTAATTAGAAAAATATATTGCTCTAGAGTGAAGTAGAGAGAAAAGCATAATTAAGCCTTTTTTTTTGAAAAAAAAACTCTATAATCATTTACCTCTATTGCCGTGGCTGTAAAAGTAAAGTTTTTCCCTTAAGAAAGAGCTTAAGATTAAATAGTGTAATAGAAAGAAAAGAGGGAAAGAGCTTAAGATTAAATAGTATAACAGAAAGAAAAGAGGTTTTTCCTCTATTAAATCGCATAGCAGAAAAAAGGATGTAAAGAAGAAATGAAACTTGGGCTTTACTCTAGATCAATAATTGAAGAAGAAGAAGAAGAAAAGGAAAACGCAAAGGGCAGTGAAGGCCTTTTAAAAACACCTTAAAATCTGCCAAAGTCATTCCTCCAAGTCTCAAAACAGGAAAAGTTAAAACTGAGCATAATAATATAAATGGGGTTTCGAAGATAGAGGGAGGTGACGGAGAAAATGAAGGAATTATCAAAATATTATTTTTGACTTCATTCATCAGAGCGACAGTACAAGATGCTGAAGATGATGAATGAGGTAAGTCAGATCTAAGAAGGTAATGAGCTCAAGAGGCGGATGGATTGTCTCCAGCAATGTTTTTAAAATTGGACCGATCATTAAATCGATAGAAATATTGGTTCACGATTTATTAGTTGAACTGTGGTTGAATCCTGGTCAAATCGATAATAATAAAATATATTATTTTAAAAAATTTTATGTATTAAAATTTTAATATAACAAATAAATATTAATAAATTTTAAATATTTGATTACTAATTCAATATTTCTTAAGATATTACCAAAATTAATATTTAGTTTAAAGTAAAATTATCTATGATTAAAAATTAAGAATATTTAATATTAAATTTTTAGAATTTCTAAATTATATTAAGATTCTACTTATTATTAAAAAATAAAATAATAAATAATAATTTTAGCTAAGTATCTTGATATTTAAGAGAAATGTTATTAGAAAATACATAATAAAAAGCAAGTATAAAAAATAATTAATTATGCATATTTTATTTCTCTTATATTCTCTTTCTTTTAAAAAAAAATTATATTTCAACTCTATTATCTTTTTTATTATCTTCTATTTTTAATTTGTCAAAATTATTTAAAATGAATTATTCTATTATATAAGAAAAAATTAAAAAGAAAAAGAAAATTGCTTCGGACTGGTTCAACCGGTTTTTCCAATCCGGTTTTCACCGGTTCTTGACCGGTTTTTAACCGGTTCTTTGATTGTCCCGGTTTTCCAACTCAACCTGATCGGACCAGGGACCGGTTCCCGGTCGAACCGGCTGGTCCGGTCCGGTTTTGAAATCAATGGTCTCCAGTGCAGGATCTCTCCTGTGCGGAGAGAGAAAGAGATAGGAGAGATCCTTCACGGTAGAGAAGTTAAACTCGCTAAAGAGGGAGCATATCTAGGGTTTGAGAGTGGCAAAAAATAAACCAGAATATTATTTTAAGTATTAAAATTATCAGAATGGAACTCATTTATGTGCTTAATCAGCTTGTGATACATTACACTTTGATTATCACAATTGACAACAATCACTTCTTGATTCAAGTTGAGCTAACCGTCCAGGCTTCTTGACCAAATGTCTTCCGTAATGGCTTTGGTCCCAGCTATGTACTTTGCCTTACCACTTGGAGGACACATCTCCTGCTAAAGAAATTTGCTGCTCAGTCCCCATCTATTTTTAGTAGCCATTTAGCAGGTGTTGAGAATTATTTTCTACCATAATTGTTTCATCCTATCTTTCGATTTTTTAATTAATTTTTTTTTTACTAACACTTGTATAATGCTTTCGTAATTATTAAGTGATGACAATTAATTATGTTAAGTGAAAACTTTTCCAACTAGTGCTATTTAGCAAATGGAAATTATGAAATTAAAGTACATCAAGTCTCTCTAAAAGTCTTAAAGAATGCTCCTTAAATCAAAGTTCATAGATATAAGTTGGTAATTTAACATAATGTTTTAAAACTTAGACTAGCTTATTAGGTCAACCAATTTAATTAGTATTCAACAAGATTTATAGTACATGTCATACTATTAAATCATTATGAGTTTACAAAAATTACATTGGGTCATAATTAAATATAAATTTTAACTAAATTATTTTTCATTATTAAACTATATATATACTAATTTTCTTTAATATATATATATATATGAAATGATTAGAGTTGAAAGCCTGTAGAATATTTCTTCCTTAGCATCAAAATTTCTGCTTTTTAGCTATAAGAATTCCTCACTTTCATTTCACTTGTATGGGTACATTTACAAGGCTTGTAAAAATTTGTTAAATCACTAAAAATGATAAAATACGAATTCAATAAAGTCTATTAGTGAACCCCATCATATATAATATTTATTTTAACACATTTTTATTGATTCATATATTATCTAGAAACCAATGTTATAAAAATTTTACAGCCTATTTGATAGAATGCTTGAAAGGGAAAATTAAACAAATTCTGTTGCCTAGTGTTAAAGCAAAACACTAAACAGTGTATTATAGTTGTTCTGTTCTTATTTTCCCGTATAGTCTGATAATGCAACTTGTCTTATATGACATGTGTAAAATGAGTAGGATAAGATTAGTCTTCCCTTGCTAGCTATACCCTAAATTTTGTAGCTCAACACTATATATATTTATCCAATAATTGCTTTGGTTTAGGTTAGAGCCGCAAAGGTTTTTCAATATTTTTCTTCATCTTCCTCTTGCCTTCCTTCATCTCCTTCTTTTCAACTTGGTATCAGAGCCTTTAGGCTCAAGCCATGGCTTCACAATCCTCTCCAGTTGCTTCCAATAACTTTATTACTAGAGCTCCATCCTTTGCCACTTCCTTTGATGTCACGAACAACATCAACAAGAGCAACACCTTAATTAGCTCTCAACTAAATTGTTTCCGTCAAGTTGGATAGAACCAACTTTCTGCTGTGGAAATCAATGGTATTTCCAGTTCTACGAGGCCATAAGCTTGATGGTTTCGTCCTCGGCTCTAAGGTGTGTCCTCCAGAATTTATCACTAAAGGTGCAAAGACCAAACCCAACCTAGATTATGAAGATTGTGTTGTGACAGATCAACTTATCCTTGGATGGTTGCTAAACACAATGACGGTGGATGTAACAACTCAGATGATACACTACAAATCTACTTATGAGCATTGGACAACAGCTAAAGATCTTTCTGGAGTCACTAGTCGCTCTAGAATCACACTTCTCAAGAATGAGTTCCAAAGAACTCAAAAAGGGAGCATGAAAATGGAAGAATACTTGATAAAAATGAAAAATATCTCTAATAGCCTTGCTTTAGCTGGAAGCTCACTATCCTTAGAAGACTTAATTACACAAACTTTGGCTGGGCTTGATTTTAACTACAATCCCATTGTTGTGTAGCTTTCTGATAAGGAGAATCTCACATGGCTTGATTTGCAAGCAAGTCTCCTCACATTTGAGAGTTGCTTAGAGCAGCTTAACAACTTCTCCAATCTTAGCGTGGGAAACTCTTTTGCTAACATAGCTTGCTCAGATGCTCGCTTCAACAATTCTGATTCAATGCGTGGTCAATGGAAAGGTACCAATCAGAGAGGTTTTCAAGGGTCTAGAGGACGAGGAAGAAGCCCAAGGTCTAACAAACCAATGTGCCAAGTGTGTAACAAACTTGGTCATATTGCTTCGAATTGCTTCTTCATATTTGATCGGAATTACATGGACCTTCAGAGAATTATAAACATTCTAAGAACTCAAATTATTCAAGTCACCTTGGAAATACTAGATATTCCGCTCATATTGCCTCACCCAACACACTGAATGATGATGCTTGGTATCTTGATAGTGGGGCAAGCAATCATATCACTAGTGATGCTAGTCAAATTGAGCACCCTATTCTTCATAACAACAATAGCAATGGTAAGATGCAAATCACTGTAGGGAATGATGAGAAAATTGATGTTTTGAATGTTGAAAATTCTAAGTTATATTATGACAAACAACAAACATTGGTGATGAGAAATATTTGACATGCTCATAGAATTTCTAAAAATCTATTGAGCATTTTTAGACTTACGTCTGATAATGACATTCTTGTTGAATTTGATTCGCATGGCTGCTACATAAAGGACAAGGGAACAGGGATGGTGCTGCTGCAAGGGAAATTAACTTATGGATTCTACAAAGTTGATTCAAGCAGGATCAGTTTGATGCATCCTAATTGTTCTTCTTTGCAAGTTCCAAATGCTTTTCTCAGTAAAGTTAATCCTAGTGTGTTTGTGTCAAAAAAAGAAGAATGGCATCGTAGATTATGCCATCCTTCCTCTCGTGTTTTAAATCAAGTGTTGAAGGATTGTAATGTGACAATCAATGGAAATGAAGAGTTAGCCTTTTGTGATGCATGTTAATATGGCAAATCTCATTTTTTACCTTTTAAAGTTTCAAAATCTCATGCTTCTCAACCTTTAGATTTAATTCATACTAATCTGTGGGGACCATCTTTTGTAATTTCTACTAATGGGTTCAGATTTTACATTCTATTTCTTGATGATTACAGTAGATACACATGGATTTATCCTTTAAAATCTAAGAGCGAGGCTTTGGCTGTGTTTACACAATTTAAAAGACAAGTTGAAAATTAGTTTGATCAAAAGATAAAAGTTCTTCACAGTGATTAGGGCAGAGAATTTCGAAACTTCACCTCGCTATTCCAGGATTCTGGAATCATATTCCGTCACTCTTGTGCTCACACATCTGCATAGAATGGCAAGGCTGAGAGAAAACATAGACACGTAGTAGAACTTGGCTTGACTTTGTTGGCTCAAGTAAAATTGCCTTTTAGATTCTAGTGGGAGTCTTTTCACACTACATCATATCTCATTAATAGACTACCTACAGATATTCTTAGTGGAGTTTCTCCTTACTTCAAACTATTTAGATCTCATCTATATTACAAGGCAATTATGACTTTCATATGTGCATGCTTTCCTTGCTTAAGGCCATATAACCAGCATAAATTACAATTTCATACCACTAAGTATGTGTTTCTTGGCTATAACAATTCTCATAAAGGATATCGTTGTCTAAGTCCCACAGGTAGGATCTACTTATCAAGACATATTGTTTTTACTGATTTTGAGTTTCCTTTTTCTTCAGGATTTCTCAATACCAAGCAGATGTCACAAGAAGAAATACAACCTGTTGCTTTCTTTTCGATACCAACAATCTCACGTGATAGTAAAACAAGTTTGTCTCCATCAGAAGCATGTTTAGATCAAGCAATGTCTAATTCAGTACTTGTTGAAACCTATGATTCTAGTTTATCTCCTAAGTCTTCAAGTGATGCTGTTCCTTATGACATAACACAAGAAACCAATTTTGATTCTTTAGGACCTAAAGCTACTCAAAATGTTTCTCCTTCTAAGTCACAATCTGCTATATCAACAAGCTCAGATTCAATTGAATCTGATCCACAAAAGACACAACAAAGCATTGAAGGTCATAGAATGGTCATAAGAAGCAAAAGTGGGATTTTTAAACCCAAGTTACCTTTCACAGGTCTAGCTATATTAGATACTGAACCAGATTCAGAAACTGAACCAATAAGTGTTGTCCAAGTTCTCAAAGCTCCAGAATGGAGAAAAGTAATGCAGAGTGAATATAATGCTTTAATGCAAAATAATACATGGTGCTTAGTTCCTTACACAGGGAAAGACAACTGAGTTGGTTACAAGTAGGTGTTCAAATTGAAGTATAATGTAGATGGGTTTGTCCAAAAACACAAAGCTATGTTGGTTGCTAAAGGCTTCCAACAAGATCCGGGATTAGATTTTGGAGAAACTTTTAGTCCTATTATAAAGGCATCCACAATTAGAATTATTCTTACTATTACAATCTCTTTTAACTGGGAAACTAGACAACTTGACATTAATAATGCATTCTTGAATGGTCTATTACAAGAAATAGTATATATGTCACAACCAGAAGGGTTTGAAGATATGTCTAAGCCCAATCATGTTTGCAAACTCAATAAGGCTTTTTATGCTTTGAAACAGGCACCAAGGGCCTAGTATGATAGACTTAGAACCACTTTACTTGATTGGGGGTTCCATAACTCAAAAAGAAATTTTCTTCCTTAAAGATAAGTCATTTATCATCTTCATTCTCATCTATGTAAATGATATTTTTGTAATAGGTAACAATCCTTATAGTCTTAGAGAATTCATTCAGAAGCTCAATAGTTTGTTTTCATTAAAAGATCTTGGTTCAATTCATTATTTCTTGGGAATTAAAGCTTTTTGTGATGATATTGGACCGTATTTAAGCCAAGGAAAGTATGTGGCTGATTTGTTGAAAAAATTTGACATGCAGAACTCATTCACTTGTCATACCCTAATGGTTCTAGGAAGATCTCTATCTGCTAAGGATGGTGAGCCTATGAAAAATCTCTCTGTATATAGAAGTGCAATAGGTGCTCTTCAATACTTAACAAACACTAGATCAAACATTTGTTTTGCTGTGAACAAACTTAGTCAATTCTTGAGCTCTCCCACAATTGTTCATTGGCAAGCAATGAAAAGAGTTCTTCGATATCTCAAGGGAACCTTAGACTTCTATCTTTATATTAAACCTTTAAAAATACTCTCTCATAAGCTTTTTTGATGCAGTCTGAGCTTCTTACCTAGATGATCGAAGATCCACTGCTGGGCATTGTGTTTTTCTTGGTGACTCTTTAGTGGCTTGGTCTTCTAAGAACCAAAAAGCCATTGCAAGATCAAGTACGAAGTCTGAACATAGATCTCTTATAAGCTTAGCTGTAGAACTAGCTTGGATTCAATCATTGCTTGAAGAAATTAGGTTTCCAATGAAACAAACGCCCATTATTTGGTGTGACAACATGAGTGTAGCTGCACTAGCTTCAAATCCTGTATATCATGCTCATACCAAGCATATAGAAATTGATGTCCATTATGTGAGAGACAGGATTCTAGCTAAACAAGTTGCTATTCAGTATGTTCCCACTTCAGAGCAACTAGCAGACTGTCTTACCAAGGCCCTTACACATTCAAGGTTTTAGTCCATGAGAAACAAACTCAGGGCTTGTCAATCTCCCTCTCGTTTTTGGGGGGGGGGGGATGTTAGAGCAAAACACTAAACAATATATTATAGTTGCTCTGTTCTTATTTTCTCGTATAGTTTGACAATGCAACTTGTCTTATATGACATGTGTAAAATGAGTAGGATAAGATTAATCTTCCCTTGCTAGCTGTACTCTAAATTTTATAGCTCAGCACTATATATATTTATCCAATAATTGCTCTGGTTTAGGTTAGAGCCGCAAAGGTTTTTCAATATTTTTCTTCATCTTCTTGTTGCCTTCCTTCGTCTCCTTTTTTTCAACTCCTAACTATGTTTGATAGGCATAAAGCTCGATGACAAGGAAAAGTTGTCTTCTATGGCATTTTCCTGCATCGTAGCACGAGAAAGGGAGAAAATCTAGAGCCAAATTCACGAAGTGTGTATCTTGTCCCTTTTGATTGTACATCAACTTCACCATCCCATCCCATCCCACTTCTCTTGTGGTTGTGTTAAGCTTCATTTATTTCCTATTCACGGTACTGCAGCTTCATTTGTGTGGAGTTGTTCTCTTCTGACTCTTGACCAACCCACGGCCTAAGCCACTGCAACTTCATTTATTTCCTCTCCATGTTACAGCTTCATCTAGCATTTCTAAAAGTGCCATTCAACCTCTGACTCCCTCTCTCTTTCTCCCTTTTCTTCCCTTTGAAGAAGTGCAGGTGGGAGAAAAAACTATGAGAAGAAAACAAGAAAAAAAAAGTGAAAAAAAGAACTAATTGGATTTTAATGTGAAAACAAGAATAAACTATGAGAAAAAAAAAAAGCTTTCTTGGCCCCATGTCTTACTATATAATTTGCAACTCACCATTAAAAAAAAAAAAAGGAAACACGACTAAAGAGAGAACGAGGTGAGGGTTCAGCCAAAAACAAAGCTAAGAAGTCCAAAGAGAAAATAGGGGAGTAGTTTAGCTGCCAAAAAAGGAAGAGAAAAAGTCAGAACAATGTAAATCTGACATGCTTTGTTCTGTTTGTCTGATTCACATAAAATTAGTAGTATATTTCTTCTTTATTTCTATGTCAAGCCAAAAGGAGCATGAAAAGTAGCAACAATTCTTGGCTTCATTTTTCTTCTATTACATGACTTGCCGGAAGTTTAGAAAATATCATTGTCATCCATAGAAAAATACACATATGGGTGTTCATGTTAAATTACAGTATGTGTAGGACTTGTAGTAGCAAAACTCATATGATTATCTAATCATATATATATATATATATATATTAAAGATATTTAGGTCTTTTCTTACATTTTACTTTTTATTTTTATGCTATTTTTATTATAATAAACATATAAAAAGAAAAAGTATCTTATTTTTTTTAATGTCACGTTAAACAAAATTGGTTCCTTTTTATGTCATTCACTATTTATTTAAAGGCCCAATAGAAATTACTTTTTTTTTGAGACCCTGTTATAACTTCTATCCATATACACATTCTGATTGTAAACCTTAAAGTATTTTTTATGTACAAAATGAACCTTTAATTTTCCTATCATTCCATTATTTTTGAGATTTATAAAATTTTCTTTCACTAATTCTCTCTCTTCTTTATGCAAATTCTCTTCTTGAAATCTCTCTTCTCCTTATCATTTCTAGGCCATTCAAGCCTTTGCTAATTTTCTCCTTCTCAATCTTTTTTGACTCTGCCATTTTGCTAATTTTCTATTGATCTTTTTCTATTGATTTTAAGCATAGCCAAATTGTATGATTCACCCAAATCGGAGAAAGGATTGATTTTGAAAACCATATCTAATAGTGATTGAGATTATGATATTTAGTGCTTTACCATTCAATCACCCTTCTTAGTTAATAAAGTGTACACCTTTTTCTCCTTACCATCCCACACCATTAACGGTAGGTAGAAGAAGCCCCAAACTCCGTGAAATAATGCTGAAACAAGAGTACATACAATGGCTAATATCTCTCAGTGCCATACTATTTTCATGCAAAATCAATCTATCTAATTAATAGTTATAATCCTCTTCCATTTCTCCAATAACACATCTTCTTCCTCTACCCTCGACGTAATTCCTTCTCTCACCATGTTTACAATGCAAGAAATTCCCTTCTTTCTCCCACTCTTCTTCATCATACTCCTCCAGCCTCAATGCATGGCCCGAAACACCATGGACTCTTCGCCCCTGGTTTCTGCTCCAATATCAGCTCCTTCTGAAGTACCATCATCCGATTCCAATCCTCCTTCACCATATGCAACAACATTCTCTGGTTCTATCGCAGAAATTCTAAAAAGAGCCATAGCCCCCAAGTACAATCTCAATTTAACCCCTTCACCCCAACCAAACCCTAACCCTAATTCAGCACTGAAATCCATCTGCGATTCCACATATTACCCCGAAGTTTGCGTTTCCAGGCTCTCCCCCATTCTTGCCTCCTGCGGTGACAGCGGCGATCCCATGTCCGTGCTCGAAGCTTCCATAAAGGCTTGCATTGAGCCGTTACACGACGCCGTTGCGAATCTCTCTTCTTCTGCTAGCAAAACAACATCACCAGAGGCTCCTTCTCATGCTTCTGCGCTAGCTGATTGCGAAGATAACTACAAGGACGCGTTGGATAACCTACAAAATGCTTTGGACGCAAGCAAGTCTCGCGATATCAGCACCGTCAATAGCCTACTTAGCGCTGTCGTTTCGGATACTTCGACATGCGACGATGCGTTTAAGGACATTAAGGAGTCACCCGTGGCTGATTTCAATGGATTGATTAGCAATCTGGCCAGCAATTGCCTCGCCCTTGCTTCTTTGATTCACTTCTAGTTTCTTTGGTACATACTCTATATTTTATGAACTTCGTCCGTGGCGTATAGGAGAAATGGATTTTTTTTCTTTTTACTTTTTTATGTATATACTGACGAAGAGATTTAAATTTAAAGCTGTTCCAGTAAATTATTAAAATTTTGAGAAATGAGTTAATTATATTTCTTTTGTAATATTATTTATGATTTATATTTAAATAAACAATTGTATAATTAAACTCATTTTAGACTTGTCCATAAAGCTAATAGTCATTAGTCAAATGTAATTTTGGACTAATGACCATTAATTAGAATCATGCTTTTAATTCAATAATAATTACAAAAATTAAAAAAATGAAAAATAACAACAAGAAATTTAGTTTGTATTAATAATAACATGTCCAAAATATATTTAGTTGTGGTTCGCCTTTTAGCTTAAGGGGAGGTTGATGTATCTTTTCATAATAGAGTGGATGATTGTATAATTAAGTTATATTTAAATTTATTTTAATCTTTTTTTTTATGAACTATTTTAATCATTTTAAAACTATGATAATTTTATTAGTTTAATTTACCTGTCAGAGAAATTTAGGTTATTTAATTTCAATTAAAATACTATTTTATTTGTAACATGAAAAGAAGAAACATTACTCTAATTAAAATTGAAGAGATTAATTGGCTTAGACGAATATTACTTAAATAACGATTAAAATAATAAATTATTTTTAAGGAAATTTAGAGGGCAATACATATTTAAATTCCATGTTATATATGCATATTTGTAAGTCAATGATGTTATAAACTATGAACTTAAGAAAAAGGTATTTGTACACTAATCTTTTTCAGTTATTTTTGGTTTTCACTGTCATTAAAATTTGGATATTCTAATCATGGAGATCAACATGTATTAATACATAAATTAAAAGAATACAAGTTATATCAAGATTAAAATAGTAAATTTATGAAAATGAGAAAGCAATGTATAATTAACTTCATGTTTGGCCAAAGAAAAAAACTCCATGTTATATAAACATTTTTGTAGATCAATGATGTTATATAAATGTGTGAAATGTTTTTACTTGTTTTTAGTTTCAACTAGGATTTAATGTCTAGTTCATCACAATATAAATATATTTTTTTATATAGTTTGTGTAATTATTATACTTTTGTAATTATTACACCATCTATTAAATTATTATTTTAATTATTAAATTATCTTTTTAAAAATAAAAGTATAAAACTTATTTTTTATTTTACTTATTTATTTTTTATATTTTCTTTTTCTTTATATCATCCAGTTAAACATATCTTTAGATTTTTTTTAAGAATATAACCCTTTTACATGGCTACTATGTAAACCTATTATATTATTATTATTATTATTATTATTATTATTATTATTATTTAATATTAATAGGGCACAAGGGTTATATCAATCCTCAAATCACATTTTCATTCTTTCCACAAACATATTCTTTTTACACTCTAGGTACTAAACGACCCTATCAAAATTCATTGGTTTTTGTGCACTATAGAATATATTAATTTGTAAACTGCCATTGTCTCTCCAAAAGTTTGATTTATCCATATTCTCTAGATTGAAAAATTGCGATGTATAAATCAAATTAATACCCAACCCAAATGATATCTTCACCCACTAACCTGATTAGTTCTGCCACATCTTTATCAACCCATCTTTTGGGAAGCATAGATGAATCTCTTTTTTCTTTTTTATTACAAAGGGAGTAAAATGACACCCCAAACCCTCTACCTATAGAGGGAGGGGAGGTGTCATTGTGGCCCAAGGCCACCGGCATAGGTGAATCTTTTAACATCTGAAGAAGTAACAGTAATTTATCATGCGCTAAACTTTCTTTTTCTTACTTTACTTTTCCACCCTTACTCATTGCCAAGGCCTTTGGGTCCATTATCATTTTCAACTTGGCATTGGATTTGAGAAACTAGGCCTTATATTGGGCGATTATTAAATGTAGAGTCCTTAAAATAAAATTAGAAATAAACTTTTTTCAAGGCTTTTAACTGCAGTTGGCAATACATGAGTATGTGCAGTTATGCCCATATTTAATGTAAACTTGAAAAATTATTATTCAGAACTTGAAAAAAGGCCCCTCGTTAGTTTTGATGCCTGCTTGAAAGTAGTCACTAAAATGAATGCAATTGTTAAGGGAAGAATCATATTCAACCAAAATAGGATAGATTCGATTGCTTTCATGAAAAGGAAAAAAGAGAAGTTCATGTATAGACTTAATCTATTCATTTTCCTCTCATAAAAATTCCAGTACACTATTAAGATGCTCCCATTTTACTTTACGCAAAGGATGTAAAAAGGCATTTTCTTGGGGCTTGAAACAAGTGTTAGCAATTTATTAGTACAAATATATTACCATAATTACAATGACCAAGTACAATTAGACGATACATTTCCATAACCACGCGATGAATACACCTAAGATCCATCCATGAAAACTGCGCCAAGTTCGGTAGATTTAATGAACTTCTTCAGCAGAAGGACCACAATTGCAATAGTAAGTCCTATAGCAGCCATTGTGAACAAGCGATCGTCAGGTTTTTGGACCCTTGTTTCTGGCGTCGGATTCTGAACCCTGGTATCTGAATTTTGGAGCACCTGATTGATTGGGACACTGGACGGAATCTCTGTTGAAGCTTCAACTCCTCCAGGGTTAGGATTACCAGTTGGAGGCAGCTCTTGTTCTTCAACAATTATGTCACCTACTGCTTGATCTGGAAGCTCCTCTCTTGCGGGTAAGGCATCGTGATTTTGTGGATTAATCTGGGCCTCAGCTTCCTCAGTTCTAAAGTGTTCTTCAGAAGCCTGTGAGGGGCTAAGTTGAGGAACAGGTGGTGCTTTGCTGAGCATATACTCGTGTATCTGGGAAAACAAAGTCCAATCAGAACAACACACTACAGGCAATATACACACTGGAAAAAAAGAAAAAAAAGAAGAATAAATTATGTTCATCTCCCCTGTGATTTTTGAAACCTACACTCGTACCCCATCTTTCTCTTTTTTTTTGTTACAAAGGAGGCACAAGACCTTAAGAAAAAAGAATGGAGAAAGGGATAAAGATAGGAATCCAATCCTCAACATCATGTTCACTTCAAATCTTAAATAGTGAGGCTGGTGCTGTGTGAGCTCTTGGCACCCTGTCTAGTTTTAATTTATTCTATAACCTCGTCAGAACTTTGTAAAACCTACATTCCTACTCACTCTAGATTTAAACTATAACACTAACCACCGTAATTTTAAGTTTTCATACTAATTTGCTCTTTTGGTAATTTATACTGCATTTCATCAGGCTACTGAGAATTTCTAAGAGGACAACCGCATAGAGTATAAACCCTGCCAACAATCATGTTAATAGAAGGAAGTCTGTGGTATAAACTGAAACTAGAGGGGGTTGAGTGAAGGTTTTTTAAACCTTATAGGAGGTGAATGTAATTTACTAAAAACACAGTAAGCAACATTTTACCTCATCAATCAGTTTTTGACGTTCAGGAGTCCCGAATCTTGGAGGTGCTTCACGAGATTTAATGGCCAGGGCACGCCTCTCTTCCTTCTTGTAATCTAATGAGCCCAATGCACCATTTGGGTTGGTGGGCATGAATGCAATCAGGGCAACTAAAGCAGTCCTTACTGCCAAAAGAAATTTACATCAGCTAAGTCAGAACATTCTGCCAAGAGGTATAGTTCAAAGCTTCAATATAAACTCTATAGTCACCAACGTAATGTACCAAACAAAAAGGCTTAAATTAATGCAGATACATTCCCAGCCTGGTTATTAATATATATTTGAATTAATTTTAATTTGTTTGACCAATATTTCTCAGTAAGAAAAGTAGCCACTATCTTCTACTAAGGTGTGAGCAAAAGATATCATGAACCAAGCAGATGAACTGATGACAAAAGAATAGCTACACAGCTTCTTTCATCTAGTGAAAAATTATGTCCCTACACAGTCTACACAGTTAGCTCCCACATATGTGAAATCAATGTTTCTTGAAAGCTAGACCACTCGACACTGAAATATTTCAAAGCAACAATAAAATATTACAAAACAATCAGCCTTGCATCATGAGTCTCTGTATCCAAAGTGAGCATATATGAAAAATAGTATAAAGCAGATTGATCCACAGGAAAGGAATATTATTTACCGCTCCATGATGGTTGCCAGTGCTCAGGATGATGATTTGATATGCTCAAGCAAATCTTGGTTTGGGTCTCAAAACGACCATTAGGCTGATAGCATAACAGTGGAATTTATAAGCATTTAGGAACTGAGCTTTCAAATGTCAAGAGTTATAACATAAAAGATGGTTCATAAAAGAGAACCAATCAAAAAGATGTTATCCAGATTAGTATGACATAAAATCTATGGAGGAAAAAAAGAAAAAAAATCTTACCGTCAATAACATAAATGAAGGTGGTTTAAATGGATATTCTGCAGGCAGCTGGATACGTCCATGGTAAATACCACCCTCAAATTCAGTATCACCAGGCCCTCTAATTGCAAATTGCCATTCAAAAATATTTTCCTGGAGATATTAAAGTTTATGAGAAAATACTCTAAAAGAACAGCAAAGAACAAAAGCATGATACTCAATAATCAAACTTCAACGTAAGATAGCTACATGAGTTATGAACTGATGCATGAGTTATAAACAAATGCGCACATTATGGGGAAAAGAAAAAGAGGATAGCTACAGTGAGTACACTTGTCAAGCAGGTGACACCACATGAAATAAATAATTAAAAGGGGTAAGAGAGAGGCTTTAGGAATCTTGTGTTATAGAAGTATAGCATAATTTCAGTGGAATGAGTTGAAAAGCTCCCAATTTTATACATATTTATTTAAACAAAGCACAAAGCATATATTTCTCCAACATAACCCAGTCACTCTGTCATGGTTGTTTGAGCTAATGGCACGGAATAAGGGAAGGGGCAAAAAAAAAAAGGAAGATAAAGAAAGACAAGGAATGAGGTGCTCCCGAAACTAGGTGGAAAGCAAACAGGATGAGAAAGTTTTTTTGTGAAATGTTATGCTACAAAAAAAGAAGAAATTCCGTATACTTCCCATCCCATTGTGTTCTCAAACACACATATGCTTCAGTAAGACAATCTATTCAAATGAAGGAATGACCATCCCCGTCCTTTCTGTTCTTTTCTATCCAGTAATGACTACAGTAATTATAACCACACCAGCAAAAATCAATACACCTCTTCTTTCTGTCAGTAAGAGAGAGGTCAGATGTGAATTTGTTTCCCAACTACTCGAAAGTGGGATCTACAAATTTCGATTCATAAAAAATTAAATTCCCATAAACAATCTAAAACATCGACGACATGTCTTCACAATTTGGCAACGACCACAATCCCAATCAATTAATTGTAATCACTTGGTGATACGAATTGGATCTATAAATTCACAGTTAAAATCAAATTTAATGGATTGCAATCAATGAACAAAAATAAATCTGAGCCCCCCCTGCAGCTAAATCAAACCTCATAGCTCGATAATTCCTTTGATCACCATCACATGACCAGATATAAAAACAGAAACATTATGCTCATCCAAATCGAGGAATGAACACGACGGATCTCGCTTTTCAAACCCTAATATAACAGGAACCCGATGAAACGAGTAGTGAGATTAGAAAAAATAGTACCTCAAGTGGCAGGCTCATGAAATCATCCGAAGGGTTTGATTGCATCTCCTTGACCTCCTGTAGAATCCGCTTCACCGCCGGGTTCTTCAGGTTGTACTTCTCCGCCATCAGTCCTCGCCTTCGAACTACGTTCACAAATTTCTATAGAAGCGAAACCTCCACCTTCGCCGTCACCGTCACCGCCGGGTCAAAACACCACCACCTCCTATTATAGCTATACGTCGCAAAACACAGAGCACGGTACCGAACTCCGGCGAACGTTTATGCAGAGGACGATGCAAGAGTGGGAATGAATTATAGGGAAGACCATAACCGAGAGTGTTGGCTCTTGAACGGACACGTCATGCGGTTGGTATTGTCTTACGTGTCTGTATCTTATTGGATAGAGTGATGCTGCTGGCAAGGCTTTTGTTTGCGAGTTGACTTGGTCTGCATTTTCTCCTTTGAATTTCTAGTATTTAATTTCTAAAATTTCAGTGCGCAAGCAACAAACCAAGTTTTGCGCTTGCTTTTTTTTTTTTTTTAATATTTGTATTAATACATATAATCTTGCAACTTTTTGATATTTGATCCCAAATATCATATAAAGAATTAATCATTTAATTTCTATACTTTTCAAACATTTTAGTGTTAATTTCTACCATTTATAAACATTAAAATGCTGTTCCTTATCATGTTCATGTGGAATAACATTGTGCTAATATGGAAACTGACATGGCTGCCACACATATACTAAGATGAAAATTAGGTGCACCTAAAAAAATTAAGAGTCAGAAATAGATTTATATAAGTAGGATTTATATGTAGTATAGGTAGAGTTTACGTATAAAATAAATCTTAATTATTAAGTGTACAAATAACATGACGCACTAGGTATATATAAGAATTACTCTACTAAGATGTATTATCTCCGGTCCTTTTTATAAGAAAATCTAAAAAAAAATTTTTGGTCTCAAAATATAAAAAATATAGTATATTTTTTTATTTTATTAAATAATAAATTACTTTTTTACCTTTCATTTATTATTACACTTAATACATTTAACAATGTATAATATTTTTTTATATAAAATAAAAATAAGTAAAATAAAAAAGAATTATTAAATTTGAATTTAATTAATGAATTAAATTAATATTAATTATTTTTTTAATACTAATAAAATAATTTTTTGTTTTTAATAAAAAAGATTGGAGGGAGGTAGGATATGATTTTCCACGTTTGTCATAATTTACATCAAACGTAAGCATACATCATAATCACCTGCTACGCCGGTCCACGGAGTCTTGATCTGTCCAACGGTCACATTTTATCTGTTTGGGCTTTGAAATATGTGGGTCTTCGGTGAAGAGTATAGTCCACGCGTCATCAGAAGCCGATCCCACAATTTCGCCAAACACCTTATAATTTCTTTTACGATGCCTAGATATTTGTGGAAGCAAAGTGGAAACTAAATGGAGAGAAGGGTTCAGAACTTTGAATCACTTTTGAAGTCCAAAGACTCTTTGAAACACGAAGTTCTCAGTTCTCACACGTACTATCATCCATCGCATTAAACGGCGATATTCAAAATGCTGTTATTTAACCCATGCGTCATGGCCAATCTCGACTTAGAACCAGAGCAACCTCCTCATCTGACGCCCCTTCTCAGTTCAAGTTCAAATCCAAATCAAAACCATCCAAATCGAAACCACATACAAGTAGAGCGAGAGCGACAAGAAGAAAACGATGAAGAGACACAACTGGATCAAACGCTTCGTCGTTTAGAAACGGTTCTCGCCATCCTTGGATTAAAGCAGTAAGCTTTGCTCTGTATTGGAGTGCGTTCATGGGGGTTGGTGTTGTGGTTCCACTCTTGGCGATCCATTTCTGCGATTGCATTCATTGTGAGAAGTATCAAATTAAGGATTTTGAGATAAACAATTTAAGGAGGTTTCTCTTCGTTGAGCACTACAATGGGCAAATGGCCTGCTTTCACAACTATTACGTAAAACAAATTTCGGCGAGCAAATTCAAGTTTCTTAGATTTCCACGCGTGGCCAGTGTAAAAAATTATTGTTCATCGTCTGTTTACTTGCCATTGCAATATTGGAATCCGCAGGAAAGCCCCGGCCTGGTATTTTGACCGGGTAAGACAGTGGCAAATGTATAGGGATTAAACTAAAAATTAAAATAAATTATAGGCACTAAATAATTAATTTGTTTAATTATATATTAGTATAGATCAATTAAAATAATTTATATAGTTATTAAAATAAAAGAAGAATAAAAATTAGTTAACTTTGTATTATTTTATTTATTTTTTAAAAATTATATAATTATTAATATGAGAGAATAATAATAAGTTACTTAATATACTAATATATTTGATTTTGAGGCTTTCTGATATTTAGTCTCAAAAGCCGTATATTACTATAGAGAAACTAAAAAAATTTATGTAATTATTGATATGAAAGGAGTTTGAAATTTAAGTTTTAAATATTTTATTATTTTTTAAAAGTATATAGTTATTAATATATGAAAAGAGTAGAAAGTTATTAAACACTTCACTACATCATTTATTTATTTAAAATTAAAAAAATTATAATTTAGAAATACTAAAAACATTATTGATAATTGCCATTAGATAATCTATACCATTATATACTACACCATTGGATAATCTATACTACTATAACTACTACTTATTATTATTATTATTATTATTTTAAAACAAATGTAATTATAAATTTTCATTTAAGAAAAAAGCTAAAATATATATGGGAAGAGGAAAATAATTTAGCTTTCCATTATTTTTATTTAAAATTTAAAAAATGTTATAATTCAATTATTTGTTAAATATTAATTAAAAATATTGACAAATATTTTAGTGCATGTTAAACAACCAATTAATTTTTTTTTTCTTGTTAACTATAATGCAATTGAATCAACATAAATAAATTGTAATTCAAAAATATTAGAATTGTAAAAGTAAAATTAGGATCTTTAATGCCTTCGACTAATTCCTTTTGTAGTTTATAAACAAGAAAAGCAAATAGAGGAGGAGGAGAAGAAGAAGAGAGAGAGAGAGGAAGAGAGAGTTTTTTGATAAATATTGGTGTTATAGTGATAAACTATAAAATTGACTTTACTTATTAGGAACCTTTTGAAAGAACTAATATTAAAACTAACCATACTTCCAGCAAAAGAGATTAGTTAAGCAACATATAAATACCTATTAATTCATTAACCAAAATATCTGGCAATTTAAAATTAAAAAATTGAAGACTACAAATCATAATAATTTAATTTAAAAAAATATTATTTAATTAAAATAATATCTTAACAAATATATTTAAATTAAATATTTTAATATTCCCCTACTTAGTCTGAATATGATTTGCCAGATAATATGTTTATAAGTAAATAAACACATACTGCAAGAATCATAACAATAAGTCCTTTAATCAAACAAGTATTACTTATCATGTATTATTTTGTAATATGTTTTCAATTTTACGGGGATATAACTATTTTATGAATAAACCTTAAATATTTTATTTAGGTTTTAGCTTATATGCTTATCAATCTCTTTAGAAAAATATATACAAATATATATAGACAAAAAATCAAAATTAAAAATTTTATTTCTTTCATATACCTTTGTTTAAATATAGCCTAAGACCCATTCGAAGCACATAATCTTTAAACTCTTTTTGGATGTATTCTTTTTGTTAAAAGATCAACTAGCATTTCTTTTGTCCAAATGTGCCTTATAATTACTTGATCAGCCTTAACTTGTTCTTTCAAAGCTAAGTACTTAATATTAATATGTTTACTCTAACTTCTACTCTTGTTATTTTTAGCCAAGAAATCTATAGTTGTGTTATCATGATGTATTCCAATAGGCTTAGAGACTGAGTCCTTACTCTTAAGCCCAACAATAAAATTTCTCAATCATATAGCTTGTGAATTTGCCTCAAAACATGAAATAAACTCAACTTCTATAGTAAAGGTAGCTACCAAGGATTGTTAGCACTTTGCCAAGAGATAACTCTTTTAGCTAGTATAAAAATATATTTAGATGTTAACTTCTTTAGGTCAATACATCCTTCCAAATCTAAGTTTAAATAATTAGCAACTTCTAAATTGTCAGTTCTCCAACAAATAGGCATATAACTTTTAGTATCCTGAAGGTACCTCATGATCTTCTTTGTAACTTTTCACTATGATCAATCCCTGGATTACTTTAATATCTTCCTAACATACCTATAGTAAAAGTTATATCAAACCTTGTATAGACCTGTGCATGCATTAAGCTTCCTACTGTTGAAACATTCTCCATCTCTTTTCTTTTAAGCTAATTATTAGGATATTGACAAACTAAGTTTGTTCCTTTTCATTATAGGTACCACATTAGATGAACAATTTTTCATTCTAAATTGTTCAAAATTTTTATTTATATAAGTTTCTTGTAATAGTTTTAAAATACCTTAAGACCTATCTTTATAGATCTTAATGCTAATAATATAAGATGTTTCACCTATATTTCATTTCAAAATTCTTAAACAAGAACTATTTTACCTTATGTAACAACCATAAATCACTTGAGGCAAGCAAAGTATTATTTACATATAAGACTAAGAATAAGATCATACTCTCACTGACTTTGTGATAAATACATTGATCTATAATATTTTCAACAAAACTAAAAGATGTGATTACATCATAGTATTTAAGATACCACTATCGTGAGGCATGTTTAAGATCATAAATTGACTTTTTGAGTTTACACACTGTATTCTCTCTAGTGGTTAAGATGAACCCCTCAAGTTGTTTCATATATATTTCTTTTTCAAATTTACCATTAAGGAAGGCAATATTAACACCCATTTGATGTAATTTCAAATCAAAATGGACTATTAATGCCAAGATGATATGGAGAGAATATTTCTTGAATAAAAGAGAGAAAGTTTCTCTGTAATCAATTCTTTCCTTTAGTAACTAACCTTGCCTTGTCATATTTAATGTTGCCTAGTGAATCTATTTTAGTTTTGAAGACCCATTTGTAGCCAATTACTTTGTCATTAGGCAACTTTACAAGGTCCCAAATATTGTTGTTTGCTATGAATTTTATTTTGTCAATCATGACATCATACAACAATTTATAATTTTCACCATTCAATACCTGAAAAACTGTTATGGGATAATCTTCAATAGAAACCCAACGTTTTCTTATTCATTTTGGCTCCATTTTGGATGATTCTTAAGCCAAAGTGCTTAGAACCAACTAGGCAATTATTTTTTGACCATCATGAAGCAAAAATCATGCAAAAAATCATATTCAAATATTCACATGGATGGGAATTTTTTTTAATGGTTTTTAACATTTTAAATCTCTGTTTTCAATTATTCCCATGTCAAAACAATTAGAAATACAAGAGCATTCATTTTTGTGTATCAAAACATGAAATACGCATGAATCTAGAACCCTAAATTTGTATAATAACGAGAAACATGCTTCATGTTTTAGCATCAATATAATGTAATTGCAAAATCTAGCAAGCACATAAATTTCATATGAATTGGAAAAATGTCCTTTTATAATTGAAATTAATGAATTTCAATTTAATGAAAAATCCCAATAAATTTAACCTAAATGAAAAATTCCAAAATTCCTATTCTTATAAAATTAGGGTACATCATAAGTGTACACATAACAAGTAAATGCTATCAGAGTTATATTTTGATACCATAAGTTAACTATAATGCAATTTGATTAACAAAAATAAATTGCAATTAAAAAATATTAAAATTGTGGAAGCAAAATTAGGATCTTTAATACCTCTGCCATACCTATGTAAATCTAATAATAAATTTAATTATTAACAAATTCCTTCAATGGTTTACAACCAAGAAAAGCAAATACAAAAGAAGAGAAAGTAGAGAGAAAAAGAGTGAGAGTTCTTTTTTATAAGTGTTGGTGTCACAGTGATGAACTATTATGCTGACTCTATTTATTAGGAATCTTTTTAAAGTGCTAACGTTAAAAGTAATCACTCTACTATCAAAAGAGGTTAATTAAACAATATGCAAATATCTACTAATCAAAATATTTGGTTATTTAAAATTTAAAAATTGAAGATCACAAATTAAAATAATTTAATTTAAAAAATTAATACATTATTTAATTGATTTTATTTTAAAATATCCTAATTTCTTATATGGAGTATCTTAAATAAATATTTAATTAAAATAATATTTTAACAAATATATTTAAATTGGAGTAAATCAGATTTTTTTTGGATATTATGGTCTAAATCTCTTCTTTTAAAGATGTATTTTTTAATTTGTTTAATATATTTAATTTTTTAAAATATTATTAAAAAGAATTGAACTTGTGCAGGTAAAAATAAAAACTATGTCCTCTCCCAAGATACAATAAGTTTAGAAGCGAAATTGGTACATGGACATGTTAGATTATTGTAAAATTATTTAACATGTTCATATGATTATTTTTATTAATTTAGTTTATTATGTATACTAAATTTATTTAAAAACATCTACTACATATTATTAAGCATTGTGGAGAAGAATTGTTTAAGAGATAGTGCACCTACAATGAGGTCCCTTTTTGGGTGAAATTTTTTTTTTCTTTTTAATATTATATATACACATTTTGAGATAATTTAACAAAAAGAAGCTTGACCTTCCAAGAGATTAAGCTTTTCAAAAGAAAATTCTTATTGAGTTTTTCTATGGAGAGCTTAAGCTTTTAGGAGGACAAGTTTTTTACCATTGAATTTTTTTAAAGATTTTTATATAATAAATTTTTATTATCATGTGTACAAATCTTGGAATGATCTAATAAATTGGAAAAGCTCAACCTTTTAAGAGGTTGAGCTCTTTATAGCAAAATCTTTACTTAATTTTTTCTTTTCTTTTCTTTTTTAAACTTGACCTTTTAAAGAGATTGAGTTTTTTTATCATTAGATCTTTTTTAGACTTGTGTAAAGTAATTTTTTATTACCATACACACAAATGTATCTAACATTGAAGGAGCTTGACTTCTTAGGAGGCTAAGTTCTCCATAACAAAATCCTTACTTAATGTGTTCTTTATGGAGAGCTCAATCTTTAAGAGGTTGAGTTTTTTACTATTAGATCTTTTTAAAGATCTGTATAAAATAATTGTTTCTTATTATACATATAAATCTTAAGACGATTTAACAATGGATGACTTCAATTTCTCAAAAGATTGAGCTCTCCATAGCAAAATTTTTTAGTTTATGGGTTATGAAGAGCTCAATCTCCCATCAAGTTTTCCATTGCTAGATCTTCTCAAAATTTGTATAAAGTAACTTTTTATTATCATATATACAAATCGTGAAATAATATAACAATGAAAAAGCTCAACTTTTTTAAAAATTGTACTCTTCATAGCGAAATCTTTACTTAATAATGAGTATATATAAATCTCCTATATTTAGAAAACTAAATGTCAAGATAAAGTTAAATAGAGAAAGAAGAAAGAGGAAAGACGAAAAGTGAGAGTGTATTGTTTCGAAAAGCACTCTTCTCTCTTATGTTCTTTTTCTTTATCTAACTTTATTCTTGTATTTAATTTTTTGAATATAGAGGATCCAAATCCATATATTTTATAATAGTCACAAGAAAACTGGTCTTTGGCTACCATGAGATGAGAACCACTTTATTATTTGTAATTCCTCATCCTCTTCCTTAATTACAAGCCCCACTTAGTTAATATAATCCACCACTAATAAAACTCTTAAATCAATGATTGAGTTTGTGGATTTTAAATGGTCAAACTAGACCGAACATAACTTAACCCAACATATGTGTAGGAGTGAATTACATTGACTTATTTCAAGGTTTAGTTATAATTACATTTAGTATTCTTTTTATTTTATACATATATTGTTAAAATTTTATTTTAAATTTATTTTCTATTAATAAAACCAACTTTGTGTACAACATGTATTTTTAAGAATAAAATTACTTATTTATATTACTGTTATATTAAGAATAAAATCATAATATCATATGTTAAAAGTTAATTTTATTTACAAAAAAATAAATTAAAGAAAATTTTTATAATATATGTCAAATGCTAAGGGGTTAGATAATACATTTGAGACAAAAAATTACAAGATACACAAACAATAAAAGTTAATTAGTGTAATTTAGTCTACATATAGTTATGCGAATAGGTCAAAAAATACTTCGAAACTTAAAGAAGTCACTACAAAAAAAAAAGTCCTAATTAGGATCTTTTTTAGGTTTAATTATAGCTAAAAGGTTTAGTTGCAATTCCCTAAACTATAGTAGAATCATTTCTAGCAACATGTTTAATTGTAGTTTAGAGTAACCACAGTTACCTTTGGGTTTAACTACAATTTGCTAAGTGCAATTAAACCAAAAGCTTAGCCACAATTTGCAAACCACAATTAAGCCTTTGGTTTAACTATTGTTATGCATTAACTAAAGCCATGCCATGTTTTTAGTGTGGTTTAAAATAACTACAGTTAAACCATATTGGTATAAGTTGTATTTTCTGAAAGGTTTAGTCACGATTTAAATTGTTGCTAAATTAATTATTATTTTCTTTTTTAATAGATTTATTGCCTTACTTATTATAGTAGTTTCATATAAAATCACAAATTACCATTGAAATTCAAATATATTCAATTATAATCAAAGTTCAATTACAAATTAAAATACTAAATTAATTATCTTGTTAGATGAGTTAATAACTGAGCTGCAACTCTAAGGTTTCCATTCTATTGACTACAAGGGTGTGCATTCATTTGTTGATATTGTAATCTACTCTATTCTTGTTCTCTTCTAAGTTCCTATACCTCATGCTCCAACTTTGCGTAAGAAGGCCTATAAGGTGGAACCCCTTTATGGAAGTGAGCAAATTGGCTGAACACTTAGGATGAGTAAACACCTAATTGCAATCTTTGGTCTCAACCAGGGTGCTTTTAATTTCTTAAAGCTAGGGTCATTGAATCTTGACTTGAGGTCTTTTGAGAATAAAATATCTTTTTTTGTAAGTTCAAGCAAAATAGAAAATAGTTTAACATTTCAGCAATGTATCAATTCAACAAAATTAATAGTCAACACTTTATTCCTACATAGCTCGTACATTTATAATGATTGCTTTATCTTTCTTATTAATTAGAGTTTCATCTTTCTTCTTATCTGTGGCAATCCACACATTTCTTTGGGTGACTGGGCCTCCATTCTTAGTCTCTTACAAATTATAAGACAGATATTATAATATCTTATATTACATTAAAAATTTAGTTATATTATTTGCCAATATCTCTTGCCATCTTAGTCTTTTTCTTACAAGGTTCTTTTTATCCATTAGTGTGGATAATCATCTGTTTTCTCTTATTTTTATTTTTTTACATGATTACCTAGTGATTGACAAAAGAATAATAAATATATCTATTAAGGATACTAAAATATTAAAAGAAATTGTTACTACCTTTGTCCTTGGGTCTTTTCATTATTGAATGTATAATGCCTATTCCTCCCTTGAAATGCCATTTGGGACTAGTTGTAGTGGCTCATCTTTCATCTTATTCCATCTTGCCTTTTGTCATATGGGTTTTTCCTCTTTTGCCTCCACTTGCCTTTCATAGACTTAAGATAGTAGTTTTAATGCTCTTTATCATTGAGGACAAAATATGTGTACAACATAAAATACAATTGTTAATTAATATGGATGGATATGAATGAGCCATAAAAATGGATGGACATGAACAAGCCATAAAATAATTTTAGTAATTGATGTGCTACTTGTATGGTATTTTGCAAATGTTATTCTTATATTGAGCTGGAACATTCTTCTAACTTAGGCAACTAATGGGAAATTTTGTGAAGTTTTTCACAACATTCTCCCACCATGCCTCTAAATCTCTTGGATGCTTAATCATGCCATTGCTATTCCTATCCCTAACATGCTATCTCAAGTCCTCAGTCATTTTAGATGACATAAACAACCTTTTGCAACTGTGGCTTCAATGAAAAATATTTGAAGATTTTTGTAGGCCTTTTTTTTTTGGCTTTTCACTCAGTTTTCTTGGCTTTATAAAAAGAAGGTAGAATATTTGCGTATTCAAAAGCATCTACCAATAACTAGTATATGGACATATCCTTGTTACTTATTCCACACATACACTTAATGTGATGTAGTCTTACCAAAAAAGATAATTTTAAATATTTCTGGTACCTTTTATATAGATTTTGTTGTTCATCCCTAATTAACTCATAAAACTTTTTAGCATATTCATTTATTTTCTAGTAAGAGGTTGGAGTTAGACCTTTAACTTCATCCACACTTTCGTTTTCATGATGAACCTTGATGCATTACAGGCCATGTCATTCATAGGTTCATCGTTATAAATCCAATCTTCTCTTACTTCTAAAATCCAATCTTCTGTTGTGTCCTAGCTTGAGATTTTGCAACAGGTTCTTCTCTATTACGTTTCTTCTTGTGCATAACCTAAAAGATATACCATTGAGGGAGTGATTTAACAATCAAGTCATACACATCTTCTCTAATATGCCATTTCTTGAAGTTACACTTAGAATATAGGCACATTATTTTACCCTTTCCACTCTCATGGGCAAATGTAAAGTCTAAAATATTGGCATATTATTTTATCTTTTCCACTGTCATGGGCAAATGTAAAGTTTAAAAATTTTCTAAGTACTTCTAAATATTTTTAGGTATTTTGAAGTTTAGCTATCTAAGACTTATTCACTTTTGAAAAATAATATGTTTATATAATATTAATTTACTTAAAAATTGGTGACTAGTTTTTATACTAAATAAACTAAAAAGACACTAAATTTTTATTATTTACAACTACAAAAATATCTTTGCACTAACGGTCTTATTGTTAGCTAGACATTACAACATATTAGAAAGAATCACAAACACTTTCGTCAATGCTCATTTTCCATTACAATGCAAATTCGAACTCTTTTGAACCTGGCTACTCAAAGTGAAAATTAAATTTGATGTTAAATAAGATTGGCAAGATGAAGAAAAGTCCAATGTTAAACAAGGTACTATTTGTATGATGCCACCATAACAAATTTTGACAACACATAATACTGCATAACTTATGACTCGTGAAAATGTCATCTTAATAAACAGCTCCTTTTAAATTTTTAGATGAGCTTACTGTTTGACTGAAAGCTAAACTATAAGGCAGATGCATAAGGGAAGAGCATGAATTATAGTTTTGAACCTTATCAAGCAATAGCAATATGCGTGAATGCATAAGACAGAATAACCATATCCCAGATAATAATTAAGTATAGTTTATGATAGCAGATATAAAGTACCTATGGATCAACTTGAGATTGAAGTGATTAATTCACATCACAAAATACAGTACTTAAATTATAAGTTGGTAAATAAAATTCAAACTAACACAGTAAATTTTGATTGGTGTCACATGTGAAGAGATAAAAATTGAAAACAACTAAAGCTGCTACATTCAATCATCTATGGGTGCTAAAGGTTGACCTGAAATGACTGAACACCAAATTGGCAATTAGTCGGCATTCCTAGGTTTTTCTACATACAGCTTAATTAGAAGCAAGAATGTTAGCAAAGAATAATAGGGCCTGTTTGATTTTTTGTTTTTAAAATAATTTTTGTTTTTAAAAATAAAAAAAATAAAAAAATTTGTCTGATAATATTTTTTTAATGAAGTGTTTTGTAAAACAAAAAAAATAGAATTATGTTTTTGAAAATAAAAAAATCAAAACATTTTTTAGATGTTTTGTAATTTTTATTCTGCAAAATCAGGAAAAAAAAGAAAATACTAATTTTTCAAAATAATGATTCATAAAGATTTTTTAATTTTTTTATTATAAAATTTATTTTAAAAAATATCTATTTTAAAAATATTAAAACTAAAACAGAATCAAACAGACTCATATTCTCGACCAGCAGATTCTCATAACAACACAAATTGCAATTTAAAAGAAAACAAGGCCACCCATATATAACCAGAAGGAAAGCAAGGCCATTCATATAACTGGAAGCTAACTAATCTGAGGTTATAGAGGGAAATGCATTAAATTATTGAATAGAGACACCTCACAATTTAAAAGTAACCCCAATTATTATACAGAGATTAAACTTACCAATGGGATGGACGACCACGAGCTGAGACTGAAATGCGGTTAGGATTATATCTTGGCCTTGGTTTCTTCAAAACCACGGTTAAGGTATATATGTATATATATACATATATTATTATACAGAGATTAATCCTAACCGCATTTCAGTCTCAGCTCATCATCATCCATCCCAGCTCGTGGTCGTCTATCCCATTGGTAAGTTTAATCTCTGTATAATAATTGGGGTTACCTTTATAACAGTTAGAGATTGGTATTGCCGCGATTATCTTAACCGCAATTAAAGAACCATGCAATACGCTTAATTTTTAGTACGAAGTGATTGTACTATTTTTTTTTTTAATTTTTTATCTTGATATCCTGCAATGGCACGAAGGATCTATGGCATTCATATTTGATATCAATATTTTTCTTTTTTTCTTTTTAAATTATAGTTAAGGTGTCTTTATGTTTTGGATGATTCTAAAATTTTTTAGGATGATCTTGAGAATGCACTTTTTTTATGTCAACTTATTATAGGCGAATTTTACTTCTATACCGTTCCTTAAAGAGCGTTGGGCTTGTGGAATCTTATATTCCCGGAAATGATCACATTCCTGGGAATAGGATTCCCAATAATAAGATATTCCTAAGTTTGGCGCAGCATAAATATATCCAGGAATAGTTTGCTACATTTTTTCAAATTTAACATTTTCATTAAGAATTGTTTATAATTTTTCAAATTTACCCCTATCAATGTTTTATATATTTATATTATTTTATATATTTATATCATCACCATCATCATTAATCATTATCATCATCATCATCATCAAGTTGATTATTTATTATTTTATTATATAATATTTTTTATCAATATCTTATTGTTTTATTTATTATAATTTATTATTACATTTATGTATTTTTTTTTATATTTTATGTATTCAATAGTATGTTCTGTTTATATTTCTATTTATTAATTTATATCTTATTTGTTATATTTTATTTGTTATTGTATTAGTTTTTCTATTTTTATCTGTACTTTTATTTACATTATTGTATTTTATTTATTTTTCTTATTTATTTATTATTTCTAAGAGTTTAGTAAGATAAGAACGGCAAAATAGTTTTTTTTAACATTCTAAACGTTATTATGGGAATGAAAATGAGGAGTTTTGTGAAAATACTGAATTCTTGGTAATGTGACATTCTCCAAAAATTTTTCTTAAAATTTAAACCAAACATAAGAGTATTTCATTTCCATAAAACATTCTCAAGAATTCAAACCTCCCCAACCCCCCCCCCCCCGGGGCCCAAAAAAAAAAAACTGTAGGAATACTCTTGAAAAATAAAACATAACTAGATTAAATTTTATAAAACATCAATATCCTTTCGTTGATGTCAATTTTCAAATTTTAATTATCATATCAAATAGGAATATCTATACTATTCGGAGTAGGAAAACCCCAAATCCAATTGTACCCCCCATTGAACCTTTGTACACCCTAATAGCTGTGGCACTAATGGAAACATGTTTAAAGATATGTTTCAATTTTTTTTACTGTAAAAATGTCTTTTAATCAGCGTTAACTGAAATTAAATTCCTCTCCAAACAATTTTTACCGTGCATAAAAAAAAGTGCTAGTTTATGGATCCATGCCGTAGTCCTTACAACCATTATGCTATGTTTGGATGGGGGAGGAGAAAGTAGAGAGAAAATGGGGGAGGTGAAGAGTGGAGAGAAAAATGTTTCTCTTTACGTGTTTGGATGTGGCGAGAAAGAATATGAAGGGAGGGAGAGTGGTTAATTTTCTTTGGACAATTTTGTCCTTGCTGTAATGCGCCAAGCGGTTCATGTTACATTGTACCCGAAAAATAATTACTTTAACTTAATATAGGATATATATATATATATAATATATTTTATATATGTTTATTAGTTTAAAAGCAATTAACTTATAGGTACAATTTATATGAATTTAAATTATAACAAAAATCTATTTTTGAGTAATTAAAGATTTATGTTTGTTAATTTCAGATCAATTAACTTGAATAATTAATTTTATATTAATTTAAATAATTTTATATTAATTGCACCTACAACCAAACTAAAATAAATTAGTGTATATAACTAATTATTATAATTAAGATTATTTAAAATTACACAGGATTATATTTTTATAATTTTTAATTAATTTAGTTAATTAACTTTGATTTGAGATAATGATTTATTTCTTATATGAAGACAATATAGATATGTATGTGACATGCCAAGATAAGGATGAAGAAGTACGAAAAAAGCCCCTTCGCATGAGATAATGATTTATTCCTTATATGAAGACAATATAGATATATATGTGATATGCCAAGATAAGCACGAAGAAGGACGAAAAAGGTCTTTTCACATAACGTGAAGGGACTTTTTTCGCCCTTATCTTGACATGTATTGAAGTTTCATGTGAAGGGACTTTCTTTGTCCTTATCTTGGTATATCACGTACATATCTATATTGTCTTCATATAAGCATGTCACGTACATATCTATATTGTCTTCATATAAGGAATAAATTATTATCTCAAATCAAAGTTAATTAACTAAATTAATTAAAAATTACAAAAATATAATATTGTGTAATTTTAAAGAATATTAATTATAATAATTAGTGATATGCACTAATTTATTTTAGTTTGGTTGCAGGTGTAATTAATATAAAATTATTTAAATTAATATAAAATTAATTATTCAAGTTAATTGATCTGAAATTAACAAACATAAATCTTTAATTACTCAAAAATAGATTTTTGTTATAATTTAAATTCATATAAATTGTACCTACAAATTAATTGTTTTTAAACTAATAAACATGTATAAAATGTATTATATATATCCTATATTAAGTTAAAGTAATTATTTTTCAGGTACAATGTAACATGGACCGCTTGGCGCATTGCAGCAAGGGCAAAATTGTCCAAAAAAAATTAACCACTCTCCCTCCCTCTATATTTTCTCTCGTCGCATCCAAACATGGAGGGAGAAACACTTTTGTCCCCAATTTTCACCTCCCCGTTTTCTCCCTACTTTTCTCTCCCCTCCACTTTTCTCCTCCCCCATCCAAATATAGCATAAGAGTTGACATCTCTTCCAATAAATGAATTGCATGCAGAAGCAAACATATAAACCGGACCACACACGTATGCTTACGCCTGTCCAACTATTCTATTAAATGGTTCAAATTTGAATCTTTATTTGTTACTCCAAAATTAATCAATTGCTTGACTTCAAAGTCAATATCATACATATTTTCTTCCACTTCCTTCGTCAATTCCATGTTATTGTAGCTCTACTAGATAATCATATAAAGTATGTAAAGGGAGACTGTATATCGACAAAAGCAAGAATTTATAAATAAACACTATATAAAGTTATAAGAAATAGTCAATGTCACGATGAAGCAGAATAATTATAGGTTATATGATAAGATTAGGATACAAAATGTAGCATGGCTCTTTGGCAACTCGTCAACTACAAAAGGAACGCCCCAAATTCCAGATGGTTAATCATTAACAATTCACTGACTCAGATTAGTGCTCTTTCTCATTATTGCTAAATTTTTTAACACATTTTGCAGGAGGTTAGTTACTAACAATTCACTCACTCAGGTTATTGCAGGTTAATTACTAACAATTCACTCACTCAAATTAGTGCTCTTTCTCATTTTTGCCAAATTTCTTAACATATTTTGTAGGAGGCCTAAGAATATTGCTACCTCTGGGTGCAACTCGCTTTACGTTACTGGATATTTTACTTGTCTCAACAATACAATTGCATATATATCACATAAAATTAACTTTTTATGTGGACTTGCAGGCATAGTTGTGGAAAGCAAAACTCAAAATTAATAAATTTATCCTTCAAATCTTATCTTACAAATTGAACCCTCTTTGTCAAAGGTCCAATTTATGCTATAAAAAAAGTCTATCATGAAAAAATATTTCAAATCATCACCTACAAAATATAAAAACTATAACAATAATGATACTAAAATTTGTTTTAATAGTAATAGGCATTAGTGAAATATAAATTGAAATGGTGAAAATACTTGACGATGGCGTTGCGAAGCTTGGAGGGGGAAACTAAGGGATCGAGCAACAATGTGAAATTTTTGAGAAATATGGAATGAAAAGGATGGAAATACTTGACGCCACTGCGAGTTTAGAAGGGAACGAGGAGGTTGAACTTATGTGAATTTTAGGGCAAGAAAAAATTAAAGTTGTTTGGCCTGTTTATTGGGGAAGAAGTCACAGGAAACAAAATTATGTTTAGGAGCAATTTGAGAAAAAAAAAGGGACACATTACGTTGCTGCTCGTTTTCTCCCCAAAATCTCTTCACTTTTGGAAAAAGAAAAATCACGTAAGACCCACACTCATTTTTTCTTGAGTTTTTCTCTCCTTTCCTTGTTTTTTCTCCATCCAAATATAGCGTTTGTGATCCTCCTGCTTTTTGCCAGTTTGTCTTTTTGAAGTCGTGCTCCACAAGTAACCCGAATTCTCTGCATTTTTTATCTAACGGCGGAGTATAAATGTGAAAAGGAACAGATAAAAAAAAAAAACAAAAACAAAAAGACAAAAAAAGACGGAGTCGACTCACCTTTCTCTTTCTCACTGTCTCTGCGACTCTTGAAGTATCGTTGTGGATTCATTTCATTCCACGAATTTGTGACACAAATCAATATATTATATATTTTTACTATGAGTCGCATTCGTCATAAGCTATAAATAGTGTGGCTCCATGATTTGGGTTACGTGTCATTATTTTTCTTTTTGAAATCCTTTTTCTTTTTCAATTTAAAAAAGTTTGTATAGGACCCTATGCAGTGACTAATTAAGGGAATGAGATGACACTAACCCATCTGGTTCAAGAGTTCTTTCCATTAGTTATGTATAACATTTATTATATCTTTGTGATTATTATTCAATTATATTTGTCATGTTATATCCCATCATTTACTTAAGGTATAATTTATGTACTTTTTGTATTTTCTTTTCTTTTTTGTACCTAACATTATGCTGATCAAACAAATCCTAAAAAAGTTATTAGATCGCCTATGTGAATGTGATGGAATCAGATTTTGACGACACGTAATCACTTCTTGCAATTATTAATTTCCACATTTAATATAATGTATTTCCTTAAAAAAAAAAAGAAGCGCAGATAATCTAATTAATAGATTTATTTGAATTGTAAAAACTCCAAACCTCAAGTTTTCTTCCTTTTTTGATAATAGCATTAAAATAATTTAATGATGCAAAATATATTGAGAAAATGGCTTTGGAACCAGAAAAAATTGACAGGGTGCAAAAATTTATACCTAATAAATGCATTAATAATTACTAAAAATATAATTTTAAATACTTATTAAATTGATGTAATAATAAAATTTTTCTAAAATTATAAAATAGAGACATAATAGTAAAGAAATTAGAGAAATATAATAACATTAAAATAAATATAACTACTTCAGTACAAAGAATGTATATATAAGAAGTGAAAAAAAATACATATTAGTCTTCAGGTCATACTATTTAATTTTTAATTAAATATAATTTGTCTATAACTTTTTACATAGTGAAATTCTTTACAATTTTCTTTTTAACATAAATAGCTAAATTATTTGCAAGAAAGTTATCTTTTATTTTATTACGATTTTTTTTTTATAATGAGTAAAGAGTATGATTAAAAAAATAAAAAAAAAATTTTGTAGAAGAATGAGAATTAAAGAGTAGGGAGTATATGATTGGTTATTATTAAAAAATGGAGATAAAAAGCTTCTTAGAGAAGCTTTCGTATATTTTATTATACTTTATTTATTTTATAAATTTTACTTTTATGACTATTATAAGAAGCAATTATCTCTTTAAAAGTATATATTTAAGACTTTAAAAATATTAAAAGGAATAAATAAAAAAATTTAGAAGGGTAGATTTTAAAATTTTAAAAAAATAATAATATTATATACATGTATAATACATATAGAAAATTTTTTAAAGAGGGGCAGCCGTCCTTGAAGTCAGGAAATGCTGACAAATGTTCTTCTTCTTGTAGGGCACGATTTATTTAATTGAGTGAAAAAAAAAAACGTGATACATTCTAGCTGTTCGATTTTCAAAAAAGAAAAAAGAAAGAAAAATTCGTTGACCATTGTTCGTAATGACTAGTAACTATAACTTGCCGCATTCTATTATAACTTGACAAAATTAGTGTTTTAAAAATTGGATGAATAGGAAATGGATTGGTTTATAGATTATTGGTTAGACTACGACAAAATTATGATTGAATTAGTTAAATTAAATTATTTAAAATATTTTTAAATATATTAAATATAATTTTTATAAAAATTAAATTAATAAATATTAAGAATATATATAATTATATTATATAAAAATATTATTTTAATTTATACTTTTTTATATATAATAATTTACACTGATATGTTAAAAAAGAAATCATGGCATCTTACTCTAGTCTTTATATCAAATTTTCACCTAAACCGGCCGATTTGACATGATTTTCCTAACATAGAAATAAAATATCTCATGCATGTAAGGCTTTATCTCCAAAGAATCTCCATCAATACAAAACATAGCATAATTGGAGAAGTGTTACTTCTTAAACCACTTTTAATTAATTTGTACTTGTATATTATAATATTATTTTGAAATTGTGACAACCCCACTACAAGAACTTGATGCCAGCACTATATATAGCAGAACAGTATCAACGAGTCCAGAAAAATCTTTAGGAAACTTTCGTTATTTTTTTTAAACTTTTAATTCGGTCCATATTCCAATTCTGGCTTAAAAAAGGTCCATATTCCAAAGTAGCTAGGGAAACACTTTCAATAGAAATGTTTTATCAACAAATTAGTCAACCTAAGTAAATTTTTTTTTTTTTTCACTTGCTTATGTTCTTAATTAGAAAGTTTGGCGTGTTTGGAGTTTGGACCATAAGTTCTAGAACAGCCGTTGTCATTTGTCACTTTCTTTTGCGTTCACACTATATTCCTCTTCCACCATCTATAAAAGGGAGACATATATCATCACCTTTTTATACTCAATCTGAGGCAAGTTACAGAGAAAACAAAACAATTTCAGATTTTCAGTTCTGTAGGACTCGGTTTCGAGCTCACCAATGCCGGGTTTCTTTTATGGCGTAGGTCAAACAGCGCAGCCAGAATCCAATGTTAGAGCAAACATTTCTATGGCAGCACCAAATTATGGGGATGGCCTCTGTTACAATCCTGGTGTGCAAAATATCGAAGGTCTCACTCGTCAGTATGAAGTTTTCAATGGCTTAGGTAATGCATCCTCCTTCCATATTCATATCAGTAAGCTTTTATTCAATTTACCAAACCTTTTTTCGATTTAGCGACAAAATTTATGTCGCTAAGGAATGTTTTTCCAAAAGTATTGTCATTTCTTACTTTTGTGAAAAATGAAAAGAAGAAGTATTCGTGGTTGTAACTTTTTTCGGCAACAGCAACTTTGCAATGGTAATTATAATTGCAAACCCTAATTGAATCAGTAAGTTATTCATGTGTTTTAATCAGTTGATTGCTCGAAGCAGTTGGAATAGTTAATGAATAAATTTTGTCACATGTTTGACTTTTTTTTTAAGCAATTGGAATAGTAGAAAGGAACACTTAAAATAAATGTGAGAGGAACATTTATAAAGAAAACTAAATAATTAAATAAAAATATTAAAAAAAATAAAAGGAGAGTATATGTGTACGCACTATGCTACGTATCCATTTAGTTTTAAATTAATATCCTGTACGTAATTAGTTCAAAACTGTCATTATGATTTGCTGTCACTACAAATAAAAAATGCGGTTTTACTGGCGGTCTTTTAGTAGCTTTAACAATCGTTTTGAAATTCGCCAGTGAGCTGTTTGCCATCAAAGCCTTAATCATGATTTATGCTACCTACTGGTAAAATCATAGTTAGACCCTAGTCCATGGTTTATTGAACGTTTTAACTACGATTTCTGTTAGCTTTAGTTAGATCTTTATCTATCCACAGTTAAATATTACCCATAGTTATCACAAATTATGATTAAAAAGGTTTAATCATGGTTTTTTTTGTTAACTATAGTTAGACCCTTATCTAACCACGGTTAAATAAACTGTGTTACAAATCATGATTAAAGATATCCTAAAATTAGGATGATAGTTTTAACTACTACTAAATCCTTGTTGAGACAGTTATATATAACTAGTGTTAAGTCTAAACTTAACTATGATTATAAGTTACTATGGTTAAGCATTTTAATGGCTTAACCACTATTATCTATAAACCATGGTTATGTCTCTAGTTTGGTAGCATTTATTTTAATCACTGTTAAGCCATGATAGTGCAACAATTAAATTAATAGCTGTTAATCCACCATTGCAATGTCCTTTTTTTTCGAATGAAGTATGTATAGTATATACTTTAGAATATCAAAAAACATATGCTAAATTCAATATTTATTTTACTAACAAATGAGATGTTAAAAAAGTCTAAAAAAGAAATATACTTTTAACAAAGAAATTGATTGCACACATTCCACGTTTCATTATAGAATTTTTTCTTTTGCAATCCATTATATGGAAAGCCTTTGTTAAAGGCTAAGTGATACTTTAATAAACATAGATAGCCCTAAGGAAGAACGAGATATAGGGGCCAAGAGTCACTATCGCTTAATTCTTCATGGGAGAAAATTTCTAGCCAGAATATGCGCGTTTCGTAAACACTAGTATAAACTATTTAAGTAATTAATCCTCCACGTTAATTATCACGTTCTTAACAAAAAATTGTTCATTAAATATGTTTTATGAAAATTTTTGTTAATTATGAAAATAATTATTTTTTTAAAGTCTCCGCTAGACTTCTGACCTCCTTTGCAACTTGCACGCAGCGGTTGGTGGGAGCGCTTACTGTCAACCAGTGCAACGCCAAATGTACTATTACAAACCTTATGGTGCTGATAGTAACAGTGGCTCACAGGCATGGTTAACGGTGGGTCCAAACCCAGATTACATGAATACAGGGACGCAAACGATTCAAGGTCATGTGGTTCAGCGAGGCATCTTTAATGGGCGGGGCATGGGAGCTAGGATCCATGGACACTTCTCCGTTTCTGGTGACATTAACTAAATCAAACCCATATATATGCTTGCTTTCATAGCATCGCAGTTCATGAAGACGACCAAAAATAAAAAAACTAAAATTGGATCACGATCTTAAAGATCCTATATATATATATATGTATATATATATATATATATATTATGTATTGAAGATTGAAGTTGTAGTTTTTTATTTGTGGGGTGAAAGAAGTTGTAATTTAATAAGAGTTCCATGTGAAAACAATTGAGATTTATGAACCGCTTTTATTATATGATGATATTTAATTTGATTAGCTATTAAAATTATATATATTTTGTTCTTTCATAATATAATAGTACTCAAATTAATTGGTTCCTCATATTAAAAATTTATCCTATCTAATTTTTCGCCAGTGAGAGACGCTGACTTTGCTAAGGAGTCTAATGATGCTACGCCACAAAAAAAATGTGTCATGTCATACTAAATTAGTTAGCAAAATTGATGATCTATTGACAAATGAATTGGAGATTTGATGAATTTTAGAGCGGAGGGACCTAAATGAAAATATAAATCTACTCAGAAATAATTTAGGTAAAAACGCATTTATGCTTCTCTAATTTTTCTCAAGTTTTTAATTTCATTTTGTTTAAAATTGACTTTTTAACGTCTAAAAACTATTTAAATATTTCTCTCTAATATTATCAAGATGTTTAACAAAAAATCCTACGTGACTCATTCGTGGCTTATTAATTTAGATAACATTTTGCCAATCTAGATCTACTTGTTATAATACTCTTTTCCATTCCTACCTAGATGTTGCGTTTTCTAAATCCTAGATAATTAATGCGTGCATCTTTTTTTTTTTTTTTTACTGATCACATGATCTTTCTCTAAACCTTAAAATTTGTCAGTTCTTTTAGATATTAGTGGGGTCTTGTTAATCTGAAGAAGGGCCTTCGATCAATCCAATTTTTAGTGAAAACATTGATATATGATGTTAATGATACTCTTCCAATGGAAAAGTCATAAAGAATAAAATACAACGCTTTGGTGGTGATGATAGGGAAAGGCATTAAGATAAGTAGGATCCAAGTTGGTAAGAGGATATTAAAGTTAAGCTAACATTGAATTAAGCTGCTTGTGAACTACTCAAATTCAACTTGTGGCTCGACTTATCTATTAAATGAATGAACTTGATTAACATATTAAGCTCATTTAAATAAACGAGTTTATCTTGAAAATTTGATGTTCGGCTTGTTAAGCTTATGAATATCTCTATTAGTAATAAAATATTATATAATATATATTTCAATCGTATATGATTTTATTAAAGATTGTAGATAAATACAAAATTCTATGTATTGTTAAAACATTGCAAGGCTCTCACTATTCTAGATGAATAAGCTTAATCATGCTAATGCTCAATTCAGCTTGACTCGTTTATAGCCTTACGACCAAAAAGCTATGTAAGATCACTTTTTTGTTAAGCATTGATAATACTAGAGAGAAGGAAATTAACATTTGTCTAGTTTTTGTAAGTTAAGAGACCAAATTTAAATAATAAAATAAAATTAAAGGATGAAAGTAAAACTTAAAATAAAGTTAAAGACAAAATTAAAACAAAATAAAATTAATTAAGAAAAAAATTTAAAATAAAGTTAAGAGACTAAATTAAAATAAAATAAAATAAAAAAATAAAAGTGAAAAGAGGAGTAAATTTGAAAGACCTAAAGTATATTTTGGTCAACAATTTAAAATTAATTAAGAGTAAATTAATCATTTATTTCTTAAAAATTACCCTCCTCTTAATTTAGTTTTTCAGAAATAAAACCTTTCAATTTAATTCTTAAAAAATTACTCTTTTTTAATTTAATTCTTTAAAGATAAAGCATTTTAATTTAGTCTCCTTCTTCTAATAAAAATGGTCCTCCTGAAAAGTATTTGTTGGCTCTTTAATAACAAAATGATGTCATTATGGTAGTTGAGGACACATGAGGAATTTCATATCATTAGTTAATTAATGGCCACGTAAAATTCCTTTTTTTTTTTTTACAACTAACAAAGAAATTATTTTGATTAGAAAAATATTTGAAAGATTAAATTAAAAAAAATTATTTTTAGAGAATCAAATTAAGAAGATAGTGATATTTTAAAAACTAAAATAAAAGATATTATCTTTAAAATAATAAATTAGAAAAATATTTTTTTAAGAACTAACAAATTAATTTACATTGAAGGACTAGTATAAAATTTTAATATTTGGACTAGCCTATAATGAATTAAACAATAGACTTCAAAGAGTCAATTATTTTTAAGAGTTTAGTACAATCATATCCAATAGCGTGTTCAGTTTTTAGATTTTATTTTATATGAAAATTAGTTAAATTAGCTTCATTTTTTAACAATACCCCCCCCCCCCCCCCCCCCCCCCCCCCCAACACAAAAAAGTCACAATTACTTCTTAATCTTTTAGTCTCGTTTTCTATGCGTCCCACCATTAAATATTATGATTTTCTCTAACAGCATAATTCTCATGTGCAACTCACATTGATGAATTGATCATATTGTTCCCCCCTTATCTAACCACCTTCACCTAAATCTTTTCCCCTTCCCAAATCTCAAATCGTAGAAAACACTTACACAAAATAAAAACGAATATCAAATGTTTCTAATGGCTTCCGCATGCTATAAAAGTACTCCAAATTTGACGTGCGGTACCGAAATTTTCAACTTCTTGGCATTGCAAGACTTTTTGATCATTTTTAATTCGATTCCCCTTAAAGGCTGATAAAGATATATAGTCATATATGAGAACCGGAGATTAGAATCTCAAGGCAAATGGAAACCTCCAATTAAGTTTGAACTATTTAGATTAATTTAGATAATTTAAATTTATTATTATTTTTAATTTAAAAGAAATATTTTAAAAAGAGCAGAGTATAGAATGAAAATAGTCTTTTAATTACAAATTTAAAAAATATTTAAGCTTAAAAAAATTTAAATTGTGCAAATTTTATTAGAGAGAGCAATGAAAAGAATGTGAGGGAGAGAATCCATATTGAGCTTTTTCCATCAATATATATACAGATATCCAAGTGGGATGGGTCATCCATGATTGACAAAAACTATGTATTCTTAAACGAGGTTAGCACATGTAATATGTCTCTGATTACCATCCTTGGTCCATCTCATGTTTTGGCCTTAACCACATCCTAAATGAGCGATGTCTTATCCTAGTCAAGGAAACGTAAATCACCCTTAACCGGTTCACTTTTATTTTGTTTATTTAAGGCGTTCCGCAATTGCTATCTGGTTAATTCATCTTGGTAAATAATGGTAATTACATGTGAGTAGCATATGAGGACTAGGTCCACATTGCAATGGGGTTAAAAAATTTTTAAAAAAGGAAAAATTTACTTCTAGTTCCTCCATAATTTCATTTAATTTTTAATTTAGTCATTATAATTTAAAATTTATAATTGAATCCTATAGCTTATACAATTTTTAATTTAGTTCTTGTCATTATAATTTTGTCAATATTTTTTTAAATAATTTATTTTATGGCTAATTGTGTACCATTTTGTCACTTTAAATATACATTATTTTAAATCAATTTCCTCAAGTCCTTTAACATAATTCGCATTATGTGCCATATATGTGAGTTAATTTTGATTTAATTATTAACTTTTACTTCTATTGTTGGCATAAATATATATATATATATATATATATATATATATATATATATATATATATTCATAGTGTTAAGATAGCATGTATTTGGTTACATTAGCAAAATTTAATAAAATACACAAAAGTTTGAAGAGGGGCTAAATTTAAAAAAATTTAAACTATAAGGATCCAATTACAAATTTTTAAATTATAAAGACCAAATTAAAAATTGAGTGAAACTATAGGAATTAAAAGAATAGTTTAGCCAAAAAATAAATAGTTACTTTCAAAATTTGAGAGATATTACAATTGGGAAAAAAATATCAAGGGAAATATTCACAATTCCCCACCTCAAAAAAGAAGTCCGCAATTTAACCCATGATTATTACTAGTATGATGCTATTTGCTGAAAAAGAAAAATTCCTTAGAAACCAACAATATTTAATCTAATTATATCAAACTCATCTCAATACCTTAAAGGCTAGAACAGATGATATATTGATGCGTACTATCGTAATGTAATTACATTGATCACCCAAGGAATAAAATGACTTTGAGTACAAATATCAATCTTAGGAAGATTGGCTTCCTTATAATTCTAGGAGATTTTATTTGTTGGATGAAAGGTTATTTTATATTCTAATTATGTTAAATATTTTAAAATAATTGATTTTTGGAAGCAATATGTTATTTTCAATTCGGCTGAAATTATGAAAATATTTTTTCTGGTAAATATTATTTTGGGCCTCCTCACGCTTAAATAATCTACTGTACATGGGCCTAATATATTTAGAAAATAAAAGGATTTTTATAATTACCTCTTTTGTCAAAGTAAGGCCCTAGTATGGAAAATTTTTACGTCAGGAAACTAAGATACATATATTTGAAATCTTTTGTTTCCTAAAATAGCATTAGGCCTCATGAATGCACTGGCTTTATTTCATACTTTATATCTAGATAGATTCCTCCGGTTTTATTGAGCTTTAAATTTACTGTAGAAGTCAGAAAATGCAAAAGAAAATTGAGCAAATCATGGAAGCTAAAAGGGAAACAAACTACGCAAGAAAGAGGAATGAAGTTGATTGAGCAAATCACTCTGGTATGCTTTCCCTGATTTTGATGTTATATGTTATATATTACGGTAGAATAGGGAGTCATTTAGTTGTTTTCTTGCAAATTTTGCATTTTAATATAGTTTTTTTTTTCAATCAGTGTAAATAAATAAAATATACTTTTTGTAGTTAATTTTAACAGTTCTTTGTTTCATTTTGTGTTGATCTTAATTTTAGAAAATAGATAGAGACCTGCTAGAAGAGAGTGAAGAGAAAGAAAAAGCTGAAAAATCAAGAGAGAATTGTCAAGTGTCATCACAACAGCAAAGATATCAGTTTGCAATGGCGAATGTGTGGCTCATACAAAATTCAAGGAGCCTCTGGTAATAGCGTAAGTTATGGTGAGAAACTTAGAATTTGGAACTGATAAGCTTTCATAATAATAAAAAGTATTTTTTGCTATGGCAAAGCATGTCTATTGAAATGCACAACATTAATTTTCAGGTTTAAAATGTTAGAGGCTACACTGGTTTGGGCATTCTGAGTGTTTTAGAGTGTGTTCTAAAGGAGAAACGCATATAGGAGTTAGGATTTGTAGGTAAGAAACTTGAACTAAAGATTGGAGGCCAAATAATCACATTACCACTAAGTTTTTTTGACCTTCTACCTTTATTTTTTTATGGATTCTTGTTTTTCTGAATCTCTTGTTTGGTTTGTATTATTTAAAGCCATGTGTGGGTAGATATTATAGATCCTAAGTTTTCTTGAATATATTGCCATATAATTGAGATTTTGTTTAGTTAATTTGGTTTAATCTTAGATTTGAGTACTTAATCTAGTTTGTCTTGTTCATTTAAGAGTTTGGCCACTTCTTCTATGAATTTAGGACTTAAGGTTAGCTCTTGACAAGGAAAATCTTAATGGATCATAAAATTGAGCAACTTAAGTTAGATTAACCTAATTTTGTTTTTAAGTATAGAGATATATCTAAAAAACCTAAGTAGTTTAAAAAGATTGAGTATAATTGATCTATTTAATTGTGAGAGAGATCTATAATTAAATATGATAGAAGTAAGAGTGGTTCGAGAAATATTTAAACTTAATTTAGTTCCTCAACTCTCATATCATTAATTGAATTAATTAACTGAATAATTCAATTTTTGGTAGTAAGGAGATAGGAAACTTATGATACTTCTCAATGATAATTCTGATTAGAATAATTCTCAAAATTCAGTTTATTTTTCAATTTCATTTTATTTCATTACATTGGTATTTTGGTCTTTTTTTTGACTTAAACAAATATGACACTTCTTATGCCTCACATCATCTAAATTAATTTCATGTAGAATGACTTTGATTCACTATATTATGTAATCAATCCGTATGCTTGCAGAATCCATTGTAAAATTAGTAGTTATCACTAATCATTTATATCAATTTACTGTAGAAGTCAGAAAATGCAAAAGGAAAGTGAGCAAATCATGGAAGCTGAAAACGCAAGAAAGAAGAAAGAAGAAAGAAGTTGAATGAACAAATCACTCTAGTATGCTTCCTGATCATTTATATCTGCCGGAGTCAACTTATTCACATTGAAGATGGTTCAAAATAGCAAGTAAATGTTGGAGCAATCTATGTTGAAGGTCTGAAGCATTTAAAGCTAAGATTCCTAAACATTAGAGCCTGATCTGCACCTTGATGAAGAAAGATGCTTTAGCCTTCAGTATTTAAGGAGACCTTTTTGAAGAAGAAGAAAGTACCTTTGAACCATATTCTTGGAGAGCTAATATATTCATCTTATTTTGAGTTTGTTGAGCTAAATTAGTCCTTACTCCTCTTAGTGAGCAAAAATATCTGAGGTGATCTTAGCAGCCTAGTTCTTAAATGTGAGAAATTTCACTTATATAATTTGCCTTGCTGAGTTTCTAGAGAGTTTGTAGAAAAATCTAAGAAGTTGAAAGGCTATCAAAGTGTGTGCACTAAGCCTTAGTGTGTGGGGTTGCCTCCATTGAATCAGGTTGTAAAAGCAATATAGAGCTAAGCCCTTAAAGTTGCATTGTCATGTAGGCTTCAAGAGGTAAGAAATTGAACATTATGTTTGAGTTTGCTTTGGTGTAATTTGTTGGTGATTTCTCGTGGTAAGAAAAATTCTCTTACTATCTGCTTGGGAAAAAGATGTATAAATCCAATTGTGTAGTTCTTTTGCATCCCTATTCTTTTGCTTTCTATTACAAAGCATTTTCTGAATAAGTGGGAACCTTAGAAAACTTGGTTTTAATTATTGAGGTCTTTGTAGTTTTGATTCCTTAAGTTCAAATTATGTTTTCAAGAACTTGGATTCCTTTCCGTAAAGCTTGTCTCTAGACTTGAGGTTCGCATATTGAGAAAACATATAAAAAGTCTATAGAATATATACATGTAATAAAAATCCTCTTGTCAACTATACTATACTTACTTCTTTATTACTCAGTGTAGTTGCTAGCTTATACATGTCTAAAATAGTCGCATCATTTTCCTATCTTCGTTGATGTCCCTAGGAGCGAGTGTTTCTCTTTGAGCTGCTTCCTTGAGCTGGAGTGTTTCCTGTTAGTGGTATAGTTATGTCCACGTTCTTTCCAGGTGTGCTAGTAGCAGCAGCGGAACCACTGATTGTCACTCATTCCTCAATCTACAATGTCGTTCAAAACTTCAACTGCATAGAAGGTGGAAATGTTCTCAGGGACGGTGCCAAATGATGAATGGTCTTCTGGTCATGTGCTCCTCGTCAAGCTCCAGTTGACTTTAGCAGGCTCCAAAAGGAAGCCATAGGCCCCTGCAAGCACTCCAATGTCTGAGTCAGTGAGAAGCCCAAGCAAATGGAGAATAGAGAACCTAGAACATACCTGAGGCGCATGCTGACCTTATATACTTGAGGGTTAAGTGTGAAAAGGGTAATTTCCCATGAGTTGGACAGCAGCAAGGTAGGCGACATGTGGAAACACCTAGTTGGCCTCTTGTACGAAGACCATTAGGGTTCGCATCTGGTGCAAGCCCGCGTTTCGCATGGTTTGTGCGTGGTCCCTTTAGGCAGTGTTCCAGCGCTGCATATGTGGATTGTGCCCTATCGGAGTGAGTGGAGTGGAGCCTCAATGATATGGCCAGTTGCTACAGGGCCAGGTCTAGACCCCATAGGTGTAATTTTTGGGCTTGGATTGCCCCAGTTGGTGTCATCAATTCTAAACCTAATCCAACTTTGCACTGATTCTTTGACTATGGTTTGATTATAACTTGCCACATCTTATTTATTTGGGAACTACTGCAATAATACAGTTATGGAATAAGAAACAACAAATTATAAGAGAGCGGGAATATATATAGTATCTATTTTTTCTTTTTACATAAATTCTCTCTTTTTTTCTTTTATTTCTTTTTTACTGTATTATATGCAATAAATTCAATTATTGCAGAGGATTTGAACTCCATACTATATCTTCATAAAATATCTCTATGCCTCTAGCTTGAACTCTGGAGCACGTGCATTAATTAGTACAATATATTGTTTAATTGGAAAAGCGTTTCTCTTTAACTACTTTTAATTAATTTGTGTATTATAATAATACAATTTTAAATTTGTGACAACCCTTCTTCAAGAACTTGATGCCACCACTATATATAGCAGAACATTACCAAAGTGCCCAGAAGAATCCTTTGAAAACTTTCATTTTCTTTACTTTAATTCAATCCATATTCAGAGGTGGGGAAACTTTGCGTTCAATAAAAGATTTTCAAAATGCTTTTTACCTACAAATTAATTAAGCTAATTAATATTTTATTATTTTTTATATTCTTTAGAAAGTTTAACAAACGTGTATGTATTTTGGGCCACCAAATATTCTAGTTCTAAACAGCCCTTGTTATTTCTCACTTTCTTATGCATTATTCATAAACGCGTTTTCTAGATTCTTTTTCTTCCATCTATAAAAAGGGAGACAAATAATAACATGTATTTATGCTCAATCTGAGGCAAGTTCCATAGACAACAAAACCATTTTAGATTTGCAGTTCTATAGAACTCGGTTTTGTGCTCATCAATGGCAGGTTTTGTTTATGGCGTAGATCAAACAATGCGGCGGCCACAACCCAATGTTAGAGCTAACATTTCTATGGCAGCACCATATTATGGGTATGGCCTCTATTACAATCCTAGCGTTCAAAATATTGAAGGTGTCACTTGCCAGTATGGTGTCTTCAATGGCTTTGGTAATGCATCCTCCTTCTATATTCATATCAGTAAGCTTTTATTCAATTTAGCAACCATTTGTTGATTTAGCGACCAATTTTTCAGTGGCTAAAGAGAGTTTTTCTAAAATTACGTCATTGTTTTTACTATCGCAAAAAATGAAAAGAAAAATGTGTTGCAAATCGCAATCACACGATTGATGTGGTTGTAAATTCTTCGGCGACTGCAGTATTGTAATGGTAATTATAATTGCAAATCCTAATTGGATTGGTAAGTTGTTCAAGTGTGTTAATAAGTTGAATACTCGAAGCAGTTGGAGTAGTTAATACATAAATTTGTCATGTATTTGACATTTTTTTTTCACCTATTCGTGTAGTAGAAAGGAAGAGTTAAAATAAATATGAATAGAAGATCTATGAAGAAAACTAATACATTATTAAAAAAATATAAAAAATACTAGGAGAGAATATGTATAATGTTTTAAATTAATAGCTTGGACGTAATTAGTTCGAAATTATCAAACATATGATTTCTAGAAATGCATAATATACTCTAGAATAAAGAGTACGTCTGAGAAGCTTAATATTTTATATATTAATTAATGAGACAAAAATTATAGAAGTTTAAAAAAGTACTAGACTTTTAGTAAAGAAATTGATTGCCCTTATTCCCCGATTTGTTTAGTATAGAAGTTCATTCTTATACAACCCATTATATGGAGAGCCCTTGCTAAAGGCTAAGTGATAACTTTAATAAACATATAATACAGAAGGAAGAACGAGTTAGGGGCCCTAGAGCCACTAGCTTAATTCTTTTCGGGGAAGCAAATGTTGATACCGAGAATATATGTGTGATAAACATTGCCATAAAAATAAGATAATTCTCTATACATTAAGTATCACATTCTTTAAAAAAGAAGTTGCTAATGAGATTTAATTTAAAACTTTTAATTAAATATGTTTTATGAAATTGTTTTAGTGTTGATTCAATTAGAAATTTGTAATTGTAATTACAATATTATTATAGTGGTGAATTTTAAAATCATATTAATATGAACTAATTACTAATACATACTATAGTCATATTCAATAAATATAAATTTGGTCTACCTTTACCATTGGGTGTGAATAGCCTAGCCCACCAAAATTACCCAACCACGCCGCCAAAGGGCTCCCATGTAAATACCCAAGCATGCCATTATGGTAAGGGTCGTTTGATCTCCACTTTTCTGGTTTTATACTTTACATTTCTCATCCATGATGATGAAGCTCTCGACTCCCTCATCGCTCTAATTGTTTTCTATTTTGCAAGATCTATGCATGACTCCTGATTGCCATAAAGCCAACAGGCAAATAATAATTTATCAATGTTTTTTGCTAATTAATTAATGAACTGATGCATATGACACTGGTCTCAGTCATTAAGATTGAGATGAATTTGAGGTTGGACGGATTCAATCCCGGTTCCTACTCGTTTTTTCTTTCTCTATCGCCAAAGTCTGACCGAGACCTCCATTACAACTTGCATGCAGGTGTTAATGGGAACGTGTACTCTCAACCAGTGCAACGTCAAATGTACTATTGCAAACCTTATGGTGCTAACAATAGCAGTGGTTCGGCAGCATGGGTGCAGGTGGGTATAAACCCATATTGCATGAATGGAGGCACCCAAAACATTCAAGGCGATATAGTTCAGCGAGGCACCTTTAATGGGCGTGGCATGGGAGCTAGGATTTGTGGACACCTTTCTGTCTCTGGTGACATTAACTAAGTTAAAGCAATTTAATACCAAATTCGCATCGCTGCTCATGATGACAGTAAAATAAGATAAAAGCTATGCAGTCATAGTCTAAAATTCCCTTTACTATGAGTTTGCCGACATATCTTGTTACGTATTGAAGTTCATTATCGTTTTACAAAAGCTCAAATTGTAATTATCTTCCCTTTTATTATTTGATGAATTCTAGATATACATGATATGATTGCACTAAACTTATATAACTAAAGTATGAGTTTGTAAGCAATTGTTTATGTACCCATTTCTAATTATGCTATTTTACTATAGGGTTGTACTTACTCTAATATTTGCCCTTAATAACAATTTTCTTTTAATGAATTAACTTCTATAATTGATTGACTACTATATTTGTTTCCTTGGAACATTTTTTATTTTCTAAATTAGACTTTATCTTTACCTGACTTAATATTAATTAAGAAGAGAAAATTGTATTTGTTTATCAACTATCTGATTGAGGGCAATATAATTGGAAACAAATATCAAGATGGATAAATATAATTTTTTTTAATGTGATATGCATATAGTTAATTTAGTAAAAAATAGTATCTGAAACATTGATGTTTGCAAAACTAGACCATACCAGCTAATTCAACTGGAGAACCGGTGAACTAACTTATGGTCTAATCTAGACAATTTTATGAACTGATGTGAGAGAACCAAATAATGCTAATCAAAATTAAATTAAATGTTATCTCTAGCTTATTTAATATTAATTAAGAAGAGAAAATTGCACTTGCTTAGTAATCAACTCTTGTTTATCCTAAACTAATTATCTAATTGAGGGCAAAATAATTGGGAACAAATATCAAGATGGATAAATATAATTTTTTTTTGATGTTATATGCATCTAGCTGATTTAGTTAAGGATAATGTCTAAAACTTTGTTTGCAGAACCCAATCATACTTGACAGTTCAATTGGAGAACCAACCCATGGTTCAGTTTAGATGATACTTACTATGAACCAATGTGGAAGAAGAAAATAATGCTAGTCAAAACCCAGATTCAACTAGGTGGTTTTCCAAACAAGTCCGCAATTGGTTCAAGTGTTGAATTAGACTTGATCACAAGTTAAAAAATCCACCTAGTTTGATAGGTCTAGAGGAAAAGAAAATATTAACTCAAAAAACAAAGTCCAATAAAAAATGATCCTATTTAGCAAAGCTCAATTTGCAAAATGGGTCAAGTTCAGACTTTTTTTTAAGTATGGTTCAGCCTAAATTACTATAATTTCTTTAAATTAAAGATTACATAATAATAACAAAGATAAATTCTTAAAAAGTTTTTCCCTATGATTAAGCATGAGTTTAGAAAAATTACCTTAATTTATTGAATGAATTAACACAAAACCAAGGCTTAATCCACACATGCTAATGAACCCCATGGTCTCCTTACATATTTTGCATACACCGTTCTCATTAAGGATTTTCCATAAATGGGGTTGGCCAAAAAATATATACTTAAAATTATACGAATCTCATTTCTTCTCACTCTAGAATGAAAGAAACCAAATTAATCACTACATTTACAGAAAAATATAATATACCCATATAAGAAATACGTACAGGAACTTTACACACATTCTGCAAGAAATTTTTCTTCAAGAGGCATAGTAACGGGTCCATTAATATGGAAGCAATGCCTGGGCCCATGAGTATGGAAAGAAGGCCTCTATCGCGTCCTACTAAACTGTTAGTTGCAAAGTCTTATATGCACACACTTATTCCTCTTGGTTTTCTTAAATTTGACAGAAGTGATAACACGAAGCTTCAAACATACGAGCTTAAGTATAAAATGCTATATTTTATATACATATATTTATAAAAAAGAATGCACAATAAAATTAAATATATCTTAAATAAATTAGTTAAACTAGTTCAACCATACTTCGATTATAGTCTAATTACTTAAGGGTATACATGAGTCAAGTTGGGTTAAATTTTGTCTCAACCTGATGCTTGGCTTGGTTTGTTATTGGGCTTGGCCCGAGTACAACTTGATTTAACACCGAGTTGGGATGGCTTGACCAAACAATTGAGCTTGAATCAGTTTTTGCTTTTTTTTTTTTTTCAAAAAATTTAAAATTTTTGAATGTTTATATTTTTGTAATCACTTGACTATTTTAAATATATGACTACTTGTTTTAATATGCTTTTGCTAAATCTACATAGCAGAAATAAAAAAAGTGGGCTCAGGAGAGGACACAAGGAGGAAACAAAAGTAGAAAGGGTAAAATTATGAAATTTGAGAACTCAAAGCCTAATGGTCCAATTGGAGTATATTTTTTTGGGGTAATATTTTGAGGCAGATCCTCCTTTGATGAATTATATATATATATATATATATATATATGATTGTACCAAACCTATACATATATAATTTAAGTATGAGTTTGTAAGCGATTGTCTATATACCCATTTCTAATTCTACTATTTTACTATAAGGTTTGTTGTACTTACTTTAATATTTGCCGTTAATTACAATTGTTTTTTTTCAATTAATTAACTTCTATAATTGTTTAACTTTTTTAAATTAGACATTATCTCTAACTGACTTAATATTAAGAAGAGAAAATTACACTTGTTTATTAACCAACTCTTATTTATCCTAAATTAATTATCTAATTGAGGGGCAAAATAGTTGGAAACAAATATCAAGATATATAGATAAATCTAGTTTTTTAATGTGATATGCATACAGTTAATTTAGTTAGACATAATGTCTAAAACTTCATCTACAAAACTAGATCATATTGGCTAGTTCAATTGAAGAATTGATAAACTAGCCCATGATTCAATTCTCACAATCTTATGAACCAATGTGGGATAAATCAAATAATGCTAGTCAAGAGTAAATTAGATGTTATCTCTAACTGACTTAATATTAATTAAGAAGAGAAAATTGTACTTGTTTATTAACTAACTCTTGTTTATCCTAAATTAATTATGTGATTAAGGGCAAAATAGTTGGAAACAAATATCTAATAAATATAATTTTTTATGTGATATGCATCTAGTTAGTTTAGTTAAAGATGGTGTCTAAAACATTGTTTGTAAAACTAGACATTATCGGCTAGCTCAACTGGAAAACTAGTAAATTAGCCTATAGTTTAGTCTAGATGATCCTATGAACTGATGTGGGAGAACCAAACAATGCTAATCAAAACTTAGTTCAACCAGGTGATTTTGCATGCAAGTCTACATTGGTTTAAACATTGAATTATACTTGATCATAGGTCAAAAAAAAAAAATCCTTCTAGCTTGATAGGCTTGGTCCAAAGAGCAAAATAAGAACTTGAAAACTAAAGTCTAGTTAATAAAATGAGCCTGTTTTGCAAAGCTTGATTTGTAAAACAAGCCGAGCTCAAACTTGTTTTCCAGTATGGCCCAAATTGAATTACTAGCATTTTTTAATTAAAAGACTATATTATAGTTATAAAGATAAATTATTAAAAATTCTTTCCCTATAATTAAGCATGTGTTAGAAAACTTATTTTATATATTTTGAATGAATTACCATAGAACCAAAGCTTAATCCACTCTGTGTTAATAAACTTTGTGGTACTCTCACAACATGTTTTGCATGCATTGTTCTCATTAAGGATTTTCCATGAATCAGGTTGGCCAAAATATATATACTTAGAATCATACAAGTCTCATTTCTTCTCAATCTAGAATGAAAAAAAACCAAATTAATCACTAGAGTTATCCAAAAAAAGATAACATACACATCTAAGAAACTGTACAAGAGCTTTGCACATATTCTACAAGACATTTTTCTTCAAGAGGCATAGGATTAGGTTTACTAATATGGAAGCAAGGTCTTCTCTAGGGAGCCATCATCTCCTACTTAACTATTAGTTGCAAAGTCTTATATATATATATATATATATATATATATAAATATATATATATATATATATATATATAATTTGACAAAAGTGATAACGCGAAGAATTGAACCTAGGACCTTGAGTATAGAGTGTAATATTTCATATAAATATATTTATGGAAAAAGGGAGAAATAAAATTAAATATATTTCTAAATAAATTAATTAAATTGGTACAATTATAATTCGATTACAATATGACTATTTAAGGATGTACATGGGCCTAGCCTATTTTGTTTTGTTATCAATTAAAAAGAATTTGGCCCATGGCCTGGCTCATTCTTGGCTAAGCTCGATTTGAAACCGAGTTAGATTGACCAAGCCAAGCAATTGGGCTTGAATTAGGGTTTTGCTTTTTTTATTTTTATTTTTTGGTAAAATATTGAAATTTTGAATACTCATATCTTTATAATCACTTCAATATTTTGGGCATATAACCACTCAATTTGATATATCTTTATGAGATCTATGTAGTGAAATTGAAAAAACATAGGTTTAGAGAGTCAAAATAGGAATAAAACACAAGCGAAAAGGGTGAAACTTCAAAAATTGATAACCTAGAACGTGGTAGTTCGATTGGGGTTTTTTTTTTTGGTTATTTAGGTAATTTTTCAATATAGGCCCCAATTTGATAAATTTTAGATATATATGATATGATTGTACTAAACATTTACATATGTAATTAAATTATGAGTTTGTAAGCAATTGTCTATTTACTTATTTCTAATTCTGCTATTTTATTATGGGGTTAGTTCTGCATACTCTAACATTTGCCCTTAGTTACAACTTGTTTCAACTAATTAATTTCTATAATTGATCCACTGCTTTATTTGTTGCATTGCAACATTTTTTATTTTCTAAATTGGACATTATCTCTAACTACCATAATATTAATTAAGAAGAGGAAATTACACTTTTTTTATTAACCAACACTTGTTTATCCTAAATTAATTGTTTGACTGATGGCAAAATAATTGGAAACACATATCAAGATGGATAGACATAATTTTTTTATGTGATATGCATATAGTTAATTTATTTAAAAATTATGTTCAAAACATTGTCTACAAAACTATATCATACTAGCCAATTCAATTGGAGAATTAGTGAATTGGCCTATGGTCTAGTTCAGACAATCTTATGAACTGATGTGGGAGAACAGAATAATGCTAATCAAAACTATTAGATGTTATTTTTAATTGATTTAATGTTAATTAAGAAGATAAAATTGCACTGTTTTATTAACCAACTCTTGTTCATTATAAATTAATTTTATGATTGAGGGTAAAATAATTGGAAACAAATATCAAGATGGATATATATAATTTTTTTTAATGTTATATGCATCTAGTTAATTTTGCTAAAGGTAATGTCTAAAGCATTATTTGCAAAACTAGACCATATTGGCTAGTTCAATTGGAGAATTAGTGAATTAGCCTATGGTTCAGTCTAAATGATATTGATGTAGGAGAACTAAATAATGTTAGTCAAAACTTAAGGTTAACTAGGTGGTTTTGCATGCAAGTCGACACTAGTTTAATCATTGAACTAGACTTGATTATAGGTTAGAAAGTTCACCTAATTTGATAAGCCTAGTCCAAAGAAAAAAAAATGAACAAAAGAAAAAACAAGTTTGATTAACCTATGATGAAGCAATAACATCAAGAGATGCTTGTAAGGAAGCCATTAATGGTTAAATGGATTCAATCGTGTATAAAAATACTTAAGTATTGGTTAACTTGCCTCCTAGATCTAAATCAATGGGATGAAAATGGATATTTAGATGAAAATATAATACTAATAAAACAATTTAAACCTTTAAAGCTAAGTTAGTGGCCAAAAGGTTTAAGTAAAAATAGGCATTGATTACTTTGACATGTATGCACTTGTAGATAGAATAACATCCAATAAGGTATTGATTGCATTTGCATCCATTTATCATTTGAGGACACATCAAATGGATATAAAAACTACTTTTTTAAATAAAGAACTAGATGATGAGGTGTATATGGAACAACCTAAATGGTTTGTATTACTAGAAAATGAACAAAAAGTGTGCAAACTGATTAGGTCATTATATGGATTCAAATAAGCATCAATGTAGTGGCCTGAGAAATTTGACAGTCATATTATCTCTTGGTTTTAGGAATAATAATGCAAATAAGTGTATTTATACCAAATTCACAAATAAATATAGAGTTATTATATGTTTATATGTTGATGACATATTAATATTTGGAACTAACATGCTTGGTGTGAGTGAAATTAAGAAATATATAGCTTCTCAATTCAAAATGAAAGATCTTGGAGAAACAAATACTATCTTAGGTATTAAAGTTAAAATGCATAATGGTGGGGGTTTTCTTTGAATCAATCTCATTACATTGAGAAAATTTTGAATAAGTACAAACATTTGAATATTAAAGAGAAAAATGCTACCTATGATGCATCACAAAAATTAGGAGAGAATCCTAAATGATTAGTAGCATAACTTAAATGTGCTAGTGCCGTAGAAAGTTTGATGTATCAATGCTTTGTACAAGGTTAGATATATCATTTGCAATTTGTAAACTTGCATGGTACACAAGTAATCCTAATATTTTTTATTAGAAGGCCATTCCTAGAATCCTAGGATACTTGAAAAGTATGAAGGATCTAGGATTGACTATTGTACAAGATAGTAAATCTATGTTTAGTTATGTACTTACCATAGGTGAAGGTGCCATCTCATAGGCATAAAAAAAATAGACATGTATAGCTTATTCTATAAGGGCATCAAAGCTTATAGCTTTAGCTTTTGCAGTTAAAAAGGCTGAGTAGTTAAGGGATTTGTTAACAGACATAGAGTTGGGATCACAATTGATGTCACCCATTTCTTTACATTATGATAGTAAGGCTACTATGTTAAGGTGTATAATAAGATATATAATAGAAAATCTAAACATTTTAGCTTGAGGCATGAATATGCATGGCAATTAATAAGTCATGGTACTTAGTTTGTAAGAACACTAGACAACTTGACAGATTTTTTTCAAAAAGATTATCAAAGGAAATGGTGAGGAAAACATCATTTGGAATATGGTTGAAGCCTATAATCTAAAATTACCAATAATGGGAATCTAACTTCTTTTGAGACCAAATCTAATCAAGAGGTTTAGTGGATAACAAGTTATTGACAAGTAACTGTGGGGTACTAAGAAATTATTAATTAATTCAAATATAGTGTACAAATAAAGATAAAAGGGTATGTGCTATACTTCTAATGAAGTTAAGGTAAATCTATAAAGTTTTAAAGAATTTCAGTTATATAAATGTCAAAGAGTACAGGCATTCTTCATAGGAATTAAAGTCTAATTTTTGGAAATGTTCATGAAACTAGGGGTAACACATGGCCAAATACATGCTAGATTTCTATAAGTCTTGTTAAAGGCATTTATAGTCATGTGTGATAGTTCCATTTTTAACTGAAGAATTATGTTTAAAGGATAATCATACTAATATTTTGTTAAAACATTGAATTATTTACACTAATGGAAGGTTTAAGTCGAAAGATAGCTTTTTTTAAGCATGAATCTATAAGAAAAGAAATAACTTAGTTTTTCAAACTAAGTGGAGGATTGTTGATAATAGTTTAGAAAGATAAGGAAAAACCAAGTCTGACAAAGACTAGTCGATTGGTCCACATACTAGTTGATCGGGGAAATACAGAATCAAGAAGGTGAAGCCTCTAGAGGTACTAATTGACTAGTTTAGTGATCAGTCAACTGACCCAATACAACAACAACAACAACAACAATAGGTATTTTCCCACTAGGTGGGGTCGGCTACATAGATCAAACGATGTCATAAAGTTCTATTATAAATCATGTCTTTAGTTAAACTATTTAAATCTAAATCTTTCTTAATAATTTCGCCTAGAGTTTTTTATAATCTTTCTTTATTTCTAATTATTAGGCTACTTTCCATCTGATTTACTCTTCTTACTGGAGCTTCATAGGTCTTCTCTAAACTTGGCCAAACCATCTAAGACGTGATTCTACCATCTTTTCTATAATAGGTGTGACTTCAACTTTCTCTCTAATGTATTTATTTTTCATTCTATCTTGTTTAGTATATCTACTAATCCAACGCAACATTCTCTTCTTTGCAACATTGACCTTATTCTCCTATTAGTTTTTTAATGCCCAACACTCAATCTTATACAACATTGTTAGTCTTATAACTATGAGGTAAAACTTACCTTTAAGTTTAAGCAGTTCTCTCCTGTCTGTTATAACACCCGAAGTATTCCTCCATTTCATCTACCCCGCTTAAATCCTATGATTTATATCTTCCTCTATTTCCTCATCCTGTTGTATGATGGATTCAAGATACCTAAATTGAGTGACTTGTAGTATGGTGTATTATCCTATTCTTACTTCTATGCTAAAATTAGTGTGCCTTTTGCTAAACTTACATTTTATATATTCCGTTTTACTTTTACTTAAATGAAATCTATGTGTTTCTAAAGTTAGTCTTCACATTTCTAATTTCTCATTTAATTCCTCTCTCAACTTTCTAATTAAGACTATATCATCTGTAAAGAGCATGCATTGTGGCATTGGCTCTTGGATATGTTTAGTAAGTACATTTAAAACTAAAGTAAAAAGATAGAAGCTCATAGTTAATTCCTAATGTAGGCTAATAGTTATCAAAAAATGATTGGTGGGCCCACTTTGTGTTCTTATACTAGTTGTAATTCCATCATACATATCTTGAATT